>CM077658.1:2497500-3810000 GCA_039707465.1 Rhabdophis nuchalis | reverse complement strand
TGGTAGGTAGGTGGATGGTTGGATGGATGGATGGATGATAGGTAGGTAGATAGATAGATAAGGACAATACAAGTCTTAAAAGTCTACGCTGGCTGGTGATAGGTAGGTAGGTAGATGGTAGGTAGGTGGATGGATGGATGGTAGGTAGGTAGGTAGGTAGGTAGATAGATAAGGACAATACAAGTCTTAAAGTCTATGCTGGCTGGTGATAGGTAGGTAGGTAGGTAGATGGTAGGTAGGTGGATGGTTGGATGGATGGATGGATGGATGGTAGGTAGGTAGGTAGGTAGGTAGGTAGATAGATAAGGACAATACAAGTCTTAAAGTCTATGCTGGCTGGTGATAGGTAGGTAGGTAGGTAGATGGTAGGTAGGTGGATGGTTGGATGGATGGATGGATGGTAGGTAGGTAGGTAGGTAGGTAGATAGATAAGGACAATACAAGTCTTAAAGTCTATGCTGGCTGGTGATAGGTAGGTAGGTAGGTAGATGGTAGGTAGGTGGATGGATGGATGGATGGATGGTAGGTAGGTAGGTAGGTAGATAGATAAGGACAATACAAGTCTTAAAGTCTATGCTGGCTGGTGATAGGTAGGTAGGTAGGTACCAGGGGTATCCCTGCCTGGTGGAGGGACAGCCCTGGTGCCCCTGCTTCAGCAGTGGTGGCAGAGCCGCCTCCATCTGGGCCCTTTCGGGGGGGCTCCAGGGATTTCTCTGGATTGCAGCTGCTCAGCGGGGAAAACGTAGGGCTGCCCTTCCTTTCTAAACATTTGAAGGCGACTATCGAAGTTTCCCCTCCCTTTCCCAATTGCTAAAATCAGGTTATAGCTCCATCTTCCCTTAGTCCCGTGATGGCGAACCGATGGCACGGGGGCCACAGGTGGCACGCGGAACCATTTCTAAGGGCACACGAGGCGTTGCCCTGTCAGCTCCAGCGCGCATGTGTGTGCTGGCCAGCTGATTTAGGCCTTCTTTTGAGGCCGTTTCTCACCCTCTGGAGGCTTCAGGGAAGCTGTAAAAAGCCTCTGGAGGTTGGGGGGGCTGTTTCCCCCCTCCCCGGGCTCCTAGAAAGCCTCTGGAACCTGGGGAGGGGGGGAAAAGCATGCCAAAAGCAGGGGGTCACACACATAGCATTATGGGTGTGGCACACCCACGCACGACCCCCCTGCGCTCCCCCCCACTTTTGGCACGCGAGCCAAAAAAGGTTGGCCATCACTGCCTTAGTCCCTTCCATGGTGGCCCTCATGCCTCCCTTTCCCCTTTAAGAGATGCTTCAGGGCCTTTAGGTGGGAGTGATCCCTTTTCTAACCCGTCTTATCAGCCCTTGCTCGCAGGATCTGTTGGCAGATTTTTATTTTTATTTATTTATATGTCAACATGTACAAGGTAACAGGTTGTTAGTGTAGACATGGGACCTTTCCGCATGAGATCGGTCCAAATAGATGGAGATAAATAAGTGTAACCTGGGCATGAACACATAAAATGAGTTCATATCAATGGGGACAGTAGGACAGGGGCGGTAGGCACACTGCTGCGCTTATGCACGACCTCTTAGGAAACGTGTGAGGTCCACAGTGGACAGTTGAAGGTTAAAGATAGGGTTTGAGGAACTAACAATGGAATCAGGTAGAGCAGGGGTCCCCAACCTTTGCAACTTTAAGTCTGAAGGACTTCAGCTCTCAGACTTCTCCAGCCAGCAAAGCTGGCTGGAGAATTCTGGGAGCTGAAGTCCTTCAGACTTAAAGTTGCAAAGGTTGGAGACCCCTGAGGTAGAGTGTTCCAGGCATTGACCCCTCTGTTGCTGAAGTCGTATTTCCTGCAATCGGGTTTGGAGCGGTTTACTTTGAGTTTGCATCTATTGTTTGCCTGTGTATTATTGCGGTTGAAGTTGAAGTAGTTATTTACAGGTAGGATGTTATAGCAGGGAATTTTGTGTACTATGCTTACGTCGGAACATAGGCGGTGTAGTTCGAAGTGGTCCAGGCCTAAAATACCTTATGCTGGTGGCATAAGGTATTTTGTTGCGAGCAGATAAGTACTGTTCTTGTGAAATACCTCTGGACCCTCTCTATTGTATTAACGTCCGATATACAGTGTGGATTCCAAGCAGGTGAGCCGTATTCAAGGATTGGTCTAGCAAAGGTTTTGTGTGCCCTAGTTAGCAGTATAGTGTTACCAGAGAAAAAACTTTAAAATAAGGTTGACAACTCTTAATGCCCTTTTGGCAATGTGGTGACAGTGAGTTCTTTTGAGATGGGGACTCCTAGGTCCTTGACAGAGTGTGGCTCATCTTTTAGATCGTTTCTGCCCAGCTGGTGTTTGGTGTTCTGGTTTTTGTTGCTATTGTGTATTTGTTAGCAGAGATTTGGAGTTGCCAATTGTTTATTTATTTATTTATTCGATTTGTTAACCGCACCAATCTCCGTCGAGACGGACTCTGGGCGGTGCACAGGACATTAAAATATACAATAAATAATATACAAAAGTTAAAAAGAAATTAAATAGAAAACCTGTGCTAAAATCCCATTAAAAAACCTATCTAACTTGGCTGAGGCTCTGTTGTTCTAAAATTCAAGTTCTACGCCAGTCCAGCTTGCTGGAAAAGAAGTGTCTTAAGTGAGCGGCGGAAGAGGGGAAGGTCGGTGATGGTGCGGAGTTCGGGGGGGAGGTCGTTCCAGAGGGCGGGCCCCGCCACAGAGAAGGCCCTGTTCCTGGGCGTCGCCAGCCGGCATTGACCGGCAGTCGGCGCCCTGAGAAGGCCCTCTCTGTGGGAGCGAATCGGTCGGTGGGAGGTATGTGGCAGTTTGACCATTCAGATACAGAGTCAAGGTCGTTTTGTAGGGTGGTAGTATTGTCTGTGGTGTTAAATAGTTTTACATCATCGGCAAAGAGGACGCAGCTGCTTATAATATGATCGCAGAGGCAGTTTATCTAAAGCAGAAAGAGCATGGGTTCAAATACGCTGCCTTGGGGGACACCACTGTTAACTGGTGCAGGGTTTGATATTGCATTTCCAGTATTGACTATTTGTTGCCTGTCTGATAGGAATGCATCCACTTGTGCACAGATCCGGAAATGCCGTAGGAACTTAGTCTTAACAGAAGTTTGTCATGTGCCACTGAATCAAAGGCTTTGCAGAAGTCTATGTAGATTGCATCTATTGCTTTGCCCTGGTCGAGTTGTGTGGTCCAAATGTTTTTGCAGTGTGGGAGCTGCAGATTACAGGACAATTTTTTTTCTGAAACCAAATTGCTTGTTTAGAGTAGGTTGTCTCTTAAGTGGAGGGTGATGGATTGGTTTATGACGGTTTACAGGAAACGCAGCAGAGGGAAATTGGTCAGTAATTCTCAACTAGGCTGGGGTCTCCTTTTTTGAAGATAGGAATGACCGTTGCTACTGGCCATAGGTCAGGCAAGGAGCAGGTTCTAAAAGATACTTCATAGATGGTGCTTAGAGGTTCGGCTATGGCAGTGGAGAGCTTTTTCAGAAAGATTCCAGAAGATTTTCTCCTCTAGTGATTCAGAGGAAAAAATGGGAGAATGGAGACTTCACACAGAGGTTTTAAAAACTCCAGGGTGCAAGAAAATCACGTAATATCCACACCATCCCTATTTTAGACAGAGGAGAGACTGGCCAGTTGGCTGAGGAACTCCTGGCAATGGTGAAAAGGAGTCCTGGGGGGCGGTGGGGGGGCGTTTGCCACTAACAATTCTGCTGTATTACTTACTTTAGTTCCCATATTGCGGGTGGAGCGTCAGAGTTTACCATGGATGTTATCCCTGTGAGATGCTGGGAGCCTTGGATTTGACAGCATGTACATTTGATCGATCAATCTGGATAGTTGCGGGATTAGCTACAGAACAAATATTATTCCAGATGACGATTTCCCACGCTGGGACCAACACAATTCCTCAACAGCTAAATACCTTTTCCATGTCATTCTTGTAGCCCATCATTTGTTTCAAGCCTGTCTCAATCTTGTCGGGCAACACCTGTTCCTTTTCCATAACATCTTTTAGATATAGTCTCTCCTTTAGAAGAAGATGGCTCTGTTGACACTATGACAGTTAATTTATGAATCCATTGTTCAAAAGTATCCTTTAATATGACATGGAAAAAAGGTTACACTGGACATACGCTGGCTGATGACTTACTAATTAAAATGGATATATAAATAAACTAAGAAACTGATCTGAATAATTTTCCTGCATTGGAGTTACAAAAGAGGATTGTTAAAGCTTTGAAGAGTTTTGTGAGAAAGGACAAAAAAAAGAGAAAAATCAAATTTCACAATATTAGTTTAATGAACTAAAGATGGTTAGAAGTGGAAGGAAGAAATATAACATTGGTTTCTTTGATCAAGTTTGACAGCTATGTTGATATTTCTAGTAATCTTTAATGAAACAACAGAACTGAAATGATGATGCTTTATGGATTTGTTTATAGATAAGAAATCAGATACAGTAATCCCTCGTTTTTCACGCTTAATCGGGACCGGACCCTTCCGCGGAAACTGAAAAACCGCGAAGTAGGATTCGCAATACACTATACTGGAAACTTGAGTTGGTGGACATCGTTTAAAGCAAGCACTAGGGGGCGCTTGCCTCCTACCAATGCATTTTTTTTCTATTCTGTATTATTGAAAAACCCGTGAAGCACTGAAGCCGCGGAAAATGAAGCCGCGGAAAACGAGGGATTACTGTATTGGAAGAAGAGCTAATTTGTTGTCTTTTTAGATAAGATAATAAAGCTACCGGTATGTAGGAATTTCCTAGGTTAATCCCATTTTTTAAAATGGATATTCTAGAAAATCTTATATAGTGTCATCTTTAGCCATCCTGTAACTGCTTCTGAACAATTTTCTGATGGATGTATGCTTTGGTTTAAAATTTGTAACAAATTTGAATCCTCGCCCAGTTCAGTCAAATGGGTGGATTCATTTGATACCTTTCTAAAATTGAGAAGCTGTCCCATGACTCTGGTCTGGAGCTTCTCTGCAGTTTGGAGGGTTCATTCCAGTGTCAAAAACTTCCTGGGTCTTTGGTTGTTGAGCCTCAGGAAAATCAACTCTTTCAAACTCTTTTCATGAGAAGATGTTTAAACTAAGAACTGGCCCTTCTCCTGGATACTTGCTGGATACTTTTGAGTGGGGTGCTTGAAGCTGAGCTCAGCATGCCAGACCATAGAATCACAGGGCTGGGAGACCCCTTGGAGGTCTTCTTGTCCAACCCTCTGCTCAAGCAGGAGACCATTTCAGACAAATAGCTGTCCAATCCCTTCTTAAAACCTCCCGTGTTGAAGTACCCACAACTCCAGGAGGCAAGCTATTCCATTCTCACTGCCAGGAAACTTCTCCTTACTTCCAGGTTGGAACTCTTGTTTAATGATCTTTCATCTGTCACTTCTTGTTCTCTCTTCAGGTGCTTTGAAGAACAAGTTGACTCCCTCTGCTCCGTGACAGCTCCTCAAATACTTTTATCATATCACCTTAATCCTTCTCTTTGATATGCTGGACATGCCTAGTTCCTTTAACCGTTCATCATGTGGTTTAGCCTCCAGATCCCTTATCATTGTTGCTCTTATCTGCATTCTTTCTAGGGCAGATGTTTGCAACCTCCGGCTCCAGGGCCACATGTGGCTCTTTGGGCCCTGGCTCTCTCCAACCACTGGCTGGCCCCACCCCTCGCCCTTCCCTCCCAATCGCTCCTTGCCAGGCCTGAGAAGGTAAGGGCAAGGGCAGAGGATGGAGAAGCAGCCGGAGCTGATTCTCCGGCACTCTTACTCTTGCTAGAGCTACTTCTGGCCCTTGTTGGTGCTGGGAGTGTCTTGGTCGCTTGGGGAGGCACGCAACCTGCTCTCCACCCTGAGATACTGGCCTGACCCAGCCGTGACTGACAACCGGCTTCGCTAACAGGAGGGCTGGCAGGGGGGTGATTGGATCCAGGAGGAGGAGACGATGGAAAGGGGGATGGGCCCGCAGCACCCAGCCGTGGCTTTAACACTTGCACAGGGGACTATCGCCTCCTAGAGGTCGCTTGGTGGTGGCACTTCCTTTTCTTTCTTCTTGGCAACTTTTTGGAAATCCGGGCTGGCTGAGGAACCCATGACAGAGGCTTCCCTTCAAATGACTCTCCCCCTACCCCTCCTCCTCCTCTCACAACCACAGCCAGGCAGAGAGAGAGAGAGAGAGAAGGGGAGAGAGAGAGAGATACAGAGAGTGGAGGGAGACAGAAGGGGGGAGAGAGAGACAGAGAGTGGAGGGAGATAGAAGGGGGGAGAGAGAGAGATACAGAGAGTGGAGGGAGATAGAAGGGGGGAGAGAGAGAGATACGTCTCCTAGGAATGAGGAATGCTTTTGAAGAAAGGCCTCTGCCTCTCTTAATGTTTTAACTCTAATTCTACCTCCCTCCCAGAAGACCAACATTCCTTCTGGCAGTAACCATTTGAACCAAACTTCTTTTTTATATAATGTTATGGACAAGAAGGAATATTTCCTTCTTATCTCTCTAATTTTTTTGGGAATTTGTTTCAAAATAGCAACTTCTTTTTCCTGATATTTCAGGGGTCCTCCCCGCTGGGTTCTCAATATCTCATCCCTTGTGGACCTCCTTAAAAATTTAATATGGACTTCTCTTGGTACATCATTTATTCTAGCATATGCTGAATTAATTCTATAAGCCAGGTCCATATCCCACCAGAGTTGTTCTTTATTCCTTTTAATATAATCTGCTAAAATTGTACTCATAAGGTCTTTAAGATCTTCTCCTTCTTCTTTGGAATGTTCTGGAACCTGAGAAAAAAAGACATTCTTTCAAATTCTATCTTGGTCATATGACCTCCTAGTTCTGCGTTTTCCTTCCAAATTTCCTTTACCTCTTCCCTTATCTCAGCTGATCCCCCCTCCAACGCCTCAATTTTTTGTTTATTATCCATTGTATTTCTTTGTGTCTCCAACAGCTCTAATTTTAAATTTGTCAGGTCATTTCGGATTTCATGTACATTTTTCATTATGTCCTGGAGCATCTCCTTTGTTGACAATTCCTGAGTGCTCTCGCCAGTCCCTTCTTTTTGCAACAATGCGGTGATCTTTGTCTGCTGCATAACTGGACTGGAGTGAGCTGATGATGGAGCAGAAAAGGACTTTCCAATAGGTGGTTTTTTAGAAGCCATTGTCCCGATTATAAGTTCTAATTTGTAGGAAAAATGGCGTCAGAAAAGCAAGCAGCCGATGAAGTCCGAGGTGTCGGGACAACCCGAATAAAAGTTCAGTCTGGGTAGCACATAAAACCAAGAAAGCCAAGGAAACCAAGAAGAAAGAATTGTGTTATCAAAGTTCTCCCTTTTCTCATTTCATTTTGTGCATCGTGGTGACCAGAATTGTGGTCTCACTAGTGCAGTGGAAAGAAATACTAACACCTCATGTGATCTTCATGCTATCCCTCTGTTGATGCAGTCCAGGACTGCATTGGCTTATTTGGCAGTTGCAGCACACGGCTGGCTCCTCCTTAATCAGGAATCCACTAGATCTCCTAGAATCCCAGATCCCTCTGAGAGTTGCTACGGCTCAGCCAGGCACCATTTATTCTATTTACCCAGGTGAGCCTGAGCCTAAAACCATAGCAAGTAGGACAGATGCTGAACTGTGATTTGGAAATTATATTAATGCAGCAGCCCAAAATGATGCCATGGTTTTTAATCTACATCACAGTAACGCAGGGGTCTCCAACCTTTGCAACTTTAAGTCTGAAGGACTTCAGCTACCAGATACTCCTTCATATTAGAGAGAGATCACAAAATCATTCATGCAGTACATTTCATTTCATATAGTAAATCCACAATGAAATGGGGGGGAAAATGCATCAAAATAAAACAGGTCAATGGGGTATGCAAATGTTCTAAGTTCCACAAAGCTGTTCTCCAAGCTCTAAACCAGGGGTCTCCAACCTTTGCAACTTTAAGTCTGAAGGACTTCAGCTCCCAGAATTCTCCAGCCAGCTTTGCTAGCTGGAGAATTCTGGAAGCTGAAGTCCTTCAGACTTAAAGTTGCAAAGGTTGGGGACCCCTGCAGTAACGGCTTACGTTCCATTTGCCATCCAGCCATATATATATTTTTTTCCTGTATCCCCATCTTATACCTCTGCATTTGACTTCTGTTTCAATGTACAATTATTGTAGCTGGGGAGATTTAAATTCTTGCACAGGAAAGAAATCTGGCCACCATATTTCCGTCAGTTCAAGCTTCAGCCGTGACCTCAAGTTGCCTCTTACAATATCCTGAGAACAGAACCAAAATAGAAGTTGGGGTTTTGAGCAGCTCTGCTTCCATTACTTGCTAGCATTTGGTCTCTTCACTGAACAGCTGATATATGGATTCTTCTTTCTTTTGAAGGTGCTGTCTTATTTTTAGTATGATTTGCACCAGTGGTGGGTTTCTGCAGGCTCGCGCCTACTCGCAAGAGCCGGATGGTGAAATTTAGAGAGCCGGTGAGAGGGGGTTCCACCGGCGGACCCAGAAGTAAGTCTGAAACAGTATAGGGCTTCCTGCCTAGGCTGGGGGTTGGACTAGAAGACCTCCAAGGTCCCTTCCAACTCTGCTATTGTATTGTATCTCTGCAGGCTCCTATATAGATGTAAGAGGAAGGTCCTTCCCAGGCTCTGAAAGCTTTTAACCTATAGAAATGTTTGCTATTCAGTAACCCGTGATTTGCATGCAGAGGGCCTCATTTTCTCTGGCGTAGAAAGAGCTTGCCGGGGACTCTGGTGTGGCTTGGCCGAGCTGGGTCCACAGACTGATGTAATGTGCCCTCTTCTTATCTTTCTAAACGGGCTTTCTTGCACATGTTTTGCCAATCCATCAGTTGGCAAAGCGATCAACTTCACAGGAGGCCTTTTACACCAAGCAACCAGCGCGGTTTAGACCAGAGTGATATCTGGAATGTTCGGAGGGTCCCCATCAGTGGTGGGTTTCTGCAGGCTCGCACCTACTCGCAAGAGCCGGATGGTGAAATTTAGAGAGCCGGTGAGAGGGGGTTCCACCGGCGGACCCAGAAGTAAGTCTGGCCTGCCGCTGCCGGTAACCCAATGGGAAGGAAAGGAAAGGAAGGCAGTAAGTAAGTAAGTAAGAAAGAAAGAAAGAAAGAAAGAAAGAAAGAAAGAAAGAAAGAAAGAAAGAAAGAAAGAAAGAAAGAAAGAAAGAAAGAAAGAATTTATCATCACAATTGAGCCCAAAATTTTGGTTGCTAAGAGCGTTGTTAAATTTCACCACATTTTACAAGTTGGCTACTCCCACCCTGTCACATGACTGCCAAGCCACGCCCACAAAATAGGCCACACCTAGAGAGTAGGTTCTAAAAAAATTTGAACCCCACCACTGATTTGCACAACCTCAATTCATTCCACACCTTTGTTTTCTTGATGCTGTTTCTAGACCACTGCCTGTCTTTTTTTTCTTGGGGATTTAGCTATCTGCCTCCTTCCATGTTGATTTCCCATGCTTCCATTTTCTCTCCTAGTTGCATTCTTACAACGGAAAATGATTCCTAAATTCTTTTAAGGAATTCCCACTCATTTATTGGATTTTTTTTAATTTCATATTTTTCTAACTTTTGTACTATATTTTGTACTAATATTCTTCTAACTTTTGTATTTTTGTGTTGTACGCCGCCCTGAGTCCTTTGGGACAGGGGTCTCCAACCTTTGCAACTTTAAGTCTGAAGGATTTCAGCTCCCAGACTTCTCCAGCCAGCAAAGCTGAAGGACTGAAGCAAAGCTGGCTGGAGAAGTCTGGGAGCTGAAATCCTTCAGACTTAAAGTTGCAAAGGTTGGAGACCCCTGCTTTGGGAGAAGGGCAGCATATAAATCCGATAAATCTGAATGTATTCTAAATCTTTTGTCCTCTTTTCCACATTAGCTTTCTCGGCCGTGAGGAAGGGCTTATAAAAACCTGCTTCTCTTGATAGTTCAAAAAGGTGCCCAGCTACCTAGAGTTACAGGGTCCTAATCTCAAGGCTTTCTTCGCCCCCCCGCCCCCCTCGGTCGCTCGCTCGTCCTGCATTTCTATCCCACGCTCTGAAGCCCTTTGTAATGTTGGTGGTTTGGAGGATTTGACCGGCATATACAAGTGTACGGTTGTAAGGTTGCATTTGAAGTCAGTTGGAACAAGTGGATTTTGTCTGATTGCTTTGGCCAGTCGGGTCCTTCTGAAGCAGGGAGCCGGGAAGGGGAAGAAGAGGGTCATGCTGGAGGGCTGAGCTTTCCCCTTTTTCTTCTCTCTCAGATATCTGGAGTTTGGGCGTCATCCTTTACATGCTGGTCTGTGGACATCCCCCTTTCCAGGAGGCCAACGACAGCGAGACCCTGACCATGATCCTGGACTGCCGCTATGTGATTCCATCAGGCATCTCCCTTCTGTGCGCAGAGTAGGTGGCCCCTCCTCATTTCCCCCCCCCCCCCTCTCTTTGTCCCTGCCTTGTCCCTTGGGAAGCAGCCTCAACCTCCCTGCCCTGCTGTCTTTCACAGCCTGGAGATGCGTCGGCAGGAAAAAATACCCCAGGCGGTGCCATTTATTTACGGTCACATTTCTATGCCTCCCAACCGCTTTGGGTGATTAAGGACAATCAAAGAAGTTACAATGAACCCAATTAAAAGGCAGGCAGAAGAGACAGACCAAATGGGGAGGGGGCCCGGGGGACTCGGGGAAGAGGTGGGTCTTGGTGGCTCCTCGTAAGGAGAGCAGACGACAGGGGCCATCTGGGTCACGGGTGGTGGGACTCATCAGGCACTGACGCAGGGAAGGGACGTTCCCAGAGTCCCAAGAGGGGATACGAAGGAATCTGACCTGTGCCCACATGTGCAGGCTCCGATACTAAGATACGATGGGAGATGGGCATTAACCAGGCCCTTTGCCCGGGGTGGGCGTGGGGGCTTGGCGGGTAAAGACTAGCATCTCGAAGTGCGCCTGGAAGCCAACTTGCCAATGGTGCAGCAGCTTTCCAGAAAAGGTGTTATGTAGGCATAGCTCTGGATGGAGTGGGTCGGTGACACATATCCCATAAGTAAAGGAATAACAATACCTCCTGTGCTGCTGCTGCTGCTGCTGCATTCTGGAGCAGTTGAAGCTTCCGGGTGGCCTTCAAGGGCAGCCTTACATAGAGCGTGCTGCAGTAGTCAAGCCAGGAGGTGGCCAGGAGGTGGTAGAAAAGAAAATGCAGCTGACACCCCTTGGTTGCCATCCTTGAGCCCTTGGAGGGAAGGATGGTCTGGGAACAGAGCGCCTTCTCTGTCTGTCTTTGTCCTCCCCTCTGCCTCCCCCCCCTTGGAGAGGGCCCCCCCTTCCCTCCATGGAGAGGGGCCCCCTTCCCTCCATGGAGAGGGGCCCCCTTCCCTCCATGGAGAGGGGCCCCCTTCCCTCCATGGAGAGGGGCCCCCTTCCCTCCATGGAGAGGTCCCCCCTTCTCCCCATGGAGAGGGCCCCCCTTCCCTCCATGGAGAGGGCCCCCCTTCCCTCCATGGAGAGGGGCCCCCTTCCCTCCATGGAGAGGGGCCCCCTTCCCTCCATGGAGAGGGGCCTCCTTCCCTCCTTGGAGAGGGATCCCCTTCCCTCCATGGAGAGGGGCCCCCTTCCCTCCATGGAGAGGGGCCCCCTTCTCCCCATGGAGAGGGGCCCCCTTCCCTCCATGGAGAGGGGTCCCCTTCCCTCCATGGAGAGGGGCCCCCTTCCCTCCATGGAGAGGGGCCCCCTTCCCTCCATGGAGAGGGCCCCCCTTCCCTCCATGGAGAGGGGCCCCCTTCCCTCCATGGAGAGGGCCCCCCTTCCCTCCATGGAGAGGGGCCCCCTTCCCTCCATGGAGAGGGCCCCCCTTCCCTCCATGGAGAGGGGGCCCCTTCCCTCCATGGAGAGGTCCCCCCTTCTCCCCATGGAGAGGGCCCCCCTTCCCTCCATGGAGAGGGGCCCCCTTCCCTCCTTGGAGAGGGATCCCCTTCCCTCCATGGGGAGAAGGGGGCCCCTTCTCCCCATGGAGAGGAGTCCCCTTCCCTCCTTGGAGAGGGATCCCCTTCCCTCCATGGAGAGGGGCCCCCTTCTCCCCATGGAGAGGGCCCCCCTTCCCTCCATGGAGAGGGGTCCCCTTCCCTCCTTGGAGAGGGATCCCCTTCCCTCCATGGAGAGGCGCCCCCTTCCCTCCATGGAGAGGCGCCCCCTTCCCTCCATGGAGAGGGGCCCCCTTCCCTCCATGGAGAGGCGCCCCCTTCCCTCCATGGAGAGGGGACCCCTTCCCTCCATGGAGAGGGGACCCCTCTCCAGTTGGAGCAGAAGTCAGGAGGCGAGGCTCTTCTGCCTTCCCTGGGAAACCTTTGAGCCCTGCAGGCTTTTTGCTGGGCAAAGACACATCGGTAGCCCAGGAATAAGGAGCAGGATCCCCTGCTCGGCCCCGAGTGTCCCTGTCCCAAGCTCCCATTTTCCTTGGGCTGCTCTGCCTTCTGCCTTGGGCTTTCTGAAGGGAGGGGGATTGGGAGGGGGGAGAATGGGGGGGGTTGGCCCTGGGGGGCAACAGCTGAGTCCCTCTCGCTCTTCTCTGCACAGCCTTATTGCCCAGATGCTGCAGAGGGACCCCAGGGAAAGGGCCTCCTTGGAGCTCATTGAGAACCACCTGTGGCTCCAGGGGGTGGACCCCTCCCCAGCCAGCCATTCTCTCCTGCCGCTGACGTCTCACCGGAGGGTTTTGGAGGAGGAGCACGAGGTCATCATCCAGACCATGATGTGCGGCCACATTGCAGACCGGGAAACCATTCAGGAGTGAGTGAGGGTCGGGGGTGGGGGGTGGGCTTGGCACGAATCCCTCCGGTTGTGCAAGGGGGATGTGATTGGGGCACAGGTCTCAGGGCCACCGGACAGCAATTCGAGCTGACCTTCAGTTGATTGGGACAGAACTTTGCTAGCTGAAAGGATCAGGCAGGTGTTTTGGGGCATGGACATAAATGGAGACGTAGGAAATCCTTGATTAATGGCCACTCATTCAGTGACCAAGTGGTACTTAAAAGCAGTCCTAGAGATTCTAGCTGCCCCACCATCCCTGCATTCACAGGATCGCCATATGGGACGTTCTCTGCCAGCTTCGCACAAGCAAAATCAGTGGGGAAGGTGGGAGAGAAAATTGCAAGTGGCTCACATTGCTTTTCCCCCTGAGAAGCCCATGCCACAGAGTGCAAGATCCTGGAGAATTCACGCACGCACTTCCGCGGTGGAACCTCTCCCCAGACTGCATGCATTTGCCACCGAACCACCCTGCCTCACTGCACAGTGCTCATCCAGTACTCCAGCATGCCTGCAAGCCACCAGGATTTGTAACTCCCCACAGGCTTCCCCAATGACTTTGCTTCTGGAAAGCCGGCTGGAAGTTGCGAGTCCTCGGTGGTCACACGAGAGTCTCACTTCACAACCCATGATTTCACACACGGCCACTCAAGGCAGTTGAAAAACACAGTATCAAAGTAAACAATAAAAATAATAAACACACACACATACAGCAGCAACAGAGACTACAGGATTGCCATTGCTTAAGCCAGGGGTTTGCAAAGTTGGCTCTTTTAAGACTGGTGGACTTCAACTCCCAGAATTCCCCAGCCAGCCATTGCTGGCTGGGGAATTCTGGGAGTTGAAGTCCACCAGTCTTAAAAGAGCCAACTTTGCAGACCCCTGGCTTAAGCAATAGGGTCATGTGATGTCATACTTTACAACTACATTGCTTGTGATAGAAGTCCCAGTCCCTGTTGTTGTTAAGCAAGGACTACCTGGCTGACATTCCCATCTGCCTGTAGAGGAAAAAGTGAATCTGCAGCCATGTAGGGTGTTGGTGAACTATAGCAGGGGTCTCCAACCTTTACAACTTTAAGTCTGAAGGACTTCAGCTCCCAGACTTCTGGGAGCTGAAGTCCTTCAGACTTAAAGTTGTAAAGGTTGGAGACTCCTGAACTATAGGAGCCAGGAGCCCAACCTCCCTGGCTAATGGTCTGGCATGCTGTGGATTCCAGCTCAGCAGCTTCCAGACAGCCGTGGATTCCCCATTCCTGGCTTAAAAATTGGCACCAACCTGTGGCCTGCAAGGGGAGAGCCAGTCCCAAATTTTCAGGTTCCTGAATAGAATCCAGCAGGGAATAAGTTGGATATGTCCTCGGGGGGCGGGGGGAGAGGAGGAGACAGAGCCACAGAATAAGTGAGGCTGTTCGGTCTCCCCCAGGTCCTCCAGTTCTCTGTCATCAAGAACACACACCTGTACCCACAGTTAAGGCAGCTGGACTTTATGTACCCATAGAGTTTTGTTGACCCTGATGAGGTCATTATTATCTGAGTTTGGGTTGTGAAGGAACGGAGCGCAAGGGCATTCAGGTAAACAACCGATTGAGTTTATAGTGTAGACTGGGGGGGGGAGGGGGCAGTCGGTCAGTTACCGGGCAGCCCTGAAAGTGAGCAGTCTCTCTTCCTGTGCCCACGCCTGACTCTTTCCGCCTGGCATCTCCCTGCAGAGCCCTGGAGGCCAATCGCTACAACCACGTCACCGCCACCTACTTTCTGCTGGCTGAACGGATCCTGCGCGAGAAGCAGGAGAAGCAGAGCCTGACTGAGGAGCTCCAGAGCAGGCAAGCCCCCCTTCGGCCCTTTGTGCGTTGGTCTCAGCCAGGGGGATTCGCAGCTGCTCACCTCCCCTCTCTTTCTTCCTCCTTCTTCCTCAGGAGCCCACCAGGTGAGTCCCCTCTGCCCACCAAGCTGCCCTCGGTCACCAAGGGCACTCTGGAGACGGTCGCTGCGGAGTACGCCGGGAAGCAGCCTCTCCTCTGCCGCTCAGCCTCGGGCGAGGCCAGGCCCTCTTCCAGCTTCCATGGATGCGGGCAGCCTCTGCGGGCCCTCATCCAGCCCTCCCTCATGGAGACGGGCATCGCCAAGAGCACCCTGGCCTTGCAGCAGATTTCGGAGGAGGAGGAGGAGGAAGAGGAGGAGGCAGAAGGGAAGCCGGGCCCCTCGCGAAGGCGGACCTCCTCCTTGAACGAAGAGCAGATGAGCCGCTTCCAGAGCACCGCGTCCTCCCTGCTCTTCTGCCGGGCCCTTGCGGCCCACTACAAAGTGGGGAAGAGCCTCCTCCCTGCACACGCCAAGGCCCCCTGCCTGGAACCAGGGCCTGGGGCGGCTCCAGCAGCTCCACAAGAGCAGGCATCCGGGCTAGGCCGAGCCCCACAGTCAGAAGAGCCGGGCAGCAGCCTCCGCTTGCAAGGGGGAGCGAGGCCTGCTGAACCCCCGGGGGAAGCCACCCGACTAGGCAGCAAGGGAGGGGGGCCCGTCCGACCAGAGGGGGGGCTTGGCCGAATTGAGCCCCTCCTGGCAGAGGAAGAGGAGCAGAGTCGCCTCCTTCCGTCGAGGGAAGGAGATCCCGTCAAGGAGGAACTCCTGGAGGTTGGGGAGGAGAGCCCCCAGCCCCAGAGCAGCGCAGCTCTCCTGCAGGGGGTCTGTGCCCCAGGGACCCCGGGAGCCGAGGTGGTGCCAGGAGCAGAGGGCAAGGGCCCGGAGATGGGGCCGCTCCAGGGGGCCAAAGCCTGCTGCGATGGCCAGAGCAACGGGAGCGGCCATGACAGCCTGGCGGACAGCATCATCAAGCTGGACCCGGCCAAAGGCAAGAGCGCTAACCTGAAGGATCGGCTCCTGCAGTTCCCGCTCTGCGAAAAGGCCCTGGCCTTCCGGATGCAGCCCAGCTCCCGAGAGAGCCTGCTGTCCTTGGGGCAGTTCAACTGTTGCCACGTCATCTAGGCATGCAAGAGAGAGAAGAGCCAAGATGGACCTCCGGGGGAGAGCCGGGCAGCAGCAGAGTCAATGGGCAAGGTCCGTGCTTGGCTGCCCGCACCTTCTCTCGGGAGGGGCTTCCTGTGTGAGACCCGAGCGGCTCCCAGCACCCACACGGCACCTTTGGCCGGGGCGTTTCCCCCTTACGTCCCCCTGCACCCCCAGCGTCTCCCACAAACCCTCTTCCTGGTCTGCGATGGAGGAAGCCTTCAGCTTGCTCTGCTGCAACTGGAAGCTTTGGAGAACTTGGGACCCAGAAGGAAGAGTCGGAAGTCGGAACTTGGGATGTCCACTGACCCAGGAGGTCTGGGAGAGGCCTTTCCAGGAAAGGCAGGAGCTCTCCAGGACTCTTAGCTTAACTTAAGATAATCGGCCTACTACACCTGGGGGGTTATTTATACCCAGCAGGTGGCGGGCTTGACTTTGCCCGGCAGAGCTGCCTGCTTGGAAGGGCCATCTCCCTCTCGTGGTGCCTCCAGGTCAGGGGAGGCCATGCGCCCGCCCACGGTCTCCCTCGGCAGCTGTGGAGGGCCTGATCCCTTTTTCTCCCCGGTTGCCCTCCCTCCACCCTGGCAGAGCAGGGGCTTCCTCCCTTTCTGGGCCCACTCCCTCTCACGCCCCCCCCAGCTTCAGTTTTGGGAAAGGGTGCTGCGGTGTTGGCCACTTGGAAGCCCAGCTGACTCCTGGCCCCAGGACCGGGATGGGGGCCAAGGGTAAGCGTGGCAGAGTCCGATTGGGGGGAGTCTTTGTGCAGGGCAGGTGTGAGCAGGTAGATGTTCACTGCTAGGTCCCCACATCTGGATTTGGGCTCCTCAGCAAGGGATTCTGCCGTTAGGCTTGGTTGGCTCCCGCCTTCCTTCCTGCCCCCAGTCTGTGTGGGGTGATGATGAGCCCTTCGGCCGGGCCTCTGTTGCTGCCGCTTCCTCCATCCCGCACTCTCTGTCCCTGGGAGACGGGCAGCTTTTTATAGCCACTGAGGTATTTTAGCATATTTTACGGTTTATCACTTAGCCTGGGTTGGCCCTAGGTGGCCAACAGACTTTTCTCCCAGCATGAACCAAGCTGTTGGGTTGTAGGGCTGGTAGAGGAGCTCAGGAGGCCCTGGCTGGGCAGAGAGGGCAGAAGAGGGCACTTATCTGTGCCCCCTCCCTCCGCTCAGTCTCCCGAGTCTCTGTGTTTCTTCCCTCTCCTGCCTGCCCCCCCCTCCTGCCACCTGCACCCAACACCCCCTCCTCTCCTGGGGGCTTCTGGGGAAAAGCAGTTCTCCCTCTCTGTATTTATCCTCTTTTCTTGCTGGCAAGGAATGGATGGGGGGGGGGGCGAAGGGAATGAGCTCTTGGAGTTCTGTGTCACGTGCACTGATGGGATCGAAGGCAAAGCAAGGCCAACCCAATAAAACGATCACTCTGGATCCCAAAGCAACTTGTGGCTCCTTGTCGAGAAAAAGCTGAGTGTTAGGTGATCTCTCCATTGGGAGACAGCAGAGTATGCAGCTAGAGGAATGTTGCTAATGTACACACGATTAGAATACTAGACACTGTTTAAGTAAAATAAAATAGCTTTTTACTTAGGTTGTAAAAAACTACTAAACTAAGCTACTGCTCAACAAGCAGTGATGTTAAAGTGAGTCAAAAAACAAAGTCTCAACAATATCAAATCGCTTACACAATCTTCCGTCTTCTTCTTCTTCAGTAATCACAGTTCACAAGCAAACAGCTATCAAACAGCAAGTCCAGCAGAGAGAGAGAGATGCGCTCTCCTGGCTTCCTCTTATAGTTCGAGATAATTGCACTTAGTAATTGCACTCTTAACATTCCAACATCCCTTAAAGATACAATGACTACATATTGTCTACCCAACTATAGGAGTCTACTCCTAACATTCTCCCCTTTGGGTAGCCAATATATAATTTACAATCTTATACCCTGTTGTTCACACATCATAAAATTCGGTCATAAATCGTAAGATAAAAAGGATTGATAAATCATCAGATACTAGGAAGCAATCCAAACCCAAACATTTTTTTTCTCGGGCTCCCTGGGACTCTTATGACTCGTGGAAGAGCCATCTACTACCTGCCATGTAAGGGCTGCAACAGCCACTTTGTAGGATGGGCAAGCAGCCGAGCCATCCATGAACACCAATCTAGAGGTCAGGGTGAGAAGTCCTTAATCTCACCACTCACAGACTCCACTGGAGTTTCAGCTGGGGAACTGTTAGTAACCTACACCAAGCTAAATCCCAAAAATGCTAGGGCAGGGGTCTGCAAAGTCGGCTCTTTTAAGACTGGTGGACTTCAACTCCCAGAATTCCCCAGCCAGCATAGCTGGCTGGGGAATTCTGGGAGTTGAAGTCCACCAGTCTTAAAAGAGCCGACTTTGCAGACCCCTGTGCTAGGGAATACCTGGAAGCTTGACACCGAGAAAAACCAATCACAACACACACACACACACACACACACACACACACAGAGACAAGCTACGTTTATACTTCTTCCAAAGAGGCAATGAATGAATGAATGAATGAAATTTTATTTGTATACCGCTCCCTCTCCCCGAAGGGACTCAGGGTGGTGCACAGGGAATTATAAAACATACAAACATAAAACAATATAAATATCTAAAATCAGATTAAACTACTATAACCCTGCGCTAAAACCTAAAACACTAAAAACCCCAATTAAAAATTTAAATATACAGACTGGAGGCAGGAAAGATATATTAGGCCAGGCCGGCCTGCTGGAAGAAATACGTTTTGAGCTTTCGGCGGAAGGAGCGGAGGTCCGGAGTTGTTCTGAGGTCGGGGGGTAGGTCGTTCCATAGGATAGGGCCTGCGACAGAGAAGGCCCTTCCCCTGGGTGTCGCCCGCTGGCATTGCCTAGTGGACGGCACCCGGAGAAGTCCCTCTCTGTGCGAGCGAATCGGTCGGAGGGATGTATGGGGCAGGATACGATCTCGCAGATAGCTAGGTCCCGTGCCATGGAGCGCTTTGAAGATGGTGATCAACACCAATAAAAAAAATCCAAAAAGGGAACAAGGCCAGAGCACTTCCTCTCCAGCCGCCTAGACCCAGATAAGCAGGGATTCACACCAAGCAACAATCAAGTAGAAAACAATATCCCGATCATCTACCAAGTGGAAAATCATATCCTCACTGACGCTGGCAAACTACATAAACTAGAGCAACCCTACACACCCTCGCACTGAAGATGCTACCTGCCTGGGTTATAAAAGGTCTGCATACAACCCAGCTCGGAGATCACCAAAGACTGTGGGGACAAAGGGTTACAAGGACATCGTGGTATCTCACCAACCCCCATCTGGCTTTTTTCAAGTGTGTAGAATTGCTTGTGAAAATACATACCATGACCTCAGATTGGTTTCCCCACATCTGTGTAGATCAGGGGTCTCCAACCTTTGCAACTTGAAGTCTAAAGGACTTCAGCTCCCAGACTTAAAGTTGCAAAGGCTCCCAGCAAAGCTGGCTGGAGAAGTCTGGGAGCTGAAGTCCTTCAGACTTAAAATTGCAAAGGTTGGAGACCCCTGATGTAGATGATTGCAGGCCAATTAAGCTGCTTACTTCAAGGTGGCCTAAGGAGAAATCCCACAGATAAACCATCAGTCACAGCAAGTTCTGCTGGTAAAGAATCCGCTCGGCCTCTGGCTTTCCTCCGTGCTAGAGAATGCCAAAAATACACGTCTGTCATTTTAGTGCAGTATTTGGGTGCCTGTTACGCCAAAGGCAGGTAAGAATGATCTCTGAATGTCACAGCAGATTTATATAAACTTTTGCACACTGCACAAGTTTGGTTTACTAAAAATTAGGTTAAAGAACAACAACATTATAGGACTGAATACATTTCCAAAAAGAGCAAACAAAACTTGCTACCGAGTTGATTTAATTCCCTTGTGAAGAAACACTGAGATAGCAGGGGTCTCCAACCTTTGCAACTTTAAGTCTGAAGGACTCCAGCTCCCAGACTTAAAGTTGCAAAGGCTCCCAGCAAAGCTGGCTGGAGAATTCTGGGAGCTGAAGTCCTTCAGACTTAAAAGTTGCAAAGGTTGGGGACCCCTGAGATATAGGATTGCTGTTCAACGAAGACTCCTGCCAGGCTATTTATGAAGGACAAAAGGTGGACACGTCTAGAGTCTAAAGCACTTTGGATTTCTTGTTTCTTTTGTGCTGACCTGGTGCCTGCCTGAAGTTTCCCTCACAAGCTTCTTTGGAAGAGGTTGGCCATTGCCCCCTTCCTGGGGCTGAGGGAAAGTGACTGGCCCCCCAACTGGCTTTGTGCCTTTGTGGGACTTGAACTCACGGTCTCCCAGTTTCTAGCCCGATGCCTCAAGCGCTACATCAAACTGACTCTTGCAGACCTGGAAAATCCTGGAAAGCCAGATGTTCCAAAGATTTGAGGCCTAGATAAGTAAAAATTTAAATTATATAGCCAAGGTCTTTAGCGGGGCTAATGGCTAGGAAGAGACATTATATCCTATTCCTTTAGCACCATTACCTTGGATATCCCCAGACTGGGTCCTTAAACACGGCAAAGGTTCTAAATTAAATATTGAACAAGAGAGGGAACGGTGTGTTCCGTGTTTCCCGTGATTGCATAAGAGAAAATCTTATTAGGCTGTCCAAGGATTAAAACAATATTGTTTCATCCAAGAAATTATCTTAAAATCTGTTTTGTAACTAATTCCAAATAAAAAAGCTTCCACCGTATTGAAATAGAAACAAAAACTTTGCAGTATTAACAGCATTCAAATCATCCAAGATTGACAGAGATTCGATGGCACTTGAAAGGGAAATTTTAAGTAGGGCTCAGGTTTGGGCTAAGGCAGGGGTGGGCAAACATTGCAACTTTAAATCTGAAGGACTTCAGCTCCCAGACTTCTCCAGCCAGCAAAGATCTTGAAATAGATCTATACTAGTCTCCTGATTTATTTATTGATCAGCTCATAAAAACTAACACACATATTTAAAAAATCACACAACGGACCTCATGGCTTTCTGTCTAGATGGTCTCTGGTGATGAGCCGAAAGGCAGAAAAGGAAAGCAATATGCTTCCTCCCTTAATTGGGGCCCTAACAGGGTGTTGTGGAACAATGAGAGAGAGAGAGAGAGAGAGAGAGAGAGAGGAATACGGTAGGTAGGTAGGTGAATATATATATAGAGAGGAAAAATACAGTAGGTAGGTAGGTAGGCAGGGAGAGGGGGAGAAATACAGTAGGTAGGCAGGGAGGTAGGCAGGGAGAGGGGGAGAAATACAGTAGGTAGGTAGGCAGGGACAGGGAGAGAGAAATACAGTAGATAGGTAGGTAGGTAGGAAGGTAGGCAGGGAGAAGGAGAGAGGGGGAGAAATACAGTAGGTAGGTAGGTAGGCAGGGACGGAGAGAGGGAGAAATACAGTAGGTAGGTAGGCAGGTAGGCAGAGAGGGAGAAATACAGTAGATAGGTAATAATAATAATAATAATTATTATTATTATTATAGATAGGTAGGCAGGGAGAGGGGGAAAGAGAGAGGGAGAAATACAGTAGGTAGGTAGGCAGGCAGGTAGGCAGAGAGAGGGAGAAATACAGTAGATAGGTAGGCAGGGAGAGGGAGAGAGAGGGAGGGAGAAATACAGTAGGTAGGTAGGCAGGTAGGCAGAGAGAGGGAGAAATACAGTAGATAGGTAGGCAGGGAGAGGGGGAGAGAGAGAGGGAGAAATACAGTAGGTAGGTAGGCAGGTAGGCAGAGAGGGAGAAATACAGTAGATAGGTAGGCAGGGAGAGGGAGAGAGAGAGAGGGAGAAATACAGTAGATAGGTAGGCAGGTAGGCAGGGAGAGAGAGAGGGAGAAATACGGTAGGTAGGTAGGTAGGTAGGGGGTTATATGGTGGTTGTGTGTATGTGTTTGTGTATGCAGGTGTAGATCTACACACAGATTGGTTGGCCATTTAACCAGACTGGGCCACAGCAACGGCTAGTAACGAAATGGTAGACTGATTTACACAACCTTGGATCCCCTTTTAAAGTAGCGCTTGGTTTCTGGGCTCCTTTATTTGTAAGAAATCCTGTGTTTCATTGCAGAGGCGCTCCTGTTCTCCACCTGCAGCTGAAGGCCGGAGGGGGTCCCAGGCTTCCCTCAGGCCTTTCGCTGGGCTTCCTTTCCTCGGGAAAGGCCAGGAGAGGCCCTGCTCTCTGGGCTGGGGGTGGGGAGAGGAAGGCCAAGCCTCCCAAAGGAATCTGGCCGGAGCTCCGGGCGCGGATTCCTCGGGCCGTTGGCGCTGCGGGAACCCTCGGAGGGGCCTCCGCAAACAGACCTGCCACTTCGGCCAATGCCTCTTCCACCCGCAGCCAACCCCCGCGGGGCCCACTGCAGCCCTGCCGGCCGCTCGGCCTGGCCTGGCGGGTCCCCACCTCCCGCTCCTCCCCTTCCCGGCCAGTCGGCGGGAAGGGAGCGGAGCGGCCTTCGGCCCCTTCAGGCTGGGCGGGCCAGAGTGGCCACCTCGGCGGCCCAGGCAGGAGGATGCGGAGCCCGGGCAGATGGAGCGCTGCCCTGGTCCTGGCGCTCCTGCAGCCCACCCGAGCCTTCTGGCTCCTCAACGTGCTCTTCCCGCCCAGCACCACCCCAGAAGCCGGCGCCTCCAACGGGACGCCCCCGGTGCTGCTGGGTGAGTTGGCCAAGGAAGGAAGGGCAGCCCCGGAGGCGCCGGGGGCCAAGGCCGGGGAGGGAGGGAGGGAGGGGACGCCGGGGCTATCGGATGCTTCCCAAGAACCGCGGCTAAGTCGGACGGGCTTCCGAGACGGAGGCGGCCCCGCAAGACCTGCCGAGGCGAGGCAAGAAGCCTTTGGCCGCCGGCCTCTCCCAGGAGGCCGGCAGGAGGTCCGAGGCGAGGCTGGCAGGCGCCCGCGGCAGCGCCGGGTCCCTTTCCCAGCCTCCGAAGAAGCGCCCTGGGCGCCGAAGGAACCTGGCGGGGAGGCTCGCCTGAGCCCCGGGAGAGCCCGCTGGCCGCCTTCGGCTCCAGGCACCCTTGGGGTGGGGGCGCTTCTCAACCACCAGCCGCCTCCAGGGCGGCGAGGCTTCTCCCCTTTGCCGGGGGAATCGGAAGGACAAGGAGGACGGGGAAGGGGACGGGCAGCATCGGCAGCCCCGCAGCGCCTCCCCCGAGAAGCCGCCGCTCCCGAATGGGGCGGCAGCTGGCCATGTCGGAAGGCAGGGAGGAGGTTTCTCGACCTTGGCCCCTTGAAGATGCGTGGACTTCAACTCCCAGAATCCCCCAGCTGGCTGGGGAATTCTGGGAGTTGAAGTCCAGACATCATGAAGCCCGTTCGGCCCGCTGGGCGGGAGCTGGACGGAGGTCTGGCTCTCCTTCCATTCACCATCCGGACGGGGGCGCCTCCTTGCGGCGGCCCATTGAAGCGCCTCTCCTCCGTGCTTTCAAATGCTTGAGGCCAGCGTTTCTCAACCTTGGCCACTTGAAGAGGTCTGGACTTCAACTCCCAGAATCCCCCAGTCAGCATTCGCTGGTTGGGGAATTCTGGGAGTTGAAGTCCACGCATCTTCAAGTGGCCGAGGTTGAGAAACACAGATTTAGACCTAAATCAGTTAGATGGCGAACCTATGGCATGGGGGCCACAGGTGGCCCGCGAAACTGTTTCTTAGGCGTTGCCCTGTCAGCTCCAGCGCGCATGTGTGCACTGGCCAGCTGGTTTAGGCCTTCTTTTGAGGACATTTTTTGTCCTCTGGAGGCTTCAGAGAAGCTCCTGGAGCCTCTGGAGGTGGGGGGAGGCTGTTTTCACCCTCCCCAGGCTCCTAGAAAGCCTCTGGAGCCTGGGGAGGGGGGGGGAGCATGCCAAAAGCAGGGGGTCGTGCACATAGCATTATGGGTGTGGCACGCCCACGCACGACCCTCCCCCCTGCGCTCCCCCCTGCTTTTGGCACGTGAGCCAAAAAAAGGTTGGCCATCACTGATTTAGGAATGTCTAAGAATCTGCCTTGAGCTCTTCTCCATGTTGCTGAGGACCTTTAGCAGAACCTTCTCAGGACGAGGAGGAGGAAGAGGAAGAGAAGCAGGAGCGGAGGCTGCTCTTGCCCCAAGGCCCAGCGGCAGGGGGGCGGCCAGAGAAGATCCCGGGGGCTCTCACCAGTGGGAAGAAGGTTCTGTGGCCTCTGCTGCTGCTACAACAATTGAAAGGGGAAATCCCCCACCCACAACATCCCCCTTTATGAAATGGAGGGAGGTCTCTGCCCCACAGTGACCCTGCAGCCAGCCTGCCTCCCCTATGAACTCTTGAGATTAAATTTTTGGGGGCAGAGTAGTGGTCTTTGCTGGACTTTGCCTTGTTTGCGTGAGACTGTTTGCCTGGAGGGAACATCCAGACCACGTTCCCACCAGGGTTGATGGGACAACAGCAGGGCCATGGAAAAAACCCAGGAGGGGGTTGGGGTGTGTGTCTCCTAAAGATCCCCAGAGGGAGGGCTCAGAAACCACCCGGCCTCTTCCCTCGGCCCCAGGGGGAGGTATGCCATTCCAGCATGGCCCCTGCAGAGGCATCTCTGAGTAGCTCTGGCAGGGAGGCTCCTTGTGTCCATCTCTGGCATGGGAGAACGGCCGGCTGCTTGCAGGCTGCAGGAGGTGGAGCTCAGGCGTGGAGCTGCCCTCCGAGGGGACGGAGTTGTTGCTGCTGCTTCTCAATTGCTGCTGAGGATTTCCCAATGGGACGGTTAATTTGTCTCGTTGGCATTTCAGCACCAAGCAAAGCAGGGTTTTCCTCAGGCGTTTGGGACTTTGCAATTATAGCCTGGCTGCCTGCTGGTTGTTTAGGGCTACAAATCCAGAGGAGCATGGTGGATGGCGGCAAAATGCAGAAAACTCTGCTGATTGGATTTTTGCAAACCAGAATTGGGAAGTGACAGCTGCTGCTTCTGAGATTCTGTGCCTCTCTGCTAATGAAAGCAACACGTAACCCCTTGCCTGATGAATTGCTTAATCTCATCTGCAGCATGCAGAGAATCTCTGCTAACCACAAACCTTTATTAATGGCAGTCGCTCCAGCCGTACACGCAGACCCAAACAGGCGTTTACATGCATGCTATGCTACACAGGTGATCAAAGGGCACCTGGGAAGAAAGGAGAGCCTGTAAAGCAGTGGTGGATTTCACAATTTTTTTAGAACCTCTTCTGTAGGTGTGGCCTGCTTTGTGGGAGTGGCTTGCTGGCCATGTGACCGGGTGGGAGTGACTTGGCAGCCATGTGACTGGGTGGGCGTGGCCAAATTGTAAAATGTGGTGAAACTCACTTAAAAATGCTTTTGCTTAGCAACCCAAATGTTGGCTCAGGAACTCTGGCATTTGAAGCACGCAAGTCTTAAAGCTGTCAAGTTCCAAGACCCTTGCACCCCTAACCCTTTAGGAAAAAAAACCCCCAGGGGTGTTCAAACTTGACAGCTTTAAGACTTGTGGACTTCAACTCCCAGAATTCCTCCTCTCGCTCTTCCTCTTGATGTGCGGATGGGCGGAGGGAGGGAGTTGGAACCGGTTCTAAACGGCACTATGGATTTGTGGAACCTCTTCTATAGAAGAGGCTAGAGCTAGCAAGAACCCACCCCTGCTGTAAAGGAGGCCTCCCCACCTTCCTTCTTCTCCTTGGCCAGTAGGGACTCGTTAGGTGTCCCCTCAGATGTCCTGAGAAGGAGGGGGCTGGATGGAGTCCCTGAAGCAGCAGCTTCACCTGAGCTTCAATGGACTCCAGAGGACAGGAAGGCCTGGAGGAACCTTCTCCCTGGGGTTGCCATGGGTTGGACACAGCTTCGCAACTCACAGCCGCAGATGTCCTGACCTGCCTGGTCAAAGGTGACTTGCAGCAGGGCCCGATCCTTTCGTATCTCTGCTGCTTCAGGCCGACTCCCTTATGGCCTCTTCAGCTGCCTTCTTCTGCCTTCTTCTCTGGGGTCAGGTCTGGAAACCTCTCATCCCGAAGAGACCTTGCTTTCTTATTGCAATTTTCCCCCTTACGAGGGGATCTCTGGGCAGAGCCTCTCCTGGAGGGCAGGAGCCGCCTCGCCAGGCACAGCTCTTTGCAGAGGATGGGCAGGGAGGTAAACCTGCCACTTCCCTTCAAGACAGGGCTGCAGCCGGAAGAAAGGCCCAGGTAGGCAGGCCAGGTGTACAGGAGGAGGATACCCGGGGACCCCCCATCTCTGCAGAGCGGTTGGTCCTTTTGGTTTGGAGATGGGAAGGCAGCTGCTCTCTCTGTCTCTCTGCCCCTGCAGTGCCCGGGTACCTGGGGAATCAGCTGGAGGCTAAGTTGGACAAGCCAGATGTGGTGAACTGGATGTGTTATCGCAAGACGGAGGATTACTTCACCATCTGGCTGAACCTTAACATGTTCCTGCCTTTCGGAGTGGACTGTTGGATCGACAACACAAGGTATGTCTGTGGGGGATCCCCACCCCCTCTTCCCAGACAGAACCTGTTGTGGCCCAGTCGGCTCCAGATGAGCTGCTGATGGACTCCTCTAGTGAGGAGTCCTATGAGTCTGCTCTAGAGGAGGAGGAGGCCGAGAGTGAGAGAGCAGAGAGCCCGGCTAGGCATCAGGAGGCAGCTGGGGCTTGGTGTAGTGGAAAGGAGGTAACCCAGTTTGTCCCTGATGCAGGCTAAGAAAGATCAAGAGGAGGCAGTGTCAATTAGCAGAAAGGCGCAACCGGAGGAGATAATGAGTATCAGCTGCCTAATTGACCGGCCCCTCCCAAGAGGCTTTAAAAGAAATCCTCTGTGAAGAGTAGGTTTGCAGGAAACAACGTATCATCTGAAGAGTCAAAGCTTTCGTGTGTGTCAAGTTCTTTCGTTAAGAATCTTCAGGCCTAGTCAAGGTCAGTCCGGGAAAGCTGCCAAGTATCAGTCAGTTTAGTCATTTGTCTTGTGAAGGAGGGAGTCAGAACAGAACCCCTCCTCCACCCCAGGCATCGACTCTTCTCTTGGCCTCTCCTCTGCCTGTTGGGATGGGGGTCCTGCTGGCCCAGACCTTAGAGGGCCCCTGGCTCCCAGATAGAGGAGAAGAGGGGGTGATGCCGGGGGAGAGGAGACCCCCAAAGACACAACAAGCAGCACGTTGAGGAGCCTCTCCCAAACACAGAAGATATTGTGTTAAGCCATGGCTTGTTTTATTCAACCCAGTGGGTGACCTGCACAAGATCTGCTAAACTATAAACCAGTGTTTCTCAACCTTGGCAACTTGAAGATGTCCGGACTTCAACTCCCAGAATTCCCCAGCCAGCGAATTCTGGCTGGGGAATTCTGGGAGTTGAAGTCCGGACATCTTCAAGCATTCGCTGGCTGGGGAATTCTGGGAGTTGAAGTCCGGACATCTTCAAGTTGCCAAGGTTGAGAAACACTGCTATAAACCATGATTTATGAATAGTGGCCGACTCAAGAGTTTGCTAAGACGAAACTAAGCCAAGTATTTTGGGACTTTGGGAACTATTTTGCAGTCGCTGAATGCTTCTCTCGTTCATTTCACCTCCACCCTGAGTGGAAATATGATCCCACAACTTTCCAATAGAATCTCTCGGCAGTAATTTATTCTGGGAACATCCCACCCTAACCCCTCCCTCCCTCCCTCCGTGAACGTCAGAATTGCTGGCTTTGTTATTATAGAGACTGCCTGGTCTCTATTGAGGGGCCCCTGATCCTTTTTTTTTTTTTTTTTTTTTATAGCCAAATTTATTGACCGCTCCCTCTCCCCACAGGGACTCGGGGCGGTGCACAGGGGAAATAAAAGCAATAAATATACAACATACATAACAAAATTAAAACAGATTAAATTAATTCCTGTGCTAAAATCCCATTAACTAAAAATCCCCATACATTTAAAAACCCATAGAGAGAGAGACTACCCTAGGCCGGCCAGGCGGAAAAGATGAGTCTTCAATTTCAAGCGGAAGGAGCGGAGGTCCGTGGTCGTTCTAATATCGGGGGGAAGGTCGTTCCAGAGGGCCGGGCCCGCCACAGAGAGAGCCCTTCCCCTGGGTGTCGCCCGCTGACAAAGTCTAGTGGACGGCACCCGGAGAAGTCCCTCTCTGTGGGAGCGAATCGGCCGTGAGGATGTGTGAGGCAGGATCCGATCCTGCAGGTAGCTAGGTCCCGAGCCATGGAGCGCTTTAAAGATGATAGTTAACACCTTGAAGCGCACCCGGAAGACGACAGGCAGCCAGTGCAGCTCGCGCAAGAGCGGTGTAATGTGGGTAAACCTAGTGGTTCCCATGATTGCTCGCGCGGCTGCATTCTGAACTAACTGAAGCCTCCGGGTGCACTTCGAGGGGAGCCCCATGTAGAGGGAGTTACAATAGTCCAGTCGGGATGTCACGAGGGCATGAGTGACTGTGCGAAGGGCGTCCCGATCCAATAGGGGGCGCAATTGGCGGACCAGGCGAACCTGGTAAAACGCCCTCCTGGCCACGGCTGTCACTTGCTCTTCCATAGACAGCCGGGTATCCAGGAGGACACCCAAATTGTGCGCCCCATCCACAGGGGCAAGATGTTCGCCCCCTATGGCCAGCGTTGGAGAAAGCTGGTTGAATCGGGCAGCCGGAAACCACAGCCACTCGGTCTTGGTCGGGTTGAGCCTGAGTCCGTTGCTTCCCATCCAGATCCGCACGGCTTCCAGGCACTGGCACATCACCGCTACGGCATCGTTGGGGTGGTTTGGGGTAGATATATACAGCTGAGTATCATCAGCGTATAGATGGTACTCTACCCCAAAACCATGGATGATCTCACCCAGCGGCTTCATGTATGCATTAAACAGGAGAGGCGAGAGGACCGACCCCTGAGGCACCCCACATGTGAGGGGTCTCGGGGTCGACCTCTGCTCCCCTGCCAACACAAATTGCGATCGGCCAGAGAGGTAGGAGGAGAACCACCGTAAAACGGTGCCTCCCACCCCCAACCCCCCCAGCCGATGCAATAGGATACCATGGTCGATGGTATCGAAAGCCGCCGAGAGGTCTAATAGGACCAGGATGGAGGAACAACCCCCATCTCTGGCCCTCCAGAGATCATCTACCAACGCGACCAATGCCGTCTCGGTGCTATGCCCGGGCCGAAAGCCGGACTGGCGCGGGTCTAGATAATCAACTTCCTCCAGGTGACGGGGAAACTGTTGTGCCACCACACTCTCAACAACCTTCGCCAAAAAGGGAAGGTTGGAGACGGGACGATAGTTGGTTAAAAGAGCTGGATCCAAAGAGGGCTTCTTAAGGAGGGGCCTCACCATAGCCTCTTTTAGGGAAGCAGGCAAGGAACCCTCACTCAAAGAAGCGTTGACAACCTCTTGGAGCCAGCCTCGTGTCACCTCCCAGGATGCCAGTACAAGCCAGGAGGGACACGGGTCCAATAAACATGTGGTGGCTCGCAGTCGCCCACGTAGCCTGTCCATATCCTCGGAAGCAACGGAGTCAAATTCCTCCCAAACAAGATCGGCCTCGTGGCACCCCGCTGGACCAAGAATGGGGGCTAACTCGTTCTGTATCTGAGCGGTTTTGTCCTGCAGAAAAGTCACAAATTCCTCTGCTCTACCCTGTAGCGGGGCTTCCCGCACCCTCTGTTGAAGGAGGGAACGGGTCACCCTAAACAGGGCGGCAGGGCGGTTTTCTGCGGATGCTATGAGAGTAGCACAATGATGGCGTTTGGCCACTCTCAGCGCCACAATGTAAGTCCGTAAATGGGCTCTTACCTGTGTCCGGTCAGATTCAGAGCGAGTAGCCCTCTATCTTCCCTCTAGGCATCTCTTGCGGCGTTTCATCGCCCTCAGCTCCTCGGTAAACCAAGGAGCCGGGGCGGCTCGGCGCCGCAAGAGAGGCCGCAAGGGCGCGACCCGATCCAAGGCTCCCGCGGTCGCAATATTCCATGCGGCCACGAGGTCCTCCATCGGGACGCGGGTCAGGGGTACAGGAAGTGGCCCAAGCGCCATCTGGAACCCATCCGGGTCCATCAGGCGCCTGGGGCGGAACCAGATAGGTGGTTCTGGCACCGCCTCCTCGCGGAGGGGAGTAGCGGTCGGAAAGTCGAGCCGGAGAAGTGAGTGATCCGACCATGACAAGGGTGTGATGACTATGTCCCCTATACCCAGATCACTCTTCCATTGGCCTGAGACAAAAATGAGGTCCGGTGTGTGTCCACCCTCGTGGGTGGGGCCTTGAATTAGTTGGGTCAGGTCCATGGCCGTCATGGACCTGGCGGACTCTTGTTGCTTTCCCCTGGGACACCAGGCTGGGCTGGGGGCTCCCCACTTCCTCCCCTCCGCCACTTCATCAACTGTTAGGCAGGCTGAGTTCAGGACTGCCTTAGAAGAAGACCAGTCCTGGTAGCCTCCCGAAACATCTGGCAGGCATCTGGAAGGGCTTCATCGTGCAAGCCCACACCTCCATCTGCTGTTTCAGGAGTCCGTTGTAATCATGGCTTTGGCATCCCTGAAAAATGGGAAATTTGTCTAGATAGCTAGACAAATGTGGCATGGATTGCCCCATGGGACAGGAGACTCCCTCCCCTGGCAGCCCCCGATCGCCCCCATGCCCTCTCAGCTGGTGGGAAGCAGGTTTTGACTCCCGATGCCCCACGGTGGCATTTGGTGGCTGAGTGGGAGTCTTCTTTTTCAGACCCCAAGCACAGGCAGCCACCAGGAGACCTCTAGTCCACAAGATTTGAGGCCTCAACCTGGACCATGGATCTAAAGCAGGGGTCTCCAACCTTTGCAACTTTAAGTCTGAAGGACTTCAGCTCCCAGACTTCTCCAGCCAGCAAAGCTGGCTGGAGAAGTCTGGGAGCTGAAGTCCTTCAGACTTAAAGTTGCAAAGGTTGGAGACCCCTGATCTAAAGGATCAAGGCCTAGTGATGCTGAGTATGGCATGTAGTCCCTTCAAGTTCTCGGGTAGGAGGGCCTTCGTTGGAAAGGGACCTCCTGCAATGACTGTGTTTTCTTTTTGACCCGCCCTTGGGGGGACACACAGAGTGATTTTCAATAAAACCACCCGGAGCATAACCAACGCCCCTGGAGTTCACATCAGAGTCCCTGGGTTCGGCCAGACCTTTTCCGTGGAATACCTGGATGGTGGCAAATTGGCAGGTGAGAAGAACGAGGGGGCTCGGGGGGAGCCGGAGGGAAGCCCAAGAGTGGGGAAATGCATCCCCCAAGGTCTTCTTCTCAGTCTTGGCTTCCTCTGGGTTCCTGCATGAAATAATGGCAGAGAGTTTGGGCAAAAGCCTGCCTATTGCTGGCGCCTGAGAGGTGACCTGGTTGAAGTCTATAAAATCATGCACGGTGTGGACAAAGTAGAAAAGGAAAAACTCTTTTCCCTATCGCACAACACTAGAACTAGGGGGGCACTCCATGAAACTTTTGATAGCTAGACCTCCAACAAATAAGAAGAAGTGCTTTTTCACCCAGAGGATCACTGGTCTATGGAACTCCCTGCCAGAAAAAGTGGTGACAGCTGTCAGCCTCGACACCTTTAAGAAAGGATGAGAGGAGTTCATGGAGAACAAGGGTATCCATGGCTATCACTATGGATGCCCAAGGACACCCTCCGGGTTGGAGAGATAGGCAGGATGTCTCTCAATGCCATTTGCAGGGAATCACAAGCAGGTGAAGACATCTGCTTGGGAAGACCCTGAAGCCAATGGGGAGCCACTGTGTGAGACAGAATGCTGGACTGGATGGGCTGTGGCCTGTTCCAGCAAGGCTGTTCTTAGGTTCTTATGTTCTGAAAGAAAGAAAGAAAGAAAGAAAGAAAGAAAGAAAGAAAGAAAGAAAGAAAGAAAGAAAGAAAGAAAGAAAGAAAGAAAGAAAGAAAGAAAGAGGGAGGGAGGGAGGGAGGGAGGGAGGGAGGGAAAGGAAGGAAGGAAGGAAGGAAGGAAGGAAGGAAGGAAGGAAGGAAGGAAGGATCAGAGCAGTTCATGGAGAAGAAGGGTATTCATGGCTATCATTATGGATGCCTAAGGACACCCTCCGGGTTGGAGAGATAGGCAGGATATCTCTCAATGCCATTTGCAGGGAATCACAAGCAGGTGAAGACATCTGCTTGGGAAGACCCTGAAGCCAATGGGGAGCCACTGTGTGAGACAGAAGGCTGGACTGGATGGGCTGTGGCCACTTCCAGCAAGGCTCTTCTTACGTTCTTATGACAATAATACGGCAGAAATTACATTAGGGTTCTGCTGCTTTCTTGGAGGCTTTGGGAAGATGGGGCATCTTGGAGAGGCGCTGAGTGAAGGGCAGCCCTGTGAGTTTTCAGAAGCTGCTCCCTGGCAGTGCAGGACCTGCATGACTCTCTTGGGAATCCCTTTGATCTTGGTGCTTCCTCTAACAACCGGAATGGTTTGGGGAGGAGAACAGGAGCAGGAATTCCAGGGAGGCCTTGAAGCCCCTGCCTGGCCTCCGTTTCCTGGAGGTCGCCCTGGCCTCCTCTCACCTCCCTTCTTCTTCCTTGCTCTAGGCTACATGCACACCCTGGTGCAGCACCTGGTCAACAATGGCTACGTGCGTGATCAGAGCGTGAGAGCGGCTCCCTACGACTGGAGGCTTGGCCCGAGTGAGTACGCCTGGGCAGCCCTGCTCTCCAAGGGCTCTCGGCAGGGAGGGTGGGCTGCAGCCCTTCCGAAGTGCAAGGCAGCTGGTGCCTCCCTGTCAGCCGTCTCCCGTCAGAGCCCATTTTTTCAGCATCTTTTACAGTGGTCTCTCCTGCCCAGGGCTGTGGTTGCTACGTAAGTCGTTTATTGTCAACCAGTCAATCAAACAATCCCTAAGGCCTGATTGTTCGTTCCAGGCTTTCCATTGGTCATTCAATTTTTTTAAGGGGTCCCAGCAAAGCAACCACAGGATCAGGATATGGTGCAAAGGAAACCATTTTCTGCTCCCCAAGGGGGAAAAATGGTATTACCGTATTTTTCGGAGAATATGACGCACCTTTTTTCCTCTCAAAAGAGGCTGAAAATCTGGGTGCGTCTTATACAGCATTTCTTTTGCCTCCTGAAACCCCGCCCCCTTCAAAATGGCTGTGCATAGCCTTATGGAGGCTTCCAGAGAGCTCCTGGGGGCTGGGGAGGGCAGAAATGAGCAAAAAAACAGGTCATTTTTTGCCCCCCCTAGCCCCCAGTAGCATTCTATAAACCTCCATAAGGCTATGCATGCAATTTTTTGACCAAAAAACGGGCCATTTTTCCTCATTTTGCCCCCCTGAACACTCTGCAAGCCGCCCCCCAAGGCTATTCATGCCTTTTATTTGGAAAAAAAACCGGCCCGTTTTTGTGAAAAATGGGCCATTTTGGGGAGGTTTGCAGAGTGCAAAAAGGTGGTTTTTTTTCCCTTTTGGAAAGCTGTTTAATTAGAGTGACTGGTGAGAATTACATTGATCAAATGCTGTGCCAGCAGAAACAAAGTCCTTCTCCAGCAAATGGGTAAATACACCTGGAAACATCTCCCTCCCTCCCTACCTACCTACTCTCTCTCTCTCTCCCTACCTACTGTATTTCTCTCTCTCTCTCCCCCCTCTATCTACCTATATACCTACCTACCTACTGTCTCTCTCCCCCCACCTATCTACTGTATTTCTCTATTTTTCTCTCTATCCCTCTACCTACCAACCTACCTTCTCTTTCTCTCTCTATACCTCCTGTATTTCTCTCTCTCTATTTCTCTCCCTCTATCCCTCTACCTACCTACCTATCTACACTCTCTCTCTCCTTACCTACCTACTGTATTTCTCTCTCTCTCTCTCTCCCCCTCTACCTACTTACCTACCTAATTACTTTCTCTCTCCCTCCCTCCCTCCCTACTGTATTTCTCTCTCTTTCTATCCCTCTCTATCCCTCTATCTACCTACCTACTTTTTTTTAAAAAAAATGCCTCTTCAAAACTTGGGTGCATCTTATACTCCGAAAAATATGGTAACTTTTTCCCAGTTAAGGATTTTCCGTTCCCAAATCCAGGTTAAGAAGAATGAAGGAAATGGGCCAGGTGTGCCTCATAATATAACACATGATCAGAAGGATTTAATATTTCCCACCTGCCCCTGAATTATTCGTATTTGAAACCCTGACACGACAAAACCACAAATAAAATGTGACCTGAAAGGAGGGACGGGAGAGATCCAAGATGGAGGGGGATAAATAAAATAAATAAATAATTTAATTTATAACCCGCTCTCTCTCCCCGAAAGGACTCGAGGCAGGGCACAGGGAAATTAAAAATGCATATAAAATCACAGACAATACAATATTAAAAAAGAATTAAATGAAACCCTGTGCTAAAATCCCCAAAGCTAAAACAAACCCCTGAAAACAGTTAAGTTATCCCAAGCCGGCCAAGCAAAGGAAATGTGTTTTTAATTTTTGACGGAAGGAGCGGAGGTCCGTAGTTGTTCTAATTTCGGGGGGAAGGTCGTTCCAGAGGGCCGGGCCCGCCACAGAGAAGGCCCTTCCCCTGGGCGTCGCCCGCTGGCACAGCCTAGTGGACGGCACCCGGAGAAGTCCCTCTCTGTGGGAGAGAATCGGCCGCAGGGATGTATGGGGCAGGATGCGATCCCGCAGATAGCTAGGTCCCGTGCCATGGAGCGCTTTGAAGATGATAACCAACACGTTGAAGCGCACCTGAAAGACGACAGGCAGCCAGTGCAGCTCGCGCAGGAGCGGTGTTACATGGGAAAACCTAGAGGTTCCCATAATTGCCCGTGCGGCTGCATTCTGGACAAGCTGAAGTCTTTGAGTGAAATTCAGCAGCGCAACTTTGGATATCCTTCATTATAGCCCAACCTGGCGCTTCGGGACAACTGGAAGCCACCCAGAACTCAGAGCCTCAGCATCAAGGCTGAGCCATGTGTGTGTGTGGGGGGGGGAGGGGGAGAAGTGGGGTCAAGGGTCAGCTGTCTACCCCAGGAGCATCCCACCCCAATTCCCCCTGTGGTGTACCCCTCACCTGCCCTTCTCGGAGGGGGTGGAGATGGTTTGCCTGCAGCCTCGGGCGGGGTGGGGGTGGGAGCCCTCTGGACAGGGCACGGGAAGATTTTTTATTTATTTATTTATTTGTCAGATTTATATACCGCCCTATTCTCCGTGGTAGGACTCAGGGCGGTGCACAGAAAGAATAAAACCACAACAAATATGTACAATAAAAATAGAATTAAATAATTAAATCTGTGCTAAAATAGTTAAAACGATTAAAATATTAAATTTAAAATAAAACCAATTAATCTATGCCAGGCCAGCTAGGTGGAAAAAATGCGTTTTAAGCGTCCGACGGAATAGGTGTAGGTCAGCGATGGTGCGAAGATCGGGGGGGCAGGTCGTTCCAGAGGGCCGGATCCGCCACAGAGAAGGCCCTTCCCCTGGGAGTCGCCAGCCGGCATTGACCGGTAGATGGCACCCTGAGGAGGCCCTCTCTGTGGGAGCAGACAGGTCGGAGGGAGGTGTGTGGTAGGAGGCAGTCTCGCAGGTAGCCAGGTCCCATGCCATGGCGCGCTTTGAAGATGGTGACTAACACCTTGAAGCGCACCCGGAAGACTACAGGCAGCCAGTGCAGCTCGCACAGGAGAGGTGTTACATGGGAGTACCGTGAGGCCCCCAAAATCCCCCGCGCGGCCGCATTCTGAACCAGCTGGAGTCTCCGGGTGCACCTCAAGGGGAGGCCCATGTAGAGAGTGTTACAGTAGTCCAGGCGGGAAATGACGAGGGCTTGAGTGACCGTGCGTAAGGCGTCCCGATCTAGAAAGGGGCGCAACTGGCATATCGGGTAAACCTGATAAAAAGCCCCCCTGGGCCCCAGGAGGTAGGGGGTGGGGTGCAGTTTCCCTCCCATGCTCCTCCTCTTTCCACAGCCGACCAAGAGCTTTACTATTCCAAGCTGCGGGGCCTCATCGAAGAGATGTTTGAAGCCCAGCAGAAGCCGGTTTTCCTGATCGGCCACAGCCTCGGCAACCTCCACATCCTCTACTTCCTGGTCCAGCAGCCGCAGGCCTGGAAGGACCGCTTTGTCCAGGGCTTCATCTCCCTGGGGGCTCCCTGGGGGGGAGCAGTGAAGCCCATGCGGGTCATGGCTTCAGGTGAGTAGCTGCCCAGGCGCTGCAGCCATGTCCCCCTGGGGCCTGCGCGGAGCCGGGCTGCACCAGTGGCTTTCCACCCACTAAAGATCCTGGGTGTGCCTTGCCCCATAAGAACATAAGAACAGCCTTGCTGGAAGAGGCCCCAGCCCATCCAGTCCAGCATTCTGTCTCCCACAGTGGCTCCCCATTTGCTTCAGGGTCTTCCCAAGCAGATGTCTTCACCTGCTTCTGATTCCCTGCAAATGGCATTGAGAGAGATCCTGCCTATCTTTCCAACCCGGAGGGTGTCCTTAGGCATCCCTCATGATAGCCATGGATACCCTTGATCTCCATGAACTCCTCTCATCCTTTCTTTCTTTCTTTCTTTCTTTCTTTCTTTCTTTCTTTCTTTCTTTCTTTCTTTCTTTCTTTCTTTCTTTCTCTCTCTCTCTCTCTCTCTTTCTTTCTTTCTTTCTTAACATAAGAAGAGCCTTGCTGAAACACGCCACAGCCCATCCAGTCCAGCATTCTGTCTCACACAGTGGCTCCCCATTTGCTTCAGGGTATTCCCAAGCAGATGTCTTCACCTGCTTGTGATTCCCTGCAAATGGCATTGAGAGATATCCTGCCTATCTCTCCATCCCGGAGGGTGTCCTTGGGCATCCATCATGATAGCCATGGATACCCTTGTTCTCCATGAACTCCTCTCATCCTTTCTTAAAGGTGTCGAGGCCCCCAAACCCCCACCCTTTCTAAAGAAAAACTGGAGAGGCATCGATCTGCTTCCGTTTTTGCACCTGGTTTAGCTTTAAGAAGCAGAGAGAATCCCTGGAAATTTGATCCCGTTAAGTTTATTCCCCGGCTGTCCTCTGTGGCTGAATTTACATTGCCATGCCATTTTTTTTTAATTGCAAATTTAGCAGACCTGAAAGTGGGGAGTGGAATAATGCAGGGGTCTCCAACCTTTGCAACTTTAAGTCTGAAGGACTTCAACTCCCAGACTTCTCCAGCCAGCTTTGCTGGCTGGAGAAGTCTGGGAGCTGAAGTCCTTCAGACTTAAAGTTGCAAAGGTTGGAGACCCCTGGAATAATGGGCTTCCACTGGTGTCCTTTGCAGGTGACCATCAGGGCATCCCTATCATGTCCAACATTAAGTTGCGTGAAGAAAAGCGCATCTCCACCAACAGCCCCTGGTTGTTCCCCAGCCTCGCAGCCTGGCCGAAGAATCACGTCTTCGTCTCCACCCCCTTCTACAACTACACCTACCGGGACTACAAGCAGTTCTTCAGCGACATCAACTTCGAAGACGGCTGGTTCATGTGGAACGACAGCAAGGAGCTGCTGGCAGGGCTGCCAGCCCCGGGCGTGGAGGTCTATTGCCTCTTCGGCACCGGCCACCCCACCCCAGAGACCTACATTTACAACGACCGCTTTCCCTACGAGGACCCAGTGGACATTATCTATGGGGACGGAGATGATCTGGTTAGCTGGCGCAACATAGAGCTGTGCAAGGAGTGGCGCAGCCAGCAGCCTCAGAAGGTCCATGTCCTGGAGCTGCCTGGAACTGAGCATCTCAACATGATCTTTGACAACCGTACCCTACAATACATCAGCGAAATCCTGTTCGGGAACCTGGAGAATGTGACGGCCACGCAAGACCTGGGGGGAAGGGCCCACTGAACCCCCATGGAAAGCAAAGCCTTCCCCACCCAGAAATTGGCTGCTGTTTCTTCTCCTGGCCTGGGGAAGGAGCAGGAATGCCCACAAGGGCGCAGTATTGAAGCTTTCTCTATGCTGGAGAGACTGAAGGGTTGGCTCCCCACCAGTGTTTAGTTGTTAATATAATAGTTTCTACTTCCCCACCGTATTTTCAAGAAGCACAGAGCACACCGTACTGCTTACAGCAGGGGTGTCCAAACTTGGGAACTTTAAGACTTGTGGACTTCAACTCCCAGAATTCCCCAGCCAGCATAGCTGGCTGGGGAATTCTGGGAGTTGGAGTCCACAAGTCTTAAAGTTCCCAAGTTTGGACATCCCTGGCTTACAGGTTCCGCAAAGACCTTGGAAGACTGGGCCTAGAGATGCCGCCAAAGGAGTGGTCAGATAAGAGGTGGCATAGCCTGCAGCTGTATGGTGGGTGGAGCAAGAGACTCACTTGGAAGAGACCCTCCCTAGTTTCTCAGGCTGTAAAGGAGACAGTGGGGGGGGGTTGTACCTGCAGACTTGCAAACATCTGTGAATATAATTTTACAATAAAGTAGAATGAGTACATCTGGTCTTTGTTTCATGTCTTGGTCTATTTAGCAAGGCTGATATTAATCTTGCACGTCTCTGATTCTCTTCCAAAGAGAAGGCCTCCAGTCCTCAAGGAACTCTGCTATCTGCTGTTGCATCTGGCAGTAGCATTGTTGTTTTTAACTTGACCAACAAGTGGATGCACAGCGACCGATTTGCAGGATGCCGTGGCATGACACAACAGTCGGAGCAGTATATGTCGCACCTGCGGCAACACCAATCCCTCCTGCATTCCTAAGGGAGCTTCAGGGGGGCTGGGGTCAGTTCTGGCCATGTGAGATGGAAGGCCAAGGGGGGTTGCTATTGATTGCACCCAAAAGGCCTGTTTGCTGAAGGAAGGAACAGCAAAGTGGGCAACAGTTCAATCCCAGGCAACTCTCAGGACTTTGTATATGAATCTAAAGGGATGCCCTTGGGGTCTACTCTGGAGTTAGCCATTCTCAAGGAGGACTGGAATATTAACGTGGAGAAAGAATTCATTCATTTTTCTGACTCCCCAACATTGGTGTCAACATTTGTGCTGTAGGACAGGGGTCCCCAACCTTTGCGACTTTAAGTCTGAAGGACTTCAGCTCCCAGAATTCTCCAGCCAGCTTTGCTGGCTGGAGAAGTCTGGGAGCTGAAGTCCTTCAGACTTAAAGTCGCAAAGGTTGGAGACCCCTGCTATAGGAAACAGCCACTCTGAAGGGAAACACATTTCCAAAGATAGTACGACTATTTTTAAAGTCTTGGGGTAGAGCAGTCCAGCAAAGCTGCCTAAGGCTGCCACTGAAAAGCAAAAAGTGGTTGACTCGCAAGAGGCGAGGGGACACAAACAAAGGTGTCTTTACAATCAACAAGGGTCGATCAGGTGAGATGAGGACCCAGCTGACTCATCCAGATGTAGGGATTGGGAGCCATCTGATGCAATGTGACTGTGATCTGATTGATTGCTTGTAGATCCTGACAGAAGGGCCAAGAACCATTTTGTCCAGTCAAATCAGTGTCTTACAGGGGCTGACAACCTCCTTAATGAGACCACTGGTGAAGACATGATAGCAGTGTTCCAGTATCTCAGGGGCTGCCACAAAGAAGAGGGAGTCAAGCTATTCTCCAAGGCACTTGAGGGTAGAAAAAGAAGCAATGGGTGGAAACTAATCAAGGAGAGAAGCAACTTAGAACTGAGGAGAAATTTCCTGACAGTGAGAACAATGAATCAGTGGAACAGAAGTTGCCTCCAGAAGTTGTGAAGGCCCCAACCCTGGAAGTCTTCAAGAAGATATTGGATAGCCATTTGTCTGAAATGGCATAGGGCTCCTGCATAGGCAGGGGGGTGGACTAGAAGACCTCCATGGTCCCTTCCAACTCTGCTATTGTATTGTATTGTAAAAGAAGTTTTATAGGTTCCCACCCTTGTAAACCTTCCACACTGATAGGATAATGGCGTATAGAGAGATTGGTTGTACATCAGGATGGAAGGGTATTTCTACAGGGGGTGCATTAAGAGCCCGTCCAGAGTACCACCACACGTCGGGATTTACAAATTGTTCTAGTAAGCCCCCAGGGGGATGGTAGACGATGTTGTCATGTGAGACTTGAAGAACCCTTAAATGCCAGGCTTGTTCTGGGGGAGCAGTGAGTTCTACCCCGTGCCCCCCACAAAGATGGCGGCTTGCAATTTAATGAGCAAATCTTGACCCAAGAGGGGCATTGGGCAATCAGGAAAGTACAAACATGGATGATTAGGCAAGAGTCATAAATGGAACATTTGAGGAGGTCAAGAAGTGTGGATGATGATTTACCACCAGCCCCTATTACCTCCATAACTATGGAGAGGGATATCCGAATGGTTGGTTGAGTACTGCGCGTAATGCTCCTGTGTCAATCAAAAAAGGCACAGGTCTCCCTCTGACTTGGGAGCTTTACTAGGGGTGTAGAAGGGAGATGTTTCAGAGAGGGCTGGGAGACAAAGGTGCCCAGGCCCCTGACCCCCTTATGACTTGGGGTAAGGGAGTGGGGCAGCACGACCAATAGGTCGCATGGTGAATTAGGGATGCAGAGGGCATGCCCTACTCCAGGGGCCAAACTTCTTACATATGCGGCATTGATCCTGTTTCAGGGCAAAAGGTTGTAGCGGATGTCCCTGAAACCAGGGAATCATGTCGCTGTCTCCAGAGGGCTCTTCTCATCCTCCTCTTCTGTGATGACCACCTCCTCCCCATCCTCCTAAGGGCGCCTGCTGAAGAGCATTGGCTAGAAGGACGATACTGCATTTTTCTTCCTTCTTGGCACCACTTGCTTCAGTCTCAGGTCTGGAATGGAATGTGAGGCAACTGGCAGTTGGAGCAGAATTCTTTTCAGGCGGGGAGGGGGAGTAGAATGTCTAACTTCTTAGCATCAGAGCGTGTTAATATACGGCAACTGGCAGTTGGCACAGAGTTCTTTTCAGGTAGGGAGGGAGAGTGGAACCTTTGGGCCTCGGGCGGGGGGGCTCCTCTCGCCTCCTCCAGAGACCCCCCCCCCCCGGGATGGGCGGAGGGCCGGGAAAGGAGTGGGGATGGGGGGGCTTTCCAAGACCCCCGAAGAGGGTGGGGAGAAGCCTCCAGGGGTGGCCCCTTTTTCCTCCAGCCGGGGGGCGGGATATGGTGGTCAGTGGGCAGCCAAGAGGCCAAAGGGAAGAGCCAAGGTTGCATGCGGAGTGGCTGGAGTCCAGAGGGGGGGAAGCCCCCATGCAGCCCCCCCTTAGCCCCCCCCTAACTCAGCTCTCCCCCCGCCCCCCTGAATCCAACCTGGGCTCCCTCTGTATGTGAGGAGGGGGCCACTCCCCCCCCCCCCCAATGCACCCCCTTCAGGATGCATCACACCCAACGATCCGTAACGGGCCCTCCCTGGGTTTGGGGGTAGCGCTTGCAAGGGCCTCAGCGTCTCCGGGAGTGGAGAAGCGTATCAATTGCATATAATTTATCCCTCATGGATATATGGGTGGATTAAAGGGAGCCTGGGAGTGAATTGTATGAAGCAGGATCTGGATGGACCCAGTTCTGCAGCTTCTCGGATGGACCCCATGAGTTGGGTTGACTGTTGTTGCTGTTTTGTTTTCTTTTGAATAAAATATATCTTTATTATTTTAGCATAGGTGGGTTGTATTTTAATGTTTTTAAACTTTACTACAGGTTTAATTTAATTCATTTTTAACTTTGTATATATTGTATGTTTTATATGGTTTTTTAATTTTTCCTGTACACCGCCCCGAGTCCCTTCGGGGAGAAGGGGCGGTTTATAAATCAAATAAATTAAATTAAATTAAATTAAATTAATATTTAGCATATAAAACCACACTATCAACAAATATAGGGTAAGGGTAGCTGGAAAGACATACGTAAACATACCAGGGGAAAAAAAACTAGTCCCCTAGATTGAGAATTGAGTTTATCCCAGGCTAACTTATCAGTTATTATTTATAATTAGACAAAGATTTAAATTTTTTTTGCTTCTCAAATTTACTATCCTCTTGTCTTATTTATTCCTCACATTGATTTCTCAGATAGTCTTTCTCAGGGGTCTCAAACTCAATTTACCTGGGGGCCGCTGGAGGCACAGTCTGGGTGAGGCTGGGCCGCATATTAATATTATATTTAATATTATATTAATATTATAATATTATACTTTCATATCACAGTGGGAGCCACAAGAGACCATCCTGTGGGCCGTAATTGGCCTGCGGGCCGTGAGAATGTGACCTCTGGTCTACCTAGTTGGTTTCCTTGGTATCCATTACTGCTGTTGCCCGTTTTGGTGGCCTCCTTCTCCATCCCTGGGAGGGGAGGCTGTGAGCCCTGTGCACATTTCAACCGGGGCTGGGAAGGAGGATTTCCAGACTGGCGCAAGGGGAGCCCATAAAGCAGCTCCGCTTTTTCCCTGGGCGCCTCAGTCTTCAGGACGGGAGAGGCTGCAGCCTGGGGCTGGGCCTCCCCGGACTCACAGGCCGGCAAACGGATTTTCCGCAGCGCGTCTCTCCTACATGCGCTGAGATGCGGTTGGGGCATGGGACTGGGGAGCAGGTTGCCATCTCCCATCTTCCTCAGCCCCCTCTCAAGAGACCCTTCCCCTCCTGGGGAAACAACCCAGGAGCCGGTCTAGTCTAGGGAGGGAGCCTCAGGCCCAGGCATTTTGGACCAGCCTTCGCCTGACCTGTGTTGTAGAGAAAATGGGAGGAAGCATCTAAGGCAGGGGTCTCCAACCTTTGCAACTTTAAGTCTGAAGGACTCCAGCTCCCAGACTTCTCCAGCCAGCTTTGGGAGCTGAAGTCCTTCAGACTTAAAGTTGCAAAGGTTGGAGACCCCTGGTCTAAGGCAGCTTGAGCTCCTGGTGAGGTGTGAACGTAGCTGCTGAATGCAACCCCACCTGAAGACGGTCCTTTTCCCTTCTGTTTGCAGGACTCTCCCAATCCCAGGCTTGCCTCCATGAGGCCGACGCTGTCACAAGATGGTGCTTGACTCTCCGGCCTATCACCCGCCATTGCACCCAGGGGTTTTCCAGGCGGACCCACAACCCGGGAGAGGCGGGAGGAAGAAAGAGAGCCCTCCGTGCGCCAGGGGGCAGCCGGGCCCTTTCCTGTCCTCCCCTCCGCCTCCGGAGCTGGAGCCTCCGGGGCCTGGAAAGAGGACCAAGAAGCCAAAACTCCTCGGGGGCTTGGGAGGGCCCCCCGCCCCACGTCCCTGCCTCGCTTTGCAGGGCCCATGCAGCTGGATGCACCGGAGCGAGAGCAGCTGCCTGGTGAACCAGAAGAACTGGGTGCGGGGCCGGATCCGCAGCGCTGCCTCCCTCCCTCACTTGCCCAGGGCCAGGGCCGAGGAGGGGGCCCGCCGGGCCGGGAAGAGGAGCCCCTGTTTACTGGTGGCCCTGCGGCCGGCCAACCTGGAGACAGAGCGACAGCGGTTCTTCCAGTCTTCGTTCGCCTACAACCCTCAGTTTGAATACCGGGAATCCGTCCCTGAAGCCGTGCTGGAAAAATACCAAGAGGCCTCGGGGCAGTTTCTGGCACAGGTAGCCTCCCCTCCGGCCGGCTCCTGCGGCTCTTGCCCAAAGGGAGCCCATCCCAGGGAAGCTGCCTCAGCTGGATGAGGACCATTGGAGGAGACCAAAGGGTCCATCCGCCTGCAGGCAGCAGCTTTCCCTGCCCCATCCCTGCCTTAGCCTTTGCTCCCTTCCACGCGCCCTTCCCAAAAACCTTGGCAAGAGCAGCGGTGGCAAGCATGGCCAGCCTTCTGGGGCCCTCCGGGGTGCCTGCATGCCTGGTCAGAAAGAAGGACCGGCCAGGGGAAGGACCTGCCTGTGTTGGGGTGTGGGGGCAGGAGAGCAGGATCTGGACCTTGTTTTGCAGCTCATGCCAAGAGGTTGAGCTGAGTTCCCAACTTCTCAGGCTTTCTGTTCTGGCCCCAGGCCCATCGGTTGCTTTCCTACTTTGCTAAACCTTTAAGGCAAAGGGTTGACTGTTTGATCCCCTTCTTTTCCGGGTCTTGTCGTGATGCGCACCCCAACAACACAGCTGGTTATTTTACACAAGCGTCTTGGTAGCGGCAGCCCTCCCCAAACCGGATCCTTAATTCACAATCAGTTACAATCTCCCAATTATCCCCCAGTTGACTCAACACTGCTTTGAGTAAATCGGTTTCCTCCCTTACGAAAGAGGAATTTTAACCAATTTCATTGTAATTTTATTACAATATTATTACAATGACAATAAAGATTATTATTATGATGATTATGATGATGATTATGATGATGATGATGATGATGATGATGATGATTATTATTATTTAAAAAATGCCAGGCTAAAAGAATAGGATAAATGGGAGGATCTTGTGCCACCATGCCAGCATTTCTGTGCCATCAAATGTGCCACTGCAGTATTTTTTTATTTTTTTATTTGTTTATTTTAATCACATTTATATCCCGCTCTTCTCCACGAAGGACCCAGGGCGGCGCACAGGAATTTAAAAACATACAAAACAATAAATACAAAATTTAAAAACATATTAAATTACAATCCTATGCTAAAATCCAAATTAAAATAGCCCCGACGGGAGGTTAGGCTAGGCCAGCTTGCTGGAAGAGATGTGTCTTTAGACACTGGAGGAAGAGGCGGAGGTCCGAGGTGGTACGCAATTCAGGGGGTAGGTCGTAAACCTAAGCAACGGCCAACCGAATTGCTTCCAGGGAGTTTCTGGAAGAGGGCCTGGCGTGCTGATGGGGGCTACCATAGCCGGTATTTGCCAATTTGATTTTCAGATATTGATATTTTAGGACCTCCTCCAGTTCTTTCCCCTGGTGGTGTTATTGTTATGCTGCGAAATGGGGACTGGTTTCACAGAACACCTCAAACTATAAACCTGGACTAGCAACACAACATTGCTGTGTTCACACAACATGAGAGCCCCCCCCAGCCCCCCCAAAAATAATCAACTACATTTACTTAATGTGATGATCTGATTCAGATGACATGCTAATATGAGGAATGATTCCATAACTACCCGAATCACCTATTTCGTCTAGTCTAGTGAGATGTGTGAATCCAGTCTTCATGTCAGTTACCGGCCTGTTCAAGTGCAATCTTCATAGGTCCCACCACAGACCAGAGCACAACCTAGAGCAGTGATGGTGAACCTATGGCATGCGTGTCACAGCTGGCATGCAGAGCCATTTGGCAGGGAACCCGAAGCATTGCCCTGTCAGCAATGCATGCGCTCGCTGGCCAGCTGATTCAGCCATTTCGAACGCCATTTTTTGCCCTCCCCAGGCTTTATATGAGCTTGGGGAGGGAGAAAACAGCCCCCCCCCCCGGAGGCCCTCCAGGGGCTTCAGGAGCTTCCCTGAAGGCTCCGGAGGACTTAAAATGACACTACGAGCAAACTGGAAAACTTTTTGCCCTCCCCAGGCGCCTGTCATGCGCGCATTTACACTGGGGGGCGCGCGCATTGCATTATGGGTGCAGCACACCGGCGCACGACCTGCCTGCGCTCCCCACCCACCCCTTATGGCACACGAGCCTAAAAAAGTTCACCATTACTGACCTAGAGCTTGTGATATCCACTTCGTGTATCTGTTGCAGGCTACTGGAATAATCAATGCTGTCCTTCAAAAATACGGTACTTACGAGAGCTTTGAGGCCTCCAACGGTGGAAAGCTACTTACCAAATGCCAAATCTGGTCCATCACCAGGAAGTATATGCAGAAGGAAGGCTGCTCTGGAAAGGTGAGTTCTAGGGTTCTGCTCCAAAGGGGATGGTCCTTTCTTTCCCCCCATAACCCCTCTTCCATCATTAATCTTACAGTGCGTCACCTGGGTACAGTCTTTATGTCATCATATTGAACAGTTACGTCATTTAAAATCTATTTTTATCTTACCTTTACATTTCAATTGCCTTTTAATTCAACCCTTCCTATAATTCTGTGTTCTTTTCCAAATTATTCAATTTCCTGTTTCTTTTTGTCTATATTCATTTTCTATCCAGTGATAAAAACATCCCCATATCTTACAATACTCTGATTCTTTTTAATTGCCAACATTAATCTGTTCATTTCTGCACAGTCTAATATTTTTTTAAATTACCTCTCCCTCCGAGGGAAATGTTTCCATTTTCCAATTTTGTGCAAATACAATTCTAGCTGCAGTTATTACATGGATAATTAAATATACATTTTCTTTACGATATTTCTCTGGGAAAATTCCCAACAAAAACAGTTCCTGATTTAAATCAACATCCTTTCCAACCACATACGAATTTTGGCCCAATATTTTTTTGCCTCCACACCTGTCCACCACATATTATAATATGATCCCGGTGTCTGGTGAAACTTCCAACACTTGGTTGATTTGCCTTTAAACATTTTTGCCAGTCTTTCTGGTGACCTATGCCATCTCTAAAACATTGTATACAAATTATCTTTATATGCTGTTGCCATTGTTAATTTATAATTCCTTTCCCATAATTGCTGCCACTTCTCAAGTTCTATTGTATATCCAAAAATATTTGCCCATGCTATCATTGTTTCTTTTCCTACTACTACTTCTAACAACACAAAGTAAATAATGATATAATTTTTTAATCATTTGCTCTTCTGCTCCTCTATTTCATCCAATTCCTACCCCCCAAACTCCGGACCACCACGGACCTCCGCCTCTTCCGCCAACGTCTCAAGACTCATTTCTTTCACCTAGCCGGCCTAGCTTAGACCCCGCGACCATTCTCACAGACTGAGTTTTAATTGATCTTAATTTTTGGTAATTTTTAGTTGTATTTTTAGCACAGGGTATTTCAAATTTAATTAGATTTTAATATTTGTAATTGTACTTATCTATATGTTTGTATGTCTATATTTTAACTTCCTGTGCACCGCCCTGAGTCCCTTCTGGGAGATAGGCGCAGTATAAAAATCAAATAATCAAATCAAATCAAACCATAAAGCTTTGCATCTTTTTCATATCTCGATTGAATTTTCCACTTTGTGTACCAAACCAAAGGGAACCCTGCTGAGATATCCTGTCTCCATGGTCTTCCTTCTGTTTCTTTTCTCGAGGTGGTGGTTCAGCTCACGGAAGACCTCCTTTCCCAGGCGGTCATGATGGTGGAAAACAGCCGCCCAACTTTAGCCATCAACCTCTCTGGAGCGCGTCAGAACTGGTTGGAGGGCATGCTGCGCCATGAGATAGGTCAGCCCTGAAAGATCTCTCCCACTTTTGCCAGCTGTCTTCAAAGTGAGCTTAGATCATTTGGAGATTCATGAAACACATTGGCAGTGAGATGAGAAGTGGCCTAGAGCAGGGGTTTGCAAAGTTAGCCCTTTTAAGACCAGTGGACTTCAACTCCCAGAATTCCCCAGCCAGCCATGCTGGGGAATTCTGGGAGTTGAAGTTCACCAGTCTTAAAAGAGCCAACTTTGCAGACTCCTGACCTAGAGGTCTTCTTCTTTTCCTGAATGGGTTGCCGCTTCAAATGTAAAGACACTCCAAAGAAAGCAAAACCACAACTTGAGATTTGATCCAACTAGGAACTGGTTTATCCAGTGTAAAATACTCCAAGTGTGGTTTGTATTTTGTAGAGAGTTTTTGGCAATACAGTGATAGTCCTCAACTTATGGCCATAATTAACAATCCACATTTCTATTAACTGAGTAACTTAATTGTTCAGGGAATTTTTGTCTATTTTGCCCATTTTCTTGCCAAAGTTATTAACTGTGAACCAGCTGTTAACAACTGAATCACGGCAGCTATAAGTCAGTAACAGGATTGCTCAGTGAATCGGGCTTCCTGATCGACTCAGAAGGTTGATCACATAATCCTGGGACACTGCAACCGTCATTAAATCGAGTCAGTTGCCAACTGTCTGAATGAGGACCATAGGGATGCTGCAACAGCCATGAGTGTGAGAAATGGTTGTCACTTTTTTCAGCGCCGTTGTAACTTCCAACAGTCACTAAATAGTTTGTGATGGCCTGGGGCGTGGCACGAAGGCAACACAGCCATGCCGGCCACATGACCAGGGAGTCGTCTTCAGACAGCGCTGGCTCTTCGGCTTTGAAGCGGAGATGAGCACCGCCCCCTAGAGGCAGGAACAACTAGCACTAGCAGAGGGTTAGAATCAAGATCCCGTGAAGGGTTAATACCACTTTATAAGGCCTTGGGAAGGCCACACTTGGAATACGGCATTCAGTTTTGGTCGCCACGATGTAGAAAAGATGTGGAGACTCTAGAAAGAGTGCAGAGAAGAGCAACAAAGAGGATTAGGGGACTGGAGGCTAAAACATATGAAGAACGGTTGCAGGAACTGGGTATGTCTAGTTTAATAAAAAGAAGGACCAGGGGAGACATGATAGCAGTGTTCCAATATCTCAGAGGGTGCCACAAAGAAGAGGGAGTCAAACTATTCTCCAAGGCACCTGAGGGCAGAACAAGAAGCAATGGGTGGAAACTAATCAAGGAGAGAAGCAATTTAGAACTGAGGAGAAATTTCCTGATAGCTAGAACAATTAGCCAGTGGAACAGAAGTTGCCTCCAGAAGTTGTGAAGGCCCCAACCCTGGAAGTCTTTAAGAAGATGTTGGATAGCCATTTGTCTGAAATGGTATAGGGCTTCCTGCCTAGGCTGGGGGTTGGGCTAGAAGACCTCCAAGGTCCCTTCCAACTCTGCTATTGTAAATTGTAAATTGTAGCACATGTGTGTGAGGGGAACCTTTACTTTTACCTATGTTATTGATTTGGTTCTGGGTGCAATTCAAGATGCTGGTTATTACCTTTAAAGCCCTACATGGCTTGTGGTCAGGTTCTTTGAAGGAGCCCCTCCCCGCAGCCTATCAAAGCAGGTGCTGATTTCCTGGACGAAAGGAAGGGAGGTTCAATAGAAGCAAAGCCAGTTTTCAAAACGGGAGCATAATAAGCCGCCCCTCTCTTTCCTAGGCACCCACTACATCCGCGGAGTCAACAATGCCTCCCAGCCATGGCGGAGCTCCGAAGGCCGCAAGCAATACAGCCTGAAGCCTGCCAACCCCACAGAGGAAGGGCTGGCCAGCCTGCACAGTGTCCTCTTCCGCAAACAGCCGTTTCTCTGGAGGGCCGCCCTCCTCTATTACACCGTCTGCCAGGCTGGGCACATGTCCTTCTGCGAACTCTTCCAGGACTTGGGGCGCTACGTGCAGGATGCCGGAGTGCGGTGGGAGTACTGCGTGCGCGCCAAGAGAGGCCAGGCCAACACCTCATTGCCAGGTAGGGTGTGTGTGTGTGTGTGCAATACGGACTTAAAGTTGCAAAGGTTGGAGATCCCTGCTTTAACCTTTCTGGTCCTCCTGACCGCCAAGGGCCAGCTGGCCTAGCCTGTGCCTTCTCTTCTGCCTTCCCTGCCAGTTAGTCCCTGGAAGAGAATGCAGGGAAGCGCCTGCCTGCCTGCCCTCCCTCCCTCCATTCTGGGGTGCAAGGCCCGTGTGACCGTCCCCATCCCAATTTCCGATCCTCCTTGCCGCAGTCCCTGGAGCCATTCGGCTTTTGAAGTATTTGTCCCTGTGGAGGCTTTGTAGAAACCTAATTGACATGCAGGAGGTTTTGGGGGGGGGGTCTTCAGCAGCAGGCCCCCCCCCCCCCGCCCCCTGAAGGCCAACTTTCTTCTCCCCTCACAAGTTTTCAAAAAGCATGGAGCGGCCCGGTCAGAGAGCAAGCAAATGTCTTCCCTCCCAGCCTCCTTCCGAGTCCAAAAGGATCCCTCGGGTCACCAGAGGCAGCAGGCACAGATCCCCTTAGCGGGATCTCTGTGGTGCCAAGGAAGGTGGCAGGGGGCTCTGAACTGAAAGCAAGGGTTTGGATCTCCACACCCAGTCTTGGCTGGTTCTTCTTCATTTGCAGGCTGCTTCAGCAAAGATCAGGTGTACCTAGAAGGAATCCTCCAGATCCTTCGGCATCGGCAAACAATTGATTTCCGGTTGCTGGCTGCCCTAGGGAAGGTAGGTGGAGCCCACGTGCTTTTCTCGGAGACAGATGGAGGGCAAGGAGGAAGTGGGTCACAATTGCTGAGACCTTTGCCCCCTAAAAACTACGTTGCCTAGTACAAGCTTGGGCTTAAGTGATGTCCACACCGATTGAGCAAGGATTAACATTCTCTGAGGGATATTTTTCTAAGAGATCCAGGGTCTGTTTTGATCGCTCATTCGTTGATCATTCACACCTTGGAAAACTGTTAGGCGTAGGCTCCTATAGTTGGGTAGACAATATATAGTCAGTGTAGCTTTAAGCTTGATGTAATGTTAGAGTGCAATTAGTAAGTGCAATTATCTCTAACTATAAGGAGAGTGCATCTCTCTCTCTCTCTACTGGGCTTGCTGTGTTTGATAACTGTTTGCGTGAACTGTGATTACTGAGGAAGAAGACGGAAGATATTGTGTAAGATATTTGATATTGTTGAGACTTTGTTGTTTGACTCAATTTGACATCACTGCTTATTGAGCAGTAGCTTAGTTTAGTAGTTTTTACAAACCTAAGTAAAAGCTATTCTATTTTACTTAAACAGTGTCTGGTATACTTATTGTGTGTATATTAGCAACATTCCTGTGGCTGCATTCTCTGCTGCACACCCTCTGCTTGTCTCCCAACGGAGAGATCACCTAATATACACACAATAAGTATACTAGACACTGTTTAATACTCATATCAGGTTCCTTATCTATACCTTTGTGTGGGCGTGACTCTATAATAATTTCATTACCTGCATCTATTTTATCCCAACCTGTACTCTCTATGAATTTCGCACTTGCACTATTAATCACCTTGGCCGAGCCTCTCTGCCAGAATCTGTATGATCTGTGATTGGCATTATAACCTATAAATATCAGGTGTTGTGCTCTCTTCTGCCCTTTTCTTCTCATCTGTGAGGGAATATGGACCCATGCAGAACATCCAAATGTATGTATATAACTTATATCTGGTTTCTTGCCATGCCACCTGGTGAACGGCAATTCACCAGTAGTCGTATCAACCACGTTGTTCAGTATATTGTTTGCACACATCATTTGCCTCCCCCACATTGATTCAGGCAACTTAGAATCTGCATAGTTCTGACCATTCCCTGCAATGTTTGACCTCTTCTCTCTACAAAGGAATTGTGTTGAGGACGAAATGTTTGCAGGGGACCTAACTTTAACAAACTGCTCATAAAGTCCCCCTACCTTCAGCAGCTGTATTTCTTCTAGAGTCTGGCCCAAAGGGTCACAAGTTAACCAGGTTTGAAGCAAAAGTCACTGCGAAGGGAAGGCATCCTGCTTAAAATCCAGGGCGACTCATACCTAGGTTTATTCGTGCATGCGTTTTCCCTCCAGTGAAAGACTTTGGGAAAGTCCCAGGGCTCGGCTGGGCGATAACCAGTGCCTGGCCCTGCTCTTTCCACTGGGCGAGATAGCCAGGTACGAAACGCAGGCTATTGTGTTTGCTGGTCTTGTATCACAAAGTGATCTAAATCAAGTCCATGAGCTAACATGCAGCTGTCCTCTGTCCAGGTCTCGTATGAAGACGTGGACCATCTGAAGAAATATGGAGTGCTGGAGAAGGCCCGGATCCCCCACTTCATGCAGGACCTTGAACGGTACATGCAGCAGCTCAACCACATAGTTGCCACCAATTGTCTCAGTGATGAGGAGCTGGAGCTGCTGATGCCCGAGTGAACTTGCTACCTGCCACCTCTGCACTTCTGCTGGACAGGCTGTGCTCTCTCACTAAGATGCCTGAAGTCCCAAAGGAGAATTGTGTTGGACTTCGGCCTGCTTGAAAAGAAACCAATGGCTCGTGTGTTCTATTTATTCTATTTATTTGGGGGTGTCTGGTTTTGACTGTGAAGTGAAGCAATCAGAGCAAGGCCAGGCCTTTTGAGGGTCCCAAGAGAGAATTCGGCTACCTCTCCTGGACGTTTGCTCATGGCCAGAGATGCTCTTAAGTAGATTGACAAAGATCAAGGTCTGGATTATGCCTTTGTTCTATGGACGGGTTAGTCTAGACCAGTGTTTCTCAACCTTGGTGACTTTGAGTCCTGTGGACTTCAACTCCCATAATTCCCCAGCCAGTTCAAGTCGCCAAGGTTGAGAAACACTGGTCTAGATGGTTTGGAACCTGCTAAAATATCCTTAGGCAATATTTCCGGGATTTTCCAATTGAGAGTGATCTCCATATGGCCAGAAAAGGTTTTTTTTTTTAAATTGCTGCTTAAAGGCAGGTGCAGAAGTTCTTCAGCATGACTTTGGTATTCCTTACTCTCTAATAGTGTTTGAAATTATATCTGTAACTGAATGAACTTTCAATCTGGCCTGCTTGTGCTTGACAAAGGCCACAGGTGACTAAAGGGAGTCTGGAAAGACGTTGGTTAAATTCTCAGTAAATCACAGCAGATCCCAAGAATTTCAGACTCCAAATGGTGTTTTTTTAAACAAGGGCAACAAAATGCCTCCCTCCCTCACCCGTTCACCTCCACACTTGCACCTTCATCCTCAGCACACCTGCCAGCACCTGTTTGCCCTCGGTGGGCTCTAGAAAAGGCAGAGAAGAACATGGAGAGCTGAAGTCTGCCCAGGGCTGATTGCCAGCCAGGTTCTTAAGGCCAAAGGCTTTGGTGCCTGGATTCAGTAGCCAAAACTATCTTGCCCTCCAAACCACAACTAACCAACTCCCCCCCTGGTCTTTATCCCAAATGTAAGGCATGAATAGCTGTCCTTATCCTTCTAGTTTCAGCTAAATCGTTCAAGAAAAGTCAAACATATTTGGGTCTAAGAACAGAGGAGGATGGGCTGCAGACAGACGGTAAGCCATTTGGCAAATGGTCACTCCTGGTGGGGAGACGGGTTATCTTAAGGCAAACTCTTGGTTTCAACAGGGGAACAGCTCCGAGGCTCTCTGGTAGAGGACAGGATTTTGACGCCCGAGTCTGTCCTCAGGAGCAAGACCTTCTTTCAGTTGCCCACCTGAGGTGGGTGGGTGGTTTTTCTGTTGAGGATGGAGAAAACGCCCTGCCCTTCCCGAGCAGCCTTCAACAGCCTGATGACCTTACGCCCAGCAAGGGCTATAATGGGGTGGCTGGGACTAGTCAGGCCTGCCCTTGAGTGTAATACAGTCTCTCCCTCCTCAGGTCAACCGGCCGGGTGGCCTTTTGACCCTCTTCCTCAGCTTTTTCAGTTGGATGCCCCATTGATGAGTTGGGACTAAAACGGCAAACCTCCCAGGCTGTCACAGTGAATGCAACTGGCAGAATGAACTAGAGCAGTTTTTGCAAACCTTTTCGGCACCAAGTGTCGAAACGGGACCGTGCACTGAGAGGGCGGGGGTGAGCGCCAGAAACTGGAAGAGCAGCTCCCCAGCATGTACACACACGAGCACCGGAAACCAGACCGCCACTTCCCCCGCGCACATGTGCACGCCGGGAAGCTGAGCTTCTGGTTTCCAGTGTGTGCATGTGTGCCAGGGAAGGGGTCTTCTGGTTTCTGGCACGCATGCACACATGAAGACCAGCTGGCCAGTGTGCACCAGAAACTCCTCTTTCTGGCACATGGATGTGTGCCCAGGGGCTGCTCTTCCTGCTTCTGGTGCTCCCAAGACCAGCTGGGCAGCCCACACCAGAAACCGGAAGAGCAACAGGGGACAGCTGGCGTGCCCGGAGAGATGGCTGTGCATGCTCTAGGTCAGGGGTCTGCAAAGTTGGTTCTTTTAAGACTGGTGGACTTCAATTCCCAGAATTCCCCAGCATGGCTGGCTGGGGAATTCTGGGAGTTGAAGTCTACCAGTCTTAAAAGGGCTAACTTTGCAAACCCCTGCTCTAGGCCACTTCTCATCTCACTAAGGCCAATGTGTTTCATGAATCTCCAAATGATCTAAGCTCACTTTGAAGACAGCTGGCAAAAGTGGGAGAGATCTTTCAGGGCTGACCTATCTCATGGCGCAGCATGCCCTCCAGCCTGGCTAGGGAATTCTGGGAGTTGAAGTCCACCAGTCTTAAAAGAGCCGACTTTGCAGACCGCTGCTCTAGGTTCACCATTCCAGAACTAGAGTGATAAAACTTTGTTCAGAGGAAGGACTAGACTTGGCCTTCGATGTCCTGGGGTCCCATCCAATGGAAATAAAAACAAGAATCAGAGCGAACTCCCAAAAAAATTCCTGTTTTAAATTTAATTGAAACTAAACCAATTGAATATAATTATCTGACGCATATCATTTCCCCACTTTGTCATATTAACAATTCGATTTGACAGCAGCTTCTGGGAAGGGCTTTTGAAGGCCTCCACTTCCGTGACTTGGTTGCATTTTGTTTATTCCACCTGAACAGGCTGAATCGGCCAGGGAGCTGAAAGGGTTTACAACCATTGAGTCAAGATCAAACTTCTTTGGCAGGCCATGGCCAAGGGAACCAACGGTGCCCGCATCATTAACCAATGTTAACACCATCAACTATCATAAAAGAATCTAATTACAATATTGACACAGCAATTATCCAAAGGAGGTTTATTGGCAGATTTGTTCTATTTTCAAACACAGGAAATGAAGGACTTGCATCCATGTATTAAATGAGATTTAATCAAACCCCTTTTAGTTTCCGAACGCTTCCTTGCCGATAGCTTATGCTGCTGAAATGTACAGAAATACAGGAGACCCTGGACCGTGTCAGACAAATGGCTCTCCAATTCCCTTAAAAACATCCAGGGATGGAGCATCCCCAACTTCTGGAGGGTAGCCATTCCCTGGTTAATTGTTCTCATTGTCAGGAAATGTCTCTTCAGTTCTAGGTTGGATTTCTCTAATGATCTTCCACCCATTACTTGTCTAGGTAAATAGTTTGCCTCCCTTATCTTTGTGACAGTCCCTCAAATATTGAAACACTGCTGTCACCCCTAATTCTTTGTCAAACTAGACGTAACCATGTATTACAACTGTTCGTGTTTCTCATCAGCCCCCTAATAATCTTTGTTGCTCTTTTCTGCACAGTTCCTAGAGTCTCAACTTCTTTTTTATATTGTGACCAGAGGTGGCTGCAGTATTCCAAGTGTGGCCTTACCAAGCTAGTATATAGGGGTATTAACACTTCACGTGACACTTGATCCCTCCTGATGCAGCCTAGGATTGCCCTGGCTTTCTTGGCAATTGTGGCACACTGCTGGCTTAATTTTAAGTGGTCATCCACTAGGACCGGTTCTATGAAGCCCTACCGCACCTGATAGAATCAACACCAAAAAATGATGTCCTTATCATTAGGGGGGATTGGAATGCTAAAGTAGGAGGCCAAAAGGTAACCGGAATAACAGGCGAGTTTGGCTTTGGAGTACCAAATGAAGCAGGGCACAGGCTGATAACATTTTGTCAAGAGAATACAATGGTCCTAGCAAACCCTCTTTTCCAACAACCCAAGAGACGATTCTACACATGGACATCACCAGACAATCAACTTGGAAATCAGATGGACTATGTGCTCTGCAGCCATAGGATAAAGTGAGTCAGTTAGTTTTGAAAGATGTTCTTTCCCATTATTGTGAGGTGTAGCCCATCCTCTGCCAAAATCCCTTCACGTAGGTGTTGTAGACCAGGGGTCTCCAACCTTTGCAACTTTAAGTCTGAAGGACTTCAGCTCTCAAGACTTCTCCAGCCAGCAAAGCTGGCTGGAGAAGTCTGGGAGCTGAAGTCCTTCAGACTTAAAGTTGCAAAGGTTGGAGACCCCTGGTTTAGAGCTTGGAGAAGAGCAAAGCTGGCTGGAGAATTCTGGGAGCTGAAGTCCTTCAGACTTAAAGTTGCAAAGGTTGTAGACCCCTGTTGTAGACCATGAACTAAGCATTGAAATTTCTCACATCAGTACCATCTCTTAAACCAGCTGTTTACTTCAAAAGTTGTCTTTCCTCACTGGATGCCTACGTTTCATTGGGAGCACAGGAGAAAACATCACCATTGTCTCCATCTCTCTGGCTTTCATGCCTAGGTGCTCCTAGTCTCTTGGTCGTTTCCAGGGACTTTGTTGTATTTAATTTAATTTAATTAATAAATATTTCTTTTTCCCACCTTACCTTACCCTACTTGGAAACATTGTAAAACTCAATAAAACTTTTTCAATACAATAAATTTTTATACCGCCCTTCTCCCTTCTGGCACTCAGGGCAGTGTACAGACACCAATAAAAGTCAAAGATATAAAACATAAAATACAGTAAAAAATCTAAAAAAAACCTTAGTTTACGCTTTGACCACCTCTCCTGGTTAACAAACCCCTCATCAAGGTGGGCCCTCTTTCAGGTGGGTATCATTCATCCCCACATAAAAGAGAAATGGATAATAATCTGTGGACTTAGTTATTTTAGTAAGCCCCTCAGTCGCATCATGGATCTTCGCTCCCAGGTGACAGCAAACTTCCCTGGTTGTATTGATTGGTCTGGTTCAGTTTCTTTGAGCCACCAAGTCTCGTATCACTAACACGTGCCTTATTTTTTTCTTTAAAAAGTCTGATCTTTTTTTCTATAATTGGTACACTCAATGGTGTCCCTTCTCTAGGTATTTGCTAACTTTCTTCCAAAGAGAAGTTATGAAATCGATGTTTCACTCCAGCAGACCTGGACTAGACTGGATTGGGGGTTTCGCCCCCTTCTATCAGTGACAAGTATGCCATCTGTCTATCTCTAAAGGTTCATTTTCTGTGTTAGGTTAGTTGTTCCTGACTGCGTTAAGTTTGGTTGCAAACTTCCTTTAACTGAGATTCTCATTTTGTTGTTTGAATCTCAAAGTGTGACTAGGCCCTTTGCTTTTTTCTCTAGATCTTTAATTGTTTCAAGTTTTTCAGTTCGTTTACATTTTGTAGAGATATACTTTGTGTTCTCTATGGGTGTGTGTGTGTGTGTGTGTGTGAATGATATACATTTTGCAAATATGTAGATGGCCTCTGGGCATGGGCTGTTTGCTTTTGTCCATTAACCTTCTAGGGTGCCCCACCCTCTGACACTGGTGCTCAGGAACAGAATCCAGATGAAGGGCTGAGTTGTTCCAGACCCCAGGAAGGAACAATGGGGCACCCTGAGTGGGAGGGGGAGAAAGGAGAGGGTGGGGGAGGGGTGCTGCAAAGAGCAACAGGAAGCCATGGGAACCCACCGTACAGGGGTGTCAAACTCAATTTCATTGAGGGCCACATCAGGGTTGTGTTTGACCTTGGGGGGGGGCAGAGTGGGCGTGGCCTGGGTGGGAGGGGTGGGAGGGGCACATGAGGCCCGAGCGAGCTCCATTTGCGCTGGCAGAGGCACCGGTGGGGCCGTCCTTTGCTATTTCCAAGGCAGCCCCGTGGGCCAGATCTAAGCACTCCGCAGGCCGGATCCGGCCTTGACACCCCTGCTTTAGCTCATTGGGACATCTAGACTATTGTGTGAAGCTGCACCAGATCCATTTGGCCAGAGCATGTTATATAGTGGCTGTGTTCTACAAAAATGTTGCGTGAATTTGGCCACAGGTGGCCGAATTCTTAATGCTAAAGAGCAGTTTTTAGAACTTTCCTCCCATCAGTTCTGCTCCATGCTCAGATTCACTGGGGGCTGCCCATTTGAGCAAACCAGACTTCATGCCTGGCAGCACGAGGGCATTTAGCCCCAAAAGGCTGAAGGCCTCCAAGGACATAAGAGGCCTTGTGAATAAGGAACATATTCAAGCCACTTTAAACCTTTAACTTGGTAATAGGCTAGATTGTATGATGAACGACGGAGCTAGGTATGTCTAGCCTATCAAACATCCTAAGGGTTAGGGGGAGATGACTTGAGGGGCTGTCTCAGAGAAGAGGGGATCTCTAAAGCACCTGCTTTGGGCAGGACAAATTTCCCCAAAGTAAGACAGGGTCTTATTTTCTTTTGATCCCCGAAATAAGCGCTTGGCCTTATTTTCAGGGAGGTCTTATTATTTTTGAAGTGCAGGAAGTGACCAGCGTGGTCACCTCATGGCTGCTGTTGTGTTGCAATATTTTCGAGGAAGGCTTATTTTAGCACCTGCGCTCAAAAGCCCGATTGGGCTTATTATCCAGGGAGGGCTTATTTTCAGGGAAACAGGGTAGTAATAGGTGGAACCTTGTTAAAGGGAGATCCAACCTAGCAGAAATTTACTGGCAATGAGAACAATGAATGGAATCGCTTGCCTCCCGGGATTGTGGGGGGGCTCATCACTGGAGGTTTTCAAAAATAGACCTCTTTGACTAGGAAGGTGTAAGGCTTCTGTTTCTTATTACATCCCTCTATTCAAATAGAATATTTCAGAACCACATTTATCGCCAACTCTTGAAAAAATGTAAATGGCCTTTTTGCTAAGGAACTACCCTGTTTCCCCGAAAATAAGCCCTCCCTGAAAATATTGCAAAACAGCAGCAGCAGCCATGAGGTGACCATGCCCGCCGCCTCCTGAACCTCAAAAATAATAAGACCTCCCCGAAAATAAGGCCAAGCGCTTATTTCATGGGTCAAAACAAAATAAGACCCTGTCTTATTTTCGGGGAAACACGGTACATTTTTTTTTCTCCAAGAGACAGAGGACAAGTAAAAGACCTTTTTTCCACCAAGAAGCCAGGCTCCACCAGACCTTGAAGATGCTCTCAGAGACACACAGACACTAAGATCGTCCCGATAAGCACTGGTTCACCACCTGGAGCAAGTGCATGTTCTCTAAGGCGGCCGCTACTCTCTCTTTGTCAGCAAGTTGCTTGTTTACTGTGGAAAAGAAGTCCAGATAGAGTTTTAGTTAGATTGTTGTCCAGCTATTAGACAACCAGCAAACAGTTTATGAGCTCCCCATTTCCTCCCCAAACCAGCAAAATTATGTTTACCAACTTACATTTAACATATGAACAATGCAAATGTGTGCATTTTGCATCAGAGAGACTCAAATATATGACACTTATTTTTGCACACACAAAAAAAGATACAATATGAAGGTAGAACATAAATTAAAACAGATGCATGTTAAAGCGTTTAAGATAATTAAATGAGCATTTCTAAAGAACCAATAATCCAATCTGTCTCTTGGAAAGGAATCTGCCCTGTACAGCAGAGGGTGACAAGAGAGTCGGAGGGGGGGAGGACTGTAGGAGAAAAAGGGCCCCTTTTTAAAGAGGCAATTCAAGCATCTGAATCCTCTCTGAAGCACCTTTCTTGCTTTGCCTCTGAGCAACTGAACATCCTCAACACAACCTGCTCAAAATGTGTGCTGAACATAAAACTGTCAGCCTTCGTTTTACTGCCTGCTTCGGCTGCCATGGAAACGGGGAGGGTGGGGGCTGTGGGCTTTGAACATTATGTGTGCTGGAGGAAGATGGAGCTAGGAGGTGATATCGCCAGGCCCAACGGTCTCGCATTCCATTCTGATGACCGCTGTGGACGAGCTGCCCATCTGACATCGTGGATGATATTGCATTGGACACTACTGTGGGGGTCATGGGTTATTGGGGTTGGCTTATGCTTTGATATGTATGCTTCGCGCCCAAATCCCTCATTCCTTGCTTAACCTTCGCTACTGTCCTTTCTTATTCAGTAAAAGTAACCTTAAACGTTTACAATGTGCTTTAAGTGTGGTCTTTCTTGAGTAATGGAAGAAGCAAAAAGCAAGGAATCATTTCACACTCAGCTCTGAGCTAACAACTTCAGTAGTGAGTGTAATAAAACAATAAATCCGAAGCCAAATGTCGGACCCCGGAAAAGAAGAAACACTGGGGGCTACAGTGCTCGACCCTACCACTCTGAAAAAGGAAACCAAAGAAGAAACAAGGTCAGTAATGGAATTATTGGCCAATATTAGCCTGGGACCCAAACCCGAGGAAAAGCCAGTTCGTCATCACTGGTCCGTGGGAGTGGGGATGAAGGGGGCCTCTGAAGAAATCCCCCCAGGGGTTACAACCACCAGATGCAGACGAGCCCACTCCCCCTCCCCTTGGCAAAAGTTAGAGGTAGAAAATTACTTAAGAGAACAGGCAAGAGCACTAATCCGAGAGGCGGATGAGAAAAAGCGTGCCAGAGAACGGAAGTGGGGGAGGGATCCTAGCCCCTCGGACTGGGGACAGCAGAAAAGAGAGGAAGAAACCCCTCCCCTGGAAAAAGAAACTACCCGAAGAGAGGGGCCCCCGCCACGCGTTGAAACGGCAAGAGTAATTGCTCCTGGAGCAGATCAAAGGAGAGAGCCAAGCCCCGCAGTGTGCAGAATGTCAAGCCTTCCCCTCCTGGGAATTAAGTTTGGGGGGAACTCAAAAGATCTGGGATTTTTTTTTACTGCAAGTCAGCAATTTTGTAAAGGAGGCTGCTTTCGATTTGCCAGATGATGAGTCTAAAATAAGAATTGTTTCTCTGGCGTTGGAGGGCAGAGCTGCCCATTGGCTGGTCTCACTGCATAATGATAATTCTCCCTTAATAGGAGATTTTGACAGATTTATGACCGCCTTGAGAAGGCGGTTCGAAGACCCCCTCCTTCATAGGAAAGCACGGCTTGAAATGAAAACTTTATGCCAAGGTAACAGGCCAGTGCAGGACTATACTCAGCGTTTTCGTGAGCTGGCTGTTTATATGAGAGGTTGGAGCATGGAGGCCCTTATCGAGATTTATACTGAAGGCTTGCATCCCACTATATATCAAATCTGTGTCAACAGACGCAGTCCTCAAACGCTCGAGGACTGGTTTGAACTTGCAGCTGACGTAGAAATTGACCTAGCAAGAAATAAAGGCCTCCGTGAGATTGAAAGGGAAAGAGGAAGAAAATTTCCACCCCCTCCCACCTTTGGCCGTGATGAACAAAGAGAAAGAAAAGAAGGAGTGCCTGGCAAGCCTCCGATGCGGGAGGGAGGGGCATTGGGCAAATAACTGCAAAATGAAGTCAAAGCCCCGACCTCAGTCATCAGCTGAGAAAAACCGCCAAAAGCCTCACAGTCTCCTCCAATTGGTAGCGCAGCCGGAGGCTCCTTGGAAGGAAATATCTATGGACTTTATTGTTGATCTTCCAAGTAGCCAAGGTTTTACCGTTATATGGGTGGTTACTGATTTGTTCTCCAAACAAGTTCATTTTGTGCCATGCTCGAAGATCTCATCGGCTAAGACTTTGGCAAAGCTGTTTCTGACTCATATTTATCGCTCACATGGCGTCCCGAAACGTATCACCTCGGATAGAGGAGTTCAATTTACTTCGCAATTTTGGAAGGAATTTTTAAGATTGATTGGCTCCGCCCAAGGCTTAAGCTCCTCCCACCACCCGCAGACTAACGGATCTTGCGAGAGGGCCAATTCGGTTCTGGAACAGCATTTGTGTTGTTTTATAAATTACCAGCAGGATGACTGGGCTGACCTCTTAATTCATGCTGAGGTAGCATACAACAACTCAGTTCATAGTAGTACTGGCATGACCCCGTTTAAGGTAATTTATGGCCAAGACTTTGTACCAATTCCCGAGCTCCCTCACGACTCTCCCACTATTCTTTCGCTCTCGGATTGGAGTAATAAACTATCAACTGTTTGGCCCATTATATGAAAGACATTGGATGATGCTCACCAGTCGCATACGTTTTATGCCGATAAGAAACGAGCAGTACCCCCCCCCCCAGTACAAAGTTGGTGATAGGGTGTACGTCTCTACTAGATTTTTGGAGAGCCCTCAGAAATGCAAGAAGCTAGGTCCTAAATTTGTTAGCCCTTTTACGATCATTAAGATTATCAGCTCTGTTTCAGTTAAATTGGACCTACCAAAAACCTATCGATGTCTTTACCCAATTTTCCATGTCCACTTGCTAAAACCAGAACGCTTATCACACCTTCGCCATCCACATTCTGGTTCTCCCACCTCCGTATTAGTTGAAGGAAAACAGCATTACGAAATTCGGGACATTATGTACTCCAGAATGCATAGAAACAGAGTACAGTATCTTGTTGCTTGGAAGGACTTTCCTCCGTCCCATACTGAATGGGTGGACAAACGTCACGTTAGGGCCCCGAAATTACTGAGGCAGTTTTATGCTAAATACCCTAACAAGCCTTAATCTCTACCGTTTCACTTTATATGTATGTTGTTGTATGTCCCTGTTTTTTCCGTCTGTTTTGCAGGACTGAGGTCCTTTCTTTTGGAGGAGGGCCGGATGTCAACCTTCGCTTTACTGCCTGCTTCGGCTGCCATTGAAACGGGGAGGGTGGGGGCTGTGGGCTTTGAACATTATGTGTGCTGGAGGAAGATGGAGCTAGGAGGTGATATCGCCAGGCCCAACGGTCTCGCATTCCATTCTGATGACTGCTGTGGACGTGCTGCCCATGTGACATTGTGGATGATATTGCATTGGACACTACTGTGGGGGGTCATGGGTTATTGGGGTTGGCTTATGCTTTGATATGTATGCTTCGCGCCTAAATCCCTCATTCCTTGCTTAACCTTCGCTGCTGTCCTTTCTTATTCAGTAAAAGTAACCTTAAACATTTACAATGTGCTTTAAGTGTGGTCTTTCTTGAGTAATGGAAGAAGCAGGCCTGACAGAAACATAAAAACATTACCTGCGTGCTCAGAGGCATGGGTCCCAGGTGTTATGTGGACATCCACCTGAAAAGGAGACAGCAGTACAAGTTACCCAGAGCCCTGATGGTACCTCGCTTGGGCCCCTTAACGCCTGCAAGAAAACCTACCAAGCCCAGAGAGTGCCAAAGAACCCCTCACTGGGTTTGCATGGCCCCCTGAAAGGGATGCAACAACCCTTTCCTTGCAACAGCTCCCTTTGCATTAATTTTCGGAACAAAACAATCCTGATTTTTCAGGTCAGGGCTCCACCTCATTAGGTTCCCTTGGATGGGGGGGCAGAGGCAAGGGCTAGAGGAAATAGTATAGGGAAGAGGGAAAAAGCACAACCACAAGGAACCTGTTTCTCCGGGAGACCTGATGGGCCTTTATGGAAAAATCGAGCAATTGTCCCTGAGCACACAAGATGCCAATTAGTTGACTTTCTGAACAGAAAGCAAAACAGAACAAGCTGGCCAAATCTGAAGACAGATATTGCAAACCTAAATGGAATCAAATTAGAATGTATATATTTTAATTATTGGAACAACGGGATTATTTTTCTTCCCCCCCCCCCCCCCTCTAATCTGTCTGCTTCTCTTGTCTTTTAGTTTGTAAGCTATGCATTTAGCATGTTGGTTTCCCTGTCCATTCTGGGAGCACCTTCTTTTTGCCAAATAACAAGATCAGCGTCAACAGAAACCAAGAACTGCTCTGGATGCAGCCACCTGAACAACGCTGCATGTAACATTAGGAAAGATGCTTGGGCCCCCAAGGATCCAAGAAGCCCAACAGCCACCCTGAGAAAAAGGGCAAATCATAGCTATGGGCGATTCCCAGCTGAAAGGAACTGAAGGGCTGTGGAAACCATCATAGGAGGTGTATTGTCTTGCAGGTGCCCTTAAGTGGCACATGACAATGTGGTTACCAAACCTATCCAAAGCCATCAATAACCTTCCTTTTCTCCTGATCCACTGCAAGACAAATTACATAGCCAGAAGGGATCTTAAAAGAATCTACTAAGATTACAAGGGGCTGGGAAGAAATTAGTTCATTAATTGTTCCAGTTGAGGCTTTGGTGCAAGGAAGCAGGATCCTGGAACTTCACAAATGGATACACAAATGGTGTGATTGAAAAAGGGCTGGCTTCTACACAAAATGGTCCATACTCTCATGGTGAAAATCGAGGGAGAAAATGGGACATGTCTTAAAAAACTGGAAAGGAAGGTTTGGGTTATATCTTGGTAGGAAGGCCTTAAATGAGGGGGAAAAAGGGCAAAAGGGCAAAATTGAGAGTGGTCACCAAAGAAAGAAACTACACTCTACACACCCACACACCCAAAAGGAAGAAATGGAAGCCAGGGAACAGAGAAGCCTGGAGATGGTGTCACTTAAAATCTTGGCTATTCCAATGAAATGAATATGGAAATTAAGCAGGAGAGTTAAGAATCCCAATCCATGAAGATGACCAAGATGCGATGGGTATCACTAAAAGGATGGGAAAGCAGTTCACAATGGAAGTCAGGGTTCGTTCCAAAGGAAAGAAAGGGGGGTGGACACTGCATTGGGAATGGGGGTCATTGTGTCCCTCCTTGCTTTTCTTGATCTTCAGAAGCTTACAATAGCATTAGCTCTGGTATTCTTCTGGACTAGTTCCAGGAGTTAGAAGTACTGCCTTGCGCTGGTTCTCTTCCTTCCTCCTGGACTGGTTCCAGTTGGCGTTGACAGGAGGGGAAAGGTTCTGCTCTCAGCCTCTGCTCTGCAAGGACCCAGTCCTTTCTCCCCTCTTGTTTAGCAGCTACATAAAGCTGCTGGGTGGGTATCCTATGGCATGGAGTAAGTTATCATCACTACGCTGATGGTATTACAGTTAAGCGATGCTTGGAGGTTCTGTCTCAGTGCTTGGAGGCTGTCAGGTTTTGGATAGGGAACAACAGACTCAGCTCAGCCCAAGAGAGGCTGAGTGTTGGGCCCCCTGGTTCTTGGGACTTTCCATCTCTTGTTCCAGATGGAGTTGCACTACTCCAAATTGCAGAATAGGCTACTATGCGGTGTTTTCTTCTTGTGCTGGATGATCATAGATCACATGAACATCGCTGAGCATGAGCTTTCAGATCCCTTCAACCCCCTTAGTCTACTGATAAAAAGAGCAACATAGAGAGACCCACGGGGGACGCAAAAGAAAAAAGCACCTGATTTCTTGCTCTTAAGTCTAAACCAGTGTTTCTCAACCTTGGCAACTTGAAGATGTCCAGACTTCAACTCCAATGAATTCGCTGGCTGGGGAATTCTGGGATTTGAAGTCCAGACATCCGGCCTAAACCCTTTAAGTCTATGTTAGGAATGTAATCCGAATGTTGGGTTGGCAATATATAAACCATGATTGCAATACTGTATCTGTAACTAACTACTGCAGTAAAATGTGATTGGCTGCTGTTTCCTCAATCGACCACAAGGGGGAGCCAGAATCACTGTTAGATGCTGATTCTTAGATGATGGCTGTTGTGTATGTCGGGTATTGATCAGCGTGGATAATTGTGAGTTGCGCAACTGTTAGCCAACTTTGAGTACTAGACTGTGTATATGAGTCAGGACTACTTCTCACTTGTTTATGCGTGGAGCACCAGCCGTGAAAAACATAGCCGCGTGCGCACAGCCCATACAATTATATCCTCGGAGAATCCATAACGGTGGGAAGTTGTTCTCACTCGCCTGGCCTTCTGCAGAAGCTTCCCTCCGAGCAAGGAAGGACCAGTTGGGAGAATTGTGTGGCGCGCGCGGGGCTATGTTATTTGTCTGCGAGCCACATGCAGCCGCCCTGGGTCCTTCATGGAGAAGGGCGGGATATAAATTTAAATAAATAAATAAATAAATCAAAAGAGCCATATCTGGCTCGCGAGCCATAGGTTCCCGACCCCTGGTCTAAACCGTTGCTTTAGAGTTCCACACCAAACACCAGGCAGGAAAATTCTGGCAGCAAACCTGATTATCGGCAAGCAGCTGGCTCTCCAAAGGAGCACCACCAGAGCTTCCCAGGAGGAAGCAGAGGGGCAAATAACACGGGCTTTGTTATTTGTTAACTAACATAGTTAGTTTGTAATTTAACCTGATTTATATTCTTTCTTTTAAAGCGATGTTCAAGATTTATTAGCTTTGAACATTCCCAAACTGATAAAACAAGCTAGAGACTAGCTCCAGATAAGAAAAGTTTGTTAGTACAAATTGGGGTCTGGCTTATCTCTTGTGAACCCTAAACAACCTTTCTCCTTGCAATTTATTCCCCTTCAGACCTCATTTTAATAAACATATATGCTGTTATCCTGGCCAATCAACTTTCCTCTTTCGGGTTTCTTTGTTGTGTTAACTATAAAAGGGGATGCTAGCTAAAGATCGGGGTTCCCTCTTTGAACGAGGAGTCCCTTTTGTCTGAATCTTCTGATAAATTGCAATAAAATGATCTTCCTGTCTCGGTTTGTCTCAATGGAAAGCATGCACACCGAGGGACGAGCCTGAAAAGGGCAGATTTGGCCATCAATATACAGCCCCCAATTCCACAATCCCCCCCCCCCACTCCTGGGGCTCCTCTGCCGCCCCCCCCCTCACCTTGAACCTCTCCGGGAGGGACCGGATGAGCTTCACCTTGATGGAGAGGCCGATGAGGGTCGCCATGCTGCAGTGCGGGATCGTGGGCGTGAACTCCACCGACACGGCGCTCTCGGGGTCGCTCACCTGCGAGGGAGGGGGGGGCACAAGGGGGGGGGGCTCAGAGGCGGCGGCGGCGGCGGGCGGGGGATCCGCGGGGGCCCCTCACGCGCTCGGCCTCCGCACCTGCACGCGGAGCTGCTCCACCACGTTCAGCTCCTCCAGGGTCAGCGGGTGCTCGGGGTCGTGGATGCCGCGGATGAGATGTGCGCCGTCAAGGAAGGCTGGGCAAGCCGGGGAAACCCCCCACCCCAATGCTCCCCCCTGCCTCCCCCCTCCTTCCCGGGCCTCCGCCAAAGGATATCGAAGATCTCGCGGTCGTCGATGGCGTCGGGCAGCCCCTCATCCTGCTCGCGCGCTGTGGTGGGCCGCTCGCTCTGGCGCCGGTAAACCAGGGGGTTGGCGTTCTCCAAACCGGCGCCGCCGCCGCCGCCGCCGAACGGCCCCCCCATGAAGACTGCAGGCCGGGGGCCGACAACTGAAAAGCCGGCTGCGGTGCGGCCTACTTCCGGCGTAGGCGACCACGTGCTACGCACCGCTTCCGGGTGAGGCCACAAGACTCACAAGAGACACGATAGGCCGGCTCATTTCCCCCACCGGCGCCTGCGCAGTAGTTCTCCCGTGGGCCATCGGCCGCCCGTCCGGAAGTGAAGAAACGGAAGCAGAAAATCCCGCTCGGAGCTCCGTGAGCTTCGCTGGGCCGGGGGGAAACTTACCCCCCACGTGGTTGGGTTCCGGGATGCTTCCCGGTGAAGCTCCCCTTTAAGGCGGGTCCTTCGACCGCTTCCCTCGCGGCGTCCCCACTGCGGCTGCCGCTGGTCGAAGGCCGGTCTCGGCCGTGAACGGCTTTCTTTGCGTCCACATTAAATGGTTTTATTTCCCCTGTTCGGCACCGCTGGGGCTGGGGCTGAGCCAGGGGTGGCCTTCAATTTTTTTGTTCTATGGGCGTGGCCTATTTTGTGGGTGCGGCTTGGTGGGCATGTGACGGGTGGGCGTGGCCAACTTGTGAAATGTGAAACTCACTTAACGCTCTTGCTTAGCAACCCAAATGTTGGCCTCAGTTATGGTCATGTTCTTTCTTTTTCCTCCCTTCCTTCCTTCCTCCCTTCCTTCCTTCCCTCTCTCCCTCCTTCCTTCCTTCCTTCTCTCCCTCCCCCCCTCCCTCCCTCCCTTTCCTTCTCTCCCTCCCTTGTTCCCTCCTTCTCTCCTTCCTTCCCTCCCGCCTGCCTTCCCTTCCTTCCCTCCCTCCCTCCCTTTCCTTCCTTCCTTCTCTCCCTCCCTTGTTCCCCCCCTCTCGCCTTCCTTCCCTCCTTCCTTCCCTCCCTCCCCCCTCCCTCCCTCCCTCCCCCCTCCCTCCCTTTCCTTCCTTCCTTCTCTCCCTCCCTTGTCCCCCCCCTCTCTCCTTCCTTCCCTCCTTCCTTCCCTCCTTCCTTCCCCCCCTCTCGCCTTCCTTCCCTCCTTCCTTCCCTCCCTCCCTCCTTCCTTTCCTTCCCTCCCTCCCTCCCTCCCTCCCTTCCTTCCTTTCCTTCCCTCCCTCCCTCCCTCCCTCCCTCCTCCTCTCCCTCCCTCCCTTTCCTTCCTTCTCTCCCTTCCTTGTTCCCTCCCTCTCTCCTTCCTTCCCTCCCGCCTGCCTTCCCTCCCTCCCTCCCTTTCCTTCCTTCCTTCTCTCCCTCCCTTGTTCCCCCCCTCTCGCCTTCCTTCCCTCCTTCCTTCCCTCCCTCCCCCTCCATCCCTCCCTTTCCTTCCTTCCTTCTCTCCCTCCCTTGTTCCCTCCCTCTCTCCATCTTTCCTCCCCTCCTTCCTTCCCTCCTTCCTTCCCTCCTTCCTTCCCCCCCTCTCGCCTTCCTTCCCTCCTTCCTTCCCTCCCTCCCTCCTTCCTTTCCTTCCCTCCCTCCCTTCCTTCCTTCCGTTCCTTCCTTCCTTCCTCCCCTCCCTCCCTCCCTTTCCTTCCTTCTCTCCCTTCCTTGTTCCCTCCCTCTCTCCTTCCCTCCTTCCTTCCCTCCCTCTTTCCTTCCTTTCCTCCCTCCCTTCTTTCCTTCCTTCCTTCCTTCTCTCCCTCCCTTGTTCCCTCCCTCTCTCCTTCCTTCCTTCCCTCCCTCCCTTCCTTCCTGATCTTGGCACATAGGCAGCGCCCTTCCTGGGGAGCTATTCTGCATGGATGCGCCCGGCAGCAGCGGTGGGGGTGGGGAGCTTGCCTGGGCTCTTCCATTGTGGAACTGTGCTGCACTGGGGAGGTCTCCTGCGTGGACACGCCTGGTAACCAGTACAACAACCAACCTTAGAATTGACAATGAGGATATCAAAGTGGTGGATAGTTTCTGCCTTTTAGGATCAATCATCAAAAACAATAAAGAAATAAGCAAGAAATACCCAACAAACTACAGTAGCAATAGGCAGATGAGCTATGAAGGAATAGGTTTTATTTATTTATTTATTTATTATTTATTATTCACACTTGTAACCCGCACCCATCTCACCATAAAGGGACTTGGGGCGGCAAACAGAGATTTAAAATAAATATACATAAATACAAAATATTATTAAATAATAACTAAATTAAATCAATACCCTGCTTAAAATAAGTTTCAATTTAAAACCCATAAATTAAAATTTTGAGTTGTTATAAAATAATGGGTGTGGAGTAGATCATGCTAGGCCGGCCAGATGAAAATAATAAGTTTTTAAGTGCCGGCGAAACAAGCGGAAGTCTGTGATGGAACGGAGATCGGGAGGTAGGCCGTTCCAGAGGGTTGGGCCCACCACAGAGAAGGCCCTTCCCCTGGAAGCCGCCAACCAGCATTGTCCGGTCGACGGTACCCGGAGAAGACCCTCTCCCTAGGAGCGAGTCGGTCGAAGGGATGTATGGGGTAGTAGACGGTCTCGAAGGTAGCTAGGCCCCGTGCCATGGAGCACCTTGAATATGGTCATCAAAATCTTGTAACGCACCCGGTAGGTCACAGGTAGCCAGTGCAGCTCACGCAGGAGTGGTGTTATGTGGATGCCTATTCTACAGGCGATACTCAAAAAATTAGAATATTGTGCAAAAGTTCATTTATTTCAGTAATGCAACTTAAAAGGTGAAACTAATATATGAAATAAGACTCGTTACATGCAAAGCAAGATAGTTCAAGTCATAAGCTCATGAAAACCCCAAATCCACATCTCAGAAAACTAGAATATTACATACAATCAATAAAACAAGGATTGTACATAGAACAATATCGGACCTCTGAAAAGTATAAGCATGCATATGTACTCAGTCCTGTTGGAAAATGAAATCAGCATCCCCATAAAGCTCGTCTGTGGAAGGAAGCATGAAGTGCTCCAAAATCTCCTGGTAGACGGCTGCATTGACCCTGGTCTTAATGAAGCACAGTGGTCCAAAGTCCTGTTGCTCAGTGGTCCAAAGTCCTGTTTTCTGATGAGAGCATCTTTTGCATCTCATTTGGAAACCAAGGACCCATAGTGTGGAGGAATAATGGAGAGGCACACACTGCAAGATGCTTGAAGTCCAATGTGAAGTTTCCACAGTCTGTTGATTTGGGGAGCCTTGTCATCTGCTGGTGTTGGTCCACTGTGCTTCATTCAGGGTCAATGCAGTCAGGCAATGTATCATTCCTGCCCCTTCTCTCTCCACCTCGCTCACCTACCTTTGTGCCTGGGGGAGGGAGACACCTCAACCACCTTTCACACCAAGAAGCCTCCAGTGGTCGTTTTCGGTTGACTTCTGAGCAATTCCGCTATGACGCCATCCCTCTGGCTGCCACTGTTCTGCTGGCCGGGTCCAGCCACGAGCGAGTGGCACTGGCAGGCAAAGTACTTTATCCTCCGGAACAGTGGACCTTGGTGAAGCCCATTACTTGAGTCTAAGTATCTAGCAAGCAGTGCCTCCTTTATGACCCATTTGGACAGCTGGGCTTTCTAGAGCAGTGTTTTCCAACCTTTTTTGTGCAAAGGCACACTTTTTTCATGAAAAAAATCACGAGGCACACCACCACCATTAGAAAATGTTAAAAAGTATTTTATAATTGTTCATATTTCTGTTTACTTACTCAGTGCGAAACCTGGGCCTGTTTGGCTGAACACAAAGCTGATATTCTGGCAGGAATCGAAGAAAGACACACACGTAGCTCTTCGTCAACAGCTCTCAGTCTCTCTCTGTCTTTAGTTTTTATAGCAATCAGGCTTGAAAAGCTCATCTCACACAGATATGTAGTGGAAAATGGGAGCAATGTCAAAATAGCTTTGTTTGCCAGAACAGGGAACTCTTTGGCAGTATCCAACCAAAAACTGTCCAAAGGTAGATCAGCAAATCTTAGCTTAAAACCACGATTTTGTCTCAGTTCAGTTAGTTCCTTTATAGTTCAGTTATAGTCCGTAACATGCGCTTCGGCTCACAAATAGACCAATCATTAGAATCTAATGATTGGTCTATTTGTGAGCCGAAGCCGCATGTTACGGATGAAATTGGAATTTTTCCCACGGCACACCAGACGATATCTCACGGCACACTAGTGTGCCACGGCACAGTGGTTGAAAAACGCTGTTCTAGAGATTAATGGGCATTTAGGAGGAGCTGTGACTGTCAGCCATGTATTATCTGTGTCCAATGGGTTGCATTCTGGGGTTCACGTTGTAGCATTCAAGAGCAAATCTGAAATGATTAGTTCAGCCTCAGTGGTTGTGGCTTCCGTATCTTCAGATTATGTCAGAGCACCAGCATCAATCCAGTTGGATAAAAAATGAGACTCTGAACTCTTGCTTAGCTTTGCAGAACTGGACAGCTCTGGTTTGCTTTTTTTCATGCTGGGAAAATGGGCCTCAGGGTTTTTGTTTTTTCTTTTTAAACACACCCTTATGTGCACACACTTCACTCCTTTTGCTTCACTTCCTCCAGAGACCTTTGTGCTTTTGCAAGAGAGAAGCGAGTGGATTTCAGCAGAGATGAAGGGGTGGCTGTTTGGGATCGTGATTGAAAGCTTGCTGGTTGCTGGAATAACAACTGAGGGTAAATAAATGAAGCTTCTTTTGCGGATTAGGAATAAGTTTAGAAAAGTCCCTTTCAGGAGCGCAAGATGTTTGGTCTCATGGCTTTACTCTTTTTCTCTCTTGAAATTTCTGTCAAGATGTATCTAGCTATTCTTTGTTGCTTTCCTGATCTCAGCTTTGCACTGAAAGGAATCCTCTCTTTCCAGCTTTTATTTTAAGGCATGCCTTCTCTAAATCAGGGGTCTCCAACCTTTGCAACTTTAAGTCCTTTAAGTCCTTCAGACTTAAAGTTGCAAAGGTTGGAGACCCCTGCTCTAAATAATGCAGCATTTGCTTCCTGTGCAGCTTGAGTCCATTTTGTGAATTTATGCATGTTTGCTAATAGTAACCAAACTCATTAAATAAAAGTTAAACAAGATTAATAGGCACCTTTTCCCATTAGTAGATATGCATTCTTCTTTTGAAAGATGAAGTGTATGAAATTTGCTTATACAGTCTGTCCGACTCTTACCAAATATTTTGGTACATATTATATTGCAAGTGTAGAATTATATTTCCAGGAGCAACTAAGACAGGGGAAGCCGGTAAGTCACTCTTTGTTCTTACTATTTCTTGGGGGAAAGGAGACAGCCTTTCTGAACTTAGAACCTTTCTGAAGGTTCTGTTTATCCCTTGTTATTACAATTAATACTCTTTCCTTCGATGGATCTGAGTTAATTCTCTCTCTTTTTAAAGTTCAGAAACATCACCTTACAGGTAGACTATCTGAAACAGGAACAACATTCCTGAGAAAAGTGGAAAAATACACATTTATACTTTACAACAGGGGTCTCCAACCTTTGCAACTTTAAGTTTATTTATTTTATTTATTTTAATCACATTTATATCCCGCCCTTCTCCACAAGGACCCAGGGCGGCCCTTGTGAAGTCTGAAGGACTTCAGCTCCCAGACTTCTCCAGCCAGCAAAGCTTCAGTCCTTCAGACTTAAAGTTGCAAAGGTTGGAGACCCCTGCTTTACAATATGAATACGTGGAGGAAAGGGCCAAGGGCACGTTACTTATTTACAGGGAGGTAAACTTATCTGGCTGAACAAAAAAAGAAACGGATTTCATCACAACCCAATCCTGTCACAATTTATATTCTGTGCTTCCTTTCATAAGGAACTTTTGATATGCTGAACCGAAGGAAGGCCATATCACCCTCCTTTTATTATTCTTTGAAACATTTACATCAGTAACAGAGGCACCATTGGTCCTGCCTCCCAAATAGTCAGAGAGGGACCAGCATCTCTGGAGGAGGAGTTGGGAACACCATCTGCTTCCTGACTCAGGCTTCACTCCGACTTGTTAAAGGTGAGGCTTTGCTGGTGGACAGTTGAGTGCAGCCGCTTGCCCAGGGCTTTCTCCTGTCCTGCAGCCACTTGGGACCTTCCTCCTTAATGGCCTGGTTCTGCTAATTCTGAAGGACAACCTCCCTTCCCCATGGATATTCACAGTAAACCAAAGATTGCAGGGCTCTGGGCTCGCCATAGTCTGGCTTCTGGTTTTGACCAGACACAAAGAGAGAGTCCTTTGGAATTTGAATGACCTGGAACATCAAGTTGAAGTTACTACCTGCTAACAGCAGAACCCTGATAGTGAAAAATGCTTGGCAACCTGGATAATCCGAGCTGCGTGCATGGACTACCTACTTCCAGGTTGACAAAGGATTTATTTTCAGCCAGGCACAATGAACTCCCAACAATGTAATTGTAGGACAGAGTCCCCCAAGCCCCAGAGTACCTCCTGCGATTGTAGGGAAATAGGGGTGCCTGTTGTGTAGATCGTTTCATTGCAGTGTTGGCAATAAGGGACCTGAGCAGAGATTACAGTTTCTGCTGCAACTTCTCTCCCAGAAAAAAATATGCTCATCTGTTCAGCAAATCTTGTTCAGCTTCTGGAGGGGCTAACAGCTGTGTATGCATGAAGAAATGAAGTACAGTTTGAGGTTGATACACAGGTCCCAAAATGAGCCCTTATACACCTAAAATGATTCACCCTTCTTTCTATGCACCAGGAGGATGGGAAAAAAACCACCTTTCCCTTCTGCAAATGTCTGGTTGTCATCACATGCAAAGCAGGAATCTAGTTTCTTAAACCAGGGTTTCTCAACCTTGGCAACTTGAAGATGTTTGGACTTCAACTCCCAGAATTCCCCAGACAGCAAATGCTGGCTCAGGGATTCTGGGAGTTGAAGTCGAGACATCTTCAAGTTGCCAAGGTTGAGAAACACTGTCTTAAACAAACCACAGTATAATGTAGTATTTGATGGAGATTTGCCTTGTAGCCGGCTGGAAGATTTAATTCGAATGTTCAGGATATATATTTTATCTTTTACTATTGCAGTATATATAAATGTGTCTGTGGAATGGGAGATCAATCAGAGTAGAGCTGGAAGGGACCTTGGAGGTCTTCTAGTCCAGCCCTCTGTTCAAGCAGGAGAACCTGTACCATCTCAGATAAGTGACTGCCCAGTCTCTTCTTAAAAAACTTCCAGTGATGGAGCGAGCATGATTTCTGGAGTCAAACTGTTCCACTGGTTAATTGTCCTCCCTGTTAGGAAGTTTCTCCTTAATTCCAGGTTGCTTCTCTCCTTGATTAGTTTTTTTTTTTAAATTTTTTTAAAAAATATTTTACAATATTTCACCCAGTGCTGTACAAAACAAAAGGAAGAGTTGGTTTCAAGTGTCTTCTGTTATCTTTAAGATCTCCAAAATCCACGTTCTATAGGTACAGGCGTCAAGGCATCCAAAGTTCCAAGTGCATAGTCCACAAATGGCTTCCAAGTCTTCCAAAAAATATCTTTTTTATAAACCCCCTCTCTGAATTTAATATCACACGTCATTTTATCATTTAAGGCTAATTTCCACATTTCACAGAACCATTCTTCTATTTTAATATTTACCTCTATTTTCCAATATCTTGCTATTACAATCCTACCCATTATAATCATAATTCTAATCAATTCTCTCTCATGTTTTGTTAACTCAGGTTCATTAATTATCAATAACAATATATTTTCTGATCTCAATATTATTATTCTTTTCATCATTTCACCCATCATTTTTTCTAATTGCTGCCAAAACTTTTTAATTTTCACACATTTATACCACATATGTTCATAAGTTCCCACTTCCATATTGCATCTCCAACATTTATCGCTCATTTTTTTATCTATCAATGATAATCTTAATGGGGTCCAGTACCATTTCCAAACAACCTTAAAATTATGCTCTTTAATCCTTATAGACAAAGTCCTCATGATTCGACTCTTCCAGTTCTCATTCCAATCCAAATCCAATATTTTAATCTTAAAGTCTTCCTCCCAGTTCCTTTTCATTACCATTTGTGGATTTCCATCAAAATTTATAATCTTATATATCTTACTAACGAGTCCTTTTAACCCAATTTCATCTTTAATAATTTGAGATACTAAACTTTCAAATTTAGTTTTATTTCTATCTATTTTACATATTCCCTTTACTTTCATAGTCCATTTTTCTACCTGTATTTTTTCGAACCAATTCAACTCCAATCTTTGGATTACTTTTTTTTTCCTACTCTCAATTCCTAGAGCTCTTAACCAATTTACTATATTTCCTATATTTTCATCCTCAATTACTTTATCCCGACTTATATTAGTTTTAATCGGCCAACCTTCAGTTGTCTTCCCCAGGAAAGCTATATCCGGGATCAATTTTTTAACAAATTTATTCCAAATTTTGCTCAGCCCCTTTAACCAATAACTATTAATTGCCTTTGTTTTTGCTCTATCTAGAAACCATATAGACCCAAATCTCTTAATATCTTTTAGCTCCAGATCGCCCCAATGACCATCTCCACCTTTAAGTATTTTTATCACGGTTCGAATATTATACGCCCGATAATAATTAAGTAGATTGGGAATTCCCAATCCACCCTCTTTTTGATTTTGATACCACATTTTCTTCATTATTCTTGGTTTTTTCCCACCATTACAAAATTTATCCAATTTCTTCTGATATTCTTCTATATCTTTCTCTATCAAATTTAGTGGTAGCATCTCAAACAAAAAATTGAACTTTGGTAACAACATCATTTTACACATTGCAATTCTACCAAACCAAGACAGCTTTATCTCTTTATACTTATCTATCTTTCTCTCTACTTCCTTCAACATCACCTCATAATTAATTTTTTTCAATTCTCTAACTTTAAGTGAAAGTGTTATCCCCAAATATTTCAATGTATTCTTAACTCTTATCCCAAATTGTTCTTGCATATTTTCCCACTCCTTACCATCTTTATTCATTAGTAGTTCAGATTTTGACCAATTTACCTTTAATCCTGTCATTTCTTCAAATTCTATCAAATGTTTATTTATCCTCTTTAAATCTTTCTCTATATCTTTCAAAATAATCAAGGTATCGTCCGCATACAAATTTATCTTATATCCCTTGTACCCTTCCAATCCTTCATCTTCTTCTATCAATTTAATCAAAACCTCCATAACTAACAAGAATAATGTTGGGGACAAGGGACATCCCTGTCTCGTACCTGCTTCCAATTTAATCTCTCCCGTCATTGTTCCATTCACCTTTACTTTTGCACTACTTTTTTGATACAATTTTGAAATAACATGTATAAATTTATTACCAAAGCCTAATGCCTCAATAATTACCTTAATAGTTTTCCATTGTACAGAATCAAAGGCTTTGAAAATATCTAACGATATTATACCTATTTCATCACCATTATTTTCAGCAACGTCTATAATGTTCAATACTCTTCTAATTATATCACTCATATATCTACCTTTAACAAAACCTACTTGATTATAACTTATATATTTATCTATAAAACTATTTAATCTATTACTTATAATAGCTGTAAATATTTTTGCATCCTGGTTGATTAAAGAAATGGGTCGGTAGGACTCGATCCTCTCAAGATCTTTATCAGGTTTAGGAATTATAGATATTACTGTCTTATTCCATGACATCGGGACTTCTCCACCATGTAAAATTCCATTAAATAATTTTTGCAGTCTTGGTATTATTAGTTCTTTAAATTCTTTATAGAATTCAGCAGGTAATCCATCTTCTCCTGGGGTCTTCCCTAGTTTTAACTCTTGTATTATTTCGTTGATCTCCTCCTGTGTTATATCTTTTTCCATCAAATCTTTATATATTGGATCTATTTTTGTAGCATATTTTCCAAGATGATTCTTCAATTTTTCTAAATCGATTGGTTTCTTTAAATATAATTTTTGAAAAAAATTCCTAGCTATTTCACATTTCTCCAATCTCTTATAACACCTTGTACCTTTTTCATCTATCAGAGAACCAATTTCTCTCTTTTGAGTTTTATTTTTCGCCATCTTTGCCAATAACCTAGAATTTTTATTACTAAATTCAAAAAAATCCCTATTTAAATATCTTAAATTTTTTTTAACTAATTCAATATCTTCTTCTATCAATTTAGTTTTTAATAAGTTCAATTCCTCCAAACATTTTTTATCTTTCGTAAGTGAGAATTGGTTCTCCAATATCTTAATTTGTCTACTCTGGTTTCTCTTCAGATCGTATAAATCTTTCTCCTTGATTAGTTTCTAGCCATTGTTTCTTTGCACTTTGGGTGCTTTGGAAAATAAATTGACCACCTCTTCTTTAGGGCAGCCTCTCAAATGCTGGAAGACTGCTACCAAGTCACCCCTAGTCCTTCTTTTCTCTAGACTAGTCAAGCCCAAATCCTGCAACCATTCTTGATGTTTTGCCTCCTGGCCCTTAATCATCATAGTTCCTCTTCTTTGCACTTTTTCCAAAGTCTCAACATCTTTTTTGCAATGTGGTGACCAAAACTGGATGCAGGATTCCAGGTGTGGCCTTACTAAGGATTTATACAGCAGTACTAATATTTCACATGATTTTAATTCTATGCCTTTGTTTATACAACCAAGGATTGTATTCGCTTTTTGGCTGCTGCCACACACTGCTGGCTCATATTTAAGTGATCCTCGACTGGGACACCCTTTCACAGTTACTGTCTTTGAGCTACGTTTTGCCTAATTTGCGCCTGCGCGAGGAACATTTGCGCCTGCGCGAGGAACATTTGCGCCTGCGCGAGGAAGATGGCGGTCTAGCTGAGAGCTCCGCTGGGCCATGGAGCTCGTTAGCCGCTTTTGGTAGTGCCCCAGCCCTCTAGTTACTATTTTGAGGGCTGGGATCGGAGAGGGACCCACCTGGACGCAGGGTGAGGTCTTCGCTGAGGCGGCTGGGTGGACGGCGGTGGCGGCGGTGGCGGCGACGGCGGCGGCGGCGGTGTGAGCGTCGGGCCGGAAGTCAGCTTCCCCGGCGTCCCGGCGTCCTGGGATGGCGTTTTCCGACGCTCCCCTGGCGTCCTTGGGATGGTGTTTCCCTGGTGCTCCTTTGGTGTTCCCCTGACGTCCCTGGCATTCCCCAGCGTCCCTGGGATGGCGCTGGAAGTCGGCCGTGCGCCTGGAGGTTGGAGAGCCCGGAGGGCCGGAAGAACAAACCCAGGTGCGGGGGCGGCGGTGAGAGAGCCGCCGTGAAGATCAGCGGCTTGAGGGCGGAGAGGGCTGTGAGAGAGCCTGGAAAAAGCCCTGATGTCGGAGAGCCAGAGGGCCTGGAGGGCCTGGAGGGCCAGGAGGATGGGCTTAGGTGCGGAGGCGGCGGTGAGAGGGCCGCCATGAAGACCAGCGGAGACCAGTGGCACGTCAGAGGTGGAGAAGGCTGTGAGAGAGCCAAAACGGAGGTTGGTGCCCTGGGGATGGTTGCTCAATTGAAAGCAACCACTAAGATCTTCCGACCATGGACATCTTTCTAAGATCTTTTTAACCCTCCCAAGGGAAAGAAGACTCTGAACGCTTTAGCTGAACTGAACCCCTACCGATGCACTTTAACCTACTAATGGAACTGATATTTTAACATCTATTTATCATTCTTAACATCATCTATCTTCATCTAAATGCGGCTAACGATGCACTTTTTTTTTTATTGAAAAAGTTTTATTGGTTTTACATTTTTTAACAGGATAGGGTAATGGTTACAAAGAAATTTTGAGAGCATTCACGTCAGAGTCGTCGGACCTTCCGAGACCTCAAAATACACATTAAAAAAGTTAACATAGGAAACATTTTCCATACCACTACAAGATGGAAGCAAGTACATTTACCTAAATTCTCCCTTCCATGCTGTCAGACATTTACAAAAAGTCCGGATAGAAATATTATACAAAATTGTTCAAGAAAAATCAAGGCAAAGTTATTTTTTTGATCTAAGTCTTTTGGCTATTGTATCTTCTTTCTCTCCTCCCTGGCCCCCCGCGGGCGGGGCCGTGACCCCCTCCGTCCCCCCTGGATCTTCCCCCAGGGCAGAGGAATATTTTTTAAGAAAGGCTTCCGCCTCAGCAACTGTTTTAATCCTCACTCTTCCTCCTTCCCAGAACACCAGCATCCCTTCAGGTGTCACCCACTTGAACCAAATCCCCTGCTCAAACAATGTTTTAGACAAGAAGGAAAATTTCCTTCTTGAATCTCTAATTTTTCTAGGGATCTGCTTCAAGATAGTGACCATTTCTCGTTGATAAATTAAAGGTTTCTCTCTCTGCGCTTTCAGGATTTCCTCTCTGGTTGACCTTCTAACAAATTTCACATGTATCTCTCTAGGCACTTCATTCATCTTGGCATATGCAGAATTAATTCTATAGGCTAGGTCAATGTCCCCCCTGATCTCATCTTTGGGTTTTTGTAAATAGTCTGCTAAAATTGTACTCATAAGATCAGGTAGGCATTCACCAGATTCCTCAAGAACATTCTGAAATCTCAAAAAATATGTCATTCTTTCCATATCTATCCTAGACACATGCCCATTTATTTCCCCCACCTCATTAGAAACATTTTTAATCTCTCCCTTAGCCCCCTCCAGCCCCCCCTCCAATTCCTCGGTCTTCTGTGTATTCTCCAACACTTGCTTCCGGGTATCCAATAGTTCCTTTTTAAAAGTACTATTTTCAGCCCTCTGGGCCTTTATTTCTGATATCAAAGTTTGCATAGAGGTTTCAAGAGAAGCCATCCTTTGTTCCAAATTTACAAGTGCTGCTTCTTGTGCCATGGTTAAAAGTTAGAGTCACTGCCACCAAGATGGCGTTTTCCGGGTGGGGCTGGTGGGGCAGATCAGGAGCTCAGTTCAATTCAGGGCTGTGAAGTTGCAAACAATTCAGAAACCAAAAGAGACACAATTTCCCAAATCAGCAAATAGTAATAACGAAGGTATTCCAGAGAAGAAGTCACAAATCCATCAAAAAATTTTTTTTTCCAAAAATCCAGAGAGAGTCCTGCTTTCAAAGAGACGCTGGAAATTTTCCTTAGTTGAAATAGTCAGGCAGGGACAAAGAGAAGCCACTTCCACCGCCCATCTAGCCAGAGGGAGAGAGTAGCAAAAAAAAAGAATTTTTTAAGCTCAGCCAGACCTAGAAACAATGTTGCAGAAAGTCACAATCCACTTTCCCTTGTTAGAGACCGTCCGGAGTGAAAGTTTCCGCTTTCTCTTTGCAGAGAAGCCATCTTAGCGTGCCGCTTAAATCCGAGGGTTTTTTTTTTAAAATTAAACACCCCCCTCCCAGTCCGTTCAGCCTGGCTGGCAGCAAGGAAAAAAAAGGTGTTCTTTTAAACTCACTCCCTCTCGCAGCTGAAGCCTCGGCGATCCGACCGACCTCTCCGTTCAGCCCTCTCCATTAAAGCGAATGGCACCGACAGCCGTTGGAGAAGGAAAAAACCCCTGCTGGCATGTTCCTCTCCTCCTAGGTCGCAGAGAGGAGCGCCCTCCCCACCGCCGTGACGAGGGCCGCTCCCTCTGAGCCGACCCTACGGGAAACCTCCGGTAACCGGAGAGTTTCGCCCCCCTGGGGGGGCAGAAAAGGCAACAAAGCGGCGAGCGAGCCCTAGGCTCGCCCGTCTCCGCTGGAGCCGGATACCGGAAGTCCGCTAACGATGCACTTTTAAAACCCTCATGACCCATGCTTTCATGCTTTTATGCTTTTATGTATTTGAACTGCTCTATATTACATTCATTTATAATTATTTATGTATTTATTTAATTATCTATTTATGTCATGTATGATAGGCTAGACTTGTTACGACTGCGGGAGTCCCCGCTCTCGCAGGTTTGGCCCTCCGTTCTAACGAGGGCCCACCTTGATGAAGGATTTATTAATCTGGAGAGGTGGAAAAAGCGTAGGCTTAGGGGTTTTTTAATTTTTAAATTAATGACTATTTTAGGGGGTACCAGGGAGGAGGGAGGGTGTAGTCAGGTTGAGGCGGGTGAGGGAAGAGAGGGCCAGGCCAGCGGGCGACGGAGGGAAGCGGAAGGTTCCGTTAGGAGGGGGGAGATTCAAGTCGTCCCGACAGAGGGCATTTCCATCCAGAAGGTCGTGGGGAGAGGCAGGTCCGAGGGGAGACAAGTGTCATCCTCCCGGTTGGGGACACGAGGCCGTTGGCTACAGACGGTCAAGTGCCTCAACCCCTGCAGGCTAGGTGGCCAGGGTGTACAGAGCCAGGGCCTGCGGCTGATGTTCTGCAACGCCAGGTCCGTTGCCAACAAAGCCCCCCTCATTCACGACCTCGTGTCGGAGGGGGAGCCGGACCTGGTGGGAATTGCAGAGACCTGGTTGGGCCACGAGGGTGGACTCCCCCTCGTTGAAATGTGCCCGCCAGGTTACCACGCTTTTCATCAGCCTCGGGCCCTGGGTAGGGGTGGTGGGGTAGCGGTCATTGTAAAGGAAGGTCTTGAGCCGAGAGAGACCATTGTGCCACAGACTACCGGTTGTGAGTCCCTTTGTGTGAAGTGGGGCCTAGGGAGGCAGTTGGGCTTGCTGGTTGTATACCTGGCTCCCCGCTATGTAGCAGCAGCCCTGCCCGAGCTCCTCGAGGTGATCGCTACGGTGGCAGTGGAGACCCCCAGACTTTTAGTCATGGGGGACTTTAATCTGCCATCGTTGGGCGAATCATCCGAGGTAGCTCGGGAGTTCATGGCTTCCATGACGGCCATGGACCTGACCCAACTAATTCAAGGCCCCACTCACGAGGGTGGACATACACCGGATTTCATCTTCGTCTCAGGCCAATGGACGAGTGATCTGGGTATAGGGGACATAGTCATTACACCCTTGTCATGGACAGACCACTCACTTCTCCGGCTCGACTTTCCGACCGCTGCTCCCCTCCGCGGGGAGGCGGGACCTGAGTTACCAATCTGGTTCCGCCCCAGGCGCCTGATGGACCCGGATGGGTTCCAAACGGCGCTTGGGCCAGTTCCTGTACCCCTGACCCGCGCCCCGATGGAGGACCTCGTGGCCGCATGGAATAGTGCGACCACGGGAGCCTTGGATCGGGTCGCGCCCTTGCGGCCTCTCTTGCGGCGGCGGAACACCCTGGCTCCTTGGTTTACCGAGGAGCTGGGGGTGATGAAACGCCGTAAGAGATGCCTAGAGAGTAGATGGAGGTCTTCTCGTTCTGAATCTGACCGGACACAGGTAAGAGCCCATTTACGGACTTACATTGTGGCGCTGAGAGTAGCCAAACGTCATCATTGCGCTACTCTCATAGCATCCGCAGAAAACCGCCCTGCCGCCCTGTTTAGGGTGACCCGCTCCCTCCTTCAACAGAGGGTGCGGGAAGCCCCGCTACAGGGTAGAGCAGAGGAATTTGTGACTTTTCTGCAGGAGAAAATCGCTCAGATACAGAACGAGTTAGCCCCCATTCATGGCCCAGTGGGATGCCACGAGAGAGATCTTGTTTGGGAGGAATTTGACTCCGTTACTTCCGAGGATATGGACAGGTTACGTGGGCGACTGCGAGCCACCACATGTTTATTGGACCCGTGTCCCTCCTGGCTTGTACTGGCATCCTGGGAGGTGACACGAGGCTGGCTCCAGGAGGTGGTCAACGCTTCCTTGAGTGAGGGTGCCTTGCCTGCTTCCCTAAAAGAAGCGATGGTGAGGCCCCTCCTTAAGAAGCCCTCCTTGGATCCAGCTTCTTTGAACAACTATCGTCCCGTCTCCAACCTTCCCTTTTTGGCGAAGGTTGTCGAGAGTGTGGTGGCACAACAGTTTCCCCGTCACCTGGAGGAAGTAGACTATCTAGATCCGCGCCAGTCCGGCTTCCGGCCCGGGCATAGCACCGAGACGGCATTGGTCGCGTTGGTTGATGATCTCTGGAGGGCCAGAGATGGGGGTTGTTCCTCCATCCTGGTCCTATTAGACCTCTCGGCGGCTTTCGATACCATCGACCATGGTATCCTATTGCATCGGCTGGGGGGGTTGGGGGTGGGAGGCACCGTTTTACGGTGGTTCTCCTCCTACCTCTCTGGCCGATCGCAATTTGTGTTGACAGGGGGGCAGAGGTCGACCGCGAGACCCCTCACATGTGGGGTGCCTCAGGGGTCGGTCCTCTCGCCCCTCCTGTTCAACACATACATGAAGCCGCTGGGTGAGATCATCCGTGGTTTTGGGGTAGAATACCATCTGTACGCTGATGACACCCAGCTGTACATTTCTACCCCAAACCACCCCAACGATGCCGTAGCGGTGATGTGCCAGTGCCTGGAAGCTGTACGGATCTGGATGGGAAGTAACGGACTCAGGCTCAACCCGACCAAGACCGAGTGGCTGTGGTTTCCGGCTGCCCGATTCAACCAGCTTACTCCATCGCTGGCCATAGGGGGCGAACATCTTGCCCCTGTGGATGGGGTGCGCAATTTGGGTGTCCTCCTGGATGCCCGGCTGTCCATGGAAGATCAGGTGACAGCCGTGGCCAGGAGGGCGTTTTACCAGGTTCGCCTGGTTCGCCAATTGCGCCCCCTATTGGATCGGGACGCCCTTCGCACAGTCACTCATGCTCTCGTGACATCCCGACTGGACTATTGTAACTCTCTCTACATGGGGCTGCCCCTGAGGTGCACCCGGAGGCTTCAGCTAGTCCAGAATGCAGCCGCGCGAGCAATTATGGGGACCGCAAGGTCTACCCATGTAACACCGCTCTTGCGCGAGCTGCACTGGCTGCCTGTCGTCTTCCGGGTGCGCTTCAAGGTGCTAATCATCATCTTTAAAGCGCTCCATGGCTCGGGACCTAGCTATCTGCAGGATCGGATCCTGCCTCATACGTCCTCACGGCCGATTCGCTCCCACAGAGAGGGGCTTCTCCGGGTGCCGTCCACTAGACTGTGTCAGCGGGCGACACCCAGGGGAAGGGCGCTCTCTGTGGCGGGCCCGGCCCTCTGGAACGACCTTCCCCCCGACATTAGGACAACTACGGACCTCCGCTCCTTCCGTCTTAAATTAAAAACTTACTTTTTCCGTCTGGCCGGCCTGGGATAGCCTCCTTGCCTTGGGATTTTATAGAATAGGTTTTAGTTTAATTGGGATTTTAGCACAGGGTTTATTTAATTGGTTTTTAAATTTTGTTGTTATATTTATTGTTGTTGTTTATATATTGCTTTTATGCTACCTGTGCACCGCCCCGAGTCCCCATGGGGAGAGGGGGCGGTCTAGAAATAATAAATTATTATTATTATTATTATTATTATTATTATTATTATTAATTTGTACTTCTACCTTTGGCTTTTACCTGCCTCAGTGTAAAACCTTGCCTTTCTCCACATTAAATGTCATGTTGTTGGATAGGGCCCATTGTTCAAGCCTGTCAAGATCTTTTTGGATCCTAGCTTGTCTTCTGGGGTGTTGGCTATTCCTGCCAGCTTAGTGTCATCTGCAAATTTGCTGAATTCCCCTTCTATTCCTTCATCTGAGTCATTTATGAAGATATTGAAAAGTTTCAAAAAGAGTATTCTATCTAAATAAAAATGTAACAAGAATTTGTTCAAAACCGGTAATCTCCGAAAGTACTGCACCGATCGCTTCCAAATTTTCACACAACGTTCCTTTCAAGTACGACAACAATGATATGTATAGATTGTGTAGATGACACACCTGTAAAAAATGTAGGTAGATGGATACAGAGAGAGCAGTGAGCCACAGGATGACATAATACAAAATGTCATAATACCAACTGTATTTCAAGGAGAAATACAGTACGTAGGCAGCTATAGGGATAGAGAGAAATATAATGCAGTAGGTAGGTAGGTAGGTAGGTAGGTAGGTAGGTAGGTAGGTAGGTAGGTAGAGGGATAGAGAGAGGGAGAAATATGGTAGGTAGGTAGGTAGGTAGGTGGATAGAGAGAGGGGGGAGAAATACAGTAGGTGGTGGGTAGGTAGAGGGATAGAGAGAAGGAGAAATACAGTAAGTAGGTAGGTAGGTTAGGTAGGTACGTAGGTAGAGGGATAGAGAGAGAGGGAGGAATACAGTAGGTAGGTAGGTAGGTAGGTAGGTAGGTAGGTGGCTAGAGAGCGAGGGGGGGAGAAATACAGTAAGTGGTAGGTAGGTAGAGGGATAGAGAGAAGGAGAAATATAGTAGGTAGGTAAGTACGTAGGTAGAGAGAGAGGGAGAAATACACAAGGTAGATTGGTAGGTAGGTAGGTGGAGGGATAGAGAGAGGGAGAAATACAGTAGGTAGGTAGGTTAGGTAGGTATGTAGATATGTACGTAGAGTGATAGAGAGAGATAGGGAGAAATACAGTAGGTGGTAGGTAGGTAGAGGGATAGAGAGAAGGAGAAATATAGTAGGTAGGTAAGTACGTAGGTAGAGAGAGAGAGAGAGGGAGAAATACACAAGGTAGATTGGTAGGTAGGTAGGTGGAGGGATAGAGAGAGGGAGAAATACAGTAGGTAGGTAGGTTAGGTAGGTATGTAGATATGTACGTAGAGTGATAGAGAGAGATAGGGAGAAATACAGTAGGTGGTAGGTAGGTAGAGGGATAGAGAGAAGGAGAAATATAGTAGGTAGGTAAGTACGTAGGTAGAGAGAGAGAGAGAGGGAGAAATACACAAGGTAGATTGGTAGGTAGGTAGGTGGAGGGATAGAGAGGGAGAAATACAGTAGGTAGGTAGGTTAGGTAGGTATGTAGATATGTACGTAGAGTGATAGAGAGAGATAGGGAGAAATACAGTAGGTGGTAGGTAGGTAGAGGGATAGAGAGAAGGAGAAATATAATAGGTAAGTAGGTAGGTAGAGGGATAGAGAGACAGGGAGACATACACAAGGTAGGTAGGGAGGTAGGGAGATAGAGAGAGAGAGAGGGAGAAATACAGTAGATGGTAGGTAGGTAGGTAGAAGGATAGAGAGAAGGAGAAATATAGTAGATAGGTAAGTAGAGGGATAGAGAGAGGGGGGGGGGAACTCCACCCTCGGGTTGTGACCCTCCTGACTGGGCCACAGCAATGCATGGCCGGGTATGGCTAGTTGAAAATAAGAAAAGGAAGTCTGGAGGACTGTGACAACTGCTTAGATGTCACTTTGAGAAGGACAAAGGCACGGAGGACTGGCTGTCAAATGGCTGTTGGCATCCACCCAGCCCCAGATTCCCTTGAGGCAAGATACAGGGGAGCGATGTGGCAGACTCCTGCCCCACTCATCCTTGGGAGTGTCTGGGTCCCCCTGGCTGGGCATCACGCATATGATACAGAATGGTGTGACAAGTGACTTTGGATTTGATTCAAGTCAAAAGTTCTCTCCTCCCTCCAAAGGAAATAGATAAAATTGCACCATGTTAGCCTTGTTCGAAGTGGTGTAGCTATAGAGCCACAAAGCCACAGTGGATGGTCAGTGGGAACTTTGAGGTTGCTTGCAAACACATTTGCCATTTCAAGGTGTCATTGATGAATGTCTGGCAGAAGAGATGATCAAACCGTTGCTTGAGCCTCTTTAACAGAATAACAGAGTTGGAAGGGACCTTGGAGGTCTTCTAGTCCAACCCTTTGCTCAAGCAGGAAACCCTCTGCCATTTCAGACAAATTGTTGTCCAAGCTCTTCTTGAAAACCCCTAGCGATGGAGCATCTCCAACTTCTGAAGGCAAGTTGTTCTACTGATTAATTGTTCTCACTGTCAGGGAATTTCTCCTTGGTTCTAGGTTGCTCTTTCTTCCCTTGACTAGTTTTCCACCCATTGCTTCTTGTTCTGCCCTCAGGTGCTTTGGGGATTTAGGTTTAGGTTTTGGTTTATTAGTTTTTTATACCGCTCTACTCCCGAAGGACTCAGGGCGGTGTACAGCCAAAGTAAAACAGATATATAAAAGTTAAAAACAGTTTAGAAAGCATATTAAACAATTTAGCCTCTCTTAAAATTAAAAAAACCAAACAAACCCCGATTAAAATTAATTAAAATTCGTATTTAAAAATTCATTTTTATGCCAGCCCGGCTTTGTTGGAAAAGAAAAGTTTTGAGAGCACGGCAGAAGGTGCGGAAGTCAGGGCTAGTTCTTAATTCCGGGGGCCATTCGTTCCAGAGGACAGGGGCTCCCACGGAGAAGGCTCTCCCCCTGGGTGTCGCCAGTCGACATTGTCCAGCCGATGGCACCATGAGGAGACTCTCTCTATGGGAGCGTACTGGCCGGTGGGAGGCTCTTGGTGGCAGAAGGCGATCTCGTAGGTACCCAGGTCCTAAGCCATGGAGCGCTTTAAAGATGGTAACCAACACCTTGAATCGCACCCGGAAAACCACCGGAAGCCAGTGTAGCTTGCGCAGGAGGGGTGTTACATGGGAGCATCGCGTCGCCCCCATAATTACCCGCGCGGCCGCATTCTGGACCAGTTGAAGCCTCCGGGTGCTCTTCAAGGGGAGCCCCATGTAGAGAGCATTGCAGTAGTCCAGACGGGAAGAGACGAGGGCGTGAGTGACTGTGCGCAGGGCATCCCGATCCAGGAAGGGACGCAACTGGTAGATCATTTAGCCATGGAGACGTCACACATTTGAAAACCAAGAAACCCCAGCAGCAAAAAGCTGTCCTGGAGGAAGTGCTTCTCTCCGTTTGCCTTGCCAGCTTGCACCTCCACTTCATCTCCCACTCTATCCCCACATGAAGGACAATCCTTGGCCACCAACAGTTCTCCAGTCTGGAGGAAAAGAAGGCTAGAGGTAGAAGCCCTCATTGCGATACCGTTGTCAAAGGATGCTGAGAGAGGAAGTTGTTCTTGGTGTTAGATTCTCAGAGAATGAGTGAGTCCAGACCGGTAAGATTAACGGTTTCTTTATTCACAGCAACAACAGGTCAGAAGAGAATAACTATATACAAAAAGGGCGCGCCTTCTGTCTGACAGCTCCTTTTATAGAGAGCTGTCAGACAGCGAGCCAATCGGCGCGTCTCCCGCTCTCGGCTGCAATCAGACGCGACTGGCTGTTGCCGGGGAATTCAAACGTCTGCCACAATGCAACACTTGGCTCTTGCATCTCAGCTTATTGCTGGGCAAATTAGAACACAGGAGGAGCTGGGAAGGTCATCCATTGGTGCCTGCTGCTTACTGTCCTTATATCTAGGCTTGAATTTTTAGGTGGCAGACAGGACCACCTGGAAGTGGTTACCAAATATGGACGTCTGAGAGGCAAACTGTCTGGCGTGGACGGCGTGGACGAGCCCGTGAAGAGCTTTTTTGGGGTCCCATTTGCCAAACCCCCAACCGGATCCCTGAGATTTTCCCCGCCCCAACCAGCTGAGCCCTGGAGCCACGTGAGAGATGCCACCTCCCACCCACCACAGTAAGGTCTTCCTTCAATGCTTGAATGGTGAAATTAATCAGAATTGCTTTACTTCAGATAGATTGCACTGTGTGTCGTATTTTAACACAAATGTTTTAAGCTAATTTTAAGTTATTAGGACTGCGTTGAGCCCAGTGGGCGTATCGGGCATATGATGTACATCATGGTGGCAATCCGTGATGGAAATGTTCCTGGATCAGTTATGTTCCTCTCGGTTTTAAGCGGTGATTCTTAATCTTTTCAAAAGAGTAAACTATGAGTGGATAATGAAGTGCCATGGAGGGTGTAGCTTTCTAATGTCTCGTGGTAAGTAACTGAATGTATTCTATTGTTGAAAAGATTAAGAATCACCGCTTAAAACTGAGAGAAACATAACTGATCCAGGAAGGAGGAAGCATGCAATTCAGTTTCTCCTCCAAGGATGCAGAGAGGATGCCTCTGAAGGATGAAGTCCATTCCTGTATTTCTCCTTCAACTTCCTCAGGCTCCGGGGTAGGCCTTTCTCCAAGCTGAGAGAGGGGATAAGTCTGGAGCATCTGGAGCTGAAACAATGAAAAAACAGGACATGCATATTTTTTAAAAAAAATAAATCTCTTTATGAGAATGTTTCGATGGAATAACAATAGCAGAGCTGGAAAGGATCTTGGAGATCTTCTAGTCCAGGGGTCTGCAAAGTCGGCTCTTTTAAGACTGGTGGACTTTAACTCCCAGAGTTCCCCAGCCAGCTATGCTGGCTGGGGAATTCTGGGAGTTGAAGTCCACCAGTCTTAAAAGAGCCGACTTTGCAGACCTCTGTTCTAGTCCAACCTCTGCACAAGCATGAGACTCGATACTATTCTGGACAAATGACTGTCTGGTCTCTTCTTTGAAAGCTCCAGTGATGAAGCAACCACAATTTTTGGAAGGAAGTTGTTTCACTGGTTAAATGTTCTCGTTGTCAGGAGATTTCTCTTAAATTGGTACTCTCCTTTGTCAGTTTCCTGTTCTGAACCCACCCCACCCCCCTTTTTCCGATTAACAGACTGCCTGCCTGCCACTGACTCTCTTGGCTGCTTGCCTGAATGACTCTGAACAGATACGAAGCTTCCTAACTTGACTAAACACGAACCTGAAAATCAACACGAATAAACACGACCCTAGAAATCCAACGTTGTTCTCTGCCAGGACTTCCTTAGCAAAGACTTCCTTTTCAACCCTCTTGGGATGGGCCAGTCATTAGGCAACTGGGACTAATTCAACTCCTTCGAGTTCACTTCTGATGCAATTGAAGCCTCCTTTTTTCAGCCCTTCTCAATCTAGCATCAGGGACAAACTGGCCTTGATCCTCCCCACTACTCCAAGACCCAGGTGCCTCCTGATGCCTAGCCGGGCTCTCTGCTCTCTCAAGGTCTCCCTCCTCCTCCTCCAGAGCAGACTCATAGGACTCCTCACTAGAGGAGTCCATCAGCAGCTCATCCGGAGCCGGCTGGGCCACAACAGTTTCCATTCATTGCTTCTTATCCTGCCTTCTGTTGCTTTGAAAAATTGGTTGATTTCCTGCCCACTCTTTGTGGCAGCCCCTCAAATACTGGAAAACTGCTATCATGTCACCCCTAATCCTTCTTTTCACTAGACTACACATAGCCAGTTCTTGCAACCGTTCTTTGTCTGTTTTAGCTTCCACTCCACTAATCATTTTTGCTGCTTTTCCCTGCACTCTTTCCAGAGTCTCAACTTCTCTTTTTATAATGCACCCAGTTTTGATCACCACAATATAAAACTCCGAGTGCGATAAAGGATAAGGCAAGCTGAGATTTTCCCCAGCCACCTTGCTTACAAATAATCACTGGCTGCACAAAGCTTTCAAAAACCGTGGGGCTGGAGGAATCTCTGGTTCAAATGCAACCCACCAACCTTCGATCCAGTTAAACTGCATCAAATTGTACCACACCAAACTGCCGCTTTGGGCAGAAAATGCGACTTCATCCCTGAGACAAGGAAAGGTGGCCTTCAAGTGCTCCAGGGGTGGGAGGGATGAGATGGACATCGTGAGACCACCGAAGAAGGAAGCTGGCCCTGGCTGGATGCTTGTGGTGAGAAGTCTTAAGAGAAAGCAATCTTAGGCAAGGCCCGGCCTTCCACTCACCGCAGCAGCAAAAGACAAGTGTCTGTGCAGGTGGGAAGAGAGGGTGGAACAGCCAAGCCCCTCTCTTTTGACACTTATCGCTTGTCAGGGATAGATTAACTTTGATGGAAAAGTTAATCTATCCCTGACAAGCGATAAGGAAATTGGAGAGAGAGAGAAAGAGAGCGAGCGAGCGAGAGAGAGAGAGAGAGAGAGAGAGAGAGAGAGAGAGAGATACAGAAAGAGAAAGAGAAAGATACAGAGAGAGAAGAGAGAGAGAGAGAGAGAGAGAGAGAGAGAGAGAGAGAGAGAGAGAGAGAGAGAGATACAGAAAGAGAAAGAGAAAGATACAGAGAGAGAAAGAGAGAGAGAGAGAGAGAGAGAAAGATACAGAAAGAGAAAGATACAGAGAGAGAAAGATACAGAGAGAGAAAGGTAGATAGATAGATAGATAGATAGATAGATAGATAGATAGATAGATAGATAGATAGATAGATAGATAAATAGATATAGAGAGAAAGATACAGAGAGAGGGAGAAAGATACACACACAGAGAATAGAAAGATACACACAGAGAGAGAGAGAGAGACAGAGAGAGGAAGATACACACAGAGAGAGAATAGAAAGATACAGAGAGAGAGAGAGAGAGAAAGAGAGAGAAAGATACAGAGAGAAAGAGAGAGAATAGAAAGAGAGAGAGAATAGAAAGAGAGAGAAAGATACACACACACATACAGAATAGAAAGAGAGAGAGAGAGAGAAAGATACAGAGAGAGAGAGAAAGAAACACACTGAGAAAGATAGATAGACAGAGAGAGAGAGTGTGTAAGAAGAAAGCATAGAGTATTGTGAATGGAAAAACGACGGTGGTGACAACTTGTAAAAAGAAGCATGCAGCAGCTGCTCTCGTTCTTCTGGTTCCTGAGAAAGCCAGGCAAGCCCCCCAGAGGGCTCCAGAGCCCCCCTTGATGTCTTAGGAGGTATCGGAGGTTCACCCTCCGATACCAGCCAGGCAAGCAGGGGCCTCTGCTCTTTTGGGCGTCAGTGCATTCCTCTGCATCTCAAAAAAGGGCTGGGAGGGTCTTAAAAAAAATAACATAAAAAAGCCAAGCCTTGATGGGATGGGAAGAATGGCAGAGCTATGAAGTTGGGGGATTGCCTGGCTGCCATCCAGAACCAGCTTTTCCAGTTCAGTCGCTGGGAGTAGCACCAGAGCCTCCTCAGTGAGTGGCCCACCTGCCTCTTGCCAACAAAGTGGCTCAGTGCCCCCCCCCCCCAGAAGTGCTGTGGGGGTTGGGGGGTTAGTTGCCTGCCAGATTCCCTTTGTCCAGGTTAACCCTTGAGATCCCAAAGTGCTCCTGATGCCGAAAAGGCTCGTTTCTGTGTTGTGTCTACTCAAGGTGCCTTCAAGACCTGGGATGGATGGATGCTTTAAGTGAGATCCTGAATACAACGCTGCTCCGCCTGCCGGTGTCTGAAGATTGCCTCTACCTGAACGTTTTCACCCCAGACACGGCGGCTAAATTGCCTGTAGGTAAAATGATAAAATTCACTTTCCTTTCTCTCTCTCTTTCTCTTAGCTTTTCTTGCATACCACACATTCCATGAGGCACCTAATCCTGACTAAATCGGAAGATTCAATCCAAGTCAGTCATCAGAATCAGAGGTTTTTTGTCTTCTGAGCTTTCAGACTCATGCTGGAGCCCACCTTCAGGGGAATCTTGAATTTTTAATGTTATTTATTTTGTCCAGCATGTATAACATAACAGCTATAAGTATAAACATGATTATGAACACAGGAAGTGGATATGAATCAGTGGGGGGAAGTAGGACAGGGATGGTAGGCATGTTGGTACGCTGATGCACACCCCCTTACAGACCTCTTAGGAATGGGGTGAGGTCAACAGTAGACAGTCTAAGATTAAAGTTATGGGGGTTTGGGGATGAAACCACCGAGTCAGGTAGAGCAGGGGTCTCCAACCTTTGCAACTTTAAGTCTGAAGGACTTCAGCTCCCAGACTTCTCCAGCCAGCAAAGCTGGCTGGAGAATTCTGGGAGCTGAAGTCCTTCAGACTTAAAGTTGCAAAGGTTGGAGACCCCTGCTTTACAATATGAATACGTGGAGGAAAGGGCCAAGGCAGTGGTGGGTTTCTGCAGGCTCGCACCTACTTGCGAGAGCCGGTTGGTGAAATTTAGAGAACCGGTGAGAGGGGGTTCCACCGGCGTACCTGGAAGTAAATCTGGCCCGCCGCTGCCAGTGACCCAACAGGAAGGAAAGGAAAAGGAAAGGAAGGAAGGAAGGAAGGAAGGAGAGAGAGAGAGAGAGAGAGAGAGAGAGAGAGAGAGAGAGAGAGAGAGAGAGAGAGAGAGAGAGAGAGAGAGAGAGAGAGAGAAAGAAAGAAAGAAAGAAAGAAAGAAAGAAAGAAAGAAAGAATTTATCATCACAATTGAGTTCAAAATTTTGGTTGCTAAGCAAGAGCGTTGTTAAATGAGTTTCACCACATTTTAAAAGGTGGCCACTCCCACTCTGTCACATAACTGCCAAGCCACGCCCACAAAATAGGCCACACCTACAGAGTAGGTTCTAAAAAAATTTGAAACCCACCACTGGGCCAAGGGCACGTTACTTATTTACAGGGAGGTAAACTTATCTGGCTGAACAAAAAAAAAGAAATGGATTTCATCACAACCCAAAGCAAAGCTGGCTGGAGAAGTCTGGGAGTTGAAGTCTTTCAGACTTAAAGTTGCAAAGGTTGGAGACCCCTGAGGTAGAGCATTCCAGGCATTGACCACTCTGTGGCTGAAGTCGTATTTTCTGCAATCGAGTTTGGAGCAGTTTGCCTTAAGTTTGTCGCGGTTGAAGCTGAAATAGTCATTGATAGGTAGGACGTTGTAGCAGATAATTTTGTCTACTATGCTCAAGTCAGACCGAAGGCGGGCTAGTTCTAAGTTGTGTAAGCCCAACATTTCAATCCTGGAAAGTTCAAGCCCAAAAGTTCATCCAAGTCTAAAGAGGCAGCTTCAAAAATGTTCCCGTCTGTGTAGTTGAGGCAAGCCTGTGGCTTTGATTTGCCTCTTCTGTCCAAGATTTGACTGTTTCAACTATTGGTTTTGTGACTTTTAAGCCTTTGCCTGTAAACAGCTACTAGGAGAATCATACCGGGATCAGAGTGGTCCACAGCTGCTCTTGGTAGGAAGCCATAAGCATCATGTGGAGCTGCAGTGGTCTAAAGCATTTGTGCCTCTAGTGCAGTGATGGCTAACCTTTTTTGGCTCGGGTGCCAAAAGCGGGGGGAGCGCAGGGGGTCGTGCGTGGGTGTGCCACACCCATAATGCTTTGTGCACGACCCCCTGCTTTTGGCACGCTTTCTTTGCCCTCCCCAGGCTCCAGAGGCTTTCTAGGAGCCTGGGGAGGGTGAAAACAGCCTCCCCTCCCCACCTCCAGAGGCTCCAGGAGCTTCCCTGAAGCCTCCAGAGGGCGAAAAACGGCCTCAAAAGAAGGCCTAAATCAGCTGGCCAGTGCACACATGCGCGCTGGAGCTGACAGAGCAATGCCTCGCGTGCCCTAAGAAATGGATCCGCGTGCCACCTGTGGCCCCCGTGCCATTGGTTCGCCATCACTGCTCTAGTGAGTCAGTTGACATGCCGAGTGCAGCTCCTGGCTTAGGTTAGCTCTGCTGAAATCACCTAATACAGCGATAGGGAGTCTGGTGATCTCTGTTCAGCTCACAGGATTTGGTCAGTTAAGGTTTGCAATGTCTTGTTTATGCAAGCTTGTAGGTAGATCCCAGTCAGGATGACCGAAGAAAACTCTTGTGGGGCAAAATACAGTATGCAGTTAAATGGATATTGTTTCCAAGTCCATACAACAAAATTTCTTTAGTGTAGCGACGTTTTTCATCCCATTGGTTGTTAATATAAAAGTAGATACCTCCTCCTTTTTTTTCCTGGAATTTTCTGCAATGTTATCTGTTGTTTGAATCTGACATCCTGCGATTTGCAAGCAGCTGTCGTTAACCCAGTTATGCTGGCTGGGGAACTCTGGGAGTTGAAGTCCACCAGTCTTAAAAGAGCCGACTTTGCAGACCCCTGCGTTAAGCGAATCATTCAGTCACGTTGAAGTGGAGCAGAGGGCTGCTGAGTTGGGCTGTTCCAGTGGTGGGTTTCAAATTTTTTAGAACCTACTCTGTAGGTGTGGCCTATTTTGTGGGCGTGGCTTGGCAGTCATGTGACAGGGTGGGAGTGGCCACCTTTTAAAATGTGGTGAAACTCATTTAACAACGCTCTTGCTTAGCAACCAAAATTTTGGACTCAATTGTGATGATAAATTCTTTCTTTCTTTCTTTCTTTCTTTCTTTCTTTCTTTCTTTCTTTCTTTCTTTCTTTCTTTCTTTCTTTCTTTCTTTCTTTCTTTCTTTCTTTCTTCCTTCCTTCCTTCCTTCCTTCCTTCCTTCCTTCCTTTCTTTCTTTCTTTCCTTTCTTCCTTCCTTTCCTTTCCTTCCCGTTGGGTCACTGGCAGCGGCGGGCCAGATTTACTTCCAGGTACGCCAGTGGAACCCCCTCTGACCGGTTCTCTAAATTTCACCAACCGGCTCTCGCGAGTAGGTGCGAGCCTGCAGAAACCCATCACTGGGTTGTTCCTGTTTAGAAGGAGCAGGATGAAGAATAAAGGAGGAAAATTTGATTTGTTAACACGTTTTCCACAATTCCCCCTTTTGTATTACATACATGTGCAAGTTTTATCAGAGTAGAACCCCTATTTTCCATGTTTTCCAAACAGAATTCCTTTCCTGTTTCTTAGGGACGGGAGGGAAAGAGAAGAGAAGAGGAGGGATATGGAGGCTTCTCCCCACCTGCCTGCTGACCAGGCAAAACAAGGAAGGATTGATCAGAGGTCTTATAGTTCCCAGGCTCCCTTCCAACTGTCTTATTCCGCTATCCCCATGAAGCATACGTTTCTAGTTAAATAATCAACCCATCAATCAATTGAACGTTGGCACAGTGGTGAAACAATTAAATTTTCAGCGATGGTCAATTTTCTGATCTATTTTCTAGGTGATGGTTTGGTTTCCTGGAGGTGGCCTGACCATTGGCGGGGCTTCGCCCTACGACGGATCAGCCTTGTCCGCTTATGGAAATGTGGTGGTCGTGGCGGTTCAGTACCGGCTGGGGATTCTTGGATTCTTCAGGTAAAATAAGTTGTAAGATCTAAGAAAACATCTCAAACTGCATCCCGTCAGCCCGTTTCCTCTACTAGGTCGCAGGTGGCTTAGCTGAACTTTTATAGTTTGCAAATTCCTGCAGACCAAAGCTTGTAAATCATAAAGAAAAGTCCATTCCACCAATAAAATCTACGTATAACAAAGGCAGCTTTCAAAAAACAACCCACGATTGGCACCTGGGACCTCACTTGAAATCTGCTGAAAGCAGAGTGGTGGTTTAGAGCAGGGGTCTCCAACCTTTGCAACTTTAAGTCTGAAGGGCTTCAGCTCTCCAGCTTTGCTGGCTGGAAAAGTCTGGGAGCTGAAGTCCTTCAGACTTAAAGTTTATTTATTTATTTATTTATTATATTATAATATTATTTATTTATTTATTATATTATAAAAACAAATATAATAATATAATACAAAACAATTTAAAATGAATTAAATTAGGGTCTGTGCTAAAAATTTGGATTAGAAAAGATTAAAATCAATTAAAACTTTACCCATTAAAACTAAGCCAGGCCGGCCTCTTGAAATAGATGTGTCTTTAATGCCCGGCGGAAGAGGCATAGGTCCGTGATGGTACGAAGGTCGGGGGGTAGGTCGTTCCAGAGGGCAGGCCCCGCCACAGAGAAGGCTCTCCCCCTGAGGCCCACCCGTCAGCATTTTCCAGCGGATGGCACCCTGAGGAGGCCCACTCTGTGGGAGCGGACAGGTCGAAGGGAGGTATGTGGTAGGAAGCGGTCTCTCAAGTAGCCAGGTCCTGTGCCATGGAGCGCTTTGAAGATGGTTACTAGCACCTTGAAGCGCACCTGGAAGGCCACAGGCAGCCAGAGCAGCTCGCGCAGGAGAGGTGTTACGTGGGAGTATCGAGACACTCCCAGAATCCCCCGCGTGGCTGCATTCTGGATTAGCTGGAGCCTCCGGGTGCACCTCAAGGGGAGCCCCATGTAGAGGGCGTTACAGTAGTCCAGGCGGGAGGTGACAAGCGCTTGAGTGACTGTGCGTAAGTTGCAAAGGTTGGAGACCCCTGGTTTAGAGCTTGGAGAACAGCTTTGTGGAACTTAGAACATTTTCATACCTCATTGACCTGTTTTATTTTGATGCATTTTTTCCCCATTTCATTGTGGATTGACTATATGAAAAGAAATGTACTGCATGAATGATTTTGTGATCCCTCTCTAATAGTTTAGTCATTCTTATTCAAGTCATCCTGGTCACGATTTGAAGAGAGGAGCTTAAATCTATGTAAATAAAAGAGGGGGGAAAAACATGAAAATTGAAAAAACAAACACCAGGAGTTGTTTGCATAGATGAGCATTGTGGACAGAAAAGAGTGAGGAGAAAAGAGAGAATCTAACAGTCAGGAATCCCTTTTCAGAAGGGAAAGCAGTATGATAGAATGAGGACTGAATTTTGGAACAGGATAAGCTGCAGGCTGTTACCAAGAAAAGGGGAGGGCAGCTTTGTTCTGAAGTCATTCACTGTATTTCAGTAGAAAAGGTTGCTCAACATCAGGAATTTCTGGTAGCGTCTTTTCTCAATTAACATATTTTATTGAAAAGCCTGAGGTGTTTTTTTTTTTTTTTTACTGCTCATGATATTTCATACCTTTTAATGAAAAGGTGCTTGCCAGGGCTGCCTCTACCCAATTCCTCGTAGAGAGAAATACACGATCTCCCACTTTGTACTGTGGAGGCTGGGTCCGTTTCTTATCTGCCTGTTTCTTATGAGACTGGTGGGTGTCATCTAAAGTTTTACGTGCAATGGGCCAATACTTTGAAAGTTGAGCAATCCATTCCGAGAGGGATACTATCTTGGGCGTCTCCTGAGGCAACTCAGGGATTGGAACAAAGTCCTGGCCGTAAACCACTTTGAACAGGGTCATTCCAGTGCTACTATGCACTGAATTATTGTAAGCTACCTCGGCATGAGGTAACAGTTCAGCCCAATTATCCTGCTGGTACTTTATGAAACAATGAAGATACTGCTCCAACACAGTCCTTTCACAAGCCCCATTAGTCTGAGGGTGGTGGGCGGAGCTTAAACCTTGGGTGGAGCCAATCAACTTCAAGAAATCCTTCCAGAAGTGGGAGGTGAATTGAGCCCCTCTGTCAGAAATTATGCACCTTGGTACTCCATGCAACCGATAGATATGGGAAACAAACAACTTGGCTAATGTTCTGGCTGATGGGATCTTGGAACAAGGTATAAAATGAACCTGTTTCGAGAATAGGTCAGTAACAACCCAGATGACAGTGTAACCGAGGCTGTTAGGCAGATCCACAATGAAATCCGTAGATATTTCTTTCCACGGAGCCTCAGGATGCGCAATAGTCTGGAGGAGGCTCTGAGGCTTGCCCGGAGGACGTTTCGTCACAGCACAAACGGGGCAACTCGCGATGTAGGACTCAATGTTTTCTTTAATGAAGGCCACCAAAACTGTCTTTTAATCAGATGCAGAGTCTTGACAAATCCAAAATGGCCGGCCATTCTAGAATCATGGACCCGTTGAAGAACTAGTGGCTTCATGCTAGTAGGAACATACAATTTAGCACCAATCCAAGGTAATCCATCTTTCAAGGTGCAGTTACCTGAATGTGAATTAAACCAGTCATCAGACTGAAGTCCTTCCTTAATCTTGGTTATCAGATCAACAGGGACATCCAAATTCACTGAACTTTGGCTCCTAGTAATGACAGGAGCTGTAAGATTCTGTGCGGGAATGACAGGTTGTATCAGTTTAGAGCTGTTATATTGGCAAAGTCTCGATAAGGCATCTGCCATAAAATTCTTCCCCTGCGTGGGGGAGTGGCTGCTTTTCTCCTTCTCACTCACTTCAAGGCATTTATTTCTAGTTAGATCAATTTCAACATCTGCCACCGGCTCATACCAGCCCTGAAGGGTGCGGGAAGCCTGCCTGTTTACACAATTCTGATATATTTCCTGGCTCAAGCACTCCCTATAGCTGTCTATTAGGGCTTCTTCAGACCACCCTCTCAAATATACCAATAGCTCACGAAACTCCTGGGTGTATTCTTCGACTGGATTTTTCCCTTGTTGCAGGGTCTTCATTTTAAGTCTGGCCTTTCGCTCGATGAGAGGTTCATCAAAGCGTCTTCTCAGGGCAGCCATAAATCTATCAAAGTTTCTCAGTAGGAGGGAACCATTGTTATGCAAAGACACCATCCAATCTGCCGCTTTTCCTTCTAATGCTAGGGTAACTACTCTTACTTTTGCGTCTTCATTTGGAAGATCTTGTTCAAACTGTCTCATAAAATTGTAGACTTGGACCAAAAAGAATCCCAGGCCTTTTGGGTCTCCCCCGTATCTCACTCCCAAGGGTGGGACTTTTGACATACGGTATCTGCGGGCTGCCCCCCCCCCCCTTGAAATGGCCCTCACCGCTGCTGCTCCTGCTGCCGCTGCTGCTGGCTGGGCACCGTCATCTTGGTCAGCTCTGCCCTCTGCCCCTGGGGCTCCCCCTCAGCCGGTTTCTTCCTCAGCCTTTCTCACCTCTGGTTCACGGAATTCAACTTCTTTTTCGTATCTGCTTTCTCTCGAACATCGTCTTTCCCACGCCTCCTGGAACATCTCCATGGCCTGGTTCATCAGGAGATTCTCTTCCTCGGCTTCTTGCCAGGCAGCTGGGGGTCGTCTGCGCCTGCTGGTTGTAACTCCCAGCAGAATCTCTTCAAGTTCGCACCTTTGTCCAAACCCATCGACCAGCGGGGACGGACTGATCTTTCTTCCAGATTTAATTCCGCCAAAAGTTCCGTTTCTGGGAGGCATGATGATCCCAGTTGGAGTCCTAGTGGACAACCATTTAAATATGAGACAGCCGTGTGCAGCAGCTGCCAAAAAAGCCAACACAGTTCTAGGCTGCATAAACAGAGGGATAGAATCAAGATCACGTGAAGTGTTAATGCCACTGTATAGTGCCTTGGTAAGGCCACACTTGGAATACTGCATACAGTTTTGGTCGCCACGATGTAGAAAAGACGTGGAGACTCTGGAAAGAGAGCAGAAAAGAGCAACCAAGATGATTAGGGGACTGGAGACTAAAACATATGAAGAACGGTTGCAGGAGCTGGGTATGTCTAGTTTGATGAAGAGAAGGACCAGGGGAGACATGATAGCAGTGTTCCGATATCTCAGAGGCTGCCACAAAGAAGAGGGAGTCAAACTATTCTCCAAGGTCCCTGGGGGCAGGACAAGAAGCAATGGGTGGAAACTAATCAAGGAGAGAAACAACTTAGAACTAAGGAGAAATTTCCTGACAGTTAGAACAATTAACCTCTGGAACAGCTTCCCTCCAGAAGTTGTGAATGCCCCAACCCTGGAAGTCTTTAAAAAGATGTTAGATAGCCATTTGTCTGAAATGGTATAAGGTTCCTGCCCACGCAGGGGGTTGGACTAGAAGACCTCCAAGGTCCCTTCCAACTCTGCTATTGTATTGTATTGTATTGTATCCAGCCGCCCCCAGGTCTTCCTCCTGATTGCTGCAAGGGGTAGACATCTCTTTGAAGTTTAGTCATATTGCATTCCCTTCTGAAGGTGTTAGCTCAGAGATGAGTGCGAAGTGAGACCTTGCTTAATGTCAGGTCTGCTTCTAACAATAACCAAGAAAGAATCCACTCAACTCCATTTGAAAGAATTAAGAGTACTTTTACTGGTCATGAAAGGAACAGCATCGATGTAAAGCAAGGTCTGAGACCCAAACGCGCAAAAGCATACATATCAATAATTGTCCAACCCCTTTCCCCTAGCAACCCCAACCCTCATTGTCCACTGTAAAATCCCCAGAGGCATCATGTGGGTTCCATCTCCAGGAGCATCAACAGGATGGCGTGCAGAAACCACTGCGTGCCCAGCCAGTGGTATGCGAAGTAGATGGCAATAACATACTCCTTTCTCCAAATCTCCCTCCTGCACTATACAGTCCCATTCCCAAATACCAAAGCCCCTCCCTCCCCGTTACAATGGCAGCCGAAGCAAGCAACAAAGCGGAGGCTGACATTCATGTTTAATGAATAAAGATAATAATAATAATAATAATAATAATAATAATAATAATAATAATAATAATGGCAGCAGCAGCATTAACAATATACTGTGATCTGCAAATTGAAGTTGATCGATTGTGGAGGGAGAAACCAATGGTTGGATCAATCGTCATGGGAGCCCTTGGAGCAACACCCAAAGGGATGCCTGGATAGATGGAAATCCTGAACTTCTCAGACCGGAATATCCCGACTTTGCCAAAAACCCGCCTTATTCCATCTGTTCCTCAATATTATAACTGGTTGAGAAATGCCCAGAACAAAAGAGCAACTTTTTCTTGACTGGCTACTCTGTGCTGTTCTTCTTCCAGCACTGGCTCCCAAGAAGCCTCTGGAAACTGGGGGCTCCTGGACCAAGTAGCAGCCCTCCGATGGGTTCAGGAAAACATCGAGGCTTTCGGAGGAGACCCCTCCTCTGTGACCATCTTTGGAGAGTCTGCCGGAGGATTCAGCGTGGGGGCTCAGGTGAGTATGTGGTGCCACAAGCGGCTGGAAGACCTTTGACAGGGTGCATCCCATTCAATCCCTTGTTTTGGGCCCTGGACATGGAGAGTTAGTTTGAAAGCTTTTTGCAACTTAGGGGTGGGCGGGCGTTGCAGATCCAGTAAGAGCCTACCTTCCAGATATCCTTATCTCATCAGAAGCTCTGCTTGTGTTTAATTTTCTTGTGTCCTGCTTGATTTCTACTTCTCCAACTTCCTTTGCTCCTGACTTTGCAGCTTTCTGTATATCTTGGGTAAGATCTGCCTCTGATGCTTTCTGTTCAGATCAATAATCTGTACAGATACAAACTCTTATTAATAACAATCGGATTAATAATATGCACAGCAGTGGTGGGTTTCTGCAGGATCGCACCTACTCGCGAGAGCCGGTTGGTGAAATTTAGAGAACCGGTGAGAGGGGGTTCCACCGGCGTACCTGGAAGTAAATCTGGCCCGCTGCTGCCAGTGACCCAATGGGAAGGAAAGGAAAGGAAAGGAAAGGAAGGAAGGAAGGAAGGAAGGAAGGAAGGAAGGAAGGAAGGAAGGAAGGAAGGAAAGAAAGAAAGAAAAAGAAAGAAAGAAAGAGAAAGAAAGAAAGAAAGAAAGAAAGAAAGAAAGAAAGAAAGAAAGAAAGAAAGAAAGAAAGAAAGAAAAAGAAAGAAAGAGTTTATCATCACAATTGAGTCCAAAATTTTGATTGCTAAGCAAGAGCGTTGTTAAATGAGTTTCACCACATTTTAAAAGGTGGCCACTCCCACCCTGTCACATGACTGCCAAGCCACGCCCACAAAATAGGCCACACCTACAGAGTAGGTTCTAAAAAATTTGAAACCCACCACTGACGCACAGCTACAAATTAGGTGAAATCTGGCTCACTAACAGTAACTGTGAGGGGGATCTTGGAATCCTAGTGGACAATCAGTTAAATATGAGGCAACAGTGAGAGACAGGAACCCAAAAAGCCAATGCAATTATAGGTTGCATGAACAGAGGGATAGAATCGAGTTCACCTGAGGTATTGGCACCATTTAATAAAGCCTTAGTAAAGCCACTCTTGCAATATTGCATCCAGTTCCCATCACCATATTATAAATAAGATGTTGAGACTGAAGAAAGTGCAGAAAAGAGCCACAAAGATAATTAGGGGGCTGGAGGCTAAAACAGATGAAGAACAATTGGAGGAATTGGGCATGGTTAGTCTAGTGAAAAGGATGCCTGGGCTATCAGTCTCCCAAAATTTGAGAGGCTGCAACAAAGACCAGAGAGTGCACCTGTTCACCAAAGCAGTACAAGAAGTAACGGGTGGAAGATCATTAAAGGAAGATCAAACCTGGAACTAAGGAGACATTTTCTGACAGTGGAGCAACTTGCCTTCAGAGGTTGTGTTTGCTCCATCACTGCAGGATTTGAAGAAGCGACTGGACAGCTGTTTGTCCAGAATGGTGCAGGATGTCCTGCTTCTGCAGGGGGCTGGACTAGAACAGGGGTGGGCAAACTTTGCAACTTTAAGTCTGAAGGACTTCAGCTTCCAAACTTCTCCAGCCAGCTTTGCTGGCTGGAGAATTCTGGGAACTGAAGTCCTTCAGACTTAAAGTTGCAAAGTTTGCCCACCACTGGACTAGAAGGTCTACAAAGGTTCTTCCAAGTCTATGACTCTGTTCTATTAAGTTGATTTTAAGATTTTACCAGTTTGACTTCTGTATGCCTCCCCACCCTATGAGATGGGTTCTAGTGCTCAGGATAACTTCATAACTGGCTGGGTTTGCACAAGATAAGTGACTTGAGTAGGAAACTAGCCTGACTCCCGCAGGACGCAGAACACCATGTTCTGACTAAACCACAAGTTGCTAGGTTGCTTCTCTGCTTGATTAGTTTCCACCCATTGCTTCTTGTTCTGCCCTCAGGTGCCTTGGAGAATAGTTTGACTCCCTCTTCTTTGTGGCAGCCTCTGAGATATCGAAAGACTGCTATCATGTCTCCCCTGGTCCTTCTTTTTATTAAACTAGACATCCCCAGTTCCTGCAACCGTTCTTCATATGTTTTAGTCTTCAGTCCCCTAATCCTCTTTGTTGCTCTTCTCTGCACTCTTTCTAGAGTCTCCACATCTTTTCTACATCGTGGCGACCAAAACTGGATGCCGTATTCCAAGTGTGAAATTAGCACCATCAGAGAAAACTCTGGGGAGAGACTGGAGGGTAGAAGGTTTCTGATCAGCTGGCAGCAACCCAGACACTGAATTGGTGGTCTTGGCAAACTCGAAAGCCAACCGCTTTTTCAAAAATCTGAAAATTGAAGCAGAGGCTGAAATGTTCTTGAATGACTCTTGCAGGGTGCCTCCTTTTATCTAAGCACCTCTGCTGTTTAAACCAACTCTGGCCAAACCTCAGGATTAAAGTGTAGGAGAATTTCTCCACCACCTTTAACTGGCTTTACTCTGGATAATAACAGAACATTTTTAAAAAGCACACCACCTGACAGATTCCCATGGCCAATTCCATTGGCACCACAGCTGCAGAGATGATCTGCATTTTAGTTCCCCAAATTCCTTTCTTGAGAGAAATCTGGTATATTCTTCTTCTTCTTCTTCTTCTTCTTCTTCTTCTTCTTCTTCTTCTTCTTCTTCTTCTTCTTCTTCTTCTTCTTCTTCTTCTTCTTCTTCTTCTTCTTCTTCTTCTTATTATTATTATTATTATTATTATTATTATTATTATTATTATTATTATTATTATTATTATTATTATTATTATTACCCTTTCAAAAGGTGATGGATTATTATGTTGTTTTCTGCTTGTCTGTGCGGGTAGATTTTATCCCCCTTGTCCAAGGGTTTGTTTCACAGAGCAATCTCTGAGAGTGGAACGGTTCTGCTCCCCGGCTTCTTCATCCAGCATCCAGAAGTCCTTGCTCAGGTAAGTAACCATTGTCTGAGAACTGCAGGCTGGTTCCCCAATATTCACCTGGCTTATTTTTTTTACTGTCAATAAAAGTGAGCCATGGAACTGTTAAAAGTGGGAAAGAGATAACAGATCAGGCATATGTCAAAGAGCCGTCAAAATGGTTTGGGGGTCAAGGGGAAATTGGTCTAAAAGGGGTAAGGAAGGACACATCCCAACCGCACTCACAGAGACTGTGCCTATAAGCCCCCTGCATTTGGACTGCTTCCCAGCTGCCAGGCACTGAGAGGGGCTCAACCTCTGCCCCACACAAAAAAGAGGGAGTTAAACTATTCTCCAAAGCACCTGAGGGCAGAACAAGAAGCAATGGGTGGAAACTAATCAAGGAGAGAAGCAACTTAGAACTGAAGAGAAGCTTCATGAGAGGTGGAACAATTAATCAGAGTGGAACAGAAGTTGCCTCCAGAAGTTGTGAATGACCCAACACTGGAAGTCTTCAAGAAGTTGTTGGATAGCCATTTGTCTGAAATGGGATAGGGCTTCCTGCCTAGGCAGGGGGTTGGACTAGAAGACCTCCAAGGTCCCTTCCAACTCTGCTATTGTATTATTGTATCCCTAAAAGCAGAGAGAGACACCCTGCTCACATGAGACCCAGCCGTGATTACAGGCACCTGCGGTCACTCAAGGGGCACGTATGGGAGGGGAGGGGTCGTCACTTGTTTTGAATACCCCCTTCCCCAGGAATACCCTCCTTGTATACCGTCGAGGAGGTCAGGTCCTGCTTTTGTAGGAAGTCCAAGGATGTGGAAGTTCAGTGAAAGCATAGTCAGGATTAAATTCTCCAAGTAGGGCCACAGCCTTGTATCCCCGTTTGATCAATGTAAATTGTACCTCATTTAAACGGCACATTTTTCCCTCCTTGAAGAAAGTGGCATCTGCTGCCAACTGTGAGACTACCAGCCCTGCCATGCTGCTCTGCTTACGGAACAAGACGGAAGGAGAACTAAGTTCCCTGATTTCCAGGTTGCCTCCGGTAAGAAATGGAAAGTTTACGATTGGGCATTCTCCATTCTACTGACAGGATGGTTCCCCCACTAAAAGCCAGAATCTCACAAATAGAAAGAAGCCGTTCAAGATCATGGGGTGCAAATGTAAGGACCTGCCTCTTCTCAGGAACGCAGGACTCTAGAAAGAAAGGGTATTTCAAAAGGAACTTTTATAAGAGAAGGGATGGCAGAGAAGTCAGGCGGAGTCTGAAGATTCCCACGTAAAGCGTTGGGATGCTGCAAAGGTATTATGAGAACTCCGAGGTGGGATGGTGATAAGAGGTCATCCTCAAGGACGCTGCAACCTTGAGTATCAGGTTTCAACCAGCTGGGAGGGGATCCATCCTGATGGCCCACCCACCCCCTGCTAATTCCCATGCTGTTACAGCAAAAGCCAATGCTTTAGTCAAAACTTTAGATTAGTTTGTTCAGTTATCCATTGGTTTCTTTTCTTGGCTCTCCATTGTATTCTCAGGAGTCCTTCTCAATATCACCATTCAAAAAGCATCGATGCTTTTTTCTATCTGGCTTCTCCAAAGTCCAACTTTCACTCCCATAGAGTGTCACAAGGAATTCCTTTGCCTGCACATAACGAATCTTTGTAGATAAAGATTCATCCTGACAGCCCAATGTCTTTTCCAAAGCATTCATGGCTATCCTACCAAGCGCTAGTCTGCTGTGAAAAATGTAAGATGACTTTGCTGGAGATATGCGTGATCCAATGATAAGGTGACCAGAAGCAAAAGATATTGAGTCCAGAACATCCAGATGATATTTACAAGTGGCTCAGGTAGACACCTCCCTAATTCACTAACCACTAGATCAGTGCTTCTCAACCTTGGCGACTTTAAGTCCTGTGGATTTCAACTCCCAGAATTCCCCAGCCAGCCATGAAGCTTTAAGGCAGTGTTTCTCAACCTTGGTGACTTTAAGTCCTGTGGGCTTCAACTCCCAGAATTCCCCAGCCAGCTGTTTTCTCTTTATCATTTGCTCCAGCTTCTTCCAGGTGTCAGTGTGGGATGGGCTGGCCTGCAGCAATCAGAACCTACTGATCAGTCTATAATAAATGTTTACTGAACTTTTATGCTGCCCAGGTCTTAATGACCCTGATGGCTCATCACCCTCAAAGACCTTAAATAAAATCAAGACAAATCAAGATAAAAGATTTGAAGGATAATGAAGTGAGGGTCTCCCTCTCCTTTGCTGGAGAGCTGAAGAAAGAAGCACCCTTTCTTACAGTCAGCAATCCACAGTACTTCCTTCTTCCTTCTTCAAACACAGTCAGTCACAACGAGCAGTCAGTTATCAGTAGATAGATCTACTGAAGCAGAGAGAGCAATTAGCAGAGAGTGATTGTGTTCTGCTGACTTACTCTTATTGTGGAGATAACTACAGCCTCCAATTACAGTCTCTAATTACATTCCAACAGTCTTATGACCATTTGTCATCATGGTATTATATATTGCCTACCCAACTCTAGGAGTCTACTCCTAACATTTTCTTTTAAGAGTTTTGAGTCCTAGAAGATCAGCTTGCCTGCCCCCACCCTGTCCCCCCAGTCCATAATGAGGCCATGCAACAATCAAATAATCAGGGGGAAAATCCTGATCCAATGAGAGCAGGAGAGATGCAGAGTTCACAGGCAACGTAATACCTGGGATGGATCTTTGGGCTCAGATCACAACTCTAGCTTTTGGTCAGATGGTTTTAACCTGTACAGAGGCAGGCAGGCCCACCTTCCTTCCTTCCTTCCTTCCTTCCTTCCTTCCTTCCTTCCTTCCTTCCTTCCTTCCTTCCTTCCTTCCTTCCTTCCTTCCTTCCTTCCTCCCTCCCTCCCTCCCTCCCTCCCTCCCTCCCTCCCTCCCTCCCTCCATTCTTTTTCCTATTTCTTAACCACCCATCTCCCTCAGAGATTGCAGAAGTTTAAATCTTCTTAATTTTTGTTGAACCTCAACGTGAACATTTCTGTACTTTTCCGGTTTTCTATTATTGTAACTTTTCCCACCCCAGGAACTTCAGCTGATCCCTCCGGTCGTTGATGGCAAATTCATTCTGAAAGCACCCAAGGAATTATTGGCCTCCAAGGAGCTTCACGCAGTCCCATATTTAATTGGGGTGAATAATAATGAATACGGATGGCTCCTCTCTGGAGTAAGTTGTGATTCACAAAATACTTTGCTCCCCGATAAGTAACCCTTAAGAGAGATCAGTTTGGGAGTATTTTGAAAGTAGCCCAGCAACATTGTCCTTCCTACTTTCGGCACTTCCAGTTCTTCTTAAATGACTCTTGGGTTGAGCAGGAGAAAGTGTCAGAAAATTAAGTCACCATTTATATCCAACCTAATAAACATACAATCATCCCCATACTTACATACCTACCTACCTACCTACCTACATACATACATACATACATACATACATACATGTATACATGTATACATACACATATATCTATAATTGTTTCACAACACCCTGTTAGGGCCCCAATTAAGGGAGGAGACATACTGTTTCCTTTTCTGCCTTTCGGCTCATCCCCAGAGACCATCTAGACAGAAAGCCATGAGTTCCGTTGTGTTAATTTTTTAATATGTGTGTTAGTTTTATGAGCTGATCAATAAATAAATCAGAGAGACTAGGATAGATCTATTTCAAGCTTTTTAGCTCTCATCAGCTAGATGGTCTCTGGGGAAGAGCCGAAAGGCAGAAAAGGAAACAGTATGTCTCCTTCCTTAATTGGGGCTCTAACAGGGTGTTGTGAAACAATTATAGATATTAACCCTCCTGTCTCAGCTGATGCAATTGGGAGAGCCAGGCTGGCTGAATGGTTTAAAGGCTCCTGCCTGATATGCAATACAGCCCCGGTTCGAATCCCAGTAAGAGTATGACTAGCTGATGAGAGCTAAAAGGCTCGAAATAGATCTATCCTAGTTTCTCTGATTTATTTATTGATCGGCTCATAAAACTAACATACACATATATGTATATATAATCTATTATTATTCCATTGCTCTTATTATGACTCATTGTTTATTAACTAGTAATTCTTCAATAACAATCTATTCTAAACCAATCTAAAGTTTGCTAAAATTCTCCCCTATTTTGTTAAACAACATCCATCAACATTCCTACGTGGTTAGTTAAGATTTTTAATTAACTATTAAGGAATATTAATGAATATTGTTTAATAAAAAAAAAGGGGCGGGGGCTAGAAACAACATAAATTGATTCTTATGCAGAATAGGTATCCAGGATGAAACACCAGGGGAGACTTTTGGAATAGCCAATGGATGCCGTTATGTGGTTATGTCTAAGTAAGAATTGCTTGAAGAAGAAGATAGACTAAATATGGAATATTAGAGAAGTTTTCTATAATGATATTAAGATATATAATGAACTCTTTGACTTAAAATCTAAAAGTTGAGATTACTTATGAGCAATGATGGTTCTAGAAACGCACAAGAGTTAGGTGCAACCAGTCGACATGCTTTCCACAGGATACAACGTAGAAGGGTGGTTTTTCCTTTTTGTTTTTTTGTTTTATTAAAAAAAGAAAAGAAAATTAAGTCACAAATGGGTTTTGTTGGAGTGATGAAATCTCCATTTAACTCAGAAAATATAGCCCTGATCACCCCGTAGGCTACTGATATCTGCAGCATATTTAATAAGCATTCACATATTAGGTTTATAATGCCACTTATTTCCACACCTGTCTCAGTGCAGCATATCGATTAAAAACAAACACCTAGAAATAAGCCAAAAAAGCAAATGCTTGAGTATAATAGGGAAATTCTTTATTAGGTGCTTTAATCCTAATGTTACCAATGCAATAATTGCAAAGTCTGGAGTGCCTGTTTTCCCAGAGTACTTGCAGAGGCTGTTCCAAAAGTCATGGTTCTGGCCTTCCTTGACAAGATCAGGAAAAAGTGTTAACTCTAATGACTAATAGCCAAACATATTTCAGTTTTAACTCTAATGAGCCAGACCAGACTGACTAGGAAGGTGCCTGGAATGGCTGAAGGAGCTTCAGAGACCTTTAATGACTCAAGCATAGGATTATAGACTTGTGTCAGGTACTGAGGATTTAATAGCTGGCAGCTGATGTAAGGTTGTAAACTGTAAACTGTAAGCTGATGCAATGAGGATGAATCAGCACTATAGGTATAGCCAGTTTAAGACTCGGGTGGGGTCCCCACAAGTCTGTTACCCTTTTAAGAGTTGTCTATATGTAGGTGGCTATTAGAGGGCATTTCTCTCTCATTGTGTATCTCATTTCTCTCCTTGTGTCCCAAGCTGAGCAGTAAGGGATTTATCTACCATGTGTATGTCTGTATATATAAACCACTATTAATTGTCTAAAGCAGGGGTCCCCAACCTTTGCAACTTTAAGTCTGAAGGACTTCAGCTGCCAGAAAAGAAGGACTAGGGGAGACATGATAGCAATGTTCCAATAATCTCAGGGGTTGCCCCAAAGAAGAGGGAGTCAAGCTATTCTCCAAGGCACCTGAGGGCAGAACAAGAAGCAATGGGTGGAAACTAATCAAGGAGAGAAGCAACTTAGAACTGAGGAGAAATTTCCTGACAGTGAGAACAATTAATCAGTGGAACAGAAGTTTATTTATTTCTTTATTTCTTTATTTATTTATTATTCGAATTTATAAGCCATACCCATCTCATCACATAGGGACTTGGGGCGGTGCACGGGGAACATAAAATATAAATATACAAATATACAAAAAATAAAACATTCTTAAAACTAAATTAAATTAACCCACCCTGTGCTAAAACCCGACCGGCTAAAACCCTCCGGGGCCAGAATGGCCCTCAAGCCCCTACGACGCTCAAGGAGTCGTCGCCATTTTCGCGCATGCGCAAACTCCAGAAGTTGCCTCCAGAAGTTGTGAATGCCCCAACACTGCAAGTCTTCAAGAAGATGTTGGATAGCCATTTGTCTGAAACGGTATAGGGCTTCCTGCCTAGGCAGGGGGTTGGACTAGAAGACCTCCAAGGTCCCTTCCAACTCTGCTATTGTATTGTATTGCAAACGGTATAGGGCTTCCTGCCTAGGCAGGGGGTTGGACTAGAAGACCTCCAAGGTCCCTTCCAACTCTGTTATTGTATTGTAACTGTTTTTATATGAATGGTTTTAAGGGCTTATTGCACGGTGACAAAATATGTTTTCACTCATTAATGTCTACGTAGAGTTTTACCAGTAGCTCAATTTTTATCATTTGTGCCTCTTTAAGTTGAGATTCTGAAATGTCTTTTTCTTTTTTTGGATTTCAGTCTTCGTTGTTACGAAACTCTTCCGATATCATCAAGGGCATGGACCGGGAAAAGATAGTAGAAGCGATGCAGCCAATGGCCTCCATCTGGGTATCAGACAAACCTCTTTCTCCCTCTGTCATCGAGTTCACTTTGTGTGTTTAATGTCAGTTGGTGGGTTGCTAATGGCTTGATTAGGAAGCTGGACCTGCTGACCCTTCAGACAGCCGGGAGGGCCCAGCCGGCCCTTCTCCAGGGCAGGGCGGTGGGAAGTTTTTCGGCCATTGCTGACAGATTTAGCCCGGTCACCATTCTTCTGCTTTCCTGTTGTTAGTTTTATTATTTATTACCATATTTTCTGGACTATAAGACACACCGGTGTATAAGACGCACCAAGAATTTGAAGAGGTAAATAAGAAAAAAAAAAACCAGAAGCCCTCTGCAGGCTTCAGCAGGTCTGGGGGAAGGGAAGAACACCCCTGTTTTTCACCAAAACGGGGACATTTTTCCTTTCCCCCCCAGCCCTGCTGAAGTCTACAGAGGGCTTCTGGGGGGGTGGGGGAAGGCAAAAACACTGTTGTTGTTGTTTTGCAAAAACCAGCCTGTTTTTTGCCCATTTTTCACAAACATTTCCACACTCTTTTAGGCGGGAGGGGGGGGGAGGGAGATGCATCTTATACTCTGAAAAATACGGTACTTCTTCTGAAGCTGTGTCAAAGAGAATGGCTTGGCAAGCTGGGAAGCCATGAAAGTCTAATTCAAATCCATTCTGAGTGAGGTGGATTTTGTGGGAGCTATGTGTTTCCCCTACGGTGCCCATTTTATATTTATTTTTCTTGTTGATAAGTTGATGTTTTTGAATAGTTTTATTCTAATTAGCGCAGGGGTCTCCAACCTTTGCAACTTTAAGTCTGAAGGACTTCAGCTCCCAGAATTCTCCAGCCAGCAAAGCTGAAGTCCCTGCCATATCACATAAATGCAGACCTGTTTTCATTAACCCTCTCTTATTGATTATGTTAGGGTGACATCAAATAGGATGAAAGAGGGTCAGACAAGCTACATTGGCATGATGAATGAGATTTGTCAGTGAAAGGGGGATAGAATCAAGATCACGTGAAGTGTTAATACCACTTTATAAGGCCTTGGGAAGGCCACACTTGGAATACGGCATTCAGTTTTGGTCACCACGATGTTAAAAAGATGTGGAGACTCTAGAAAGAGTGCAGAGAAGAGCAAGAAAGAGGATTAGGGGACTGGAGGCTAAAACATAGGAAGAACGGTTGCAGGAACTGGAGATGTCTAGTTTCATAAAAAGAAGGGCTAGGGGAGACATGATAGCAGTGTTCCAATATCTCAGAGGCTGCCACAAAGAAGAGGGAGTCAAACTATTCTCCAAATCACCTGAGGGTAGGACAAGAAGCAATGGGTGGAAACCAATCAAGGAGAGAAGCAACTTAGAACTGAGGAGGAATTTCCTGACAGTTAGGACAATTAATCAGTGGAACGGAAGTTGCCTCCAGAAGTTGTGAATGCTCTAACACTGGAAGTCTTCAAGAAGATGTTGGATAGCCATTTGTCTGAAATGGTATAGGGCTTCCTGCCTAGGCAGGAAGTTGGACTAGATGACCTCCAAGGTCCCTTCCAACTCTGCTATTGTATTGTATTGTATTGTAAAGTTCATTAGTATTATTAATGAACTTCATTAAATGCCAAAAAGCAAAAGAATGGTCATTGTCTCAACACATGTATTTATTTCTTGGTAGAATTACTCGCCTGAGATTATGCAGGTGATATTGGATAAGTATTTGGAAGCCACTGAAGACCCTGTAGAGTTACGCAGTCGGTTTCAACAAATTATGGAAGATGCTGTCTTTGTCGTGCCTTCTCTTCAAACAGCAAGATACCACAGAGGCAAGTTTATGTGGAAAGCCATCGGTTTTCCCTAGAATAGAAATAGAGCAAAGGTGAATTTAATGTTAAGGTTTTGTATAAAGCCCCATTGTGCCCAGTACTATATTTTTTGACCCAATATTGGAAAACCAAGCAAAGGTCAGTTCTTGGTCTGCTGGTTATAAAATCAGCCTCTTCATCTATGAAGCTATTTTGGTCTCCAGTCAGCCCCAAAGTGTTCAGGTATAATTTGCTGATTATATAGCCTTGGACCGAGTCGCGCCCTTGCGGCCTCTCTTGCGGCGACGAGTCACCCTGGCTCCTTGGTTTACTGAGGAGCTGAGGGAGATGAAACGCCACAAGAGACGCCTAGAGAGCAGATGGAGATCCTCTCGCTCCGAAGCCGACCAAACACTAGTGAGAATCCATATTAGGACTTACTTGGTGGCGATAAGAGTGGCCAAACATGAGTATTGTGCCACCCTTATTGCATCCGCAGATAACCGCCCTGCCGCCCTATTTGGGGTGACCCGCTCCCTCCTTCATCAGAGGCCGCGGGAAGCCCCTCTACAAGGACGAGCAGAGGAATTTGGGATTTATCTGCAGGACAAAATCACTCGGATTCGGAATGAGTTACCCTCCATCGAGAGTAGTCCAGCGAGATTGTCCGAGGTTGGTCTTGAGGTTCCATTCTGGGAGGAGTTTGATTTTGTTACTACCGAGGATATGGACAAGTTGTCAAAGAGACAGGGCCACCACATGTTTATTGGACCCGTGTCCCTCCTGGCTTGTACTGGCATTCTGGGAGACGACACGAGGCTGGCTCCAGGGCATTGTCAACGCATCTCTGAGTGAGGGGTCCCTGCCTGCTGTCTTGAAAGAGGCGGTGGTAAGGCCCCTCCTCAAGAAGCCGTCCCTGGACCCAGCATTATTAGAGAACTTTCGTCCCGTCTCCAACCTTCTTAGTGAAGGTTGTTGAGAGTGTGGTGGCACAACAGTTTCCGCGACACTTGGAGGAAGTTGATTATCTAGACCCGCGCCAGTCCGGCTTCCGACCCGGGCACAGCACCGAGACGGCATTGGTCGCGTTGGTTGATGATCTCTGGAGGGCACGGGATAGAGGATTTTCCTCTATCCTAGTCCTATTAGACCTCTCAGCGGCTTTTGATACCATCGACCATGGTATCCTATTGCACCGACTGGGGGGGTTGGGGCTGGGAGGCACCGTTTTACGGTGGTTCTCGTCCTACCTCTCTGGTCGGTCGCAATGTGTGTTGGCAGGGGGGCAGAGGTCGACTTCGAGGCCCCTCATATGTGGGGTACCTCAGGGGTCGGTCCTCTCGCCCCTACTGTTCAACACATATATGAAGCCGCTGGGTGAGATCATCCGTGGTTTTGGGGTGGGATATCATCTGTACGCTGATGATACTCAGTTGTACATATCCACCCCAGACCAAGCTCAACTCGTCCAAGACTGAGTGGCTGTGGTTTCCGGCACCCCGGTTCAGCCAGATTATTCCAACTCTGGCCATTGGGGGCGAAACACCGGCCCCCGTGGAGAGGGTGCGCAATTTGGGTGTCCTCCTGGATTCCCGGCTGTCCATGGAGGATCATGTGGCGGCCGTGGCCAGGGGGGCGTTTCATCAGGTACGCCTGATGCGCCAATTGCGCCCCTTATTGGACCGGGCTGCCCTTCGCAGTCACTCAGGCCCTCGTGACATCCCGACTGGACTACTGCAATGCTCTCTACATGGGGCTTCCCTTGAGGTGCACTCAAAAGCTACAGCTAGTCCAGAATGCAGCCGCACGGGTGATTACGGGAGCCCCCAGATGCTCCCACATAACACTAATCCTGCGCGAGCTGCACTGGCTTCCTGTGGTCTTTCGGGTGCGCTTCAAGGTCTTGACGACCATCTTCAAAGCGCTCCATGGCTCGGGGCCTAGTTATATGCGAGACCGTCTCCTGCCCCATACATCCCTTAGACCGATACGCTCCCACAGAGAGGGCCTTCTCAGGGTGCCGTCGGCCGGACAATGCTGGCTGGCGACACCCAGGGGAAGGGCCTTCTCTGTGGCGGGCCCTGCCCTTTGGAACGACCTACCCCCTGAACTCCGCACTATCACCGACCTCCGCCTCTTCCGCCGGTGTTTAAAAACACACTTATTTCATCAAGCCGGCCTAACATAGCCTCCGCTGGGACAAATATTAGACAGTTTTAAATGGGGGATTTTAATCTGGTTTTAGCGCAGGTTTCTGTCATTTAATAGGTTTTTTAAATTATATTTGGTACTATTTTGTATATTGTTTTAAATTCCTGTGCGCCGCCCTGGGTCCTCTCGGAGAAGGGCGGGATATAAATTGAATAAAATAAAAATAAATAAAATAAATATTCAACAAACTAATGGAATAATAGTTTCCCAAGTTGATCATGGAGTCTTTTTTATAAATAGGCATAATAATTGACAAAACCTCGCTTGTTGGAATTACCAGAGGAATCAGCTATGGTCACAGCGAGGGCTGCAAAAATTGGTGGCCACCAATCAAAATATTTTGGAAGGGTGGAGGCCTCGCTGGCTCTTTTAGGGTTTTTACCTGGAGCAATTAGGTTTTCCCCCCTGTGATGGTAACTGGTAACCAGGAGACTCAATTCAGAATTTCTCTCTGCTTTTTGTGGCAAAAACAACTTAAAAAAACAATTCCCAACTAACTTGAAGTTTACAAAAAATAGATTATTGTTGTCGTTTTAGCCATTTTATGAGAAGCATTTTGCCATTTCAGCCAAAACCAGTCGAACCAGAGATGAGAAGCCATTTGGACCATGAGCCTTTTCAAGTGTCCACTGTGTTTCCCCCAAAATATGACATAGAGCCTAAATATATGCCCTCCCCGGAAAATAAGCCCCAGGGAAGGGGTGGGCGTGGCCAGCACAAGAGGCAGCTTCCCCAGTCAGGTAATGGCAGCTGGGCCCCTTGATTGCGACTCGCAAATCAGCTGAGCTGATCGGCAGCTGCCTCTGCTTCTAACACTCCCCATGTTCTTGGTACAAGCCCACCTCCCATCCATCCATCCATCCAGTGGTGGGTTTCAAATTTTTTAGAACCTATTCTGTAGGTGTGACCTATTTTGTGGGCGTGGCTTGGCAGTCATGTGACAGGGTGGGAGGGGCCACCTTTTAAAATGTGATGAAACTCATTTAACAACGCTCTTGCTTAGCAACCAAAATTTTGAACTCAATTGTGATGATAAATTCTTTCTTTCTTTCTTTCTTTCTTTCTTTCTTTCTTTCTTTCTTTCTTTCTTTCTTTCTTTCTTTCTTTCTTTCTTTCTTCTTTCCTTTCCTTTCCTTTCCTTTCCTTTCTTCCTTTCCTTTCCTTTCCTTTCCTTCCCGTTGGGTCACTGGCAGCGGCGGGCCAGATTTACTTCCAGGTACGCCGGTGGAACCCCCTCTCACCGGTTCTCTAAATTTCACCAACCGGCTCTCGCGAGTAGGTGCGAGCCTGCAGAAACCCACCACTGCATCCATCCATCCCCCTCGCCTGCAAACTCCCACCCCGCTTGCAAGAGAGCAGCCACCTGGCACTTCTTGCCACATCGCAACCTTTCAGTAGTGCCCGAACGGCATTGCCCAACAATGGCTCCGAAGCCAAGGGAGCCTTCCCTCTAGAGCAGTGGCTCTCAACCTTCCCAATGCCGCGACCCTTTAATACAGTTCCTCATGTTGTGGTGACCCCCAACCATAAATTGGGTGTCTCACAGTGGTGGGTTTCAAATTTTTTAGAACCTACTCTGTAGGTGTGGCCTATTTTGTGGGCGTGGCTTGACAGTCATGTGACAGGGTGGGAGTGGCCACCTTTTAAAATGTGGTGAAACTCATTTAACAACGCTCTTGCTTAGCAACCAAAATTTTGGACTCAATTGTGATGATAAATTCATTCTTTCTTTCTTTCTTTCTTTCTTTCTTTCTTTCTTTCTTTCTTTCTTTCTTTCTTTCTTTCTTTCTTTCTTTCTTTCTTTCTTTCTTTCTTTCTTTCTTTCTTTCTTTCTTTCTTTCTTTCCTTCCTTCCTTCCTTCCTTCCTTCCTTTCCTTTCCTTTCCTTTCCTTTCCTTCCCGTTGGGTCACTGGCAGCAGCGGGCCAGATTTACTTCCAGGTACGCCGGTGGAACCCCCTCTCACCGGCTCTCTAAATTTCACCAACCGGCTCTCGCGAGTAGGTGCGAGCCTGCAGAAACCCCCCACTGGTGTCTCGGTTCCTAAGACCATTGAAAAGATGTGTTTTCCTATGGTCTTAGGTGACCCCTGGGAAAGGGTTGTTCGACCCCCGAAGGGGTCCCGGCCCACAGGTTGAGAACCACTGCTCTAGAGAGCCCGCCAGGAGGCCTTGAGCAGCCTCCACACTCACAGTCGGGACTCCAGCAGAGAGAAGCTGCTTTTGTGGGCGACCGTCAAGCCGCGCTCCTCCCACGGAGGGGGTGGTGGTGGAACACGAGTGGCCCGAAGGCATCAAGCTGTGCAAGCGCCTGTCCCGTCCCCCCCGCACTTGCGCACCTCCCATGTCTCACCAAGCCGATGTGGGCGAAGCCCGTGAGCGCCAGGTCCTTGAGGAGCTTGCAGCCAATGCGTAAACGGCCTGCGCCACGCCAGCTCCCCCTGCAGAGTCGGGGCTGCCGCCATCCCAGCAATAAGGATGGCTTCCTCTGCGGCTTCCAAACAGGGAAGAGAGGCGGTGAAGGGAACTGCAGCCCTGCATGGAGTAGGAACCATAGATCGGGAAGCACATTCCCAGACTGGCTGCTTATTTTATTTATTTTATTTGTTCGTACTTTTATACCGCCCTCTCTCCCAAATGGGACTCAGGGCGGTGCACAGGAATAAGAAAATAAAAATATAAATATACAGACATCAAGTAAGTTTAAAATTAGATTAAATAAATTTAGCCTTGCTAAAACTTAATTTAAAACCCAACTAAAAATTCAATAATATACACAACTATGTCAGGCCGGCCGCATGGAAGAAGTGTGTTTTTAGTGCTCGACGGAAGAGGCGAAGGTCCATGATTGTGCGGAGGTCGGGGGGCAAGTCGTTCCAGAGGGCTGGGCCAGCCACAGAGAAGGCTCTTCCCCTGGGAGTCGCCAGCCGGCATTGTCCGGCGGACGGCACCCTAAGGAGGCCCACCCTGTGGGAGCAGACAGGTCGGGTGGAGGTATGTGGCAGGAGGCGGTCCTGCAAATAGCCAGGTCCTATGCCATGGAGCGCTTTAAAGATGGTCACTAGGACCTTGAAATGCACCCGGAAGGCCACGGGCAGCCAGTGCAGCTCGCGCAGGAGAGGTGTTATATGGGAGTGTCTAGAGACTCCCAAAATCCCCCGCGCGGCCGCATTCTGCACTAACTGAAGCCTCCCGGTGCACCTCAAGGGAAGCCCCATGTAGAACGCTCCCTGCCCTGGCTCCTGGAAGTCTCAGCAGCAAGCAGCTGGACCGACTGGCCTCTTCTCCACTTCCAGTGGCTTCCAGCCGGGGTTTGGAAGCCACAGAGGAAGCCATCCTCAGTGTTGGGATGGTGGCCCTGCAGGGGGAGCTAGCCCAGCCTGCGGCTTCTTCGTGGGTGCTGGTTGCTGGATACCGCCTGGTCAGTGAGTGGTGCTCTGCCTGGCTGGAGGGGAGGAGTTGTCCCCTGGGTGGGCACCACATGGCAAGCGGTGCTGGGCGGCTGCTCTCTTGCAAGTGGGCTCCCGAAGAGCCGGGGTGCAGGGACAGGGTGCACCCCTGAGCGAACCGGTTGTAGTCTCTGCCGGAACCCACCCCTGCTTGTCTCCCACTGAACACATGTCCCACGGTTCCTGATCTACACAGCCATAATGTGTCAGAGTATAAAGGTTCATAGACTGGAATAGACATGGCAACAGGTCAGCCAATGGGGAGTGTTTGGAAACTGAAGCATAGTATTTGTTTGTGTGGGGCCATAAGAGACAGTTTGGATCCTGGGCATGGCTTAGACCTGTTGAGCTGTATATAAAAGTTGGTTTGGCCTCTGTAACTTGGCAGCTTCTATACAGTGTATGCCTTCTGTATCTGTAATGACCTCTGTCTATGAATATTGCTTCTGTGTTCCTGATTTTGTATGCTGAATTCTGCTGTATGGTACTGTATATAAAGAAATGTCTTATGTAATTGAATCCTGCAGAAGATCATTTACTTGTGTGCTGGTCAGATGTGTTGCAAAAACACTGACATAAAGCATTCTCTGTTTCTCATAGATTCTGCCGCTCCGGTCTACTTTTATGAGTTCCAGCATCGTCCCACAGCATTCAAACATACAAAGCCAGATTTTGTAAAGTCAGACCATGGCGATGAGCTCAGCTTTGTATTTGGAGGACCATTCTTGAGAAGCGATTCAGTCAAACTTAGTAAGCCCTGAAATGACTGAATGGAAAACTTACCCAGAAATTGTGTCTAGACCAGGCCATCTACCAGGGGTTTGCAGATCAGCTTTAGTTTGATTCTATTTAGATCAGTGATTCCCAGTTTTAATTGCAGCTTGTTAATAAGCCATTTAGCCCCAGATGTTTGTTGCTGGCATGCTTAAAAAAGGAGAACCCTGTCCCTATTTAGCAAAATTCTGTCTTAACTGTTGGCCTCAAATCAATGGTCTCCATTCACAAACTGAGGACACATTGGTGGACCCTGGAGATTCTACTTTTGCACGACAAGGCTGTCAGCCCCCAAAATAATATCCCATTGGATGATCAGGACATATTGGTGGACCCTGGAAATTCTAATTTTGCATGACAAGGCTGCCAGCCCCCAAAATAATATCCCATCAGATGATCAGGACATATTGGTGGACCCTGGAGATTCTAATTTTGCACGACAAGGCTGTCAGCCCCCCAAATAATATCCCATTGGATGATCAGACCAAGTGCCGTACCCCATCCTGCCAAACAGTTCCTAACTCAGATGGCTTGTCAGTGTCCCCAGGATCTGACATCTAAAATCTCAGGTTCACTTTATGGGAAATCGGCTTAGCTATAATTGCATATAGATGGGAATTGCTGGTAAACTTTCTCCATGAATAGGTGGAAATCCTTTTAAAGCCTTTAAATTCTAATTAGAGTACGCATAATATACGTCTTTTCTCTTGTGTGCTCTGCACAGATGAAGCTACGGAGGATGAGAAACAGCTTAGCAGAACAATCATGAAATACTGGAGCAACTTTGCTCATAACGGGTAAGAGTTTGGCTATTTTGAAACACTGAATTTGATGGCTGGGTGACGCGTTGCTAAAGGAAAACTGAATTCTTGACTCTGCTGTTTCCAGGAATCCGAATGGCGAAGGCCTGGTGGAATGGCCATCTTATGGTCTGCAGGAAGAGTATCTCGAATTAAACTTGGAACAAAGGAAAGCAGAGAAACTGAGGAACAGCTATGTGGACTTTTGGTTAAAGGTCCTGCCTGAAAAAATGAAAACGATAATTGAAGGAGAGGAAACACACCGAGAGCTGTAAAATGCTGCTTTTCTATGTCCCTTGCAGCAGGGACCAGTCTTGTCTGGACTGGATAGGAAAACTTATTAAACAAACCTTGTTCAGACAGTCCAGAAATGAGTGTAATGCGTTAAAATTTAATACATTTCTGAAGTAATATCTGAGGCTAATGGCATTCAAAGCAATCAAATAAGAAGTATCAGTCATGTTCACTCAGTTTCAAACAGATTTTCCACAGTGCAGGTGGATCAAAGATTTCAATACAATACAATAATGCAATAGCAGAGTTGGAAGGGACCTTGGAGGTCTTCTAGTCCAACCCCCCCGTCTAGGCAGGAAACCCTATGCCGTTTCTGACAAATGGCTATCCAACATCTTCTTGAAGACTTGCAGTGTTGGGGCATTCACAACTTCTGGAGGCAACTTCTGTCCCACTGATTAATTGTTCTCACTGTCAGGAAGTTTCTCCTCAGTCCTAAGTTGCTTCTCTCCTTGATTAGTTTCCACCCATTGCTTCTTGTTCTACCCTCAGGTGCTTTGGAGAATAGTTTGACTCCTTCTTCTTTGGGGCAACCCCTGAGATACTGGAAGACTGCTATCGTGTCTCCCCTAGTCCTTCTTTTCATTAAACTAGACCTACCCAGTTCCTACAACCGTTCCTCATATGTTTGAGCCTCCCGTCCCCTAATCCTCTTGGTTGCTCTTCTCTGCACTCTTTCCAGAGTCTCCACGTCTTTTCTACATCTTGGCAACCAAAACTGAATGCGGTATTCCAAGTGTGGCCTTCCCAAGGCCTTATAAAGTGGTATTAACACTTCATGTGATCTTGATTCTATCCCCCTTTCACTGACAAATCTCATTCATCATGCCAATGTAGCTTGTTTGACTCTCTTTCATCCTATTTGATGTCACCCTAACATAATCAATAAGAGAGGGTTAATGAAAGCAGGGATGGTCTTCCCAAGGCCTTATAAATTTCTTCTAATCCGTATGATCCCATTGTGGCTACTTCCAGGCTGGAGCTCTGTAGCCCAGGGATGCTGAGGGTGGAGCATCTGCCCTCCTTCCTTGAAGCCTCTTGGGAGTTGTGTTGGGAAAAGACAACCGGCTGCTCTAACAGTCTTTTCTCTTTGAAAGAAAAGGCCAGAGGGAAAGAAGGGCAACTCCCCAACTAGCTGAATACCCGTGCTCCACCATGGAACTATGTCATCGGGCTTGATAAATCGACACTTATAGCTTGAAAATTAATGAGTAGCTACCATCGGTCTCTCCTCTCCCCTTCTCTCCCTCAGGCTTGCCCCACACAATCCTCCCCTGTTCTGACCCCCAGCCTGTGAATAGACCAAAACGCAGGCTTGGCTGTTTGCCCCTGTTCAATTACTGAGATAACGACTTCTTTGGCTGAGAGCCAAGACAACTCACGTTCAATAGAGTAGCTCTGGAGCAACCTTTCACACAGATAGTTCACACGAACAGACACGGCTAGAATACACAGATAGTCCAAACGAACACGGCTAGAATACGCAGACAGGCTTTCTTGGCTATTAATTCGAACGGTTGTTTCCTGCAAATGTCCCCTCCCAATGTCTCACCTATAAGCTCTCTTGGGATGGGCCAATCAACAACCACCTGGTGCTCAATCATCTCCTGTGGGCCTGCCTACGGAGTTGCTGCTTCCGTTTCTCAGCCCTTCTCAATCTAGCATCAGGGATAAACTGCCTCTGATCCTCCCCACTGCTCCATGCCTCAGGCACCTCCTGGTGGCCAACCAGCCTTTCTGATTCCTGCTCCTCCCCAAGGTCTCCCTCATCTTCCAGGGCAGACTCATAGGGTTCCTCGCTAGAAGAGTCCATCAGCAGCTCAGCTGGATCCTGCTGGGCCACAACACTCCCCTATCCTATCCTCTTTTCCAGTGTGTGATGTGGGAGGGGCTATGCATGGGATATCAACACAGGCTGATTGGTCCAAAGACTAAGGCTATTTTAGATAGTTTTAAACTGGGGATTTTAATTTGGATTTTAGCATAGGATTGTAATTTAATATGTTTTAAAATTCTGTATTTTTATTGTTTTGTATGTTTTTAAATTCCTGTGCACCGCCCTGGGTCCTTCGTGGAGAAGGGAGGGATATAAATGTGATTAAACAAAAATAAATTAAATAAATAAGGGAATTTCTCCACCCCCAACACTGCAAGTCTTTAAGAAGATGTTGGATAGCCATTTGTCTGAAATGGCATAGGGCTCCTGCCTAGGCAGGGGGTTGGACTAGAAGACCTCCAAGGTCCCTTACAACTCTGCTATTATATTGTATTGTATTTCTCCATCCCCTCCTTCCTTCCCCAGGGCAGTCAGGAATGTTATGGGGGATCCATTGGAAGGCACCTCTGGAGACTATCTTCTCCCCATTGTTTTGGTCCCCCATGGGGCTGAGCCACAGAGGCCCACTGATGAGGATCTGGAAGATCTGGATCTCCTTCCAAGGAGCATCAGGAGGCTCATTGCCATATCTCAGAGTGTCGCCACAGGCCTGAGCCAACAAGGGGCCCGTTCCCAGGGCATCTCGTGAGAGGCCTCAGGTCAGGCGCTCTAATCATAGAGCTTCTTCCCGGGAGGCTTCCAGGCTTTTCTTTCACTGGCGATGTTTGAGCAGAGGGGGGGCAGAGGCTGTGAGCTGGGCTTGGACTGGATTCCTTCCAAGGATCCTAAACGGCGCCTGAACATTTCACACCGATGGAGGCGTTGCTGGGAATAATGTGTTTGGTTTTGTAGCTGTGTTTTGTGGTCGCCTTGATTCCTGCTTCACTCTGGATCGACACCATGCTTGAAGTTGACTTGTGCCTTGGAAACTCTGGACTTTCCTGGCCTCGGGTGTGGAATTAGGTTGGCCCGGGGGAGTTATTTTGCTTGGGGAACTTCCAAGGGCCTTGTGGACTCCTTGGCCATCGCTCCGTGGGCTAACCTTGGTCTCCTCATGGCTGGACTTCATGGGGACAGCGCTGGGTTTTGGTGAAGGGAATTGCTGGGGAATATTAATCAACTCACTAAACCAGGGGTCCCCAACCCCCGGGCCGCAGACCGATGCCGGTCCATGGCTTGATAGTAACCGGGCCGGAGTGAGCGGCAGAGAGTAGCGCAACTCTTAGGAAAGTGTAGCAAACGCCCCGCTATCCTGGCGGCTGGCCAGGGCGCTCCCCGGGGGCAGGATGGGGGCAATGATCTGCATTTGGGAGGGTTCGGGGCACCACCCGGCCCTGCGCAAGGGGAAAGGGGCTGCCAGGCCCTCCTGCCCGGGACGTCCTTCCCTGCCCCAGCCGAGGATCCTTCACCCGGGACCCCTGGCAGCTTTTCCGCCTGGTTTCACGTGACGGCCGACGTGCCTCGACTCACCCGCTGGAGGCTCCCACCGGTCCGTGGATTTTTTTTTTACATGAAACCGGTCCCTGGTGCCAAAAAGGTTGGGGACCCCTGCACTAAACCACCGTTAAGCGTGTGAGTGAATGTGGCAGCACAAGGTGCTGGACCTGGGAGAGGCCTCACGTTTCCACTCCCCATGAAGTTGTACCACGCCCGCTCCAGCTGCGACACCCCAGAAACGTTCATTTGGGCAAAGCCCCAGGTTAGCAACTGGCAGGCCAGAAAATGGGGGTTCAATAAACTTTGGGCCTGGTTGCACCAGCCACGATACCACCAATTCCCTTTCTCTCCTGCCAGAGCAAACTCTTTCTCGCGAAGAGCCAGGCCTGGCGGGATCTGTCAGCAAGTGGATTCGGCTCCTGCAGAAGCAAATGGGGGGGAGTACCCTGCCCCTCCCCCACACCACGAGCCACACACATTTTGCCCAACGCACCAACGTTCTTGATAGAAACTGGGGGTGGGTGGGGTGGTCGGGGGACGGTTATAAATGACTGAATCCAAATAAACTCCAAATCTCTGGATAGAAAAAAGTATGCATTTCTAGTGATGGTTTTCTTCCTCTCTCTCTCTCTCTCACACTCCCCCTTTTTTTAAAAAAAGATTCCATTTTGGATACAAAAAGCAAAAGCAGCTTAAAACATGAAGAGGGATCCTTTTCCCCACTAAAACTGCTCGGTGCTTTTCGCATTGTTAGGAGTAGACTCCTCTAGTTGGGTAGACAATATACAGTCAGTGTAGCTTTAAGGCTGATGTCATGTTAGAGTGCAATTAGTAAGTGCAATTATCTCTAAGAGGAAGCCAGGAGAGCGCATCTCTCTCTCTCTCTGCTGGACTTGCTGTGTTTGATAACTGTTTGCGTGAACTGCGATTACTGAAGAAGACAACGGAAGATTGTGTAAGATATTTGATATTGTTGAGACTTTGTCGTTTGACTCAATTTGACATCACTGCTCGTTGAGCAGTAGCTTAGTATAGTAGTTTTTACAAACCTAAGTAAAAAGCTATTCTATTTTACTTAAACAGTGTCTGGTATACTTATTGTGTGTACATTAGCAACATTCCTCTGGCTGCATTCTCTGCTACACACCCTCTGCTTGTCTCCCAATGGAGAGATCACCTCTTGCAAGACTTGCAAGCAACCTTGCCTTCCCATATTTGAGGTCACCACAATTACAATCAAATACATTCACTTTATTCCATCCTTGGTCCAAACAAAGAGAAGCTGAGCTCCTTGGCTAAATGGAGAGACGTCCTCCTCAGCGGCTGAAGTCCACAGGAACTCGGAGGGGGAAGGGGGCGGGGCAACAGGTGAAAGCCAACAGCCCTCCTCCCAAGGGCAACCGGAAGCCAGAGAAGTGAGTTGACCAGCAAAACAAGAGGATTGTGTTTCGCTAATGCCGAGGTATCCCCCAAACTGGGGTTTCAACTGGGCTACTTAGAAGTCCACAGGGGACCGTCTAGATCCAAAGAAGCAGAGCAGGTGGATCACTTCCTGAGGTCCATGGAGATGGCATTGGCCGTCGTCTGTCCAAAGATGAACGTGCCGAGGACGACCATGAAGATCCCGTAGCTGACCACCATCCACCAGCTGAGGTGAGGAGACAAAAACAGTTCAGGCCAGCGAGGAGGGAGAGCAGGGAGAGAGGGGATGATGGGTCAAGGCCAAGCACCGCTCTTACCTCACTCCTCCAGCGCCCTGAACCTCAGAAAGCTTGGTGTGGATGAGGCAGAGGCCTGGCGAGGGAGAAAAACAGACCAGCAAAATTTGGCAGCCTATCAACGGCCTCACGGTGGCCCCCCCAGAGATCGAGTCCCCTCCGCCCCCGTGAGATCGAGTTGAGAGGAAGCACTTTTCCATTTGTGCCCCATGACCTCCTGCTGCACAGGGCGAGTCTCTTAGCCAGGCAGGCGTTCACTCCCTTCAGGGGTCAGCCCTGGGCAGGACGCAGCCATCAGAGGGCCAGGCGGGGATTCCCATCCTGTCCCCAGAGGGGCAGAAAACACCCTGCCTGTGCCTTGCCAGGCTCCCCCTGCTCCTCCCTGGCCTCGTCTCCTGCCCCAGGCAGAACCCGAGGTGGCTCTTCAGGGGCAGCTGTTGTGGCCCAGCCGGCTCCGGATGAGCTGCTGATGGACACCTCTAGTGAGGAGTCCTATGAGTCTGCTCTGGAGGAGGAGGAAGGCGACCTTGAGAGAGCAGATAGCCCTGCTGGTCATCAGGAGGCACCTGGGTCTTGGAGTAGTGGGGAGGATCAAGGCCACTTTGTCCCTGATGCTCGATTGAGAAGGGCTGAGAAGAGGAGGCTTCAATTGCGTCAGAAGCGAACTCGGAGGATTTGAATTAGTCCCAGCTGCCTAATGACTGGCCCCTTCCAAGAGGGTTTAAAAGGAAGTCTTTGCTGAAGGAGTTCTTGCAGAGAACAACATTGGATTTCTAGGTTCGTGTTTATTCGTGTTAGGAAGCTTCGTATCTGTTCAGAGGCATTCAGGCAAGCAGCCAAGAGAGTCAGTGACAAGCAGCCAGTCTTGTATTAGTCAGAGAAAGGGGGGTCAGGACAGGCAGCCATGGCTGCCTTCCTCGCCAATCCTCTCCCCAAAGCCAGAGTTGAGTTGACCTGGCTGCAGCCCAGACCAGCAGGAATGGAGAAGACGGCCATCCTGTAGTGAAGAAGAACCGCAGGAGGAGCCGCCTTCCCCCCTCCAGCCAGGAAACCTTTTCCCTACCTGGGAAGACAAAGATGAAGCAGGCGGCCAGCCCCCCAATGACCGAGATGACCCTGCCGATGTCCGGAATGAACAAGGCCAGGAGGAGGGTGAGGAGGAACCAGGAGAAAGTTTGCAACAGGCGTCGCCGTCTCTCCCGAGTCGCGTCTTCGTCCATGCTTTCCCCTTTGTAGCGCAACCAGAGACCTTCCAAGACAGTTCTAGGAGGGAGACCTCGGGAGGGTCAGCAGGAGCCCCTTCCCACATCCCTCCCCCCACCACTGGTTGGCCGGCTAGTCAGCCTACTCACCTGCCACAGAAGTGTAAGATAGGGTAGGAGGTCAGGACCGAGAGAATGATGAAGGCCCGGGCGAAGGCCACTGGAATGTCGTCTGAGGGGTAGGAGAGCAACACGTCCTGCTGCACACTCTCACCAAAGGTCAGGAAGCCGCAGACCCCTAGCAGAGACGGAGGGAGGCTGCTGCCACACCAGGCAAGGCTCCTGCCGGGGCCTCAGCCAAAGCGGAAGCAACAGTACAGAGCGAGGAGCTGGCTTGGAGGATCCACTCCCTACCTGTGCCCATGTAGACGAAGAGGGCGATGACCATGGCGGCTGTCACGACGACTCCCCAGGACCTGACCTGCGGGCTCTTCATGCTGTTGAAGATGGGCACGCTGCTGACGTGGCACTGCAGAAGGGGAGAGAAGAGGCTCGGTGACCATCCCGGATGGGGCCTGTGTGTGCGCGTGCCATGTGCAGCAAAGCAGCTTTGGGGAAAGAGGGACCATGCCGCCATCCTCAACCAGAACTCTGAAGTCTGCAGCACAAAGTCTCCACGCCCTTCATCCATTTAGGCAGGCATTAGGGTCACTGAAGATGCCCACTGTAGACGGACATCCATTTGAGGACTCCTGCTTTGGAAACAACTAAATTCACAACTAGGAACCCAAGATTCCTGGGGAAAACATCTTAACCAACTGATGGGGTAGTTAACTACCAGGGGTCTCCAACCTTTGCAACTTTAAGTCGGAAGGACTTCAGCTCCCAGAATTCTGGGAGTTGAAGTCCTTCAGACTTAAAGCTGCAAAGGTTGGAGACCCCTGGCCCAGGCCCTGACACTGACAGCTTTGCTGGCTGGAGAAGTCTGGGAGCTGAAGTCCTTCAGACTTAAAGCTGCAAAGGTTGGAGACCCCTGGCCCGGGCCCTGACACTGACAGCTTTGCTGGCTGGAGAAGTCTGGGAGCTGAAGTCCTTCAGACTTAAAGTTGCAAAGGTTGGAGACCCCTGGCCCAGGCCCTGACACTGACAGCTTTGCTGGCTGGAGAAGTCTGGGAGTTGAGGTCCTTCAGACTTAAAGTTGCAAAGGTTGGAGACCCCTGGCCCAGGCCCTGACACTGACAGCTTTGCTGGCTGGAGAAGTCTGGGAGCTGAAGTCCTTCAGACTTAAAGCTGCAAAGGTTGGAGACCCCTGGCCCGGGCCCTGACACTGACAGCTTTGCTGGCTGGAGAATTCTGGGAGCTGAAGTCCTTCAGACTTAAAGTTGCAAAGGTTGGAGACCCCTGGCCCAGGCCCTGACACTGACAGCTTTGCTGGCTGGAGAAGTCTGGGAGCTGAAGTCCTTCAGACTTAAAGTTGCAAAGGTTGGAGACCCCTGGCCCAGGCCCTGACACTGACAGCTTTGCTGGCTGGAGAAATCTGGGAGCTGAAGTCCTTCAGACTTAAAGTTGCAAAGGTTGGAGACCCCTGGCCCAGGCCCTGACACTGACAGCTTTGCTGGCTGGAGAAGTCTGGGAGCTGAAGTCCTTCAGACTTAAAGTTGCAAAGGTTGGAGACCCCTGAACTACCCCATCAGTTTCATTCCAGTAGCTGAGAATAATTTTAACTGCCATCAGCCTTTTTAACTGAACCTGGCAACTATTCCTTGCCAGCATCAAATGGGAATCTCCTTAAAACCTCCACGTTTCCACCGCAGCCTTTTCCTATGCTGGCTGGGGAATTCTGGGCGTTGAAGTCCACAAGTCTTAAAAGTTCCCAAGTTTGGACACCCTCGATCTAGATGCCTTCAAGGATGGGAAATGTCCAACCGCTCCCTCTGCAAAGTCTCTCTTGGCAAAGCCCAGGGCAGAGAGCCGAGCAGCACGAACGTTACCTGGAAACCAAAGCAGATGGTGGGCATGGCATTGAAGACAGACACCCAGGAGGAAGGGCTGCAGGGAGGAAGAGGAGCTGCATTAGCTACGGCTGGATCCTTCCCCCGTCCCCACCCCCCACAAGCGCCTCATCAGAATGAGGTAGCAACGGACGATACCGAGGCCTGAAACATTGGTCAAGTACACTTTGGTCAAGAAGTAAAAATTGCACGCTATGCTCAATATATTGCTGTATTTGCAAAAAGGTTCTGCCCCAGACAGCATCCTGTTTGCTGGGTTGCTCCCACGATCTTTTCCCAGCAACTTCCCCATTTATCTCCTTGCTAGACACAAATAGCCTCTGAATGCATATATCTTGTCGACCTAAGCAAACTGTGTCAACCGGTAGGTTTTCAAGTCCCCCACCTCCATTTTTGGGCAGATGTAGGAGAACGGGAATGTCTACGTCACCGAGGGTATAAGAGGCAATCCTTGTCAATATTTGGGGGTTCAGACATTTTGTATGGGCTACGTGCCCATCTCTGAAACTGTGCACAATAAAATCTTTGCTGCTTTGAAGAGCTTTTCTGTGTGTCTTGGCCTTTTCCTACAACAAATGGTGCATTGGCCGGGAATACAGACGAGGCGATGTTTCGCTGAGGGCAGCTTCACCCCTCGGCTCCGTTGAGAGGCCATTCCTGAACATTCTCCAGGCGCCATGGGGGAGTGCAGAAGATGCCCCAGCCAAGACCCCCCTCCCCACCAAACTGGTTCTCTGCGAACAACGCTGCCAATCTGTCCACAACTGGGCCATGGGAGACCCCCTTTCCAGGGAGCTGCTCCGCTCCCCTGGCAGAATAGCAGCTCGAGGAAGAGACGAGCCAGTTACTGCTGCTAACTGAGCAGGGGAGGGGGTTACTCAATCAACCCCAACAACGCCCAATAGTTGACACTGCCATGTAAAAGACGGCCAGATGTGCAGTACAGAAAATGGGGGAGTGAGGAGGCCAGGCCTTTATTATTTATGCCAGTCTCTGCCTCTCTGGGCACAGCCAGCGTTCACGTACCTGGTTGTGATTGCCTCTGGGGAGATCTCTGGATCAGGCCAAAAATACTTTATAATGACGACAATTGTGACGTACCAGGTCCCGATCACACTCAAGCAGCTGGAAGGGAGCAAAATGTAGGGATGTGGTGATCAACACGAAACATTTTCATGGATCTTTTATTTCAAGGCCAACATTTTTCAAACAATGTACATTACAATCAGAAACAGGAGTGACTGAAAGGATGATTGACAGAAAGCTTGGGATATGGATCTGGGTAATCCCCTGCAGGAGATCAATTGGTAAAGGTTATGAAAATAACCTGTGCGGTGGGTTGGACTAAGAGAAAAACCAGCTAGCTTTCACGACTAAGGTGGGACTAGAAGCCACAGTCTCCCCTTTCTAGCCCAGTGCCTTAACCACTAGACCAAACTGGCTTAGCTTATAAATTAAACATGATTTTAACATAGCCTAGGGAAGGGTGCTACCCCATACATCCCTTTGTCCGATTCGCCCCCACAGAGAGGGACTTCTCCGGGTGCCGTCCGCCAGGCAATGCCAGTGGGCGACGCCCAGGGGAAGGGCCTTCTCTGTGGTGGGCCCAACCCTCTGGAACGCCCCGACCTTAGAACAACCACGAACCCCCCGACCTTAGAACAACCACAGACCTCCGCGCCTTCCGCCAGAAATTAAAGACTCTCTTGTTCCATCAGGCTGGTTTGGCCTAAGTTATTTACCTAGCCTACAGTCTGTACCTTAAATTGTTTTAATTGGGTTTTAGATGGGGTTAAGTTTTCATGTTTTAAATTTTTAGCGCAGGGATAATTTATTTAATTCGGTCTTAATTATTTATATTTGTGATATTTATGTGTTTTTTAATTTCCTTTGGGGAGAGGGAGCGGTTATATAAGTCTAACTAATAAAATAAATAAAATAGATAAATAAATAAAAATCCAGTTGGTGGAAGGGATGGCGAAGAGCAGCCTGGAGAAGAACAAACCCATGGAAAGCATTGAGGGTGAACACACAGGATTTCCCCTCCTGGGATCCAGACTTTTGCTGCTGCGAAAAGTTAAGAGTTAAAAGAGGCTCCCCCGTTCAGTTCTTGTCCTATAAAAAAGAACTGACAGCTGGTTTGTGGCTGGGGGTGGCGAGAAAGAGGTGAAGGCAGGCAACCTCCAAGCCAAAGGCAAGCCCCTCAGCAGCAGCAGCTGGAAAGCCAGAGTTCTTGGACCTGACGCAGCTGCGAAGGGGCAGGAAAAAAGGCCCACCAGAGTCAACCCACACAACGTCCAGGGGTGGGGGAGGCCCTTTGGGGGATATGGACACCAGCAGCAGCCCCCCCCCCCATTCCTTCCCCCGTGGCAGGTACCTGGCGTATTTCTGGAAGCCAATTTCTTTGGGGATGGACAGGGGGAGGATGAAGAGAAGGGCCGTCAGGCTGATGGTGAACTTGCGATCTGTGAACCAGCAGCTCCTCCCTTCTTTGGCGCAGCTCTTGATCAGCACTGGGATGACTTCCGGAGACACAGAAAGAGACAATCGGCATCCAAGGGCCCCATCCACCGTATTAGCAGGGCTGAGAAAAGGGCTCGTGCCAACACCAGGATGGCCACGCTCCCTCAGAGAAACCGGGGGGCAAAGTCTAGTTGTGAGAGATGAGGGGTGCTGGGGAGGAGGTCCTCGGCCTTCGAGGGGGTGGGTGAAAAACGGGGGCCGACCCACTTGATTACGTCTGGAGTTCAAAGTGGGCTGCCCTCCCCCCCCCCCAAAAAAAAAGACATCGCCCAAGACGGGACCTGGGAGAAGTCTAGGGCAGGGGTCTCCAACCTTTGCAACTTTAAGTCTGAAGGACTTCAGCTCCCAGAATTCTCCAGCCAGCTTTGCTGGGTGGAGAAGTCTGGGAGCTGAAGTCCTTCAGACTTAAAGTTGCAAAGGTTGGAGACCCCTGGTCTAGGGGAAGCCCCGCAGGGCATCACCCACTGCCCACACTCACTCTTGTCCTGCTGATCCCCGATGATAATGAGGAAGGCAATGCAGGTGCCAAAGGTATAGACCACGATGGCCACCTCGCACAGGACGCCCAGGACTCGGCCACAAACAGCCCACACCACTTCCTGATAGGTGCGTTCGTTACTGGCCTGGGAGCAGTAGGCCAGGATGACCAGTCCTCCGATGATGAACAGCAGCAGCCCCTGCAAGGGAGGCAAGGAAGGGCAGCGTTAGGTGGGAGGGAGGGAGGGAGGGAAGGGTGCCAGGCAGAACAGCCCTTGCAACACACACACACACACACACACACACACACACACACACACACACACACACGATGGTTCAGTGGTTAGAATGCCGTCCTGCAGGCTACTTCTTGCTGACAAGTTTGAATCTCAGCAGGCTCAAGGCTGACTCAGCCTTCCGTCCTTCCGGAGGTGGGTCAAATGAGGACCCAGCTTGTTGGGGAAATACGCTGACTGTGTAAGCCGCTTAGAGAGGCTGGGAAGCTCTGGGAAGAGGCACTAAGTGTTATTGCTATTGCAGCAAAGCAGGGGGTGTAGGAAACTCACACACCACCACAGGACAAGCTCTCTGGCCAGGCCCTTTGGGACCCCAAAGAGCATTCATGGAGGGGGTCAGCCCTTGCCCTCTGGTGCGTGTGCCCGGCTAACAGAGCCACCCTTCTCTTGCTCCTCGGGGACACTCAGGCTAGCAATAAGCCCTGGCCAGCAAAGGAAGGCAGCGGAAGGGCCTGGGCCAGCACCGGGTCCCAGGTGAGGTTTGCTCCCTTCCGCAAGGATGAGCCCCTTTTGAGGGGCACCGGGAGAGCCCAGCCCAGCCCAGCAGCACCAAGAAGGGCCCTTCACCATCTGCATGGCGATTCCAGCTGCCACTCCGCCGGCCATCTGGAAGGCCGCGGGGAAGTTGAGCAGGCCGGCGCCCAGCGCGGCGTTGACGACAATGAAGACGGCGCCCAGCATGGAGGTGGTGGCAGGCCGGGGCTCCTCCGCGCTGGGGCTCTGCAGCAGCCGGGCCCGCTCGCCCGCGTCGGCTCTCCACTCCCAGTCGCCATAGTCCCTGTTGATGCCCACGTGGCTCTGAGTCATCTTCTCCTGCAATCCAACTTCTCCCAGGAGCCACCTCCCACATGCCTTGGGACGAGGGAGGGGCTAGGGGTCCTGTGGGGCAGCAGCAGCAGCAGCACTTCTGGGGAGAAAAGCCAGGCGCCATCAGCCCCCCCCTCTCCCAGCTCCTTAGACCCCAGACCTGCCCCCCTCGCCCTCCCCCACTGCCCCCCCAAATCAGCTGCTTAGACCCCAGAAATATCCCCCCAGCTTAGACCCCAGACCTGCCCCCCTCCCCCCACTGTCCCCCCAAATCAGCTTAGACCCCAGACCTACCCCCTCGCCCTCCCCCCACTGCCCCCCAAATCAGCTGCTTAGACCCCAGAAATGCCCCCCCAGCTTAGACCCCAGACCTGCCCCCCTCCCTCTTCCCCCAAATCAGCTCCTTGGACCCCAGACCTGCCCCCCACTGCCCCCCATCAGCTTAGACCCCAGACCTGCCCCCCTCCCCCTCCCCCTACTGCCCCCCAAATCAGCTGCTTAGACCCCAGAAATGCCCCCCTCGCCCTCCCCCCATCAGCTCCTTAGACCCCAGACCTGCACCCCTCCCCCGACTATCCCCCCAAATCAGCTCCTTGGACCCCAGAAATGCCCCCCTCGCCCCCCAATCAGCTCAGACCCCAGACCTGTCCCCCCCCCCCCCAAAATCGGCTCCCGGGCCTTAAGGGCAGGCAGGGGGGGCCTGCAGGGCAAGAGCTCCAGGCGGGGCTTCGGGAAGGCGGCACGGAGCCCACCGCCCTGGGAGGCCCTTGGTGGGCCCAGCCAAGCCCCCGCCTCACCAGGCCACACAGCCGGACGGGAGACCCCCCCAACCGCCCCCCCCCCCACCCCTGAACCGGCCTCGCCCGCGGAGGCTCCTGCCCTGCGCCGTTCCCGGGACAGGCTCGGCGGGGTCGGCTCCCCCCGATGCGGCTCTTCCCCCCCCGTCCCCGATCCCCAGCCGCCCAGAGCCTCACCGCTCCGCTCGGTCAGGCAGGCAGGAGGCGAGGAGGCCGGTGCCCGGGCGAGATCCGGGGCGGGGAATCCGGCTGGAGAGACCCCGGGCGACGCGGCCGGGCCGAAGTCCGGGACCCGCCCCGGGGACGCCCAAGCGCCTCCCCGATCACGCGCGCCCTGCAGCCGCGACCCCCGGCCGCCTCCTCGGGGAGAGGCCGGGGAAAGGAAGCCTCGCCCGGCTCCTCGGGGGTGGGCTGGATGATCTCCGCCGCCCCTTCCTGCCCTTCAGCCCCGACCGGCTGCGATGAAGCCCCGCTTGGGACTGAGGAGAGCCCGGTCATGGCCCCCGCCCGTTGCGCAACCCCGGGAATCTGGGGCCACGTGCTAAATAGCAGGGATCCCGGGGGCTCCAGAGCAAGGGGGCACCCAAAGCACAGCGGTCGGGCCTCTCCTTAAAGCAGCCCCCCACCCTCCCAGGCCAGGCAGAGGACCCCGGGCTCTTCAGGAGGCTGCTCTGTGCAGGGCAGGGGGCGATTCAGCTGCAGGAGGACCCAAGGGGGCTCAGGTGCCACCCAGGGCATCTCCCTGGTGGAGCCAAAGCCCAGCCGAGCCTGGCACCTTTGGTGTCCAAGAGGGGTGTGGCTTCAGCCCCCCTACTCCCTCTCCCCGGATTGCACGCGCCAGGTAAGCCACCATTGCCCGAGGTGAGACCTGCCATGGAGATGCAGCCATCCTTGGTCATGTAGAGTCCAGGGGTCTCCAACCTTGGCAACTTTAAGTCTGAAGGACTTCAGCTCCCAGAATTCTCCAGCCAGCTTTGCTGGCTGGAGAATTCTGGGAGCTGAAGTCCTTCAGACTTAAAGTTACCAAGGTTGGAGACCCCTGATGTAGACGAAGAATTCTTTGGTTAACCGTTCCACCTGGAAAACAGAAGGTTCAATTCAAGGGGAGGCCTTCCCAAGCCCCCCCCCCCCCAAAAAAAGTCCCAAGGAGCTTGTCTAACTGGCCAAGCAGCAGAGACCCCCTGAAGGGCTTCCTTCTTTGCTGCCCCAAAGAGCACCAACATGGGAGGGGGAAATCTTCCCCCCCCCTTATCCATCCTGGGGGTTTCTGGGTATCGCCAGCTACATTCGCTGTTTTAATTTTCCACTAATTTATACGCCACACTGTAGGAGAAAAGTTATTTCAATACAACACTATCTACATAAAAATGGCTGTGTGTGTTTTCCAGCATGAGCCTGGAGCAATTTCAACCCAACTTGACGCATATATGACTTACACTCTGGAGAGAATTATTGTGGAGGGTAAGACACCCCTAAAACCCCTCGGGATGTGTGTTCTGTTAAGAGACAGCCTGTTGTGCCTTTAAATGGCTTCTACTGTACTGACGTAAAATGGCTTCTATTGTGCAGCGCAGTGGAGTTGCCGTGGTAACGGCTTCACAGTACTCCACAAGGGGGCTCCCTTTGGTAAAGGAGAAATCCAACATTAGAGATTACGTTTGGTCCGGACATTTAATAAATAAATAAATAGGGTTATCGGCTAATAGAAACTAAAAGCCCAGCTGAGAAAAATCAACACTGGCAAGTTGTGGTTTTTAACAGCCACAACATACGCCAACTTTGCCAAGCTTTACCCCAGGTGGTTTTCCACACCAGCATCCCATCCTGGACAGGGGCACACGGGGGCTTCTCAAAGACCCCAAAGGAAAGGAAATTTAATGTCTTGTGGTTATTCAGAATTATACTCATCAGTAAATAGTTTAAAAAACTGTGCTAACTTGCTGTCTTTTGGGAAGTGGAGCTCAGGTGCTACCCAGGGCATCTCCCTGGTTGGTGGAGCCAAAGCCCAGCCTGGCATCTTTTCTCTTGGTGTCCAAGATGGATGTGGCTTCACCCCCCAAGCCCCACAGCCCCCCTCCCATCCCTGTGCAGTGGGGCCCCCAAGCGAGCAACCAGAGGCCCCCTAAAGACTCCCAGACCAAGGTGTCCGATGTACAGCAGCTTTATTAAAGGGGGGAGGGAGAGGGAAGGAAGGCAGAGACTGGCGGCTTCCTGGAGGGCTGGCTGAAGCCCAGCAGATGCGCAAGAGGCAGGTCACCCATCACCTCTCGGGGGACGGACGGACTTGGAAGAGGCGCCTGTGCTGGGCTTCCCAAGCGGGAGAGGCAGTTTTCCCAGCCGCCGCACCGCCACATGCCTCTTCCGGCGGCTTTGCGGTTCCCACGGATTGGTTCCAGGAGAGGCGTCACGGGACATTTGATGGCTGCCCCTGTGCAGGTCGCTCCGTTTCCCAGAAGGCTCCTCCCCACTTGGGGTTCTGGAGGGACGGTGCAGCTGGGGAGGCCGAGCATCCTGGCACCAACAGGACAGGTGCGCAGCTGGTAAATCATGGTTGGTTGACATTGGTTGACGAGCTGACGCGGCTCTCTCCTGCCCTCTGCTTTCCAAGGGAGGGAGCATTCAGATGTTCTTAAGACCCACGTGTGGAGATCCAGGGCTCCCCCAGACAACATAAAAGAGGGTGCCAAGATTGCACAGGGGGTCAGTTTTGCAACTTCTGTCCTACTTAATGCAGGCGATGCTCCATTTCGGTGGACGTTCTGCCACCTTTGAGCAACTATCTCTACCAGAACTGAAGCAGCACTAAAAACAGTTTTTGAATAGGAGAAAATATTTCCTTGGGGCAGCTGAGAAAAATCAACACTGGCAAGTTGTGTTTTTCAAGAGCCACAACATACACCAACTTTGCCAAGCTTTACCCCAGGAGGAAGGCTTTCCACACCAGCATCCCATCCTGGAAATGGACACACACGGGGGCTTCTCAAAGACCCCAAAGGAAAGGAAAGGCAATTTAATGTCTCGTGGTTATTCAGAATTATACCCATCAGTGAATAGTTTTTTTTAAAAACGGTGCTAAAGTGCTTTCTTTTGGGAAATGAAAAAAAAAGCCTTCTATTCCTGTCACAGAACGATGAGAACTTTGTCTAGCAATTAAAAAAAGCCACTTTCCTTTGAGAGCTTGCTCTGAATCCCTGGGCACAGAGTTTGGGAGATGAACGTCCATTCCAAGCAGGCAGGCTGAACGACTATTTAGGCTGAAATGAGGCTGGCTATTTATGGGAGCTGTAGTCCTGGGGAAGGCTACCCTCCCAAAGAGGCCGAGAGAGTCTCCTAGCACAGCTCAAAGGACGCCGGAGTGTTTGCACACAGGACCGGAAGTCACCTCAAGCGATGAAGGAGGGGGGGGGGGGGCAACGACACACAGCCAAGTGACGGGTGATGAAAAGCGAGGGAAATGCTTGTTCTACACGCTGCTCCTCCTCCTCCTCCCCCCCCCCCCCTCCAGCCTAGCCAGAGTACGAAGCCATCCGGACAATCCTCCCTGTTCACTTGGACACCTGGTGGATGGCGTGGGCCAGGTAAGCCACGTTGCCCGAGGTGAGGCCTGCCACGGAGATGCGGCCATCCTTGGTCATGTAGACGGAGAATTCTTTGGTTAACCGTTCCACCTGGAAAACAGAAGGTTCAATTCAAGGGGAGGCCTTCCCAAGGCCCGCCCACCCACCCACGGAAAGTCCCAAGGAGCCTGTCTGACTGGCCAAGCAGCAGAGACCCCCTGAAGGGCTTCCTTCTTTGCTGCCCCAAAGGCAGCACCAACCCCCCCAGTTATCCATCCTGCGAGTTTCTGGCCATCGCCAGCTACATTTGCTATTTTAACTTTTCACGAATGTATACGCTGCACTGTAGGAGAAAAGTTATTTCAATACAACACTATATATATAAAAATGGCCGTTTGTGTGTGTGTGTTTTCCAGCATAAGTCTGAATTGCCTAGAGCAATTTCAACCCAACCTGACGCATATATGACTCACTCTCTGGAAAGAATTATTGTGGAGGTTAAGACACCCCTAAAACCCCTCAGAGTGTGTGTTCTGTTAAGAGACAGCCTGTCGTGCCTTTAAATGGCTTCTACTGTACTGCCGTAAAATGGCTTCTATTGTGCAACGCAGCGGAGTTGCCATGGTAACGGCTTCACAGTACTCCACAAGGGGGCTCCCTTTGGTAAAGGAGAAATCCAATATTAGAAATTACGTTTGGTCTGGACATCCCCCCCCAATTAAATAAATAGGGTTATCGGCTAGTCGAAACTAAAAGCCCAGGTGATTCCCAATGACCAAGACTGGGGACACTTCAGCAAGTACAAGGAGCACAGCAAGAATATGACCCCACATGTCCTCTGGAAGCTCTCTGGCCATCAGATCAGACACCAAGTTCTCGGGGATTTTACTGCCCTCCCCCCAGCTGACAGGACTCAACCTGGCTCAGAAGCTGATGGGCAACCTGCAGAGTTGTTTCAACTGTGAGGAACACAAAACAGGGGTGACATTATCTTGTAGGTTTCAACTACATCAGGGATGTCCAAACTTGGGAACTTTAAGAGTTGTGGACTTCAACTCCCAGAATTCCCCAGCCGCCCTGAACTACATGCACTCACACACACACAAAAACCCTCAGCCTCTTCCTTAATAGGCTTGATAGAGCAGTGTTTCTCAACCTTGGCGACTTTTAAGTCCTGTGGACTTCAACTCCCAGAATCCCCCAGCCAGGGGATTCTGGGAGTTGAAGTCCACAGGACTTAAAAGTCGCCAAGGTTGAGAAACACTGTGATAAGAGTCTTGAAAACCAGAGAGGGCGGTACACACCTTTCCGTTTTGTGTTTTAAAACAAAAGAGTGGAGCAGTAGAGAGCCAGTTTGCGGTAGTGCTTAAGGTGGTGACCCAGAGATCTGGAGGCTGTGAATTCCAGTCCCACCTTAGCTATGAAAGCCGGCTGGGTGATGTTGGGCCTGTGACCAGGAGACGGTGAGTTTTAGTCCAGCCTTAGAGGTTTACTGACTGACTTTGGGTTAGTCACTCTTTCTCAGCCCAACCCACCTCGTAGGGCTGTTGTGAAGAAAATGGGGGGAGTTGGAAATGTTTGCTGCTTTGAGTTACACATATGTGAAAGTAATAAAGGCAAGATATGAATGAATGAATGAGAGAAAGAAAAAGGAAGGAAAAGAAAAAGAAAGAAGGAAAAGAAAGGAAAGAAGGAAGGAAAGGAAAGGAAAGAAAGAAGGAAAGGAAAGAAAGAAGGAAAGGAAAGAAAAAGAAAGAAAGAGGGAGGGAGGGAGGGAGGAAAGAAAGAAGGAAAGAAAATGAAAGAAAGAGGGAGGGAGGGAGAGAAGAAAGAAAGAAAAAGAAAGGAAAGAAAGAAGGAAAGGAAAGAAAAAGAAAGAAGGAAAGAAAGAGGGAGGGAGGGAAGAAAGAAAGAAAGAAAGAAAGGAAGGAAGGAAGGAAAGGAAAGAAAGAAGGAAAGGGGGGGTTGGGGGTGGGAGGCACCGTTTTACGGTGGTTCTCCTCCTACCTCTCTGGCCGATCGCAATTTGTGTTGGCAGGAGAGCAGAGGTCGACCTCGAGACCCCTCACATGTGGGGTGCCTCAGGGGTCGGTCCTCTCGCCTCTCCTGTTCAACACATACATGAAGCCGCTGGGTGAGATCATCCGTGGTTTTGGGGTAGAGTACCATCTCTACGCTGATGACACTCAGCTGTATATATCTACCCCAAACCACCCCAACGATGCCGTAGCGGTGATGTGCCAGTGCCTAGAAGCCGTGCGGATCTGGATGGGAAGTAACGGACTCAGACTCAACCCGACCAAGACCGAGTGGCTGTGGTTTCCGACCGCCCGATTCAACCAGCTCACTTTATCGCTGGCCATAGGGGGCGAACATCTTGCCCCTGTGGATGGGGCGCGCAATTTGGGTGTCCTCCTGGATGCCTGGCTGTCCATGGAAGATCAAGTGACGGCCGTGGCCAGGAGGGCGTTTTACCAGGTTCGCCAGTTGCGCCCCCTATTGGATCGGGACGCCCTTTGCACAGTCACTCATGCTCTCGTGACATCCCGACTGGACTATTGTAACTCTCTCTACATGGGGCTCCCCTTGAGGTGCACCCGGAGACTTCAGCTGGTCCAGAATGCAGCCGCGCGAGCAATAATGGGGACCGCAAGGTATGCCCATGTAACACCGCTCTTGCGCGAGCTGCACTGGCTGCCTGTCGTCTTTCGGGTGCGCTTCAAGGTGTTAGTCATCATCTTTAAAGCGCTCCATGGCACGGGACCTAGCTATTTGCAGGATCGGATCCTGCCTCATACATCCACACGGCCGATCCGCTCCCACAGAGAGGGACTTCTCCGGGTGCCGTCCACTAGACTGTGTCAGCGGGCGACGCCCAGGGGAAGGACCTTCTCTGTGGCGGGCCCAGCCCTCTGGAACGACCTCCCCCCCAACATTAGAACAACTACGGACCTCCGCTCCTTCCGTCGAAAACTGAAAACACACTTTTTCTGCCTGGCCGGCCTTGGTTAGTCTCTACCTCTGGGGTGTTTAGGGAATTTAGTTTTAATGGGGTTTTTAGCGCAGGGACGATCAATTTAATCTGCTTTTATTTATTGTATTTATTGTTTGTATATATTTTTATATGTTTTAATTTCCCTGTGCACCGCTCCGAGTCCCCTTGGGGAGAGGATGCGGTATACAAAATTAAATATTATTATTATTATTATTATTATTATTATTATTATTAAAGAAAGAAAGAGGGAGGGAGGAAGAAAGAAAGAAAAAGGAAAGAAAAGAAAAAAAGAAGGAAAAGAAAGGAAAGAAAGAAGGAAAAGAAAGAAAAAGAAAGAAAGAAAAAGAAAGAAAGAGGGAGGGAGGGAAGAAAGAAAGAAAGAAAGAAAGAAAGAAAGAAAGAAAGAAAGAAAGAAAGAAAGAAAGAAGGAAAGAAAAAGAAAGAGGGAGGGAGGGAGATAAGAAAGAAAGAAAAAGAAAGGAAAGAAAGAAGGAAAGGAAAGAAAAAGAAAGAAGGAAAGAAAGAGGGAAGAAAGAAAGAAAGAAAGGAAGGAAAGGAAAGAAAGAAGCAAAGGAAAGAAAGAAAGAAAGAGGGAGGGAGGGAAGAAAGAAAGAAAAAGGAAAGAAAAGAAAGAAGGAAAAGAAAGAAAAAGAAAGAAAGAAAAAGAAAGAAAGAAAAAGAAAGAAAGAGGGAGGGAGGAAGAAAGAAAGAAAAAGGAAAGAAAAGAAAAAAAGAAGGAAAAGAAAGGAAAGAAAGAAGGAAAAGAAAGAAAAAGAAAGAAAGAAAAAGAAAGAAAGAGGGAGGGAGGGAAGAAAGAAAGAAAGAAAGAAAGAAAGAAAGAAAGAAAGAAAGAAAGAAAGAAAGAAGGAAAGAAAAAGAAAGAGGGAGGGAGGGAGATAAGAAAGAAAGAAAAAGGAAAGAAAAGAAAAAAAGAAGGAAAAGAAAGGAAAGAAAGAAGGAAAAGAAAGAAAAAGAAAGAAAGAAAAAGAAAGAAAGAGGGAGGGAGGGAAGAAAGAAAGGAAAGAAAGAAAGAAAGAAAGAAAGAAAGAAAGAAAGAAGGAAAGAAAAAGAAAGAGGGAGGGAGGGAGATAAGAAAGAAAGAAAAAGAAAGGAAAGAAAGAAGGAAAGGAAAGAAAAAGAAAGAAGGAAAGAAAGAGGGAAGAAAGAAAGAAAGAAAGGAAGGAAAGGAAAGAAAGAAGCAAAGGAAAGAAAGAAAGAAAGAGGGAGGGAGGGAAGAAAGAAAGAAAAAGGAAAGAAAAGAAAAAAAGAAGGAAAGAAAGGAAAGAAAGAAAGAAAAAGAAAGAAAGAAAAAGAAAGAAAGAGGGAGGGAGGGAAGAAAGAAAGAAAGAAAGAAAGAAAGAAAGAAAGAAAGAAAGAAAGAAAGAAGGAAAGAAAAAGAAAGAGGGAGGGAGGGAGATAAGAAAGAAAGAAAAAGAAAGGAAAGAAAGAAGGAAAGGAAAGAAAAAGAAAGAAGGAAAGAAAGAGGGAAGAAAGAAAGAAAGAAAGGAAGGAAAGGAAAGAAAGAAGCAAAGGAAAGAAAGAAAGAAAGAGGGAGGGAGGGAAGAAAGAAAGAAAAAGGAAAGAAAAGAAAAAAAGAAGGAAAAGAAAGGAAAGAAAGAAGGAAAAGAAAGAAAAAGAAAGAAAGAAAAAGAAAGAAAGAGGGAGGGAGGGAAGAAAGAAAGAAAGAAAGAAAGAAAGAAGAAAGAAAGAAAGAAAGAAAGAAAGAAAGAGAAAGAAGGAAAGAAAAAGAAAGAGGGAGGGAGGGAGATAAGAAAGAAAGAAAAAGAAAGGAAAGAAAGAAGGAAAGGAAAGAAAAAGAAAGAAGGAAAGAAAGAGGGAAGAAAGAAAGAAAGAAAGGAAGGAAAGGAAAGAAAGAAGCAAAGGAAAGAAAGAAAGAAAGAGGGAGGGAGGGAAGAAAGAAAGAAAAAGGAAAGAAAAGAAAGAAGGAAAAGAAAGAAAAAGAAAGAAAGAAAAAGAAAGAAAGAAAAAGAAAGAAAGAGGGAGGGAGGAAGAAAGAAAGAAAAAGGAAAGAAAAGAAAAAAAGAAGGAAAAGAAAGGAAAGAAAGAAGGAAAAGAAAGAAAAAGAAAGAAAGAAAAAGAAAGAAAGAGGGAGGGAGGGAAGAAAGAAAGAAAGAAAGAAAGAAAGAAAGAAAGAAAGAAAGAAAGAAAGAAAGAAGGAAAGAAAAAGAAAGAGGGAGGGAGGGAGATAAGAAAGAAAGAAAAAGGAAAGAAAAGAAAAAAAGAAGGAAAAGAAAGGAAAGAAAGAAGGAAAAGAAAGAAAAAAGAAAGAAAGAAAAAGAAAGAAAGAGGGAGGGAGGGAAGAAAGAAAGAAAGAAAGAAAGAAAGAAAGAAAGAAAGAAAGAAGGAAAGAAAAAGAAAGAGGGAGGGAGGGAGATAAGAAAGAAAGAAAAAGAAAGGAAAGAAAGAAGGAAAGGAAAGAAAAAGAAAGAAGGAAAGAAAGAGGGAAGAAAGAAAGAAAGAAAGGAAGAAAGGAAAGAAAGAAGCAAAGGAAGAAAGAAAGAAAGAGGGAGGGAGGGAAGAAAGAAAGAAAAAGGAAAGAAAAGAAAAAAAGAAGGAAAAGAAAGGAAAGAAAGAAGGAAAAGAAAGAAAAAGAAAGAAAGAAAAAGAAAGAAAGAGGGAGGGAGGGAAGAAAGAAAGAAAGAAAGAAAAAAGAAAGAAAGAAAGAAGGAAAGAAAAAGAAAGAGGGAGGGAGGGAGATAAGAAAGAAAGAAAAAGAAAGGAAAGAAAGAAGGAAAGGAAAGAAAAAGAAAGAAGGAAAGAAAGAGGGAAGAAAGAAAGAAAGAAAGGAAGGAAAGGAAAGAAAGAAGCAAAGGAAAGAAAGAAAGAAAGAGGGAGGGAGGGAAGAAAGAAAGAAAAAGGAAAGAAAAGAAAAAAAGAAGGAAAAGAAAGGAAAGAAAGAAAGAAAAAGAAAGAAAGAAAAAGAAAGAAAGAGGGAGGGAGGGAAGAAAGAAAGAAAGAAAGAAAGAAAGAAAGAAAGAAAGAAAGAAAGAAGGAAAGAAAAAGAAAGAGGGAGGGAGGGAGATAAGAAAGAAAGAAAAGAAAGGAAAGAAAGAAGGAAAGGAAAGAAAAAGAAAGAAGGAAAGAAAGAGGGAAGAAAGAAAGAAAGAAAGGAAGGAAAGGAAAGAAAGAAGCAAAGGAAAGAAAGAAGAAAGAGGGAGGGAGAAAAGAAAGAAAAGGAAAAGAAAAGAAAGAAAGAAAGAAAGAAAGAAAAAGAAAGAAAGAAAAAAGAAGAAAGAGGGAGGGAGGAAGAAAGAAAGAAAAGGAAAGAAAGAAAAAAGAAAGGAAAGAAAGGAAGAAAGAAGGAAAAGAAAGAAAAGAAAGAAAGAAAGAAAGAAAGAGGGAGGGAGGGAAGAAAGAAAGAAAGAAAGAAAGAAAGAAAGAAAGAAAGAAGAAAGAAAGAAAGAAGGAAAGAAAAAGAAAGAGGGAGGGAGGGAGATAAGAAAGAAAGAAAAAGGAAAGAAAAGAAAAAAAGAAGGAAAGAAAGGAAAGAAAGAAGGAAAAGAAAGAAAAAGAAAGAAAGAAAAAGAAAGAAAGAGGGAGGGGAGGAAGAAAGAAAGAAAGAAAGAAAGAAAAAGAAGAAAGAAGAAAGAAAGAAAGAAAGAAAGAAAAGAAAGAGGGAGGGAGGGAGATAAGAAAGAAAGAAAAAGGAAAGAAAAGAAAAAAAGAAGGAAAAGAAAGGAAAGAAAGAAGGAAAAGAAAGAAAAAGAAAGAAAGAAAAAGAAAGAAAGAGGGAGGGAGGGAAGAAAGAAAGAAAGAAAAGAAAGAAAAGAGAAGAAAGAAAGAAGAAAGAAAGAAGGAAAGAAAAAGAAAGAAGGAGGGAGGGAGATAAGAAAGAAAGAAAAGAAAGAAAGAAAAAAGAAGGAAAAGAAAGGAAAAGAAAGAAGGAAAGAAAGAAAAAGAAAGAAAGAAAAAGAAAGAAAGAGGGAGGGAGGGAAGAAAGAAAGAAAGAAAGAAAGAAAGAAAGAAAGAAAGAAGAGAAAGAAAGAAAGAAAGAAGGAAAAGAAAAAGAAAGAGGGAGGGAGGGAGATAAGAAAGAAAGAAAAAGGAAAGAAAAGAAAAAAGAAGGAAAAGAAAGAAAGAAAGAAAGGAAAAGAAAGAAAAAGAAAGAAAGAAAAAGAAAGAAAGAGGAGGGAGGGAAGAAAGAAAGAAAAAGAAAGAAAGAAAGAAAGAAGGAAAGAAAGAAAGAAGGAAAGAAAAAGAAAGAGGGAGGGAGGGAGATAAGAAAGAAAGAAAAAGGAAAGAAAAGAAAAAAAGAAGGAAAAGAAAGGAAAGAAAGAAGGAAAAGAAAGAAAAAGAAAGAAAGAAAAAGAAAGAAAGAGGAGGGAGGGAAGAAAGGAAAGAAAGAAAGAAAGAAAGAAAGAAAGAAAGAAAGAAGAAAGAAAGAAAGAAGGAAAGAAAAAGAAAGAGGGAGGGAGGGAGATAAGAAAGAAAGAAAAAGGAAAGAAAAGAAAAAAAGAAGGAAAAGAAAGGAAAGAAAGAAGGAAAAGAAAGAAAAAGAAAGAAAGGAAAAAGAAAGAAAGAGGGAGGGAGGGAAGAAAGAAAGAAAGAAAGAAAGAAAGAAAGAAAGAAAGAAAGAAGAAAAGAAAAAAGAAAGAGGGAGGGAGGGAGATAAGAAAGAAAGAACAAGAAAGGAAAGAAAGAAGGAAAGGAAAGAAAAAGAAAGAAGAAAAAGAAGAGGAAGAAAGAAAGAAAGAAAGGAAGGAAAGGAAAGAAAGAAGCAAGGAAAGAAAAGAAAGAAAGAGGGAGGGAGGGAAAGAAAGAAAGAAAAAGGAAAGAAAAGAAAAAAGAAGGAAAAGAAAGGAAAGAAAGAAAGAAAAAGAAAGAAAGAAAAAGAAAGAAAGAAAGGGGAGGGAGGGAAGAAAGAAAGAAAGAAAGAAAGAAGAAAAGAAAGAAGGAAAGAAAAAGAAAGAGGGAGGGAGGGAGATAAGAAAGAAAGAAAAAGAAAGGAAAGAAAGAAGGAAAGGAAAGAAAAGAGAAGGAAGGAAAGAAAGAGGGAGGAGAAAGAAAGAAAGAAAGGAAGGAAAGGAAAGAAAGAAGCAAAGGAAGAAAGAAAGAAAGAGGGAGGGAGGGAAGAAAGAAAGAAAGGAAAGAAAAGAAAGAAGGAAAAGAAAGGAAAGAAAAGAAAGAGGGAGGGAGGGAAGAAAGAAAGAAAGAAAGAAAGAAAGAAGAAGAAAGAAAAAAGAAAGAAAGAAAGAAAGAAAGAAAGAAAGAAAGAAAGAAAGAAAGAGTTGGCAGCCTCTTAAATTTACAATCCTAAGATCCCCATTGAAGTCCATCATCAAAGAGTCTGGAGCTCAGCAAGAGATGAAAATAAGGGTCCTCCTTAAAGCCAGCCTCTCGGAAGCCCCCCGGGTTGGGCTGCTAATAAAGGGGCAGGAGGTGAACAGAGGCCCAGCCCCTTCTTACCTGCTCTGGCTTGAGGCCCGTGAAGCAGAACATGCCGATCTGATCCGTGATGTGCTGCCAGTTATGGGAAGAGCCTTCCTTCTTCAGGTTGGCCACCAGTTGGGTGCGCATGCCAATAATGCGGTCGGCCATCCCCTTCACCTCGGCCAGCCTGCCCAGAGAAGCCAGGAGGAGCGCTCAGCAACAGGGACAGCAGGTCCACCACCACCCCGTGCCCTCCCTGTTCTGCCCCCCCCCCCGTGCCCCCCATCATGTCAGAGCCCAGAGGGAGAAGGCTGCTTCAAAGCGGAGGCATTTCCGTGAAGGACAGAATGCTCGGCCCTCGATTCAGCGTGGGACTGCTCCCACTTTCCCAGGGCGAAGTAGGCTCAAAAGGCAGCCTCCGTCCCGTGGCCGCTGGCCCACCCTGGCCCTCCCTTCAGACCCTCTGTAGCTACACCAGGAGCAGCCCAGCACAGGATGCCGCACCAACACACTTTGGGCAAAGCGGCATTCAGCCCCGCCAGGCTCTGGCCTGAGGCCCCCCTTGCCCAAAGGCTCTGCTCCGCCTCCTGCCAGGACCCTCACCATTCCTTCCGCAGATCAGGGCTGTTTAGGATCATGGAAGCTATCCGGGCCCCATTGACGGGCGGGTTGGAATACATGGGGCGGATCAGGATCTTGAGCTGGGACTCCACCCTCTTGGCTTCCTCGGAGTCCTTGCAAATGACCGTGAAGGCGCCCACACGCTCCCCTGGAGACAGAAGCCAAGTTAATTGTGGACCCCTCCTCCCTATTCCACCAACATCACCCAGACCCTCCCTCTGCAGCCCCCCTCGGCTCCTTCCCTGGCCCTGTTGACTGGACAAACCCTTGGACATCCTCTCCTGAAGACGGCCCATCACCCTCGGATTCATTTCTTCAGGATGGAGGGTCCAACCCTCTCACAGCCACAGGAGAGCTCCACCCCCCACCCCAACACCCCCCCCCCCCAATCAGCAGGATGCCTGGTGTGTGCAGAGGAGCACGGAAGTCCAGCTCCTTTCCTGGTCTGTTACACACAAGGAGGCGCTAAACCCCCTTGCGAGGAGGAGATAGGACAGGGCAGCTGGGAGGGGGGGCTGAAGTTGAAGGTCTGGACGCACCTCCCTTGCATGACTGGCCCCGAGGAGGCTTGGGCACTGCAACCAAGGCAGAAATCTTGGCCATCTTTAGGCTTGGGCACTGCAACCAAGGCAGAAATCTTGGCCATCTTTTCCCACAGCCCCAAGGGAGAGGGGGGAGCTTTCTTTAGTTCCATTCTCCATGTTTGGGGTGGGGAGGGGGGTGGCTCTACTGTGCTGTAGAAACCCAGCCAGTTTGGTCAGTGCTGGAGTCATTGTTTGCTCCTAGGAAGGGGCCCAACTGAGACCCCAATGGAGGCTCTGGACCGGCTGCATGGGTGCTACCCAAAATTGGGCCACAGATGGCATGAAGCGCCCAGCAGACACATAGTAGGGATTTTAACAGGTTTTAGACAGGCTATTCGTTATTTAATGTATTTTTAATAGGTTTTAAATTGCTTTCTATGTTTATATTCGGGATTTTACTGTTGCCTGTACACTGCCCTGAGTCCCGGAAGGGAGAAGGGCGGTATAGAAATTTAAATATTAAATTAAAATTAAATTAAATTACAAAGCCCCTGGTGCAGCAAGCAGGCTCTCGCTAGCCACGCCTTCCGGGAGCAACCCAAGAGAACCCCCTTCCCTCCCAGGCGATGTAAAGTCCTGGCACCCCCATTTCTCCCGGGGACACCCCAGAAACTCCCCTTCCGAGCCTTTCCCTCTGAAAGAGGAAGCGCTGAGGGGGTCTTCCTGGGGTGGGGAAGAGAGAAGGCTTACCGTAGAGGCCCATGTTCTTGGCGTAGGACTGGGAGAGGACAATGTTAATGCCTTGCTCAATGAAGTGACGGACGGCCCACGCGTCTCGGTTTATGTCCCCGCTGGCAAAGCCCTGATAGGCCATGTCAAAGAAGGTGAAGAGGTTCCTTTTCTGGAAAAGAGTTTCCAAGGGCGGCCGCTTGAAGCAGAACATCTGGCAGCTGCTGGCCTTCCCCTTGTACGAGGGGGTAGCTCAACAAGACACCTGAGGTTTTCACACAAACCCCCCCCCCCAAAAAAGCAAAAAAAAAAAAAAAAACCACAGGCCTGAAATGTGTAACACACAAGCATCTTATGCATGCAATTCAACACTGGGAAACCCCAAAAATGCACGGAAGGCTGAAGGTCATTAGAGCAGGGGTCCCCAACCTTTGCAACTTTAAGTCTGAAGGACTTCAGCTCCCAGACTTCTCCAGCCAGCTTTGCTGGCTGGAGAATTCTGGGAGCTGAAGTCCTTCAGACTTAAAGTTGCAAAGGTTGGGGACCCCTGACTTAGAGCATTCCCAGGCCCTGCTGGTTTCATTACATTTATTAATTAGCAGAATCAATAACTCTGGGGAAATAATAACCATCATCATCATGAACAAAAGGTGGCCACCTTCCCCCACATCCTTCACTCCTTCCACAGTCATCAAAGCAAGGTTTCGAATGCAGTATTGCGGGCTAATCCAGCTCACTGCCAGGGGTTTGATCCTGACTGGCTCAAGGTTGACTCGGACTTCCATCCTTCCCAGGTCGGTAAAACGAGGACCCAGACGGCTGGGGGCCAATTCGCTGAAAGCATTGTGCAGCACATGTAAGGATCACATGTAAACGCAAGCTGGTTCCTTCCTTTCTGCTCTTGAAAGCTGAGGCTATCCTCCCCCCCCCCCCATCTCCGGGGCGCAGGGGCAGCCCCCCCTAGCAGTCCGTCTCTTGGCGACTCCTTTTGGGGAAGGCAGTCCCTACGGCTGCCACTGGCACACCAGCCACCGTTGGGCACGGTGGCTTCAGCAAGATCTCCCTCTTCAAGTGGAGCCAAACCCCAAAACGCAACAGCTCTGCCTCTCACGGGCTTACTCTTTACTTATTTATTGAATTTATACCCTGCCCTTCTCCAAACGGACCCAGGGCGGCGCACAGGAATTAAAAAACATACAAACATATAAAACTTTTAAAAAACTTATTCAATTAAAGACCTTTGCTATAACCAAATTAAAATCCCCATTTAAAACTATCTATGAGTCAGTATTAGAGGCTACGCTAGGCCGGCTAGTTGGAATAGGTGTGTCTTCAGACACTTGCGGAAGAGGCGGAGGTCGGTGATGGTGTGAAGTTCAGGGGGGAGGTCGTTCCATAGGGCAGGGCCCGCCCCAGAGAAGGCTCTTCCCCTGGGTGTCGCCAGTCGGCATTGTCCGGCCGATGGCACCCTGAGAAGGCCCTCTCTGTGGGAGCGTATCGGTCTGAGGGATGCATGGGGCAGGAGGCCGTCTCTTACTCTGAGCTTGTTCCTTCCCATTCATTCCTTCAGACCTTCTAGCTACAAGCTCAGCAACCTCCCCAGCAACCCAGACCAGAGTAGAGAGACAGGGCCTTGTGTTAGCTTAGTGATGGTATCTCCCAGGAGAGGCTACACAGTGAAGGGAGAGGACTGAGACCTGCCACTCCCCCACCGGAGCCCCAGATGCCTTGGCTTCCCCAAACAACTGCCTGGAACTAGGCAGGAGCAGAACTACTCCATCTCCAGCTTTCCAGGACACCCAGGCCTTCAGCATTCTCAAACAACGGCTGAGAAGTCCCAGCACGACCAAGAAGCCTGGTCTGAATCCTGATCAAAGGGGATCCAAACCAATTTCATTATCATTTTAGTACAATGACAATAAAGATTATTATTATTCAGACAATCTGCACCCTCCTCTGCAGCGGATTCCCTATCGTTTTTCAGCAATTTCCCTCCAAACACGGAAGTTGGAGACTACCCAGAAACTGAGCAACACGCACTATAAAGGTAAGTATTTGGACTCCAGCACATTCATATCTGGGTCTCTGCACGACTACTCTAGGTCAGGGGTCCCCAACCTTTGCAACTTTAAGTCTGAAGGACTTCAGCTCCCAGACTTCTCCAGCCAGCAAAGCTCCAGCAAAGCTGGCTGGAGAATTCTGGGAGCTGAAGTCCTTCAGACTTAAAGTTGCAAAGGTTGGGGACCCCTGACCTAGGTGCCTCTTTACTCCCACCATTTCTGTCGCTCCACGGAAAATCAGGATGGGTGATTAAAGAGAGGCCTTGCCTCCCGCCTCACCTGGGCCCTTTCCCTAAGTCCCCCTGGCCTGGCTCAGCTATTCAGCCAACCAGTCAGGAGTTCTCCAATCAGAGATCCTTGGAACGTGTTCTGAAAGCACCATAAATTGAACAAACCAGCTTGTATTTCCCCCTAACAGCTTTCCCTCTACCTTCAGAGGCCGAAAATGTGGTCGCAAGAAGGCCAATGGCAAGTCCCACGTGGCCCAGGATGCTCCCATCCCACAGGCTTTTCAACTACCACCGCCCTTCCCCGCCCACCCAGCCTCCTCTTCCCTCCTTCAGCCACTCCAAGACCTCGGCTTCTCTGCCTCTTCCTGAAAGGGGGAAAGGATTACGTTTCATAGTTAGCTCTAATAATTCAGAAATGGCAAACGTCTGCTGTTTCCTGGATAGGATGCCTCCCCAAAAGCAATTTTGTTAGCTGCAAACCTTGGTCTCAAGTCAAAGCACCTTTGTATAAAATAAGATATTAAGAGCAATAGGAAAAATAGGTATCAATGCACAAGAAAAGCCAATTTTAGGTATAGAAAGAAAATTAAATTGTAAAGTAAAAATCACGACGCCAGTTGAGGAAAGGGGCCAAATCCCAACGTAATTAAAATCAGACAAAACACCCATTTCCCCTGCACTCTACAGGCCCCCAAAGGACGTCCCAGGAGCACAGCCAAAGCCCCCAAGGGCTGAAGGGAGACCCCTGCCTGGGCCCAGCACTCACCTTCACCGCTGCAGCCAGCTCCTTCCATTGCTCTGGACGAGGGTCCACTCCAGTGGGGTTGTGAGCACAGGCATGGAATAGAATAATGCTCTTTTCTGGAATTTTCTTTAAAAAAAAAAGATGCAGGAATAAGGCAGGGACCATGATCCCTTTGAATAATACAATACAATAGCAGAGTTGGAAGGGACCTTGGAGGTCATCTAGTCCAACTCCCTGTCTAGGCAGGAAGCCCTATACCGTTTCAGACAAATGGCTATCCAACATCTTCTTGAAGATTTGCAGTGTTGGGACATTCACAACTTCTGGAGGCAATTTCTGTTCCACTGATTTATTGTTCTCACTGTCAGGAAGTTTCTCCTCAGTTCTAAGTTGCTTCTCTCCTTGATTAGTTTCCACCCATTACTTCTTGTTCTGTCCTCAGGTGCCTTGGAGAATAGTTTGACTCCCTCTTCTTTGTGGCAACCCCTGAGAGACTGGAAGACTGCTATCATGTCTCCCCTGGTCCTTCTTTTCATTAAAGTAGACCTACCCAGTTCCTGCAACCGTTCTTCATATGTCTTAAGTCTCCAGTCCCCTAATCCTCTTTGTTGCTCTTCTCTGCACTCTTTCTAGAGTCTCCACATCTTTTCTACATCGTGGTGACCAAAATAAGAAGTGTCGAGAGTCATTTCCCCCATCACAAAACATGGCAACCCTCTTCTCACTGTTGCAGTTTCACGCATTGGAGAAAAGAGCCCCTGCCTACAGAACGAGCCTCCCACACATCATCCTGGCTTTCTGAAAGTGGCTACAGGACTTCAGCTCCCATCAGCCTTGTCTCACACTGGAGCTTTCTGGTCTACGTTTTCCACGCCTGTGATCCTCCCACCCTATCTACCCGTAAGCGTAAACTTACAGAAATGTCCTCCACAGCTCCGTTGAAGTCAAAGCCGCACGTCTTGGGGTCATAGTATCGATAGCTTTGGAGCTGCATTCCGGCATCTCTGAAAATGGGGGTGTGATTCCCCCAGGAAGGCTTGGGGAGGAACACGTCACGGCTGGAGCTGAAGAATCGTTGCTAAAGAGGAAGGAAAGGGGAGGCAGCTGAGTTGGAGCTTGCAGATGGTTCAAGGAGCCCTATTCTCTACCTTTAAAGATTTTTTAAATGAGCACTCACCAAGAAGTTGGCTCCAACCCTTAAAGACCCAGTTCCAGAAATTGTCTGCACGGTAACATACTGAAAGGAGGCAGAGAAGGCACATCAGAAATCCAGGTACCAACAGGGAAAAAGAGACTGTGGTAGCTTAGCAAACACTGAGCTGCTCTCTAATTTTGCAGCCGGAAATGTTAGAGCACCAGGAAATGGGAACCCAAAACCCACCTTCCCCCGGATCTAACGATTGCAAATTTGGAGAAGGGGAAGTCCCGGAAAAATCCACAGGGCCATAAGTTGTTGACCTCTGCTGCGAGGGTAGTCATGCTCAACCAACTGAAAAGAACCACTGCAATTCTCAATTGCTTTTGTGATACTATAGAGCAGGGGTCTCCAACCTTTGCAACTTTAAGTCTGAAGGACTTCAGCTCCCAGAATTCTCCAGCCAGCTTTGCTGTCTCCAACCTTTGCAACTTTGAGTCTGAAGGACTTCAGCTCACAGACTTCTCCAGCCAGCTTTGCTGTCTCCAACCTTTGCAACTTTAAGTCTGAAGGACTTCAGCTCCCAGAATTCTCCAGCCAGCTTTGCTGTCTCCAACCTTTGCAACTTTGAGTCTGAAGGACTTCAGCTCACAGACTTCTCCAGCCAGCTTTGCTGTCTCCAACCTTTGCAACTTTAAGTCTGAAGGACTTCAGCTCCCAGACTTCTCCAGCCAGCTTTGCTGGCTGTAGAATTCTGGGAGCTGTAGTCCTTCAGACTTAAAGTTGCAAAGGTTGGAGACCCCTGCTATAGAGCATCGACTGAGCTGGAGCGGAGTGAAGCTGCTCACGAGGAAGTTTGAGGCCAGGCAGCTCCTCGCATGGGGTGATTAAATTTGTGCCATGGGTGGGATTGCAAGGCTTCAGTGGGGAACGTGAAAACTGAAGCCGCCCTTGAGATACAAGCAGCTCCAAAAGGTTGGGATCCCAGATACAGCTAACCTAAGGAAGACATTGTTTCTACTTCCTGCACATTATGCAATTAAATTAAACTATTAACCACTTTGGGATAGCCACAATATATCTTTGTCACTGTGAGTATGTTTTGAGGGGAGATCAAAAGATCGCACTGAACTGATTCATGGTAGCACATCCGAGCCAAAGATAGGGAAAATGTGGAGTTTCAGCATTTTCAGACAAAACCGCATTTATGTGTCTGTCAGCCTTCGCTTTACTGCCTGCTTCGGCTGCCATTGAAACGGGGAGGGTGGGGGCTGTGGGCTTTGAACATTAGGTGTGCTGGAGGGGGATTGGAGCTAGGTGATATCGCCAGGCCCAACGGTATCGCATTCCATTCTGATGACCGCTGTGGACGTGCTGCCCATCTGACATCGTGGATGATATTGCATTGGACACTACTGTGGGGGTCATGGGTTATTGGGGTTGGCTTATGCTTTGATATGTATGCTTCGCGCCTAAATCACTCATTTCTTGCTTAACTTTCGCTGCTGTCCTTTCTTATTCAGTTAAAATAACCTTAAACATTTACAATGTGCTTTAAGTGTGGTCTTTCTTGAGTAATGGAAGAAGCAGGCCTGACAGTGTCCTACATATTACCTTGTCCAACAAATGGAATGAAAGGAGATGGTTCAACTGTTGAAACGCTGCCTCTCTGGGGCCCAGAAACTCCCAAGTGTTTTCAAAATTAAGATGCATTGTCACCAGTGGGCTATACAGTTGCTTTCACCTATTCCCAACAGGGTCATGATTGGGGGTAATTGATTTCAAAGGCTCAGCTAAGGCCTCTACAGAAGTCAACTCTTCATCCCCAAACGATCCAAATCTTGCACAGCAAAGACACCTTCCGATATAGGAACCTCTGTCTGAATGCACTTAATAAATATATGTCATTTGGCTCCTTACCCGGCCACTTTGAATAACCTCATTCGTTTCTCCCAAAGCCAGTTCAGCTGATGCCTTGTTGAAGTCTGCTAGCCCAGATATGGGCAAATATTCCTTGTCCATCTTCTTAGTAGCTATCTGGGCTTCTGCCTAGACCACAAAGACATTCAATTTACTTATCAATTTCTCCCACCTGTAAATTGGAAATAATCACCCACTACTGTTCCTAGATTACTATTCTAAATAAAGTAGGGTTTCAACAGGGAGGAGAAGGGAGTTTGTAAGATTATGAATACGGTACATAGAATTAGCCAAATAGTTGAGAGCTTGAGCTGTAACCACTTTTCTAGCTGAGGTGCATTTTGCTACACCCATTACTCATTCCCTTGCCTTCAAGTGGCCAATCCTACCTAGGGTCAGTGCAGAAAAGGCAAACCCCTAAAATTCAGAGTGTCCTGCCCCCTTCTTACATCTGCAAATTTGTTCCCTGAACTGTCTTTGTGAATCTTGTTCATCTTTCCCGAGAGAGCAAGATTCCTCAGAAAAGTTGAACTATCACTTATTCAGTGCACCCCATTCATAGTTGACTCACTTATTTCAATTTTCATTTTGACTACTACAACGTATAAACACACAACCCTAGGGGCTGCTTTAGCAATTTCTTAATAGGCAGATCTGTCCATTTAATGAAGGCATTCCTCCTATCGTGTTCAGGCTTCTGGTAGCTCTTGACTGAGGGAGTTCATGCTGCTCAAAGACAGCTACTTGACCCTGGGTCAAGCTGGAGCAAGCCGCTCCGAGTGTCTGGATTGGATTCCATCATTAAATGCTATAATCCTCACCCACCGTGCATACCTTCAGCCACGTTTAGCTCATTTGATAGCTCAAGAGAAAGAAGGAAGGAAGGAAAGGAGAGTGAAGCTCCAGCTGCTCAAAGGAAGAGAGGAAGGAAGGAAGGAAGGAAGGAAGGAAGGAAGGAAGGAAGGGTGAAGTTCCAGCGGCTCAAAGGAAGGAAAGAAGGAAAAAGGAAGGGAGAGTGAAGCTCCAGCTGCTCGAATGAAAGAAGGAAGAAAGGAAGGAAGGAAGGGAGAGTGAAGCTCCAGCTGCTTGAAGGGAGGAAGGGAGGAAAGAAAGAAAGAAGGAAGAGTGAAGTTCCAGCGGCTCAAAGGAAGGAAAGAAGGAAAAAGGAAGGAAAGAAGGAAGGAAAGAAGGAAGGAAGGAAAGAAGGAAAAAGGAAGGAAAGAAGGAAGGGTGAAGCTCCAGCTGCTTGAAGGAAGGAAGGAAGGAAGGAAGGAAGGAAGGAAGGAAAGAATGAAAGAAAGAAAGGAAGAAGGAAGAAAGGAAAGAAGGAAAAAGGAAGGAAAGAAGGACGGAAGGAAGGAAGGAAGAGTGAAGCTCCAGCTGCTTGAAGGAAAGGAAGGAAGGAAAGAAGGAGGGAAGGAAGAGTGAAGCTTCAGCTGCTCGAAGGAAGGAAGGAAAGAATGAATGAAGAAAGAAGGAAGAAGGAAGGAAGGAAAGAAGGAAGGAAAGAAGGACGGAAGGAAGGAAGGGTGAAGCTCCAGCTGCTTGAAGGAAAGAAGGAAGGAAGGAGGGAAGGAAGAGTGAAGCTTAAACTGCTCGAAGGAAGGAAAGAAGGAAGGAAAAGGAAGGAAAGAAGGACGGAAGGAAGGAAGGAAGGGTGAAGCTCCAGCCGCTCCCAAATCCAGAAACTTCACTCCGAGCCCCATCAAGGCTGACGGCCGGCCCATTGCGTCCACCCACTTGGGAACGGGGGCCAAGGCCGGACTTCGAGGCCTGCCCAGCCCCCGGGGGTTGGGGGCCGAGAGGAAGCCGCTTACTTTGCGGACGCAGTTGAGGACGTAGGGCTTCCCGTTGTCGTCCCGGTAAGCTCCGACTCCCAAGTTCATCTTCTTGGCGCTGCCGTCCCGCTTGAAGGCCTCCGTCACCCCCAGAATAGGGTCGGGGGGGCCCATCTCCACGTGGGCCCACCAGGAGCTGCGGCGTCCAGGAAGGGCAGGTCAGCCCGGCGTCCCAAAAGCCCCCGCCCACCAGCAGCAGCCACAGACCCCCCCCAGCCCCCCACCCGCAGGCCGAGGCCCCTCCAGGCTCGCGCGGGGGAAAGAGCCGCCCTGGGCCCGCAGGTTGCAGGGAGAGGCCCGCCGGCTTCCCCCAGGGCCCTCCGTCCCCCCGAAGAGCAGGCAGCCTCGGGCACCGGGGAGGCCTCCGGAGGCGCCGCTTAAGGCAGGGGCTCAGGCCCCTTCTCGCCGCCATGGGGCGCCGCAGACGCCGGCGAGGCTGGGCCCGGCGCGGCGAGAGATCCCCGCCCGCGCGCCTCCGTTCCAAGGGCACCGAGGCCGCCCGCGAGCCCGCCAATCGGAGACCTCGCAGACGCTCCCGCCCCCCGGAGCCGCCCAATCACGGCCGCCCTCCTTGCCGCGGTCCCGCGACGGGGTCCGCCGAAGGACAAAAAGGGGTCGGCGGCTTCTTCGCTCCCTCCCCCCCCGCCTCTGCGGCCGGTCTGGTCCTCTCCGCCGCGTTCTCAAGTGCCGGCCCCTTACCTGGCTCGGACCGCGAGGGCGGCCACGCGGGGAGGCAGGAGCGAGCGGCCACCGGAGCACAGGAGCGCCATGGCAGCGGAGCGGGCGAAGGGATCCTGCAAAGCTGCTGCTTCCCGGAGTCGGAAGGGGCGGGGCTTGATCTCCTCGGGCGGAAGTCTCGCCTCGCCGGGACCTTTCGACGCCCCGCGCATGCGCCGCCCGTCGCGCTTTGCTGACGCCGGCAGATTCTTGGTCTCCGCGCGGATGCCTGAGGGCCAAAGCCGGGAAGCTTCCCCGGAGGGCCTGCAGTCGGCGGAGTGAAGCCCGCAGGGACTCCTTTGCCGCCTCAAGGCAGCCCCGGTCGTCTCCGGGAAGGCCGTTCCTTGGGTCTCCCTTGAGCGCTGCTGAGGGGCAAATATTGAACTCTCTTCATCCTGTTTAATCGGGCTGGTGTCACTTAATCGCGCATGCGCGGATGGTCAGGCTGTGGACTATCATCCAGGACTTTATCAAAAGGGCTGAGCTGTTTTACAACTACAGGCGTCCCTCATTGATTTGTCAGGGCCAAGTAGCAGCCACACATCCTCCTCCCTCAGTCGGATCCAACCGGGCAGCAGACACGGCAAGGGGTAAAAGCAACACTTGGGTGTGTGATGCGCTGGCTGCTAAAGGAAGGTCATGGCACACACACTTGAAAATAAATCAGGAAGGCTGTAATGGGGGGGTGTCTGTCTGTCAAGAACAAAGAACGCTTATCAACAGGAAATATGCATATGTAAAGCTTTTTACACTAATTATGGGTCGTTGGAAAGTTGATAAGAGCAACAAGAATTAGACAACTTCCAGACCTCAGCTAAAAGTTAAGGATGGCCTGCAGCAAATGAAATGTGTATTAGAGAATTCCTGGAGAATTCATTAGCCAAGGCTTAGGAACAGGGGCAGCTGGAGACCAACAGAACAAATTGTAGAATTATTGCTAAAATGTTTTATCAGATGATGTTTCTTATTATCTCACCTTGTCCCGCCTTCTCCTTTCGTGAAGATGTCTAAAGCTTTCTTAATCCTTCGTTCTTGGCCTTTTGACCAGGAAGCCTTTTCCATGGAGTCCTCCAATAAAAAGCAATCAGAAAACCTGCACTTCGGGTCTGGCGTCCATCATGGGCTTCGGCACCAGGCTCACACCCGAATTGGGGACGTGTGTGTAATGAAGAGCCCTCTGCATGAGAGGAGTAGGGGCACTTTGCAAAATTCCTGCCACCTTTTTAGAGGGGGGGGGGGGAAATCGCAGGTCAGTCCTGCTGCTGCTGCTGGCGATGGCCAAGCAGTTTCAGCCATAAGAAGCCACCTAGATTCCACTTGTGTGTGCAACTGTTGGGGGGCTGTGTTGAGTGTTACTGCCAGTTGAAATGAGCCCTCTCCCCTGGGGTGCCCCAGTGGTCGGCAGAGAGACCCTTGGGGCTCCCCAAAGTAGCGGGTTTCTAGGCTGAATTCCGCCATAGGAAACGGATTGTGGGCAAGGGGGGAGAGGATCCATTTTAGGAAGAGATCTGCCACGAGGGATCCCTGGACAGAAAAGCCTCATCAGTGTGTGTGTGTGTGTGTGTGAAGCCAACTTGCTGGGGTGAGGGGCCATTTCTTTATCCTGCTGACTTTGACCTTTGATCCTGTTGCAGTCCCATCAGCCAAAGGACTCTGACTGGGGAGGGGGGGAGGATTCCTTGCCCCTACCTGGTGGAATATTCCCCTCCCCACAATGAGCCCCCCCCCCCAACCTGGCCTTTTGAAAATGGTTCTGCCGCTTCATTTGTGGGGGTATGGGTGTCACAGAGGAGCTGCAGTGTGGGGCTGCCTAGCGCCCACGAAGCCCTCCTACTTCTGCATAAACCTTCAGTGTCAAAGCTTAACTATCCTTGCCTCCATTTAAATTTTTTATATTGTTTTTCAAAATTTGATACATCGCTCGATCTTTGAGGGAACAAGAGATGCTGTCAGAGAAACACCCACCCACCCCCATGAACATGAAGTCGGTAGGCAAAGGAAGCCTCTGATTTCCAAGCCTTCAAGGCAAGTTCAGCAATACTGTGTAGATGTATTCTCTATTTATGAAAATATATATACATATTTATCTGTACTCTTTTCAACCTCAAGTGCTCCTTACTGGAGGAAATCAGCCAGTCCTTTGCTGGACAAGGGCCGGAGGCTGAAGCCGCCAGCCGCTCCGCTCCTCTGGCTGCCATGCCTCCCTAGGGCCCATTCAGCTCCATGCCATTCGCCTTCTTCTTCTTCTTCTTCTTCTTCTTGGGCTTGAGGCAGCTCCCCTCAGCTGGCTCTTCTCTGTAGCAGCCCCTTTCGCTTCTTTTCTGTTTCTTGGCTTGCGATGGAAGCTGGGGGTCAGGGCGGGCGCTGGGGGCCGTCCCTGGTCCGTCCTTCTGCTGGACAGAGCGAGCCAAGAAAGCCTTTTCCTGCTCTTCCAGCCGGGCGAGCTTTGCCCTCATCGTGATGCCGTGCCGAGCGCCCCTGGGGAAGCAGCAAAAGGGAGATGTGTAGCCACTCAAGCTGCCAGAGTGCGGAGCCCCCCCCCCCCCCCCCCGGTTGGTGTTTGTGGGGTTGGGAGGCAGGAGCTGCCAGCTCTGCCTGGCAACAACACAGGAGGGGGAAGAATTAAGGAAGTAGCCAGGCCAATGTGACAGCCAAGCCCAATGGGCAAAGCCTTCCCCCCAAACCTTGGGTCACTAGGACAGAGGCCTGCCCCGTATCTGTTCAGAGGGTCGGCCTTTGGGTCTAGGTCTCCTCCCCCGCTGCCTGCTCCTCACTTGTGGACTGTTCTTCCCCCACAGGCCTGGAGCAGCTCCTGATCAGTCAGCCTGCAAAAGACAGAAGGCGGGTGGGGAGGGGCCTGCTCAGCATCTGCATGGCTGGGGGGGACACGGGACAGGAGCCGGGTATCTCCAGGCCCACCTCCTCAGCCTCACCTCCTTGCCGTGGAGAGGTCCAGTTTCTCCTCCTCCTGCTCTGTGGAGGCCGTGGGGTTCGTGGGCTCCTCTGTGCCAGATACCAGGGTGGCTGCCTGCAAGGAGGGCAAGTCAGGGGAGTCTCTGGCACTCGGCCCAGGAAGTCTCCAAGCCAAGGGATCTCCCGCTGCTCCCCCCCCCCAACCCAGCCCCCGTTACCTTCACAAAGCGGCCGTAGAGCCTTTCCCCCTCCTGGGCTCCGCATGGCTTTGTCCTTCGGACGGGCCCAACTTGCTCAGAGAGCTTTCTCACCTGGACCCCATCCTGGCAGAGGAATGAAGGTTGAGAGGTGGGGCTATGGCCAAACAAGCCTCCCGAGCCCTCTTCTTGCTTGTGAAAAGGGCTGGAGGCTATTTACCTGCAAAGATGAGACGCCCCATTTTCTACCCCCATGGACTTCCTGCACAGGAAACAAACTCTACAGGCAGGGCAGCAAACGAGACAGCTGTGTTCAATTGCTGTGTGTTATGTTCAACACAATAAATGCATTTCTACTCAAGAACCAGAGCTTCTAGTCCACACGTGGGCTTCTCTGGGTGCTGCATCACAAAGCGTCCGACTTCATGTTGCCCTTACTGACCTTTCCCTGGGCTCCGAGGGGGACACTCATCGCTTGAGGTGGCTAACAGGGCAAGAAGGCCTCGCCCCCGTCCCATCCAGCCCTTTGCTCTCTCTGTTCGGTTGCATTATAGTTCTTAGTTTAATTTTTAACGTTGTGCTGTCTTAATCTTTTAACTATTTTTACTTGTGTCATCACCTGTAAGCAGCCCAGAGTCGCCTTGTAGGGGAAATGGGCAGCAAAGAAAACATGAATAGATAAATTCATAAACCTTGTTGACTCCGTGGCTTAAGATCTACAGCTTCAGTGGCAAACTGCCAAACCAAAGCTATCCCTATGTCAAGCTCAGCCCGTGGCCCCTTACCTGCTCAGCCCGTGGCCCCTTACCTGCTCAGCCCGTGGCCCCTTACTTGCTCAGACCGTGGCCCCTTACCTGCTCAGACCGTGGCCCCTTACCTGCTCAGACCGTGGCCCCTTACCTGCTCAGACCGTGGCCCCTTACTTGCTCAGACCGTGGCCCCTTACCTGCTCAGACCGTGGCCCCTTACTTGCTCAGCCCGTGGCCCCTTACTTGCTCAGCCCGTGGCCCCTTACTTGCTCAGCCCGTGGCCCCTTACCTGCTCAGACCGTGGCCCCTTACTTGCTCAGACCGTGGCCCCTTACCTGCTCAGACCGTGGCCCCTTACTTGCTCAGACCGTGGCCCCTTACCTGCTCAGCCCGTGGCCCCTTACTTGCTCAGACCGTGGCCCCTTACCTGCTCAGACCGTGGCCCCTTACTTGCTCAGACCGTGGCCCCTTACCTGCTCAGCCCGTGGCCCCTTACCTGCTCAGACCGTGGCCCCTTACTTGCTCAGACCGTGGCCCCTTACCTGCTCAGCCCGTGGCCCCTTACTTGCTCAGACCGTGGCCCCTTACCTGCTCAGACCGTGGCCCCTTACTTGCTCAGACCGTGGCCCCTTACCTGCTCAGACCGTGGCCCCTTACTTGCTCAGACCGTGGCCCCTTACCTGCTCAGACCGTGGCCCCTTACTTGCTCAGACCGTGGCCCCTTACCTGCTCAGCCCGTGGCCCCTTACTTGCTCAGCCCGTGGCCCCTTACCTGCTCAGCCCGTGGCCCCTTACCTGCTCAGACCGTGGCCCCTTACTTGCTCAGACCGTGGCCCCTTACCTGCTCAGCCCGTGGCCCCTTACTTGCTCAGACCGTGGCCCCTTACCTGCTCAGCCCGTGGCCCCTTACTTGCTCAGACCGTGGCCCCTTACCTGCTCAGACCGTGGCCCCTTACTTGCTCAGACCGTGGCCCCTTACCTGCTCAGCCCGTGGCCCCTTACCTGCTCAGACCGTGGCCCCTTACCTGCTCAGACCGTGGCCCCTTACCTGCTCAGACCGTGGCCCCTTACTTGCTCAGACCGTGGCCCCTTACCTGCTCAGACCGTGGCCCCTTACCTGCTCAGACCGTGGCCCCTTACCTGCTCAGACCGTGGCCCCTTACTTGCTCAGACCGTGGCCCCTTACCTGCTCAGACCGTGGCCCCTTACTTGCTCAGACCGTGGCCCCTTACTTGCTCAGCCCGTGGCCCCTTACTTGCTCAGCCCGTGGCCCCTTACTTGCTCAGCCCGTGGCCCCTTACCTGCTCAGACCGTGGCCCCTTACTTGCTCAGACCGTGGCCCCTTACCTGCTCAGACCGTGGCCCCTTACTTGCTCAGACCGTGGCCCCTTACTTGCTCAGACCGTGGCCCCTTACCTGCTCAGACCGTGGCCCCTTACCTGCTCAGACCGTGGCCCCTTACTTGCTCAGCCCGTGGCCCCTTACCTGCTCAGCCCGTGGCCCCTTACCTGCTCAGCCCGTGGCCCCTTACTTGCTCAGCCCGTGGCCCCTTACTTGCTCAGCCCGTGGCCCCTTACTGCTCAGCCCGTGGCCCCTTACTTGCTCAGACCGTGGCCCCTTACTTGCTCAGCCCGTGGCCCCTTACTTGCTCAGCCCGTGGCCCCTTACCTGCTCAGCGTCTACTGTAATGTTGGCAGCAGACGAGTTGAAGAGATGGTCCCACCAGTGGTAGGTGAACTCCTCAGCTGAGTCGTGCCCCACCTGGGTCAGGAGGAGGCAGGGTCACAGATCTGGCCTGCAAGCTTGAAATGCTCCCAGGTCATTAAGGACTTCCCATGCTTGGAAGGAACCTTAAAACAAGAAAGTCACTGTCCACCACCCACCAGATTCTTTACTGGGCCTCCAGTTTGTCCCCACCCACCTAACCAGGAGTTCCATGCTAAGCTGTTCTGACTGCCTCCCGACAGAAGACAAATGACTAGACTGGCTGCTACTTGGCAGCTTGCCTGAACTAACCTTGACTAGAAGATAACACGATCCAAACTCTCCAACTCTGAAAAACCCTCTGACTCTGAAATAACCTCTCTGCGTTGTTTCCTGCAAACCTTTCGATGTATTGAGGATTTCTTTTAAAGCCTCTTGGGAGGGGCCAGGCAATTAGGCAACTGCTCCTGATATCTCCAACTGCGTTCTGCTAATTGCCGTTGCCTCCTCTCGATCCTTCTTAGCCTGACATCAGGGACAAACTGGGCTTCCTCCTCCCCACTACACCAAGCCCCAGGTGCCTCCTGATGCCTAGCCGGGCTCTCTGCTCTCTCACTCTCAGCCTCCTCCTCTAGAGCAGACTCATAGGACTCCTCACTAGAGGAATCCATCAGCAGCTCATCCTGAGCCGGCTGGGCCACAACACTAAGCATAGATAATTTTCTGCAAACTTGACGTAAAATCTGGACTATGGTGCGGTAGGCAAGCGCAGAAGCATTTTACAACTCAAGAATATGAAACTAGTGAGAACTGTGGGATATTGGTATTAAGGTACATGATAAATTTTTAAACTTAAAATTTATAAAATGAGATTACTTATGAATAATAAATAACTCCAGATATGCACAGAATTTATGAATACCCGGCTAGCATGTCTTTTAAAGCAGGGGTCTCCAACCTTTGCAACTTTAAGTCTGAAGGACTTTAGCTCCCAGACTTCTCCAGCCAGCTTTGCTTAGATGAGAATTAGATGAGCTGGCTGGAGAATTCTGGGAGCTGAAGTCCTTCAGACTTAAAGTTGCAAAGGTTGGAGACCCCTGTTTTAAAGAACACAATTTAGAGTAGCCTTTTCCTTTTTAAATCTATCTTTTTTCCCCCTTTGTTCGCTTTATAAATAGAATGCCATTACATAGTCATACTTATATATAAAAGGATGTTAAAATAATTAGTAAGGTCAGGGCTGAGATACAAGAATTGTAACAAGTGATATGGAAACTAAGTGATAACTACTGAAGAAATTTATAGAAACTTGTGATTAATTGATACATTCTTAAAAATTTGTAGCCGGTAATGGAAGATGGCTCTTTGATATTTCTTTTTTTTCTTCTTTATTGTGAAGTTTGTATTATCTGTGTTTATGTAAAAATAATTTAAAAATTATTATTTTAAAAAAAAGAATATGAAACTAGTGATCCTCAAGGCCGGACTGTACTTATTTGGGTCACCCTGGCAGGCAAGAACGTGCTTAGGAACAGACAAAGCGAGCCCTGAGTGCTACCATGGGGCAAATCTTCGGGATCGCATCCTGCCCCATACATCCCTTCGGCCGATTCGCTCCCACAGAGAGGGACTTCTCCGGGTGCCGTCCACCAGGCAATGCCAGTGGGCGACGCCCAGGGGAAGGGCCTTCTCTGTGGCGGGCCCAATTCTCTGGAACGACTTACCCCCCGAACTAAGAATGGCCATGGACCTCCGCTCCTTCCGCCAGAACCTGAAAACCTATTTTTTCCAACAGGCCGGTCTGGCCTAACTTACATCACCCAGCCTATAATCTGCAGTTAAATTGTTTTAAATTGGTTTTTAGGGATATTGTTTTAACATATTTAAATTTTTTAGCACAGGGTTAATTTAATCTGGTTTTATATTTTGTATTTTGTTATATTTATATGTTTTTAAATTGCCTGTGCACCGCCCCGAGTCCCTTTGGGGAAAGGGTGCAGTATATAAATTTAATAAACTAAACTAAACTAAACAAATGGTTGGGTTTACTCCGAAAAGGAGAAGGCAGTTTCGCTTGGATATTCCCCCCTCCTCCCACTCAAAATCTGGCCCTTCCTTACCCCAGCTGTGTTGCATTTTATTTTGACCTTTAGGGCTTCAGCGATCCCGTTTTCTTTTTTCCCAAGTCCTTTACCTAAAAGAAAAGAAGAAAAGGTCCTTCCTCTTTTTCATTAAGAAAGACGTCGAGGCGAACCTAAGGAGAACAAGGCCGCTCCTCCTTCAAGCAACCAACTTGGAGTAGGGTTTCTGAGCTGGACCTACAACTGACGGTGGTCCTTGACTTTCGACCACAATTGGGAGGGGCATTTCCATTGCTTTGTGAGGCGAGTTGTGTCTGATTCTATGATATATTTTTTTGCTGCCGTTATTAAGTGGATCGTAGGTTGCTAAGTGAAACCACCTTCCCCACTAACTTTGCTCGTTGGCTGGGAAGGTCACAGATGGCGATCCCTTCATAATACATGGCAGTTGGCAAGTGCCTGACTTCTGACCAAATGACCCCTTCAGTGGCAGGAAGTGTGAAGACCAAAGCCAATTTTTTCAGCACCAATGTAATTTTGATGGGTCTTTAAATGAATAGTCATAAATCAAGGTCTGCCCATATCAATCCACACTTAAGAGGCTTGTTATTCAGAACAAACTGACAAATGCTTTGCTACAATCAGTTAAGATACGTCTTCATAAATCCACTTTAATAATGCCTGTGTTGTTTCAGGATTTCTAGTCCAGTCTCTTGATTATTTGCATCAGGGGGGAGGGTGTTGTTTGAACCATATTTAATGAATGAAAATCCCGAAATTTGCACCTGATATGCCACAACAGACCGAGTGTTCGTGGCATTTCCTGCGGCTGAGGGCCCTTCCAATTCAGCAAGATTTGCAGGAGTAAATTATATGGAAAGCAGCAATCCAGAAAATCATTTAATTTATCCTTAGATCTCTATTAACTATCACATTTGTATCAGACTTTTCCTTATTATATGGCAAATCTGGCCCAGAATTTCTATAAACGATGGAAAAGTAAAACACTCAAATTAAATTTAGAGATACTCCACAAGGAACAAAGAACTTGGAAACTTTTTTCAAATTCTAACTTTGTCTTTAAAGTTCATGAACATGTAAACAACTATTAATTCCATTTGGTTTATTACTGTCTAAGAGACGTTGCTTAGATGACTCCATTGCTGAGCTGGCTATTTTTATTCCCTTTTTGTTGGGGTTTGTATCTTTTTACAAAAAAAATTCTGTTATGCAACTTTTATATTCTTACAACTAGAGTTTAATATGTGGTTTTTATAACTGTAGTTTTAAATGTGACTTTACTCATTTGTTGGGGAAGTGCAATGGTGCATGAGGTCTCAAAAGCATGGCCGTGTTTGCAGCCCTAACTGCAACATAAAACAGTTTGCAAGGCCAAGTTTTTATACAAACTGCCATATTATCCCCTGCAAAAGTCTCTATCAACTAATTAATAATTTGCTCAGCAATGGGTCCCTTCGGTTAACAGTGGAGGACAACATGAATAAGAGACAGTAATAGTGTAGGTACCGTTACAGAGCCCACCAAGTATGCCAGTGACAAGGGGATGCAAATTTGGATATGCTGCTGATTTAGCCGTAACAGGAGAAGAAAAATATGGAGGTGGCAGAGCTCCAGGGATCCCAAAATCTTGGGAAAACCTCACTGACTGGAGGCTCACTCCTAGCACCTGCACCTACATGCCACGTACAACTTTAACAACAAACCAGCATACGAAGCAACAAAGGTCTACTTACACAACTTACTCCCCTATATTACAACCAATTTCATTGTAATTTTAGTACAATGACAATAAAGATTATTATTATAATCTCCATCCAAAGTACCTTGGAGTAACATTGGACCAGATTCTCTCCTAATAAGATACACCTAGAGAATATGGCAGCAAAAATCAATACGCTCTGTACTACTATCCTAAGGCCATCAGCAATAGGACTGGTCTACTCTGAAGCAGAACACTGTGCTCCAGGTACAGCTTAACAACTGCTCTATTAGTAAGGTAGAAGCCAGACTCAATGACACTATGAGGATTATAAGCAGATATATTAGAACCACTCCGACTTACTGGCTTCGTGTTTTGAACCATATAGCATTGCCAGCTTCACAAAGGCAAGACCTACTCACTCCTACCGGTGCCTGCCAACCTTCCTCATTTATCAACCAGAATATTTGCCCAGCAACTTCAACATCAATTCCCAAGGGAAAGCCAAATGGGTTGCCAAATACCCAGACCTAGGAAGACACATAAATGACCCCACAAAAACGGGGCCAGGCTTTGAACGACCGCGTCAGCAATGGACAACCCTGGATTCGCACTTCATATGGAGTCTTCCCGAGCTCTTTGTATAACTGGGGCCTGGTATCCTCCCCTCAATGTGACTGCAGCCCACGTCAAACCGTAGATCATGACTGGCTGAAAGCTGAGGGCATCTGCCAGTCCAGCATCTGATGTTTTAATATAAATGATGCTGCACTTCAGTGGTTAGATGGCCTAGCCGTTGGTATTTCAACATAGATTTTTAAAATATTTATATTTTATTGTGTTTACTAGCCTAGGTCAGGGGTCTGCAAAGTTGGCTCTTTTAAGACTGATGGATTTCAACTCCCAGAATTCCCCAGCCAGCTTTGCTGGCTGGGGAATTCTGGGAGTTGAAGTCCACCAGTCTTAAAAGAGCCAACTTTGCAGACCCCTGGCCTAGGTGAAGTATTAATATATATTGCTGGCCCATGTATGATGTGCCATATCCTAAATAAGGGCCCATGTGGTTAACACACTGGGTTGACAATCAGTAAAATGGCATTCAAGCCCCAGTGCTGCTATGTGACAGGATGAGCTCCTGTGATCTGCTCTAACTCCTGCCGACCTAACTATTTGAAAGCATGCAAATGTAAGTAGATAAATAGGTACCACTTCAGTGGGAAGGTAACAGCGTTCTGTGTGTCTCAGTGTATATTCATGACTACAGAAAGTGTCTTTGGACAACGTTGGCTCCCTAGGCTAAAAAATGGAGATAAGCAGTGCTGCCTTGAGTTGTATACGACTGGGGAAACCTTTACCTTTGAATAGGTACCACTTTGGTGAGTTCATTAATGGGATGGGTGATAAGTATAAGTATAATCTTTATTGCCATTGTACTTGATTACAAGAAAATTGGTTAATTGATGTTAATCCTTTCAACTCTGAAGCGTCTTGGTGCTAAATGCGTGAAGTGCATTCAGCACCAAGTGACCCATTGCAAGTGGCCCATTTGTTGGGGGGTTGCCCAGAGTTGCTTTTGGTGAGATGGGCAGCTTTGATTAATAAACAGCATAAACAAAGTTTCTGCTCTACTTAAAGTGCGGAGAGACAAACTTAAAAATGCACCTTTTTCCCATCCATGCTTCTTCAACTGCTCCTGTGCAAATTCCAGCCCTTTCCTTCTTGTCGGTATGGCCATCTTCTTCTTCTTTTTCTTCTTCTCCTCTTGCAGAAAATCACTCATGATCGAGTGGATAAACACCCAATGAAAATCCCTACTTCTAAAGCCGGATCAGGCCTTATTCTGCCTCCAGGATCACCAGCTGTGAGAAAGAGAAACACATCCAGTGAGGGAGAGGTGCTCAGTTCTAGAGTTGGAATAATGTACAGCCACGTAGGATGGGATCGGAAACCAAAATGCCTAAACAACCTACAGCAGTGATGGCTAATCTTTTTTGGCTCGCGTGCCAAAAGTGGGGGGGAGCACGGGGGAGGGGTCGTGCGTGGGCGTGCCACACCCATAATACTATCTGCATGACCCCCTGCTTTTGGCGCACTTTTTTCGCCCTCCAGAGGCTCCAGAGGCTTTCTAGGAGCCTGGGGAGGGTCAAAACTTCCCCCCCACCTCCAGAGGCTTCAGGAGCTTCCCTGAAGCCTCCAGAGGGCGAAAAACATCCTCAAAAGAAGGCCTAAATCAGCTGGCCAGCGCACACAAGCGCACTGGAGCTGACAGGGCAACGCTTTGCGTGCCCTAAGAAATGGTTCCGCGTGCCACCTGTGGCCCCCGTGCCATAGGTTCGCCATCACTGACCTACAGTGTCTTCATTTCAAGAATGTAACTGCAACACCAGGGATCCGGCTTTGCTTTAAGTCAACATGAGCGGTTTCAACTCCTATCTAAAGCCCTCTTAAATGAGACAGAATCCTGCATAAACCAAAAGTCAAATCGGTTTGTACTAATCAAGACTATAGAGAGGCAAATTAATGCCCATTCTGAAAAGCCCCCTTTTCTCCATTGTCAAATGGATTGGCTGCCTTGCAATGTTTAATACATGAGCTTATAGTTATTCTAAAACTCTGAAGCGTCTCTATCCATTCATACCATTTTCCCCAACTTTGATAAAATATTGCTTCCTGTCTGTCTTTAAGGATATATGTTAATCTGTCGCATTCAGCACACCAGAAGATTTTGTTGATAATTAGTTGGTCTGATGGTCGTTCTTTCCCTTTCCAAAACTGTGCGTATGCTATTCTGGCTGCAGTGGTCATGTGTGTGAAAAGATACCAGTCTATCTTCCTTATGCCTCCGGGGTTTATCCCCAATAAATAAGCCTCTGGTTTTAGTTGAAAGGTGGTTCCTAGAATCTCCATAAGCCAATCTTTTATTACGGGATAAGCGATAGGGAAAAATATGCAATGTAGATATGTAAATAGTAAATAAAATAAATATATGGAGCAGTAACAATGATAAAGAATTAATAAATGTAAGATATAAACAGAAATAACTAGAATAACTGGAAATGTAAGATGATATATGATGCTACTTGGTAACTGTATATAGGGGGTGAGTCACTCCCAGTTATATCTATGTAGTTTTGTCTTGTCAATGTCCTATTTCTGGTTTTTTTTTCTGTTACTAGTTTACAATAAAATATATTAAAAAACAAAACAAAACTCTGAAGCGTCTTGGTGCTAAATGCGTGGAGTGCATTCAGCACCAAGTGACCCATTGCAAGTGGCCCATTTTTTGGGCACCTCTCAGTCCCTGCGTGTCCTGGGTCAAAACCAGGTGCTTATGCTTCCTCTCCAGTATGATGGTGACACAATCATTCATCTGCTACATGCAATACCGCATGATAAATTCTGAAAGAAGACGTTGGCACTTTCTAGAAGAGAACCAAATATGCTGCGCCATTATAAAATGGAGCATATCCTTCCCTCGTGTAGAAGCCAGAGGCTGATGGTTCTTTGGCTTAATTCAACCAATCACTCCATGCACATGCTAGTATTTTCTTTTTTCTTTTCTCTCTCTTTTTTGTTTGTTATAATTTTGCACCAGTGAAGTTAAAAAACCAATTTCATTGTAATTTTAGTACAATGACAATAAAGATTATTATTATTATTATTCTGAATCTTTGGTGAGATTCACAGCCTTTGGGGCTGGTTGGTAGCTCAACAGCTCGAGTCCTAACCAAGGACCTAGGAACTGTTAAGGAACGTCGGAGGATAGAAGCTGTTCCAAGCAGGGTGGCCCTTTGTAGAGTCAGAATGCTCAAGTCCGGCAAACCTAGAACCTCCACATAGCGAGGGAGTCCCCTAGGTCTTGCTCCAAGGGCTCCAATCACAATCGGGACAACACACGACTTTCTCTTCCACAGTCGCTCAACTTCAATTTGCAAGTCCCGGTATTTTGTGATTTTTTCTTGCTGCTTCTTTTCAATCCGTGCATCACCAGGTATTGCAATGTCCACGAACCATACTTTTTTCATTATTATTTACTTTATTCATAAAACATGAAACTCAGCCAACTGAACATTTAAAAATGCATTGCAAATATTGACTGGTGCTAATGGTTGATACAGTTTGCTGCCAGCATCATCATCATCATTATTATTATTGAAAAGTTGCCCTTGAAGGCAAATCTTGAAGGGAAATATCTGCTTGTTCTCTATTGCTCAGTTTCCCAGCAAAGCAAACGGCAGGAATGAGCCCCTCCCGTTGCCACCTTTCAGAGAAAAGCTCTCCCCCGTCTTGGTTTCCCCCCCCTGGACTTCCAGCAGCCGCCCTTCCGATCAGAACGGCCCGGTTTCCCTCTCCCGGCTTCTGGCCCAGCTGCTGCCCTGGCCCAGCCCCGGCTCTGCCCAGGAGGCTCCTTCCCTGCTCCGAAGGCCTCCTTGCCCTGGACGTCCCGGGGCCTCAGCCCAGAGAGTCCAGGCCGTGCAACCCCGGGGGGTTCGGAGCGTCTCTGCCGTTCGGCCCTCCGATCCTGCCCGGGACACAGGCGCGCCTCCCGCCCTGGATGCCGGGCAACCATCCTTCCCAGCGGCCTCTGGCGGCGGATGGGAACTTCAGTCCCGTCCGGCCCTGCCCGCCGCCCGCCCCAACCGGAGCCCAACGGCGGCCCTCGCCGCTCACCCTCTCTCGCCCGGCCGCGTGGTGTCTTTTCTCAGCCTGGGCTCGAGGCTTCCGGGAAGGGCGGGCCGAGTCTTGCGGGGCCGCCCTCTGATTGGAGCGGCACAGGTACGCTGCCGGAAGCGAGCCTTCGGATTGGCTGGAAGGACTAGAAGGAATCTTCTCATTGGCCAGACACGTTGCCCATTCTTCAGCACGCCCGAAATCAGCACGCCCGTTGGATTCACGTGAGAGGAAATAAGGCTTCGGATTGGCTGGTGGGAATCGGGGGCCGCCTGATTTTTTTTCCCCGAACAGCGCCCCTGCAGGTGTGAAGGGTCGTTGCACAAAGAGGCGGCGGGGGAATGGAAGCCGCGGGCGGCCCCTAAAGGCCGGCTGGGTTAGAGCTGCCTCAGTTGCTGGAAGAAGCCTCCGAGCCTTTCTGGCCTTGATGCGCCGACTCCTTCCCCTCCGATTCGGAAGAGCTCCGCTCGGTCTTCAGAAGCAGCGCCCCCTCAAAGGGGCTCCCCCCTCCCAAGATTCCCCTGGACTTCCTGCTTTTTCTTTGAAGAGGTTTCGCTTCTCCTCCAAGGAGCTTCCTCAGGTTCTTGGGAAAAGGGCTTCAAGGAAAAAGCAGGCAGTCCAGGCGCCTCTTTGAGGGGGGGGGAAGGCCCTTTGGGGCAATTGGAAGGCTGGGAATCTTCACCGACACCTGCCTCGTTCTTCAGGAACCTAGCTCCCCCGGGGAAACGGAGGCCCCACAGTAATTTGCTTCCCAAGGTGGGAGGTGGTCAGCCCCAGCCTTTCCTTGCCTCCGGCTTCACCTCTGAAGACCCAAAGGCTCATCTGGCCTTCTCCTGGGGAAAGGGAACTGGGAATAGAGGGGCCCATTTTGCCCCCATAACTGGGTCTGCACCCCCAAAGGGCCCCTTTGGTGGGCCACCCAGGGTGTTGGATGCTGCATCGTTCCTGGAATCACAAGTGAGCCACACCTGGTGCAACCTCCCCCCCCCCAAGGTTGCACCAGGTGATTCCTGTGATTCCAGGAGGCCCAGAGCTGGGGGGGGGCAGCGTTTGTTTGGATCCTTTCTTAGCTCTAGGTGCCCCAGTCCCTTAGAGGATGGAGCCTGGGAGAGAAGCTGGCCATTCTGTTCCATGTCTATCCCGTTGGTCATGGGCAGTGAATGGGCGAACTCGGCACCCTGCTCCTTCTTCCTTTGATCTGGATGCCCGGTTGTTTTCCCCAGGGTACCTGGTTAAAGAGGGGTGAGGGTGTCGTGGCTCCTCTGCTGTTCAGTCCCCCCCCTCCCCATGGAAGCCGAAGAACCTGTGGGAAGTCCTGTGGAGCTTCATGAGGAGGGAGGAGGCTTAGTGGGTCAGGAAGCATTGGGCCTCTGCCCTGTGTCTTGGGTGCAACCTCTGGGAAGATGCAGAAGTGGCTCCTCTGCATGGAGGCCTCCCTGTTATGAATGTAATCATGTGTGCCGCCCTGGGTACTCTGCGGAGAAGGGCGGGATATAAATGTAAATAAAATAAAAAATAAATAAAGTGTTGGGTTGGCAATATATATAAGCCGTGATTGAAAATGGTATCTGTAACTTTAACTGCTACAGTGAAATATGATTGGCTGCTGCTTCCTCAATCAGCCATAAGAGGGAGCCAGAATCACTGTTAGACACTGCTCTCTTGGATGATGGCTCCGTATGTCTGTTAGATCAGCAAAGCAAAGAGAATTGTGAGTTGTGAGTAAGCCAACGGTTTGAGTAATAGACTGTGTATATGATTCAGGACTACTTATCACTTGTTTGTGAAGAAGTGTCTCTTACTTTATTTTTCCAACGCAAGTGAAAATCTACTTGTTTTACCTTCAGTGTCTGTGGCTGATAGTGTGGATACCTAGCAACACGACTTGCTACATTCTGCTGCACATTTTTCGGTCCCCTAAGGAAGATATCCTTAACACTCCCCTTCTTCCCTTTCTCCCGACACCCGTCCCAACCCAAAGCCTCTACTGACCACCCCTCTCCACTTTTCAGAGCTCCATATCGATAATACCTTTTTTTTTTATATTATCGATAATAAGTTTCCTCCAGTTGGCATAGTGGAGAACTTTCAACATCAGCTCTGGATCACTTAATTTTTCTCCCAAAAGAGGAAGAACAATTGAAGAATCCCCTAGAACAGGGGTCTGCAAAGTCGGCTCTTTTAAGACTGGTGGACTTCAACTCCCAGAGTTCCCCAGCCTGGCTGGGGAATTCTGGGAGTTGAAGTCCACCAGTCTTAAAAGAGCCAACTTTGCGGACCCCTGCCCTAGAACGTAGAAAAAAGGAATCTAAGGAAAGAAATGGACTCAAGCTAGTTTCCCAGAGTCAGCTGGGGTGGGTGGGGGTGGGTGGGAGAGAAATGCATGCTTTTGGGTTGAACTGATTAATTTTAATCCTTTGTGTGTTTGGATATGTTGCACAGTCACATGAGTACATCAGATTTATAAAGCTGCTCCTAGCTCTCCTACTTGAGGATGCTCTGTGATCTTGATCAATTGGAAAAATAATCCAAAAACAATCTTTAAACACCAATAAGGAATGAAAGATGAAACTACTCTGGAACAACAACAACCCCCTTCCTTCCCTTTCCTAAGAGAGAACCAAAAAAGGGTGTTTTCACCCCTTGAAATACCAAAACACCTATTTTGGGTAACTGAAATCTGCTCCATAATTCTTTCTAAGGAAATCTCCCGTCAGTGCAGCTTTTGGGTTTCCAAGAAGCTGTGGGGCGCAGAGAATTAACTAGAACATGGGGGGCAAACGAGGTTTTCTGATGGGTTTTGGTGGCTGCAGCTGGGGACACCCCCAGAGCCTGAAACTCTGGTTGCTCAACTCTAAGCAGCAGAGTTTGTGTTGGATTACCCCAACCCTCCAGAGCAGGGCTCCCCAACCTTTGAAACTTTAAGTCTGAAGGACTTCCCAGACTTCTCCAGCCAGCTTTGCTTCAGTCCTTCAGACTTAAAGTTGCAAAGGTTGGGGAGCCCTGCTCCAGAGCACTGGTGGCTAATCCTTTTGTTGTTGTGTGCGGAAGGCGCACTTGCAACCGCACACTCGCATGCACGTACCCATAATGCAATGTGTCACACACACACACACACACACACACACACACACACACACACACACACCATTTTGGGCCTGGAAAGCCTCCTGCACCAACCGGAAGCCAAAATGAGGCGCAGTGAGGGCGCCGCACGAGGCCCCAAAATGCAATGCTAGTGCCACCCTCTGCATGCACCTGCATCTGTGCACCCGTCCCGTCGTCCACCCCCCGCGCATGTGCCCCACCCCCATGCATGCATGGCAGAGACCCAAAAACCAGCTGGCTGATCAACCTTCGCGTTTGATAAAACCTGCTGCTTTAGGATTGATTCAGTTGCTTTGTTTGTGAAGACATAACCTTTCACCTTTGTTTCACTGTTTATTAAAGTTTTTAGAGTTTAGAGTTTTATTTGATTTATATCCCGCCCTTCTCCAAAAGGACGCAGGGCGGCGCACAGGAATTTAAAATAACATATAAATATACAAAATACAAAATTTAAAAAGCTATTAAATATTTAGACCTGCGCTAAAACCAATTAAAATCCCCATCTAATACTAGTCACAGCGGAGGCTATTTTAGTGTGAAAGTGTTTTCATTTTCTTTCATTTAGAAGAAGAAAAAAGAACGATGCTTGTTCAACTTCAATATCATTCCAAACGAGATAAGGAGAAGTTTCAAAGTCTTGATTCTGTCGAATGATAACCTAATGACATTGCAAAAGGCAAATAATTCTAGGAATGTCTCTTTATTTATAGCAGTGCTTCTCAAATAGTGGGGCGCGCCCCCCCTAAAGGGGGGCGCGTTTGACCTCGGCAAACACTGTCATAACAAGCTAAGAAATCGGGCTACCGCTGCTGACATTTGCATCGATAGTGAGCATTAAGCCAGTACATGTGACTGCGCATGCTCCTCCCTTTCGAGGAGAACAGACCCGATTGGATAGACATGATGCTCTATCCTGATTAGCTAAACCCGCCCGTGTGACTTTTAGACCCGGAAATCGGTCCTCTGTACAGAAAAACGCCTGAAAGAAAGGAGTTGAACACACATAAAAGGGGACACCGCCGATTCAGCCAAAAAAGGTCTGAAGGGATGAGAAGACAGGCGGAGAGAGAAGGAGATAAAAGAAAGTCTTCCGAAGGCTAAGACGAGGAAATATGACGAGGCGTATGTAGCGCTTGGCTTCACTGTGACTACGGTGGGAGACGAGGAAAGACCGGTGTGCTTACTATGTCTACAAATGTTGGCAGCGGACAGCATGAAGCCAAATAAATTAAGGCGTCACTTAAAGACATTACACCCCAATCACGCTAATAAGCCGCTTGAGTTTTTTCAGCAAAAACGTGTCGAATATTGCAAACAATCATCCCGCTTTCTGACTGCTACTTCAGTAAACCAGCGAGCATTATTGGCATCATATAAGGTGGCGTACCGAATTGCTCAGTGCAAAAAACCCCACACCATAGCAGAAGAGCTGATACTGCCTGCAGCATTAGACATGGTCTCTGTCATGCTGAATGACGCAAGTGCTGCAAAAATAAAAACTATCCCTCTGTCAAATGACACCGTTGCTAGACGTATAAATGACATTGCTGACCATCTTAAAGAACAGCTGGTAGATAAACTCAAGGATAAACGTTTTGCCTTACAATTTGATGAAGCAATTGACAGCAACAAAGACTGTTTGTTTATCGCTTATGTACGTTTTGAAATGGCAAATTCCCTGTGTGAGGATCTACTTTTTTTGTAAATATGTCAGAGACAGAGCCACGGCTGAAGAGCTATTCAAAATGCTAGACTGCTTCCTGACTGAGAATGGGCTAAAGTGGGAGAATTGCATGGGTGTTTGCAGTGATGGTGCACAGACCATGGCAGGGATGAGAAAAGGACTTCGGACACTCATCAAGAAGGCCTCACCTAATACTGAGTGGACACACTGTATTTTACATAGAGAAGCACTGGCATCAAGGCACCTTTCCTCTGAATTAAATGTTTATAGTTTAATTAAGGATTTAATTTTTTAAAAATTTCTAATGCACTTTAAATCTTTTCTGCTACAGTTAATAAAGCTATTCTTTGTTGTAAATTGATCCACATTTCTTTCTTTTTTTATTCTCTTATACGTTAATAAGGATACAGTGTTATGCAGAGGTGTACTTATAACAATTTTATAGACAAATGATACTATTTACAGTCGCGTGGGGGGCACGAAATGTTTTCTTCTTCCTAGGGGGGGCATGACAGAAAATAATTGAGAAGCACTGATTTATAGTAATGTTGAGGCCAAGCTAGCTGAAGCTCAAAGGTCCTTGTAGAACTGGATGAGCCAGAAGTTTGACTTCTGCTCTTGGTTGGTGCCTTGTTAATGCTGGTGAGAACCTGGAGAAGCTGAAGGCCTTTGCGCCCTGCCATCTTTCCTTAGCGACTGGTTGCCGTCATGACCGCATTGATGCAACAAGTTCTCATCCATCCTATCCACCCTAGCTCCAAACCTCCCTCCCTGTCACCTTTTTGCCCAGGGGCAGCTGATGCGCTTCTCTCATCATTTTGGCTGCCCTCTTCCGGCTCCACAACCTTCTCCTCTTTCTCTGGTGAAGGACCAGAACCGTAGACTGGACTTCAAAAGCGATCAGACCACAGGGGATACACTCAGATCACAGTTCCTAATGATTCCTGACACACAATCACTCAGCAGCCACAACCTGAGCTGACATTTTAATCGATACACCGTGATATGTCCAAAATCAGATTCCTTTCGATGCACCACATATGCGATATTCAGATTCTTTGCAGCTTTATATAACCTTGTGGAAGAATTTCATCTGAATATTCATGTTCACTGGTCTATGGAACTCCCTGCCAGAAGAAGTGGTGACAGTTGTCAGCCTCAACACCTTTAAGAAAGGATTAGATGAGTTCATGGAGAACAAGGGTATCCATGGCTATCACTATGGATGCCTAAGGACACCCTCCGGGTTGGAGAGATAGGCAGGATCTCTCTCAATGCCATTTGCAGGGAATCACAAGCAGGTGAAGACATCTGCTTGGGAAGATCCTGAAGCAAATGGGGAGCCACTGTGGGAGACAGAAGGCTGGACTGGATGGGCTGTGGCCTGTTCCAGCAAGGCTCTTTTTAGGTTCTTATGTTTTTATGTTCATCAATGTTTTAGCACAGGATTCCTGAAGATTGCAAGGCAAAGTAAATGTTTAGCAGGGAAGTAGGCTTTAAAGGGAAATAGTTTCCACATTACACCAGTATTAGATTGTCAGAATCCGGGTCAGGTCCCCTATGGAGCACTGCCATTCCAATGGGGGGGGGGGAGGGCTGTCAGAGCCATGTTTTTTCAATGCTTTCGCTTTTGCTGTAACTGCATGGGATTTAGGGAGGGGTATTTCGGAGGCAGGATGGATTTCCTCTCACCCAATTCTAGCCTGACACCAAGGTCACTGGGTCATGGGGATGAACTGCTATCGAGCTAACACCTCGGAGTTCTCAAAACAACTTTGTGGCCACTACATTGGTTACTGGTGGATTGGTGAAGGGAGTTGAAGTCTACAAGTCTTAAAGTTCCCTCCTTTGGATACCCCTGGCTTAATGCTTTGTGTGGGAACTTCACATTCCGCCTCACTTCTCTGCAATCACTGTTTCTTACTAAGAGTTCCTTTTGATAATTACCTGTTTCAAGAGTCATCCTTTCCTGAGGCAGGTGCTTATAAGTTAGTTGTAAACGGAACAGATCAGAAAGTCCGTGGCAGCCGAATGTTCCGTTATTATAAATTCAGCATTTTGTCTTTTGCTTCAAAGTCCTACCCATGGACTGTAACTAGAGATGTCCACGTGTGGAGATCAATCTTGGGGACCAAAGTGCTATCTTGTTCTGCTTGAGCAGATAGAACAAAGCTCAACTTGAGAAATCACAAATTGGATGAAGATTGACAATTTCCTTTTATAGATTTTTCTCTTACGGTGTAAGATCAACCCTTTGGCTTTGGTTGGGATTCTGCCAAACTGCCAACTGCAGCTCAAACCTTTTGAACCTCTTCATTAAATACGGTTGGTTTCACTCAGCCTTTCAATTCCACTTATCAAACACATTCCAGAATTCAAAAATCAAAATAAAATAAATAAATGAAAAGTCAAAATTCCAGATTTTCAACAAATCTGTGAACACCGAAAGGCAAACTAAAGTCATAACCCGAAGCCAACATGGATTTCTCAAAAACGGATCATGCCAGACAAATCATCCTGTATTTTTTTTTTTGACAATGTGATAAAAATAGTGGGTGAGAGAAAGATAATATGATATCATTTATTTGGACTTGAGTAAGGCATTTGATCCCTCCTGGCTTGTACTGGCATCCTGGGAGGTGACACGAGGCTGGCTCCAAGAGGTTGTCAACGCATCCTTAAGTGAGGGTTCCTTGCCTGCTTCCCTAAAAGAGGCTATGGTGAGGCCCCTCCTTAAGAAGCCCTCTTTGGATCCAGCTCTTTTAACCAACTATCGTCCAGTCTCCAACCTTCCCTTCTTGGCGAAGGTTGTTGAGAGTGTGGTGGCACAACAGTTTCCCCGTCACCTGGAGGAAGTTGATTATCTAGACCCGCGCCAGTCCGGCTTTCGGCCCGGGCATAGCACCGAGACGGCATTGGTCGCGTTGGTCGATGATCTCTGGAGGGCCAGAGATGGGGGTTGTTCCTCCATCCTGGTCCTATTAGACCTCTCGGCGGCTTTCGATACCATCGACCATGGTATCCTATTGCATCGGCTGGGGGGGTTGGGGGTGGGAGGCACCGTTTTACGGTGGTTCTCCTCCTACCTCTCTGGCCGATCGCAATTTGTGTTGACAGGAGAGCAGAGGTCGACCCCGAGACCCCTCACATGTGGGGTGCCTCAGGGGTCGGTCCTCTCGCCTCTCCTGTTTAACACATATATGAAGCCGCTGGGTGAGATCATCCGTGGTTTTGGGGTAGAGTACCATCTCTACGCTGATGATACTCAGCTGTATATATCTACCCCAAACCACCCCAACGATGCCGTAGCGGTGATGTGCCAGTGCCTGGAAGCCGTGCGGATCTGGATGGGAAGAAACGGACTCAGGCTCAACCCGACCAAGACCGAGTGGCTGTGGTTTCCAGCTGCCCAATTCAACCAGTTGACTCCATCGCTGGCCATTGGGGGCGAACATCTTGCCCCAGTGGATGGGGCGCGCAACTTGGGTGTCCTCCTGGATGCCCGGCTGTCCATGGAAGATCAAGTGACAGCCGTGGCCAGGAGGGCGTTTTACCAGGTTCGCCTGGTTCGCCAGTTGCGCCCCCTATTGGATCGGGACGCCCTTCGCACAGTCACCCACGCTCTCGTGACATCCCGACTGGACTATTGTAACTCTCTCTACATGGGGCTCCCCTTGAGGTGCACCCGAAGACTTCAGCTGGTCCAGAATGCAGCCGCGCGAGCAATAATGGGTACCGCAAGGTATACCCATGTAACACCGCTCTTGCGCGAGCTGCACTGGCTACCTGTCGTCTTTCGGGTGCGCTTCAAGGTGTTAGTTCTCATCTTTAAAGCGCTCCATGGCTCGGGACCTAGCTATCTGCGGGATCGGATTCTGCCCCATACATCCTCCCAGCCGATTCGCTCCCACAGAGAGGGACTGCTCCGGGTGCCGTCCACTAGACTTTGTCAGCGGGCGACGCCCAGGGGAAGGGCCTTCTCTGTGGCGGGCCCAGCCCTCTGGAACGACCTTCCCCCCGACATTAGAACAACTATGGACCTCCGCTCCTTCCGTCAGAAATTAAAAACTCACTTTTTCTGCTTGGCCGGCCTAGGTTAGTCTCTGCCCAGGGATTAGGGATTGTTAATTTTAAATGGGAATTTTAGTGCAGGGATAGTCAAATTTAATTTGTTTTTATTGTATTTATTGTATTCATGTATATATTTTATGCTGTTTTATTCCTCCCTGTACACCGCTCCGAGTCCCCTAGGGGAGAGGACGCGGTTATACAAATAAATATTCGATATTCGATATTCGAAGTAGAGCACAACCTACTACTTGATAAGATAGAAACATGTGGGTTAGACAGCATCACCACTGGATGGATTTGTAACTGGCTGACCAACTGCACTCAACGTGTAGTCCTCAATGGAACTACATCTACATGGAGGGAGGTATGCAGCTGGGTACCCCAAGGCTCTGTATTAGCCCCAGTACCCTTCAGTATTTTCAGTAACGATTTAGACAAGGGGATAGAAGGGGAACTCATCAGTTTTGCAGATGACACTCCAGAAGACAGGTTCAAGATCCAGATGGATCTTGACAGACTTAAACACTGGGCCTTATCTAAGAAAATGAAATTCAGTGGTGGGAAAAGTAAAGTTCTACATTTAGGCAAGAAAAACCAAATGCACAGGTATAGGATAGGTGGTACCTGACTAAATAGTAGTAACTGTGAGTGAGATTCTTTTAATCCAGGGATGTCCAAACTTGGGAACTTTAAGACTTGTGGACTTCAACTCCCAGAATTCCCCAGCCAGCTATGCTGGCTGGGGAATTCTGGGAGTTGAAGTCCACAAGTCTTAAAGTTCCCAAGTTTGGACATCCCTGTTTTAATCCTAGTGGACAACCACTTAAATATGAGCTAGCAATGTGTGTGCTGCACTTGCCAAATAAGCAAACACAATCCTAGGCTGCATTAACAGAGGGATAGACTCAAGATCTCATGAAGTGTTAATATCACTTTGGTAAGACCGCACTTGGAATACTGCATCCAGTCTTGGTTGCTGTGATACACAAAGGATTGAGATTCTAGAAAGAGGGCAGAGAAGAGCAGCAATGGTTATTAGGGGACTGGAGGCTAAACCATGAAGAACAGTTGCAGGAACTGGGTATGTCTATTTTAATGAAAAGGAAGACTTGGGGGGAGACACGATAGAAGTGTTCCAATATCTCAGGGGTTGCCACAAAGAAGAGGGGATCAACCTATTTTCCAAAGCCTCGGGAGAGAGGGCAATGGATGGAAACTCTATTGAGGACCATTCTATTCTTCTGTTAGTTGTATCTCCTGACACCTTTAAGTTGATGAGAGTTTTAGGCTGATCCATCTCCAGGACATGAGTTTGAGGAAAGATGGTCTGAGCAGAGATGATAAAGAAAATGTAACACTTGAGATACAATAATACAATAGCAGAGTTGGAAGGGACCTTGGAGGTCTTCTAGTCCAACCTCCTGCCTAGGAAGGAAACCCTATACCATTTCAGACAAATGGCTCTCCAACATCTTCTTAAAGACTTCCAGGTGGGGCATTCACAACTTCTGGAGGCAAGCTGTTCCAGAGGTTAATTGTTCTAACTGTCAGGAAATTTCTCCTTAGTTCTAAGTTGCTTCTCTCCTTGATTAGTTTCCACCCATTGCTTCTTGTTCTGCCCTCAGGTGCCTTGGAGAATAGTTTGACTCCCTCTTCTTTGGGGGCAACCCCTGAGATATTGAAACACTGCTATCATGTCTCCCCTAAGTCCTTATTTCATCAAGCTAGACATACCCAGCTCCTGCAACCGTTCTTCATATGTTTTAGCCTCCAGTCCCCTAATCCTCTTGGTTGCTCTTCTCTGCCCTCTTTCTAGAGTCTCCACGCCTTTTCTACATCGTGGCGACCAAAACTGAATGCCGTATTCCAAGTGTGGCCTTCCCAAGGCATTTTAAAGTGGCATTATAAAGATATTTCAGAACACTTGATATGCCACAGCCTGGCCACTTGGTAGGTAGGATTGGATAACACCTCTGAGGCACCTCTGATGCCAGCAAGCTGGTTCCCTGAGCCAACTGCCCATCCCTTGAAAGGGCAGCTGTTCCTCCCCCAGGAGCAAGCCAAGGAGATTAAACCAAGCCGACTTTGGCCTTCTTTCATTCATATCACTCCTCTGAGCGTTCTCTTGCTTCTTGTTTTCCCAGGAATGTGGGAGGGGGAAAAAGGGACTATCTCAGAAACAAGATACGGAGAAACATGATGCAGCCTGTCTTCCATGAAATTTAATGCCCGGAGGTTGAAAGTTATACAAACATTTCTGTTTATAAGCCCTGACTTGCCCTTCTGCTGGCATTTCAGACTTTGAGCAGTAAGCAGATATGAAGCTGGTCTGGTGGTTCTCCCTCCTCCTGTTCTTTGGGGCCCCATTTCTGGCAGATGGAGGTAAGGTTGCAACATCTGAAAAGATTTGATCCTCTTGCAGGAGCCAAAAATGGAGAAGAACCACCCGGGGCAGTAAAATCTGTCCTTGAGTCATTGATTTGGTAAAACGAAACCCTAATTACAATTTTCAACATTAGATTTGGAGATCAAAGAGTAATGGAATATCCCTCGGTTTCTCTTGGTCTCCCTTACCCGAAGGGAGCTTTTCCACAGCCTCTCCTCCTACCCGGAGGGTCAGTGCTCCTGGGAATGGGTCACAGAAGATCTTCTGTCTGACAATAATGCTCTCGAAGCTGGAGCTGGATCTTTTGAAAGTTAGACCAAGTCAGGCTGTGGCAACCTCTCCTTCTTCCTTTGCATTGCCTCCCTCCTAACGTAGAGAAGATGAGTGATACCTCTTATTCCTGCCAAACTTTGGATCCCTTACTCCAGGGGTCTCCAACCTTTGCAACTTTAAGTCTGAAGGACTTCAGCTCCCAGACTTCTCCAGCCAGCTTTGAAGTCTGGGAGCTGAAGTCCTTCAGACTTAAAGTTGCAAAGGTTGGAGACCCCTGCCATATTCAGTAGTTACAGCGCATTGCAGAGCTATGAAAATCCACTTGCAAAATCCCTCTCACTATGCTGTCTTATTTAGGCACGTTTTCAAGCGTGCAAGCCATGCATGTGATCAAAGCGCATGCACGGAAGGCTGAGCGCATGCGTAGATGGAGGGCGCGCTCACATTTGCGAACCAGTCGGGAAAAGTAAGTGAATATCAGCCCTGGAGAGAGAAGGAAAGCAACCTCTCCTGCATTTTGTTGTCAGCCGGTTGTCTGAACTGAACAAGCAGTCAGCGAGCGCTTTGGCTGAACCGGTGCACACTGGCTGAATCCCACCACTGGTTAAAGAGGTGTGAAGGAAGCAGCCACAGGGTCTGAAAGCCTCATCACCCCCGTATGCACATTTTCTTGAGCTCAGGCAATTTATATGAGCCCAGGAAAACCGAGGCTGTTGAAGTGAAGGCTATGAAGTCCCTCAGCCAGCATCTCTTCTGCTTTGGATCCAGGTGGACCATTGGCATGATGGTCATGTGCCAATGGAGCCGTGGATTGGTGGCGACACACTGGAGGCGATTTTGTGGATCACAGTACAGTAGTTGGAGTATGCACCACGTAGACTTTGGCCTCTCCTGACTTCCTGGCCGAAAGGTGCCGTTAGGTTAGGGTAGAGAGAATGAAGCACTGGCTCTCCCTTTGTCTCTACTTGTCTGTTCTTGTGGAAGAGATGGCTAATCTGGGGTTACTGTCTTCTTGGGGTGGGGAGGCAGGGCTCTCTTCCTGTCTGACTGGTGGCAACTGGGTGTTTTCACCTGTTGATGATGTTCCAGGATAGATTTTATTTAAATAGAAGAGGAATCCTGGCTCTCTCTTTACATTCATTAAATGCTGAACACGTATTCTGCATTTCTCCAAACCAACCATTGTGTTTCTTCCAACCACTCGGTTTTGGAGTTGATTTTTCTTTTAAACAAACAAACATGAAAACTATGGTAGTGATGCAGAAATAACGAGGCTTAGGGTTCTCAGAATCAGGAAAAGTTTATTTATGGCTGCCAGGTTCAGAAAGCTAGTCAAAGGCCAGCATGTAACTTCTGAACAGTCTTCTGATAGCAAACACACATTCTTATACTTTAATAAAGATAGCACCACCCGGCAATACAACTCATCTCTGATTGGTTAAGCTCCTTATTGCTAGGCAGATAAGCATACAGGAAACATTATTTCCACTCTGACTTTTGTGGTTAAGCCCTATGTCTGACTTGCAAGGGACCTACCAACTAACTCGACCTATTTACAACCAGGTATTTGCGGTTTGACATTTGAATTTCATTTCAAGCTTTGGAAGAGGTGGTATAATTGGATACGGGAACGACCGAATAATAACAACTGAAGCAATAATATATGTTTAAATCGGATATTGGTTAATAATATCAGTAAGAAATTTAATGACGAATAAGAATGGATGAAGTAGGTAGGTTAACTAAATGGGCTGTATATAGTGTAAATCCTGGTGTTAAATATTAGGCCTACTTTTAGGACTTTATTGTTAAGTTTGGTTACTTATATGTTGTCGCTTTCTCACGTTGTGACGGCAAATGTGTTAAAAATTATGTTTGCATGATTTTTTTAATAAGAATAAATAAAATTATTAAAGAAAAACAAAAGATGCTTTTTGTACCTTAAAAAGCATAAAAATAAAAATGACTAAAGATCATCTAGTCTGACCCCAACTCATCTCACTCTTATTTCTAAAAATTGCTTTATGCCCTGCCTCAGTAGTGCTTTCCAAGAAAAAAGTACCCAGCGCAGCCACAATGGACTCTAAAAGAAAACGTGCGGTGTAACTGTCTTATCTCCTGGGTAAGAAAGCCAGCGAGGTCTCTGGACGGCCTTCATAATCGCAAGTGCCTCTTCCTTGTACAGGGGAAACTCCGGGCCCACCCCGGGTCCCCACCCAAAACGGAGAAGTCCAAGGACAGCGGATCAGGGTGAGAGGAGCCGAGAGGGACGTGGAGGTTTTCCTGGGAATTCCCTACGCAAAACCCCCTATGGGATCTTTGAGGTTCTCCCCTCCGCAATTGGCAGAACCCTGGAGTGGTCTCAGAGATGCAACCTCTCACCCGCCCATGTAAGTCAAGAGCTTTTCCCAAGCCAAAGAAGGTGCTTCCCTCTCTGCATCCGATCATAGAGAAATGGCGGATCCAGAAAAGCCTGTGGCTCTTTGGTTATCATCAGGAAGGATCGCCCAAGAATGATGGGGAGTGGGGGGTGGGAGAGGGTCCATTCACTTTATTTCTTCATGAAACTTGAGTTTCCTGGGTAGCAAATTGGTGGAGGAGATGGGATTGCAAAGGAGTTTTCCAAATGGGCCAACCTTTTCTTGTCTTCTGAACCCCTTACAAAACATGTTAAACCAAGTGGATCCTTTTTAAAAGATCCCTGCCAGGGCCTTCATCTTGAAGTCCTATCCTGCGCGAGCTGCACTGGCTTCCTGTGGTCTTTCGGGTGCGCTTCAAGGTCCTAACGACCATCTTTAAAGCGCTCCATGGCTAGTTATATGCGAGACCGCCTCCTGCCCCATACATCCCTCAGACCGATACGCTCCCACAGAGTGGGCCTCCTCAGGGTGCCGTCGGCCGGACAATGCCGACTGGCGACACCCAGGGGGAGAGCCTTCTCTGTGGCGGGACCAGCCCTTTGGAACGACTTGCCCCCTGAACTCCATACCATATCTGACTTCCGCCTCTTCCGCAAGTGTCTGAAGACACACCTATTCCAACTAGCCGGCCTTGCGCAGCCTCCAATACCGACTCTTAAATAGTTTTAAAATGGGGATTTTAATTCGGTTTTAGCACAGGCCCTAAGTGGAATAAGTTTTTTTAAAAAAAGAAATAGTTTTATATGTTTTGTATGTTTTTAATGTTCCTGTGCGCCACCCTGGGTCCATTCGGAGAAGGGCGGGGTATAAATTCAATAAATAAATAAATAAATAAAGTGACCTCTGTTTTATCCCCATGCATAATTTATTTATTTTTAATTTTTATTTTAATCACATTTATATCCCGCCCTTCTCCACAAGGGACCCAGGGCGGCGCACAGGAATTTAAAAAAATACAAAAACAATAAATACAGAATTTAAAAACATATTAAATTATAATCCTATGCTAAAATCCAATTTTAAAATCCCCAATTTAAAACTATCTAAAATAGTCCCAACGGGGTTAGGCTAGGCCGGCTTGCTGAAAAAGATGTGTTTTTAGACACTGGAGGAAGAGACGGAGGTCCGAGATGGTACGCAATTCAGGGGGTAGGTCGTTGCAAAGGGCAGGGCCCGCCACAGAGAAGGCTCTTCCCCTGGGTGTCACCAGACGGCATTGCCCAGCCGACGGCACCCTGAGAAGGCCCTCTCTGTGGGAGCGGATCGGCCGAAGGGATGTATGGGGCAAGAGGCAGTCTCGCATATAATTAGGCCCCGAGCCATGGAGCGCTTTAAAGATGGTCGTCAGAACCTTGAAGCGCACCCGAAAGGCCACAGGAAGCCAGTGCAGCTCGCGCAGGATCGGTGTTATATGGGAGCATCTAGAGGCTCCCGTAATCACCCGCGCGGCTGCATTCTGGACTAACTGTAGCTTTCGAGTGCACCTCAAGGGAAGCCCCATGTAGAGAGCATTGCAGTAGTCGAGTCGGGACGTCACGAGAGCTTGAGTGACTGTGAAAAGGGCAGCCCGGTCCAGTAAGGGGCGCAATTGGCGCATCAGGCGTACCTGATGAAACGCCCCCTGGCCACGGCTGCCACATGGTCCTCCATAGACAGTCGGGAGTCCAGGAGGACACCCAAATTGCGCGCCCTCTCCACGGGGGCCAGTGTTTCGTCCCCCAATGGCCAGAGTTGGAGTAATCTGGCTGAACCGGGGTGCCGGAAACCACAGCCACTCAGTCTTGGACGGGTTGAGCTTGAGTTTGTTACTACCCATCCAGATCCGTACGGCCTCCAAACACCGGGACAGCACCTCGGCGGCATTGTTGGGGTGGTCTGGGGTGGATATGTACAACTGAGTGTCATCAGCGTACAGATGGTATCCCACCCCAAAACCACGGATGATCTCGCCCAGCGGCTTCATATATGTGTTAAACAGGAGGGGTCTCCAACCTTCACTTCCTCAGGGGTCGGTCGAGAGGACCGACCGACCCCTGAGGAACCCCGCATAAGAGGGGTCTCGAGGTCGACCTCTGCCCTCCTGTCAACACACATTGCGACCGACCAGAGAGGTCGGACGAGAACCACCGTAAAACGGTGCCTCCCAGCCCCAACCCCCCCAGTCGGTGCAATAGGATACCATGGTCGATGGTATCAAAAGCCGCTGAGAGGTCTAACAGGACTAGGATAGAGGAACAGCCTCTATCCCACGCCCTCCAGAGATCATCAACCAACGCGACCAATGCCGTCTCGGTGCTGTGACCGGGTCTGAAGCCGGACTGGCGCGGGTCTAGATAATCAACTTCCTCCAGGTGTCGCGGAAACTGTTGGGCCACCACACTCTCAACAACCTTCACTAAAAAGTGAAGGTTGGAGACCGGACGATAGTTCTCCAATAATGCTGGGTCCAGGGAAGGCTTCTTGAGGAGGGGCCTCACTACCGCCTCTTTCAAGACGGCAGGCAAGTACCCCTCACTCAAAGATGCGTTGACAATACCCTGGAGCCAGCCTCGTGTCATCTCCCAGGATGCCAGTACAAGCCAGGAGGGACACGGGTCCAATAAACATGTGGTCGCCTTAAGTCTCCTTGACAGCCTGTCCATATCCTCGGTAGTAACAAAGTCAAACTCCTCCCAGAATGGTGCCTCAAGACCAGCCTCGGACAATCCCACTGGACCACTGTCGATGGAGGGTAGCTCATTCCGAATCCGAGTGATTTTATCCTGCAGATAAATCCCAAATTCCTCTGCTCGTCCCTGTAGAGGGGCTTCCTGCGGCCTCTGGTGAAGGAGGGAGCAGGTCACCCCAAACAGGGCGGCAGGGCGGTTATCTGCGGATGCAATAAGGGTGGTGCATACTCACGTTTGGCCACCCTTATCGCCACTAAGTAAGCCCTAATATGGGTTCTCACTAGTGTTCGGTCGGCTTTGGAGCGAGAGGATCTCCATCTGCTCTCTAGGCGTCTCTTGTGGCGCTTCATCTCGCTCAGCTCCTTAGTAAACCAAGGAGCCTGGGTGATTCGTCGCCGCAAGAGAGGCTGCAAGGGCGCGACTCGGTCCAAGGCCCCCGTGGTCACACTTAGCCATGCGGCCACTAGTTCCTCAGTCGAGTCGCGGGGCAGGGTCACAGGAATTGGCCCAAGCTCCCTCTGGAACCTTTCCGGGTCCATCAGGAGCCTGGGGCGGAACCATCTAGGAATATCCGGTTCCGCCTCCCCGCGATGAGGTGAGATGATTGGAAAGTCCAGCCCGAGGAGAGCGTGATCTGTCCATGACAAGGGAGTGATGACTAAATCCCCTATTCCCAGATCACTGCTCCACTGTCCCGAGACGAAGATTAAGTCCAGGGTGTGTCCACCCTCGTGATAAATAAATCAACAAAATCCCCTTTGCCCCCCCATCCATAGAAGTGATCATTTCCCAATCTTTTCAGCAGCAATCTTCTCACACACCCATATTGCACTGTGGCCCACTCAGAACCAGGCCATGCAAGAGGCAGGTGCGCCTGTGCACAACTCCATGTGCACTGTGGCGGGCACTCTCACACACATGTGAAGCTCCGTTTGTGCAAGCAGTGGGCACACAAGATCGGAAAAGCTGGGGACCACCGGCTTAGATGATGCCTCAAGTCTTGTTAGGCAACGGCAGGCTACCAACTCTGCTGGTGGTTCATGACCCTGAAGACCCCTCTGCTTGGTCTCTCCAAGGTGCCTGCAGGATCCGCTGATGGGACAAGCTCTCTCAGACGCCTTTGCTAACACAGGGCGGAAGCTCTCCCTGCGCCTCTCGGAGGACTGCTTGTACCTGAACATTTATGCGCCAGCCCACACTGCTAAGACTGAGCAGTTACCGGTAAGCAATGACTCCGCTAGGCAGTGCGGCTTTCTTGTTTCTGGGTTTGATTTGGTCCCGCAGCCTCAGATGAAATCAAGTAGCATTCAATATTGTTTATTGTTCAGCAAGTGTCTTTTTGCCTCTTTATAAATCTATGGTGAGGCCCCATCTGGAGTATTGTGTACAGTTCTGGTCCCCAGACCTTCAGAAGGATATGATGGAACAGGAAAAGGTGCAGAGGAGGGCAGCCAGAAGGATTAGGGGGCTGGAACACCTTCCTTACCATCTGAGGCTGGGCCTCTTCAGTCTAGAACGACGGCGCCTGAGAGGTGACCTGATTGATGTCTATAAAATCATGCACGGTGTGGACAAAGTAGAAAAGGAAAAACTGTTTTCCCTATCGCACAACACTAAAACTAGGGGGCACTCCATGAAACTTTTGGAAGCTAGACCTCAAACAAATAAGAGGAAGTACTTTTTCACCCAGAGGATCACTGGTCTATGGAACTCCCTGCCAGAAGAAGTGGTGACAGCTGTCAGCCTCGACACCTTTAAGAAAGGATGAGAGGAGTTCATGGAGAACAAGGGTATCCATGGCTATCATGACACCCTCCGGGTTGGAGAGATAGGCAGGATATCTCTCAATGCCATTTGCAGGGAATCCTAAGCAGGTGAAGACATCTGCTTGGGAAAACCCTGAAGCCAATGGGGAGCCACTGTGTGAGATAGAATGCTGGACTGGATGGGCTGAAGCCTGTTCCAGCAAGGCTGTTCTTATGTTCTTATGTTCTTATTGATATTGCATCTAAATCAGTGGTGGGATTCAAATAATTTAACAACCGGTTCTCTGCCCTAATGACCAGCTGGGTAGGTGGGGCTCAGTGGTTATGTGACTGGGTCAGTGTGGCCAATTCAACGTCATTCACGTCGATGGATGCTTTGTCTTAGCTGTGACAATGTCATAAGGGTTAACCAGAGAGGCAGTTTCTGTAAGGAGGGCAATAAAGGTGAGGCTAGAAACAACACCAGAATGTTTCCTTCCTGCCTTCCTTACAGGATTAGCCCTGTAAAGTGGGGGTGGGGAAACAAAATGAGATTTCTTCCAACAACCAGTTCTCCAAACTGCTTAGAAAGTTAACAACCGGTTCTCCCGAATAGGTGCGAACTGGCTGAATCCTACCACTCATCTAAATCTACTTTTATGCCCTTTTGTGCAGTAAATCATGGTCCACATTTGCAGAAGGGCTTCTAGGTCGGTTCTCACCTTGCGGAGAGTCCCTTCCATTGCCCTCTTGCATTTTGCTTCCAGGTGATGGTCTGGATCCATGGTGGGGGACTTGCGGTGGGCTCAGCATCCACATATGATGGCTCCGTTCTGTCTGCTTATGAAAATGTAGTGGTGGTGGCGATCCAATACCGTTTGGGCATTCTCGGGTTTTACAGGTAAGCTGATATTGTCCTCTACACCTGGATGATAGCACATCCCTCTGCATCTTTGTTTTAAGGCTGTCCTTCCTCTATGCTGGCTGGGGGATTCTGGGAGTTGAAGTCCATAGGGCTTAAAGTCTCCAAGATTGGGAAACACTGCTCTAAAGAGCTCAGGTTCTCTTAAATCAGGGAGAATTCTGGGAGTTGAAGTCCACAAGTCTTTTTATATTGAAAAAGTTTTATTGGTTTTACATTTTTTCTATAGGGTAGGGTAAGGGATACAAAGAAATTTTGAGAGCATTCACGTCAGAGTCGTCGGCTGTCAGGACCTGTTTCTTCGATTTCTTAGGAAAGACCACACTTAGACATTGTTTGAAAATGAATAAAGTTACTTTTACTAAGGATCGTAAGTGAACAGATCATTTGAAGCAGAGAGTGAATACTTTAGGCGCCAACATAGCGTATTAACCTTTAAGCCCAACCCAATACCCAACTCCCCCCCAAAGCAGTGTCCAATATGCATTCATCTCCGACATCAGGTGGGCAGGTCATCACCAGCCTGTGAGACCGTTAGCCGAAGAGATAACACCGTCCATCACCGTTTTCCACCAGCACAACATTTGAATCCCAACACCCCACCCTCCCCGTTTCCATGGCAGCAAAGCAGATAGCGAAGGCTGACATCCGGACCTCCTCCAGGAACAGCGAGAAAGCTCGGATACCCGCCGAAAGGGAGATGTTAAACCTGAAAAACAGACAAGAAAGGACAAAACAAGAGAGAGAAAAGAGGGAAAGGGTCAAGGCTTGTGAGGATACTTGGCATAAAATTGCCGTAGTAGTCTAGGTGCTGTGAGATGGTCCTTATCAACCCATTCATTATGTGAAGGGGGAAAATCTTTCCAGCTGACCAAAAACTGAGTCTTATTTCTATGGATTCTGGAGTCCAAAATGTCTCGAACTTCATAATGTTGGTGACCGTCCACCATGGTAGGGGTAGGAGCATCAGGAAACGGCTTGCGAAGATGCGAAGTGCGTTCAGGCTTCAACAGATGAACATGGAACACCGGATATAGTCGACGGTAAGTTTTAGGGAGATCCAAGCGGACGGAGACAGAGCTGATGATTTTAGTGATAGTAAATGGACCGACAAATCTGGGTCCCAGTTTCTTACATTTCTGCGGGCTATCCAAATGTTTAGTAGAGACATATACCCTATCACCAACTTTGTAGGCCGGGGGAGCTGACCTCTTCTTATCAGCATACATTTTATGTGATTGATGGGCATCGTTCAAGGTCTTACGTATGATAGGCCAAACAGGAGACAGTCTAGAAGACCAATCGGCCAAAGAAGGAACAGTAGGTGAGACATGCGGTAATTCAGGAATGGGAACAAAATCTTGTCCATAGACGATACTGAAAGGGGTCATATTCGTACTAGAGTGAACCGAATTATTATAAGCCACTTCCGCATGCACCAGGAGATCAGCCCAATCGTCCTGCTGAAAATTAATGAAGCAGCGTAGATATTGTTCCAAAACAGAATTGACCCTCTCACAAGATCCGTTCGTCTGGGGGTGGTAGGCGGAGCTTAAGCCTTGGGCGGAGCCAATCAGTTTCAAGAATTCCTTCCAAAAGACAGACGTAAATTGAGTACCCCTGTCAGAGATAATGCGTTGGGGAACACCATGAAAACGGTAGATATGAGTGACAAACAACTTAGCCAAAGATTTGGAGGATGGAATTTTGGAACAAGGCACAAAATGTACTTGTTTGGAGAAAAGATCTGTAACCACCCAAATAACGGTATAGCCCTGGCTGGGTGGGAGATCCACAATAAAGTCCATCGAAATTTCTTTCCAAGGTGATTCCGGCATCGCCACAGACTGGAGAAGGCCTTGTGGCTTTCCAGGGGAACGTTTCGAAGCAGCACAAACAGGGCAACTGGCAATATAAGATTCAACATCCTTTTTAAGAGACGGCCACCAGAATTGACGTTTGACAAGGTGTACAGTTTTAACGAAACCAAAATGACCTGCCAAACGTGAGTCGTGAGCGCGTTGGAGTACAAAAGGCCGTATGGTCGCAGGGACATAGATTTTGGAACCAATCCAAGGAAGATCGTCTCTAATGGTGCAATCAGCAGAGTGGGTGGAATACCACTCATCAGTAAGCAGTTCAGTCTCAATCCGAGCAATCAGCTCAACCGGAGGGGTAGTTTGAACAGTAGAACGAGTTTGAGTAGCAACCGGAGAAGCCGGTAAAGTAAGAGGCATGAGGGGTTGTACAACGGTAAGTTTAGAAGCATCATATTGTGGTAATCTGGAGAGGGCATCAGCCATGAAATTTTTTCCTCCGGGAATAAATTTAAGATGGAAGTTGAACCGATGGAAATAATGCGCCCAGCGCAACTGTCTTGGCGATAGTTTACGCGAAGAGGTGAGAGCTTCCAGGTTCTTATGGTCGGTCCAGACCTCGAATGGGTGGGGAGCACCTTCAAGAAAATGACGCCAAGTCATGAGGGCCCAACGAACAGCAAAAGCCTCTTTCTCCCAAATGGCCCATCCACGTTCGGTCGTGGTGAGTTTCCGAGAGGTGTAGGCACACGGTTGTAATTGGCCATGGTTGTTGAGTTGCAACAGGACAGCCCCCACGGCGACATCACTCGCATCTGCTTGAATCACAAAAGGGGACGTGACATCGGGGTGTTTGAGAACCGGCTCAACCGCAAATAAACGCTTAAGTTTCTCGAAAGCGGCTTGGCATTCCATGGTCCATTTAAGGGGCGTTCCTGGTCGAGGTTTCCCCTCGCCATTCGTTTTGAGAAGATTTGTTATAGGCAAAGCAATACTAGCAAATGATGGAATAAACTGGCGGTAAAAGTTTGCAAAGCCCAAAAAACTTTGGAGCTGTTTACGAGTACGGGGCGGGGCCCAATCTGTTACCGCCTTAACCTTTGCAGGATCCATTTCAATTCCTTCAGAAGAGATGCGATAACCTAAATAGTCAATTTTATCCTGGTGAAACTCGCATTTGGATAATTTGGCGTATAGCTCGGCGGAGCGAAGTTTCCGAAGGACGGAACGCACAAGCTTAACATGTTCATCACGTGTCTGCGAATATACAATGATGTCATCAATGTAGACTAAAACGCCTTTATAAAGGTGTTCGTGGAGGACTTCGTTTATCAATTGCATAAACACTGAGGGGGCACCTTGCAAACCAAAAGGGAGAACCTTAAATTGAAAACATCCAAGTGGGCAGTTAAAAGCAGTTTTCCATTCGTCCCCTTCCTTGATTCTAACTCTATAATAAGCCTCGCGCAAGTCCAGCTTAGTAAAAATCTTCCCAGTAGCCAGGTGAGCCAGCATGTCTTTCATAAGTGGGAGTGGGTAGACATTATGTTCGCAAATGGTGTTCAGATAAGAATAGTTTTGTACTAATCTGAGAGTGCCATCTTTCTTTTCTCGAAACATAACAGGTGCCGCTACACGTGGCCTAGCTGGTTCAATAAAACCCCTTTGAAGATTTTTGTCAATGAAGTTCCGTAGTTCATTCATTTCACGCTGCGTCATGGAATAAATGCGGGGTTTTGGCAACTGCACTCCCGGGAGGAAATCAATTGAACAATCAGTGGCCCTATGAGGGGGGAGGGAATCACAAGATTTTTCACTGAAAGCTTCCTTGAGGTCCCAATATTCTTTGGGAATTCTTTCTTCTCCAGGGATGACCTCAGGAGAAGGAAAAGCCAGTAATTGAGCAGCTGGTTCCGAAACAGGGGCCAGGTCAATGGGCGAAATATGCTCGTCCTCCGAAGGCAGGGAGGTGTGATCGGGCACTATCAAAGGAATTCGAACCCAACCCTCTTTCCACTTAATGAGGGGGTTCCATTTACGAAGCCAATTAACACCCAGAATGACAGCATTTTCAGAAATGGTCGTTACAATGAAATTTATGGTTTCTGTATGGGCCTGCCCAATGGAGACACGAATAGGTTCAGTAATGAGAGAGGTAGGGGCTCCCCCAGCTACAGAACCATCCATTTGGCAAAACGCTATGGGAGTTTTTAGATTTTTTAGATGGAAACCCATAGAATACACAACATCTTGATTTATAAGGCACCGTGAGCAACCAGAATCAATTAGAGCCTGCACATTGCAAGTGCGGCCAATAGATGGAGCCAAAAGCTTTAAATTAATATAAAGGGGGCCGGAACGATGACTCACCAAGTTGTCGTCATCCGACTCCTCCCAGTCATCCGGGCAGGCATTGGGCTGGGCAGACGAGAGGTCCAGTGGCTCCACACCACTCATCGCGGGTTTACTGCGCACGCTCAGAGGTTTCGGAGGTCTTCTGTCCCTCCCTCCTTCCCTCTCCGGAGAAGAATGTGGGCGTGAAGAACGACTTGATCTGCATTTGTTAGCCCAATGCCCCTCCTTTCCACATCGATAACAAACAGTCGAGCGCGGTTGAGTAGGTCTTCGGCCCCCCCCACTTTTCTGGATGGGTGAAAACTTTTCAGGGGAATGAGGTTTGGGACCCTCTCTTTGCAGTTTCCGCTCATGACGGACTGGATCTTGTAATTGGGCTTGGTCCAGCTCAACGTCACCCGCGAGATCTATCCATTCCTCTAAGGTTTCAGGGCGAAATCTATTCATGCACGTTTGATAAATGTCCTTATCAAGACCCTCAGTATAGAGGTCCATTAATGCCCGGTCACTGTAACCGGTCATGAACACGGCCAGGTCCTTAAAGTTCTGCGTGTATTCCTGAACTGATTTATCCCCCTGGCGTAAATTTCTCATTCTCATCTTAGCTTTCCTTTCAACACGGGGGTCCTCAAAGCGCCTTCTCAGGGCAGTCATGAAACGCTCAAAGTCACGCAACACGGGTGAATGGCTATTATGCAGTGAGACCAACCATTGGGAAGCATTTTTTTCCAAGGCCATAGAGACAATTCTAATTTTGAATTCATCTTCAAGATCAGCTGCATAAAATTGTACAAAATTATCGACGTGAATCAGAAAAAATGCCAGGCCCTCGGCACTGCCGTCGAATTTCACACCCAGGGGAGGAAGCTTTGCAAGCCGGCGGGGAGAGGCTGGGCGGGCATCTCTCTGCATACCTCTGCTGGCTCGGGCAGGGGGGGATGGTGAATCTCTGATATCCTTAACAGCTGCAGCTCCCTGCATATTTAACTGTTTGCTTTCCTGCTGTTGTCCCCTCCCCAAAAGTTCATCCAGGGCCGCCCGCTTCTCAGCTGCCTGTTGAAGGTAATGCTGGCCCCATTCCTTAAATTCCCTTTCCTCTTTTAAGAGTTCAGGTATGAGTTGCTTGGGGGAAAGGCGACGCCTGGTTACAGTAACTCCTGAGGCTTTGCTTCCAGTCATTCCCACGCCCTCTGACCAGCGGCGAGATTTGGAAGAATCTTCGGCTGGCTGGCTTAAATCTAGGCCGGCTAAACATTCCAACACTGACCTCGTATCTTCTGTTGGTGCTTGAGCTCCCAGTTCCGTTTCGGGCCGGACTTCCACCAAGGGAATTTCTTGTTTCGTGGGGTCCGACATGGTGTAGGATTTATTTGTGACTCTCTGCTTAATGTCAGGACCTGTTTCTTCGATTTCTTAGGAAAGACCACACTTAGACATTGTTTGAAAATGAATAAAGTTACTTTTACTAAGGATCGTAAGTGAACAGATCATTTGAAGCAGAGAGTGAATACTTTAGGCGCCAACATAGCGTATTAACCTTTAAGCCCAACCCAATACCCAACTCCCCCCCAAAGCAGTGTCCAATATGCATTCATCTCCGACATCAGGTGGGCAGGTCATCACCAGCCTGGAATGTGAGACCGTTAGCCGAAGAGATAACACCGTCCATCACCGTTTTCCACCAGCACAACATTTGAATCCCAACACCCCACCCTCCCCGTTTCCATGGCAGCAAAGCAGATAGCGAAGGCTGACATCGGCCCTTCCGAGACCTCAAAATACAAAGTATAAAATAACCAAAAAAAAAACATTTTTCATAACACTACAAGGTAAAAGCAAGTACATATACCTAAATTCTCAATTCCATGCTGTCAGACATTTACAAAAATCCAGATAAAATATTATGAAAATTGTTCAGAAAAATCAAGGCAAAGTTATTTTTTCGATCTAAGTCTCTTGGCTATTGTATCTTCTTTTTCTCCTCCCTGGCCCCCAGAGGGCGGGGCCGCGGCCCCCTCCGTCCCCCCTGGATCTTCCCCCAGGGCAGAGGAATGTTTTTTAAGAAAGGCTTCCGCCTCAACAACTGTTTTAATCCTCACTCTTCCTCCTTCCCAGAACACCAGCATCCCTTCGGGTGTCACCCACTTGAACCAAATCCCGTGATCAAATAAAATTTTTGACAAGAAGGAAAATTCCCTCCTTGCTTCTCGAATCTTTCTAGGGATCTGCTTCAAGATAGCAACCTCTTTTTGTTGGTAAATTAATGGACTACCTCTCTGCACTTTCAGGATTTCCCCTCTGGTTGACGTAACAAATTTCACATGTATCTCTCTAGGCACTTCATTTATCCTGGCATATGCTGAGTTAATTCTGTAGGCTAGGTCAATGTCCCCCCTGATCTCATCTTTAGGTTTTTGTAAATAGTCTGCTAAAATTGTGCTCATAAGATCAGGGAGGCATTCACCAGATTCCTCAAGAACGTTCTGAAATCTCAAAAAATGTGTCATTCTTTCCATATCTATCCTAGACACATGCCCATTTGTTTCCCCAACCTCTTTAATAACATTTTTAATCTCTCCCTTAACCCCCACCAACCCCCCTTCCAATTCTTCAGTCTTCTGTGTGTTTTCCAGCACTTGCTTCCGAGTATCCAATAGCTCCTTCTTGAAATTGATGTTTTCTGCCCTCTGGGCCTGAATTTCTTTTACCAAAGTTTGTATAACAGTTTCAAGAGAAGCCATCCGTTGTTCTAAACTTGCCAGTGCTGTTTCTTGAGCCATGATTAACTGTTAAAGTCAATGCCACCAAAATGGCGTTTTCAGGGTGGGGTTGGTGAGACTAACCGGGAGCCAAAAGTTCTGATCAAGGTTGAAACGTTGTAAAATTCAGGAACCAAGAGAGAGACAATTTTCCAACTCAATAGTTATAATAGCGAAGGTACTCCAGAAAGGAAATCACAAATCCAGCAAGAGAAAAATTCTTCATCAATATCCAGAGAGAGTCCCAATTGTAAAGAGACGCTGGGAATTTTCCATAGTTGAAATAATCAGGCAGGGACAAAGAAAAGCCACCTTCCACCGCCCATCTCAGAGCCCAGAGGAGAGAGTAGAAAAATAATTTTTTTTTATCCAGCCAGACCTAGAAACAATGTTGCAAGTAGCCGCATACCACTTTCCCTTGTTAGAGACAGTCCGGATTTAAGATTTCCGCTTTCTCTTCCAGAGAAGCCATTTTAAAGTGCCGCTTAAGTCCGAGGGGGGTTTTTTGGAAACAAACACCCCCCTCCCAGTCCGTTCAGCCTGGCTGGCAGCAAGGAAAAAAAGTCTTTTTTAAACTCACTCTCCCTCGCAGCTGAAGCCTCGGCAGACCTTCCGATCTCTCCGCTCAGCCCTCTGCATTGAAGTAAATGGCGCCGACAGCCGTTGGCGAAGGGAGAACCCCCCGCAGCATGTTCCTCCTCACCTAGGTCGCGGAGGGGAGCGCTCTCCCCACCGCCGTGAGGAAGAACGTCCTCTCCGAGCCGACCCTACGGGAGACCTCCGGTAACCGGAGCGTCTCGCCCCCGTGGGAGCGTCTCGCCCCCGTGGGGGGGCAGAAAAGGCTCGCTAGGCTCGCCCGTCGCCGCTGGAGCCGGAACCGGAAGCCCGAAGTCCACAAGTCTTAAACTTGCCAAGTTTGGGCACCCCTGCCTTAAATCCTGGGTTTTACCAGCATAGCTGGCTGGGGGATTCTGGGAGTTGAAGTCCACAGGACTTCAAGACGCCAAGGTTGAGAAACACTGCTCTAAAGAGCTCAGGTTCTCTTAAATCAGGGAGAATTCTGGGAGTTGAAGTCCAAGTTTGGGCACCCCTGCCTTAAATCCTGGGTTTTACCAGCTGCTCTTGCTGTTCAGAAAGACAGCAGAAATGCACAGCATGGAGTAGAGGGCAGAAGATGCTGGTCTTTAATTTCTTTTCATTTATGCTGGCTGGTGTTTTTCCCTTGTCTCTTTGCCCCTCCTCATTGAGACCTGCTGGAGGGAGGATTGCTTACAACTCTCCACAAGTCCTTCCTCCGCAGAAACATCTCCATCTTGAGGCTCCATGAGAGATAATTAGTCTCATTAAGAGGAGCCACAGGAAATCTTCCTCCCATTTCCACAATGGATCCCTTGGTGCTGTCTTTACAGAGCAAAAGTCCTCACCCTCTTTCAGGCTCACAAAGAAACCTTTATCTCAAAAAAAAATACTACTGGCACATCTGGGCCCCCAATCTGTCAGGAACTTTCACAACCGGTGTCCAAATAGAGTCAGAGACACTGACATAAACATAGCTTTATGTCAATAAATTTATTTTATAAATATACTAGCCAATCCCAGCCACGCGTTGCTGTGGCCCAGTCTGGTTAAATGGCCAACCAATCTGTTTGTAGATCTACACCTGCACACACAAACACATACACACAACCACTGTATAACCCCCAACCTACCTACCTACTCCCTTTCTCCCTCTCTCCCTCTCCCTATCTACCTCTTGTATTTCTCCCTCTACCTACTGTATTTCTCCCTCTCTATCCCTCTCCCTACCTATCTACCTACCTACCTACGTACCTACTGTATTTCTCCCTCTACCTACCTACCTACCTACTGCATTTCTCCCTCTATCCCTCTACCTACTTACCTATTGTATTTCTCCCTCTCTCCCTTTCTCCACCTACCTACCTATCTACCTACGTACCTACTGTATTTCTCCCTCTATCCCTCTACCTACTTACCTACTGTATTTCTCCCTCTACCTACCTACCTACCTACGTACCTACTGTATTTCTCCCTCTACCTACCTACCTACCTACCTACCTAGCTAGCTAGCTACCTACTGTATTTCTCCCTCTCTCCCTTTCTCCACCTACCTACCTATGTACCTACTGTATTTCTCCCTCTATCCCTCTACCTACTTACCTACTGTATTTCTCCCTCTACCTACCTACCTACCTACCTACCTACCTACCTACCTACCTACTGCATTTCTCCCTCTCTCCCTTTCTCCACCTACCTACCTACTTACCTACCTACCTACCTACCTACCTACCTACCATATTTCTCCCTCTCCCTCTCTATCCCTCTACCTAGCTACCTACTGTATTTCTCCCTCTATCCCTCTACCTACTTACCTACTGTATTTCTCCCTCTCTCCCTTTCTCCACCTACCTACCTACGTACCTACTGAATTTCTCCCCCTATCCCTCTACCTACTTACCTACTGTATTTCTCCCTCTACCTACCTACCTACCTACCTACCTACCTACCTACCTACTGCATTTCTCCCTCCCTCCCTTTCTTCACCTACCTACCTACCTACTTACCTACCTACCTACCATATTTCTCCCTCTCCCTCTCTATCCCTCTACCTAGCTACCTACCTACCTACATAGATACCTACTGTATTTCTCCCTCTCCCCCACTGTCCCTCTACCTACCTACCTACCTACCTACCTACCTACCTACCTATCTATCTACCTACTGTATTTCTCCCTTTCTATCCCTCTACCTACCTACCTACCATATTTCTCCCTCTCTATCCCTCTACCTAACTACCTACCTACTGTATTTGTCCCTCTCTCCCTCTCTCTACCTACTTATCTACCTACCTACCTACCTACCTGCTGTATTTCTCCCTCTCTCCCTCTCTCCCTCTACCTACCTACCTACCTACCTACTGTATTTGTCCCTCTCTCCCTCTACCTACCTACCTACCTACCTTCCTACCTACCTACCTACCTACCTACCTTCCTACCTATTGTATTTCTCCCTTTCCCTCTCTATCCCTCTACCTAGCTACCTAGCTACCTAGCTACCTATTGTATTTGTCCCTCTCTCCCTCTACCTACCTACCTACCTACTGTATTTCTCCCTCTCCCTCTCTATCATACTAACTAACTAACTAACTACTGAATTTCTCCCTCCCTCTCTATACCCCTATAGCTGCCTACCTAATGTATTTCTCCTTGAATCTTATGGACAGAGTATTGTATGTCATAAAGGATGACATAATACCTGTGGCCCACTGCTCTCTCTGTATCCATCTACCGACCTTTTTTACACTTTTTTGCATTTCCGTTGCGTGTACAGGTGTGACATCTACACAATCTATACATATCATTGGTGCCATATTTGAAAGGAATGTTGTGTGAAAATTTGGAAGAGATCGGTGCAGGACTTTTGGGGATTAGCGGTTTTGAACAAACTCTTGCTACATTTTTATTTATATAGAAGATATACAGCAACTAAATAGTCAGGCAAATGGGCGCTGCATGGGAGGAAGCAGGGTGAGGAGCGAAGGAAGGCTCACCGGGCAGAGATCAGCTGGGCCACGTGGTCGGAGCAAGCGGGGGAAGCAGAGAGCAGCAGCTCTGCCACGGATGTGGCTCTAGGCGAGTGGCTCTGGTGGGCACAAAAATTTAACAACCAGTTCACCTGAATTGGTTCAAACTGGGTGAATCCCATCTCTGCCCTGGTGCTGTTGGAAGAAAAAGTCCATTGAGTTCAGTTCCAAGTGGGGAAAAAGACACTGGAGACATGGAGGCTGCTTGGAAAGATGGTCTAATGGTGGACAGGACCACATGACTTGAGCTCCTGAACGGAAAAAAGGGATCCCATGCTTGTTGGGTGAAGAAGAAAAGAGAGACCGAGATGCTGAAAGTCCCCGGTTTTATGCCCTCTCTGGCCTTTGATCTCGATCTTGTATTCTGATTGGTTGTCAGACTCCCCTGGGACCATGCAGGGCAACTCTTTAGGCTGTGCTTTGCGTCAAAGTTTGTTTGCCTTGCTGGCTTATGTGATTTTCCCTTGTGGTGTGTTTCTGTAGAAGGTTAATCATACCTTTGCTATGTAGAGTAGACTAGCTCAGGCTTGTTAATGGCCCATTGACAAAGGTGGGGGCTATTAAGAGTGAGTCTGTTTCCTGCCTAAAACATGTTTCCCCCCCCCCCCCACATTTCTTATCCAGGGAAATGTAATATTCTACCTTTTCAATGTTTCCCAAGATATTTCATTTTTCTAGGATAGGGGTGGGTGCTAACTTCCTACAGTGACTCTTGGAAAAAGTGGGTTGCATCTGCACATGAATACCTATTGCATTTGATACAAGGTGGATTCAGAGAGGCCAACCTAGCATGGTGAGTTCCTGGGTGCTCGCTGACCCAGATCGTCTGACCCAGATCTGACCCACATCTGCCTGCGTCACAACCCTGCAGACCAGGAAGAGGGAGGGCATCTCCTCATGGTATTCGGGGGCATTCATATCTATGAATCTTTGAAGGCCAAGAGGGAGAATGGTCTGGCTGCAGAATGATCTCCAGCTCCTCTGGATCTCCTCTGGATGCATATTTCCTTGCTTCTCCTTCTCCCCCCAGCACTGGAGATGAGCATGCTCCAGGGAACTGGGGCCTGCTGGATCAAGTGATAGCTCTGCAGTGGATCCAGGAGAACATTGCAGATTTTGGGGGTGATCCAGGATCAGTTACCATATTTGGGAATTCCGCAGGTGGATTCAGCTGTTCTGCCCATGTAAGTTCACCTCCTATTTCATTTCTAGTAATTCCCATAATCTCCATCCTGTCTGTAATGGCTTGAGAGAAAGTTACTGTCTGACCTGCCACAAACGATCCTTGACTCCATTTTTTGAGAAAGGTTATTAGAGAACAAGGGTGCAAAGCGCGAACTGAAAATTGCACGCCAAAATCCCTAAATTAGATTAGATTAGATTTATTGGATTTACAGTAATCCCTCGTTTTCCGCGGTTAATGGGGACCGCAACCTTCCGCGGAAAGTGAAAACCGCGAAGTAGGATTCGCTAGGAAACTTGAATTGGTGGACATGTTTAAAGCAACCACTAGGGGGCACTTGCCTCCTACCAATGCATTTTTTTTATTTTTTATTTTTTACAAATCCGCGAAGCACTGAATCCGCGGAAAACAAAGCCGCGGAAAACGAGGGATTACTGTATATCCCGCCCTTCTCCCAAAGAACTCAGGGCAGCGTAGAACATAAGAGTCATATAGCACAAAAGTTAGAAAAATATTAAATAAAAAATCCAATAAGCAATAAATTAATAGACATTATACAATAAATTAAAATTGGAATTAAAATTAATATGTTATTTTGTTCAGGCCATCTTTTTAGGGCGCGCCAGAAGGACGGGAGGTCGGGAATTATGCGGAGCTCCGGGGGTAGCTCATCCCAAAGGGAAAAGTTATCCTTTCCCCTCCCTTAACTATCTCTTATTGCCCACACCATTGGCAACTGACAATTGCAAGTTATTATATATTGTATAACAATTTCTTGCTTGTATTCACAATACGAATTCAATGTAGCAATGCTAAAACCATAATTTAAAAATGCAGCTTTTGGTAGATTAACAAAGCATGAATTAATTGTCAAGACTTTAAAAAGTAACGTGTGAATGAATGACTTTGGCAGAGGCAAAGGCCCTCTTTTGTACAGTTAATTGTCAATGGTCCAAACTAGCAGACCCAAAACAAGGAAACGCTCTCGGGAGCTTTAAATTCCCAAAAGTAAAACTTTATTGGATACACCGTTTTGGTACTGAAGAATCAAAACCATCTCTGGTTTTCCCCACGCAAATGATTTCTTAGTTAAACAATAGCTTCCCTTTCTCCCCACCTGGGTGTTCACATTGTCCAATGATGGGTTGTCCTTTTGTAATGGGAACAATCCACCTCCTTCTCAAGCACCTGCAGTGGTGGCCTTGATGCAGTGGTGGGTTTCAAAAATTTTAGCACCTATTCTGTAGATATGACCTGTTTGTGGGAGTGGCTTGGTGGTCATCTGACCGAGTGGGCACAGCCAAGTTGGAAATGTGGGGAAACTCACTTAACAACGCTCTTGCTTAGCAACCAAAATTTTGGGCTCAATTGTGATCATAAGGATTCTTTCTTTCTTTCTTTCTTTCTTTCTTTCTTTCTTTCTTTCTTCCTTCCTTCCTTCCTTCCTTCCTTCCTTCCTTCCTTCTTTATTTCTTGTGCCTCTCTCTCCCTCTTTCTTTCCTTCCTTCCTTTCTTTTCCTTCCTTTCTTTCTTTCTTTCTTTCTTTCTTTCTTTCTTTCTTGTCTCTCTCTCTCTCCCTCTTTCTTTCTTTCCTTTCTCTCCCTCTCTTCCTTCCTTCCTCCCTTCCTCCCTTCTTTCTTGTCTCTCTCTCCCCCACAATCCTCCGCTCTGGCAAAGGAAGAGGGTGGGCAGGGCAAGCCTGGTGGGGACTAGCGGGGCGAGCGAGCAAACGAGTGGCGACTTGGTGGGCAGGGGGAGCGAGCAAGGGGGCAGGCCATGGGAGGGAAGCGTTCCAGAATGGGTATGGGAAAAGACACTAAATTTCACGAACGGGTACAGGCGTACCGGCTGAAACCCATCCCTGCCTTGATGCTGTCAAGGCTCTCACGGCCGGGGCACCAAATCTCAGCATTCCATTCCAGCCTTCCCTCCCGGCAGTTCATGGCCATGTTGAATAGGGATAAGGTTCGAAAGAAGCAAAGCGGTTCAATCTTGCCACCAAGGCTTGAAGCAAATTGATCTCTTGCCAAGTACAGCCAGAGCAAAACCAGTAGAGTTACTGGGTGATGCCATGGGTTGATTGAAAAAAACGTGGCTCTTGCTTTCCTCCCTGGCCAGGTGTTATCTCCTCTGTCCAAAGGCCTGTTCCACAAAGCCATTTCAGAAAGTGGTGTTGCCCTGACAGACATGTTGTTCAATGCCCATCCAGAGAAGCTGGCTAAGGTGAGCTTTGGAAAAGCGAGACCACAATTGCTCTGGATCTGGGAATCCCCCCCCCCGAGGGAAGATGAAAAGAGGAGGAAGGCATGTAGGAGAAGGGGGTTCTCCTGGCCTGCTGAGGATTGGAGACGCAGTTTGTGCACCTGCTCCATTACAGGGCCATTAGCCGGCTGATACCACCTTCAGCCAGATGTTTCTAAACAGATGTACAATTATTTCTTTCCAGCTTACTATTTGGAGCACAAATATGGAAGGAAGCGTGGCTTTTAATTCATTCTGCTCTGCACATTTTATCCGCTGGCTTTGAGCCCAGTTTAGCTAGTCAGCCAGCGCAGCCTTCCTCCCTCTTCCTTAAAAGTCCTCTGGCGCTTTCAATTTTCCAAATGCCGGAGGAAGGACTCTTGCAGGATGACTTGCTTCTTATTATGACGTTGATTCAAATTAAATTAAGAACAAAATTGTTGGTCTGGATTGCAGAAAATTGCTGAATCGATTAGCTGCCCTATCTCCAGTTCGGCTGAGATGGTTCGCTGCCTCAGGGGGAAAACAGAGAGTGAAATCTTATTGGCCACTCTGAAGATGGTAAGAGGCCCCTGCAGGACATCGTGATCCTTCCTGGAGAGGAAGGGCGAGGGGTTGGTCCTCGTCTTGTCGAAATATGAGTTGGTGGCCAGCAGATGGGGGTCACAGAGGTGCTGTAGAACAGGGGTCTCCAACCTTTGCAACTTTAAGTCTGAAGGACTTCAGCTCCCAGACTCCCAGCAAAGCTGGCTGGAGACGTCTGGGAGCAAAGCTGGCTGGAGAAGTCTGGGAGCTGAAGTCCTTCAGACTTATAGTTGCAAAGGTTGGGGACCCCTGCTGTAGAAGACCCACCCATCTCCTGTGTAGGTGATGTGAAACTCTGAACACACCCTGGGTGCCCAGAACCCTTTGCCTTCTTCTGCTGATCACCTCAAGCAGGTCCTGCAGGCCTTGCAGAGGGGCTCCTGATAGCATTGACTCCCTCTTAATGAAGACCCAGCTGGGTGGCACAAGACCCAGAAGACCTCATTGCTGCCCATTTCTTTATCAAGGACAGTTTGGGGGGGGGGGGGTTGCCATGGCTGTGGCTGTTGTGGTCCCAGTGGAATGACGTTCAAGATCATTTCATATCATTCAGTCGATTGAGAATCGTGCTTCGTTGAATATGCATGAAGAGCAATGCCCATGCGGTATAGACAGAGGAGGCTGGCTCTCCCATTGTTTTCGGCAAGGCTGTTGCAGGACCTTCCCCTGGAGAACAAGGGTATCCATTATGGCTATCATTATGGACACCTAAGGACATCCTCCAGGTTGGAGAGATAGGCAGGGTATCTCTCAATGCCATTTGCAGGGAATCATAAGCAGGTGAAGGCATCTGCTTGGGAAGACCCTGAAGCCAATGGGGAGCCACTGTGGGAGACAGAAGGCTGGACTGGATGGGCTGTGGCCTCTTCCAGCAAGGCTGTTCTTATGTTCTTATGGAGCTGCTCATCCTCAACTGACCTGCTTCTTACTGTGATTGCAGGATTCTACCCGGCTGCATCTGGGCGGAGAAGAACAGGTGAGCTCAACCACGGGCCTCATCAAAGGGAGGCAGGAAGCAATGGGGTAGACCTTCTCCATCAGGAAAATGCAAACCTTTTCCTGGAATGCCCGAAGAATGCTGGAAATGCGAGTCAGCCAGGGGCACATTCTACCATCAGTGGTGGACATGTCCACAAGCCCAAAGATATTGGAGTAGGATAAAAGATTGGCTTACGGAGATTATAGGGACCACCTTTCAATTAAAACCAGAGGCTTATTTATTGGGGATAAACCCCGGAGGCCTAAGGAAGATCGACTGGTATCTTTTCACACACATGACCACTGCAGCCAGAATAGCATACGCACAGTTTTGGAAAGGGAAAGAACGACCATCAGACCAACTAATTATCCACAAAATCCTCTGGTGCGCTGAATGTGACAGACTAACATATATTCTCAAAGACAGACAGACAGGAAGCAATATTTTATCAAAGTTGGGAAAAATGGTATGAATGGATAGAGGTAAAAAGATTACGGGATGAGCAATAGGGAAAATATGCAATGTAGATATGTAAATAGTAAATAAAATAAATATATGGAGCAGTAACAATTATAAAGAATTAATAAATGTAAGCTATAGATAAACAGAAATAACTAGAATAACCGGAAATGTAGTAAGATGATATATGATGTTACCTGGTAACTGTATACATATAGGGGATGAGTCCCTCCCAGTTGTATCTATGTAGTTTTGTCATGTCAATGTCCTATTTCTGGGTTTTTTTTTCTGTTACTAGTTTACAAAAAAATAAAAAATTATAAAGTAAAAAAGAAAAATGCAAACCTAGACAACTCCTTTTTACCAGAAGGGGAGAGGTAATTCCAGATGTGCAATAAGATAACAACATGGATATTGTAAATTCCTCCAAAGGGAACCATTTTTGTAGCATGAGCTGCTCTCCATTGGAGGAGCAACCCGATTTCACCTGGCCAATTAGGGCCTAGACAAGCAGATGGTCTCCATTGGTCTCCATATATTCTGGAGGGGCTCAGATGTTGGCCTGGCTTTTTCTTGGCCAGCTTCTTCTATCCAGAGTAGCTTTCTTCATCCCTTGGCCAAACTTTCCTCTGTCTGTCTTACGTCATGGTGTTTCTTCCAAGGCTGAGCCCAAAGGGGTGTTCTTGTTTCAGGTCCACTTGGAAGATCTAAACCGCTTTGGGGAGTGTCCAGATCAGGAGCTCCTGCAGGACCTGGTGAAAAAGATCAGTTGAATTGGCCTGGTCTTCGGGTGCCTCACACATTTTAACCACCTGCTCCATGCGCCCCCACCCCACCCCTACTGTATATCCCAGTGATGGCTAACCTTTTTTGGCTCGCATGCCAAAAATGGGGGGAGCGCAGGGGAGTCGTCCATGGGCGTGTCACACCCATAATGCTATGTGCGCGACCCCCTGCTTTTGGCATGCTTTTTTCACCCTTCCCAGGCTCCAGAGGCTTTCTAGGAGGCTTTGCTGGCTGGAGAATTCTGGGAGCTGAAGTCCTTCAGACTTAAAGTTGCAAAGGTTGGAGACCCCTGGTCTAGAACAATCCTAAAGCTGAGTCAGAAGGTCGCCTTCCGGAAGTTCAGGGGAATTCTCCTTACATCAGACCCCAGAAGACAACTTCTGTTTACATACTCAATTGTTTCCTCCCCCCATTTGGGCTCTCTGTTCTTTTTCGTATCCTATTCTGAACACCAAATTTAAGAACGATTCAAAGAAACTGCAGGAGATACACAGAAAGGCCCCTCAATCAGAGGACTAGCAATTAAATCTTACTAAAAGAGCCTGGGGAATTTGGTTAGTTTAGCCACGACGGATGAAACCGGGAGGAATGGTCAAAGAAAAACAACCTTCTTTGAGGGAAAAGCAGATCCATGAAATGCTCCTTCCATTACTGGGGCAGCCTTTTTGAGCCAGAAAGCTACATAGGTCTGCTTAGTACTTGGATGGGAATATCCGGGATATGGGTCAGTGTTGTGGCCCAGCCGGCTCACGATGAGTGAGGAGTCCTGTGAGTCTGCTCTAGAGGAGGAGGCCGGGAGTGAGAGAGCAGAGAGCCCAGCTAGGCATCAGGAGGCACCTGGGGCTTGGTGTAGTGGGGAGGAGGTAACCCAGTTTGTCCCTGATGTCAGGCTAAGAAGGATCGAGAGGAGGCAACGGCAATTAGCAGAACGACGCAGTCGGAGATATCAGTAGCAGCTGCCTAATTGACTGGCCCCTCCCAAAAGGCTTAAAAAGAAATCCTCAATACATCGAAAGGTTTGCAGACTTAAAGTTGCAAAGTTTGCCCACCCCTGACCTAGGGGGTGATTTCCATGAAAATAATATTTTAAAAGAGGTTAAACTGATTTCTTTTTCCTCTCCAGCACGTTATCTGTTTCTCTGCAGTGGTTGATGGTCGATTCTTTCCAAAGAGTCCCAGAGAGCTCTTAGCAGGGAAAAACTTCAACCATGTTCCCTACATGGTTGGGGTCAACGATGATGAATTTGGGTGGATTATCCCTCAGGTGAGCCTTTGCCCTTTGTGGAGGAAGCTCTCCTGCTGCCTTTTGGCGCCCACTCTCCTGATTGCGCTCAGAATTAACCCTATGATTTCGGTGTTACTCCATTCAGCTTCTCCAGTTTCCAGACCTCTCGAAGGGACTTGACATAGAGACCGTGAATCTCCTGCTACGCAGCTCGGAGCAACTCACAGTAAGAGGCGCTTTCTCGGTGCAGCAGTGGTTGGTTCTGGATCCGGTGCAATCGGTACGGTGCCCGGTGTCCACCATATGAATACGTGCAGCATGTGCACAAATCTGCAGTGTGTGCCTGCGTCCTACCCTCCAGCGACGCTTCCATGAGCCTCCGCGACCCTCCAGCTGCTCAGTGGGGCAACAGGCGGGCGCCGTACACACTGTGTGCGTACATGGAAGCGCCAAAGAGTTCAAAGACAGGTAAGGACGATGGGTGGGCCCTCCGGAGCACCGTACCCAGTGCTCCAGGCCGGCAGCGGTACACCCATACCAGAGCGTACTGCCTGAAACCCACCACTGCGGTGCACCTGAATTTATCGCCAGCCTCAGTCCTGCCTGCTTTCCCTCGGACCCCTCTGGGCCTCAGCCATGGCAACAGATTTTCAGGGGCTTTGTGCCCAACTGTACTAAGTGAGGCGCAGCTCCTGAGGACCTCTAGACTCGGGAGCAGGATGGGAGGGAAAATCAGGAACAGTGGATGAGTTTGATCCTAACTACGATTCTCTTGTTTATCTAGGGTCCTTCATTTTTCTTGGTTTCACAGAATTCTGATAAAAGACGTTCGCTGTGCTTTCCAGGAAATTGTTCTTGGGAAGCTGAAAACCATCGTGGCTGCAATATTTCAGCCCACCTTTCTTTGACTGTTACAGGGAGCGTCTCCTGAGGACCTCCCTCTAGTCGCTGATGAATATCTCCAGGATCTCCAGGACCCAGAACAACTCAGAGATCAAGTCCTGGCTTTGCTGAGGGATGCCTCATTCCTTGCCCCAACCATTCTTACAGCCAGACACCACCGAGGTCAGTCGCTATTGGAACTAACTGGGTTTGGGCACCCTTCGCGAGATCTGGGACCATGACCGGTGTCTTCTCCCCTCCTATAACCTCTTCGGTCAAATCCCTCCCTCCCTTCAGCCAGCCAGTTGCAACATCAGTAGTAGGTCAGGCCAGCAGCAACATTTTATAGGTAGGCCTCGACTTGCAACCACTGTTGGTACTGGAATTTCCTTTGTAAGTCAGTGCAGTCATAAAGTGGGTCTTCCTGTGACCGGACCAAATTTTATGAGTGTTTGTACTGTGGTCGTTACGCAAAGCCAGCATCCCCAGTTCACCTGGCTGGCCAGAAACCAGCTGTAAAGGTTGCTAATACGGATCACGTGGTTGCAACTGTGATCCCGAACGACAGTAAATGCGAATGGGCTGCCAAGGGGCCAATATTGCTGTTCCATGGGACAACGGTCATCAGTGCAAAGACAAGGCGTGTTTTCCAAGGCCATGATCACTTCGAACCTTCACTAAATGAGCAGCTGTAAGTCACGGACTGTTTGTAGGCTTGCTTGGGACCACCTGCAGGTTTCCAGCACAGGGTTTCCCCCTGATTTGTCATTTCTGCCTGAGCTATTAGCCTTATGCAACCCCGCCCCCCAAATTAAAAGAATGCTAGCCACGTTCTCACGTTCTTCCTAGATCGGGATGCCCTGCGCACAGTCACTCACGCCCTCGTCTCTTCCCGTCTGGACTACTGCAATGCTCTCTACATGGGGCTCCCCTTGAAGAGCACCCGGAGGCTCCAACTGGTCCAGAATGCAGCCACACGGATAATTATGGGGGCGATGCGACACTCCCATGTAACACCCCTCCTGGGCAAGCTGCACTGGCTTCCGGTGGTTTTCCGGGTGCGATTCAAGGTGTTGGTTACCATCTTTAAAGCGCTCCATGGCTTAGGACCTGGGTAGCTACGAGATCGCCTTCTGCCACCGAGAGCCTCCCACCGGCCAGTACGCTCCCATAGAGAAGGTTGATGAAGAGAAGGACCAGGGGAGACATGATAGCAGTGTTCCGATATCTCAGAGGGTGCCACAAAGAAGAGGGAGTCAAACTTTTCTCCAAGACACCTGGGGGCAGGACAAGGAGCAATGGGTGGAAACTAACCAAGGAGAGAAGCAACTTAGAACTAAGGAGAAATTTCCTAACAGTAAGAACAATTAACCTCTGGAACAGCTTGCCTCCAGCAGTTGTGAATGCCCCAACCCTGGAAGTCTTTAAAAAGATGTTAGACAGCCATTTGTCTGAAATGGTATAAGATTCCTGCCCATGCAGGGGGTTGGACTAGAAGACCTACAAGGTCCCTTCCAACTCTGCTATTGTATTGTATTGTATTGTATATAGGTCTCCTCATGGTGCCGTCGGCTGGACAATGTCGACTGGCGACACCCAGGGGGAGAGCCTTCTCCGTGGGAGCCCCCGTCCTCTGGAACGAATGGCCCCCCGAGTTAAGAACTATCCCTGACTTACGCACCTTCCACCATGCTCTCCAAACTTTTCTTTTCCAACAAGCCGGGTTGGCATAAAGCATGATTTAAAAATTTTTAAATTAAAAATTTTAAATTAAATTTTTTATTATTTTAATCAGGATTAGTTTGGGTTTTTTCCACGTTTCGGCCAATATTTTAATTATGTCTTTTAAAAGCTTTCTTTTAACTTTTATATATTTGTTTTTATTTTGACTGTACACTGCCCTGAGTCCTTTGGGAGTAGGGCGGTATAAAAAACCCATAAACTCAACTCAACTCAACTCAACTCAACTCAACTCAACTCAACTAAAACCACAAGTCGAAGGGCTGCTGTAGTTTGGTGGGGATGGGCTCTCTTCCCCACTCCTGGAAGTATCCAGAGAGGGAAAAGGGAAATACCTAGGAGACTTTTGGAGTTTGCTCCCCTCCAGTTTTCTGGCAGTTGTTGACAAGCAGGAACCCCCCCCCCCCCAAATGGACAGATACAGGAGGGCAAAGTGGGGCTTGGGAGCTGGTGAGTTTTGACAGGCATCTGTCCGTCATTCAGACAAAAAAAATCTGGATAGGCAGCTCATGCCCCATCCTGCAGCCCCTCAACAGCTGATTGGGAGTCTGGGGAGGAAGGTGGTCCAGCCAAGTCAGGGCAGAGGCCTGGAAGCTCCAGCAACCCCTACAGGCCATCTCCTCCCACATCTGCCCCCAGGGGCCTGGCCAATTGTGGCCAGGATAAGCAGAGGCCCCTTCTGACCACTGAACTGGGCGCCTTATTTCTTTGATAAGAAATTGCACAGGGGGACAGTTTCTTGTAAAAGGAGAAGGAAGAGAGAGGCTCCCTGCTTGTCTTAAACTGTGGAAATTTTAGGCTGGAGCCATGTTAGGGTCGTAGGGGGTGAGCCCTGAGGCTGGAAGAGGCTTCTTTTTTATCACAGTAGAACTTCTTTGTTCATATATATATATATACACACATGTAAACAAAAGACAACGAAACAAATAGCTTTCTGTCTGCATGGTCTCTGGTGATGAGCCGAAAGACAGAAAAGGAAAGCAGTCTGCTCCCTCCCTTAATTGGGGCTTACCAGTAAGGGTAAACCAATTTCATTGTAATTTTTACAATGACAATAAAGATTATTATTATTATTATTATCTGATGAGAGCTAAATAGCTCGAAATAGATCTATCCTAGTCTCCCTATATTTATTTATCTATCAGTACAAATGCAACCCAAAATGGTTTCCTGCCTGGAAGGCTCCTAGGTTGGAGCTGAAAGGCAAAATGGGTAGCAGTACGCTCTCTTCCTCCAATATTTGGGCATACCAGGTGCTCTGACATATACACTGACTTATTTCCCTGGCTCAGCTGATAAGGGAGTAGAGCTCATGGCTTAATGATTAAGGCAACTGCCTGACATGTAAATAGCCTGAGTTCGAATCCCAGTAAGGGTATGGCTGGCTGATGCGAGCTAAATAGCTCGAAATAGATCTATCCTAGTCTCCCTATATACACACACACACACAAACACACACACACACACACACACACACACACATATATACACACATATATACACGTATATATATATATACACATACCTATATTGCATTTGTGCTTATAAATAAATAAAAGGAGACGTACAGATCTATTTAAAGCTATTTAGCTTTCATCCGCTAGCCATACCCTTAACTGGGATTTGAACCAGGAAAGTATTACATGTGAGGCAGTTGTTGAAAGGCAAAAGGGAAGCAGTATGCTCCCTCCCATATTTGGGCATACCAGGTGCTTTGACATAACACTTAATATACATATACATATCAGTGGTGGGTTTCAAATTTTTTAGAACCTACTCTGTAGGTGTGGCCTATTTTGTGGGCGTGGCTTGGCAGTCATGTGACAGGGTGGGAGTGGCCACCTTTTAAAATGCGGTGAAACTCATTTAACAACGCTCTTGCTTAGCAACCAAAATTTTGGACTCAATTGTGATGATAAATTCTTTCTTTCTTTCTTTCTTTCTTTCTTTCTTTCTTTCTTTCTTTCTTTCTTTCTTTCTTTCTTTCTTTCTTTCTTTCTTTCTTTCTTTCCTTCTTTCCTTCCTTCCTTCCTTTCCTTTCCTTTCCTTCCCGTTGGGTCACTGGCAGTGGCGGGCCAGATTTACTTCCAGGTACGCCAGTGGAACCCCCTCTCACCGGTTCTCTAAATTTCACCAACCGGCTCTCGCGAGTAGGTCCGAGCCTGCAGAAACCCACCACTGATACATATGCATATGCATACACACACACACACATCAGATAACAAGCTGCTCAAGCTGTGTTCAGCTGCACACAACTGTTCCCATCCATGGGCCCCCTATGCGTGCACCGTCTTATTCCCACAGCCTCCTTATTTATTTATTTGTTTGTTTGTTTGTTTGTTTGTTTGTTTGTTTGTTTATTTATTTATTTATTTGTTTGTTTGTTTATTTGTTTATTTGTTTGTTTGTTTGTTTGTTTATTTGTTTGTTTATTTGTTTATTTGTTTATTTATTTATTTATTTATTTATTTATTTGTTTGTTTGTTTGTTTGTTTGTTTGTTTGTTTGTTTATTTAATCGAATTTATAACCTGCACCTTCTCCTAAAAAAGGACCCAGGGCGGCGGACAGGAAAAATTTAAAAACCATACAAATATACAAAATACCATTATTAAAACCTATTAAACCCATACCCTGTGCTAAAACCATTTAAAATCCCCTTACAGCTAATAACAGTCAGAAACGGGAGGTTATGCTAGGCCGGCTTGTTGAAATAGGTGCGTTTTAAGACGCTGGCGGAAGAGGCGGAGGTCTGAGATGGTGCGTAATTCAGGTGGCAGATCGTTCCAGAGGGTAGGGCCCGCCACGGAGAAGGCCCTTCCCCTGGGTTCTGCCAACCGGCATTAACCGGCCGACAGCACCCGGAGAAGGCTCTCTCTATGGGAGCGGATCGGTCGAAGGGATGTATGGGGCAGGAGACGGTCTCGCATATAGCTAGGCCCCGAGCCATGGAGCACTTTGAAGATGGTCGTCAACACCTTGAAGCGCACCCAAAAGGCCACAGGTAGCCAGTGCAGCTCACGCAGGAGAGGTGTTATGTGGGACTGCCTTGGGGCTCCCATGACCACCCGCGCAGCTGCATTCTGGACTAACTGTAACCTTCGAGTGCACCTCAAGGGGAGCCCCATGTAGAGAGCGTTACAGTAGTCCAGCCGGGACGTCACGAGTGCTTGAGTGACTGTGCGGAGGGCAGCCCGGTCCAGTAAGGGGCGCAATTGGTGTATCAAGCATACCTGATAAAACGCCCCCCTGGCCACGGCTGTCACATGATCCTCCATGGACAGCCGGAAGTCCAGGAGGACTCCCAAATTGCGCGCCCTCTCCACGGGGGCCAGTAGTTCGCCCCCAATGGCCAGAGTTGGATTTACCTGCCTGAACTGGGGTGCCGGAAAGCACAGCCACTCGGTCCTTGCCCAGAATCCCCCAGAATGGCGTCTTTGGCTGTCTCTGGCTGTGGTAGAGCGCAAATCCTATAGCGTAAGAGATGGTGGCTCTGTGCCACTTTCTTGTCTTTCCAGACGCCGGCTATCCGGCCTACGTCTATGAACTGCAGCATCACCTGAGTGAACCCAACAGCCTCAGGCCAGACTTCACTCGAGTGGACCATGGGGATGAAATTGCCTTTGTCTTTGGAAAGCCCTTCTTCATGGGTGAGTCTGGAGGGAGCAGTGGCCCAAGCTGAACGCGGAGGGCCCATTCCTGCCGAGAGAAGGGCCACCACCTTCTTCTCTGGATTCTCAGCAGGGAGGGACCGACGGCTTTTGTTCCACCTGCAACTTAGGAGCCTTTGCCAATACGGGCCCAAAGGAAACCCGGGTGACGAAGGAGTGATGATGCTCAGCAAACTAGGGCCTTGTCAGCGGGGGATTTGGCCTTGAGAAGAGGGCCCTGGGGGTGCCTGCAAGTGGGGGCGAAGGAACGCCAGGGCCTGTTCTCTGGGGTTTCTTAAGGCAGAATTTGGGGAATGGGAATTTGGCAAGAGCCATTTGAAGGTGGAACCAATGGCTTGAGAAGTCCTGGATGTGTCCCAACTGCAGCTGGGGCGATTCCTATGGATCAACATTCCAACATTCCAACTCAATGATTCTGAGCCAAGAATAATATCAGTCACGGTGGGAATAGGCCAGTGTTTCTCAACCTTGGCCACTTGAAGATGTCCAGACTTCAACTCCCAGAATTCCCCAGCCAGCGTTCGCTGGCTGGGGAATTCTGGGAGTTGAAGTCCGGACATCTTCAAGTGGCCAAGGTTGAGAAACACTGGAATAGATGTTCCTGTAATGCTACACCTTGCAAGACAGTAATCATACTATCATGTATTATTTGTGAAATACCTAACAGGTGACAAGGCAAACTTTCCCCCCACTGCCTCCCACTGCCTTCAGCTTACTAATTTGTGCCCTTATGTTGTCAGGAACCCGGGTGCTGGTAGGACTAGCCTGGGCTTATGGAAGACAGTTAGTGCGCAGACCTCCCTTATGGCTCTTCCTGGCAGAGCTCAAAACGTTTTCTCATCTTTGCTCTGGCTTTGCTGTGGTGCCAGGGCTCATCCCAGAGGGAAGGGTTTCCCAGGAAGGGGCCACTCAGAGTCCACCCTAGAGTCTGTCTCTCCACCAAGGGCACTTGCAACATGGAGAATCACATCAGCTACCAAGTGCCGATCGATTGGAAAGCGCTCCTTAAGACTCCCAATGAAGACTTCTGGCAGATGCTCCAGCCTTTGCTGGAACGTCCGTAGGGGCTACAAGCTCTTTTGTTGCATTCTGACGGAAGCTTTGTTCTTTTGTGTGTGTGACCAAAGCAGAACCAACCTCCCTCCAATAAGGGCCGAAGGGGTGGGTGGGTGGGGTCTCTTCTCTGGGCCAGTCTTCCAGGCCTGAAGACCATGGGCCTCCTCAATTCTCTTGCCCACCCTCACATTTGGCACATCCCAAAAATACAAACTCATCGTCTGTAGGAACTACCAAGTGTAAAACGTTCTTAAAAGATCCATTTAGGCCCAGCAGAAACAAAGTCAGCTCTGAGATTTCCTGCGAAAACCTAACAGGTGACACTCCCTTTTAAGAACATAAGAACAGCCTTGCTGGAAGAGGCCACAGCCCATCCAGTCCAGCATTCTGTCTCCCACAGTGGCTCCCCATTGGCTTCAGGGTCTTCCCAAGCAGATGTCTTCACCTGCTTATGATTCCCTGCAAATGGCATTGAGAGATATCCTGCCTATCTCTTCAACCCGGAGGGTGTCCTTAGGCATCCATCATGATAGCCATGGATACCCTTGTTCTCCATGAACTCTTCTCATCCTTTCTTAAAGGTGTTGAGGCTGACAGCTGTCACCACTTCTTCTGGCAGGGAGTTCCATAGACCAGGGATCCTCTGGGTGAAGAAGTCCTTCCTCTTATTTGTTTGAGGTCTAGCTTCCAAAAGTTTCATGGAGTGCCCCCAAGTTCTAGTTTTGTGCGATAGGGAAAACAGTTTTTCCTTTTCTACTTTGTCCACACCATGCATGATTTTATAGACTTCAATCAGGTCACCTCTCAGGCGCCGTCGTTCTAGAGTGAAGAGGCCCAGCCCTTGAAGCCTCAGATGGTAAGGAAGGTGTTCCAGCCCCCTAATCCTTCTGGTTGCCCTCCTCTGCACCTTTTCCATTCCATAATATCCTTCTGAAGGTGAACAGAACTGTACACAATACTCCAGATGGGGCCTCACCATAGATTTATAAAGATGCAAAATGACACTTGCTGACTTATTTTCTATACCCTTCCACTTTTCACTCCTGAGCCGCCCACAGTTCATCGTCCACCAATTATATTCTTTACTTTTGTTTTGGGAAAACGTTCTGTGCCAGCTGGTAGCTCCAAGAACTTGGCCTTGGTGGGTATCTCCTCTCCAATGGCAGAAGGCTCTCATGCATCCCCCATTCTAGGAATTTAAACCCCCCCCCTCCGGTTTCTGATATTCACCCTTGTTTGTTGACTTTGTTCCAATTGTCGGAGTCCTTTTTCCACCGTGACATCAGAATAGGGACTTTGCAGTCACAGAACAAAAGGGGCCATTGACTTCCTATGATTTGGAAATGCCGTAGTTCTTCTCTTAACTATTAAAGTCAAAAACTGCATTAAGCCACATCTCTCTCTGGCTCATTCATCCTGAATTCACTTTTTACAGCATTCTTTCAATTATCATTACAGAGTACAATATTATACTGTGTATCACATATTCAAACTCCAATAATATTTTCCCTATATAAAACCAAAAAGTTACGCAAGTGTTTCACTTCATATATATCTCGATCATTCTTTCCATCATTATTGATCTATTTAATATACAAAACATCTTTCTAAGGCAGGGATGTCCAAACTTGGGAACTTTAAGACTTGTGGACTTCAACTCCCAGAATTCTGGGAGTTGAAGTCCACAAGTCTTAAAGTTCCCAAGTTTGGACATCCCTGTTCTAAGGTAACATAGTCTCTACTCTAAATCATCTTCTTGAGAAGATTTTGATGCAGAGGGAGGACATCTCTGGCTGAGATAACGTTGCTTTGCAGGGACTTTAGATTCACTCTCCAAATAGCAATTTGTCCCAGTTGGTTGGTTGTTTCTTAACTGGTAAGGAGATTTGACTGGGCTGGTTACCGACTGAGCTCCAGCTGTTCCTTTCTGAATTCATACAAATACCTCTCAAAAGGAGTCGGATGAAATAATCATACATGCCTGGCAACAAGCTGCATTTTACTGAGATTCTCAAGGTGCTGCTATTACTTCTGGTCTTTATTTTTAATCTTTTAAACAATCCGAAGCTGCAATTCTTTTATATTCCTGCCTGCAGACAATGCAACAGAAGAAGATAAAACGCTCAGCCAAGTGATTATGAAATACTGGGCTAATTTTGCTCGCAGTGGGTAAGTCAGGGGTTTTTAAGTATAATCTTCATGGTCATTATACTTGTTTACCACGAAATTGCTTTTTGCATGTGTCCATAAATACCATAAACTGGTATAAATTGGACTTAATAGCTATGAAGCTATGTCCTTCTCCAAATTGTCTTCTAGGGGGACACCCATCACCTCTTGGGTCCCCAGAGCTCTCAGGCTCCAGCAGTGAGGCTGGTCGTATTAGCGCAGGGGTGTCAAACCCACGTCGTCATGGTTGTGTCACATGACATATTGGGACTTTTCCCCCCTTTGCTAAACCGGGCGTGGGTGTGGCCAGAGCGTGACTGTTAGGAGTAGATTCCTAGAGTTGGGTAGGCAATATATAATACCATGATGACAAATGGTCATTGTGACTTTAAGGATGTTTGAATGCAATTAGAGACTGTAATTATCTCGGCAATAAGAGGAAGTCAGCAGAGCGCATTCTCTCTCTTTCTGCTTGATCATCTCTCTGCTCGACCTCTCTACTGATTGCTATTTGCTCGCTGTGACTGACTAAAGGAAGAAGGAAGAATTGTAGAATGCGACTGTAAGCAATTGTTTGTTTGTTAAGGACTTTGTTTGACTATCTACTATCACTGCTTGTAAAGCAGTAGTTTAGTTTTACAACACCAGTAAAGCTACTTGTTTTTTACTAGCAGTGATACTATTTGTGTGTTTACTAGCAATGTTTCTCTAGCTGCACATTCCACTACACAACTTTCTGTCTCCCAACGGAGATATCCCCCAACAGTGACGCATCCAGGCTGTGGGCCGCGAGTTTGACAGCCCTGTGTTGGAGGTTGTTAGCCTGGTGAGAGGAGTGTGCACTGCAGGAAGCTTCCAGCAGATGCCTCTGAAAAATGCTTCAAGTGTCTAGAACATTTTATTATTGTTTGAAAAATGATAATAGTGCTCTATTAGTGAAAGTGAGGAGGAGATTATCTTGGTGATCCTGAGAGAAAGAAACCTCCCACCTTGGCTATTTCTCCAAATGTAGATTTAATAGGACCAACTGATCCCATGAACTAACTGGCCATTTGCAATCGTCTCCAGGAACCCTAATGGAGCTGGCTTGGTGACCTGGCCCAGGTACGACCTGAGTGAGCAGTACCTGGAAATAGACGTCAAGCAAAAGGTGGCAAGAAAACTGAAAGAGAGAGCTGTGGCCTTCTGGACCGAGACCCTGCCGGAAAAGGCAGCCAAAGAGAAAGGACACACGGAGTTATAACTTCTTCAGCCGCACAGAATCTGGTGCGACCGAAAACATTTCTCAGATAGAGAGCGCACTCAGCACTGGGTTGCAAGCCTGGCCCCCTCTTTTCCACTGGGCAAGCGCACACTGTCTTCCAAGGGCAAGCTAGCTTCACCTTCCCAAATGATATTGGTCCCAGGGCTCTAGAGCAGGGGTGTCAAACTCAAGGCCTGGGGGCCAGATCTGGCGCGTAGGGTGCTTAGATCTGGCCCGTGGGGGAACAGCGGACTGGGAACAGCGGACTGGGCAGCAGTGCCTCTGCCAGTGAAAATGAAGCTCAGGAGGTAGGGGTGGGTTTCGGATCCCGGTGCAACCGGTACGATGCAACGGGCCCCGGCATCCACCACATGAATGCGTACAGCGCATGCATGCGTCCTTACATCCTGCGACGCCTCCGCAATGCTCCAGCGGCTCACCGGAGTGTTACGCAGGCGCTGTATGCTCCGCGCGCGGAAGCGCCAAAGAGCTCAAATACAGGTAAGGAGGGCAGGCAGGTAGGTGGGCCCTCCAGATCACCGTATCAGAACAGTACCTGGTGTTCCTGGCAGGCACTGGTATGCCTGTACTGGGGCTTACCGCCTGTAACCCACCCCTGTCAGGAGGGCTGCGGGTGGCCCTCCTGGGTGCCATTTTTTCTGGCAGAGGGCTGCAGGAGGCTGTCACAGCCGAAAACGAAGCTCAGGAGTCTGTTTCACTGGCAGGTGCCCCTGACACAAGTGATGCTGAGGTATCCATGCCAACCCTGGCCACACCCATCCCAGCCCCCAGCCCCCAAGGTTGAACACAGCCCTGATGCGGCCCTCAATGAAATCGAGTTTGACACCCCTGCTCTAGAGCAGAGGTCTCATTCTCGCGGCCCACGGGCCAATTGCGGCCCGCAGGACGGTATCTTGTGGCCCCCACCGTGATATGAAAGTATAATATTAGTGCAGCCTGCAGGGGGAGTGGACCTCTGTGGAATCCCTTATGCGGCCCAGCCTCACCCAGACTCTGCCTCCAGCGGCCCCCAGGTAAATTGAGTTTGAGACCCCTGCTCTAGAGGAAGGGCCATCACTTGCTGCAGCCAGAGGCCTCCATGATGCGAGCTTGATTGTTGCAAGAAGATAATCCTGCTCTGTCTACAAACCCTTTAGAAACCCTTTAGAACTGTCAGCTTCGCGTAGGAATTGAGATGTTCAGTAGAACCCGCGGAATCCTCTGGTGATAATCATAGAATAAATAACGACCCCTCAAAACTTTTGTGAAGTTGTGTACATGATAGCGATAGCCTTTAGCATTTCCCATAGCGCTTTGCAGCACTCCCTGGTCGGTTTCATGTCAGCAATATTTGCATATTGCCCACAACAATCTGAGTCCTCATTTTCCCGACCTCAGAAGGACGGAAGGCTGAGTCAGCCTTGAGCTGGTCAGGATCGAACTCCAGGCTGTGGGTAGAGTTTGCCTGCAATACTGCGTTCTAACCACTGGCCCAACAGGGCTGCTGGATCAACAGCTGGAAGGCGAGAAAAAGGAGGCCTCCTTGCCTGGCATCACCTGTGTCCTCTACCCCTACAAGCTGGCGTTGTCCCCAATTCGGGTCTGAGCCTGGTGCCGAAGCCCATGATGGACGCCAGACCTGAGGTGCAGGTTTTCTGATTGCTTTTTATTGGAGGACTCCATGGAAAAGGCTTCCTGGTCAAAAAGCCAAGAACGAAGGACTAAGAAAGCTTTAGACATTTTCACTAAAGGAGAAGGCGGGACAAGGTGAGATAATAAGAAACATCATCTGATAAAACATTTTAGCAATAATTCTACAATTTGTTCTATTGGTCTCTATAGCTGCCCCTATTCCTAAGCCTGACCTAATGAATGCCCCAGGAGTTCTCTAATAGACATTTCATTTGCTGCAGGCCATCTCTATTCCTAACTTTTAGCTGAGGTCTGCAAGTTGTCTAATTCTTGTTACTTTTATCAACTTTCTTTTTTTTTTTTTTTTTTTAATTTTTTTTAATTTTTAAACATAACACAAAAATCCTTCATCTTACATGCTATGGAAAGTGTTTCTGCTGGTACAAAATATTTTCATACATCTCTTCGATATTCATCCAAGTTTCATATTATTTCATATTATTTCAAGTACATCACATCAAATATATTTATAAGCATTATCTTTTTAATGCCTCCATTCTTACTTAATTAATTATAATTGTATTACACGTCCTTCATTTTAAAACATACCAATAAAAACTTAGAACTTAGCCACATGTTGGCATCATATTTATTAATTCTACTAGCCTCCAAAATCATTATTCCCTGCAACCTATTTTAATGTTTACTCATCTCCTTTAATAAATGCTATTCAATATTCATTTCCAATTACCACTTATAACTATGCATTTATTATCACTTTCACTTATCTAACTTTTATCAACTTTCTAACTGCCCATAATTGCTACCAGCTTTGCACATGCGTATTTCCTGTGGATAAGCATTCTTTGTTCTTGCCAGACAGACAGACAGACACCCCAATTACGGCCTTCCTGATTTACTTTCAAGTGTGTGCCATGACCTTCCTTTAGCAGCTAGCCCATCACTGGCTGCTCATAGCAAATGAGGGAAAATTCTCTCTGCCAGGGAGGGAGACAAGGCAGAATTCTGGTGCCATGGCAACCCTGGTATCTTAAGAGGGGCTGGAAACACAAACCAAGACAGAACCTTAGAAGGAGAAGGGTTCTGGCCCCCTGGGCAATGCAGAATGAAAGAGGCATCACACTTCTGTCTCAAAGGAGGGAAGAAGCTCAGTGTTCCCGAAACCCAGTGAGAAGTTCTTTGGTGAAAACTCTGCCCCTCTGCCCAGGGGGCCGAGTTCCCTACCGCCCCTCCTTCCAAACTCTGGATTGCCAGAAGCCCCTCTTCTCCCTTGACTGATCGCTCCACCAAAGACCCTCAGCCCAGGATCTGAGGATCAAAAACTGAGCCCAGGCCTCCCTGCTTCGCCAGAACTGTTGGGATCTTGCTGGGACCCACCCAGTGGCTGTGAATGCAGGGTGCAGACCTCACCCAAGCCCCCTTCACCTAATGCCCTTGCCTCCTCTAATGCAGGTGAGGAGAGGCAGGTTCTGGTCCTTTGGAGAAAGGGGCCTTCTGCTCACTCTTTTCTCCTGAGGAAGCCCATAGGACCAGTCAAGCCCACCCACCCACCCCAAGAAGCCAACCGTTTCCAGGCTCAGCCTGCCCAGAAATGCTCCATGGGAAACTGACCAGCGGCTCCTCTTGGGGTCCTGAGGCTGCCCATCTGGCCAGAGCTGCTTGGCCTGTGGGTGAAGACGGAGACAGAGGACTGCCCCCCTCCTCAATTCACCATCCCTCTCTTTGGCAGGGCGAACATGTCAGAGTTCTGCTTCTCCTCTCCATCTTCAGCCTGCCTTCTTCTGGAGGAGCCGGTGAGTGGAGCTCCTGAGCCCAGAGGAACCTCCCCTACCCCACACCCCCAATTCACAGGGCCACCACGAGAGTTTTTGGGCAGAGGCAGGAGGGACAGAGAGTAATGGAGAAACGGCGTTGGGCCTGTTTGTGCCCAGGGCTGCCCTCTGCTGCCATGGCCAGATCCTGTCCAGGCAGGAAAGAAGCAAGGCTGGATAAACTGCTTTAATGGGTGGGAGCTTCCTTTCCAATCGCTGAAGCATTTTGCAATCCTTTCGCTGCTGCTTTGATGTTGCTACATTATTATTATTATTGTTGTTGTTGTTGTTGTTGTTATTGTTATTGTTGTTGTTGTTATTGTTATTATTATTATTATTACTATTACTATTATTATTATTATTATTAATTTAATTTGTATACCGCCCTCTCTCCCGTTTGGGACTCAGGGCGGTGCACAGGGATAATAAAAAGATAAAATACATATAAATACAATCAATTAGATAAATTTAAAATGAGATTAAATAAATTTAACCCGTGCTAAAATATTTAAAAACCCTATTGAAACGGTGGTAAAAACACACTATGCCAGGCCAGCCGCATGAAAAAAGTAGGTCTTTAATGCTCGACAGAAGAGGCGAAGGTCCGTGATAGTACGAAGGTCGGGAGGCAGGTCGTTCCAGAGGGCTGGACCCGCCACAGAGAAGGCCCTTCCCCTGGGAGTCGCCAGCCGGCATTGTCCAGCAGACGGCACCCTGAGGAGGCCCTCCCTGTGGGAGCGGACAGGTCGGATGGAGGTATGTGGCAGGAGGCGGTTCTGCAAATAACCAGGACCCATGCCATGGAGCGCTTTGAAGATGGTCACCAAAACCTTGAAGCGCATCAAAGTCCTTTCAACTTTTACAGTCACCGAAACTTTGCAATTGGGTGGCTCCAGAAATAACACAATAGCCTTCTTTTCAGGGTCAGTGTTGACAGTTCTAATTCTAGGAAACAGTCATTTCCCACAGTGGACCGCCGTGATTGTCAGAGGGGCGCCCATTGTGTGAAATGACCGCTTGCGTTGCCTAGAATTGGGATTGTCCGCACCGACCATGAAAAGAAGGTTATGGATTCATTTTCTATATAGCTGCCCCTCTCAATCCAGGTATTCTGGGCAGCAAACATTTCTAAAACAGTTATAAACAATACAGGCACAACTATATGTAGCTGCTGAAAGAAATGATTATAATTGTCATTGTAGCCAAGAAACGGGGCTCTTAACACACAGGCTGGGCACATAGCCCAAATTTTAAGGCCTTATGAAAGGCCAAGAGGGTGGGGCCATCTGAGTCTCTGAAGGACGGTCCAGAGGGCAGGAGCTACAGCTGAAAGGGAAGATCTCCTGGTCCATGCCAGCTGATATTCCTTGGGTGGCAGGACCTACAGCCTGCCCATTTCAGCCAAACAGGACAGGTAGAAACCATGGAGAAAAAACACTCCAGGTAAGGTGTTAAGGATATGTCCGTTAGGAGACCAAAAATGTGCAGCAGAATGTAGCACGAGATATGTTGCTAGGTATCCACACTAACAGTCACAGACACGGAAGGTAAAACAAGTAGACTTTTACTTGCGTTGGAAAAATAAAGTAAGAGACACTTCTTCACAAACAAGTGATAAGTAGTCCGGAATTATAAACACAGTCTATTAATTAAACAGTTGGCTTACAGTTGCTCAACTCACGATTCTCCTCGCTGATCAATAACTGACAGACAGAGCAGCCATCCAAGGGATCAGCGTCTAACAGTGATTCTGGCTCCCTCTTATGGCTGATTGAGGAAACAGCAGCCAATCACATCTCACTGTAGCAGTTAAAGTTACAGATACCATATTCCAATTATGACTTATATATATATTGCCAACCCAACACTAGGATTACATTCCTAACATAAGGCACTCCAAAGCTTGTAGGGTTTAAAGGTCATAATCAGCACCTTGAATTGCACACTCCAGGAACTAATATCCGCGACCGCCTCCTGCCCCATACATCCCTTCGACCGATCCGCTCCCACAGAGAGGGCCTTCTCAGGGTACCGTCGGCCGGGCAATGCCAGTTGGCGGTGCCCAGGGGAAGAGCCTTCTCTGTGGCGGGCCCTGCCCTCTGGACCTCTGCCTTTTCCGCCAACGTCTTAAAACCTATTTATTCCAACAAGCCAGCCTAGCATAACCCCGTTTCTGACTTTTATAGGGATAATTTTTAAATTTTAGAGTTTTATTAATTTTAGCACAGGGAATATTTAATTAGTTTTTTAATAATTTTGGATTTTTGTATTTTGGTATGATTTTAATGATGCCTGTGCGCCGCCCTGGGTCCTTTTTTTAGGAGAAGGGCGGGGTATAAATTTAATAAAATAATAAAATAAAAAATAATGCAGCTGACACAATAGTGGGGTGTGTAACACTACTGTATTGCATGTCTGACGACCCGCCACTACCTGCGCAGTTGCATTCTGTACGGTTGAAGCTTCCAAATGCTCTTCAAGGGTAGCCCCATGGAGAGCACATTGCAGGGGTCCAAACAAGAGGGTACGAGGGCTATATATGACCGTGAGCAGAGCCTCCCAGTCTGGGAGGGGCACAAAAGGTGCACCACCCGAAGGGTGCAAACGCCCTTCCCCTCCCCTTCCTTGAATGGAAGGAAAGCTGGGAGTTTGGGGAGAGAATTTGTAACTCGGCAATTTAATGAGCGATCAGAAACAAGGGCAACGTTGGAGGAAGTGGAAAGGACAAATTATAGCAGAAAAAAATGGTCAAGTGAAGGTGTGTCCTTTGAGCATCCCGTAAATCAGCCCCACCCACCCAAACTTTTGGGTCCCAGGGACCAATTCTGTTTTTCCACGGACTGGTTTTGTGCGCTGCCTGTATCCCGCAGGTGGGGCTTAGGTTGTTTGTGTGGCCCGCTTTCTGGCATGCTGCGGCTCAGTGCTGGTCCAGGGATCGGGGGTTGGGGACGGGGGGATTTTTGGGGAAAATGGGGAAGAAATGCAAACCCTTAAGGCGTGGGCGAGGAGGCCCTGATGACGGACTTGCACTTTTCTTTCACAAAGCTGCAGGTTGTGGCCGACAAGCCAGCTTAGTTCCCACCAACTCTACCCAAGAGGTTGCTGCCGTCGGTGAATTCCCTTGGCTGGTCTCGCTGCGGGATCAGGGCAGCCCCGTCGCACTTGGTTCCATCCTAAGTCAAGACTGGATCCTAAGCGCAGCCTCCAGTTTCCATGGCAGGTAATGCTCAGGAGCTCATTTCATGCAAGCGGGCAAGACGGCCCTCAGCAACCGTCCTGGGATTTTACACACACACATATACAAACTCACACACACCCAAGTGGGACTTCTCCCAGCAACGTCCTTTCCTGGAATCTGAGAGTTGGAGAGGGATCCATTGCATTCATGATGCTTGTTAGGATGTTCATCCTTATGTTGAGTTGACAATATATATAAGCCAGTATTCTTAAAGAGTATATGTAGCTTTAAGAACTATGTTGAATTCTGATTGGCTGTGCTTCTCAGCTCTACCATAAAAGGAAGCTCAGAGGCACAGTTCATTCCCTTTTCGATTCCCTTTGATTCCTATGCTTATTGTTTGCCGCTGAGCTGAAGCTGAAGACTGAAGAAAGAAGAGGTATTTGTTTTGCATCACTGTAAGATAACTCTGTGTTTGGTGAAGGACTGTTATTGTTTGAGAAGTTAGTATCACTGGTCGGAAAAAGCATTTTAGTTGCTACAAAGTAAAGACTATTTATTTTCTTACTAACACTTTTGTTAGAGTTTGTGTGTGGTTAAAGCAACGTATCTCTTTACTGTCCGGTGTATTACACTATTCCGCTATTTACTTTCAAACGGGGGTGTTTGTTACCCCTAACACTGGTTATGGCACCAGAGTTGTAACACTGGTTCTGAACCCAGAGTGGCTAACAATGCTGACAAAAGAAGCCCTTGAGATCCTGGTGGAACACAAGAGACCACTTTGAAACCATTATTTTGAGATAGTTTGGAGTCGTGAGCAGGTCTCCAAATCCTGCTCATTTGCCATTCCCCAGGCCCATTGGCTCCTTTTAAAAAAACCATTGGCTTTTGTTTTAGATTGCTTTGAAATAAAAAATGTTTATGGATTTGACATGCATAGAATGCAGCAGTAGCTTATGCCACCATTACTGTGTCCCTCTAAAGCAGGGGTCTCCAACCTTTGCAACTTTAAGTCTGAAGGACTTCAGCTCCCAGACTTCTCCAGCCAGCTTTGCTGGCTGGAGGATTCTGGGAGTTGAAGTCCTTCAGACTTAAAGTTGCAAAGGTTGGAGACCCCTGCTCTAAAGCACACTTAATAAATATGAATGCTGCTTGGAGCCATGGGGGCACAGTGCTTAGAATACAGTATTACAGGCTAATTCAGCTCCTTGCCAGTTCGATCCTCACCAATTCAAAGTTGACTCCATCTGGAGTATTGTGTACAGTTGTGGTCCCCATACCTTCAGAAGGAGATTATGGAAATGGAAAAGGGGCAGAGGAGGGCAACCAGAATGATTCGGGGGCTGGAACACCTTCCTTACCATCTGAGGCTGCAACGGCTGGGGCTCTTCACTCTAGAACAACGGCGCCTGAGAGGTGACCTGATTGAAGTCTATAAAATCATGCACGGTGTGGACAAAGTAGAAAAGGAAAAACTGTTTTCCCTATCACACAACACTAGAACTAGGGGGCCCTCCATGAAACCTTTGGAAGCTAGACCTCAAACAAATAAGAGGAAGTACTTTTTCACCCAGAGGATCACTGGTCTATGGAACTCCCTGCCAGAAGAAGTGGTGACAGCTGTCAGCCTCGACACCTTTAAGAAAGGATGAGAGGAGTTCATGGAGAACAAGGGTATCCATGGCTATCATGATGGATGCCTAAGGACACCCTCCGGGATGGAGAGATAGGCAGGATATCTCTCAATGCCATTTGCAGGGAATCACAAGCAGGTGAAGACATCTGCTTGGGAAGACCCTGAAGCAAATGGGGAGCCACTGTGGGAGACAGAAGGCTGGACCGGATGGGCTGGGGCCTCTTCTAGCAAGGCTCTTCTTAGGTTCTTATGTCTCAGCCTTCCATCCTTCCAGGGGGGGTAAAACAAGGACCCAGACATTTGGGGGCAAGAGGCTGACTCTGTAAACTGTTCAGAGAGAGACATAAAGCACTATAAAACTGTATATTGCTATTGCTTGGCCCCATTGCTACTTGCACTGGCCAGCAGGGTGTGTACAGCTCCATAAATTGCACTGCCAGTCAAGCCAAAGGGGCTGGTTTGCCATCTTCTTCTCCGATTCAGATTTTAGATTTATTTAATTTTTTAAATAAAGGAAAAAAATTACTCCCGAAGGACTCAGGGCGTCAGGACTCAGAGCAGTGGACAGCCAAAATAAAACACAGATCTATAAAAGTTGAAAACAATTTAAAAAAAACATATTAAATTATTTGGCCCTTAATAAGATTAAAAACCAACAAACCCAATTAAGATTAATAAATAATAAAATTCGTATTTACGCCAGCCTGGCTTGTTGGAAAAAGAAAAGTTTTAAGAGCACGGAGGAAGGTGCGTAGGTCAGGGATAATTCGTAACTCCGGGGGCAATTCTTCCCATCTCCGTCCTTCCCAGCCCTGGTGGCGCAAGAAGCAGATGGTAACGTGCCAGGTGCCAGGAGGGAGGGTGGAAGGGAGTCTACGGCAGGGAGGCAGCGGCTGTTTCAAGTAACTCAGTACAGCTGGAAAAGGCAGCATGCTCTGCGAATTAATGGGTAGAGCACCATGGGTTATTTTGGTAGAATTCTTCTACAATGATCGTATGTATGGATTATTTTGCAGGAGTGCATATATTAGTCAACCAGTAACGATTGATACAAGCCAGTTTGGGGTAGAAGTTGAGGGATCAGGTTAAAAACTGGGGGATGGGCATACCGACCAGTCTCACATAATTTCAATACGTCTCTGAAATGGTTATCATTAATGAATAATCTCATTTTATAAATTTATAAATCAAAGGTTTCATCATTTTTCTTCACATCAGTACTGCGAAGTTCTCATCTAATGTTCCAAATTTCTTCTTCCAACCTACCTTTAAGACAGTACCGTCTAATGATATCTATTTTCTATTCTCACCTAAAATATACATATATGTACAATGATATTCTCAAACCATCTAACTATTAATCATCAATATTTCAATTACCATCATCAACCAGGGTCAATTACAGTTATTCCACTATCTGTTTTGCTGTTTCTTGCTGACCCTCCTTTGTTTCCAGGACCCAGATCTCCGCTCTGGCTGGAGGCTCAGACCCAAAAGGGCTCCGGGAATCTCTGGTGCCCATCCAGACCATCGTCCCCCACCAGGCCTTTGATGAGATAACCCTGGTGCACAATATCGCCCTGCTGAAGACAAGCACTCCGCTCCGTTTCAACGTGGCCGTGCAGCCCGTCTGCTTCCCCACCTCAGACTTCCCAGGGGCAACGCTGAAGAAATGCTTTGTGACCGGCTGGCCGGACCCTCCAGGAGGTGAGCTGGCGCTCTCTCTGCGAAGCCCCCCCCCCTGTTGCCCCAAAAGGAGAGCCGAGAGGCGAGGGAGACTAGTCTGCCAACAGCTTCACAGAGGTTCTTTGCTGTCTTGCTGTCACCAGGGACTGGTCCTCTGCAGAAGCTCTCGGTGGAAGATGTCGACCCCTGCCCCTTGCACAGAAGCGTCAGCACCGAGTGTTGCAGCCATCGGGAAGGGGACCGAGTGCCTGGATGCCTGGTGAGGAGGCCCTCAAGGGTGCATTAACCTCCCCTTGATCCCGTTGGGGGCTTCAGAGGGCCACCTTTTCCTGCTCTTTCAGGCAAGCTTGCACTTAGTAAGAATCTGCCGGAAAGCAAGGACAAACTTCGCCATGTTTCTTTTGCAAGCCTTTGAGGTTAAAGAACTGAGTAACATCTGTCTCTCTGGCCTTCAAACAACTGCTAAAACAACTCCCGTGTACTGTAGATCAGGGGTGTCAAACTCATTGAGGGCTGCATCAGGGTTGAGGGCTGCATCAGGGTTGTGGTTGACTTCAGGGGGCCAGCCAGGCATGGCCAACTGGGTGGGCGCGGCCAGCTTGACACACCACTCCCGAAACAGCAAGCCCGATGTTTCCTCTTTGCACTGGGTAGACTGGGCCAAAGCAACATGGGCCGGCCCGTTGCATTTTCCAGGACAGTCCTGTGGACCAGATCCAACCACATCGTGGGCTGGATCCAGCTTGCAGGCCTTGTGTTTGACCCCCCTTGCTGTAGAAGCAGTGTTTCTCACCTTTGGCGACTTTTAAGACTTGTGGACTTCAACTCCCAGCATTTCCCAGCCAGTGCTGGCTGGGGGATTCTGGGAGTTGAAGTCCACAGGACTTAAAGTCGCCAAGGTTGAGAAACACTGCCGTAGAGGATTGTCTGCATTTGCGTCGCAATTATTCAAGTGGGCAGAGATTTCTGCAGGATGCTAATGTACGGTCATCTGCTCGTGCCCCTCCTGTGAGTGGCCGGCAGGAACCTCAAGCCCCTTTGAGAGACTTTCGGGTGGGCAAGGTGGCCATTTGGGCTGATGGGCTCCTTTCTTCAACTCTGCAAGACTCCACCTCGCTCGCTTGGCTGGTCTGTTTTTCTCCTGCGGGGACACCAAGCCCCAAGACCTCCACCCTGCAGGGGGAGTTGGGGTCCATGAGGTCAACTGGTTGTGTCTCAGATGGTCCAAAAGGGCCTCCAATTATGATCTGTGTCTTCTCTCCAAGGGGTCAGCCGGCAACCCGGTCCTGTGTGAGGCAGAAGGAAGGCTGGTGCTGAAGGGCCTGCTGAGCGAAGGGGGCGCCAGATGCTATGGGCCCTTCCTCTACAGCCGGCTCATCTACTACAGTGACTGGATCGTGGCCACCATGGCCAAATGGGGGGCTCCGGCATCCCCCTTTCCTGGCGGAAGGCATCCAGGCTTTGGGGGCCCAGCGGAGGAAGAGGCGAGGCTGCTGTTTGAACCCTTTTTGGCCCTGAGAGCCCTCAATGTCTCCGATGCTTCAGAAGATGCCCTCAGCCTGAACCTTTCGGAGGAGCTGGAGGAGGACAGCCTGGGGCCCCCAGAAGGGCCCCCCGAGGGACGAGCAAACCCTCCACTCTACTACGACTACTATGGGGGGGAGTTGCTCACCATCTCTTCAGCAAAGGCCCGCCAACCACAGGGGCTGCAGGACCTCCTCTGCATGGGCCTCTTGATGCACCTCCTGGCTTCCTGAACCTCTGGCCAACCAGACTATTCCTGGGCCCCAAGAGGAGATTTCTCTTGGGAGATCCTTTTATCCTCCCTGGTCTCCTCACTCTAGGAGAAGTTGGGACATCACGAGAGGGAAGAACACAAAGCATCGACCCCGGGAATCTTCGTGGCAGCCTTCTTTGCATGCCTCACGCAGGGCTTTGACCCCATGGCCATGGCTAGACGTCCCCGTCCATTAAATCCTTTTTTTGTGTCCTATTATTATTGAGATGTGCCTTTACTTGAGCTTTTGGCCAGGACGAAGAGCTGCCTCTTGCTAGACTTTGGGCCAGTGGTCACCACCTGTTTAGCAAAGGGTGTGAAGAGCCACCCCTCCCCTGATCCCCAAAGGTGGGCATTCTTGTGAGACCTTGTGCCACTTATGGATTTGGTCCACTTTGCCCTTAGGGCCTAACTCTGAGCTGCAACCTCATGCCTTCCAACCTATCACTTTGGTTTCGTTTTTGTCTACTCTCGCACAGAGAAGAAGCAGCCTGTGCTGGAAAGTTCTGACCCAGGCGGCATCCTTGGACAATTTTCAAACCCTAACCCTAACCCTAGCCCTAGCCCTAACCCTAACGCTTCCTCTTTTACCTATGTTGCCACTGAGACATCTCCATATTTCTGCTTCAGGCATTTGCCTCCTACTTTTTCAGGGGTTTTGGACAACAGATGGAAGGAATAACAGAATAATATCAGAGTTGGAAGGGACCTTGGAGGTCTTCTGGTCCAACTCCTTGCTTGGAACCCCAAACTACGGAAAACGGATGAAATCCTCTCCACTTGCTCAGGCGCTTGTCGTTAATTTGGCCTTGGACGTGGTGATCAAATATATTGGTTACAAATATGGGAGTTAAATTAATATTGGTATGATTAGGTACGTGAAAATTCCACAAACGTTTATTATTAAAATGAACCTTAGTTCTAGATAACATTTCCCATGCTAATTAATCTTAGACACTTAACAAATCAATACATTATCGAGAATATTTTTATAGAACGAAGAGAGGGAGCCTTCCCTGATTTTCTGTGTGTAAAGAGCAGCTTTCATATAAAGATGGCAAATCTTAGCTTCAGACTCCTCTTGCTTGTTATGGGTTTTCCCTGGCATATTTCTAGGGTGACTCTCTCAAAGCACTTGCAAATTATGTCACTTTTCCTCTTGCCCAAAGAAGACAACACCCATCTCTGCCCTCATTTCTTGGAACCAGGCTTGTTATACCAACTAATGGTACAATGCTTGTTAGGATAATCATCCAGATGTTGGGTTGGCAATATATATAAGCCAGGATTCTTAAAGAGTATATGTAACTTTAAGGACTATGTGGAATCTGATTGGCTGTGCTTCCCAGCTCAACCATAAAAGGCAGCTGGAAACACAGTTCGTCCCCCTTTGCTTCCCTTTGCTTCCTGATTGCCACTGAGGAGGAGCTGAAACTGAAGACGGAAGAAGACTATCATTGTTTTGAAATACTGTAAGATAACTGTGGTTTTGGTGAAGGACTGTTTATTGTTAGAGGAGTTAGTATCAGTTTGGAAGAAGTAATTTAGTTACTACAAAAGTAAAGAGTATTTATTTTTTCTACTATCATAGTTATTGTGTGCTTTAAGCAACGTATCTCTTGCTGTCCGGTGTATTGCACCATTCCGCCTTTATTTTCCAACGGGGGTGTTATTTTACCCCTAACAGAACGTATGGCACGGAGGTTTCAGACCCCTCTCCCCACTTCCCAAGGTGCTCAAGTTTAGCCCAGCACACGGGGAGCCTGGATGTGTACAATCGCTCCTTTTATTCATTCTCATATTGCTGGGTGATTTGAAGAAACTTCATAGCTCTGCACTCAAGCAGGTCTCTTGTGATCTATCAATGGCTTCAAACAGATCACTTTACTAACGGACTTTAAAAAAAGCCAGTCTGCAGGGGCAGAAGGAGAAGCCTGGAGGTCTGATGGAGAAAGCCTCCCTCTTCGTGACCTCCAGGGCCTTCGTGCCTATCCAAAATCTGCCTTGGTCTGGCCCGGGGAGGGGATGTCATCAGGACGAAGGTCTGCAACAGGACGATGGGGCACAGCAGATGGTTGCGACTTTCCTCCTGCCCCCCTCCTCCTCATTTCTCTAGAGGCCCTGCGGAGAAAAGAAGCCGGGTGTGACTTTAGCTCAGCTGGGCAGCTTATGGGGCATCATAAGACAGCAGGGAGCCAACGGAAGTAATAGAAGGCCATAGAAGCCCCTGCTGTGCTGAGGGGGCTCCTGATTCACAACCCCGGTCAAAGGTCCCCCTTCCCCACCTCTGTCGCTTTGCGTCTCTCCTGTTCGGGAAGAAGTGCCTGCAGCTGGTAACTGGCCATCTTCGCCTTGTGCCAAACGTTGCGGTAGCTTTTCAAGGCCATCTGTGAGAGAGGAAAGAAGGTGGGGATTTTAATTTATGTCATTTAATTTAATTTATTTCAATTTATATACCGCGCCTTCTCCACCGAAGTGGACCCAGGGCGGTGCACAGGGAATTTAAAACAACAATAATAAAATACAATAAATAGATAAAAAGAATTAAATCACAGCCTGTGCTAAAAGTTCCCCCTAAAAAATCTAATATCATTTACGTGTTAGGCAAAAGCTATATTACAAGAGTCTGAACTACTACGCGAGACCAGCTTGTTGAAAAAAATATGTTTTAAGTGAACGGCGAAAGAGGGGAAGGTCCGTGATAGTGCGGAGTTCAGGGGGTAGGTCGTTCCAGAGGGCTGGCCCTGCCACAGAGAAGGCCCTACCCCTGGGCACCGCTAGCCGGCATTGACCGGTGGTTGGTACTCTCAGTAGGCCCTCTCTGTGGGAGCGTATCGGCCGCAGGGAGGTATGTGGCAGGAGACGGTCCCGCAAGTAGCTGGGCCCCGAGCCATGGAGCGATTTGAAAATGGTAACAAGCACCTTGAAGCGCACCCGGAAGACCACCTGTAGCCAGTGCAGCTCGCGCAGAAGAGGTGTTACGTGGGAGTAACGAGAGACTCCCAGAATCCCCCGCGCTGGAGGATGGGGGATGTGTCTCTCCTCCTCCCGGCCCTCCCAGCCCACGGAGGCCCCCCTCTGGCCTCGAGGAAGGGCAGAGCCGACCCTTCCCCCAGGAACCTCCACTTCTGGCGTGGAGCGTGGGGGCTGATGTGGACTGACGTGCATAGTTGAGATCTTCACAACACACTACGGATGTTCTCCACAAAATGGCAAGCAGATACCCATGAGAATAATTTACCAGAACATCACTTGTTCTGCCTCCCCCGTGGCCGAATATTGCAGATCACACTTTCATTCTTCCCCAGCCATGGGACAATTCCCATCGCACGTTGCAATGCCCACTGTTTTTATTGTCTGAAAAAGCTGCAGGGGACGGACGGACGGACGGACGGACGGGGGGAGCGGTTGGAGTGTAGACCAGGGGCCTGCAGCTGGTGGAATTCTGAGAGTTGAGGTCCACCAGTCTTAAAAGAGCCAACTTTGCAGACCCCCGGTCTAGAGGAATACTTGGGAACAGAGATGATCCTGCAGGTTGGCCCTCTGCTTTGCGGCATGCGAGTTTGGTGTATAGTAGTCCTCACTTAATGACCGGCCATTTAAGCAACCATTCCGAGTTACAGCAGACTCCATTACGGTTGCTATTGAAAGGGGCTACTTGTAGTGGTGAAGGTGCTGGCCTTGAAACCAGGGGACCAGGAGTTCTAGTCCTGCCTTACTCATGAAAGCCAGCTGAGTGACTCTGAGCCAGTTTCACAATCACTACTACCACTACAACAATAACAGCAATAATAAGATTATGGAATGTGCAGAAATGAGCAAATTGACATTTGAAATTAGAGAGCAAGAGGACGAACAATTCTATCAAGTATGGAATATGTTTTATCAATGGTTGGAAAAAAATTTTTTTGAAAGATTGTAATAAATCGAGATTATGTTACTCTAGAAAGACATTTTGTATTTTGACTAGATTAATAATGAGATACATAGATAACGGAAAATTTGGATAAATTCTTGGTTTTAGAAGAGGTAAACATTAGGGGTATGTACTTTATAGAAGAAAAGTGGTTTCTAGAGGTACTGGAGAATAATGTTACAAAACAGGAATTTATGTGGGGGTTTTTTTATTGTTCTTTTTATATATTAGTTTAGTTTAGTTTAGTTTAGTTTATTTACATTTATATATTGAGTAATTGCAGGAAAAAAATGGATTTGATAAATAATACTGCTATCAGGTGGATAATGATATATATCTATTGGAAGAAAAATTGAAAAGTATGTTTGTAATTTTAAGTACGGATGCACAAAACTTATGACCGAACGACATGTTGTACAAAGTTTAAGATGAATAATGTTTTTACTTGTTTTTATGTTGAAAATAAACAAATTTCTATTAAAAAAACCAATAACAGCAATAATAACAATAAAAAGAAAAAAGTCTAATTCATTGCAATATCAGGTGATGCACGAATTGAAGGGAAACAGCTAGAAAAATTAACCAAATACCGCGACCTGCAAATTGAAGTTGATCAATTGTGGAGGGAGAAACCAATGGTTGTATCAATAGTCATAAGAGCCCTTGGAGCAACACCCAAAGGGATGCCTGGATAGATGGAAATCCTGAACTTCTCAGACCGGAATATCCCGACTTTGCAAAAAACCCGCCTTACTCGGAACTGCCTATAAATTCAGACGTTACTTGAACAGCTCTTAGGTCCTTGGTTTGGGCTTGAACTCTTAAGTTTTTACCAATCCCAAACTGTGAATCGAATTGAAGATTAAATAAATAACAACAACAACAACAGCAACTTTCTACTTTATTACAAAGATGTCCTAAAAGTAAAGTAAGGTCAAGCAAGCAGGGAAACCATTCAACCCCAGGGAAGCCTGCCCTGATGTGGGCTCCAGGTCTGGCTCAAGGAGACCTCTGCAAAGTGGGCATCCTCTCTCCCCTCTCAGCCATGAGTGGCAGTCTCCCTGTCACGGCTGTTGTGACTTGTCGGCCGCCGGTCCCTCCAGCAGTCGAATCAGAGGAGGAAGAGGAGGAAGAGGAGGCGTGGGAGTCAGGGCCAGCATCAAGGCAACCTGGGAGCTCTGAGGGCGAAGAGGGAATGGAGCCGGCAGAGAAGGGGACAGGCGGAGCCAGGGGTCGTCTGTCAGCCCTCCGATGGAGAGTCAACAAGAGGAAGACGGATCTCTTGGATTCCAGAGCAGAAGCCAAAGTAACAAGGAGGATGGCCCAAGAACCTGGTGAAGGTCCTTCTACAGACAAATGATAACAGGTTCTTACAGAAGATTAAATTCATTCATTCATTTTCATTTTATTCGATTTATATACCGCGCCTTCTCCATTGAAACGGACCCAGGGCGGTATATAAATCGAATAAAATGAAAATGAATGAATGAATTTAATCTTCTGTAAGAACCTGTTATCATTTGTCTGTAGAAGGACCTTCACCAGGTTCTTGGGCCATCCTCCTTGTTACTTTGGCTTCTGCTCTGGAATCCAAGAGATGCTATCTTGTCCTCGTTTTTATTTTTCTTTTAGATCCCAAGCACCTAGGGACCTAATTTGGCAACTCTCATTCCAAGTGTCTTTCTTTCTTGCATCTGTCAACGTTGGACGATTTGTAGGGTGCTGTCCATTCAAAGGAACCAGAAAACCAGCCATGTCCACCTTCCGCATGAACGCAAACAAACAGTGTGGTCAGAACTTACCTACGCTTACTTTGTTACTGACCTCTTCGAACGCTTGGGGAGTTTAAAACAAAGGTTGCTCTATAAACAGGGGAAAACAAGCTGCTGCCTGTGGTTACCAACCAGGAAACATGGTCCTTCATCACAACCGAAGCTGAAGCCTCTTCATTGACGTGATTTTCCCATGGTCTTTGGGAATCCTCTCCAAGGACTGCTGGCTTTCTTCAACCGGATGCCCCCCAATGTCTTGTGGTGCATCTACTAGGTTGCGCTCCTATGAAAAACACCTATCAAATGTGCTTCCACCCAAAAAGGTCACACAGCCTTACCTCTACAATTTCCACCTTCCTCTCCCAGATCCTGAGGCTGTTTTCTAGATCGTGAACAGCCACCTTCTCATGAACATAGTTGAGCACAGGTGGAACTTTGTATTCTGCCAGTTGTCGGCGTAGTTTTTTGTTCAGGGTCTCTGCCTTCAGCCGTTCCTGTGGAAGAGACAAAAGCCCCCTGGGAGGGATCCTTTTGCCTACCACTGGATCCACATTAACTGGGACTCGGGATCGTTACCTGTTCTGATCGTTACCCCTTTCTCTGACTAATTACAGGACTGGCTGCTTGCCTGAATGTCTCTGAACAGCTACGAAGCTTCTTCAACTCGACTAGACACAAACACGAATAAACACGAACCTAGAAATCCAACATTGTTCTCTGCAAGGACTTCCTTAGCAAAGACTTCCTTTTAAACCCTCTTGGGAGGGGCCAGTCATTAGGCAGCTGGGACTAATTCAACTCCTTCGAGTTCGCTTCTGATGCGATTGAAGCCTCCTTTTTTCAGCCCTTCTCACTCGAGCATCAGGGACAAACTGGCCTTGATCCTCCCCCCTATTCCAAGACCCAGGTGCCTCCTGATGACCAGCCGGGCTCTCTGCTCTCTCAAGGTCGCCCTCCTCCTCCTCCAGAGCAGACTCATAGGGCTCCTCACTAGAGGAGTCCATCAGCAGCTCATCTGGAGCCGGCTGGGCCACAACAGTTACCCGTATGAGAAACGGCACAGGAAAAGGATTAAGCCCATCCACCCTTCTCCTGCTGCATCCTTAAAATGCTGAGCCCCTCCTTCCTGCTTCTTTGAAGGAATGACATTCGTAGTTACACTTCATGGGCTCCTAGGAAAATCTACGGTTGGTGATCAGGGAATTTCTACATTTCCATTTTCCAATTCCCTGTAGAGCAGTCTGAAAAAGTCCACCTGTCTTCCCTCCTGCCGACACAGAAATGCTGGGAAGAAGGACTGAAAACAGCTGGCCTGCTCCAGGGGGCCTCTGTTACTCTCGCAAGTCCAGTAACTCCTGCCCCCCACCCCCCTTGAAAAAACTGGAGCAGCTGCCCCAAGACAGGAAAGGAAGGAATGGATGTTCACCCCTCGTGGTTGTGCCTCGGGCTGGCTCTGGTGAGCAACTGAGCCAGAGACGCCAAGTCCTCAAGGCTGGGGCAGCTGAGTTCTCTTGGCTACCCCAAGTCCCACAGGGCTCCAGCGCCCCCCAGATGGCAACTGGCTTTGGGGGCCAATTTTCTTGCATCGAGTCTAAACCGGAAGGAAATCAGCTGAAGAGGCCGAGAATGCTTTTTCACCCAGAGGATCACTGGTCTATGGAGCTCCCTGCCAGAAGAAGTGGTGACAGCTGTCAGCCTCGACACGACAGAGATAGGCAGGATATTTCTCAATGCCATTTGCAGGGAATCACAAGCAGGTGAAGACATCTGCTTGGGAAGACCCTGAACCAAATGGGGAGCCACTGTGGGAGACAGAATGCTGGACTGGATGGGCTGTGGCCTGTTCCAGCAAGACTATTCTTATGTTCTGAAAGAAAGAAAGAAAGAAAGAAAGAAAGAAAGAAAGAAAGAAAGAAAGAAAGAAAGAAAGAAAGAAAGAGGGAGGGAGGGAGGGAGGGAGGGAGGGAGGGAGGGGAGGGGAGGAAGGAAGGAAGGAAGGAAGGAAGGAAGGAAGGAAGGAAGGAAGGAAGGAAGGAAGGAAGGAAGGAAGGAAGGAAGGAAGGAAGGATCAGAGGAGTTCATGGAGAACAAGGGTATCTATGGCTATCATTATGGATGCCTAAGGGCAACCCTCCGGGTTGGAGAGATAGGCAGGATATCTCTCAATGCCATTTGCAGGGAATCACAAGCAGGTTAAGACATCTGCTTGGGAAGACCCTGAAGCAAATGGGGAGCCACTGTGTGAGACAGAAGGCTGGACTGGATGGGCTGTGGCCTGTTACAGCAAGGCTATTCTTATGTTCTTATGTTCTAATGGGCAATCCAGGAAGGGAGCAGAAGTTCCCCAGGAGTCAGTCAAGGGGAGAAAGCCAGGGCTTCAACGTGTCTCTTTAACTAAAAGAGATCTGCTTTCTCATTATCCAGATGTGCCCTCTACCGTGTTTAATTTTAGGGCCTGGATTGGTTTACCGTTTGATCTACACTGATTGAGGAATCAATGGCAGCAGTTAAAGCAAGAAGGGGGGGAAAAGTAAAACCACGATAAAGGTTGGATAACCAGGTGGCTCTAAATGTCCCTTGGAGGCCACCTGGCTGCCCCCCCCAGAGTAAACCAGCAGAAGCCCCCCCCCCCCGAGATTTTCCTCTTCCTGGCCCCCGCTGGAGCCCACCTCTCCCCCTCTACCTCTTCCACATGGATGGCCTCGCGTGCAATTTTCTCCAGGGACTCCTTTCTCTGCGCAATGTCCTTCACCAGGTAGGAAGCCATGGCCGTTGCATAGTGCAGCTTCTTCTAAAACAGGAGACAATCCAGAGGGAGGCATCATTGTCCAAGTGCAGAAATGTGAACGTACCTGGGTTGGACAAAACCTCCCACGAGAGCCAAAATACGGGACGGTTGTTTGGGGAGGGAGGGCAGCCTTTCAGGTTCCCCATTTTCCTCCTTAGCGGTATTCCCAGGAACGCCCTTAGTGGTGGCCTATCCTACACTGACCTCCCCCAGAGGACTGAGCGGGAGAGCGGAGGTTCTCTCGTGGCTGAGCGATGCAGGGATGGGGAGCGTGAGTTGGGCGATCTTTCGGGGACCCTGTCGGCAGCCCTCTGGGGACGACTCAATTGTCTTACTTTGTAGAAGTTGAGGATCTGCAGGGTGTTGCCAACAGTCAGCTTCAGCTGCAGTAAATCTTGGTTTCGTTCATCTATTTTCTCTAGGAACTGAGCATTCTCAATCTTGAGCTGCTGGAAATCGACCTCGTGCAGCGCCTCTCCCAGCTCCTCCTTCTGCAAATCAGCCACAAATTTTGATAGTCAGGCTCCCCTTTGAAGCATTTCAGAGGCAGCCCAGCCTGACCAGGCTGGAGGAAGCTGGGTCAGCCCTGGGACCTGACCTTTTGCTACCAGGGGTCTGCAAAGCTAGCTCTTTTAAGACTGGTGGACCTCAACTCCCAGAATTCCCCAGCCAGCCAGGGGGTCTGCAAAGTTAGCCCTTTTACAACTGGTGGACTTCAACTCCCAGAATTCCCCAGCCAGCCAGGGGGTCTGCAAAGCTGGCTCTTTTACAACTGGTGGACTTCAACTCCCAGAATTCCCCAGCCAGCCTGTTTGGCTAGGGAATTCTGGGACTTGAAGTCCAGCAGTCTTACAAGAGCCAGCTTTGCAGACCCCTGTCAGCTAGACTATTCTTTCTTTCATGCTTCCCTGCAGCAAAGCCACATTCAGATAAACACAGAGCGGTCCCAACTGCCAGAAGGGGCTGAAGAGCTCTGGCTGCCTGGACTGAGAAAAGCAAGGACATTTCTGGAGTGGGGGAAGAAGAAGGTGGGCGGAAAGTGTGGTGGGCGACAGCACGACGTTCCAGTGCAGACCCAAACATGATATGCAAATACATCGCTCCTCTGTCCTGCACCAACTGAGGTTAGGGCCAGGTTAACTTAACTGTCCATTCCCTCCCCACTCCTGGGGCCAGCCAGAGGTGGTCTTTGCCGGTGCACGGAACTACTCAAAACGTCCACGACTGGTTCTCCAGAACCTGTCAGAACCTGCTGGATGTCACCCCTGATCCTACTGGACTAAATGCAATCTTAGAAGCTTTTACTTCTGTTTGCAATTTGTTTCCAAAAGCATTCTTGGCGTAATTCGACGGTTATTGTCTGACCTCTCAGACAAGATGTTAGATAGCCATTTGTCTGAAATGGTATAAGGTTCCTGCCCACGCAGGGGGTTGGACTAGAAGACCTCCAAGGTCCCTTCCAACTCTGCTATTGTATTGTATTGTATTACTTTTGCAGGTTTAGCCACAAATCCTTTCCCCCCCCAACAACGAAGGCTGCCAGATACAGGATTCGGGTGAGAGCTGAAGTCTGAATCTTCATTAAAAGCTACTTGGGAATCACCCCAATTTAAAAAGCGAAACCTACATTTATTCCAATAGGCCACTGAAGAATGTGGCTAAAGCCGAGCGTAGCGTAACAGGCCCTTTGGGATGGGAGCATTCGGACCAATGAGGCATCTCGTGTCTGGACAATGTCCCGTGGCTTTGGTCCTCTTCAAGGGAGGCCTTTCCTGCCTTGCAGCCGGATGCCCACTTCTCAGCTGCTCTGAGCCGGGAGAGGGGGGGTGGGGGGGCATCTGAACAGCCCATGCCCTGACTCCGACTGCTGGCTTCCTGCCACGGTGGGGGCGGGGGGGCGGGAAGAAAGCCACCATCCTTTTGTGGGGAGGGGGCCTTTGAGGATACAGGATTTCAACGGGAAGCCCACCCTTGTTTTCCTCTCCGCTTCAGCCCAATCGGCAGGGACCCCTGGACGAAGGAAACGGCCAGGGCTTCGGCTGTCCTGCAGCCCAGAGCCGGAGGGCCACCAAGGGATGGCAAGGAAGGGGCGCTCCTCTGGCAACACACGAGAGGGGTTGCCTCACAGGGAAAAGAGGCCCAGAGACGGATTGCAGAGCCTTCGGGCACCAGCACAAGGGGGGGGGGGAGCCCCCTTTCTGAAGGGCAGCAGGGAAGATGGGCAGAGGTTGCTTCCCGGTGGGGGCTCAGAATGGGAGGAGCGGGAGGAAACACCTGGAGAGCCAGAGGAAACCCCGGCCAGATGGAAGAAACTTGAAATGCGGTTTGAGAAAGCGTCTCCGGCTGGGCCCTCCCTAGCTCTCAGGAAGACAATGGGAGGAAAGGGTTGCTGAGCCCAGGATGCCTCTGCAAGATCATAATAAGACTAGGCTTCATATTCATGACTTTGGCTTCCTAATCTGGTCTACCTCGAAGGGCTGACAAAGTGCTTGTGGGGGAAAGCAGGACGAGACTCTGTCTCCCTGCTCTTAAGAGGCAGCTAGTAGCCCTCCGGCATCCTGGGGCAGCCTGGACGTGGGACCCAATTCATCAGAAGGTTCCCTGCCATGCTTGTGGGACACGGGACAGGCTGGATGGGAACTTCTAGGCTGGAGTTATTTTTGAGGGGACTCTGATACCCGTGACTTCAGCTGACCTGTTTCTGTCTAAAATTCACATTTTTATCAGAAAGAAAAATAAGAATTTATAATGTTAGGGCGATGTCTAATTATATGTCACAAGTCGGAACGTATCCATGTATGAAGAACTTCACCTTATCAATCTGGAACTCTGGTTAAAGCTGTAATTAAGTTCTGGGGTGAAAGGAATTCTCCCTCCAGAGCTGGGATTCTGCGTTGAAGGACAATGTTCACACTTATCAACCTCTGAAGCCAAATGACCAGAAGCCCCACTTTACAGATGAACAGAGTTGGAAGGGACCTTGCAGGTCATCCAGTCCAACCCCCTGCCCAAGCATGAGACCCTACATCTGCCTCTGCCTAGGATCGAACTCACAGCCTCCTGCTTGGGAGGCGAGAGCTCCACCTCTAGGCCCCTAATTCCATCATGGGTGAAGCCCCTCTAGTCGTTTTTAGGCATTTATTTTAATATATGCACATGTTCTTGGGTTGGATTCCCCCTCATGTTTTTTTCCTCTTTTTTCCCTTTCCCTTCCTTCTTTCCGTGTGAGATTTCCTGTGTCTGGTTTATTTTTAAATATATTTATTGCTGGCGAGATAACTGGAATTCAGAAACAGAAACCAAGTATGCCTTAAATCAGGGGTCTCCAACCTTTGCAACTTTAAGTCTGAAGGACTTCATCTCCTGTGTCTGTAATGCTTTGTATCCTTCAGGGTTTTTATTGTTTCTGCATTATATATATATATATAAATTAAAGGCCTGCATTGAGAATAGGCTGCCAAAGGTCTGTACCTGCTTGAGTTGCAGCTGCATCTTCTTCTTCTGAACTTTCAGAGAATCGTTTTTCAAATGGATTTTTTCTTTCATAACATCCTGAAAAATAGAGCGACCTGCCTGATTTTTCAGACTTCTTCCTTTGGGAAGATCACTTCCCCTCCCATATTTGGTCAAGGCACCCAGGGTGCATCAGGGAAGCTGGGACAGATGTCCACAACCTGGTCAGGCAGAAAGAAAGCCATTTGTCCAGATGAAGTTTAGTTTGTGTAATCCATGAAGTTTAGGGCTATGTCACACAAACTTTATATTGAGTTACGTTTCAATAAGACAGCCCTGTACATCAGGGGTGGCTTCCGGCTACTCCCGGTTGGCTTGTGGGAGTGCTGTGCGCGGGCGCTTGATGCACACTGTGCGCGCATGCGCAGTGTAATAAAAATTGTCCTGCGCATGCGCAGAAGCGCAAAACAAGATGGCGATGCCTATGGTGCCACCCGGAGAACCGGTATGGGGGCGTGGCAGGCCTGTGTCACTGCCGGTTCCAGTGACCCAGGCCGCCAAACCACTACTGGTTCAGTCGAACCGGTCCGAATTGATAGGAACCCACTACTGATGTAAACTGAATTAAAGAAGTAAATATAAATAAATATACCAACATGAATCTTACTTAGGACTGCCTTATCTCTGCCATCATATATGACAAAGGAAATCTGCCTTTCAATTCTGCTATAAAAAAGTACCTACCACAATAATTTCTGAGTTTGGGAACTGATTACAATGTCCTTATTTTCTATGAAATACAAATATGTGAAACACCTTATATTTATTTCTGGCGGGATAACTGGAATTCATAAACAGAAACCAAGTATGCCTTAAATCAGGGGTCTCCAACCTTTGCAACTTTAAGTCTGAAGGACTTCAGCTCCCAGAATTTGGACTTCAGCTCCCAGCTTTGCTGGCTGGAGAAGTCTGGAAGCTGAAGTCCTTCAGACCTAAAGTTGCAAAGGTTGGAGACCCCTGCCTTATATGGTGTTAGCCAGAGAACTCTGAGGAGGAGGAGAAGGCGTGGGGTCAATGGAAAGGACATTCCTTATTCCAAGACAGACTGCTTGCATTGGCTCAGAGATGACACCGCTTTGCACACCTTATAATTTTACAAAGGAATTACCGGTCAATTCTCATTTTGGGAGGGTTTCAGGAACTTGGAAGAGTGGTGTCTGTTCCTCAATTATTTGGGAGGCTTAAAACATCCTGAAACTTCCAAGCCCAAACTTCTGACCTCCCTCAGTTTGGGTCCCTGAAAAGAATGACCACACTACCCACCCATGTGAGAATTTCTCACCTCTCCATGCTGTGACTTGGAGGGAGAGAAGCTGTGACCATCATTAGGATACAGTTAAATCAAGAAGCAAGATGGCACATTCTATTTATTTTGTTTTGTTGCTGTTATTGTTTAATCAATGCATATCCCCACCCAATTTACCAGCTGCAATTCTAGGAAGCTTAGATAGGATTAAGGAAACATGACAACAGAGAGCAAAATACAACCAAGGCCATTCACAGGCATAATCTCCCCTTAGCGGCACAGTGGTTAGAGTGCAGTATTGTAGGCTACTTCTGCTGCCTGCCGGCTGCCTGCAATTTCACAGTTCAAATCCCACCAGGCTCAAGGTTGACTCAGCCTTCCATCCTTCCGAGGTGGGTAAAATGAGGACCCAGATTGTTGGGGGCAAGAGGCTGACTCTTGTAAACTGCTTAGAGAGGGCTTTGGAAGCACTGGGAAGCGGTATATAAGGATATATGCAGTATATTTTCAATAATGGAGGATCAGTAGGCATGGGATTTCCAAAATGGCAATCATTTACAAAGATTACTTATTTTTGAGGAAGGTCTAATAAAGGAACAATAATTCAATAATTCTCTGAAGGCAAGGACAATTACAGATATCTAAATGTGTTTCATTGTTTGGCACATACCAGGAACACTCTAAGAATGTCAATGGGAAAAAAGACCTTATGTCCACATTCACCAATGTCAATATAATGTACAAGAATAAAATGAGAATAGCCGATTAACTGCCAACTTTCTGTACTGACCCTAGAACGAATCTGGTCCTCCATGTACCGCAGCACCTTATCAGAGGCAATGACGCTCCCTTTCTTCTTAATAATGGTTTTGACTATGTCCTTGTCAAACTCCATCATAGCTCTCTTAATTTCAACCAAGCGAATATCTGCTTCCTCTAGGATAGCCTGAAGAATTCAAATTATGTTGGAAATAAATACATTTCGCTTATTTGCTGGGTGGGGGTGGGGGGCAGGCCTTGAAGCTCAAGCCAGCCAGCCAAGCGGACACCCTTTCATAGAAGCCACCACCACCAGCCACAGCCACAAGGAATACTTGGCCTTGTTACAGCTCAGGGATGAGGGACAACCTGCCCCCCTCAAGATAGTGAAATGCAACTTCCTGGACCTGGTGACACAGGCTGGGAAATACAGTCCATCCCAGGGTTTCTCAACCTTGACAACTTTGAGATCTGTGGACTTCAACTCCCAGAATTCGACAGCAGCATACCCCAAACAGCCATTCTAAGGAAAATGTTACCAGGTAATTCTGCAAGTTCCTTTCTGAGTTCTCCTTCATCAGCTGCAGCTCTTCCTTGGTCTCTTCCAACTCCCGCTGCACCAGGTCACATTTCTGTTCCACGGTCAGGCATATCACACGATCCGTTGTGATTCGGGATTTCGACTTGCGCCTGCCCCGCGGCTACAATCCAAAGCACGGGGCTGAGTCACCCTCCAGCAAGAGCCAAATTTTGGCCATGTTAATCTTAGGATTTGCCAAACTAGTTTTCAGATTTCCTTTTTTCTGATTCAGTCTTAACTTTTAGATTTGTTCGGAGACACCTGGTTGCAAATATGACTTACCATCTCCCCATAAATCGTCAACTTAGAAAAAATACTTTCCAATGTAAACATGGAAACAATTAAAATAACTCATTCAACAACTCCAGCAGCAGCATATTCTACACTGGGCCCAACAGGGGGGAATCAGAATTAGTCATGGGTGTTAAATTTATCTACAGGAATACCTAAAATATGTCTTGCTGAGGATGGGAGGGAACAGGATAATCCTGTCAATGGGTTGGGCCCTCTGTTGTTATGTATGTATGTATGTGCTTGTGAGCACCTCAACCCATGTGCTAGGTTCTGCAGTCCCTGTGACTCCCCAAATGTCTCCACAGCTGTTTCATGAAGCCACTTCCAAGTTCAACACATGAGTCACCAAAGCCAGTTTTTTTCCTCCGGATAGAGACGCAACTGCTTTCTTAGCTGAAGGCAATAAAATGCCTTCCTTGCCACAGATGTATCTGGGAGAGGGCTGTCAAATTCCCGGATGCGTCACACGCTGCCCCCACCCCCACCCCCGATTTAGCGAAAGGGGGGGTGAAATCCTGATACGTCACATGATGATGCCGTGACAATTTGAGTTTGACACCTCAGATCTAGAGCCTCCAGATCCTTAAGGAGAAAGCAACTCCTACCAAATGCCAATAATTGGCATTTTCCCCAAATCCTGAAATTTTGAGACCACTGAGTTTTAATCACATCCACTTCCTTACATTCAGGAGACATTCATTAGCCATGGAGATGCCTAAGGTTGAGTTCATCAGAAAGGAGAAATATGGCTGTCTACTTATTAGTTACAGAGTTGTGAATGAACCTTCCAAGTAGCTTAATATAGATTATTTATATTTATATATAAATTTATATTTATATTATATTACATTTATAGAGGATGCAAGACAATAAATAACCTTGAATACAGCAGGGGAAAATTCCCAAATGACTAAGCAGAATTTCTCCAGTATTAATTTCTGGAAATATAGAGGCAGAACTATCATAAAGTGGAACCTCAACTGGTAATAATAATAATAATTTTATTTATACACCGCCTCCTCTCCCCAAAGGGACTCGGAGCGGTGCACAGGGAAGTTAAAAAGCAAATATACAATACATAAAGTTAAAATAAGAATTAAACAAATTGTCCCTGCGCTAAAATCCACTATACTAAAACTAAACTACACCCCCCTAAAAACCCAGTTAAAAACGGAAGACTACGGTAGCTCCCTCAAGCACTCCAGCAAAAATTTAAAGCCAACAACACTAAAAACCATAGAGAGTTCAAGATGAACAAAAACAGATCTCTATTTTTTCCCCTCTCTGTAAAGATCTGGGTGAACAATGTTGTCTCCACGTCAAATCCCAGTCTAAACTCAGAATGAAAAAGATCGTGATAATCTACTTTATTTCCCTAAGTCTGGGGTAAAATATAGAACACTGGACATTAAGTTGATACTTAAGATTAAAGGATGATTTCCTAAGCAACAATGTCACTGATGCATCCCTTAAAAATAATGAAAATCACCTGCAAAAAAGAAGCATTTTGGGAGAAACACAATAATCATTGTGTGGAGGGAGATCCAAAATACAAGTGTGAACTTCTTACCCTTTCCTTTAAGTACTTAATTGTGAATTTGATTCAAATAAACATTACCCGGTGGATGTGAACATAATCACAACTTGATGGCACAATATTGGTCAAAGTGGCTTATTCCAAACAGAAGATGTAGATGCTCCATCACTGCAGGCTTTTAAGAAGAGAGACTGGACAGCCACTTGTCTGGAATGGTACATGGTCTTTGAGCAGGGGGTGGACTAGATTACAGGGGTCTCCAACCTTTGCAACTTTAAGTCTGAAGGACTTCAGCTCCCAGAATTCTCCAGCCAGCAAAGCTGGCTGGAGAAGTCTGGGAGCTGAAGTCCTTCAGACTTAAAGTTGCAAAGGTTGGAGACCCCTGGACTAGAAGACCTCAGAGGTCCCTTCCAACTCTGTTATTCTGTTATGATGTTGCCACAATCCCACTTGTATTTTGTTCCTTTCTGGTCTTCTGCTACAGGCTCCGTCATGGGTTGGGTGTTTAGCGGCCATCTAATCAAATGTCCAGGGGACTCTGATGTTCTATTTCTCACCCGTGTTACTCATAGGTAGCTGGCCAGGTTTGAGAAATTACCCCATTTGGAATTTAGTAGGATTCATAAATCTCCATGCGTGGACTAATCTAATCCAGGCTCTACCCTTGCCGAGGGAAACTGCTGCAACAATCCGAACCTTACCAGGAACAGACAGTCTTGGACAAGGGATGGGGAATCCTCAGTCCCATTCACTCTCAGCTGCCTGTTGACAGTCCTAATTTCTCAGCCTGACTTCACTGGGCTGTTGTGGCCAAACCCCAAGCCCCCCCCCCCCCAAAAAGCAACACCCCTATACGCCACCCTGAGGCTGTGGAGGAATGGCAACCTGAATCTAGCAAGCATCGAAAGCTATCACTAGATTGGGTTTTCCAAAGGATGGGGAATCCTTAAGAGGAGGGGAATGTGTTCCAGAGTCATTTTAAGGCAAAGCCATGAGATAAGGGGAAACTGGCCCGCTCTGTCTCTGCTGCATAGCCAGAGGGACTTTTCCTGAGCTCCTCCCTGGGCGTTTGGCTCCTGCCAGGCAGCCAAACCTGACTTCTTCTTTTTTTTTAATAGATTTTTATTTTTCAACATAAAAAACAAATAAAACATTCAACCATTTTCAACTTTGTATAGCATGTCATTCGGTCATAAGTTTTTGGGCATCAATCTTTACAATTACAAATGTAATTATTGATTATCCATCCAATGTAGCCAAATATATTATCATTATTAAGCATATATATATATAATATATATAATATATATGTATATATGCTTTCGTAGCTTTTCACGGGTGTAGGTGTGCTGGTATTGCTGTCTTCGGGTATTTTCCCGTATACATAGCATGAAATTGTTATTGCAACGTTTCGGCAAGATCTCACTTGCCATCCTCAGGCTTCGGTCTGTGATTACGAAGCCTTTGTAATTGCAGACCGAAGCCTGAGGATGGCAAGTGAGATCTTGCCGAAACGTTGCAATAACAATTTCATGCTATATACACGGGAAAATCCCCGAAGCCAGCAATACCAGCATACCTACACCCGTGAAAATCTACGAAAACATATATATATATATATATATATATATATATATATATATATATATATATATATATATTTGTTTTCTGAGGTTTTCGCGGGTGTTTGCTCCTGGAAGCACCAAGCCCGAAGCACCAGCCTGAAGATGATGAATGAGATTTCATCGAAACGTCGTGAAGATACTTCCAATTCTACGCGGGAGAAAACCCGAACAACCAAAGACCTACATATATATATATATATATATATATATATATATATATATATATATATATATATATATATATATATGAAGACTAATTATCACAGCTCCTGTGAAGAGGTCCCTTTAAGGGGAGGAGACTCAACGTCATCCCTCTCTGCCCTTCGACTCAACCCAGAGTCATCCAGACAGAGAACCAAATTAGATTACTGCTGTGTGACATTTTTTAGATATGTGTTTAGATATGTGTTAGATTTTTTTAAGGGCTGAAAAAAATCTAACACATATCTAAACACATATCTAAAAAATGTCACACAGCAGTAATCTAATTTGGTTCTCTGTCTGGATGACTCTGGGTTGAGTTGAAGGGCAGATAGGGAAGACGTTAAGTCTCCTCCCCTTATGTTAGTTTTTTATATATAGGCTTAAGTGTGAGGTTCCTCGCCTTGCATGCAACATAGCCCCGGTTCGAATCCCAGTAAGGGGTATGGCCAGCTGATGAGAGCTAATAAGCTCGAAATAGATCTATCCTGGTCTCTTCTAATTTAATTTATTGATCAGCTCATAAAACTAACACACATATCTAAAATATTATACAACGTAATTCTTGGCTTGCTGTTTGGATGGTCTCTAGCGATGAGCCGATGGGCAGTAAGGGAAACAGTATGTCTCCTCCCTTTAATTGGGGCCAAATAATAACAGGTTGTGAAACAATTACATATATAATGTAATTGTCTAGACGTCTCCTGAGTTTAATTCTGTACTATACATATTTTAACATCTATTTTAATATTCAATAACATCTAGAATTTTAATGCCCTGTCTAACAACTCCTCTGACCTTATATTTTATATATATTTATACATATTTATATATATCATATTTATGACATTCACCATGAAGTACTCTAAGGCAGACCTTTTCTACTGCGGGAGTCCCCCACTCGCAGGTATGGCCCTCCGCGTCAACGAGGGCCCCACCTTGATGAGGGATTCTGTATCAAGAGAGGTGGGCGGGTCGCAGTTCTAGGGGTGTTTGAACAAAATTCTTAATTTGGCTTTTAGGGGGTTCCAGGGAGGAGGGAGGGATAGTTTACAATTTAAATGGGGGATTTAATCTGGTTTTAGCGCAGGCTTTGTCATTTAATAAGTTTTTAAATTATAATTGGTACTATTTTGTATATTGTTTTAAATTCCTGTGCGCCGCCCTGGGTCCTCACGGAGAAGGGCGGGATATAAATTGAATAAATTGAATTGAAATTGATATATATATATATATATATATATGAAGATACTATGTTACAGCTTCCTGCTAGGCCTGTTTAAGGGAGGAGACAAACTTGCCATCCTTCTCTGCCTTTCGACTCCTCTTTGAGATCATCCAGACAGAGACCTATTAAATTGCTGCTGTCTTTTTAGATATGTGTTAAATGTTTTTTTTTTTTTTAAAAAAATTTTTTAAAAATATTAATTTTAAAAAATTAAAAAAAAAAACATTTAACACATATCTAAAAAGACAGCAGCAATTTAATAGGTCTCTGTCTGGATGATCTCAAAGAGGAGTCGAAAGGCAGAGAAGGATGGCAAGTTTGTCTCCTCCCTTAAACAGGCCTAGCAGGAAGCTGTAACATAGTATCTTCATCTATAAAGTCCTGTGGAAAGGATGATGTAATCAGGGAAGCTGGTTAGCTCAAGGCATAGAGAAGCCTGCTTCGAATGCTGGAGAGCACCAGTTCAAATCCCTGTAGGAAAAGTATGGCCAGCTGACGAGGACTAAGAAGTCCGAAATGGATCCATCCTGGTCTCTTAATTAATTATTAATCATTCCTTTAAAAAAAAAAAACATTTAACATATATATATATATATATATATATATATATATATATATATATATATATATATATATATATATATATATATATATATATATATATATATATATATATATATGGTAAATTTCTTTAAGGGATGATTAATAATAATTAATTAAGAGACCAGGATGGATCCATTTCGGGCTCCTTAGCCCTCGTCAGCTGGCCATACTTCCCTACAGGGATTTGAACTGGTGCTCTCCAGCATTCGAAGCAGGCTTCTCTATGCCTTGAGCTAACCAGTATCCCTGATTACATCATCCTTTCTACAGGACTTTATTGATGAAGTGGATAACAGGAAGCTGTAACAAAATATCCACTTCATCAATAAAGTCCTGTAGAAAGGATGATGTAATCAGGGATACTGGTTAGCTCAAGGCATAGAGAAGCCTGCTTCGAATGCTGGAGAGCACCAGTTCAAATCCCTGTAGGGAAGTATGGCCAGCTGACGAGGGCTAAGGAGCCCGAAATGGATCCATCCTGGTCTCTTAATTAATTATTATTAATCATCCCTTAAAGAAATTTAACACATATCTAAAAAGACAGCAGCAATTTAATAGGTCTCTGTCTGGATGGTCTCTAGGTTGAGTCGAAAGACAGAGAAGGATGATAAGTTTGTCTCCTCCCTTAAATAGGCCTAACAGGAAGCTGTAACAAAATATCCACTTCATATATATATATATATTTGTTTTCTGAGGTTTTCGCTGGTGTTTGTATGTAGGTCTTTGGTCGTTCGGGTTTTCTCCCGTGCAGAATTGGAAGTATCTTCACGACGTTTCGATGAAGTCTCATTCATCATCTTCAGGCTGGTGCTTCCGGCTTGGTGCTTCCAGGAGCAAGATGATGAATGAGACATCATCGAAACATCGTGAAGATACTTCCAATTCTACACGGGAGAAAACCCGAACAACCAAAGACATATATATATATACACATACATATATACATACATACATACATACATACATACATACATACATACATACATACATACATACTTTGTTCCACTTATTTATTGATCAGCTCAAAAACGTAACACGCACACACTGTGTGTTTGTGTGTGTGTGTGTGTGTGTGTGTATGGAATTAAAGCAATTTTTTCTTCGTTTCATACCACCTTATTCTCTTAAATAGTTAATTATCTGTATGGTAACAAGTAGTATTTATCAAAACTAATCTTTTTCTATAATTATTCAACAAGTAAGGAAGAAAAGTTCTCAGTAAATTCCTGTTGTATAACACTGTTCTCAATTGTCATTAACAAATACAGTACTAGTATATCACTTAATCAAACACCCATAATATTTTCTCTACACAGAACCAAAAGGTTTGCCAGATTTTTCAATATGTATGTATCTCGTTAATAGCCTGATTAATATATAAAATATCTTTCTAAGATAGCATAGTCTCTACATACTACAATATCTAACATTCATAGCACTTAGATAGATAGATAATTTAATTTCTAGACCGCTCCCTCTCCCCAAGGGGACTCGGAGCGCTGCACAGGGAAATTAAAACAATAAATACACATAGAAGTACACATAATTCAATAAAAACAAATTAAACATCAAACCCTGCGCTAAAATTCCCCAATACACTAAAATCATATAACCCTATAAAACTATAGTAGAGAGGCTATCCTAGGCCGGCCAAGCAGAAAAAGTGCGTCTTCAATTTCAGACGGAAGGAACGGAGGTCCGTGGTTGTTCTAATATCGGGGGGGGAGGTCGTTCCAGAGGGCAGGGCCCGCCACAGAGAGCGCCCTTCCCCTGGGCGTCACCCGCTGACAAAGTCTAGTGGACGGCACCCGGAGAAGTCCCTCTCTGTGGGAGCGAATCGGCCGTGAGGAAGTATGGGGCAGGATCCGATCCCGCAGATAGACTTCTGGCCTCGCTCCGCCTGCCCTGATCACCTGAATTGGACAGATTTCATGGGTTGCACAGTTGCAGGGGCGGGGCGGAGGGTGCTCCTAAGTTTAGGCTACCCTGACCAGGTTGGGATTGCACTGCTGAAATGCAGATTGTGACAGCCAGGGAGAAATTATATTTGAGTGAAAGTTTGGGAGGAAAGATTTAAGATAAGGCAAACCTTAATAACTCAAGTAAAACCAATTTCATTGTAATTTTATTACAATGACAATAAAGATTATTATTATTAAAACAATAAAAACACAGTGTTTCAGGGTGAATTGGCAAACTAGATTTAACTGTGTGGAAGAGTTTTAAAAAAAAAAGGAAGTTAAGCATACCCAAATGTTAGATGAGAAATCAGCTAAACCAGATTAGTAAAAACCTAACGGTTGCATTTGCACAATGTATTTAGTTCAGTTTTCACTTCGGCCGTGTTTTAAACCCCAAGACATGTGCGAATGCTGCCCCTCGTGTTGGGCAAACAAAGACTATGGACAAGTTCAGTAACCAGCAAGCATGTGATGTAATTCAGTCATTCAGAAACCTAGCCCATCAGTAAAATGGCAGCAGAGTAAATTACTACGTAGCTTACATAGGGCGTTTGTCCCAAGTCCAGCGATGAAGCATGCCTGTCTCCTACCACGTCTTTTGGCTCCAATCTAGTGAAAAATTTCTCAAACATTTCTGTTTCAAGTTTGAACATGGTGTTGGTGTGGCTGAACACAGAGAGAGAAAAACTCAGTGAGTGAACTTATAGGCACGTGGCTCATCCAGAGGTCACAAAGGAGAAAAAACGCCAGTAGCACTTGAACAAATTCTGAGAAAGACATATTCCTTTCCCCAATTCAGCCCTTTTAAGGGTTTTAGGCATGTAGACCATGGATAGACCACCTTTAAGATTAGGAGCAGCAAGGCAAATTCTGGACTGGTGACCACATGACCCGCGGACTTGTAAATATATGTTATATATCAGTGGTGGGTTTCAAATTTTTTAGAACCTACTCTGTAGGTGTGGCCTATTTTGTGGGCGTGGCTTGGCAGTCATGTGACAGGGTGGGAGTGGCCACCTTTTAAAATGTGGTGAAACTCATTTAACAACGCTCTTGCTTAGCAACCAAAATTTTGGACTCAATTGTGATGATAAATTCTTTCTTTCTTTCTTTCTTTCTTTCTTTCTTTCTTTCTTTCTTTCTTTCTTTCTTTCTTTCTTTCTTTCTTTCTTTCTTTCTTTCTCTTTCTTTCTTTCTTTCTTTCTTTCCTTCCTTCCTTTCCTTTCCTTTCCGTTGGGTCACTGGCAGCGGCGGACCAGATTTACTTCCGGGTACGCCGGTAGAACCCCCTCTCACCGGTTCTCTAAATTTTACCAACCGGCTCTCGCGAGTAGGTGCGAGCCTGCAGAAACCCACCACTGTTATATATGCAACTAGCATATATAAATAAATGTTAGTTGCCAAGCACCTAAATTCTGACCACATGACTGCAGGGATGTCATAAGTGCGAAGACCAGTCACCACTATTTTCAGCACCACTGTAACTTTGAACAGTTCTTAAATGAATGGTCCATAAATCGAGGACTATATTCCATAAATATAACCAAAACCAAGCAGTACAATAATTCAAGTTACCTTCTATTTATCTCAACTCAGCTGAGAAGAAAAAAAAACCCTTGGAGAATTCTGCTTTACACCCATTTTCTCCTCTTCAAGCAATTATTTCTCACCCATAGAATTAAGAGCTTTGAATATTTAACCAGCCCTCTCTCATTTTATTGAGTTGCAACTCATAAGGTCCCTTCAAAATATGCTGGGTGAGCCGAATTCTGTGACTGATCAGATCTTCTATCTTTAAAATGGTTAGGGACGTATGTGTTTTTATATTAGTTTTAACCGCTTTTTATTGATTAGTTACAGGTGAGGTGGGTAGCCATACAATTTGTATAAATAACAACAATCCTTCCTTTGATTCTGGGAGCAAAAGATGAAAGTTGGGCATAATTTTCTCAATTTTGAACCAATCAGTGGTTCCTTGTCCAGTTCTCACTATTGCTTCTCGACCCGCATATAAATTTATCAAGAGACAAATAAGATGGTCTGCCGGTAGCCTTCCGGGTGCGTTTCAAGGTGCTAGTGACCACCTTTAAAGCGCTCCATGGCAGTGGGCCTGGTTACTTGCAGGACCGCCTTCTACCACATACCTCCACTCAACCTGTCCGCTCCCACAGGAAGGGCCTCCTTAGGGTGCCGTCCGCTGGACAATGCCGGCTGGCGACGCCCAGGGGAAGACCCTTCTCTGTGGCAGGCCCCGCCCTCTGGAATGACCTCCCCCCAGACCTCTGGACCTTCGCCTCTTCTGCCAGACTTTAAAAACATAAACAACCAATTTCATTGTAATTTTATTACAATATTATTACAATGACAGTAAAGATTATTATTATTATTATTATTATTATTATTATTATTATTATTATTATTATTATTATTATTATTATTATTATTATTATTATTATTATATTTCTTCCATATGGCCGGCCTGGCATAGCTGCTACAACCATGTTATTTTAGAATTGGGTTTTAAGTTAATTGTCTTCTCTTTTAGCACGGGTGAAATGATTTAATTGTAGTTTTAAATTTTTAAATTTTTGTAGAATTTTGTACTGTTGTATTTTTGGATTTTAAGTTCCTGTGCACCGCCCTGAGTCCCTTTTGGGAGATAGGGAGGGATAGAAGTCTAATAAAATAAATAAATAAATGGTCTGGTGCTTCCCATCTCTTTAAGAACTTGCCACAATTTGTTGTGATCCACACAATCAAAGGCTTTAGTATAGCCAATGAAACAGAAGTAGGTGTTTTTCTGGAATGCCCTAGCATTCTGCATGATCCGGCGTATGTCGGCAATTTGATCTCTAGTTCCTCTGGCTCTTCTAGGTCCTGCCTGTACTTCTGGTAGTTCTCCATCCACCTACTGCTGGAGCCTAGCTTGTAGGATTTTGAGCATAACTTTGCTACCATGTGAAATGAGTGCAATGGTGCAGCAGTTTGGCATTGCCCTTCTTTGGAATTGGAATGTAGAAAGACCTTTTCCAATCCTGTGGCCACTGTTGCGTTTTCCTTATTTACTGGCAAATTGAGTGTAGCACTTTTACTGCATCGTCTTTTAAGATTTTGAATGGCTCAGCTGGAATACTGTCCTCTCCACTGGCTTTGTTGTTGCCCATTTGACTTCACATTCCAGGATGTCTGACTCGAGCTCAGTGACCCCCCCCCCCCCCAATCATGGTTTTATCAGAGATATTAAGCCGGCTCTTCTTCTGTGTAATTTTGCCACCTCTTCTTAATCTCTTTTGCCTCTGTTAGGTCCCTGCCCTTTGGGTTCTTTATCATGCCCATCTTTGCATGAAACGTTCCCTTCATATCTCCAATTTTCTTGCAGAGATCTCTGGTCCTCCCTATTCTATTGTTTTCTTCTATTTCTTTGCACTGTTCATTTAAGAAGGCATCCTTATCTCCTCTCTGGAATTCTGCATTCCCTTGCCTGTCGCTTCTCTTCTTTCCTATTTCCAAAGCTTCCTCAGATGGCAATTTTGCTTCCTTACTTTATTTTTATTTTTCAAATTTATACCCCGCCCTTCTCCTTGCAAGGATTTCTTTGTCTTCGGGATGGTTTTAGTTGCTACCTCTTGTACAATGCTGAGAACGTCCATCCATAGTTCTTCAGGCACTCTGTCTATCAGATCTAATTCCTTAAAATGTTTGTCACCTCTACTGTATATTCATCAGGGATGTGATTTAGCTCATACCTGAGGGGCCTAGTGCTTTCCCCTACTTTCTTCCATTTAAGCCTAAATTTTGCAACGAGAAGCTCATGATCTCAGCCACAGTCAGCTTCTGGTTTTGTTTTTACTGACTGTATAGAGCTTCTTCATCTTTGGCTGCATCGTATTCTTTTGACAAAATTCTATCAGCCTGTGGCCTGCTTTTTTGTACTCCAATCCCCCATGATGATACCTTTTTTTTTTTGCTGTTAAATCTATAAGGTGCTGTAGGGCAGGGGTCTCCAACCTTTGCAACTTTAAGTCTGAAGGACTTCAGCTCCCAGACTTCTCCAGCCAGCAAAGCTGAAGTCCTTCAGACTTAAAGTTGCAAAGGTTGGAGACCCCTGCTGTAGGGCTTCCTAGAACTGGTCGATTTCATCCTCTCCAGCACGTTGAATGGTTTGCCTTGGATTCGAACTGAGATCACTCTGTCATTTTGAAGATTGTATCCCAGCATTGCTTTGCCCCAATGTTCCATGCAGAAATATCGATAATCTTGACGTGCATCTCCCTAATGTTTATTGTGAATGTCTTTTAAATAGATTAATCTTCACTGCAAGATGTTACATTTCAAAGAACTTTTTTTTCATTCCCCCCTCCCTTTTTTTTGTTTTTTGTTTGTTTCTGGCCAAATGGAACTTGAAACACTTAAAACACCCACCATAAAATCCTAAGCAGACTATGCATCTGCTCTGCGGAGACTTTCTTACTGCACTATACCAAGTTGATTAATTATATGTCATCAGGTTAGTGCAGGGATTTCCAACCTTTGCAACTTTAAGTCTGAAGGACTTCAGCTCCCAGAATTCTCCAGCCAGCAAAGCTGAAGGACTGAACCAAAGCTGGCTGGAGAAGTCTGGGAGCTGAAGTCCTTCAGACTTAAAGTTGCAAAGTTTGCCCACCCCTGGGTTAGTGTCAACTCTTAGCAATCTGTTCAGTCACTGCAACTAAATTGTCCTCTGTCACGTTTCCAACTTTGGAATTTGACTTTTCAATCACGAGTGACACATTCTCCTTCACGTTCTGTCCACCTCCTTTTCTTCTGCATAGGTGGTTGGAGCATAAATTTGAACAATCATTACATGAAAGGGTTGTCTGCAAGTCTAGGATATATTATTCAGTCACTGATTGCATTGTATCCAAGATCCATTCTTGCTGTATCCTTGGTAACTTTAAAGCTTTTCTTTCAACATTTTTCAGGTAGCCAAGTTTGATTTTCTAAGTGTTGGATCCCAGCCGACTTCAGCTGAAGCCTAAGATGTTAATTGGCAGTTGTTCCATATTTCACTGAGTTGAGCTTTTCCAAGCTCACGCTGCTTATGCTCCATGTTCCCACTCTAATTCTCTCCTCATGGCTTCAGATTTTCTTTTTACCCATGGCAATATCAACAACTAGCTTCCCAGAAGAGTTCAGTCTAGCCATATCAGAAACAGTAGTGTAAGCATTATCTGGCATTACCTCGTCTATAAATATCCAAGTAGTTTTCTTACAGAGATGTTTTACAGAACAGACAGAGTTGGAAGGGACCTTGGAGGTCTTCTAGTCCAACTCTCTTCTCAAGAGACCTTATACCATTCCAGACAAGCGGCTGTCCAGCTTCTTCTTTAAAAGCATGGAGCACCAACAACTTCTGAAGGCAAGAGTTTCCACGCTAATTGTTCTCATTGTTAGGAAATTTATCCTTAGTTCTAGGTTGCTTCTCTCCTTGATTGGTTTACATCCACTGTTTCTTCTTTTGCCTTTTTGGTGCTTTGGAAAATAGGTTGAATCTCCTTGTCTTTGTAGGAGGCTCTCAAATATTGGAACACTGCTATCGTGTCCTGCCCTAGTTCTTCTTTTCACTAGACATATCTAATTCCTGCAACCATTCTTCATATTTTAGCCTTCTTTGTTGCTTTCCTCCGCACACTCTACATTTTTTTATATATTGCGGTGACCAAAAATGGGTACGGTATTCTAAATGTGGTCTCACCAAGGCCTCATAAAGTGGTCCTAACACTACACATGATTTTGATTCTATTTGTTAATGCAACCTGGGATTGCATTAGATCAGGAGTTCCCAAACTTGGCAACTTGAAGACTTGTGGACTTCAAGTCCCAGAATTGAAGTCCACAAGCATAGCCAAGCATAGCTGGCTGGAGAATTCTGGGAGTTGAAGTCCACAAGCATAGCCAAGCATAGCTGGCTGGAGAATTCTGGGAGTTGAAGTCCACAAGCATAGCCAAGCATAGCTGGCTGGAGAATTCTGGGAGTTGAAGTCCACAAGCATAGCCAAGCATAGCTGGCTGGAGAATTCTGGGAGTTGAAGTCCACAAGTCTTCAAGTTACCAAGTTTGGGAACCCCTGCATTAGATTCATCTAACTCACTTATGAAGATATTGAAGAGTCTTGGGCCTAAGATGGAACCTTGTGGTACCCCATTGCTTACTCTCCTCCATGTAGATGTAGTACCATTAAGAACTACTTGGTATGGCTTGTCGGCCAGTTACAAATCCATCTGGTGGTGATGCTGTCAATCCCACATTTTTCTAGCTTAACAAGAAATAGGTTGTCGTCTACTTTAACAAATGCCTTACTGAAATCTAAGTATATTATGTCCACAGCATTCCACTGGTCCACGAATGTAGTCATTCTGTCAGCGAATGTGTTAAGATTTGTTTGGTATGATCTACTTTTGACAAACTCATATTGGCTATTGGTTATCACCTTGCTTCTTTCTAGGTATTTGCAGATCTGTTGCTTTTATGTTTTCAAGGGTCTTCCCAAGTATTGAGGTCTTGCAGTTTCTTGCATTTGTTTCCCCTGTTGGGTTTTGGGGGGGGGGGGTGATGGGAACCCCAGCAGCTGTTTTCCAGTCCTCAAGTAATCCCCAGGTGCTCCAGGATCCTTGACAATTACGATCCAATGGTTCTGAGACAACTCTCCCAGCTCAGTGGTGGGTACGACCGGTAGAGGCCTGCCGGGAGCACCAGGTACTGTTTCAGTATGGTGCTCCCGAGGGCCCGCCCATGCGCCTTACCCTTATTTGAGCAGTTTGGGGCTTCTGCGCATTTGCACGGCGTGTACAGTGCCTGCGTGACGCTCCGCTGAGCAGCTGGAGCGTTGCAGAGGCGTCGTGGGCAGTAAGTATACATGCACGTACTTGCACGCGTGTGCGTGCATGCTGCATGCGTTCATGCGGTGGATGCCCAGCCCCCCTTGCACTGTACCGGTTGCAACAGGATCTGGAACCCACCACTGTCCCAGCTCCTTCAGGATGCAACCCATCAGGTCCAGGTGATTTGAAGGCCTTCTAGAGCAGGGGTCTCCAACGTGGCAACTTTAAGATTTGTGGACTTCAACTCCCAGAATTCCTGGCTGAGGAATTCTGGTCCACAAATCTTAAAGTTGCCAAGGTTGGAGCCCCCTGCTCTATAGAGGGGACAGGTGTTTCCTTATCATTTTCTTTCCAGATCCGGACCTTCCCCACTTTCTGCACCAGGACTGACGCCCCCTCCCCACTTGCTGCCCAACAGAGGAGCTGGTGCCAGGGCAGCCAGGGTGGCCCCCACGCCTTTGGGGGGGTGGGGTGGCAGCTGCTGGGACCCCCCTCATCCCCCCACCTCCAGGGGGCTCGAGCAGGGAGCGGCTGCGGCTCCCACGAGCTCCGGTTCGACGGCGCCGAGCCGCCCCTTCCTCCGCTGCCAGCGTCGGGCGCACCTGTTCTCCTCCACCAGGGCCAGCAGCTGCTCGGTGGAGAGCTGGGCCAGCTCCACCTGCAGCTCCTCGGCCCCCTCGTGCGACTCGCCCGTGTGCACGCTGTCGCGCTCCGACTCCTCGTCCGCCAGGGCGCTGCCCGACACGCGGCTCATGCCGCCCGGCCAGCAAACCGCCTCCCCGGGCCCGCCGCACGACGCCAAGCGCCCGTCCGCGCCCGGCAGACGCAGCAGGGCCCGAACCATCGACGGCGCCTTCTCCCCGAGGGCCTCCATGCCGCCGCCACCACCACCGCCGCCGCGGGAGCGCCTCTCCTGCCGGGCGTCGGTTGCCCCAGAGCCGCTCGCCCGCCCCGGCAGGCTCCCCGACTACAACTCCCGTCGGCCCCGTCGGCCCGCGCCCATGGCAAGGCATGCTGGGAGTTGCAGTCCGAGGCGCCGGGCGTCCTTCTGGCCGTCAAGGCGACCGTGAGGCGCGAGAGTCGGCTAGCCTCCCCCCCCCGACTACAACTCCCGTCGGCCCCGTCGGCCCGCGCTCATGGCGAGGCATGCTGGGAGTTGCAGTCCGAGGCGCCGGGCGTCCTCCTGGGCGTCAAGGCGACCGGGAGGCGCGAGAGGCCGCTAGGCCCCGCCAGGGCTTCTCTCCCGGGGTCCGCCCCGCCAGAGGGGGCGCTGCAGCGCCGGGCCGAGGCGGCAGGCAACGCGGGGGCTTCCTCTGGCGCGGGGCGGGCCGGGCCCGTGTTGCCGCCGCCTTTGCCGCGTCCGGTGCGGCGGCCAGCGCCGCGGCCAGGCCAGAAGCGCCCTTCCGCCGCCGCCGGCCGCCCCGGCCTCCCCCGCTCGGCCCGGCCTGGCGCCGCAGCCCCCGCTCGCCGCTCGCGCCTCGGGGCCGCTGCTACTGCTGCTGGCGGAGCTGCTGGGCCGCCGGGGGTGCTGCCGCTCCGCCCCCGCCCGCCCCCGCCGACCCCTCCTCCTCCTCGTCGCCGCGCCGCCGCCCGGCCCCGCCATGCCCGGCCCGGCCTCCGGGAGCAGGGCCCGCGTGTACGCCGAGGTGAACGGCCTGCGGAGCCGCGAGTACTGGGACTACGAGGCGCACGTCCCCACCTGGGGGTAAGCAAGCAGGCCGCGGGGATGGGGGAGGGAGGAAGGGGCCCCTCAGGCGGCCTCCGAGAGGGCCTCGTGGGCGTCGGCGGGGAGGCAGGGAAGGGGCCGCGAGGGGCCCGCCCTGCCTGCCCGCTGGGTGGGGAGCCCCACAGGCAGCCTCCCGGGCCGCCGCCTCGCTGCCCCGGCGATGCGGGTCCGTGGGGCGGCGGCGGTGGCGAGGGGTGGTCTGGGGGGAGTCCCCCGGGGACGTGGCCTGGAGGGGAAGGCGAGGGGTCCGTGCGGCGCTTCCTGCCAAAGGCTCCTCGGGGCGGGCTTCCCGGCTGCAGCCACTGGCGCTCCCCTTGGAAGAGTCGGAAGAAGGAGAGCCGGCCTCCGCATCGGCCAGGCAGTGATGGTTGTTAGGGTCCTGCTAAAGGTGTGTCTCCCCCCTCCGACCCATTCTTTTGTAGGAAGCGATGGGATGGGAGGGGTCCCTAGGTTGGCGTTTCCCAGATGGTTGGGGAGATGTTTGATGCTTCAACTCCCATCATTCTCAGCCCAGATGGGGAAAAACAAACACTCTTAGGAGAGAATATGGGCGATAGGAGGAGCCTTAAGACCATCTTAAGACTTCATCTCCCAGAATTCCCCAGCCAGCATAACTTACTCTCTTGCAATCCCTTCCTCTGCCATCTCTCCATTTAGATCAGAGGCCTTCAGACTGGGCCGCTTGAAGACTGGTGGACTTCAACTCCCAGAATTCCCCAGCCAGCATAACTTACTCTCTTGCAATCCCTTCCTCTGCCATCTCTCCATTTAGATCAGAGGCCTTCAGACTGGGCCGCTTGAAGACTGGTGGACTTCAACTCCCAGAATTCCCCAGCCAGCATAACTTACTCTCTTGCAATCCCTTCCTCTGCCATCTCTCCATTTAGATCAGAGGCCTTCAGACTGGGCCGCTTGAAGACTGGTGGACTTCAACTCCCAGAATTCCCCAGCCAGCATAACTTACTCTCTTGCAATCCCTTCCTCTGCCATCTCTCCATTTAGATCAGAGGCCTTCAGACTGGGCCGCTTGAAGACTGGTGGACTTCAACTCCCAGAATTCCCCAGCCAGCATAACTTACTCTCTTGCAATCCCTTCCTCTGCCATCTCTCCACTTAGATCAGAGGCCTTCAAACTGGGCCGCTTGAAGACTGGTGGACTTCAACTCCCAGAATTCCCCAGCCAGCATAACTTACTCTCTTGCAATCCCTTCCTCTGCCATCTCTCCATTTAGATCAGAGGCCTTCAAACTGGGCCGCTTGAAGACTTGTGGACTTCATCTCCCAGAATTCCCCAGCCAGCATAACTTACTCTCTTGCAATCCCTTCCTCTGCCATCTCTCCATTTAGATCAGAGGCCTTCAGACTGGGCCGCTTGAAGACTTGTGGACTTCAACTCCCAGAATTCCCCAGCCAGCATAACTTACTCTCTTGCAATCCCTTCCTCTGCCATCTCTCCACTTAGATCAGAGGCCTTCAAACTGGGCCGCTTGAAGACTGGTGGACTTCAACTCCCAGAATTCCCCAGCCAGCATAACTTACTCTCTTGCAATCCCTTCCTCTGCCATCTCTCCATTTAGATCAGAGGCCTTCAGACTGGGCCGCTTGAAGACTTGTGGACTTCAACTCCCAGAATTCCCCAGCCAGCATAACTTACTCTCTTGCAATCCCTTCCTCTGCCATCTCTCCATTTAGATCAGAGGCCTTCAAACTGGGCCGCTTGAAGACTGGTGGACTTCAACTCCCAGAATGACATCAGGTATTGAAGCCTGTGGAGAGACAGGGTCTGCATGGGATGAACCCAAAGGCCGAACACGAAGCCATTTAGAGCAAGCTGCTCTTTTGCGGGTCCGGATGAAATAGGCTCAGTCTGAGCAGTTAAAAACAAACCACAGAAAAGGTCCTCCAGGAAAAACCAAGCAGCTCTTTCCAATTGAGCAGTAGGGTTGCTATGAGCCATCAAAAGAGCACAAAGGTCTTAAAGTGGCCCAGTTTGGGGACCCTTGATCTAGAGTGCTGTGCAGTTTTAAACATCAGTTCCATAGCGGGAATGAGAACTCTTCTATGCTGCTGACAAATTTCATCTTCCCTCTCCTGGCTTCCCTCTGAGGTTGCCAATGAATTTGTCCCCATCCCATTTCATTGCTAGCCATTCCACACGCACCCCTCTTCGCTCCCAAATTAATCTTGGGGTTTGTTCTTGCCTTTTTCACAGAGCCTCTATTTGAACCCTTCTCCCCCCCAATCCACATCTGTTCCCTACCAATCAGTAGCAAACATGAAGGATAGGAAGGGTGAGAGATTGTGGGCTGCCTTCCTCCTCTCTTCAGCTTGTTGAATTTGTTTTGTTTCTTTAAAAGACTTATATAGACTACCCGTCAAATGCACCAAAACCCTGGGCAGTTTACAGGCAACGCTAAAAAAGGTAAAACCCATCATGCTGGTGATGGGTGATGTGGTTATGGAATTCTCCTTTCCAGCAGCAGCAGTCAAGTGAGAGCATACAGAAGAGGCACGGCTGCTGCTTACCCAAGGATGTCTTGTTTTTTCCTGGTTCCTCACTCTGAGGGAGCAGAGGGTCTCTTTATCAAGTCTCTTCTCAGTCGTTTTCCTCCCTCCCTGTTTGCAGTAATCAAGACGATTATCAACTGGTTCGGAAACTCGGCCGGGGGAAATATAGTGAAGTCTTCGAGGCTATCAACATCACCAACAATGAGCGAGTGGTTGTGAAAATTCTTAAGGTGAGTTCTTTCTGGATGCTTATGGCAATTAGGAGTGACACATTGATTCTGCACATATTGATGAACAGGTTATCCTTGAATTACGACTGATTGTAGTCATGGCAGCCTTACAATGGGTGCTTTTTTGCCTGTAAAAAGCATTTCTGGGCATCATAAAATGCCACCCCCCCCCCCCTTTTAAAGGACCGCATTTCAGATGCTGGGCAACCTGTTTGCATTTACAACTAATTGCCAAGTGTTCTGCAATCATGTCATGATTTGCAATCTTCCCCATCAGCTTGCAGCATCCTCTCACAATGGTTCAGAAGGCCCCTTTCTCCAAACTGTGTAATTTGGGGAAGGAGCCTTCTGAACTATCGCCCACCTGTAGAATGGAGCATGACAACAGAAAGGTAAGTGGAGCCACAGCTGTGGGTGGGAAGGGGGTCCGCATGCCAATGGGCCTACCCCTCCAACGCCTCCTGGCTCATGGCAAATTTCCACCTGCACAGGCGCTGGGCCTCCCAGAGCCTCCGATATGCTCACTTATAATACAATAGCAGAGTTGGAAGGGACCTTGGAGGTCATCTAGTCCAACTCCCTGCCTAGGCAGGAAGTCCTATACCGTTTCAGACAAATGACTATCCAACATCTTCTTAAAGACTTCCAGTGTTGGGGCATTCACAACTTCTGGAGGCAATTTCTGTTCCACTGATGAATTGTTCTCACTGTCAGGAAGTTTCCCCTCAGTTCTAAGTTGCTTCTCTCCTGGATTAGTTTCCACTAATTAGTTTCCACTTAACAGCTGCAATGGGAGAGCTTGGGTTTTGTTCATCATGTGTGTGCCTCGATTAATGATTACAGTCATGACCAAAATTCCAGGCTCGGTTGTGGCCATAAATCGAGGACCACCTTTAGTAAATGAGCTCTCACTTTGAATGCATATCGAAGTGCTGGTTTCTACCTTTGGCTCTAGATACTTTTATGACAGAAGTATTTCTTCAGTTAAAGGTAAAACCGCATTTGGAACAATTCGATCATAAAAGCTTCTAGAACAGGGGTCTCAGACTCAATTTACCTGGGGGCCGCTGGAGGCAGAGTCTGGGTGAGGCTGGGCCGCATAAGGGATTCCACAGAGGTCCACTCCCCCTGCGGGCTGCACTAATATTATACTTTCATATCACGGTGGGGACCACAAGATACCGTCCTGCGGGCCGCAATTGGCCCGCGGCCGCGAGAATGAGACCTCTGTTCTAGAACAACATTTTCCAATTTGGAATGTTATTACTAGTTTAATTGAATTTTATAAACAGTATTGAGCAGTAGTCTATGTAAAATAGCAAACATCCGATATATTAAAAGGAGAAATGCATAGCTAATTGCCATTCCCAGAATTTCCCTATGACAAGGAAGATATAGAACAATATTTTACTAGCTTTTTGAGGTTTTTGCAGATTTGTTGATTAACAGAAAATAGCCATTCTCTTTCACTCTGTTCATGTTAAGAATAATCATAGTTGGAGACCACATTAAATTGGTCAGTAAGTCTCTCAATGAAAATGTAACACTGCAGAACTGTAAATTAGAACAGGCATGGGGATTTTGAAATAGTATATTTTCTCTGGAGGGTTAATGTAATTGTGGGACATCTTTTCTGTGCAAATATAATGGCATAGTTTCAATATTAGTAAAATGCTATTTAATTGGATTATTGTGCTGGACGTTGTAGTTCAGTAGGTGCCTATAAATATCTCCTTCCATATCCTCGTACAACTTAATTTTAAGCAAAATATATCTAAATACATTTCAGCCCAGCAGTGATGAGGAACACCTTCATAATCCTTTCAGCAAAGCATTTTGTAGCTACCCAAGCCAATGATTACAGGTCGTTGTGGAACGAATACACACACACACACACCAATAGCTATGCTGTGAAACTGCTTCTAACTTGTTGCAGAATGTATAACATTTATTTATTTATTTTATTTTATTTTATTAAATTTATACCCCACCCTTCTCCTTGCAAGGACCCAGGGCGGCGCACAGGCAATATTAAAAACCATACAGAATTCAAAAAATATCATTAAAAACTATTACATTATTCCCGTGCTAAAACCCATTTTAAAACCTTAAGAATTTAAAACTTATCCACATTTAAAAGTCAGAAAACAGAGGTTATGCTAGGCCGGCTTGTTGGAATAAATAAGTCTTGAGACATTGGCGGAAGAGGCGGAGGTCCGAGGTGGTGCGTAGTTCGGGAGGAAGGTTGTTCCAGAGGGCTGGGCCCGCCACAGAGAAGGCCCTTTCCCTAGGCGTCGGCAACCGGCATTGCCTAGTCGACAGTACCCGAAGAAGGCCCTCTCTGTGGGAGCGGATCGGTCGAAGGGATGTATGGGGCAGGAGGCGGTCTCGTATGTAGCTAGGCCCCGAGCCATGGAGCGATTTAAAGATGGTCGTCAGCACCTTGAAGCGCACCCGAAAGGCCACAGGTAGCCAGTGCAGCTCGCGCAGGAGAGGTGTTATATGGGAACGCCTTGAGGTTCCCATAATCACCCGCGTGGCCGCATTCTGGACTAACTGTAACCTTCGAGTGCACCTCAAGGGGAGCCCCATGTAGAGAGCGTTACCGTAGTCCAGCCGAGATGTCACGAGTGCTTGAGTGACTGTGCGAAGGGCCACCCGGTCCAGTAAGGGGCGCAACTGGCGTATCAGGCGTATATTAAAATAGTGTGGCATTTTTAGTTGATGTAGCGTGCAAAAGGAAGGAATAGAAAGAAGCAGCTGCTTTTGTGTGCTATCTTTTTGGTACAGGCAGTCCTCAATTTAGCACCACGGATTGAGGACAGAATTTTGGTCGTACGTTAAGGCGGTTGCAAAGTAGGTCATCCCATTTTATGACTCTTTATGATGGTTGTAAAGCAAATAACCACAGTTTGTTAAGGGATCTGTGTGGTTGTTAGGTGAACCAATTATGAGATGGAACGTCTTCGTGGACTAGATCAGTGATGGCAAACCTTTTCAGCACCGCGCCCAAAAACCGGAACATGCGTGTGTGCACGTGCCAGAGAGCTGGAAACCCGAAGACCAGCTGGCGACGGTGTGTGTGTCCACAGAGACGGTTCTGTGGGCCACCTCTGGCACGCATGCCATAGGTTCATCATCGCAGGACTAAGATGATCTATAAGGTCCCTTCCAAATCTGTTAATCTGTTAAAAGAAGTGGACCAGACAAGAGAATCACCGTTTCCCAGGAAAGAGGCAGCACATCCCAGGCAGAGGCCCTCATTAAGAGGCAGCCCCATCCCAGATTGGCTTGGGGGGAGTTGGAGAAGAAGAGGTGAGAATTAGCCACACTGGAGAATCTTTCAGGATGTGTCTGCTAGGTGAGAAGGTTATCGGTTAATCTGGCAAGATTCTGTCCAATGGTTTAAGCCGGGCATCGGTAACCCGTGACTCTTTTGTCCCCCCCACCCATCACTGGATGTCCCCTCCCAGTCACTTCGCCTGGCCCGAGAAGGTAAGGGCAGAGGTGGTTATGGAGACTCGCTCCATATTCGAGAGCGGGAGCGAAGTGCCCCTGTACATGCTTCATCTCGCGGGCACTTCTACAGAGACGTGTCGGTGCTGCGTGCACCCCAGTCGCTCAGGGAAACATGCAACTTGCTGTCCATCCTGAGACATTGGCCTGGCCCAGCTGTGGCTGATGCTCCACATTGTAATGGGTTTCCGTAGGAGGAAGGGACGCCATTATGAAGCGCACTAAATTTCTAAATCCCCGCTAAACTTTCTGAAACTGGAGAGACAGTAAGACACTGTGAGAGTAGCAGGCAGGCCATGAAGGCAGCAACAGCAGCGGCATTGGTCGCAGCATGGCTGGGCCAGTGTCTCAGGGCGGAAAGCAAGTCGCGCATCAGGCCAGGCGAGATGTGACTGGGATTGGCAGGTGAGCGGCAGGGCCAGCCAGCGGTGGGTTCAGCTGACGGAGCCCCAGCAGGGGGACAAAAGAGCTTCATTTATCTGGGAACCTGAAATGACTCTTGATTTAAATCATGGTAAAAAGAACCCAGAGAAGAAGAAAGAACAGCAGCAGCAAAAACCACAACAACCAACCGTCACCTGTTTTTGGAAATGGTTCAAGAGGGAACATGTCCACATGAGGGAGGGAGGGAGGGAGAAAGAGAGAGAGAGAGAGAGAGATAGGGAGTAGAAAGAGAGAGAGGGAGAGCAGTTTCCCACAGAAAAGAAACACCAGGAGCCACAAAACCTTGGATATATGTGGCTGGGGGAGTGAGTAACGTAGAGTTGGCCACACCCACTCCAGGTTTTGTGCCTCCCGGTGTTTTCTGTGGGAAACAGATCCAAAGGGCTCTGGGTGTCTAGAAGTTGCAAGCAAGCCTTAGATTGGGCGTGAGGGGATTTCACCGTGTCATCTTTTTATTATTATTATTATTATTTTTCAAATTTATATAACCGCACCCTCTCCCCGAAGGGACCCGGGGCGGTGCACAGGAAGTTAAAACAAACAGTACAAAATATAAATAATTAAAATCGAATTAAATAGGTTATCCCTGTGCTAAAATTTAGAAAGTTAAAACATAATCCATTAAAAAACCCAATTAAAACAATTTATAATACAGACTGAAGGCTAGGTAAATAACTTAGGCCAAACCGGCCTGATGGAACAAAAGTGTCTTTAATTTCTGGCGGAAGGTGCGGAGGTCCGTGGTTGTTCTGAGGTCGGGGGGTAGGTCGTTCCAGAGGGTTGGGCCCACCACAGAGAAGGCCCTTCCCCTCGGTGTCGCCCGCTGGCATTGCCTGGTGGACGGCACCCGGAGAAGTCCCTCTCTGTGGGAGCGAATCGGCCGCAGGGATGTATGAGGTAGGATGCGGTCTCGCAGGTAGCTTGGTCCCGTGCCATGGAGCGCTTTAAAGATGGTGATCAACACCTTGAAGCGCACCCGAAAGACCACAGGTAACCAGTGCAGCTCGCGCAGGAGCGGTGTTACATGGGAATATCTAGACGTTCCCAAGATCGCCCGCGCGGCCGCATTCTGGACCAGCTGCAGTCTTCGGGTGCACCCCAAGGGGAGCCCCTTGTAGAGAGAGTCTTTGAGCTTGGGCGTTGCAGTGTGGCTGCTTAGTGAATCCAGCATATCCCAAGAACGTTTTCTATCAAGAGTATAGCAAAAAAATGTCATAAATCATGATCAAATGAGCCCAGGACTCATTAGAAAGGGTAAATTGTAACCCGACTGCAGTTGCAATTGTAAATGCAACTGTTCTTAAATGCAGGCCAGTTGCCAAGCAGCTGAAACGTCATCATGTCACCACGTGTGTGTGTGCGCAACTTTTTACAATGGTAGGATGTGTTTTAACAACTGGTAAAGCACACTTTCCGAGGCTGTCATAACTTTGAAAGGCCATTAAGCAAGGACTTGCCTGTACAAGGCTTGTTACAGACCAAAAGTGTTTTCAGTAGAGACATGGAAGTGGGGAGCCACTATTTTTTGGTTCCCCCCATACCTGGGATTCACTATCCACGCAGTCGCCACCTAGGCCTTGACTTTTCCAACTGTATTTTCTGCTTTTGTGCTGCACCTGATGCAGGGAAGTGAGGAACCCGAGTTCTCTTTTGTGCTCTTTTGATGGCTCATAGCAACCCTATTGCTCAATTGGAAGGAGCTGCTTGGTTTTTCCTGGAGGACCTTTTCTGGGCTTGGTTTTTAACTGCTCAGACTGGGCCTATTTCATCCGGACCCGCAAAAGAGCAGCTTGCTCTGAATGGCTTTGCGTTCGGCCTTTGGGTTCATCCCATGCAGACCCTGTCTCTCCACAGGCTTCAACCCCCCATGTCATGAAAAACAGTTCCTTTTCCTTGGTGGCATCCCTCACGCCTCCATGCTGGGAATTGTCCAAATGAATGTGGTGTTTTGTGCTGAATGGAGTTGCACTGAGCAGCACTAAGACATGGAAGTGCAAGGCTTGCAAAGATTCAAAGATGGAAGTTGAGCGGTCTCTTTTTTCAGCTTCAGACAAGTAGGTGGGCTTTGGTGGTTGGAGTCTTCCGGTCTTGGGTAGCTGCCGTTCCTGTTGAATCCTTTAGGACATGGGTCTCCAACCTTTGCAACTTTAAGTCTGAAGACTTCAGCTCCCAGAATTCTCCACCCAGCTTTGCTGGCTGGAGAAGTCTGGGAGCTGAAGTCCTTCAGACTTAAAGTTGCAAAGGTTAGAGACCCCCTGCTTTAGGAGAAATCTTAGACTACGGCTAGGAGGGAGTGGCAGATGAGTTTTGTTTTGTCTCCATACCTGACAAAACCGAGATGGGGAACAGTTCGGCTCAAAAATGTGTTTATTTATTCTTCCAATTTAAGTAGCTGCTCATCTCATATAGATGACCAGAAAGCAACCATTAAAAATGATAAAGAAACAGTACAAAAGCATATTAAAAACCATCATAAAATAAAATGATATTCGTAGCCGAGGTAATCATATTGCTACAACCACCGTGATGTCCTGAAGTCTTTTCCTATAATTCATTCAATAATTCGTTTTTTCCCCTCTTTTACACACCTGCTTCTCCGCTAGAGAAGGCAGAGCCATAAAGCTTCTCTTTCTCCCGGTCCCTCCACCCTCATCACACGGAGTCTCTTCAGCTAGGCACATCCCTGCTCACTTGCATGTGCTTCCTGTTGTGTCTCTTCCGTTCTGGAGTTGCAGTCTGCTCACCCGTCCTTCATCCTGTGGCTGAAATCCTTTTCCTGTGACTCCTGTCTCTCTGATCTTTGGCCCTGGGCATTCCTCTCAGAGCCGCATGACGTTGGACCTTGGTTGTGAGCGGCAGCGAGGGTCTGCCTGATGGATGGCCCCGTTACTCTTCGCATAGGAAATACTGTCATCGTATTCATTTGATCAGTGCAATGGGTGCTATTCAAGCCATTTGACAAAGGATAGATAATTGAAAAGCTGGAATCGTATACGGAACCAAGACTGTGTTAAAACTGCAGTGGCCATTTTCATGCTCATCCTCCCCTCTTCCCAACAAGATGCAGTTCAGGGGTGAGAAAATCCAGGCGCTGCACTTAGGCAAGAAAAATCAAATGCAGGGGTGTATTTGATATTTGAATAGGAGGTACCTGGCTCAACAGGAATCACTCTATGACAGATCTAAACGTCCTACAACAGTGGCAGAGGGAGGGGGTGATTTTGTGCTTGCAACCTATCCCACGTATGTGCGAATGGAGCTTCGCACATTTGCCCACTGCTTGCACAGCCCACTTCCCAGTGGGCCATGGACCAGGGGTTGGGGACCCCTATCCTAGTGGACATAATCCAAAATGGCTGCCCAAAAAGCCAATGCAGTCCTAGGCTGCATCAACAGAGGGATAGCATCCAGATCACACAACATGTTAATACCGCTTTATAATGCTTTGGCAAGACCTCACATGGAATATTGCATCCGATTTTGGTTGCCACAATAGAAGAAAGATGCTGAGGTCCTCGAAAGAGAGCAGAGAAGAACAACGAAGATGTTAAGGGATGTGGAGGCTAAACATGGTCATGAGTGGTTAAGGATCCTAGATATGACAAAGAGAAGGAAGAAGGGAAGAACTAGGGCTGATGTAATAGCTGCCTTCATGTACTTCAGGGGCTGTCACAGAGAAGAGGGGATCAACTTTTTCTCCAAAACACCTGAGGCAAGGAGGAACAGGTAGAAGGTCTTCAAAGAGAGAGCCAAGCTGGAAGGAGGGAGAAATGTTCTGCCAGCAAGAACAACCAATCAGTGGAACAGCTTGCCTCCCAGAGTCGTAGATGCTCCATTGCTGGAGTTTTTGAAGAAAATATGGGACCACTGGTTTATCCGGGATGTAATAAGGAGTCCTGCCTTGGGCAGAGGCCTGGAGAGGCGGACTTCCAAGGTCCCTTCCAGCCTTATATGTTTCCCTTCCCCAGACCTCATTGTCTTGACGGTGGCTATTCTAATCTTACGTGAAATTATTCTCCTACATCAAATTTATCTCACCTGGAAACTCATCAAGGAAAGAAGCAACTTAGAACTGAGGAGAAATTTCCTGACAGTTAGAACAATCAATCAGTGGAACAGAAGTTGCCTCCAGAAGTTGTGAAGGCTCCAACACTGCAAGTCTTGAAGATGTTGGATAGCCATTGGTCTGAAACGGTATAGGGCTTCCTGCCTAGGCAGGGGGTTGGACTAGATGACCTCCAAGGTCCCTTCCAATTCTGCTATTGTATTGTATTGTAAGTCTGGTAATTGATATCTTGGAGAGATGCTAGATGCATCCAAGAATTCTGCCGAGATGAATTCTTGAAATTCTGCATGCTCACTCCTATGCTGCTAGGATCAGGACTAATAGCGGATTCCTCTTGGATAGGAAGCAACCTATTTGTGTAGGCGGAGGCTTATGGCCAGCATGTTCCTGCCTTACAGGGCCCAGGTAAACTCTGGAGAGCAGGTTGGTGTTTTACCCTAAGCCAGGGAGGCACCGGTTGATTGCTACTTGGCCTTGGAGTTCACTTTGGGTCTCCCTTGTAAGGTGACAGTTGGAGGGATAAAGTAAAAGCAGAATATAAATGTAAGAAATAAAGATGATCTACTCTACCTTGATTTAAAGACTACTATAATTCTATCAGCTTGCTGGCAAGATTGGTTTGTGTAACTATAGTAACCGTCAGCGTTGCCTCTGTGTCCTCCAAGTGCAGATCCCACTTGGTCTGAGTAGCTGATGGAAGCTGATGTATTGATCAGCTCATAAAACTAACATATATTTATAAGTATATATATATAAAAGTGACACAAGTATATATATATATGTGTGTCACATTTATTGATCAGCTCAAAAACGTAACACACATATAAAAAAATTACACAACGGAACTCATAGCTTTCTGTCTAGATGGTTTCTGGTGATGAGCCGAAAGGCAGAAAAGGAGAGCAGTATGCTTCCTCCCTTAATTGGGACTTAACAGGGTGTTGTGACACAATCATATACTTATCCTCCTGTCTCAGCTGATCAGGAAGAGAACCTGGTGGCTTAGTGGCTAAAACTTCTGCCTAACATGTAATACAGCCCCAGTTCAAATCCCAGTAAGGGTATGGCTAGCTGATGAGAGCTAAAAAGCTCGAAATAGATCTATACTAGTCTCCCTGACTTATTTATTGATCAGCTCAAAAACGTAACTAGTATGTATGTATGTATGTATGTATGTATGTATGTATGTATGTATGTATAAAAAGGCCAGGCCTGCACTTTTACAGAAATCATGGGAGGAGTTAGGTGATCTCTCCATTGGGAGACAGCAGAGGGTGTGCAGTGGAGTATGCAGCTAGAAGAATGTTGCTAATGTACACACAATTAGTATACCAGTCACTGTTTAAGTAAAATAAAATAGCTTTTACTGAGGTTGTAAAAACTACTAAACTAAACTACTGCTTAACAAGTAGCGATGTTAAATTGAGTCAGAAACAAAGTCTCAACAAATATCAAATTGCTTACAGTTAGCAAAACAATCTTCTTTCTTCTTCTTCAGTAATTCACAGTTCACGAGCAATTCAGTTATCAAACAGCAAGTCCAGCAGAGAGAGAGAGATGCGCTCTCCTGGCTTTCTCTTATAGTTAGAGATAATTGCACTTACTAATTGCACTCTAACATTCCATCATCCTTAAAGTTACAATGGCCATATATCATTATGGTATTATATATTGTCTACCCAACTATAGGAGTGTACTCCTAACAGGAGTAATCTGCATATATGCATTTGGGGCTCTGTCAGGTTTAGAGGTAGTGTTAAGTTTCTATATTAACAAGGGGACTCTTTATTTCAAGTTTTTCCAGACAGTGGCTGAACCAGATGGGGAACCAACGTTGCTTATTTTATCCCAGACAGACAGAACTGTCCAAACCATACTGAATCTGGCTCTGAGTTCATTGCAACGAGGTCTATGGTACTGTAGAAAAAGGGTTACCATTTCTTATCTGTAGTTAATTATCTACTTTGCCCTGGAATAATCTGAAAACTCCCCCAGTCTTAAGGAAGATGAATAAACTGCTTTATCAGTGATAAAGGACATAAACCACCCATAAGCAGCACACTTGTCAGGCAGGAGAAATGGAGGATCCTGTGAGGATGGCAGTTACTCTCTTGGGCTTTCTTATTGGCTGGGCTGGGCTGGCTCTGGGAAGATTTAATCTGGGGTCTCTGGGGGAGAATGACTGTGCTGTGCTGGAATTCTGGATTTAAAGGAACCGAAATCTGAGTATACCGTATTTTTCAGAGTATAAGACGCACCGGAGTATAAGACGCACTCAGGTTTTGAAGAGGCAATTTTTTTTAAAAAGTAGGTAGGTAAATAGAGGGAGAGAGATGGAGAGAGAGAGAAATACAGTAGATAGGTAGGGAGAGAGAGAGAGAGTAGGTAGGTAGGTAGGTAGATGTTTCCAGGTGTATTTACCCATGTGCTGGAGAAGGAAATCACTGACCACCTTTGGAGCAAATGTTTGTTTCTGCAGGCACAGTACTTGACCAAAGTAATTCTCTTCAATCACTCTAACTAAACAGCTTTCCGAAAGGGAACACACACACCCCTTTTTGCAATGTGCAAACCTCCCCCAAACAGCCCTTTTTTGCGAAAATGGGCCCTTTTTTTCAAATAAAAGGCATGAATAGCCTTGGGGGGGCTTGCAGAGTGCTCCTGGGGGGGGCCCAAAACAAGGAAAAATGGTCCGTGTTTTTTTTTGTGTGTGTGTGTGAAAACAGGCCGTTTTTCTGTCAAAAAATAGCATGCATAGCCTTATGGAGGCTTATAGAGTGCTGCTAGGGGGCGGGGGGGGGGCAAAAATGCCCTGTTTTTTGCTTATTTCTGCCCTCCCCAGTCCCCAGGAGCTCTCCGGAAGCCTCCATAAGGGTATGCACGCAGCCATTTTGGTGAAAGGGTGGGGTTTCAGGAGGCAAAAAACAAATGCTGTATTCGATGTATAAGACGCACCCAGATTTTCAGCCTCTTTTTAGAGGGAAAAAGGTGCGTCTTATACTCCAAAAAATACGGTAAATTGAGTGGTATCTTGCAGATGAAGAAAACGGATTTTAATAAACTAGGAGTCCATGGCTAGATAAACTATGGAAAGGGGCTCAGGGTTGATTGGTGTACACAAGAGGTACCAAAGGCACAATGCCCACATGGGAACAAGGACAGAGAGCTGAAAAGAGATCTTAGAATTTGCAGTCAGCAGCATTCCAAAGTATTGCTCCTCCTGCTGGGATGCACTGGTGGAATTTTTCTGGATTATATTTTCCTCAACCCCCTTAGCAGATTTGGTCCATTTGCAAGGGGAGACTTCTTTTGTCAGTTTCTGTGCCATGTCAATCAAATGTTATCATCTGTGAGCAATCCGGCTGATGGTCTACAGAGAACTGTGTGTTTCTATTTAATTTTCCAACCGTCCATTAGGTTGGAAAGGATGAAAAGGGCTTCTTCAGCTACAAACAAGATAGTAATGGATGTATCCAGAGCAAATCTTGCAAGGCTGACTTAGTTTCACTTTTGATCTGGGAAATTGATCGCGTGATTTCAGTGAGGCGTTTGACAAAGTATCCCAAAATCTTCTGATTAGGAAGCTAGTTAAGGGTAAGCTGAGTGGCATGAAAATTTCAAAGGTACATGAAAATCATGCGTTTCTTCATCAAATGAGAGATACTTGGTGGGATCTTCCAATGTTTATTAATGACTTGGAAAATTGAAAAGAATATTTATCAGGTCTGTAGATTACACCCTCTGTTAGGTGATCTCTCCGTTGGGAGACAAGCAGAGGGTGTGCAGCAGAGAATGCAGCCAGAGGAATGTTGCTAATGTACACACAATAAGTATACCAGACACTGTTTAAGTAAAATAGAATAGCTTTTACTTAGGTTTGTAAAAACTACTATACTAAGCTACTGCTCAATAAATCAAATTGTCAAATTGAGTCAAACAACAAAGTCTCAACAATATCAAATATCTTACACAATCTTCAGTCTTCTTCAGTAATCGCAGTTCACGCAAACAGTTATCAAACACAGCAAGTCCAGCAGAGAGAGAGATGCGCTCCTCTCTTAGAGATAATTGCACTTACTAATTGCATTCTAACATTACATCAGCCTTAAAGCTACAATGACTATATATTGTCTACCTAACTATAGGAGCCTACTCCTAACATTCTCCATCTTAGAGCATCAAAATGAAATTCAGGAGGTGTCAGCCCACCAGGTAGGCCAGGCTAGCATTCAACTCCAAAAAACGGCTTTTATTAAAAATGTCTATAATAACAAGTCGCAAGTCTGATTGTGCTGGGGCTCCTCCTCTTCCTTAGATACAGGATGAGAGATGCCTGATTCGGCAATAGCATTTCTGAAAAAGATCTTGGAGTAGAAGTTAATTCAACCTGAGTATAAGCCACAAAAAAAGAGAAATGCAGTTTTACATATTTTGCATCAAGGACGGAGCCTAATTCTCAGCATCCATTTTTTTTTAAAAGGACTCAGATAAATGAAAGCTGTTCAGAGAAGAGCTGCAGGGATGATTAAGGCAACCAAAATTAGACCCTCAAGGGGAAATGGTGGAATATGAGAAGGGGATCTCATCCTGTGACCTGAGTCCCATTAATAGCTGAAGAGATTCTGGGTAAACAGACTTGGAGCTGCATTGCCAATGTCGTCCTCTTCTCTTTTTTTGGGGGGGTGTGTGTCTTTGAATCTGAAGCCCTGCACAGCTCTACTAATCTCCATGACAACGAAGGTCAGAATAGTGAGTGGAGTATTTTTCACAGTGACAGCTGTAAAAAAAAAAATCCGAAAGAGCCGGAGAAATGCTCTTGCTGATGATGGCCTTTGACTAACTCGATTGCAAAATGCAAGAAGAATTAATCCGTTTTTGCATTAAAGAAAGCCTTACCTTTGAGGCCAGGAAGCAGGAACTTGGCATATTTGGGGCAAGGGCTCTGAAGGATGACAAACGAGTAAAAACTATTCTTGGCGGAGCTGAGGGAAACAGAGGGTGAGAAAAGTAAGTGGGGTGCAAGAGGCTACATACAGGAGACTCCTGGGAGGAGATGGAAGTGCATCTTGGTCTGAGGAGTTGGCCCAATGGAGGGACCCCTAACTTACCAAATATGGAAAAGCTGTAAGTATTACCTTATGAGATGCTAAAAAATAATTGGGTTTGCTAAATGGCCTAAAGCAGGGTTTCTCAACCTTGGCCACTTGAAGATGTCCGGACTTCCACTCCCAGAATTCCCCAGCCAGCTCTTCCCCAGTCCATGTATCTTCAGGGGAGCAAAGGTTGAGAAGTACTGCCCTAAGGAAATGTCAGGGACAACTCCATGGAGACCAGCGTTTCTCAACCTTGGCTCACCTGAAGATGTCCGGACTTCCACTCCCAGAATTCCCCAGCCAGTGAAGGCTTGTTCACAGATAACCTTCTAATGTTTTTCACAATTCTAAGCTACCACAGCTGGGGTTTGTACATTACGCTGAAGGCCTCTTTATGGCATGGGTCCTGGTTATTTGCAGAACCGCCTCCTGCCACATACCTCCATCCGACCTGTCTGCTCCCAGGGGGAGGGCCGCCTCAGGGTGCCGTCCGCTGGACAATGCCGGCTGGCGGCTCCCAGGGGAAGGGCCTTCTCTGTGGCGGGCCCGGCCCTCTGGAACGACCTGCCCCCTGACCCATCGTACCATCATGGACCTTCGCCTCTTCCGGCGAACATTAAAGACTTACTTTTTTCATGCGGCCGGCCTGGCATAGCGTGTTTTTACTATCATTTTAATAGGGTTTCTTATTATTTTAACACAATTTCTCGTCTGAATGATGCACAGCTCTCATTCTCCTGCATTTCCCAGTTCAAGGGTAACATATCTGCCACTAATGTGTGGTAACAATTTCCTCCTGATGTTGCCAACGTTGCACCAGCCCAGCTGAATTACTGGCTGCAAAGCAATGCTGAAATAAATCTCATGTCTAATCTCTCTTTTGTATTTAAGCCAGTGAAGAAAAAGAAAATAAAACGTGAAGTCAAGATTCTGGAGAATCTGCGTGGTGGAACCAACATTATTAAACTGATAGATACAGTCAAAGATCCAGTGGTAGGTATCAGGATAAATGAAAGCTATTGGGATCCTTTGCTTCACTTGCAGAATGGAATTAGAAGCTTTTAATTTGCATTCTGATTTGTATATGTCTTATTTGTGTCTGTACACGTGTGCACACACATTCGCACATTTCTGTTGGGAAAGCTGAATGGCCAGGCTGGGTCAGATTATCCTGGAGGAGGTCTGACTGATCAGCTAAGAATCATCCATGGCTTGATGGTGCATCCTCCATCTAGCCCTGTGATGGCGAACCTATGGCATGAGTGCCACAGGTGGCACACAGAGCCATTTGTCAGGGCACGCGACGCTTGCCCTGTCAGCTGACCAGTGCGCCATTTTTTGCCCTCCGGAGGCTTCAGGAAAGCTTCCTCTGGAGTGGGAAAAATCGGCCCTATGGGCAAACCGGAAGTTCAGGAACGGACTTCCGGTTTGCTCCTAGGACCGGTTTTAGCCCTCTACCAGTTCAGGGAAGCTCCTGAAGCCTCCGGAGGGCCTCCCCAGACTCCTATAAAGCCTCTGGAGCCTGGGGAGGGCGAAAAAAGCACGCCAAAAATGGGAGGAGGGGAGCAATGCAGGGGTGGGTTTCAAATTTTTTGGAACAGGTTCTGTGGGTGTGGCCTGCTTTGTGGGAGTGGCTTGCTGGCCATGTGACCGGGTGGGAGTGGCTGGCCAGCCATGTGACCGGGTGGGAGTGGCCAACTGGGAAAATGTGAAACTCACTTAACAATGGTCTTGGTTAACAACTAAACTTTTGGGCTCAATTGTGGTCATACATTCTTTCTTTCTTTCTCTTTCTTTCCTTCTCTCTCTCTTTCCCACTTTCTCTCTCTCTTTCTTTCTCTCTCTCTTTCCCTCTTTCTCTTTCTCTCTTTCTTTCTTTCTCTCTTTCTTTCTCTTTCTTTCTTTCCCTCTTTTTCTTTTTCTTTCTTTCTTTCTCGCTTTCTCTTTTTCTTTCTCTCTTTTTTTCTCTCTTTCCTTTCTGTCTCTCTTTCTCTGTCTTTCTCTCTCTCTTTCTTCTCTCTCACTTTTTTCTTTCTTTCTTTCTCTTTCTTTCTTTCTCCCTCTCTCTCCCCTTCATTCGCCCATCTATCACTCTGTGTTTGTGTCTGTGTGTGTCTGTCTCGCATTCACGCACTTAAATCACTTTCTGCGTCTCTCTCTTTCTCTCCCTCCCTCCCTCTCTGTCTCTGTGTGTGTGTCTGTCACTCTCTGATTCCCCCCTCCCTCCCTGTCTCTCTCTGTGTCTGTGCCTCTCTCTGTCTGTCTGTCGTCGTGCCCGCCCGCCCCCCGCGGAGCCTCTTCATCCCGGGGCCGCTGTGCTCACTCACCTTAGCCTGCCCTCTCCGCCGCCCGGGCGCCTGCAGCTGAGAAGCGTGTGTGTGTGTGTGTGGGAACAGGGAAAGTTTTGCCGCGAGTGGCGGGGGGTGGGGTGGGGGTTCGCGCAGCTTAGCGCGCTCTTGTTCTGCTGCCCCTAGCCGGCAGGCTTCAAAGGCAGCGAGCCTGCCGGCTAGGGGCAGCAGAACAAGAGCGCGCTAAGCTGCGCGTAACCCCCACCCCACCCCTCGCCACTCGCAGCAAAACTTTCCCTGTTCCCACACACACACACACACACGCTTCTCAACTGCAGGCGCCCGGGCGGCGGAGAGGGCAGGCTAAGGTGAGTGAGCACAGCGGCCCCGGGATGAAGAGGCTCCGCGGGGGGCGGGCGGGCGGGCGGGCGGGCACGACGACAGACAGACAGAGAGAGGCACAGACACAGAGAGAGACAGGGAGGGAGGGGGGAATCAGAGAGTGACAGACACACACACAGAGACAGAGAGGGGCTTTAAAGGCCGCGCGCTGGCTGAAGGGCTCGGCCTTTGAAGCCTTCCGGCTAGGGGCGGGGCGGAAGAGCGCGCCCCCGCCCCCCGCGCCAACAGGGAAAGCAGGCCCGGCAGCTTCAAAACTAAAGCGCCTGGGTCTTGAAACTTTCCCTGCTAGGGATACACGAGTTCCTTAGATACTTCCGGGTCCACGATCCAAAGGGCTCGCTTGGGTTCCGGAAATTTGACGAAAGGGCTCGCCCGAACCCCAGCGAGCCCCCAGGAACCCACCCCTGGAGCAATGGTTGTGCGCACATGCGCGCTGTGATTGCGCATAGCATTGTGGGTGTGGCACACCTGCACACGACCCCCCTGCGCTCCCCCTGCTCTTGGCACACAAGCCAAAAAAGGTTCGCCATCGCTGATTAGCCACATAGAGAACATTTAGATTTGGATTTCTAATTGGTTTCTGAAAGGTGTAATATTCTTTCAGACCTCGAGGTAGGTCAGGAAACAGGAGGAAACCAGCAAGTGTGAGATAATTCAATGCTGCTTGCTATATCTTTAATGAGAGGAACAGTTCGGCTCTTTAATTTGAGCCAATTGGGGGGAGAAAAACTTAAAATGCGCACAGACACTCAAGCACTCGTGACATCCCGACTCGACTACTGCAATGCTCTCTACATGGGGCTTCTCTTGAGGTGCACTCGAAAGCTACAGTTAGTCCAGAACGCAGCCGCACGGGTGATTACGGGAGCCTCTAGACACTCCCATATAACACCAATCCTGCGCGAGCTGCACTGGCTTCCTGTGGTCTTTCGGATGCGCTTCAAGGTTTAAAGCGCTCCATGGCTCGGGACCTAGTTATATGCGAGACCGTCTCCTGCCCCATACATCCCTCAGACCAATACGCTCCCACAGAGAGGGCCTTCTCAGGGTGCCATCGGCCGGACAATGCCGACTGGCGACACCCAGGGGAAGAGCCTTCTCTGTGGCGGGCCCTACCCTTTGGAATGACCTACCCACTGAACTTCGCACCATATCCTACCTCCGCCTCTTCCGCCAGTGTCTAAAGACACACCTGTTTCATCTAGCTGGCCTAGCGTAACCTCCACAATGACTATTTTAGACAGTTTTAAATTTTGGGGATTTTAATTTGGTTTTAGCGCAGGATGGTTATTAAATAATAATAATAATAATAATAATAATAATAATAATAATAATAATAATAATAATAATAATAATAATTTTTAATAATTTTTAATAATTTATAATAATAATAATAATAATAATAATAATAATAATAATAATAATAATAATAATAATAATAATAATAATAATAATAATAATTTTAATTTATAAAACCGCACCCTCTCCCCACAGGGACTCGGGGCGGTGCACAGGTAGAATAAAAACCAAATACATACAACAATTCTAAAAACAAATTAAATATAACCTGCGCTAAAATTCCCATTAAAACTAAATAATACTAATTCCCCATAAAACCCCAGAGGCAGAGAGACTCATCCTAGGCCGGCCAGACAGAAAAAGTGAGTCTTTAATTTAAGACGGAAGGAGCGGAGGTCCGTGGTCGTCCTGATATCGGGGGGGAGGTCGTTCCAGAGGGCCGGGCCCGCCACAGAGATAGCCCTTCCCCTGGGTGTCGCCCGCTGACAGTGTCTAGTGGAAGGCACCCGGAGAAGTCCCTCTCTGTGGGAGCGAATCGGCCGCGAGGATGTATGAGGCAGGAACCGATCCCGCAGATAGCTAGGTCCCGAGCCATGGAGCGCTTTAAAGATGATAATTAACACCTTGAAGCGCACCCGGAAGACGACAGGTAGCCAGTGCAGCTCGCGCAAGAGCGGTGTTACATGGGTAAACCTAGTGGTTCCCATAATTGCTCGCGCGGCTGCATTCTGGACTAGCTGAAGTCTCCGGGTGCACCTCAAGGGGAGCCCCATGTAGAGAGAGTTACAATAGTCCAGTCGGGATGTCACGAGCGCATGAGTGACTGTGCGCAGGGCGTCCCGATCCAATAGGGGGCGCAACTGGGGGACCAGGCGAACCTGGTAAAACGCCCTCCTGGCCACGGCTGTCACTTGATCTTCCATGGACAGCCGGGAATCTAGGAGGACACCCAAATTGCGCGCCCCATCCACAGGGGCAAGATGTTCGCCCCCTATGGCCAGCGATGGAATAAGCTGGTTGAATCGGGCAGCCGGAAACCACAGCCACTCGGTCTTGGTCGGGTTGAGCCTAAGTCCGTTACTTCCCATCCAGATCCGCACGGCTTCCAGGCACTGGCACATCACCGCTACGGCATCGTTGGGGTGGTTTGGGGTAGATATATACAACTGAGTATCATCAGCGTATAGATGGTATTCTACCCCAAAACCACGGATGATCTCACCCAGCGGCTTCATGTATGTGTTAAACAGGAGAGGCGAGAGGACCGACCCCTGAGGCACCCCACAAGTGAGTGGTCTCGAGGTCGACCTCTGCCCCCCTGTCAACACAAATTGCGATCGGCCAGAGAGGTAGGAGGAGAACCATCGTAAGACGGTGCCTCCCACTCCCAACCCCCCCAGCCGATGCAATAGGATACCATGGTCGATGGTATCGAAAGCCGCCGACAGGTCTAATAGGACCAGGATGGAGGAACAACCCCCATCTCTGGCCCTCCAGAGATCATCAACCAACGCGACCAATGCCGTCTCGGTGCTATGCCCGGGCCGAAAGCCGGACTGGCTCGGATCTAGATAGTCAACTTCCTCCAGGTGACGGGGAAACTGTTGTGCCACCACACTCTCAACAATCTTCGCCACAAAGGGAAGGTTGGAGACTGGACGGTAGTTGTTTAAAAGAGCTGGATCCAAAGAGGGCTTCTTAAGGAGGGGCCTCACCATCGCTTCTTTTAGGGAAGCAGGCAAGGAACCCTCACTTAAGGATGCGTTGACAACCTCTTGGAGCCAGCCTCGTGTCACCTCCCAAGATGCCAGTACAAGCCAGGAGGGGCACGGGTCCAATAAACATGTGGTGGCTCGCAGTCGCCCACGTAACCTGTCCATATCATCGGAAGTAACGGAGTCAAACTCCTCCCAAACAAGATCTGTCTCGTGGCATCCCACTGGGCCATCAATGGAGGGTAACCCGTTCTGTATCTGAGCGGTTTTCTCCTGCAGAAAAGTCACAAATTCCTCTGCTCTACCCTGTAACGGGGCTTCCCGCACCCTTTGCTGAAGTAGGGAGCGGGTCACCCTAAACAGGGCGGCAGGGCGGTTTTCTGCGGATGCTATGAGAGTAGCACAATGATGGCGTTTGGCCACTCTCAGCGCCACAATGTAAGTCCGTAAATGGGCTCTTACCTGTGTCCGGTCAGATTCAGATCGGGTAGACCTCCATCTTCCCTCTAGGCATCTCTTGCGGCGTTTCATCACCCGCAGCTCTTCGGTAAACCAAGGAGCCAGGGTGGTTCGGCGCCGCAAGAGAGGCCGCAAGGGCGCGACCCGATCCAAGGCTCCCACGGCCGCACTATTCCATGCGGCCGTGAGGTCCTCTATCGGGGCACGGGTCAGGGGTACAGGAAATGGCCCAAGCGCCGTCTGGAACCCATCCGGGTCCATCAGGCGCCTGGGGCGGTACCAGATTGGAGACTCTGGTTCCGCCTCCCCGCGGAGGGGAGCAGCGGTCGGAAAGTCGAGCCGGAGAAGTGAGTGGTCTGACCATGACAAGGGCGTGATGACTATATCCCCTATACCCAGATCACTCTTCCATTGGCCAGAGACAAAGATGAGATCCGGCGTATGTCCACCCTCGTGAGTGGGGCCTTGAATTAGTTGGGTCAGGTCCATGGCCGTCATGGAAGCCATGAACTCCCGAGCTACCTCGGATGATTCACCCAACGATGGCAGATTAAAGTCCCCCATGACTAAAAATCTGGGGGTCTCCACTGCCACCGTAGCGATCACCTCCAGGAGCTCGGGCAGGGCTGCTGCTACATAGCGGGGAGCCAGGTATACAACCAGCAAGCCCAACTGCCTCCCTAGGCCCCACTTCACGCAGAGGGACTCACAGCCGGTGGTCTGTGGCACATTGGTCTCTCTCGGCTCAAGACTTTCCTTGACAATGACCGCTACCCCACCACCCCTGCCTAGGGCCCGGGGCTGATGGAAGGCGCGGTAGCCTGGTGGGCACATTTCAACGAGGGGAAGTCCACCCTCGTGGCCCAACCAGGTCTCCGCGATTCCCGCCAGGTCCGGCTCCCCCTCCAACACGAGATCTTGGATGAGGGGGGCCTTGTTGACCACGGACCTACATTACAAAACATCAGCCGCAGGCCCTGGCTCTGTACTCCCAGACCACCTAGCCTGCGGGGGTTGTGGCACTTGACCGTTTGCAACCAACGGTTCTGTGCCCCCAACCGGGAGGATCGAACTTGTCTCCCCTCGGACCTGCCTCTCCCCACGACCCTCTGAATGGAATTGCCCTCTGCCGACACGACACATATCTCCCCCCCCTTGAAGGATCCTTCCGCTCCCCTCCGTCGTCTGCTGGCCTGGCCCTCTCTTTCCCCCTCCGTCTCTACCTGCCTAAACCCCCCCCTCTCCCTGGTACCCCCTAAAATAATCACTAATTTGTTAATTAAAAAACCCCGAAGACCGCGCTTCGCCCACCTCTCCGGATTTATAAATCCCTCATCAAGGCGGGCCCTCGTTAAAATGGAGGGCCAGACCTGCGAGAGCGGGGACTCTCGCAGCAGCAGTAAATCAGTCCTGGAGTACATTACGATATAATAAATAATTAAATAGTTAAAATAATTATAAATATATATACAATGTAAGAATAAATTTCATAAGAGGGTCATGGGTAAGATTGTAATCAATGGCCTTAATTTAAAACACACAATTTCATGAGTAGATGATAAAATTCATGAGTAGATGGAATAAAGTGCATAAAGTGCATCAAATAGATGGAATAAAGTGCATCAAGAGGAATAGTTAGGGATGGCAGTTCAGGTGTTTCTGTCCATAGGTCTTTCTTTCTGAGGGATTACAAAGGTCTCTAAGGGACGTTGATGTATAGGTCTAACAAACCATGGTGGGGAGGGTTTCAAAGATCTTAGTTCTTATAAGTTGCATCTGTGACTGGGTCTTAACGTCTTGAGTCCACTGAAAATCTTCTGTCAGCATCCTCTCGCCATCACTGGCCTGCCCGGCGACAGACCGCTTGGTCAGTGGCCCCACCATCAAATCGCCGGGGACACTAGCCTCTGGGCTGGGGCTGGGCCGGAGCTCTCACCTCCGTAGCTGAGCCGGAGCTCTCACCTCCGCCTCTGCCTCCGCCTCCGCTGCCGCCTGCAAGCCAGGATTCACGCCAACATTTGCAACAGTAGGCCAACCCATGGCATCGGCCGGCGCGGCGGCCGGCAATCCCCTCGGCTCTCTCACCGCCGCCATTTCACTCAACGCCCTCTCCCGGCGTTCACCTCCTCTCTTTCTCGGCGCTCTCACCACCATTTACGCGGCGCTCTCACCGCCACTCGTTCTTCTCCGTTCTTCTCCAGCCTCAGCCTCAGCCGTCCTCGCTGCCGGCCTCCTGGCGGCCTCCTGGCGCTCCCACCGCCGGCCTCCACTCCATGGGTAGTCCCATTCTCGCCCTCGCCAGGGGATATACGGCGGAGTCAGCGTTCCGCGCCCTCAAACAGACGCCGAGACGCCGACCTCCGCTCGGGCGCTCCGGGGTTTCCACCGCCAGCAACGCCGTCCGTGCACCCCCGCATCCACAAACCTCACCCAGGGGTACCTGGGTGGATTCCTCTTCAATCCCATGCCCTCCTAACTAAAACGGGAGGTCTGGGGCACATAAACGGCCAGTAAACCTCCATGACCCAGCACGGAGCTCCAGGGCTAGCCCGCCATAGTTCGCGCAAGCAATAAGTTTTTTAAAATTTTTACTTGCTTTTGTATGTATTTTTAATTTCCTGTGCGCCGCCCTGGGTCCTTTTGGAGAAGGGCGGGGTATAAATTTAATAAAATAAATAAATTAAAAAATAAAAAATAAAATAAAATAATAGGAAAATGAACTAGAACAGAGTGTAATTAAATGGAACTGTTCTCTCTTTCAGTCAAAGACTCCAGCTCTGGTCTTTGAATACATCAATAATACAGACTTCAAGGTGAGTCAGAAATGCTTGGAATGTGGTGTGGCTCTTCTGGCAGAACAAACTGTGGAGCTGGGCAGCAAATACTTTGTTTATAATCGTGCTCTTCATTTGGGATCTGGGCTAAATTTTGAAATATACAATAGTTCTGGTGTATTTAGTTCAGGTTTTTTTTTTGCAAAATTATGACCAGGCTGTAGAATGGTTAGAATCCGGGACAAATTTGTTGAGCATAACATTTCAAAAAATTATAATATTTTTTTTTAGAGAGAAACCCAAAAAGAATTTGCTGTGTGTTTACGCTGCTGACACTGTGATAAATCCTCAAGCTGGGGATGAGCTCACAGTACTATCATCAACTGTTTAATAGGGACAGAGGTTTATGAATAAAATTGCACACCTAAAGGAAATTTGGAAGAAGAGCAGCAGATCTGGAGTGAAGAAAATTAGGAAACTCTACCGTATAATTTTTAAAAGAACGTTGATATTTTGGTTGCATTAGAAAAGAGGTTCCCAAACTTGGCAACTTTAAGACTTGTGGACTTCAACTCGCAGAATTCTCCAGCCAGCACTGCTGGCTGGAGAATTCTGGGAGTTGAAGTCCACAAGTCTTAAAAGTTGCCAAGTTTGGGAACCTCTGCATTAGAAGCTACATACATTGTAGGAATATTACAGAAAGAAGGAGCCCAAGCATCCGTGAAATAATCAGTGGATATAAAATTTAATGGAAATACCAGCAAATGTGCCTTCAGATAAAGGGCATAAAGGTAAAGGTTTCCCTCACACATCGGTGCTAGTCGTTCCTGATTCTAGGGGGCGGTGCTCATCTCCATTTCAAAGCCAGAGAGCCAGCGCTGTCCAAGGCCGTCTCCATGGTCATGTGGCTGGCATGACTCAACGCCGAAAGCGCACAGAATGCTGTTCCCTTCCCACCAAAAGCGGTTCCTATTTTTCTACTTGCATTTTTTACATGCTTTCGAACTGCTAGGTTGGCAGAAGCTGGGACAAGTCACGGGAGCTCACTCCGTTACGCGGCGCTAGGGATTCGAACCGCCAAACTGCCGACCTTTCTGATCAACAAGCTCACCATCTTAGCCAGTGAGCCACCTAATAAATTAGAAAACTGGAACAGAACAGTTACCTCCACAGGATTATTGAAATGAAAATCCACTAAACCAGAGTAGTACGAAGGCTATTCCGTTTCCTTGAGTTTCCAGGGGCATTTGTGTTAGTGAGAGAAATGGGCTGGTGGTCATGATGGGTTCCTTCTACTGCCATTAATGCTCTTCGGGCAAATCCCCAATGCCCAGATCTCAGGCCTTCTCCACATTCACCGCCTGCTTCTTGAGGTTGCAGGTAGCAAGTCTTGGAGAAATGAACCCTGCTTTTGCTATCAGGTTCAGTTTACTTGCCCTGGTCATACAGAAGACGTTGCCTGCCAGTGTAGCTAACTAAGTAGCAAAAGAAATTAATTTCTGATGAACGTTATTCAATCCAGGTACCGTATTTTTCGGAGTATAAGACGCACCAAGGTTTTCAAGATATTTTTTAAAATATTTTTTTAAAAGTTTTTCCACTCTGCAAACCTCCCCAAAACGTCCCGTTTTTTGCAAAAAAAAAACCGGGCCTGTTCCCCCCCTCCCACAAAAAGGCATGAACAGCCTTTAGGGAGCTTGCAGAGTGCTCCTGGGGGGGGGGGGGGGGGGGGAGACCAAAAACAAGCAAAAAACGGCCCTTTTCATGAAAACAGGCCTGTTTTTTTTCCTAAAGGGCATGAGTAGCCTTTAGGAGGCTTATAGAGTGTTCCTGGAGGCTGGGGGTGGGGTTTAAAATTGAGCAAAAAATTGAGCCCATTTTTTCACTCATTTCTGCCCTCCCCAGCCCCCAGGAGCTCTCTGGAACCCTCCTAAAGGCTCTGCATGGCCATTTTGGTGAAAGGGTTTCGAGTAGCAAAAAATGCTGTATTCAGTGCATAAGACGCACCCAGATTTTCAGCCTCTTTTTTGAGGGGAAAAGGTGCGTCTTATACTCAGAAAAATACGGTATATATAAATATGATATATTCTGGCAGAGCAAGCTGAAGTGGTTAGTAATTTGAAGTGGTAAGAAAGCAAGAAGTCCAATGCATGAAAACAACCCAATTCTGTTTTAAATAAAGGAAGCCAGCCAGTCAGGTCAGCTGTTGAAGAATAAATAGATATTGCTGTTTTGCATCTGACCTCATTGATTATACTAATTGATACCTAAACCCATTTTCTCCCTCAAGAAGGATCTGGGAAATCATGTCCCAGAGAGAGAGGCAATGAAGGGAAATCCTAAATACTTGGACGAGAGCCAGCGTCTTCTCAGGGCTCAAGTCTGACACAGCATTGTGTAAAGACGCTAGCTGGCGTTTGGAATGTAGCCACGGAAGCCATGCATTTCCAGATTTTAGATCAGGGGTTCCCAAACTTGGCAACTTTAAGACTTGTGGACTTCAACTCCCAGAATTCTCCAACCAGCTATGCTATGCTGGCTGGAGAATTCTGGGAGTTGAAGTCCACAAGTCTTAAAGTTGCCAAGTTTGGGGACCCCTGTTTTAGATTTTCCATGGACGACTGTAAAGGTGGAGGTGATCAGGGTAGAAAATCTGGCAGGATTTGGATGAGAGAGAGCAATGCCTTTTATGGGTTGTAAGTTTTAACTCTGTACCAGTTCCTGACTAATTTGTGAGGGGGCTGCGACATGAATTAGGTAAGTAGAGAATAGATGAATCATTTTAAGAATGGAGGGAAATTAAATTATCCTTTCTGCAAGTGGTGCCATTTAACTTCTTTGTCAATAATTTAGGGTGAGGGTTGGAGGCAGGGTAGGGGCGACATTGCTGTCACTTACAGTGGAGATTAGACGAAGGTGTTACGTGTGTATTGTAAGGTGTAACAGACTCAGACTCAACCCGTCCAAGACCGAGTGGCTGTAGTTTCCGGCATCCCGATACAACCAGTTGACTCCATCACTGGCCATAGGGGACGATCACCTTACCCCTATGGATGGGACACACAACTTGGGCGTCCTCCTTGATGCCCGGCTGTCCATGGAAGATCAAGTGACAGCCGTGGCCAGGAGGGCGTTTTACCAGGTTCGCCTGGTCCGCCAGTTGCGTCCCCTATTGGATCGGGGTGCCCTTTGCACAGTCACTCATGCCCTCGTGACATCCCGACTGGACTACTGCAATGCTCTCTACATGGGGCTCCCCTTGAGGTGCACCCGAAGGCTTCAGCTTGTCCAGAATGCAGCCGCGCGGGTAGTTATGGGAGCCTCTAGGTTCTCCCATGTAACACCGCTCCTGCGCGAGCTGCACTGGCTGCCTGTCGTCTTTCGGGTGCGCTTCAAGGTGTTAGTTACCATCTTTAAAGCGCTCCATGGCACGGGACCTAGCTATATGCGGGATCGCATTCTGCCCCATACATCCCTGCGGCTGATTCGCTCCCACAGGAGAGGGACTTCTCCGGGTGCTGTCCACTAGGCTGTGCCAGCGGGCGACGCCCAGGGGAAGGGCCTTCTCTGTGGCAGGCCCGACCCTCTGGAACGACCTTCCCCCCGAAATCAGAACAACCACGGACCTTCGCTCCTTCCGACAGCTATTAAAAACTCAACTTTTTCCGTTTGGCTGGCCTAGGGTAATTTTAATTCAAATTTTAAATTATTAAGGTTTTTTTTAGAGATAGTCCTATTTTTATGGAAGTTTTTAGCGCAGGGTATGTTTAATTTGATTTTAACCTGTATTCTGTTTGTTGTAATTTGTTTTTTAATTCGCCTGTGCGAGTCCCCTTGGGGAGAGAGAGCGGGATATAAATAAAATTTATTATTATTATTATTATTATTGCCCCTTGCAGATAGAAGGATTTACCTTACATCAAGGGTCTCCAACTGTCTTCAGGTGGGGTTGCATTCAGCAGCTATGTTCACATCTCACCAGGAGCTCAAGCTGCCTTAGATCAGGGGTCTCCAACCTTTGCAACTGTAATCTGTATCTGTAATTCTGTATGTCTATAATTTGGAAGTTGGAAAGTTTACATATTACATCAGCTACAGCAGGGGTCTCCAACTTTTGCAACTTTAAGTCTGAAGGACTTCAGCTCCCAGAATTCTCCAGCTGGCTGGAGAATTCTGGGAGCTGAAGTCCTTCAGACTTAAAGTTGCAAAAGTTGGAGACCCCTGCCTTACAGGATCACCATAAACGTTGGCGAGCAGGTTGTGGCGCCTTAAGTAGCAATTTAGAACAGCGTTCTAGGCGTGTTGCAGGGTTCTGACTGCCTGGTGTTAGTACAACTTCTCAGCTGTAATCGGTTAATGTTGCTGTAAATCAGTGGTCAGCTTTGCATGCAGAGAATTCCCTGCCATGTTAGAGGGCCAGCTTGCACATGGCAATCTTTCCACCATAGGTTCTTCCCTTTAAACACCCCGCCTGTCTCCATGCGAGCTTCCTCGGATTGCAAACCAGTGGGTAGAGAAAACCAGTGTTAGGATCCTGCCCCGTGCCTTGGCTCTCCAGGGTCATTTGAGGCTTCGTCACTCTCCTCTTAGGGCCCTTGCAGTCCATCTAGACGTCTTGCTGAATGCAGAAGAGCCACCCACTCGGAGGACCTAAGACCCAAAAGGTCACGGAGCCACAAACCTGACTTACCTTTTCTTGTGTTTCTTTCCAGCAACTGTACCAAATTCTAACGGATTTTGATATTCGGTTTTATATGTATGAATTGCTGAAGGTGAGTGTTGATGATTTTAATTATTAGGAATTTTGCACTGCCTGGTAGCTGAAGTTCTTTGAGTGGTTTAAATGAGGGAGCAGCCATTGACAAAGACATTCGTGGTACCTAAATTTCAGATTTCTCAGATGGGGAGCTGTGTCAAGATGACAAATCACTTTTTAAAAGTTTCTCCCACAAATTAAAGAGAAAAGAAATTGGAAAGTGTGCATTCAGACTTGAGAATGACACCGATGTCTTTGCTTCAGCATTAAAGGCACGTGGATGTTGGTTGAGATCCCAAATGTTACAGAATCAGAAGTGAACACATGTGGGGCTAAAGCCCTTGGTTGGTTCATATATCACTCTAATTTATCTTTAGTCTATTGAGTAAACGCCAACTGACCTAGTTTACATAATACTCCAAGCTTTAAAGAGTAACACAGCTAACTTAAATTCACAATTAACGGCTCTCTTTAAAGAATAATTCACAATTAGCCATTATTCCACGCTTTAAAGAATAATTTACAATTCAATTTATGGAACCAAGGTATATGGTTCTATCTACGAAGGAATGCACAAAATTATCGGACTTTGATGCAGGCCATGCTTTGAATCCCCCAATAGTTTGCTGTATTTTAGACTTCTTGCTTCTGGACAATGCTTTCTCCCCAGGTCAGTTAATTTTGCATAGGATGGAACCATGGCACAGCCACTGCAGACACACAGACACACACACACACAGGTCTCACTCCAAAATAAAAGGAGATGGGGGGGGGGGTGTCTTTCTTCTGCCTCCTCTTGCCCATTATTTGCTTGCACTTCTAAGTTTCTAGAAGGTAGAGCAGACTCTAAAGCCGTGAGGGCGAACCTATGGCACAGGTGCCACAGGTGGCACGCGGAACCATTTCTTGGGGCACGCGAGGCATTGCCCTATCAGCTCCAGCGCGCATGTGTGCGCTGGCCAGCTGATTCAGGCCTTCTTTTGAGGCCGTTTTTTGCCCTCTGGAGGCTTCAGTGAAGCTCCTGAAACCTCTTGAGGTGGGGGGGAGGCTGTTTCACCCTCCCCAGGCTCCTAGAAAGCCTCTGGAGCCTGGGGAGGGCGAAAAAAGCACCCCAAAAGCAGGGGGTCATGCACATAGCATTATGGGTGTGGCACACCCACGCACAACCCCCCTGCGCTCCCCCCGCTTTTGGCACGCAAGCCAAGAAAGGTTAGCCATCCCTGCTCTAAAGGAAGTGTGGGTTCGGAGGGCACAATGGGGGGGGGGGGGGAGAAATATAGAAGAAGGCGCCAATTTCAAATCAGAGACCCTTGTAGGCACCCCAGTAGCATTTCTGCTTGAAGTGTCTGTTTTGAGAACAGGTGGTTTCTGCCCTGTTAAGGAGGCTCCCCGGAGTAAAGGCTGGGCATCTGTTGTGCCCAGGCTGGGCAACATTGGCCTACAATTCCTCTTTCCCGGAGCCAGATTATTTCTTGAAAACATTGATACATGGCCCCAGCAGTCCTAGCAGATATCGCGCACAAGAAAGGGGTAGGAAAAGGAAGGTGAAAAGAGGAGCCCAGCTGGCAGAGAGCAGCATCAGGCCATTGGGACGCTCAGCCTAACTGGGAAAGGCAGGCTTGGCCTGGGAGTTGCAGGGGTCCTGGTGGAAGGGCTCTCCCTTGCTTGTAGGGCCTTCTCAAATGGCCTTGGGAGAGGAGGCTTCCCAGCCTCGAACCAGCTGCTGATTCCTTTGTGGGTGGTGCTGGTGCTTGGTTGTGCCTTCCAGGTTGACCATTGTGCTTTCAAGATTTTTTAAAAATAATATTTTGACCTTTTTTTTTTTTGGTACCGTATTTTTCTGCCCATAAGACGCACCAAGATTTTGAACAGGTAAATTTAAAAAAAAAAAAAGGTTTTTGCACTCTGCAGGCTTCCCAAACCCTCTGCACGTCCTGTCTTTTGAGGGGAAATAGGGCATCCAGAGAGTTTAGGAGAGTTTGCAAAGTACTCCTGGGGGCTGGGGAGGCAACAACATGGCGCATGAGGGGTTTGGGAGATGAAAAACGGGGCGTGCAGAGGGTTTGGGAGCTCTATAGAGTGCTCCTGGGGGCTGGGGAGGGCAAAAACACCCCTGTTTTTGTGAAAAACGGGCTGGTTTTTGCTCATTTTTGCCCTCCCCAGCCCCCAGGAGCACTTTGCAGGCCTCCCAAACCCTCTGCGCATCAATTTTTGCAAAAAATGGGATGTGCTGGGCAGGGTTTCAAAAGGCCACAAGTGGCTGTATTCAGTGTATAAGATGCACCCAGATTTTCACCCTCTTTTTGGAGAGAAAAAGGTGTGTTTTATACTCTGAAAAATACGGTATTTGGTTTTTGTAATACTTTGTCTTAGTATTGTTGTTCATGTCCCAAAGCCATGCGGGTGATTACGGGAGCCTCTCGATGCTCCCATATAACACCAATCCTGCGCGAGCTGCACTGGCTTCCTGTGGCCTTTCGGGTGCGCTTCAAGGTTCTGACGACCATCTTTAAATCGCTCCATGGCTCGGGGCCTAGTTATATGCGAGACCGCCTCCTGCCCCATACATCCCTTTGGCCGATCCGCTCCCACAGAGAGGGTCTTCTCAGGGTGCCGTCGGTCGGGCAATGCCGTCTGGCAACACCCAGGGAAAGGGCCTTCTCTGTGGCGGGCCCTGCCCTTTGGAACGACCTACCCCCAGAACTTCGCACCATCTCAGACCTCCGCCTCTTCCGCCAGTGTCTAAAGACACACCTTTTCCATCAAGCCGGCCTAGCCTAACCTCCCGTGGGGACTATTTTAGATAGTTTTTAAACTGGGGATTTTAATTTGGTTTTAGCATAGGATTGTAATTTAATATGTTTTTAAATTTTGTATTCATCGTTTTGTATGTTTTTAAATTCCTGTGCGCCGCCCTGGGTCCTTTGTGGAGAAGGGCGGGATATAAATAAAATAAAAAAATAAAAATAAAATTTGGATTCGGGCAGCATTATAAGCACAGTTTCTAAGCACATGTTTTTTTTGCAGGCCTTGGATTACTGCCACAGCATGGGGATCATGCATAGAGATGTCAAGCCCCATAATGTCATGATAGACCATCAACAAAAAAAGGTAACACTCCTGAAAGGCACCGGAGGGCCCCACCACCCTCCCATCCCCTTGCCTCGGAAATAAGTGGCACCAATACCTTCAGGAATATAATCTTTATCGATTAAGTTATTTAACCATGTCCATTATGTAAAACGAATAAAAGTATATCAATAAGAAAGAGAACAGTAGGATACCTTCAGAGTAAGTCCTCACCCCTACAGTTAACCTCAATCTGACCTAAATATTTTGTCCTCTTCTAAATGTCCTTCCCTGCAAAGAGTAAAACAGTTTCTCTTGAATGCGCCAATATTTTTGAGTTTTTAAATAAGAATCCGAATCAGAATACAGCTGGAAGGGACCTTGGAGGTCTTCTAGTCCAACAATCTGCTTAAACAGGAGACCCTGTACCATTTCAGACAAGTGAAAGCTGAATCGGACCAGGAAAATGGGCTTCCTCCCCCTTCCTGCCATATGTGAATATTGGATGCAGCTGGTTTTGCATCCTTGGGAGGAGATGCGTGAGAATAAGGTGGGAAACCCAGCTTGTGCTTGGAGGCAGACCTGGTACCTGTTGCAGGGGCTTCCTCCTTGCAGTTGCCTTTGTGGATAGAAGCAGGTAGGGGCCTTCTGGCTTAGACATCCCCAACAGGCCCCTGGCCCCTCTTTTCCCTGCCCCATACATCCCTTCGGCCGATCCGCTCCCACAGAGAGGGACTTCTCCGGGTGCCGTCCACCAGGCTATGCCAGCGGGCGACGCCCAGGGGAAGGGCCTTTTCTGTGGCGGGCCCGACCCTCTGGAACGACCTTCCCCCCGAAATCAGAACAACCACGGACCTCCACTCCTTCCATCAAAAATTAAAAACACGCTTCTTCTGCTTGGCCAGCTTGGGATAACTTAACTGTTTTCAGGGTTTTTTAGGGGTTTGTCTTAGTTTTAACATGAGATTTTAGCGCAGGGTTTAGTTTAATTCTTTTTAATACTGTATTGTTTGTGGTTTTATATGTATTTTTAATTTCCCTGTGCCCCGCCTCGAGTCCCTTTGGGGAGAGAGAGCGGGTTATAAATTAAATTATTTATTTATTATTTATTTGTTTTCTAAGAGTGAACTTACTTTAGGTGAGTCATCCCGCAATTCTCAATCAGACTGGGAGTACAGGACTACGAGTCCCTTCGGGGAGAGAGGCGCGCTTTTATAAATCTAATAAATAATAATAATAATACGTTTGTCCAGCCGAGCAGAAGGCCAGAGCGGAGCTGTTGGTCAGCCTTCCTTAGGCCAAGAGCGTATTCAGCAGCTGACCGTTTTGTCTGTTCGCAGTTGCGGCTGATAGACTGGGGTTTGGCAGAATTCTACCATCCAGCTCAGGAATACAACGTCCGGGTAGCTTCGAGGTACTTCAAAGGGCCAGAGCTTCTTGTGGACTACCAAGTAAGATTTGCCCTCCATGATGGGTCTCGCTCTGAGAAACCGATGTGTGCCGGTGCTACTTTCCACTCCTCCCCACAGAAAAAAGGGTTAGCTGGGTTTGCCACAAATATGTAAAGGAATGGAATTTTAAAATAGATTAAAAATATGGGGGGGGGGGAACCTCGTGGGATCTGTCAGAAGACGCAATGCAGGCTAGTGTGCGTTTTGTAGTTGCCGTTTTCCCCTCCTCGCCCAACTAGTGTAGCTTGGATACCAGGAGCTTCAGTTGTGTGCTGGCAAAATACTTTTTAGGGATATTTGGGAAGCCATTGAGCATCATGTAGTTGTGCTGCGGATGTGATAGCCCAGCCCAAACTGCCTGGCCGTGTCCCTTAGGCTGGAGAAACGGAAAGACCAACTCTCTTCCCGAATCTGTTACTGGGATCGTCAAGAGGGATGCTTTTGGTAACACATCTGAACCACTGAAGGCCACCTGGCCCCAGACTCCCCCTAGGCGTGCAGGAAATACCTGGTTGTCAAAGGAGGTCTTGCCAACTCTGGGTGGGAGGAAAGCAAAGTAAGGGCCTTAAAGGTAAGGGCCTCCCTCTGGCTGAGTGTTCTTGTCCACTGGAACAGGGGTCTCCAACCTTTGCAACTTTAAGTCTGAAGGACTTCAGCTCCCAGACTTCTCCAGCCAGCAAAGCTGGCTGGAGAAGTCTGGGAGCTGAAGTCCTTCAGACTTAAAGTTGCAAAGGTTGGAGACCCCTGCACTGGAGTGCCCGCTCCTCTTTGCCCCGTTTGGTGGTTTGCAGAAGGAGCATCCTCCCTGAAATGTGGGTAGAAGGAAAACGGAATCGGGAGGTAACATTAGCACAGAAGAGGCAATTGGCCCCAACTGCCTGGGGCCACACCTGAGAGTATGCGCCGTGTGTTCCTGATCTGTGTTGAGCACCTCTTGGAAACCGGTGGTCAGATAACCCACAGCCGGGAGGGAGAAGCGGAGAGCCATGGCTGGAGTTCATTTTTGAAACCGCTGCCTTCCCAGGTGCTGGGCAGAACTCCTTCTATCAAAGGTGACAATCGCGTGTTTTAAAATGGAGCAGAAAGTGAGGGAGGCGGAGTGGACATTTGGGTGCATGTTCACAGTTGCGTTTCTGCTGTTTCCTCTCCTCCCCAGATGTATGACTATAGTTTAGACATGTGGAGCTTAGGCTGTATGCTGGCCAGCATGATCTTCCGGAAAGAGCCCTTTTTCCACGGTCAGGACAACTATGACCAGGTGAGAAAGAGTGGGGCCAGGGCGGCTGGGGTCTCCGGCCTCTGCCTTGGCTGCCCAAAGGGGGCCTCCCGAAGGTTCCTGCGCTTTTTAAGGATTAAGATTAAAACCAGAGAATCTCTGAGTCTCTTGGGATGCGGACTGACCGCCAGCCTTTGGCAGAACCAACGGCGTCTCTTGGGGATGCTGCAAAGGGCCCCCAAAAGCCGTAACTGAGGCCGGCCAGAAATAAGCAGCCAACCAACATTCATTAGAGTCTGTAGAGTCTGCAGTAAGACTTTCAGAGTGATATTAAATTAATAACAGAATCCATGTTCCTTTTGAAATAGTTTGTATATTATAAAGAACATTATCTTTCCAAAACAAAGATCACTGATCTGCTACCAAAGGTGGGTAAGTTGTTTTGGTTCCTTTTAAAGACAAAAGTTCACAAATTTAGCTTATTGTACTTTAAACCACAGTTCATTTTGGAATTCTCTTGTGGCTGCATTCAGATATTCTGGGCCTGCAAGATTTTTTTAAAAATCCAGTGTTAAGTTGGTGATACGGCTGCCTTAACAGTCGCTGTTCTTCTCCTGACAAAGCAGCGGTCAAGAAGGCTCAGGCTGGGCTGTTCCTTGGGCTTCAGGAGCCAGGCTTCTGCTCCCAGGTTGAGTACATTCTTAGAAGGGAGAACGGTCTTGGTCTATCAAGAACCACTTTGGAGTAGCTTCTTTTTAATGGAGGTGGTGAGGCTTGAACCTGGGAGCATATTTCTCCATGGACCGTACTCTGGCTGCAGCCCTTCCATAGACCTCTATGGGTGAGAATAACTTCCAGAACTATCAAACTTACTGGACAAAGAAGGAAAACCCTGCATGCAAAAGTTGTATAGTTTCAAGTTGTGCTACCAATGTTGGCTCAGGAAAACAGGCCATTAACCCTTCTGGATTCTCCCCGCGGAAGAGCAGAGCGGGGCCTGTCCGTTGTTTTCCTAGCGCTACACCCCTATTCTCTGTTGCAGTTGGTTCGCATCGCAAAGGTTCTGGGTACAGACGAATTATATGGTTATCTGAAGAAGTACCATATAGAACTGGACCCCCACTTCAATGATATCTTGGGACAGTAAGTTTATTGTGCCATATTTTTCTCTTGCGTTACTCAGACTGGGACCCTTAGTATGTACACCAAGTGAGTGTGGATTTTCCGGGCAGGTGGACCTTTGGGCCTCTCTCTGAGTAGTGGGAGGGCTTCCAAATACCCTACGGCCAATTCTATAGTCCCTGGAATTCCAGGGCTCAAGAGTCTTTGTAAGTTCTTTTTCCTCTTCCTCTTTCAATTTCGTGGCAACCTGTGATTGTCTTGACTACATTGCTTACTTTGGGATGCCAGTAAATGCCTTGAGCTATTTATAAATTGTTGAGCAGGGGCGTGGAGGCTCAGTGGCTAAGACACAGAGCTTGTCAGTCAGAAAGGTTGGCAGCTCAGCGGTTCGAATCCCTAGCGCTGCGTAATGGAGGGAGCTCCCGTGACTTGTCCCAGCTTCTGCCAACCTAGCAGTTCGAAAGCACGTAAAAATGCAAGTAGAAAAATAGGGGCCACCTTCGGTGGGAAGGGACCAGCGTGCTTTAGTCCTACCGGCCACATGACCAGGGAGACGTCTTCGGACAGTGCTGGCTCTTCGGCTTTGAAACGGAGGCGAGCACCGCCCCCTAGAGTCAGGAACGACTAGCACATATGTGCGCGGGGAACCTTTGCCTTTATAGATGGTTGATAGAATCCCCCAGAATTAGGCTCTGCAATTGTTATGGGAATTAGGGTTCCAGATTTCAACATTTCTGCATGTATTGATAATATGAAACTAATATGAATGAATGGTGTATTTTTTTCCCTTTTTTATTCATTTGTGTCCAGTTCTCAGAAACTGCCTGGACAAACCCCCACAATTTTTTTGGCAAGGTTTTCAGAAGTGGTTTGTCATTGCCTCCTTCCCAGGGCTGAGAGAGAGGGACTGGCCCAAAGTCACCAGCTGGCTTTGTGCCCAAGGCAGGACTAGAGCTCATGCTTTCCGGGTTCCTATCCTGATGACTTAACTACTATACCAAACTGGCTCTCGTGATGCTGATATGTTTTAATTTCTTGGATGAAATCAGAAATAAGAGTTGTCCCAAAGGTGTTTTTTTTTCCCAAGTGTCAACTGGACTTTCTTGTTTTTCTTCGGAGACATTTTGCTTCTCATCCGAGGAGCTTCTTCGGCTCTGACTGGGTGGTGGGGAATGGAAGGATTTATATTCCTTGCAGACAGCTGGCCGTTTGCATCCTTTCAGAGGGCCATTGAGGCCATTTGGAGACCTGTGTCCTGAGGGGTCACCCTGAGAATCTCCATAGACGATCAGAAACAGAGTTCTGCACTGAGGGAGGGGCTGGACTCGGTGTCCTTAATGACACCCCCCTCTCCCTTTCAACTCTGATTATGCACCATGCTGAGATGTTTCCTCTGGGCGTTTTTCAGCTGTGACGTCCATAGTTAATTTTGGGTTACCAGTAAAACAGGAACTCTGATCTGCCTAATACATTAGAATCATGGTGTCAATCATTATGTCACACTACCCAAATCCCAGATACTGCAACCAGATTGCGTGAATGTGTGTGGCTTTGCCTCTCCTGGGCTCTTAGCCCACTTTACCTTCAGAAGGTAGGCAGGCATCCCTGAGAGCAGTCAGCAGAACGCTGCTTCTGCGATCAGAGAGACCCAGGGAGCCACTGGATCCTTTCCACAAGCCTTACATTCGGGGTTTCCAAATCTCACGGAAACCTAAAATGAATGAAAACTCCTACCTCAGATATTGCAATTGCAGTTCAGGTTTCCGTTCATTTTTTGAATTGGAAGTTGAAGGGAGACCCAGAGTCTGTCTTGTAGCCCACTTTTACTCCCAGGTAGCACTGCAAGGTTCAAGAGTAGCCCAGAAAGCCATTGTTTTCTTATCATATTCCTTTGATGTAGATCATTTTTGGATTTCTACTAACCAAGTTATTAGAAGGCCTTTTAGCTTTCATCAGACATGTTAGGACAGGGGTCTGCAAAGTTGGCTCTTTTAAGACTGGTGGACTTCAACTCTTAGAATTCCTCAGCCAGCCAGGCTGGCTGGGGAATTCTGGGAGTTGAAGTCCACCAGTCTTAAAAGAGCCAACTTTGCAGACCCCTATATTAGGATATTGTGTGGGTAGTTTTACCTTTTTTAAAAAATTGGGTGTTGTGGTTTTACTGTATTGTGTTGTGGTTTTTTCCCCTTAGGAATGCCGTGTTTGATTTTCACAGTATACAATATCAATGAATTTATATTGTGTATTGTGGAAGATAGTTCATATTTAACAGATATTTTGTGTTTGAGAATTGGGCTTAATGTACCTTCCAGAATGCCTATTAGGTCTGTTGGCCAGTTAAAATGTAGGTTTAAATGAATATCACAAAAACATTGCAAGAAACAGCTAAATTATTTCTGTGATTCTGTTGGTAAAAACTGCCACGGAAATTGTAAAAAGGGAAAGAGGGCTTTGCAAAAGAACCCCGCTTGCCAACTGCCTTGCTGGGCATCTGTGTTCCCTCCTCTTCCTCAGCCTTGGCTTCTCCCCTCTGCTCTCAGGCACTCGCGGAAGCGCTGGGAGAATTTCATCCATAGTGAAAACAGACACCTGGTCAGCCCAGAAGTCTTGGATCTTCTGGACAAACTCCTGCGATATGACCATCAGCAGAGATTGACTGCCAAAGAAGCCATGGAACACCCCTATTTCTGTAAGTTTTTTGGGGGGGGCATGGAAATGCAGGTGCCATTTCTTTATCAGAAATGCTGTCTACCAGCCGCTTTTCTTTGGGAACTCCAATTGCTTTGCTACGTGGGAATATTTTCAGAAAATCTTTCACATTCATATTTAGCAAAACTGAGAGTTTTGGTTGGAAGGGACCTTGGAGGTCTTCTAGTCCAACCCCCTGCCTAGGCAGGAAGTCCGATACCATTTCAGACAAATGGCTGTCCAATCTCTTCTTAAAGACTTCCAGTGTTGGGGCATTCACAACTTCCGGAGGCAACTTCTGTTCCCCTGATTAATTGTCCTAACTGTCAGGAAATATCTCCTCAGTTCTAAGTTGCTTCTCTCCTTGATTAGTTTCCACCCATTGCTTTTTGTTCTGCCCTCAGGGGCTTTGGAGAATAGCTTGACTGCCTCTTCTTTGGGGCAACCCCATAGACTGCTATCATGTCACCTCTGGTCCTTCTTTTCATTAAACTAAACATACCCAGTTCCTGCAACCGTTCTTCATATGTTTTAGTCTCCAGTCCCCTAATCATCTTTGTTTCAGCACCTTAAAGCCAATTCTTAAAGACCCCAAAAGTTCCAGGGATATACCTAGATTTCATGACAGATGATCTTCGTCTCTTATCCTCTATACTGCTAAATATGAGCTACCTAAGAGAAGTCAGAGCTGAATTACTGCTGAAGAGCATCATTTCCCCAGAAAATTGCCAGGTGTAGCTGGTCTCCTGGCAAGAGCCTGGGCAGGAAATGTTTGCATGGCTGAAGTCCTACTGCTTGGAACACCTGCTACCCCAGCGCAGAGGCCGGGGGCCTTGGGACAGGTGCTTTGGCAACAAGAAACGCTTCTCTCTTTATCTCCCCAGACCCAGTGGTGAAGGAGCAGTCCCAGCCCGGCTCTGACAGCCCTGTGCTCTCCAGTAGCCTCACAGCCACACGATGAAGTTTGGGCAACAACGGGTAATTCCAGAGGTTTACAAATACAGACACACCCTTCTGCCACCCAAGGAAGGGATGAACCCAGCCCCTCTCTGCCCAGCAGAAGCCTCACCTTGAAGGGAGCCCAGGCTCAGCCGCCCTCTCTCTTCATCCAGCACTTGTGGCTGTCCCAACTTCCTTTGTGTGTTACCAAAGCCCTGATCCCAATGGCTGTGTCAGATTTACATGGATCCGAGGGTGTCCAACGGTCTGCATGACTGACTCGAGGATGATTCTGCAGTTTCCCAGTCGGCCTTTCCTAACCTCTCGTTGGGCCACCTTCGTTTCTCCCCCCCTCCCTCCCCCCAATCCTCCCACATGCACTGGGATGCAGCCTGTCTGCCTAGAAACAGCCCCTTCTGGGGTCATCAGCAAGTCCGCGGACCTGTGCATGGGGAGCCCCCCCCCACCCCTCCCCTCCTGTGGTTTGGGCCCTTCACCCCCCTCCCCCCTCCAAACAAACCAGAAGTCTTGGTAACGAATTGAGTCAGTCCAGTCAATCTGCACCCAGAGACCCACTCAAAACAGGCAGCCGTTGAGGGGAACCAGCTACTTTTTTTCCCTTGTAGGGAACTGCCAGCCTGAGCTTAAAGGAAAGTCGTTCTCTGAGATGGAACAAGAGCTTTTTTTCTAGTGAGGCATGTTCTTATTGCTAAAAATAAAAATAAAAAAGCCAAGGGGGGCCCCATTCCCATCAATTGTCAAATTGAGCATTGCTTTGATGACCGCAGGTTTGAATATGTGAAGAAGCAAAGAGGAGGGAGGGGGGCTTCCTGCAGAGAGAGCAGATTCTGGAAGCAGAAACTGGAGGGGTTGCCCAGAATTGGTCTGCAACAAACCTGCCCCGTAGCATTTGCACATGTCCAGCCCTGCCTTGGAGCCCATGGAGTGCAGTCCTCTCCCTGGGGGGGTGGGGGTGGGCGGGGGTGGGCTGGGGGTTGAGATGCTCCTTTCGGTTTCTTCCCCCTCCTCTCCCCCACCCCCCCCACCCCCATCCCAATTGGGTCTCATTGGAGCCCTTTAGTTCAACCCCCACCTTTGGGGAGATTATATTGTGTGATTCTGGTGACTTCGTGAGCCTAAATTCACACACGTTTTTGTCGCCATGCCTAAACGCAGGATTTTTTTCCCCCTCCTTTATTACATTGTCAGATATTTAATTTTAAATGATGCAGTTAGACTGTTTCTATTTGACGCATCGGTTCACATTCCATATCCCAGTAATGATACGTTGGCATTCACATCAGGTCAGATCCATTTGTACGATTCACTGGAACCAATAAATCTCTATGTACAAACTGGTGTTTTCCTTCCGCTCGTCTCCGAGGGCTTCTCCGGGGTGGGGGTGGGGGGCGGAATAAGGCTGGTTCGGGCCTGAGGCTTTGCACAGGGATTTCAGAGGAGGGAGCTCTCCTTGTGGACCTCCATTTGAAAGCAGAAGCCTTTAGCTGAGCTTGGCAGACCAATTCGGTAGCTGCTCTCCGGGATAGTCCACTCTGGGGACTCCCAGCTCTGGGGAGTTTCTTATGGGCGTAAGAAGGGAGAGTCTTCCTCGGGCTGAGTCTGAGCTGCGGCTGCTTGTGACTTGCCTTTGTGGTTGGGAAGGGTTTTTGGGTGTGTTTTTTTTAAAAAACAACTCCTGATGTATAGATCAGAGGTCTCCAACCTTTGCAACTTTAAGTCTGAAGGACTTCAGCTCCCAGAATTCTCCAGCCAGCAAAGCTGAAGTCCTTCAGACTTAAAGTTGCAAAGGTTGGAGACCCCTGATATAGATGACATTTATAAGTTTCTTATTTTTCTCTGCCTGGGAAGAATGAGAATGAAAATACAAATACAAATACAATAGCAGAGTTGGAAGGGACCTTGGAGGTCATCTAGTCCAACCCCCTGCCTAGGCAGGAAGCCCTATACCATTTCAGACAAATGGCTCGCCAACATCTTCTTAAAGACTTCCAGTGTTGAGGCATACACAACTTCTGGAGGCAACTTCTGTTCCCCTGATTAATTAAACTGTCAGGAAATTTCTCCTCAGTTCTAAGTTGCTTCTCTCCTTGATTAGTTCCCACCCATTGCTTCTTGTCCTGCCCCCAGGTGCCTTGGAGAATAGTTTGACTCCCTCTTCTTTGTGGCAGCCTCTGAGATATCAGAACACTGCTATCATGTCTCCCCTGGTCCTTCTTTTCATTAAACTAGACCTACCCAGTTCCTGCAACCGTTCTTCATATGTTTTAGTCTCCAGTCCCTTAATCCTCTTTGTTGCTCTTCTCTGCACTCTTTCCAGAGTCTCCACGTCTTTTCTACATCGTGGCGACCAAAACTGGATGCCGGATTCCAAGTGTGGCCTTACAATGCTCAGGCTTGTTGAAGCAGCCCTTGTCTGTGTAGTCCAGTGTCTCATAATCTAGAAGGCTAGGATGACGCTGGGCTCTTGGCCAGGTGTGTGTGCACTCTCGGAGCCTTCAGGAAGGTTTGAAGGCTTCAGCCTTTTCCCCCCAGCTCTTTGCTCCCAAGGCTTCCAAGCAGCTCACGGGCATCGCTTGCAACCCTTCACTTGTGACCCTTCAGAGTTAAAACAGCACTCAAATAAGTGACTTACACACTCAATGACCGTTGCAGCATCTCCATGGTCACGTGATCAAAATTCAGATGCTTGTCGACCGACTCATATTTGTGACAGCCGCAATGTCCCCTTTTGCGATCTTCTGACAAGCAGAGTCAATAGGGGTGACAGAATCACTTAACGTCCAGGTTACTAACTGCCATGGTTGTTAAGTGATTCACTTAACAACCATGGCAAGGAAAGTCATAAAATGGGCGAAATTCACTTTAGCAACTGTCTCACGTAGCAACAGACATTCTGGGTTCAGTTGTCATAAAACAAGGAGTTCCTGTAAAGAGGATGCAAACAATACTTTTCTTGGGGCAGTCAAGACCTTTTCAAGCAGGAAGCAAAGCGCTCGGGGGGCCATCCAGTCCCAGTACAACACAACTTCTGTGGCACCCTATTTATTCTCAGTAGAAGTGGAGATAGCATCCATACATGGGTTAACATTGTCCGCCTTCTGATTGAAGTTAGTTAAGACACGCCCTTTGTTGCTAGCCTTACCCAGCTTTTTGACTCGGTCCACTTCCAGGACGGTTATGTTTATTTTCCTAATGGAAATAGAACTTCACGGGGGAAGCTGCACTCTGTGCCTTTGTGGGTCTGGGCTGTTTCTGCGGAACACACCACCACGCTGCCCCCTGCAGGAGTTGTCCCATGGAAAAAATTCAGCAAAGGGACCTGCATCTTTTAATTGAAACTCATGGGTCTGGTCCTCATTGGGGGTAGAAACACTTCACGTGGCAGGAGGGCCCATCTCTGCTTGCTTTGATGCTCTCTGGGCTGGCTTGCTTGCTTGCCTTGACTAGGTAAGCTCATAGCTCACCTAGCATAAGCTGCTGCAAGTGAGAAGAAGGGCTGCTTCAAACTCCTTCCAATTAAAGAGGAAAAACCATACCAGGAATAAAATAGAAATTATGGGGGAAGGCCAACCTGCAGGGACTTTTGAAAGTTACCTCCTGGTCAGCCTGGACAACTGGCAGCAATTCTGCTTGCCTGGTTGCTCCAGTGCAGGCGTTAGATGAGATGCCCCTGCAAGGCCTCAGCCTAGCTGCCCAGTGCAGGCGCCCTGGCAGTAAATGAAGCCACGGAAAGTCAGGGCCCAAGCAAGCCCCTTGGACACCTAGGCAAGAGACAGGAGCAGCAGTCATCTCCCCCGCCTACCCCCAGCTCACCTGTGCTTTTGAGTGTCCCAGGGGGGTGGGGGAATGGAGGTGGCCTGGAGGGAACTCCTGAATGGCCACAGGTGGGATGCCTGGCTCTGCCCAAACTCCAGCAGCTTTCCAGCAGGAAGGTGGAACCAGCAACTGCTTTGCTCCCACAGCCTGGGACTTGAGGGGCAAATAACACGGGCTTTGTTATTTATTTATTTTATTAAATGTATATCCCGCCCTTCTCCAAAAGGACCCAGGGCGTTTGTTGACTAACATAGTTAGTTTGTATTTTAATCTGATTTATATTCTTTCTTTTAAAGCGATGTTCAAGATTTATTAGCTTTGAACATTCCCAAACTGATAAAACAAGCTGGAGACTAGCTCCAGATAAGAAAAGTTTGTTAGTACAAATTGGGGTCTTGGCTTATCTCTTGTGAACCCTAAACAACCTTTCTCCTTGCAATTTATTCCCCTTCAGACCTCATTTTAATAAACATATATGCTGTTATCCTGGCCAATCAACTTTCCTCTTTTGGGTTTCTTTGTTGTGTTAACTATAAAAGGGGAGGTTCGCTAAAGATCCAGGTTCCCTCTTTGAATGAGGAATCCCTTTTGTCTGAATCTTCTGATAAATTGCAATAAAATTGTAAGGTTTGAAAATACATCGAGACCCATAGAAAACGTTCAAGTCACAATGAGCCAAAGAAGAGACTTAAACGGAGGCTTGAATAACAGAGAAAACAGACTTTATTCCTTGATCAAAGTTAAAGTTCTGGGTGAGAATCTCCGTACAACATGTGCAAGGGACATGGTAGGAAAGTTCTACCCAACTCAAGGGTGCAGTGACCTTTCTTATACCCGAAAAGATCTTTGTTCTTCATATTCTAATTACTCTCTAGCCATATATCTAGCACTATTGTAAACTTCCAAGTCATATATCCCAACTTCAGATATACATCCTTCCTGGCAAATGTCTTTTGTTATCTTTTCCCTTCTCTGTTTGCTTAATTGCCCATTTAGCAGCACAAAAGGTGTGAAGATTTCTCTGGTATTTGAGGAGAGCATAGTTCTCTTTTCCTGAAGGAAGCAGAGGTGGCATAGGAAGATTTCAGATCTTATCCCAGGATTTGACGTTTGCCAGATATCTTACAGACCCCAATAACGGGAATATACAGCATACAATGCTTGTGTTACAGAAAGCAAATGTTTCTATTCACAAGTTGGTATCATTATTACCATAACTCTACAAAATGATCTTCCTGTGTCGGTTTGTCTCATTGGAAAGCATGCACACCCAGGCACCAGCCTGGAAAGGCCAGATTTGCCCATCAGAAGCTCCCAATTCCGGAGGCCCCAAAGGCTCCAGCCAGGGCATCCCCAGGATGGAACCAGGCTTTTCTTTCCCCCTGTTGACTTCCTGCGGAGGTGGGGGTGAGTTAGGGGGGCCGACCAGATGACCTTCGGAGCCCCTTCTGGGAGCCCATGCCGCTTTCCCGCTGTGGATCCCTCCGGAGGGCGCCCGGTTGGGGAACCGCGGGACAATCCCTCGCAGCCCCGCCTTTCCCCTTCCGGGGAGCCCCTCCCCTTTCTGAATTTCGGGGGGCGGGGCTTGTGAGGCTCACCCCGCCCCCGGTTGCCGCGGCGACAAGAGGCCTCCGACAACACAGCGCGGGAGGGAGGCGAAACGAGTCCCGTTCGAAAGTAGTCCGTCTCCTTGGCGACGGGGCGCCGCTGGAAGGCGGCCGGCGGAGGCGGAGCGGTTTCTTTAAGGGCCGCAGGGGGCGCCTGTCTCCCTCCGCGCCGGGGCCTCGGCGTGAGGGAGGCGCGCGAGGCGGCTGGCAGGCGGCCGGTGCTGAGGCGGCCCGGCGGCGGAGGAGGAGGAGCGGCCCCCGCGGCGACGGGATGTTCAAGAACACGTTCCAGAGCGGCTTCCTCTCCATCCTCTACAGCATCGGGAGCAAGCCGCTGCAGATCTGGGACAAGAAGGTGCCGGGCGGGGGCTGGGCCGGCGGGGGAGGCCCGGGCGCCTCGGCCTTGCGCCCGGCCTAAGCGGGGCGGAGGGCCGGGCTGGGCTGGGGGTATGTGTGGCGCGCGTGGGTCCGGCCAGGCGGGCGACGGTTGCTCCTCTGGCTTCCCCGGCAGGTGCGGAACGGCCACATCAAGCGGATCACCGACAATGACATCCAGTCGCTGGTGCTGGAGATCGAGGGCACCAACGTCAGGTAGGAGGAGGCTTTCGCCTGGGCTCTTCCGCTCCCACCGGCAGGCCTGGGTCTCGCTGGGCCGTCGGGGGGGAGTTGGGGGGTCTGAGGGGGAGTTGGGGCGTCGGGGGAGAGTTGGGGGATCTGGGGTGTCGTAGGGGGAGTTGGGGGGTCGGGGGAGAGTTGGGGGGTCATAAGGGAGAGTCGGGGGGTCTTGGGAGTTGGGGGATCTGGGGTGTCGTAGGGGGAGTTGGGGGGTCTGAGGGGGAGTTGGGGGGTCATAAGGGAGAGTCGGGGGCTCTTGGGAGTTGGGGGGTCTGGGGTGTCGTAGGGGGGTGTTGGGGTGTTGTAGGGGGAATTGGAGCGTCGGGGGGAAAGTTGGGTCTGAGGGGGAGTTGGGGCATCGGGGGGAGGTCATAAGGGAGAGTCGGGGGGTCTTGGGAATTGGGGGGTCGGGAGGAGAGTTGGGGGATATGGGGTATTGGGGGGGTCATAGGTGGAGTTGGAGGCTTGTTGGGGGAGTTGGGGGGTCGGGAGGAGAGTCGGGGGATCTGGGGTGTCGTAGGGGGAGTTGGGGGGTCTGAGGGGGAGTTGGGGCATCGGGGGGTCATAAGGGAGAGTCGGGGGGTCTTGGGAATTGGGGGGTCGGGAGGAGAATTGGGGGATCTGGGGTGTTGGGGGGGTCATAGGTGGAGTTGGAGGCTTGTAGGGGGAGTTGGGGGGTCGGGAGGAGAGTCGGGGGATCTGGGGGGTCGTAGGGGGAGTTGGGGCATCGTAGGGGAGAGTTGGGGGCTCTGAGGGGGAATTGGGGGGTAGCCCAGGTGGCAGCTGCCGCTTCCCCTCCACAGCACCACCTACATCACGTGTCCGGCTGACCCAAAGAAGACGCTGGGGATCAAGCTGCCCTTTCTGGTGATGATCATCAAGAACCTGAAGAAGTACTTTACCTTTGAAGTGCAGGTGGGTGTGCAGCCTTTGCTCAGAGGGAGCAGAATCCTGGCTCTCCCCCCCAGGGTCTTAGTGGCTTAACCCCTCACCCCCCACTAGGGGCAAGGGAGGGTCCGACTGCCCTTCACCTCAATGCCTCCTCAGCGGCATCCCCATACTAGCGGAAGGGTCTCCTTCTCTCAGGTGCTGGATGATAAGAATGTGCGCCGACGGTTCCGTGCCAGCAACTACCAAAGCACCACCCGGGTCAAGCCGTTCATCTGCACCATGCCCATGCGCCTGGATGATGGCTGGAACCAGATCCAGTTCAACCTGTCGGACTTCACTCGCCGGGCCTATGGCACCAACTACATTGAGACCCTGAGAGTCCAGGTAGAGAGTTCGAGGGCCAAAAGCTTCCCGGGGGGGGGGGGGGGGGGAGAAGGGGGGCTGATGAATTCCTAGTGATGCCCATGAAGTTACTTCTCCTTCAAAAGCTTTGGTATACCAAAGGTGGGGGGGGGGGGGTTGTCAGGAAAAGCAGGAAACCATGTCTTTCTGGAGAGCTGGTCGTCCTGACTGTTGGGTAATTGTTGAATAATTCTTCCAACCAAGTTGTGTTATAAAACACATTCTGTAGCTATTACCTTCCTTCTTGTGAATTCACAAACTAAAAAAGCCTCCTTCCATTAAAGCCGAGGAATCTTCTGAGTGAAACTATAGGAGAGAACATTTGCTTAGGGAACTACAGCCTCTTCATATGAGCCAATGTTGGGTTTTGAAGATGGCATTTTCAACAATCATTTGAACTCCCAAGATATCAAATTGACACAAAATAATGCATAAAGAAAGAAGCACGGCTTGTTTTAAGTCAGAGGGAGGAGGATCTGTTATTTCAAGTTACAAAATTTACCAATAATGTAAGATGGACCCCCTAAAATTTTATTTATTGCTTCAAATAACTTTGATATATTTTTAAAAATAGCAATACCTAATTTTAATTCAAGATACTCTTGAATTAAAGTAGGTCTTGCTGCATCTTCAGGTATGATTTCCTTTTCAGATCCATGCAAACTGTCGCATCCGCAGAATTTACTTCTCTGACAGACTATACTCTGAGGACGAGCTTCCTGCTGAGTTCAAACTTTACATTCCTGTCCAGAACAAGGCAAAGGTGAGGTTGTGTCTGTGTGTGTGTGTGTGTGTGTGTGTGTGTGTGTGTGTGTGTGTGTATGGGATGCTCTGTTCCATGAAGAGTCCTACAACTAGAAGTCTCATTAGGGCAGTTGTGGGGGAGAGACCTATATTTGCATTTGGTGCTCTTAGCAAAAATGTCACAGGCCAAAAAATCACTATGGAGGTTGGTGTCTTGCTTGCTTCCCAAAATAAATTCTGGAAGGGCTCCCTGTGCCAATCTTCAAGCACTGCTCAGTGCAGGAATTCACTTGGAAGCATCTCCCCAGAGAAATGGCTGTCGATTTATTTTTATTTTATTTTTCACATTTATACCCCGCCCTTCTCCTGGCAAGGACCCAGGGTGGCGCACAGGCAGTCTTAAAAACCATACAAAAATACATTATTAAAAACTAATTACATTATATCCCATGCTAAAAACCCTTATAAAACCTTACGAATTAAAATTTATCAAAATAAAAGTCAGAAACGGGGGGGGGGGGGGGGCTATGCTAGGCCGGCTTGCTGGAAGTCCCTGCTTGAACACGTTGACTGAAAAAGAGACTGCACTTCTCTTAGTTCCCCTCCCCCCCCCCCCCAACAGGAAGCTGCTCTTCCTGTTAGAATGTTTTTCTATCATTCAGCATTTGAAGGAGGCATTTTAGTAGAGGAGTAGTTCTCACAGTCTGTGGGCAATGCTGCAGTTGTGAGAATGCACAGCACAGGGGCCCTGAGAGGTTTAGGGAGCCCAGCAAGTTCCCCCCTCAGCAGGCCGCATTTCAAACCCCAGTCTCATTTGTGGTTGAGCGCCATGTTCCCAACCAACCCTGCCTTGTGTGTCTAGAGATGCATGCTGCCCCAAAGAGTTGACTTTTTGTGTCCAAGTGAAAGTTTGCTATGCGTATACTGAATAACGTTGTCTCTTTGCACATGTTGCCCAATGCAGCAATGATGGTGTGATGGGGAGCCTCCGGCAGAGACAGTGTGAAGATGCTGATGGAAGAGTATTTTTTTTAAATTAGAAACAAAATGTAGGTGTGGATTTCCTTGAGTAACTATATTTAATAACAGTTGGTATCTGTGATGCTGGGACCAAACAAAAGAAAATATATCATTGTTCCGTGTGAGAGATGGATCGGGCTCCACTTTGAAGTTGTGGATCACTCCTAGGGAGACCATGAATCGTGGAACTGATTTGCATAGCAAGTGGAGGCTTTTGTTGAAGCAGTTCTGAAACCCTGGTGCCCTCGCAGATGCCAGTGGTTTCCTTCTTTGCTCGGTCTCTGTGTTTGCCCCCAGTGCCTGTGAGCTACTCTTGTCCTGGAAGCTGCTATTAAATATTTGATTTTCTTTGTAAGGCTGTGCTGGTCTCTCTTGGCCATTTGGAGCCAAAGGTCCCTCCCTGCCAGGGCAGCGTAAAAGCCCAGGAGGCAGCTTCTCTGTACACCGAGGGTTGGTGCAGAGTCCACAAATTGAACTGAACCATAATAGTTGGCCCATAAATCATGCTAAGCCACGATACATTTTTGCTTCTTGCTATGTGTCCCTGCTGAGCAACAGAAACGGGCATTTTATTGATTGGGAAAGCAAAGGCAGCCTTTGTCTGTCAGGAGACCTAATGGGCAGAGCTGCTGCCGGTCCATCTAGAGAAGAGATTCTGTCAGCCTCTGTCTCCTGGTGATTTTTTCCCCAGCAGGAGGGAATGGCATTTGCAGGCTGGTTCTCCCTGATATTGGAGATGCTTTCTAAACTTTGCTCTTTCATTAATCAAGGGACCATCCCAGCTTGGCTTGGCTTCCGCTGCAGACATCTGACAAGGGACAGGGCTGGTCAGTTTTTGTTCTGGCTCGCTTTTGGTTTGCAGCAAAAGATCAGGGCTTGGGTGAGGGGGAACTTCACACATTCTGATAAAAAATTGACCAAATCCGATGTTGACTGACCATGATTACTTTGGTTTATTAGATTCATATGTTGCAGCCAATAACAAATAAAGTTATAACCAGAAGCCAGCATTGGTTTGTTAAAAACAGATCTTGCCAAACCATTGTTATTTCATTATTCGACAAAGTGCAGACCAGCAAGATGCTGTGGACATACCGGTAGTATACTTAGATTTCAGGAAGGCATTTGACAAAGTAGACAACACCCTATTTCTTGGTAAGATAGAAAAAAGTGGGAGAAGACAGCATCACCACCAGATGGATCTGTAACAAACCCTACTCAACGAGTAGTCCTTAATGAGTCCTTAATTTACATGGGGGGAGCTAAGCAGTGGGGTACCACAAGGCTCTGTCTTAGGCTCAGGACTCTTCAATATCTTCATAAATGACTCCGATGAGAAGGGGAACTCGTCAGGTTTGCAAATTACACCAAGCTAGCAGGAATCACCAACACCCCAAAAAGCTCAGGATCCAAAAAGACCTTGACAGACTTGCACAATGGGCCTTATCCCACAAAATGAAATGTAGCATGGAGAAAAGCAAGATTTTATATCAAGGCAGGAAAAACCAATGGTACAAGGACAGATGAGGCGAGATCTGGCTCAAAAACAGTAACTCTGGGAGGGGCCTTAGAGTCCTAGTGGACGATTATTTATTCAAATTTATATCCTGCCCTATCTCCCTTGCGGAGGTGAACAGGCAATCATTTAACACGATTATTGAAACATGAGTTGGCAGTGTGCAGCAACCCAAAAAGCTAATATAATCCTTGGTTCCATAGAATCAAAATCACATGAAGTATTAGTACCGTTCTATAAAGCCCTAGTAAAGGCCACACCTGGAATCCTGCATCCAGTTTTGGTCAGTGCACTACAACAGGGGTCTCCAACCTTTGCAACTTTAGGTCTGGGGGACTTCAGCTCCAGCTTTGCTGGCTGGAAAGTTGCAAAGGTTAGAGACCCCTGCACTACAAAACAGACAGTGCAAAGAAGAACAACTTAAGATGATTAAAGGCTTGGAGACAAAAACATGAATGGCTGCAGGATTTGGGTTCCGGCTATTTTAGAAGAAAGAACTGGGGGGACATGAGAACAGTATTCCAGTATTTGAGAGACTGCCACAAAGATGGAGGGACAAGAAACTGATGGAAGGAGAGAAGCTAGAATAAGGAGAAATTTCCTAACAGCAGGACAATTATCCACTGGAACAGCTGGCCTTTGGAAATTTGGGTGCTTCATCACTGGATATTTTTAAGAAGAGACTGGGCAGCCCCTTGAAATAGTCCATGGTCTCTTGCTTGAATAGAGGTGTGGACCAAAAGACCATTTAGTGACCGTTCAAAGTTACAACGGCCCTAAAAAAAGAGACTTGGAACTGATTTTCACACTTAGGATTGTTGCGAGAAACCCTTGGCCACATGATCCAAGTTCAGCCCCTTGGCCACTGTTTCATGGGATGGTCCCAGTGTCCTGCGATCGTGTGATCACCTTTTATAACCTGGCAAGCACTAGGCAAAGCCAGGGTCACTTGACAACCTTGTTAACTAGCATAACTGCATTGATTCACCCTAACCCTTATTTATTTTATTCGAATTTATACCCCACACCTTCTCCAAAAAGGACCCAGGGCGGCGCACAGGAAATTTAAAAAACATAACAATTATAACAAAATACAAAATTTAAAAACATATTAAATCCCTACCCTGTGCTAAAATCGTATAAAATCCCCCAAATTAAAACTATCTAAGAACGGTCACAACGGGAGGTTACGCTAGGCCGGATTGATGGAAAAGGTGTGTCTTTAGACACTGGCGGAAGAGGCAGAGGTCTGAGATGGTGCGTAGTTCAGGGGGTAAGTTGTTCCAAAGGGTAGGGCCCGCCACAGAGGCCCTTCCCCTGGGTGTCGCCAACCGGCATTGCCCGGCCGACGGCACCCTGAGAAGGCCCTCTGTGGGAGCGGATCAGACGAAGGGATGTATGGGGCAGGAGACGGTCTCGCATATAACTAGGTCCCGAGCCATGGAGCGCTTTAAAGATGGTCGTCAAAACCTTGAAGCGCACCCGAAAGACCACAGGAAGCCAGTGCAGCTCACGCAGGAGAGGTGTTATGTGGGAGCATCTAGAGGCTCCCATAATCACCTGCGCGGCTGCATTCTGGACTAGCTGTAGCTTTCGAGTGCACCTCAAGGGAAGCTCCATGTAGAGAGCGTTACAGTAGTCGAGTCGGGACGTCACGAGTGCTTGAGTGCTTAACTGTGGCAAGAAAGGTTTAAAGGGGAAACTAAACAAATGTTGGGCTCAGTTGACATAAGTCAAGGAAGACCTGTATAAGATGCATACTGTATTTTTTGGACTATAAGACGCACCATGATTTCAAAGAGGTAAGGAAAAATAGGTTTTGTCCTCACAACCACGGTGTTTTTGCCTTCTCTCACCCCCCAGGAGCACTGCAGGCTTCAGCGGGACTGGAGGAAGGCAAAAACGGCCCATTTTTGTGAGAAACGGCCCATTTTTTTTTGCAAAAATGGGAAACGGGCAGGCTTCAGGAGGCCCAAAATAGCTGTATTCAGTGTATAAGACGCACCAACATTTCCGTGCTCTTTTAGGGGGGAAGGTGCGTCTTATACTCAGAAAAATGCAGTACATGCCCACCATAAATGACTAACGGGTGAATTGCTGGGAGTCCTCCAGTAGAGATGGCCTCCAGCTGAAGGGCTGCCCACCCTCCGTCCTTGTGGGGCTGCCAGAGGCAAAATGGAAGAAGCTGCCATTGCAAGCAGGGCGGGAAAGGAGCCGCCAAAGGTTCCAGCAGGGGCTCTGGCTGGCTTTGCACCCGAACTCTTCCAGCCTAGGTAGAACCAGTTTGGTGTAGCGGTGAAGGCACAAAGCCAGTGAGTGATCTTGAGCCAGGCCCACCTCGGTCCTACGAAGGAGGCATGGCGAGGACAAAAAGGGTGCTGAGAAAACGGCAGAGATTCATCCAGGGGTCAAAAAGCCGAAAGCAAATCCCGGGATGACTTGGGGTGTTGGGCACAGGAATTCTCTCCATCCATCTGGGAGGATTCATAACACGACCAAGTTTGGTGCCAGGGCAGGGAAAAATAAAGTGACGAAAGGGCTGCGGTCTAAATGCCAACAAAATAGACACACACACACACACTCTGCCCCTTGATGGATGGCGGCCTGCAATCCTGCTCCCGCTTGCTCAGCACTTTTTCTGCTATGAATGGAAAGGAAGGCGGCCATCATGAGACCTTTGCAGATTTTTCCCTGCAAAAGAGAAATACAGTCACCTTTCTCTTCCTTGAAGTGGCCACCAGGTGGCGCTCTTCTGGTGTGTCCCTTGAGACTGTCCAAGGAACTCTTGAAGTTCCTCCTGGCTCCCACTTCCAAAGCCATCTCAACCCCACCCCCCCGCCCTTCCGAGTGCTGGGTGGGCTTCAGCATCTCTTACTGGACTCCCAAGACTCAAAACGGCAGCAGTCCGGATGGCCGGTCAGGGAAAAGGCCGGAAAAGCCTCCGGGGTGAGTTGGGAGGGCAGGGATTCTCCACTCCGGGCCTCGATCACCAGCTTCCCTGCTTGCTTTTGAATGGTAGAAGGGGCAAGGTGGAAACGGCTGGCAGCCTCTCGCCAAGGCCTGGGAGGCTCAGTGGGAAGCTGCTCTGGAGCCCTGAAAAAGGCTTCTTGATTACTGAGCTGGAAGCAGATTTCTGAAAACAGTCCAGACCAGCCTTGTGCAGGGACAACATTGTGGCTGCCTTCACACAACGTGCCCAAAGTCATCGGTACACACGGAAGTCAACGGAGGCTGCCATGTCTGGGCAGTGGTGGGTTTCTGCAGGCTCGCACCTACTCGCGAGAGCCGGTTGGTGAAATTTAGAGAACTGGTGAGAGCGGGTTCCACCGGCGTACCTGGAAGTAAATCTGGTCCGCCGCTGCCAGTGACCCAATGGGAAGGAAAGGAAAGGAAAGGAAAGGAAGGAAGGAAGGAAAGAAAGAAAGAAAGAAAGAAAGAAAGAAAGAAAGAAAGAAAGAAAGAAAGAAAGAAAGAAAGAAAGAAAGAAAGAAAGAAAGAAAGAAAGAAAGAAAGAAAGAGAAAGAATTTATCATCACAATTGAGTCCAAAATTTTGGTTGCTAAGCAAGAGCGTTGTTAAATGAGTTTCACCACATTTTAAAAGGTGGCCACTCCCACCCTGTCACATGACTGCCAAGCCACGCCCACAAAATAGGCCACACGTACAGAGTAGGTTCTAAAAAATTTGAAACCCACCACTGGTTCTGGGTGAAGCCAGCCTGCTTTGTGGGTCAGCTCCACTGGAAAGGAACGTTGGATGAAACCACACTGATTTGTGGTGTGGAAGTCAAGACTTTCAGTGCTGAGTTCCAGAGTGCTCCATCACGGGAGGCTTCTAAGGGGGGAACTGGTCAGCCCCTTGCCTGGCATGGCACAAGGTCCCCTTCGGGGGCAGGGGTTGAACGCCTCCGAGGCTCCTTCCAGCTCTCGTATCCTGTTATTCAGAGTCTCTGGGTTGAGTTGTAGTTGTGTAGACATTGAGTAAAATAAATGTTGGAGCTGTAAAACACTAAAAGCAAATTTGTGAACACAGAATGTACTTTTGTGTTAATGTTAAATATATGTTAATTATAAGGGAATGTAAATTAGTAAAATGGCATCCTATGGGCAGAGAATGCCTACCCATAACTTGTGGGTGGGTGGGTGTTCTGGTCCTGTGATGTTGTTCGATCTCTTCTTGAAAACCTTCAGTGATGGAGCGACCACAACTTCTGGGCGGAAGCCGTTCCACTGATGAGGGTTCTCCCATTTGGACGGAGACTGGAAGAGCTCCCAGAGGCCTTTCTCCTGCCAAGGCTGCCTTGCCAGCTCCCAGGGATTTCTGGCCCTTCTAGGCTGAACCTGGACGCAGCCTGGCCAGAGCCCTCCCTTGCTCCCAAGTGGGCTCCTGGTTCCTCTCCTCCTCCCCCAGTCACAGGCTGGATCTCCCCTCCAAGTGATTCCCTGGGGAGCCCCTGGCCACCTTCTTGGGATCCACCAAGACCTGCTCAGCTGCTCTTCCCAGACAGGGCTCACTTCTCGGAGCTATGGGAACAGGAAAGCCTTTGCAGAAGCCGTTGCGTGGCCAGCCGGAACAAGGGGGAGGGCGAGGGGGCTGGCCGGACAGCAGAAGGCCGTCATTGTCCTCCATTCAGCATCTGGTGCTGGTCCCCTTGACCTCTGCCCGCTTCCTGCCGCCTCTTTCTCCCCCTCCCTCCGGGCTTAGCAAGCTGGGCCTGCTTCCCTTTCTCAGAGGACCCCCTCCTTCAAAGGTCATGGAAGAAAGAGGCTTTTTGCTGCTTCTGGCAGAGCAGAGGGAGGACCCATTGTCCTCTCTGGTAAAATTAAGGATGAAAGGGGCCCTGATGGGTCTTTGCTGGCCGGCAGAGCAGCTCTGCTGTGGGCCCATGGCCTGGAAGTGGTGCCCACTGCCAATGGACAGAGCCCTGGGGCGGGAGGCAGGGTGCCTGGGGGGGGGGTGTTTTTCAGGATCCCTCTTACCAGCCATGATCCTGGCAGGGCTGGAGAGCCAGCGGCCCCCCTGGTCAGCAAGCAGAGTGGCTGCCCCGTGCTCCCTTCATCCAGAACCAATTTCATTGTAATTTTAGTACAATGACAATAAAGATGATTATTATTATTATTGTGCCAGCTGTTTCTGAAGTGCCAACTTTGAGCCCTGGAGTAGACTCGAATCGAATCGAATTTTATTTATAACCTGCTCTCTCTCCCCGAAGGGACTCGAGGCGGGGCACAGGGAATTAAAAACAGTTAAAAAGAATACAAAATTTAAAACAATAAACGTACATAAATACTAACTAAAAGGCATATTAAACAGAAAACCCTGCGCTAAAATTCCCAAATATTTACTAAAAATCCCTAAACAATCAGAAGAGACTATCCTAGGCCGGCCAAGCGAAAAAGCTGTGTTTTTAATTTCAGACGGAAGGAGCGGAGGTCCGTGGTAGTTCTAATATCGGGGGGAAGGTCGTTCCAGAGGGCTGGGCCCGCCACAGAGAAGGTCCTTCCCCTGGGCGTCGCCCGCTGACAAAGTCTAGTGGACGGCACCCGGAGAAGTCCCTCTCTGTGGGAGCGAATCGGCCGCGAGGATGTATGGGGCAGGATCCGATCCCGCAGGTAGCTAGGTCCCGAGCCATGGAGCGCTTTGAAGATGACAACTAACACCTTGAAGCGCACCCGGAAGACGACAGGCAGCCTTAGATGAGCAAATATAAGAGTAGAAAATGCTGGGGAGGAAATCACCTTTGGGAGAAGCATCTCCACAACGAGTGTCAGCCACAGAACAGGGACCTCAGGAGTCCAAGCAGAGCAGAGGAAGAGCGGCTTCTCATTTTGCTCTCCTGAGATCGCTGGATAGCAGGACGTGATAGCAGGAGCAATAGACTTACACCCTGTTGCAGAATGCTCTACAGCAAAGGGTCTGCTGGCTGGGGAATTCTAGGAGCTGAAGTTAGCCAGGCTTAAAGTTGCCAAGGTTGGAGACCCCTGCTTTTCAGCACTCTCAGTGGACAGTTTACGAAGTCAGCCTCTCGCCCCCAACAATCTGACTCCTCATTTTACCAAACTCAGAAGGATGAAGGATGAGACAACCTTGAACCCCATCAGCTGCGGGCAGCATTTGCCTGCTATATCGCCCTTCAGCTGCTGCGCCACCATGGGGATGTATGAGGTCCTTGCAAAAAACTGGAGCGGATTATAAGAACCTAAGAACCTAAGAACAGCCTTGCTGGAAGAGGCCACAGCCCATCCGGTCCAGCCTCCTGTCTCCCACAGTGGCTCCCCATTTGCTTCAGGGTCTTCCCAAGCAGATGTCTTCACCTGCTTGTGATTCCCTGCAAATGGCATTGAGAGAGATCCTGCCTATCTCTCCAACCCGGAGGGTGTCCTTAGGCATCCACCATGATAGCCATGGATACCCTTGTTCTCCATGAACTCCTCTCATCCTTTCTTAAAGGTGTCGAGGCTGACAGCTGTCACCACTTCTTCTGGCAGGGAGTTCCATAGACCAGTGATCCTCTGGGTGAAAAAGTCCTTCCTCTTATTTGTTTGAGGTCTAGCTTCCAAAGGTTTCATGGAGGGCCCCCTAGTTCTAGTGTTGTGCGATAGGGAAAACAGTTTTTCCTCTCCTACTTTGTCCACACCGTGCATGATTTGATAGATTTCAATCAGGTCACCTCTCAGGCGCCGTCGTTCTAGAGTGAAGAGGCCCAGCCGTTGCAGCCTCAGATGGTAAGGAAGGTCTTCCAGCCCCCTAATCATTCTGGTTGCCCTCCTCTGCACCTTTTCCATTTCCATAATCTCCTGAAGGTATGGAGACCATATTATATGTCTGAATACGGCTGAGCATATTCCTGCTCGGATGGACCCTTTTTATAGTTTCCAGCCCAACGGAAGGTTGGAAAGGCCTGATCGAAAGAGACTTGAGATGTCAGCAGGGAATAATCCAAAACCTAAGCAGGAGGTGTGCCATATGGCAGAGAACAGGAGACAGGCTGGCAGGAGAAAGATGGTGCTTGAAAATGGGCTGATTCCATTGACCAGATCCAAGAAAGAACTGCGCCACGGTAGCAGGTGGGCACTCCGCTGTGCAGAAAGACGGGTCCCAGGCAGAGCTGGCATCAGCTTTGGGTCTCAAGACGTTGGCCGAAGGTTCCTTTGGACTTTTGCTTGCAACTGTTCTCTGGCAGCCAAGGGGGCACCATCAGCTGGTGCCACAAACAGGCCTGCCTGAGGCCTGGGGCTCCATTAGCCTCCGCATACAACTTTGTGGGGTTTGCCACGGATTTAAAACTATGAGTAATTCCTGGGTTTCTCTGCTCCTGCGATTATCCATGACAGAAGCCCCCAGGACTCCCTTTCACAGCAGTTTGTGACCTGGTCTTCAGCTGTTCCTCAGAATGCCAGAGCCTCCAGCAGCTGCCCTTGCCCTGAACCAGCTGGACATCCTGCATGATCCAGTCAAAGCATCGCTCAATATTATCCTACCATCAACCGCCTTCCGGGCAGAGAGGAGTTGGAGTGCAAGTGCAGATCCAGGCCAGGCCAAATATTTGAGAGGCGTTTCTCTCATCGGCTTCCCCTGATTGTAGAGCCCCCCCCCGCCTCTCTCTTTGCCTGGCACAGCTGTCAGTCAGAGCCCCCAAACACCTGTGTCATCCTGTCGGTCCAGACTCCTCTAATTGGGTTACCTGAAAACTTCTGTAGTTTTTGTTTCAAATTGGAAATCATTTTGTCGCAAGCAGAAGTATTTTTAAGTAGCTTAAGCAGCCCTTAAATATAACCCTTGAACTGATTTCTTTAGTCTGGAAATAACTTTGGTTCCATAAGCTAAAAGCGGGTTTTTCCTCTTTCAACTGGACAATTTCATCCAAGGCTTTTTCTGGGTGACCTGGATGTGGCCCCGGGGGCTTCTCACCTTCTTCCAGCAGAGAAAAATAGTACTGTCCTTTTCTACCCACCCACCCCCAACACCCTGCTGGCTCCTTCTTCCTCCATTTCCCTTCACCCACCAGCTGGTCCGAGGCAGCTGCAGGGGCGAATTGTTCTGAGAGCTGGCTGAATTCCAGACTCTCCCACTCTGTCCTGCAGACTTTCTCCACTGGAGCAGCGGCTTCTCCCTGGCACAACATCCAGCTCCTGGCACTGAACGTGGAAGAAGAAGTCTGCGGAGGTTCTCCATCATCCTGGTCACGGTTGTCCCAAAGGTGCCTTTTCAGGAGGCCACTGGACTTTCTGGTTTCTTTTTCTTTGAGGACGTTTCGCTCCTCATCCAAGAAGCTTCTTCAGCTCTGACAGGATAGTGGGGAGTGGAAGGATTTAAACTCCTTGCACACAGCTGGCCATTGGCCTCCTTTTAGAGGGTCCTTGAGGCCACCTGGAGGTTTATCTGTGTCCTCGGGGTCACCTGAGGGGTGCAAATGGTTCCTGTAGTTTCCAGTTTCCTACTCCCACACCATTCCAAGGGCCTTCTTCCCAAATTGTATGGCTAAAAATCTGTAGAGATTCTTCAGTCATCTGTTCTGGGGCCCCTTTCTCCGACTAATACAAGACTGGCTGCCTGCCACTAACTCTTGGCTGCTTGCCTGAATGACTCTTAACAGATACAAAGCTTCCTAACACGACTAAACACGCACCTGGAAATCAAACATTGTTCTCTGCAAAGATCTCTTCAGCACAAACTTCCTTTTAAACCCTCTTGGGAGGGGCCAGTCATTAGGCAGCTGGGATTAATTCAACTCCATATTCGCTTCTGGCGTAATTGAAGCCTCCTCTTCTCAGCCCTTCTCAATCTAGCATCAGGGACAAACTGGCCTTGATCCTCCCCACTATTCCAAGACCCAGGTGCCTCCTGATGACCAGCCGGGCTCTCTGTTCTCTCAAGGTCTCCCTCCTCCTCCAGAGCAGACTCATAGGACCCCTCACTAGAGGAGTCCATCAGCAGCTCATCCGGAGCCGGCTGGGCCACAACAGTCACCTAGGTCATGGTTGTCCCAAAGGTGTTTTTTCAGGAGGCAACTGGGCTTTCTTGGTTTTTCTTTGACCCCTTTGAATAGTGTGGGAGGAGGAATGGATTTCCAGAGAAAGAAATTGCAGACTAGAGGAACCAGGAGTGCTACTCATATGACCCTGAGGACCCAGATAAACCTCCAGGTGGCCTCAATGACCCTCTAAAAGGATACAGATGACCAGCTGTCTGCAAGGAGTATCAATCCTTAAGACACTTCTTTTCCAGCAAGCTGGACTGGCGTAGAACGGGAATTTTAGAACAATAGAGCCTCAGCCAAGTTAGATAGGTTTTTTAATGGGATTTTAGCACAGGTTTTCCATTTAATTTCTTTTTAACTTTTGTATATTGTTATTTATTGTAAATTTTAATGTCCTGTGCACCGCCCAGAGTCCGTCTCGACGGAGATTGGTGCGGTTAACAAATCGAATAAATAAATATAAATATATAAATATACATATAAATCCTCCCATTCCCCACTATCCTGTCAGAGCTGAAGAAGCTTCTTGGAAAACAAATGAAATGTCTTCAAAGAAAAAAAAAGGAGGTCCAGTTGCCTCCAGAAAAAGCACCTTTAGGGCAACCTGGAAGAACTTCAAGTAGCCATCTGGGCTGAATCTTTTTGGCCCCTGAAGTGGATCTCTCAAGGATGGTGTGTCCGTTGCTTTGGAATCAATTAGAGCTTAATAAAGGCAACAATGACCAGTTTTCTCGTTCCTTGATTTCCTGCCCTTCAGCCACGGCACCATGATTTGGGTCTCTGCCTGGCTCTCCGCCGATGTTCACTGCTAAGATGGGCATCAAAGTTTCCCAAATTTGCCCAAAGTTTCCGTTGCTAAGCAAGACCGTTGTTAAGGGGCTTTTGCACCATTTTTCAACCTTTTCCGTCACGGTTGTTGAATCACTGCAGTTGCGAAGTGGATCTGGTTTCCCCATGGACTTCGCTTGTCAGGAAGTCGCAAAAGGGGATCATGTGACCCAGGACGCGGCGACCGTCATAAGTACATGCCAGTTGCTAAGCGTCCACATTTTAATCATGGTTGTTCGTGTGAATGTCACTTTTTTGTGTGCCATTGTCACTTGGGTCCCTAAACACGTGGTTGACAGTCGAGGGTCAAACCCAAGTGCCCATTTCACTTTTCCCCACCTGGACTGAGCTGGCACATCAGCCCCATCTCAGGGGGAGGCTGAACTGATTTCCTTGGCAACCAGTAACGACGGTGGGTCTTCGGTGGAGCCAGGCTTCAGGGAAACCCTCCTGCCAAATTCTAGCTTGGGCCATTCTGCCTTCTGGCTGGAGTTGTTCAAAAGCAGGAAGGGCAAACTTTTTATAAAAATGACATTGTTTGATTGCATTTAAAACTACGCAGGACGAGGGCCAGTGTTTGCCCCAGATTTAATGAGCAAAAAGGCTTTGCAGACTCCTGGTATTGAGATATTGAGTGCATCTATAACAACAGAACAATGTCCATATTCGATCTGCCAGGAACTTTGCCCTGGAAATTTCCACTTCCATTCGGACTGATTCTGCCCGCCAGCTGGAAAGGACACTCTGCCATTTATTTGCTTGAGTGCCTTTTTTATTAATTGCATGAGCAGCTGGATGGATTTGTTCTTGCACCGTCCAGATTCCTCTTAAGGAAAGACGTTGACAGGATGCAGATGATGATGTACGAACTACATTGCTGGAATGTCCAACGGTCAGCTGAAAGCCGAAGACAGAAGCTGCTCAGTGTGGACTTCAGCAGAGCCCTGGGCCTGCTTCAACCCCACTCTCTTCCTTCAGGGGGGAAGAAAGCCGGCCTTTGTCCTACGCTTGTGGGCCAGCTTCAGATTCAAGGACAGGGCAAAATTCCTTCCTTCCTCCACAGCTTCTCATCACAAGGACTTTCCTTTGCTTTGGGGGGTGGGGGTGGAAGTGAAGTGCAGGATTTCCAGGCAGATGTAGAAGGTTGGGTTTGCCTAATCGTCTTCTCACCATACAAATGTTTGAGGAACCGCTGTTATCATAGTGTTGGAAGAAATATCCATCTGGTTCAGGTCCAAGCTGAGAGAAAGGCACTGGACAAAAATGGAGGCTTGAGGCTGCTTGGAAGGATGGCTTAATGATGAAGCAGAACCACCAAGCCCATGGTTCTGGTGCAGCTGACCACATGGAGCTGAGAGTGGGTGGTTTTGATACCGTCTCTTGGGTTTTGCACTTGAACTTCCTGTGCAAGAACATATATTCTATTGGCTGTTGTCAGACTCCCATTGGGCCACGTAGAGGTCATAGTTGGCTCTGTACGTTGTCTGAGCTCCAAGGTTTGGTTGAAGTTCCTGTAGGGTGATGCAATGTCCTTAGGAGATTGTGCAATGCAGTGAGCTCCGTGTTTTAGTGGGTTAATCCTATGAAGTCCTGGAGGGTCAGGTCCTGAACCCCTTCACCCTGGAGCTGAAGGTCTTTTGTTTGGTAGATGGGCTGGCCCAGTCCTTCTCAACGGGCACCAAGTATCTGCAGGGAGCTGAAGCTCTGAGTTTCTGTCTCCCTTAAGATTTTTTCTTTTTCTTTTAGGGGAAATATTTTGTCCTGCCTTTTTAAAATATTCCTCACAGTATTTCATTTTTCTAGGAAGGGGGGTGGCGGCTTCCCACAATAGAGTTCGAAGGTCCCCTAATTAAACCTTTTGTGTCACTGATGACCCTCCAGTTGTTGTATGAAGGCCTCCTGCAAAGGACCATCCCATGGATGACAGGAGGGCCTGTTCTGCTGGCTGGCAGCTTATGCAATCAAGCCATCCCTCCTCATGCTTCCTTGCACTATAGTAGGAATAGTCATTTATTGACTGATTGCTCTTGTAGCCTTATCAATAAGATAAAAGACAGCTTGAAATAATTTTGAAATAAGAAAGGAGGAAATAAAGTGACAAAATACAAGTGTGTTACTAAAGACAGACAGCAATCAGATAAATCAATCTCCCTTTGTAGGGTACCCCAATTTGTTCAATGTGTAGGATGACTGACAGTTATAAACCTAGCAGTTCTATGACCAATATGCACATTTGAGCCCAGGAGGAAATAGGACAATCTGTGGTTCAAATTCCACAGAGCTCTTCTTTCCAAAAGGATGCTAAGTATTTAAGCCTTATGGAGGCAAACAAAATATGAGAAATATTTTCAGCGGCTGGATTTCCGTACAGGTTCTCTCAAAATGTGACACGGTAGAAGTGCCCCTATTTGGCCACGGAGTCCAATAACTCAAATCTTGCTCTTCAAGAGGCCTTGCTTAAAGGCGGTCAGATTCAATGGTAAGTATTGTTCTGGATTTTTAAAAAATACTTTTATTCTTGACCAACCAATGTAGGGATCTTTTTTCAGCCAAGAATTCCATGTCAGTTGGATGACCAAGACTCATGGCTTAAGACCGTCCCTTGCCTGTGAGGCCAATTGAGAGCGGACGCTGGGTAGAAAACTGGGCCACACTCACCTGTCTGGCTAGGGCCATTTCGGGAAACCTTTCAGGGCCCCTTAAAAGGATCCTCGGCTTCTCAACCATGTGACAATTTTAGTTATTAGACCGCTATGTTTATTTTATTTTATTTTTATTTTATTAAATTTATACCCCGCCCTTCTCCTTGTTAGGACCCAGGGCGGCGCACAGGCATTATTAAAACCACAAAATACAATATCAATTAAAATATATTAAATTACTAGACCCGTGCTAAAAACCCATGTTAAAACCATACCAAATTAATTTATTTTTAAAAAGTCAGAAGTAGGGGCTATCCTAGGCCGGCTTGTTGGAATAGATACGTCTTAAGACGTTGGCGGAAGAGGTGGAGGTCCGAGATAGTGCGAAGGTCGGGGGGTAGGTCGTTCCAGAGGGCCGGGCCCGCCACAGAGAAGGCCCTTCCCCTGGGTGTCGCCAACCGGCATTGCCCCGCTGACGGCACCCGGAGAAGACCCTCTCTGTGGGAGCGGATCGGACGAAGGGAGGTATGGGGCAGGAGGCGGTCTCGTATATAGCTAGGCCCCGAGCCATGGAGCGATTTAAAGATGGTCGTCAGCACCTTGAAGCGCACTCGAAAGGCCACAGGCAGCCAGTGCAGCTCGCGCAGGAGAGGTGTTACGTGGGTTTGCCTTGAGGCACCCATAATCACCCGCGCGGCCGCATTCTGTACTAACTGTAGCTCTTGAGTGCACCTCAAGGGGAGCCCCATGTAGAGAGCGTTACAGTAATCCAGCCGGGATGTCACAAGCGCTTGAGTGACTGTGCGAAGGGCTCCCCGGTCCAGTAAGGGGCGCAACTGGCGTATCAGGCGTACCTGATAGAACGCCCCCCTGGCCACAGCCATCACATGGTCCTCCATGGACAGCCGGGAATCCAGGAGGACGCCCAAGTTGCGCGCCCTCTCCACGGGGGCCAGTTGTTCGCCCCCAATGGCCAGTGTTAGACTTATCTGGCTGAACCGGGGTGCCGGAAACCACAGCCACTCGGTCTTGGACGGGTTGAGCTTGAGTTTGTTACTACCCATCCAGATCCGTACGGCCTCCAGACACCGGGACAGCACCTGGACGGCATCGTTGGGGGTGGTTTGGGGTGGATATGTACAACTGAATGTCATCAGCGTACAGATGGTATTCCACCCCAAAACCACGGATGATCTCGCCCAGCGGCTTCATGTAGGTGTTAAACAGGAGTGGCGAGAGGACCGACCCCTGAGGGACCCCACATGTGAGTGGCCTCGGGGACAACCTCTGCCCTCCTGCCAACACCCATTACGACCGACCAGAGAGGTAGGACGAGAACCACCGTAGGACGGTGCCTCTCAGCCCCAACCCCCCCAATCGGTGCAATAAGATACCATGGTCGATGGTATCAAAAGCCGCTGAGAGGTTTAATAGGACAAGGATAGAGGAACAACCTCTATCCCGTGCCCTCCAGAGATCATCCACCAACGCGACCAATGCCGTTTCGGTGCTGTGACCGGGCCGGAAGCCGGACTGGCACGGGTCTAGATAATCAACTTCCTCCAGATGTCGGGGAAACTGTTGGGCCACCACACTCTCAACAACCTTCACTAAAAAGTGAAGGTTGGAGACGGGACGATAGTTCTCTAATAAAGCTGTAAGGAATTAATACTTTTTTCGGCTCTGATCACAAAGATGTGTCCTTATCCATTCCTGGGCTACATTTTAAAAATGGACTGTACTTGTTCAAGTGGGGCAGCTTTATTCAGCCCCCCGCAATTCTTGTTCAAGTGGAGCAGCTTTATTCAGCCCCCCACAATTCTTGTTCAAGTGGAGCAGCTTTATTCAGCCCCCCGCAATTCTTGTTCAAGTGGAGCAGCTTTATTCAGCCCCCCGCAATTCTTGTTCAAGTGGAGCAGCTTTATTCAGCCCCCCGTAATTCTTGTTCAAGTGGGGCAGCTTTATTCAGCCCCCCACAACTCTTGCTCAAGTGGGACAGCTTTATTCAGCCCCCCACAATTCTTGTTCAAGTGGAGCAGCTTTATTCAGCCCCCCACAACTCTTGTTCAAGTGGAGCAGCTTTATTCGGCCCCCCACAACTCTTGCTCAAGTGGAGCAGCTTTATTCGGCCCCCCACAACTCTTGTTCAAGTGGGGCAGCTTTATTCAGCCCCCCACAACTCTTGTTCAAGTGGAGCAGCTTTATTCAGCCCCCCACAACTCTTGCTCAAGTGGAGCAGCTTTATTCAGCCCCCCACAACTCTTGTTCAAGTGGAGCAGCTTTATTCAGCCCCCCACAACTCTTGTTCAAGTGGGACAGCTTTATTCGGCCCCCCACAACTCTTGCTCAAGTGGGGCAGCTTTATTCAGCCCCCCACAACTCTTGTTCAAGTGGAGCAGCTTTATTCAGCCCCCCACAACTCTTGCTCAAGTGGGACAGCTTTATTCAGCCCCCCACAATTCTTGTTCAAGTGGGGCAGCTTTATTCAGCCCCCCACAACTCTTGTTCAAGTGGGGCAGCTTTATTCAGCCCCCCACAACTCTTGTTCAAGTGGGGCAGCTTTATTCAGCCCCCCACAACTCTTGTTCAAGTGGAGCAGCTTTATTCAGCCCCCCACAATTCTTGCTCAAGTGGGGCAGCTTTATTCGGCCCCCCACAATTCTTGTTCAAGTGGAGCAGCTTTATTCGCCCCCCCACAACTCTTGTTCAAGTGGGGCAGCTTTATTCAGCCCCCCACAACTCTTGTTCAAGTGGGGCAGCTTTATTCAGCCCCCCACAACTCTTGCTCAAGTGGGGCAGCTTTATTCGGCCCCCCACAACTCTTGCTCAAGTGGGACAGCTTTATTCAGCCCCCCACAACTCTTGTTCAAGTGGGACAGCTTTATTCAGCCCCCCACAACTCTTGTTCAAGTGGAGCAGCTTTATTCGGCCCCCCACAACTCTTGTTCAAGTGGAGCAGCTTTATTCGGCCCCCCACAATTCTTGCTCAAGTGGAGCAGCTTTATTCAGCCCCCCACAACTCTTGTTCAAGTGGGGCAGCTTTATTCGGCCCCCACAACTCTTGCTCAAGTGGAGCAGCTTTATTCGGCCCCCCACAACTCTTGTTCAAGTGGAGCAGCTTTATTCAGCCCCCCACAACTCTTGTTCAAGTGGAGCAGCTTTATTCAGCCCCCCACAACTCTTGCTCAAGTGGAGCAGCTTTATTCGGCCCCCCACAACTCTTGTTCAAGTGGAGCAGCTTTATTCAGCCCCCCACAACTCTTGTTCAAGTGGGGCAGCTTTATTCAGCCCCCCACAACTCTTGCTCAAGTGGAGCAGCTTTATTCAGCCCCCCACAACTCTTGTTCAAGTGGAGCAGCTTTATTCGGCCCCCCACAATTCTTGTTCAAGTGGAGCAGCTTTATTCAGCCCCCCACAACTCTTGTTCAAGTGGGGCAGCTTTATTCGGCCCCCACAACTCTTGCTCAAGTGGAGCAGCTTTATTCAGCCCCCCACAACTCTTGCTCAAGTGGGGCAGCTTTATTCGGCCCCCACAACTCTTGCTCAAGTGGAGCAGCTTTATTCAGCCCCCCACAACTCTTGTTCAAGTGGAGCAGCTTTATTCAGCCCCCCACAACTCTTGCTCAAGTGGAGCAGCTTTATTCGGCCCCCCACAACTCTTGTTCAAGTGGAGCAGCTTTATTCAGCCCCCCACAACTCTTGCTCAAGTGGGGCAGCTTTATTCAGCCCCCCACAATTCTTGTTCAAGTGGGGCAGCTTTATTCGGCCCCCACAACTCTTGCTCAAGTGGGGCAGCTTTATTCAGCCCCCCACAACTCTTGTTCAAGTGGAGCAGCTTTATTCAGCCCCCCACAACTCTTGTTCAAGTGGGGCAGCTTTATTCGGCCCCCCACAACTCTTGTTCAAGTGGAGCAGCTTTATTCAGCCCCCCACAACTTTTGCTCAAGTGGGACAGCTTTATTCAGCCCCCCACAACTCTTGTTCAAGTGGGACAGCTTTATTCGGCCCCCCACAACTCTTGTTCAAGTGGAGCAGCTTTATTCGGCCCCCCACAACTCTTGTTCAAGTGGGACAGCTTTATTCAGCCCCCCACAACTCTTGTTCAAGTGGGGCAGCTTTATTCGGCCCCCCACAACTCTTGTTCAAGTGGGACAGCTTTATTCAGCCCCCCACAACTCTTGTTCAAGTGGGACAGCTTTATTCAGCCCCCCACAACTCTTGTTCAAGTGGGGCAGCTTTATTCGGCCCCCACAACTCTTGCTCAAGTGGAGCAGCTTTATTCAGCCCCCCACAACTCTTGTTCAAGTGGAGCAGCTTTATTCGGCCCCCCACAACTCTTGTTCAAGTGGAGCAGCTTTATTCGGCCCCCCACAACTCTTGTTCAGGTGGAGCAGCTTTATTCGGCCCCCCACAATTCTTGCTCAAGTGGGACAGCTTTATTCAGCCCCCCACAATTCTTGCTCAAGTGGGACAGCTTTATTCAGCCCCCCACAATTCTTGCTCAAGTGGGACAGCTTTATTCGGCCCCCCACAATTCTTGCTCAAGTGGAGCAGCTTTATTCGGCCCCCCACAATTCTTGCTCAAGTGGGACAGCTTTATTCAGCCCCCCACAATTCTTGCTCAAGTGGGACAGCTTTATTCAGCCCCCCACAATTCTTGCTCAAGTGGAGCAGCTTTATTCGGCCCCCCACAATTCTTGCTCAAGTGGGGCAGCTTTATTCGGCCCCCCACAATTCTTGCTCAAGTGGAGCAGCTTTATTCGGCCCCCCACAATTCTTGTTCAAGTGGAGCAGCTTTATTCAGCCCCCCACAACTCTTGCTCAAGTGGAGCAGCTTTATTCAGCCCCCCACAACTCTTGTTCAAGTGGGACAGCTTTATTCGGCCCCCCACAACTCTTGTTCAAGTGGGGCAGCTTTATTCAGCCCCCCACAACTCTTGTTCAAGTGGGGCAGCTTTATTCAGCCCCCCACAACTCTTGCTCAAGTGGAGCAGCTTTATTCAGCCCCCCACAACTCTTGTTCAAGTGGAGCAGCTTTATTCAGCCCCCCACAACTCTTGTTCAAGTGGGGCAGCTTTATTCGGCCCCCACAACTCTTGTTCAAGTGGAGCAGCTTTATTCAGCCCCCCACAACTCTTGTTCAAGTGGGGCAGCTTTATTCAGCCCCCCACAACTCTTGTTCAAGTGGAGCAGCTTTATTCAGCCCCCCACAACTCTTGTTCAAGTGGAGCAGCTTTATTCAGCCCCCCACAACTCTTGTTCAAGTGGAGCAGCTTTATTCAGCCCCCCACAACTCTTGCTCAAGTGGAGCAGCTTTATTCGGCCCCCCACAACTCTTGTTCAAGTGGAGCAGCTTTATTCAGCCCCCCACAACTCTTGTTCAAGTGGGGCAGCTTTATTCAGCCCCCCACAACTCTTGCTCAAGTGGAGCAGCTTTATTCGGCCCCCACAACTCTTGTTCAAGTGGAGCAGCTTTATTCAGCCCCCCACAACTCTTGCTCAAGTGGGGCAGCTTTATTCAGCCCCCCACAACTCTTGTTCAAGTGGAGCAGCTTTATTCAGCCCCCCACAACTCTTGTTCAAGTGGGGCAGCTTTATTCGGCCCCCACAACTCTTGCTCAAGTGGAGCAGCTTTATTCAGCCCCCCACAACTCTTGTTCAAGTGGAGCAGCTTTATTCAGCCCCCCACAACTCTTGCTCAAGTGGAGCAGCTTTATTCGGCCCCCCACAACTCTTGTTCAAGTGGAGCAGCTTTATTCAGCCCCCCACAACTCTTGTTCAAGTGGGGCAGCTTTATTCAGCCCCCCACAACTCTTGCTCAAGTGGAGCAGCTTTATTCGGCCCCCCACAACTCTTGTTCAAGTGGAGCAGCTTTATTCAGCCCCCCACAACTCTTGTTCAAGTGGAGCAGCTTTATTCAGCCCCCCACAACTCTTGCTCAAGTGGGGCAGCTTTATTCAGCCCCCCACAACTCTTGTTCAAGTGGAGCAGCTTTATTCAGCCCCCCACAACTCTTGTTCAAGTGGGGCAGCTTTATTCGGCCCCCACAACTCTTGTTCAAGTGGAGCAGCTTTATTCGGCCCCCACAACTCTTGTTCAAGTGGGGCAGCTTTATTCAGCCCCCCACAACTCTTGTTCAAGTGGAGCAGCTTTATTCAGCCCCCCACAACTCTTGCTCAAGTGGAGCAGCTTTATTCAGCTCCCCACAACTCTTGTTCAAGTGGAGCAGCTTTATTCAGCCCCCCACAACTCTTGCTCAAGTGGAGCAGCTTTATTCGGCCCCCCACAACTCTTGTTCAAGTGGAGCAGCTTTATTCAGCCCCCCACAACTCTTGTTCAAGTGGGGCAGCTTTATTCAGCCCCCCACAACTCTTGCTCAAGTGGAGCAGCTTTATTCGGCCCCCACAACTCTTGTTCAAGTGGAGCAGCTTTATTCAGCCCCCCACAACTCTTGCTCAAGTGGGGCAGCTTTATTCAGCCCCCCACAACTCTTGTTCAAGTGGAGCAGCTTTATTCAGCCCCCCACAACTCTTGTTCAAGTGGGGCAGCTTTATTCGGCCCCCACAACTCTTGCTCAAGTGGAGCAGCTTTATTCGGCCCCCCACAACTCTTGTTCAAGTGGAGCAGCTTTATTCAGCCCCCCACAACTCTTGTTCAAGTGGGGCAGCTTTATTCAGCCCCCCACAACTCTTGCTCAAGTGGAGCAGCTTTATTCGGCCCCCCACAACTCTTGTTCAAGTGGAGCAGCTTTATTCAGCCCCCCACAACTCTTGTTCAAGTGGAGCAGCTTTATTCGGCCCCCCACAATTCTTGTTCAAGTGGAGCAGCTTTATTCAGCCCCCCACAACTCTTGCTCAAGTGGAGCAGCTTTATTCAGCCCCCCACAATTCTTGTTCAAGTGGAGCAGCTTTATTCGGCCCCCCACAATTCTTGTTCAAGTGGAGCAGCTTTATTCAGCCCCCCACAACTCTTGTTCATGTGGAGCAGCTTTATTCAGCCCCCCACAACTCTTGTTCAAGTGGAGCAGCTTTATTCGGCCCCCCACAATTCTTGTTCAAGTGGAGCAGCTTTATTCGGCCCCCCACAATTCTTGCTCAAGTGGAGCAGCTTTATTCAGCCCCCCACAACTCTTGCTCAAGTGGAGCAGCTTTATTCAGCCCCCCACAATTCTTGTTCAAGTGGAGCAGCTTTATTCAGCCCCCCACAATTCTTGTTCAAGTGGAGCAGCTTTATTCGGCCCCCCACAATTCTTGTTCAAGTGGAGCAGCTTTATTCGGCCCCCCACAATTCTTGCTCAAGTGGAGCAGCTTTATTCAGCCCCCCACAACTCTTGTTCAAGTGGAGCAGCTTTATTCAGCCCCCCACAATTCTTGTTCAAGTGGAGCAGCTTTATTCGGCCCCCCACAACTCTTGTTCAAGTGGGGCAGCTTTATTCAGCCCCCCACAACTCTTGTTCAAGTGGAGCAGCTTTATTCGGCCCCCCACAACTCTTGTTCAAGTGGGGCAGCTTTATTCAGCCCCCCACAATTCTTGTTCAAGTGGAGCAGCTTTATTCGGCCCCCCACAATTCTTGTTCAAGTGGAGCAGCTTTATTAGGCCCCCCACAACTCTTGCTCAAGTGGGGCAGCTTTATTCGGCCCCCCACAACTCTTGCTCAAGTGGGGCAGCTTTATTCGGCCCCCCACAACTCTTGTTCAAGTGGGGCAGCTTTATTCAGCCCCCCACAACTCTTGTTCAAGTGGAGCAGCTTTATTCGGCCCCCCACAACTCTTGTTCAAGTGGAGCAGCTTTATTCGGCCCCCCACAACTCTTGCTCAAGTGGAGCAGCTTTATTCAGCCCCCCACAACTCTTGTTCAAGTGGAGCAGCTTTATTCAGCCCCCCACAACTCTTGTTCAAGTGGGGCAGCTTTATTCGGCCCCCCACAACTCTTGTTCAAGTGGAGCAGCTTTATTCAGCCCCCCACAACTCTTGCTCAAGTGGGACAGCTTTATTCAGCCCCCCACAACTCTTGTTCAAGTGGGACAGCTTTATTCGGCCCCCCACAACTCTTGCTCAAGTGGGGCAGCTTTATTCGGCCCCCCACAACTCTTGCTCAAGTGGGGCAGCTTTATTCGGCCCCCCACAATTCTTGTTCAAGTGGAGCAGCTTTATTCAGCCCCCCACAACTCTTGTTCAAGTGGAGCAGCTTTATTCAGCCCCCCACAACTCTTGTTCAAGTGGGGCAGCTTTATTCGGCCCCCCACAACTCTTGTTCAAGTGGAGCAGCTTTATTCAGCCCCCCACAACTCTTGCTCAAGTGGGACAGCTTTATTCAGCCCCCCACAACTCTTGTTCAAGTGGGACAGCTTTATTCGGCCCCCCACAACTCTTGTTCAAGTGGAGCAGCTTTATTCAGCCCCCCACAACTCTTGTTCAAGTGGGACAGCTTTATTCAGCCCCCCACAACTCTTGTTCAAGTGGGACAGCTTTATTCGGCCCCCCACAACTCTTGTTCAAGTGGAGCAGCTTTATTCAGCCCCCCACAACTCTTGTTCAAGTGGGGCAGCTTTATTCGGCCCCCCACAATTCTTGTTCAAGTGGAGCAGCTTTATTCGGCCCCCCACAATTCTTGCTCAAGTGGAGCAGCTTTATTCAGCCCCCCACAACTCTTGTTCAAGTGGAGCAGCTTTATTCAGCCCCCCACAATTCTTGTTCAAGTGGAGCAGCTTTATTCGGCCCCCCACAACTCTTGTTCAAGTGGGGCAGCTTTATTCAGCCCCCCACAACTCTTGTTCAAGTGGAGCAGCTTTATTCGGCCCCCCACAACTCTTGTTCAAGTGGGGCAGCTTTATTCAGCCCCCCACAATTCTTGTTCAAGTGGAGCAGCTTTATTCGGCCCCCCACAATTCTTGTTCAAGTGGAGCAGCTTTATTCGGCCCCCCACAACTCTTGCTCAAGTGGGGCAGCTTTATTCGGCCCCCCACAACTCTTGCTCAAGTGGGGCAGCTTTATTCGGCCCCCCACAACTCTTGTTCAAGTGGAGCAGCTTTATTCAGCCCCCCACAACTCTTGTTCAAGTGGGGCAGCTTTATTCGGCCCCCCACAACTCTTGTTCAAGTGGAGCAGCTTTATTCAGCCCCCCACAACTTTTGCTCAAGTGGGACAGCTTTATTCAGCCCCCCACAACTCTTGTTCAAGTGGGACAGCTTTATTCGGCCCCCCACAACTCTTGTTCAAGTGGAGCAGCTTTATTCAGCCCCCCACAACTCTTGTTCAAGTGGGACAGCTTTATTCAGCCCCCCACAACTCTTGTTCAAGTGGGACAGCTTTATTCAGCCCCCCACAACTCTTGTTCAAGTGGGGCAGCTTTATTCGGCCCCCACAACTCTTGCTCAAGTGGAGCAGCTTTATTCAGCCCCCCACAACTCTTGTTCAAGTGGAGCAGCTTTATTCGGCCCCCCACAACTCTTGTTCAAGTGGAGCAGCTTTATTCGGCCCCCCACAACTCTTGTTCAAGTGGAGCAGCTTTATTCGGCCCCCCACAACTCTTGTTCAGGTGGAGCAGCTTTATTCGGCCCCCCACAATTCTTGCTCAAGTGGGACAGCTTTATTCAGCCCCCCACAATTCTTGCTCAAGTGGGACAGCTTTATTCAGCCCCCCACAATTCTTGCTCAAGTGGGACAGCTTTATTCGGCCCCCCACAATTCTTGCTCAAGTGGAGCAGCTTTATTCGGCCCCCCACAATTCTTGCTCAAATGGGACAGCTTTATTCAGCCCCCCACAATTCTTGCTCAAGTGGGACAGCTTTATTCAGCCCCCCACAATTCTTGCTCAAGTGGAGCAGCTTTATTCGGCCCCCCACAATTCTTGCTCAAGTGGGGCAGCTTTATTCGGCCCCCCACAATTCTTGCTCAAGTGGAGCAGCTTTATTCGGCCCCCCACAATTCTTGTTCAAGTGGAGCAGCTTTATTCAGCCCCCCACAACTCTTGCTCAAGTGGGACAGCTTTATTCAGCCCCCCACAATTCTTGCTCAAGTGGAGCAGCTTTATTCAGCCCCCCACAACTCTTGTTCAAGTGGAGCAGCTTTATTCAGCCCCCCACAATTCTTGCTCAAGTGGAGCAGCTTTATTCAGCCCCCCACAATTCTTGTTCAAGTGGAGCAGCTTTATTCGGCCCCCCACAATTCTTGTTCAAGTGGGACAGCTTTATTCAGCCCCCCACAACTCTTGCTCAAGTGGGACAGCTTTATTCAGCCCCCCACAATTCTTGCTCAAGTGGAGCAGCTTTATTCGGCCCCCCACAATTCTTGTTCAAGTGGAGCAGCTTTATTCAGCCCCCCACAATTCTTGCTCAAGTGGAGCAGCTTTATTCGGCCCCCCACAATTCTTGCTCAAGTGGAGCAGCTTTATTCAGCCCCCCACAATTCTTGCTCAAGTGGGACAGCTTTATTCAGCCCCCCACAATTCTTGCTCAAGTGGGACAGCTTTATTCAGCCCCCCACAATTCTTGCTCAAGTGGAGCAGCTTTATTCGGCCCCCCACAATTCTTGCTCAAGTGGGACAGCTTTATTCAGCCCCCCACAATTCTTGCTCAAGTGGAGCAGCTTTATTCGGCCCCCCACAATTCTTGCTCAAGTGGAGCAGCTTTATTCAGCCCCCCACAATTCTTGCTCAAGTGGGACAGCTTTATTCAGCCCCCCACAATTCTTGCTCAAGTGGGACAGCTTTATTCAGCCCCCCACAATTCTTGCTCAAGTGGGACAGCTTTATTCGGCCCCCCACAATTCTTGCTCAAGTGGAGCAGCTTTATTCGGCCCCCCACAATTCTTGCTCAAGTGGGACAGCTTTATTCAGCCCCCCACAATTCTTGCTCAAGTGGGACAGCTTTATTCAGCCCCCCACAATTCTTGCTCAAGTGGGACAGCTTTATTCGGCCCCCCACAATTCTTGCTCAAGTGGAGCAGCTTTATTCGGCCCCCCACAATTCTTGCTCAAGTGGGACAGCTTTATTCAGCCCCCCACAATTCTTGCTCAAGTGGGACAGCTTTATTCAGCCCCCCACAATTCTTGCTCAAGTGGAGCAGCTTTATTCGGCCCCCCACAATTCTTGCTCAAGTGGGGCAGCTTTATTCGGCCCCCCACAATTCTTGTTCAAGTGGAGCAGCTTTATTCGGCCCCCCACAATTCTTGTTCAAGTGGAGCAGCTTTATTCAGCCCCCCACAACTCTTGCTCAAGTGGGACAGCTTTATTCAGCCCCCCACAATTCTTGCTCAAGTGGGACAGCTTTATTCAGCCCCCCACAACTCTTGTTCAAGTGGAGCAGCTTTATTCAGCCCCCCACAATTCTTGCTCAAGTGGAGCAGCTTTATTCAGCCCCCCACAATTCTTGTTCAAGTGGAGCAGCTTTATTCGGCCCCCCACAATTCTTGTTCAAGTGGAGCAGCTTTATTCAGCCCCCCACAACTCTTGCTCAAGTGGGACAGCTTTATTCAGCCCCCCACAATTCTTGCTCAAGTGGGACAGCTTTATTCAGCCCCCCACAACTCTTGTTCAAGTGGAGCAGCTTTATTCAGCCCCCCACAATTCTTGCTCAAGTGGAGCAGCTTTATTCAGCCCCCCACAACTCTTGTTCAAGTGGAGCAGCTTTATTCGGCCCCCCACAATTCTTGTTCAAGTGGGACAGCTTTATTCAGCCCCCCACAACTCTTGCTCAAGTGGGACAGCTTTATTCAGCCCCCCACAATTCTTGCTCAAGTGGAGCAGCTTTATTCGGCCCCCCACAATTCTTGTTCAAGTGGAGCAGCTTTATTCGGCCCCCCACAATTCTTGTTCAAGTGGAGCAGCTTTATTCAGCCCCCCACAACTCTTGCTCAAGTGGGACAGCTTTATTCAGCCCCCCACAATTCTTGCTCAAGTGGGACAGCTTTATTCAGCCCCCCACAACTCTTGTTCAAGTGGAGCAGCTTTATTCAGCCCCCCACAATTCTTGCTCAAGTGGAGCAGCTTTATTCAGCCCCCCACAATTCTTGTTCAAGTGGAGCAGCTTTATTCGGCCCCCCACAATTCTTGTTCAAGTGGGACAGCTTTATTCAGCCCCCCACAACTCTTGCTCAAGTGGGACAGCTTTATTCAGCCCCCCACAATTCTTGCTCAAGTGGAGCAGCTTTATTCGGCCCCCCACAATTCTTGTTCAAGTGGAGCAGCTTTATTCAGCCCCCCACAATTCTTGCTCAAGTGGAGCAGCTTTATTCAGCCCCCCACAACTCTTGTTCAAGTGGGACAGCTTTATTCAGCCCCCCACAATTCTTGCTCAAGTGGAGCAGCTTTATTCAGCCCCCCACAATTCTTGCTCAAGTGGGACAGCTTTATTCAGCCCCCCACAATTCTTGTTCAAGTGGAGCAGCTTTATTCGGCCCCCCACAACTCTTGCTCAAGTGGGACAGCTTTATTCAGCCCCCCACAATTCTTGTTCAAGTGGAGCAGCTTTATTCGGCCCCCCACAACTCTTGCTCAAGTGGGGCAGCTTTATTCAGCCCCCCACAATTCTTGCTCAAGTGGGGCAGCTTTATTCAGCCCCCCACAATTCTTGCAGGGCATTTTGGGGGCTATTTCTGCCCCGAATACTTTCAGCATAGGGATCAAGGTACCTGGGTAATTGTAATTGTACAATCTTTTAATACCCTGTTTCCCCAAAAATAAGTCAGGGTCTTATTTTCTTTTGACCCCCCCCAAAATAAGCGCTTGGCCTTAATTTTGGGGAGGCCTTGTTATTTTTGAGGTGCAGGAGGCGGCGAGTGTGGTCACCTCATGGCTGCTGCTGGGTTGCCATATTTTCGGGGAAGCAGGGTACTGACCTCGGCCCTTACCAAGCTACTTTTAAAATGATTTAATCGCAACCCAGTTTTGGTAAAACCTCTCCTAACTAGGTAAAAGTTTCATTTATTCAATAGGCTCCCCATTTATCTGCCAGTTATATTTCACACTCTTTTTTATTTTATTTTGCTAAACAGCATCAATTTAAATTTGTTTTTGTTGCTGTTTAAAGAATTAAGTATTTAGCTTCTGCAGCAGTCTTCCTATTTGGAAATGGGCCATTAGAACTATGTCGCTGGCCTATAAAAGGGTATTAATAAATTTAACATGGATCTTTGGCAGGAATCCTGCTAAATAATTGATGCAGAAATTAAAAAGCCCTGCCTGAGACTGTCACGGGGGGCTAAGTACTGTTCCTCAGAGAGCCATTTACGGCTGGGCAGACTTTCAAATGGGCCTTTGGGCAGAGGGTCTTCTTGACCCCAAAACAAGACTCCGGGTCCCATATTTCAATGGGTCCATTTCATCCACAGAGTGTTTCTACTGATAGAATCAAAAGCCGCACTGAGATCTAACAATGCCGGAATGGAAAGGACTCACAACACAATTAACAAAACCCGGCTTCCTTGTGGATTCATGTCTACAGGGACCTAATGGAGGGGACCCTACAGGGACCTAACAGACACTCGAAGTCTGTCATGAAATGCTCTCTTGACCCTCTCTTCTCCCCTCATGCTCCTCTCAGGCTGAGGCGATGCCCTCTAACTCAGGGGTCTCCAACCTTGGCAACTTTAAGCCTGGGGGACTTCAATTCCCAGAATTCCCCAGCCAGTACTTTAGGGGACTTGGGCATGGTCTCTGGAGAACAGACCCTGTTCTGCAAAGCTGGCTGGGGAATTCTGGGAGTTGAAGTCCCCCCAGGCTTAAAGTTGCCAAGGTTGGAGACCCCTGCTCTAACTCTTCTGGTTGACCTTCTCGGCCCTCCTTCCACTCCCTGGGGAACCTTCTTCTGCTGTGGCAACCAACACTGCACTGTGCGTGTGTCCTGGCCCTCAGCAGCTGCCTCCCCTCCTTCCTCCGGGGACAGGGCCATGATCAGCCGGGGCTCCACGTCCTTTCCAGAGAAGAATCCTTCCCGGAGGCTTCCAGTCCTGTGCAAATTGCAAACGTATCTTGCTATCTCCGAGAGAGCAGAGAGCAAGCAACAAGAGTCAATGGCCCAAACTGCCATTAGAATCCAAAGGGGGAGCCACATGGGTCCCACCCTCTTTCCGAGTGGGTTGAAAGCTTAAGGGCTGCATTTGGTGCATCTGGCCAGCATGAGCCGAGGCCGTGGGCTTCCTTTTTAACAGAACGGGATTGAATTCAGCAACTAAGTTAAATATCTCCTCCTCAATCCCAAGTGAGAGAATTTACAGCCTGGGTAGTGGTGGTGGTGCAGGCCGGCCCTTGGCGCACTTCAACAGCAGCAGCAGCTCACAAGAGGCTAAGAGCCCCCAAGCCTTCCAACCACCACATGGGAAACTGAGGCTGGCTGCTGCCCAAGACTGAGAGGCAGTGAGAAACTCCCTCGGCTCTTGGGCAGGCGATGGGAAGCCCCCAATTGGCACATCTGGCCAGCAGTCCCAGAGGGAGAAAAAGCAGCTGCCCTGACAGGGTCTGTTCTCCAGAGACCATGCCCAAGTCCCCTAAAGTACAATATATACAATAGCAGAGTTGGAAGGGACCTTGGAGGTCTTCTAGCCCAGCCCCCTGCCTAGGCAGGAAACCCTTCACCACTTCAGACAAATGGCTATCCGGCATCTTTTTAAAGACTTCCAGTGTTGGGGCATTCACAACTTCTGGAGGCAACTTCTGTTCCACTGGTTAATTGTTCTCACTGTCAGGAAATTTCTCCTTAGTTCTAAGTTGCTTCTCTCCTTGATTAGTTTCCACCCATTGCTTCTTGTTCTGCCCTCAGGTGCTTTGGAGAATAGTTTGACTCCCTCTTCTTTGTGGCAACCCCTGAGATATCGGAACATTACTATCATGTCTCCCCTGGTCCTTCTTTTCATTAAACATTAGACATACACAGTTCTTGCAAGCGTTCCTCATATGTTTTAGTCTCCAGTGTTTTTTGGGGAGTTTGTTCCTGCCTGTCCCATAAGGTGGGGGGGGGGAGTGTTTCTGGAAAAAGGCCACCAGGACCGATGGGGCCACAAGTCCCCATCCCTTTCGGGCTTTCCTAGGCAGCTGAGGAAAGCAAGGGACCTGTGTGAGGCTGGATGGAGTGGTTGGCCACCCCCAGCTGTCCAGGTGGACCCTGAAGGGCTGCCGGACTGCCCGCTCAGCTGACTGGCCTAAGCTGTTCTCAGCAGCCCCTCGGTGCCCAGGCTGCCTCAAAAGGCCTCCGAGGACCCCAAAGGGAAGGTTGGACTGGTCTTCGGCCCACCCTCTGAGGGGAGGCCCTTCTCTTGGGGGGACGCAGCCAGCTCCAGGAGGTGCAGAAGGAAGAGCATCTTACACAAAGCGTCAGCACAAATGACTTTTATTGGCAGCCTGACCATTGGCGTGTTTATGCGTGTTACACGGATCAGCCCTTCCAGCCTCCCCAATCAGCAGGCAAGCTGCCGGATTCAGTGCACGGAAAATGCTTCTCCTCAACCGAGCTGCTCTCCCTAATGCGCCAAACACCGACCACAGCAGATCGATTGGCGGCCCCCAGGAGAGGGAGGAGGAAGGGGCTGTGGGAGGCAGCCGTTCTCCAAGGCCCTCGGCCTGTAACAGGAGGCTCCGGGGATATTGAGCGGTAGAAGGAAGGGAGGGAGGGAGGGGGGAAACAGCCGGGCCTGGCTTCTCAGGGCGGCCACGGCAGCCTGGCCTCCTCCCTAAAGGCCAGCCGAAGCTGGGCACAGAAGGCAGGCAAGGGGGTGGCCAGATGGGCAGAGAAATGCAACACAGCCGGAGCACGTCTGGGTGGGGAAAGCCGCAGCTCAGGCGGGGCTCAGAAATTCTTTCGGCAGCTGCTGACCTGCACCCACAAAGGTCTCATCTCTGACAGGAAGCCCGTCAGGGGTCTCCCCCCCCCCCATGAAGAATCTGCTGGGCAGGCGGTTCCTTCCCTCTGCCACTGTCCAGCGACCTCCTCCCCTCCCCCAAAGAGGGATGGTCAGAGTTTCCTTGCTTCAAGTGGATTTGGTGGCCATTCAAGTCCCTGAAGAGGGGTCGAAGGCTAACAGATCCAGGAAAAGGATCCTTTTTCTCTCAACCCCCCACCCCTCTTCCTGGTTGTCTGCCCTAAGGATGGACCCAAAGACCCCTCCTCTTGGGGGGCTACATCTGGTGCCTCCCAAGGGTACAAGTCAGATTTAAGAAGCCGGCAGTGGGCCTGGCCTGGGGGCAGATCAAGGAGCAACTCCAGAGAACCACGGAGCAGGAAGACCGGGGGGAAGGCAAGAAGGGATGGCCTAGAGTGGCTGGTCAGTGGTCACCCAACCAGACCTCGGCTGAAGCCTCTGTTCGGCCTGAGGCCCTCCACCCCCCACCCCAGTCTCCAGGGGGTTCAAGCAGAAGTAAATATCAGTAGGAGTAGAAATATTATTGCAGTCGAAAGAAATACCAGAGGCTCTGGAAAGAAAGAATGTACAAAAATAGATCAAGGCTTTCAGGATGTCAGCCCCTCCCTCCACCTTTGGCCGGCCGGCCACTGAGGATGCCCACCGCTGGCCAAGACCGGCTGCTGCAAACGGCACGATGGGGGTCTCCCTGCCTCCAGCAGATCCCAGCGTGTCTCTGGAGCACATGCAGAAGGTCTACAGATCCCAAACAGTGAAGCCTGCTCCTGGGTCCCCGTGGACGGAGGATCTCGGAGCGACAGGATTCGTCTCCAACAGCAACTTAGGAAAAAGCTACGCCTTGCTGGCCGCCTCTCTTCTCCTTGCTTGACCAGGCCGACAATCCCTCCAGCCAGAAGGGGCTCAGCCTTCAGCCTCAGCCCCACAGGTGGGCCCCTGGACCTTCCCTCCCAGGGGTCAGGGAGTCTGTGCAAGCCCCAGGGTGCCCCCCCCACACCAGCCAGATGGCGGCGTCTCCAGGAGGGTGCGGAAGGAGAGGAGCCTTTTCCTGGCCCTGCCCCACAGCAGCTCTCCGGCTTCAGACCCACTCCTGCAGGGACCGCTTGCAGTAGAGCAGCATGTGGGGCCGGCCCTTCCGCTGCAGCTGCACAATGACGTAGACCAGGCCCAGGACGCAGAACAGCAGGAAGAGCAGCACCACCGCCATGACGATGCTCACTGTCAGCGGGTAATCGTTGAGGTGCACCACGATGTCCACGTCGCCTCCCCCCTCCCCCCCACTCTCCTTCTCCACCACAGGCTCCTCCTCTTCCTCCGGGCCGGGGTGGGGGGCTGCGGCGGCCTCCTCCGTTTCCTTGTCCTGCCGGGGCTGGAAGGGGGGCCTCCCCGTGTCAGGCCAGCGGTGGCCGGGGTCCGGCTCCACAGCCACCTCCTCCTGGCAGCCCATGAAGTCCCGCAGGATGGACTTGGGGTAGCCGGGCTCCGTTTTCAGCCGCTCGTTGTCAAACTTCCAGTACAACCTTCCCTTGTAGAAATAGGTGAAGGCTGGAAGACAGCAGGGGGGGGCAATGGGTCAGGAAGGCCCCCAAGACCCTCCCACCCACCACCCACTGCAGCCGCAAGACTCTTGGTGGCTCCGTGGAGTGCACAGCTCTGCACAAAAGTCTCCCGGACTGAGAGTATTTCACAAAGCACGGCTGTTCAGGTCCACCCCCGACTTCTGGGGGGGGGGGCTGATCTACCAGCGGCTTCAGCAGCGCCTTTGCCCTTGAGAGGATGGGCAGCAGGGGAGGGGGCGGGGGAGCTGTGGGGCAAGACAGGTTTGTTCACCAAGGTCCAGCTAAGACAGAAGGACAATCCGCCTGCAGAAGGACCACTGCCTTCGTAGGAATGTTGATGGATGTAATTTAATAAAATGGGGGAGAATTTTAGCAGACTTAAGACTGTTTTAGATATTACCAAAGAATCACTAGCTAATAAATAATGAGTTATAATAAAAGCAACGGAATAATTATAGATCAGGGGTCTCCAACCTTTGCAACTTTAAGTCTGAAGGACTTCAGCTCCCAGACTTCTCCAGCCAGCAAAGCTGAAGGATTGAAGCAAAGCTGGCTGGAGAATTCTGGGAGCTGAAGTCCTTCAGACTTAAAGTTGCAAAGGTTGGAGACCCCTGTTATAGATGACATATTGATGTAGGTGTATGTATGTATGTATGCATGTATGTTTGGAACAGACAATGGATGCCATTATGTGGTTATGTTTAAGTAAGACGTGTCTGAAGAAGAAGATAGACTAAATATGGAATATTAGAAGAGAATTCTGGTGTAATGATATTAAGATATATAATGAATCTTTGGATTTAAAATCCATAAAACGAGATTATCCATGAATAATAATGGTTCTAGAAATGCACAAGAGTTATGGGTAACCAGTCAACATACTTTCCAAAGGATTCAATGCAGAATGTTGACTTTTCCTTTTTGTATTTTTGTTTTACTAAAAAATAAATTAATTTTTTTCAAAAAAAAAAAAAAAAGAAGGGCCACCGCCTACACTGGGCCAACATGGAACACCTGACTGCTATTAAACCAGGTTACTTTTCTCTGGCTGAAGGGTCCTGAGTGCAAGTCGCTCACAGGCCCTGGAACTGCAGTCCCGAAGATCGGGAGGGGGTCACATGGCTGAAACTAGCCCAAAGCTGAGCCTAATTTATGTCAGGCAGCCATTCAGCCAATGGTCATTTTTGGGAGAATGAATTGATGTTGCACTGATTACCTCCAATTCTTTGGCAATGCTTCACCCGGTCCCTCCCAGCCTCCCACTCCGGACATGCTGCTCCCCCTCCCCCCCGGCCCTGGTCTGGCCCAGAGTGACCTTCTCATCTGCAGCCATTTGCCCCCCAACCCCCACCATTTAATAATAATAATAATCTTTATTGTCATCGTACTAAAATTACAATGAAATTTCCCAGACTGGCTTGTTCTACTTACCGGCATCGGGGCTGAGGAAGGCACCCCTGGGGGCAGCAGGGACCCCCGCCCAGACGCTGACCTTCCTTGGGTAGCCATGGCCCACAGAGCTCCCGTCCTCGTTAAAGCGCCAATACCTGCAGAGGAAAGGGCCCGCCGTGAAGGGGAGCCCACCTGAGGAAGAGGAGGCCACTGTGCCACCCATGACCCTCCCACCGGGCCACCCATGACCCTCCCACCGGGTCACCCATCACCCACCAACTGTGCCACCCATCACCCCCCCACTGGGCCATCCATGACCCCCCCCACTGTGCCACCCATGACCCCCCATTGTGCCACCCATGACCCCCCATTGTGCCACCCATGACCCCCCCACTGTGCCACCCATGACCCCCCCACTGTGCCACCCATGACCCCCCCATTGTGCCACCCATGATCCACCCACCGGGCCACCCATGACCCTCCCACCGGGTCACTCATTACCCCCCCCCCACTGGGCCACCCATAACCCCCCCACTGGGCCACCCATGACCCTCCCACCGGGTCACTCATCACCCACCCACCAGACCACCCATCACCCACCCACTGGGCCACCCATCACCCTCCTACTGGGCCACCCGTGACCCTCCTACTGGGCCACCCATCACCCACCCACCGGGCCACCCATCACCCCTCCACTGGGCCACCCATCACCCCCCCACTGGGCCACCCATCACCCCCCCACTGGGTCACCCATGACCCTCCCACCGGGTCACTCATCACCCACCCACCAGACCACCCATCACCCACCCACTGGGCCACCCATCACCCTCCTACTGGGCCACCCGTGACCCTCCTACTGGGCCACCCATCACCCACCCACCGGGCCACCCATCACCCCCCCACTGGGCCACCCATCACCCACCCACTGGGCCACCCATCACCCCCCCACTGGGCCACCCATGACCCTCCCACCGGGTCACTCATCACCCACCCACCAGACCACCCATCACCCACCCACTGGGCCACCCATCACCCTCCTACTGGGCCACCCGTGACCCTCCTACTGGGCCACCCATCACCCACCCACCGGGCCACCCATCACCCCCCCACTGGGCCACCCATCACCCACCCACTGGGCCACCCATCACCCCCCCACTGGGTCACCCATGACCCCCCCACTGGGCCACCCATGACCCTCCCACCGGGTCACTCATCACCCACCCACCAGACCACCCATCACCCACCCACTGGGCCACCCGTCACCCACCCACTGGGCCACCCGTGACCCTCCTACTGGGCCACCCATCACCCACCCACCGGGCCACCCATCACCCACCCACTGGGCCACCCATCACCCACCCACTGGGCCACCCGTGACCCTCCTACTGGGCCACCTGTGACCCACCCACTGGGCCACCCGTGACCCTCCTACTGGGCCACCTGTGACCCACCCACTGGGCCACCCATCACCCACCCACTGGGCCACCCATCACCCTCCTACTGGGCCACCCATCACCCACCCACTGGGCCACCCATCACCCACCCACGGAGCCACCCATCACCCACCTGTCTCCTCGGAAGAAGAAGGTGTGTCCCGTGGGCTCCCACCACACCGCAGCGTCCACTCTGTCATGAGGAAGGCCCAGCCCGTAGCTGCTCAGGGGCTGCGGGTAGCCGGCCTCTAGGTTTGCCTCTCGGAAGAGCCAGTACTGACCGCCTGCAGGAAGGACAGGCAGGGAAATCAGGCCAGGCCACGAGAGGGCCTCTGCCCCCCACCCCCAGGAACCATGCACCGGGGAGGTGTCTGTGGGGGGAGAGCCCCCTCGGCTTCTGCAATGCGAAAGAGAATCCCAATGTTCGAGTGATGGTGGCGGCTGACATGCCCCTTGTGGCCTCAGCCCCTGCCAAGTTCCCCTCCCGCGAAGAAGCCCCTCTGACATGCCCGGACAGCCCAGCCTTCTAGTCCTCTGGAGGAACCGAGGGCTGCTCTGCTCCCTCTGAAGGCCGCCACTGTTTCGCCTTCACAACCTTCTCTTCCCCAGGCTAAACGGGCTGATCCCTTCTGCATCCTGGTTTCCAGATGATGCCCTCAGGGGTGCCCATGCCCGTTCTTCAAGCGGGGGGGGGGGGCGCCAAGGGCCCTCCCAGGGCAAGGGGGGGGGGGTTTGGCTTGATCCAGGCACGGCCAGCCACAACTTTTGGGCTGCGGGCACCCTTCCGAATCAGCTGCCACCTGGCCTTTCCCCTCCGGGGCAACCCATTTCACATCAGAAAATCCCATTTTCTTTTCTCTGATTTCCTGGAATCGAATTGATGAGAGATGGATAAAATATCCTGGGTCCTTTTGGAGAAGGGCGGGATATAAATTGAATAAAATCTAAATAAAATCTAAATATTCAAGGTTTTCAGAAGATCATGGAAACCACGGAGAGCCTAGATGAGATGCTGGGAAATATAATAGAAAAGAAGCCCAGGAAGAAGAGGAGGGGGCCACTGGAAAAAGGGACGGAAAAAGGAGACAGGCCAAACAAATGGGACGGGGTGGGCGTGGGCGTGAGATAATAATAATAATAAAAATAGGGATTGATGGCATAAGACAAGGGGAGAGCATAGCTGGTTGGGGGATTCTGGGAGTTGAAGTCCACAGGACTTAAAGTTGCCAAGGTTGAGAAAACACTGCTCTAAGGACATTTTAAAAGAACCCAGGGAAACAGGAAGGTTTTTATGGAAGAAAGAAAGGGGCCAGAGCAGATATTTTGGAAACTAGACCATGGAAAAGGATAGAAAAGAGAGGAAATAAAGATTCAAGAATTGAATTTGGGAGACAAGCTAAGAAAAGAATAATCAAAGCCTTAAGACAGGTTAGAGTTGAAGGTTAGAACAGGGAATATGTTTAACATAGTAGTGGCAGAATAAAATAGAACAAAAAAAAAAAATCAGAGGGAGGGGGGTTAATAAAACAGATATTTTTACATAATAAGGAGAAGCAATAATAAAGGAAAATTAGAATTTGAAGGATGGTATTACTAAATTATAACTCAATACGAACATTGGTGTTAGCAACTCTGGGTTCAGAACCAGTGTCACAACTCTGGTCCCATAACTCTGGAACCAATCTCATTGTAATTTTATTACAATCTTATTACAATGACAATAAAGATGATGATGATGATGATGATGATGATGATGATGATAACCAATGTTAGCTAATGAATGCGGAATAGTGTAATTCACCAGATAGTAAAAAGCTACATTGCTGTAAACCACAAACAAACTCTAAAACAGTGATAGTAAGAAAATAAATAGCCTTTACTTTGTAGCAACTAAAATGCTTCTTCTGACTAACTTCTCAAACAAATAACAGTCCAACACCAAACACAGAATTATCTCACAGTGATGCAAAACAATACTCCTCCTTCACAGTTCAGCTTCTCAAACGACAATCAGGTAACACAGGATCACAAGGAATCGAACAGGGAATTGACTGTGTTCCTGACTTGCTTATATGGTAATACTAAGCAGCACAGCCAATCAAACACAATCAGAATTTCAGTTCAGTTCTTAAAGCTACATAACTTCTTAAGAACATAGGCTCAGATATATTGTCAATATGGCTGCATATCCTAACAATTGGTAGGTGTGTTAAATGTAATAAATATGATTAACAATATGTTATTTGTATTAAAACGTATGCAGATGAAGATTGATATGAAAATAACATATTAAACTACTGAATAATAAAAAAAATGAAGTATTATAAGTTGAATAAGAAATAATGAAAGATCTTAATTTAAAAACATGTTTATTAAATGTAATAAATACGATGGATAACATTTTAAGAATGATAGTATTAAAACATGTATTTAAATAATTTAATAAATAAATAATTTAAATAATATGTATTTAAATAATATGGGGACGGGCATTAAAACAATACATAGAATTACTGACTAAACAAAAAATGAAAAATGATAATTCAATAAGAATATGTATGCTAAATGTAATAATATATAATTGGTATTACGTAAAATATGGTGATTGATATAAAAACAATATATTGAAATATTGAATAATCAAATAAAAAGTTGAATAAGCAATAATGCAAGATCTTAATGTAAGATAAATGTTGGTATTAATATTAGTTATATGTCTGTTAAATGTAACAAATATGATTGTTAATATTTTATTCACATCAAAAGAAACGATAATTAAGATAGGGTGACTGGTACAAAAATAGCATATTGAAAATTGAATAATTAAACATAAATTAAAATTTAATATGAAGATGTGTATTACTAGCATTATGTAAGATTGTTAAATGGAACAAATACTAATTTTTGGGGTGGGGGGAATATATAATACTCTGATACCACACTGTTCACACACTAATATGTAAAAAATAAAAAACTTGGGGGGTGGAAATATTCAAGGTTTTGTGTTCACTAAGTTGCCAAAAAAACCGTAGGCCTGGAGGGTCCTTAGGGCAGGGGTCCCCAACCTTTGCAACTTTAAGTCTGAAGGACTTCAGCTCCCAGAATTCTCCAGCCAGCAAAGCTGGCTGGAGAAGTCTGGGAGCTAAAGTCCTTCAGACTTAAAGTTGCAAAGGTTGGGGCCTTAGGGGTCTTCTCGTTCAACCCCCAGATGCCCCACTTTCTTTGCAGCCTTGAGTCCGTCCTGCTACCCACATCTAAGTCTAGCAGGGCGACCTATAACTGCTGAAGGGATACAGATTCTGTTCCTCTCCTCTATCCTTACCCCAAACCTCTTTCTTTGGGGCTGATGGATGTCTCCATGCCTCCTTTTCCCCTCTTCTTTCTGAATCCATCCTAGAAGGACTTCACTTCAAGAGTACGCGCCATCCACCAAGTCCCAACCGCAGTTAGCAAAGGGAACCTGCTGCCTTGCGTTAGGATTTCGGGCTCGGTCCACTTACCTTTCTGTCCCAGAGGCTGAGACTGGAAAGAGTTCCCAGGTCCTCTCTGGCCTGCCAGCTCCCAGGCCCCACCCAGGCATTGGGACTTCCACTTGGGCCAGGTGTGGCCCTGCGAGCTTTGCCTCCTCCAAAGGAGTTTAGCATGGAGGGTGGTTGGGCGGCCAGACCGAGGACCCAGCCGAAGCCACCTCCAACTGGTGCCACTGAAGACAGGAGCCCGGCGAGCGCCCAGGAGCAAGGCGGGGCCCTTGCGCTCTCTGGCCCCAGAGGGACCGTCTGATCGTCGGACCAGAAAGGCAGCTCTGAAGCTGGAATCAGGAGAAGCACCCTCTGCCCTTGCTTGTGACCAGGCCCCGCCAAAGCTCGGCTTTCCCCTCCTGCCCACGGCTGCAGACCCTCACCTTTAAAGAAGGCAAACCGCCCGTCTTGCCTCTCGTAGGCGGCGTCGATGTTCCCAGGAAGCCCCCTCCAAAAGTACCCGATGGGCATGGGGTAGTTATCCAGCACTCGGTTATGCCGCACTCGCCAGAACCAGCGGCCCTGAAAAGAAGCAAGCGGCCACTGACTGGAGGAGAACACAGTTGTCCACCCAAAGAGGCCTTGAGACGGTGAGATGAAGGTCCGAGGATTCTTAAAATAAAAATTAAAAAATAACAAAGGAGAATGCAATCCTGGAAGCAGCAAAGCCTCTTCCTGCCTCCTGCTCAGCCCAAACACCGGGCGAGGGGGCCACTTTCCCCCTCCAGCAGTGCAATCCGAGCAGGGCTGCCCCTCCTCCAAGAACCCGCGGCTCCGTCCACCCCCTACCCTGGTGAGCGGGCAGAGGGCCAAAGACTCTGGAGTCCCTCAAAAGGCAAAGCAGAAACTCTGCAAGAGGAGTGAAATCCCATTGGTTTTCCTAACGTGGCAGGAATCCTTTCCAAACTTTTTTGCCAGAGAGGGGGGGGAAGTAAGGGGGGGGGCCCAGAGCCATGGTGACACCCCCCCCCAAAGGGACACAAGGCCAGGGATCCCCCTGACTGGTGGCTCTCAGCCCAGGAGGTGCCCTGGATCGGGGCCTTTCTGGGGGGGAAAGCAGGGCCCCCACGGAGCCTCTCTTCATCCCAGCGACCTCGAATCTTTTTCAGCTGAAGCCGTTCTGGAGAATTCATGGCTAGCAGATGTGAGGATGGCCATGGATTTGAGTGGCCTTCAAAAGGAGGTTCTTGGTTGGTCAAGAATCGATGGCCTTGAATCGCAAAGCCACTGCTGGATGAATGCCCAACGGAAGAGACGAGGGGGGGGGGTGACGTCTTCTCCTTGCAGGCACCCAAGGAAACTGGTTGGTGACCGTGAGGGACAAAGGGGCGGACCAGGCTGGGGCTCAGGCCCCACCGGCCTTCTTCAGCTGGCCTCTGAGGTGGCATCTTTTGGGGCCAGGAACCAGGCAAGCAAACACCTTGCTCCTGCGCCCACAGGACAGGGTGCCAAAGCGAGCCTGCCTGTGCTCTTGAGACTTGGCCCTGCAGTGCCGAGGGGGAAATCTGCTCGCTGAAGCCCAGGCAAGCTCTCCATAACCGGCTCCCTGCGTTTCAGGGCAAACTGCCCGGTGGGCGGAATTGCCAGGGTTCCCCACCACGGAGGTGCCCACCCCGAGACCTTCACGAGGAGCAACGCCAAGGGCACCACCTTGAAGACGAACATCTCTCCACGCAGGACCGTCACTGTGTCAAAGTCGCCATCGCAGATGTTGGGCTCCAGCTGGTCAGGGGGGCCGGGCTGCGGGGGGCGGTTTGGCTTGTCTGGGGGCTTCTGGTCTGGCTTCCGGGGCACCACAGTCGGCAGGGATTTGGTGGGCTGCTGTCCTGGCGTCCCTGGGGGGGAGAAGGGAAGACCAGCACACAGATCACTGGGAGAGGGAGGGAGGCTTAGGACCTGGGTACCTACGAGATCGCCTTCTGCCACCGAGAGCCTCCCACCGGCCAGTAGGCTCCCCTAGAGAGGGTCTCCTCATGGTGCCATCGGCTAGACAATGTCAACTGGAGACACCCAGGGGGAGAGCCTTCTCCGTGGGAGCCCCTGTCCTCTGGAACGAAGGGCCCCCGGAATTAAGAACTAGCCCTGACCTACGCACCTTCCACCGTGCTCTCAAAACTTTTCTTTTTCAACAAGTTGGGCTAGCATAAATACGAATTTTATTATTTATTAATTTTAATTGAGTTTGTTGGTTTTTAATCTTATCATGGGCCAAATTATTTAATATGTTTTTAAATTGTTTTTAATTTTTGTACATCTGTGTTTTAATTTGGCTGTACACCGCCCTGAGTCCTTCAGGAGTAGGGCAGTATAAAAAAATTAAATAACTAAATAAAACTCACTTGCTTTTAAATATTGGCCTCTTTGTGGTTTATGCCGTTTCTGACTCTATCTATAATTTTAATTTTCAGGGTTTTAAATGGTTTTTTTAGCACGGGTTTTAATTTAATTTAATATATTTTTAATATTGTATAATGTCTTTTGTTATGGTTTTAATAATGCTTGTGCACCGCCCTGGGTCCTAACAAGGAGAAGGGCGGGGTATAAATTTGAAAAATAATAAATAATAAAATAATGCTACGCTGAGAATGTCTATCAATATCCACATATTCCTTGGAAGTTAAGAAGGCCTGGTGGTTTTTAAAATGATTTACATTTATTTACACTCATAATTAATGAAACATTGAGAAATTTACCCTAGGTCTATGATGTACTGCATATGAAATGTATATCTATGTTTGCCTGCTATTTGTTTTTCCTTTTTCCTTCCTTTCTCCTTTTCTCAGGCATGCTTAATAAAAAATGCAAGATTGCAAACTTTGCCCGCCAAAGGCCGCAGGCAGCCTGGCCACTGAATGCCTACACCAGGGGTCTGCAAAGTTGGCTCTTTTAAGGCTGATTGTGGAATTCTGGGAGTTGAAGTCCACCAGTCTTAAAAGAGGCAACTTTGCAGATCCCTGGCCTAGGCCAAGCTTACAAAGCTTCTTTTGAAGATTGCTCATGATAGATTTGAATGTTTTTGAAAAACTGAGGCTAAAACGGGTACTTGAGCCCAGCTACTTAGGGCAGGGGTGTCCAAACTTGGGAACTTTAAGACTTGTGGACTTCAACTCCCAGAATTCCCTATCCAGCCAGCTAGGGAATTCTGGGAGTTGAAGTCCACAAGTCTTAAAGTTGCAAAGTTTGGACATCCCTGACGTAGGGTGTTCTGGAGGCTTAGAAGGAATGCCAGGAAGGCCTAATGTAGCCCAAGAGGCACAAGTTGCCCACAAAGCGAAATAAACGTTTCTTTATAGCCAACTCATCCTCCTCCCAGCAGGAAAGCACCCACATTATGCCCAGGGAGGAGAGCTGCTAAAGGACGGCTGCCATGGGATGCCCTTGGGCTGTTTTCAAATAGACCAAATCTCAAATGGAGCCCTTCGCCACCACCGAAAGTAAACATTTTCGCCCTCTGACTATCATTTCCCTCTCCAACTGAAGAGCCCAGGGTTGAACTATGGAGCCTTTGTTGAAGCTTGGCAGTTGCCTTGCAGACCCCATTTTGACCCCTCACCAGCCTCTGCCAGATGCCAAGCAGTTCTCGAGATAGAAGGGTAAATATCATGAAGACGGTTGCCAAGATCTTAATCTCCACTGGGTCCCTGCTGATCGGGAGATGAAGAAGGAAACAGCCTCCCTGCCAGGCAGAGACCTGGCTTCATCCGTGTGGCATCTTTAGATACCCGCCATGCAGCTTTGAACATTTATCCTGCATCCCTCTTGTTTTTTAACCCTACACCCAGATACGCCCAGAATATCACTCGGTTGCCGCTTACCATACAGCTGCTGGATGCCCCGAAGGTCATCTTCTGGCAACCGGAAGTTGTCTGTGTCCATCCACTGGTAGAAGGGAGCCATGATGGCACTGGGGTTGCTGGAGTGCTCCAGGCCTAAGGAATGGCCCAGCTCATGGATGGCCACCAGGAAGAGATTGTTCCCTGCAGGGGACAGCAAAGGCTGTGGGGTCTCCAAATTCTGCACCCCACTGACCCAAAGGGGGCCCTTTGCACTCGACGGGAAACATCCAGGGAGAACAAAGAACCAGCTGGGCCTCCAGTGGGAGGCCACCTGGGCCAGCAGCTGGCTTCAGGGCAGGTAGAGGAGCCAGCTGGTATAGATGGAAGAGATATATTGTCAAGCCAAAAAGGAAGCAGAAACCCAGGACGATTCACCAGCTGAATGTGGAACGGTCTTCTCTGAAGACTGAATAAGTTGGAATCACTTGGGAAGGGCCCTCTGGTTGGGCAGCCTGAGGCCGACCCAAGTTTCCTATTCCCCTTCGTTCCTCCTATCAGCCCTAGTAACAGGAGTCTGCAAGACCGCATGGGCTTCTCCCCTCCCTCACTAGGGACGGGGTTGTCTGACTACTTTTTTTTTTTAATTGAAAAAGTTTTATACCAACAAGTTTCCCCCCCTTTCCCCCCCTAACATATAATATAAATCAGATACAAATAGTGTACCCCCTCCCCGCCCCTCCCCCCATCTTAAAATAAATTTCTCATTCAAATATTGTACCCCCTCTCCTCCCAACAATCATAATATAAATTTCTCTTAAAGTAACAATATCCCATTAACCCCATCTTCTAGATTAATTAAACATATATAAATCATAATATAAATTTCTCTTAAAGTAACAGTATCCCATTAATCCCATCTTGTAAATTAATTATACATATATATTTCCCCACCCTCCACCCTAACCCTCTCCCACCTCCCATTCAAACCCACCCCCCTGACTTCTGCTATACACCACTCTAATAATTCCAAACATCCCATATATTATTTACTCTGTTCACCTGTCAATCTAAACATTCTTACCTAAAAGCTACATAATATTTCCTAGTCTGGTATTTATTCTGTATATAATTAATCCATTTTGCACATTCCTGTGTATAATTCTCCTGCTTCTGATCTTTTAAGAAAGCTGAAATTTGTCTGACTACTTGACCCAGGTTCTTGGAATGGGCTCAACCCTCCCTTATCCCCGTTGCCTTAGTGGTGGCTTCTCCGATCCTTCAAGGCCCCCATCTCTCTCCCTTCTAGCCTTCTCCTATCCAGGACAACTTCCTTACCCAACATGTCCCTCTTGTCCAGCGTCCAGGGCTCGTCCAAGTCAAAGTGAGCGTCTCCACCCATTCCAGGGCCGGGGAAATAGGCATGTGCCAGGAAGCCCCCCGTGCCGTCAAAGGGGGAACTGTCCCCGTGGAACCCCGAGGCGAAGAGCACCATGATGTCGGCCTCTGCTCGCCTCTTCTGCCGGATTTCATTGTAGGGGACCTCCTGGAAGACCAGCGGGGTCACTTGGTCCCACACGCTGATAGCCTGGCGAATGGCGTCGTAGGAATGGAAGAACCCCAGTTTCTCCGTGTAGTTCTGGATGCTGCCGAAAAAGAACAGGGTGAGGGGTGGGGTGGGGGGGAACCCAGAGAAATATTACTGCCTCTGGTTCAGACAGTGTTTCTCAACCTTGGCCCACCTGAAGATGCGTGGACTTCAACTCCCAGAATTCTGGGAGTTGAAGTCCACGCATCTTCAGGTGGGCCAAGGTTGAGAAACACTGGGTTAGGAAAGTCCTCCAGCGAGCCTCCCTCCCACCCACCCCCTGCAAATGCCCCTCCATCTCTCAGTTTCCCATGCTTCAGTAGCTGGGCTGCAAGCCCCTCCCTTGCCCCCCACCAAGCTTTCTGAAAGGGAGATGCAAGAGAAGAGCAGACCCAACTGCAGCTTCCAGCAAAGGCGAAGAGGAGTCCTGTGGCAGAAGAGCGGCTGAGGACAGTGCTGAGCTCCAGAGAAGGCAGAGAGCGGAGAGGGTCTTGCGGCCCCCCACTTTTTATCCACAGGCCTCACCTTTGTCGCTCGGCTTTTTTCCGCCACTGAACCTCAGTCCTTGTAACAGGTCTAACACATGACGGCTGCCCCCTCTCTGAGCGGGGTCTAGGGGGGCATCTGATGAGGTGGGCCATTCCCCACGCAGGCCACCGAGTCTGCTCAGCCTTTAGAAGCCTTAAGAGAATCCACAGGAAGAATGCCTCTTCCAGGGACTCCGGACAGACACCGCGGCTGTTCCAAGCATCGGGGGAAATCAGCAGGGACCAAACCTGTGACTGCACAATCAACACAATTCAGGTGCACCTCGGACAACCCCAGTTCAAAATGCAAGAATAAATCTGTAGACTTAAGGCAAGGTTCCTAATCTTTAGACGCCTTACACCAGTGAGGACTAACCTTTTTGGGCTCATGTGCCAAAAGCAGTGTGTGTGTGTGCCACACCCATAATGCTATGTGTGCGACCCCCTGTTTTTGGCACACTTTTTTCGTCCTCCACTGGCTCCAGAGGCTTTTTAGGAGCCTGGGAGGGTGAAAACAGCCTCCCCTCCACCTCCAGAGGTTCCAGGAGCTTCCCTGAAGCCTCCAGAGGGCGAAAAACGGCCTCAAAATAAGACCTAAATCAGCTGGCCAGCGCACATGTGTGCTTGAGTTGACAAGGCAACGCTTCGCATGCCCTAAGCAATGGTTCCGCGTGCCGCCTGTGGCCCCCGTGCCATCGGTTCGCCATCACGGCCTTCCTCTGTTCCCCTGCAGACACAGAAATGTCCCTGCTGGTCTTGGAGATTTTCAAGCAATGACCCCACAACCAGGAATCGGCCTCCTGAAGTGAACGTTGGCCTCGTCTCCATGAACCTCGTCCCTGCCTCCAGCCCTTCCCCTCCTCTTTGGCAAAACCACCTGAGCCTTGAAACCACCAGATCCTGGCACGGAGCAAATGTATGCGAACCTCTTTTTCACTCAGCATTTCAAGGGTTGCCCCTGGGCGGTGGCCTGCAGCAGCCCCTGCCTCCCCAGTCGCTCCACTTCAGGCCTCAACAGGTGGACCTACCTGAAAGTCAGGTGCATCTGGTTCCACCTCCGCCCAGTCAGCGCGTATCGCTTCCGCCGCATGTTGGCTTTGACCTGAGCCCCAATTTTATCAGGGACTCCACACCGCGGACGCTTCATCCACCTGCCAGTTGCAATAATCAGAGAAGGGAAGACAAGCAGCACAGAGGCAAATCAGAGGATCTTCCTCACTGGACTTTCAAGCATGAGGACAAGGAACGCAGAACAAAACCACTTGGAGGCTCACGTTTGACCTCAGACCTCCCTCATTACGCTGGTCCTGCCTTGGCCCTTATGGTCATTATACAGCCGGTGGCAGCCCAGACGTTCCCCACTTCTGGGATTGGCCAGAGAAGTTTGGAGAAGCCGGGATCTCACTCCTGCAAATACACTGACGATGCCACCTCAAATGGTGACGAAACGCCTGCAACCAAATTGCCAAGCCCGGAGCTCCACAGGGAATTCATGCTGGCTGGGGGATTCTGGGAGTTGAAGTCCACAGGGAATTAATTGCTGGCTGGGGGATTCTGGGAGTTGAAGTCCACAGGGAATTAATTGCTGGCTGGGGGATTCTGGGAGTTGAAGTCCACGGGAATTAATTGCTGGCTGGGGGATTCTGGGAGTTGAAGTCCACGGGAATTAATTGCTGGCTGGGAGATTCTGGGAGTTGAAGTCCACAGGGAATTAATTGCTGGCTGGGAGATTCTGGGAGTTGAAGTCCACAGGGAATTAATTGCTGGCTGGAGGATTCTGGGAGTTGAAGTCCACAGGGAATTAATTGCTGGCTGGGGGATTCTGAGAGTTGAAGTCCACGGGAATTAATTGCTGGCTGGGGGATTCTGGGAGTTGAAGTCCACAGGGAATTAATTGCTGGCTGGGGGATTCTGGGAGTTGAAGTCCACAGGGAATTAATTGCTGGCTGGGGGATTCTGGGAGTTGAAGTCCACAGGGAATTAATTGCTGGCTGGGGGATTCTGGGAGTTGAAGTCCACAGGGAATTAATTGCTGGCTGGGGGATTCTGGGAGTTGAAGTCCACAGGGAATTAATTGCTGGCTGGGGGATTCTGGGAGTTGAAGTCCACAGGGAATTAATTGCTGGCTGGGGGATTCTGGGAGTTGAAGTCCACAGGGAATTAATTGCTGGCTGGGGGATTCTGGGAGTTGAAGTCCACAGGGAATTAATTGCTGGCTGGGGGATTCTGGGAGTTGAAGTCCACAGGGAATTAATTGCTGGCTGGGGGATTCTGGGAGTTGAAGTCCACAGGGAATTAATTGCTGGCTGGGGGATTCTGGGAGTTGAAGTCCACAGGGAATTAATTGCTGGCTGGGGGATTCTGGGAGTTGAAGTCCACAGGGAATTAATTGCTGGCTGGGGGATTCTGGGAGTTGAAGTCCACGGGGAATTCATGCTGGCTGGGGGATTCTGGGAGTTGAAGTCCACAGGGAATTAATTGCTGGCTGGGGGATTCTGGGAGTTGAAGTCCACAGGGAATTCATGCTGGCTGGGGGATTCTGGGAGTTGAAGTCCACGGGGAATTCATGCTGGCTGGGGGATTCTGGGAGTTGAAGTCCACGGGGAATTCATGCTGGCTAGGGGATTCTGGGAGTTGAAGTCCACGGGGAATTCATGCTGGCTGGGGGGATTCTGGGAGTTGAAGTCCACGGGGAATTCATGCTGGCTGGGGGGATTCTGGGAGTTGAAGTCCACAGGGAATTAATTGCTGGCTGGGGGATTCTGGGAGTTGAAGTCCACAGGGAATTCATGCTGGCTGGGGGGATTCTGGGAGTTGAAGTCCACGGGGAATTCATGCTGGCTAGGGGATTCTGGGAGTTGAAGTCCACAGGGAATTAATTGCTGGCTGGAGGATTCTGGGAGTTGAAGTCCACGGGAATTAATTGCTGGCTGGGGGATTCTGAGAGTTGAAGTCCACGGGAATTAATTGCTGGCTGGGGGATTCTGGGAGTTGAAGTCCACAGGGAATTAATTGCTGGCTGGGGGATTCTGGGAGTTGAAGTCCACAGGGAATTAATTGCTGGCTGGGGGATTCTGGGAGTTGAAGTCCACAGGGAATTAATTGCTGGCTGGGGGATTCTGGGAGTTGAAGTCCACAGGGAATTAATTGCTGGCTGGGGGATTCTGGGAGTTGAAGTCCACAGGGAATTAATTGCTGGCTGGGGGATTCTGGGAGTTGAAGTCCACAGGGAATTAATTGCTGGCTGGGGGATTCTGGGAGTTGAAGTCCACAGGGAATTAATTGCTGGCTGGGGGATTCTGGGAGTTGAAGTCCACAGGGAATTAATTGCTGGCTGGGGGATTCTGGGAGTTGAAGTCCACAGGGAATTAATTGCTGGCTGGGGGATTCTGGGAGTTGAAGTCCACCGGGAATTAATTGCTGGCTGGGGGATTCTGGGAGTTGAAGTCCACAGGGAATTAATTGCTGGCTGGGGGATTCTGGGAGTTGAAGTCCACGGGGAATTCATGCTGGCTGGGGGATTCTGGGAGTTGAAGTCCACAGGGAATTAATTGCTGGCTGGGGGATTCTGGGAGTTGAAGTCCACAGGGAATTCATGCTGGCTGGGGGATTCTGGGAGTTGAAGTCCACGGGGAATTCATGCTGGCTGGGGGATTCTGGGAGTTGAAGTCCACGGGGAATTCATGCTGGCTAGGGGATTCTGGGAGTTGAAGTCCACGGGGAATTCATGCTGGCTGGGGGGATTCTGGGAGTTGAAGTCCACGGGGAATTCATGCTGGCTGGGGGGATTCTGGGAGTTGAAGTCCACAGGGAATTAATTGCTGGCTGGGGGATTCTGGGAGTTGAAGTCCACAGGGAATTCATGCTGGCTGGGGGGATTCTGGGAGTTGAAGTCCACGGGGAATTCATGCTGGCTAGGGGATTCTGGGAGTTGAAGTCCACGGGGAATTCATGCTGGCTGGGGGGATTCTGGGAGTTGAAGTCCACGGGGAATTCATGCTGGCTGGGGGGATTCTGGGAGTTGAAGTCCACAGGGAATTAATTGCTGGCTGGGGGATTCTGGGAGTTGAAGTCCACGGGGAATTCATGCTGGCTGGGGGGATTCTGGGAGTTGAAGTCCACAGGGAATTAATTGCTGGCTGGGGGATTCTGGGAGTTGAAGTCCACAGGGAATTCATGCTGGCTGGGGGATTCTGGGAGTTGAAGTCCACGGGGAATTCATGCTGGCTGGGGGATTCTGGGAGTTGAAGTCCACGGGGAATTCATGCTGGCTAGGGGATTCTGGGAGTTGAAGTCCACGGGGAATTCATGCTGGCTAGGGGATTCTGGGAGTTGAAGTCCATGGGGAATTCATGCTAACTGGGGGATTCTGGGAGTTGAAGTCCACAGGACTTAAAGTGGCCAAGGTTGAGAAACGTTGCTCTAGGCCCATTTGGTTGCGTGACAGAAGGACGAGAGCAATCTCATTGTCTGAAGAGGGACAGAAAAAGTTTTTCAAATCCTGTAATCCTGCTTGTTCTTGGCTGGACCATGTCCTCTCTTTAGGAGTTTTGACAGAGAGGTTGCACAGTTCCCATAATAATTTGCAAAGTTCAGAAAACATCTGTCCTATTTCTAGATGTCTGCCATGAGAACCCAGGCTATACTTTTCGAGCCCTTCTGGAGAGATCTGGTAACCCCCAGCCCAACTGGGGAAGATCAGCTGCAGTTTTCCCGTTGTAAAACATTTGTGTCTGCAAGGTTTCTCAAAAACGTTTGAGATGTGTACCAAAACATCAGAAAATATTTTGATAAATATTTTGCAGCAAAACGGGAGACGTTAACCAAACTAATAAGGCATTACGAGCCCTCAGCCCTGGTGGCGCAGTGGTTAGAATGTAGTAGTGCAGGCTACCTCTGCTGACTGCCGGCTGCCTGCAATTTAGCAGTTCGAATCTCACCAGGCTCAGGGTTGACTCAGCCTTCCGTCCTTCCGAGGTCGCTAAAATGAGGACCCAGATTGTTGGGGGGCAATAGGCTGGCTCTGTAAACCGCTTAGAGAAGGCTGTAAAAGCACTGTCTAAGTGCTATTGCTACCTTCCTTCCTTCCTTCCTTCCTTCCTTCCTTCCTTCCTTCCTTCCTTCCTTCCTTCCTTCCTTCCTGTTAGAATGCAGTATTACAGGCTAACTCTGCCCACTGCCAGGAGTTCAATTCTCACTGGCTCAAGAGGTTGACTCAGCCTTCCTTCCTTCCTTCCTTCCTTCCTTCCTTCCTTCCTTCCTTCCTTCCTTCCTTCCTTCCTTCCTTCCTTCCCATTAGAATGCAGTATTACAGGCTAACTCTGCCCACTGCCAGGAGTTCAATTCTCACTGGCTCAAGAGGTTGACTCAGCCTTCCTTCCTTCCTTCCTTCCTTCCTTCCTTCCTTCCTTCCTTCCTTCCCATTAGAATGCAGTATTACAGGCTAACTCTGCCCACTGCCAGGAGTTCAATTCTCACTGGCTCAAGAGGTTGACTCAGACTTCCTTCCTTCCAAGGCGGGTCAAAGGAGGACCCAGATTGTTGGGGGCAATAGGCCGACTCTGTAAACCACTTAGAGAGGGCTGTGAAGCACTGTGAAGCAGTATGTAAGTCTTAAGTGCTATTGCTATTACTGAATATTCATATTTGATAAATCTGATAGGCAATTGAATATGCGTGTTCCTTGTTCATTTTGATCAAATTGTGAGCCCCTTTCAAGTCCAATTTTCTGACTCTGCCTGTCCTTTAAAGATGGTCTATTGCAGGGGTCTGCAAAGTTGGCCCTTTTAAGACTGGTGGACTTCAACTCCCAGAATTCCCCAGCCAGCCAGCTGGTCTAATTGGGTCTAAGACAGGGGTGTCCAAACTTGGGAACTTTAAGACTTGTGGACTTCAACTCCCAGAATTCCCCAGCCAGCTATGCTATGCTATGCTGGCTGGGGAATTCTGGGAGTTGTAGTCCACAAGTCTTAAACTTCCCATGTTTGGACATCCCTGGTCTAAGATAAGAGGGAGTGGGCGACGATCCCTAACAATCATCAGTTCAAAACCTCAACATTATGAAGAAGCCTCAAAATCTGAAGTGACTAACATGGGCCTTTTAGCCAGGATCCGGGCTGCAGGCTTCAAGAGGACGACAGTTCCATTGTATGTCAGATGTTGCTTCCCATCCCCTAAAGCAGGGTTTCTCAACCTTGGCCACTTGAAGATGTCTGGACTTCAACACCCAGGATTCCCCAGCCAGCATTCGCTGGCTGGGGAATTCTGGGAGTTGAAGTCCAGACATCTTCAAGTGGCCAAAGTTGAGAAACACTCCCCTAAAACGTCTGCCAATTGTCTACTTTGCAAATAAGGAAGGGGACGGAGAGAGCTGAGTGATGGAGGGAGAAGGGTGAACACACAAAGCATGCAAAGACATCTTTGAGACCAAAAAGCCACCTGCCTCCTCTTCCACCGGGCTACCTACGCTGGTGCACCAGCGCCAAATCCTTCCGCTCACAACTGGAGCAAGGAAGGGAACACCTGGTAGGGGAATCCCAGGGTTGTCTGCCTACCTTGGCTCCAGCTGCCCGGTGAGATTGGCTGTGGTGCCCCTGCATCGTCAAATGCCCTGATATCCCAGGAAGGAGCCTTGTTTGGGTGGGTGGATGGGTGGGGCACCCTCTCCCTTTTGACCTTTTGGGGGGGGAGCAGCGAAGGATTCCCCAGAAGGAGACCCTGGCTCCTCCAAACTCCTCTGGCAAACCCCAGGAAAGGGCAGAGGTGGGCAGGGGCTGGGCTGCTGCCTGCTGGGGGCTACCCTCGTGCCCAGGGCGGCATAGCTTGGGGGGCGCTGGGCAGATCCACTCTTGCTGCTGGGGGCGCCACAAGGCAGCCTGGGAGCAACGGGGGGGGGGGGAGCAGGTGTCCATAGGGCCCCCGCAGGGTCAAGGGGGGGGCTGTCCGCACAGGGGGCAGCGGATCCTTTGGGGAAAACTCCTCGGGCAAACCCCAGGAAAGGGCAGAGGTGGGGAGGGGCTGGGTGGGGGCGACCCTCGTGCCAGGGCGGCATAGCTTGGGGGGCGCTGGGCAGCTCCGCTCTTGCTGCTGGGGGGCGCCTATAAAGCAGCCTGGGAGCAACCGGAGGGGGGGGCAGCAGGTGCCCGTAGCGCCCCCCCCCCAGGGTCAAGCTCTCCGCCCAGGGGGCAGCGGAGCCCGCGGGCTCTTCGGGGGAAACTCCGCGGGGCAGCGCTGAGCCCAGAAGCCGCCCTGCCCGCTCAAGCCCCCCGGAGGCTCCAACGCCCGGCCGCTCCGACGGGAAGGCGCCCTGCCCGGGTTGAGTCCGGCTTCCAGCCGCCCTGAGGACCCCCGGGGGGGGGGGCTTCCAAGCGGGGCCTTCGGGCCACCTGCCGCTCCGTCCCGGGGAGGCGAGCTGCGCGGAGGTTGCGCGGCTTCCCCGTCTCCCCCACCCCCCCGGCCTTTCCGCGGGCGGCCCGGAGACCCCACCCAGCCAAGCGGGGGAGGCGGCGCGCGGGGCCCGGCTACTCACGCTCGCGTCTCCTGGTCCAGCCGGCTGGTCACCGGGATGCCGTAGAAGGCCTGCATCTCGGCCAGGGCGGCCGCCAAGCTCCGGGCGGCGCGGAGGGTGGAGAGCTGCCGGGGGGCGGCGGCGGGCAGGTAGCCGTAGGAGCGCAGCCAGACCTGCAAGGCAACCAGAGTTGCGGCAGGTGCGGCGGGCACGGAAACCCCCCCAAGACCCCCGGACCCGCACCCACCTCGGCCTCCGCCTCGCTCTGCACCGGCCCCGCCGAGCCCCGCGGCACCAGCGGCAGCAGCAGCAGCAGCACCAGCGGCACCCGGGCCCCGCCGCCCATGCTGGTGCTCGCTGGCCGGCTGGCCGTCCGTCCCCGCCGCGGCCTTCTGGGCTGGCCGGGGCTCGGTCCCGCAGCCGCCCCGCCCGCCCCTTCAGCCGCCAAGCACCGCCCGCTGCGCCCCTGGCCGGCCCGGGCTCTCGGCGGACGGCGCTGCCGCCTAATGGCCAGCCGGGGCGCACCGCGGCTGGCTCTCGGCGCGCAGCGGGCTGGAGGAGCCGCCGGTCTCGGAGGCGGCCGGAGCATGGCAGGCTCCCCTCGGAGGCCCGGCCCGCATGGATGGAGGGTTGCCAGGGAAGCGGCTCCGGGAGGGAAGAGGCATCCGAGGGGTGTCGGTCGGCTCTCCTTTGGCACCGCCGGGCAGGAGCGGCTGTTTGTCACCCTGCAACTTTAATCGGCCCCCTTCGCTTCCTGGCAAACTGCAGACAGGAAGAAGATGCCCTTCAAGAGGCTCTAGGCAGTGGCCTCCGCCTTGGCCACTTCAATAGGTCCGGACTTCAACTCCCAGAATTCCCCAGCCAGCGAATGCCTAAAGAGGTCCGGACTTCAGCTCCCAAAATTCCCCAGCCAGCGAATGCTTGAAGATGTCCGGACTTCAACTCCCAGAATTCCCCAGCCAGAGAATGCCTGAAGAGGTCCGGACTTCAACTCCCAGAATTCCCCAGCCAGCGAATGCTTGAAGAGGTCCGGACTTCAACTCCCAGAATTCCCCAGCCAGCGAATGCCTAAAGAGGTCCGGACTTCAGCTCCCAGAATTCCCCAGCCAGCGAATGCTTGAAGATGTCCGGACTTCAGCTCCCAGAATTCCCCAGCCAGAGAATGCCTGAAGAGGTCCGGACTTCAACTCCCAGAATTCCCCAGCCAGCGAATGCTTGAAGAGGTCCGGACTTCAACTCCCAGAATTCCCCAGCCAGCGAATGCCTAAAGAGGTCCGGACTTCAGCTCCCAGAATTCCCCAGCCAGCGAATGCTTGAAGATGTCCGGACTTCAACTCCCAGAATTCCCCAGCCAGAGAATGCCTGAAGAGGTCCGGACTTCAACTCCCAGAATTCCCCAGCCAGCGAATGCTTGAAGAGGTCCGGACTTCAACTCCCAGAATTCCCCAGCCAGCGAATGCCTAAAGAGGTCCGGACTTCAGCTCCCAGAATTCCCCAGCCAGAGAATGCCTGAAGAGGTCCGGACTTCAGCTCCCAGAATTCCCCAGCCAGAGAATGCCTGAAGAGGTCCGGACTTCAACTCCCAGAATTCCCCAGCCAGCGAATGCTTGAAGAGGTCCGGACTTCAACTCCCAGAATTCCCCAGCCAGCGAATGCTTGAAGAGGTCCGGACTTCAACTCCCAGAATTCCCCAGCCAGCGAATGCCTGAAGAGGTCCGGACTTCAACTCCCAGAATTCCCCAGCCAGCGAATGCTTGAAGATGTCCGGACTTCAACTCCCAGAATTCCCCAGCCAGCGAATGCCTAAAGAGGTCCGGACTTCAGCTCCCAGAATTCCCCAGCCAGAGAATGCCTGAAGAGGTCCGGACTTCAACTCCCAGAATTCCCCAGCCAGCGAATGCTTGGAGATGTCCGGACTTCAGCTCCCAGAATTCCCCAGCCAGAGAATGCTTGAAGATGTCCAGACATCAACGCCCAGAATTCCCCAGCCAGAGAATGCTTGAAGATGTCCGGACTTCAACGCCCAGAATTCCCCAGCCAGCGAATGCTTGAAGAGGTCCGGACTTCAGCTCCCAGAATTCCCCAGCCAGAGAATGCCTGAAGAGGTCCGGACTTCAACTCCCAGAATTCCCCAGCCAGCGAATGCTTGGAGATGTCCGGACTTCAGCTCCCAGAATTCCCCAGCCAGAGAATGCTTGAAGATGTCCGGACTTCAACGCCCAGAATTCCCCAGCCAGCGAATGCTTGAAGATGTCCGGACTTCAGCTCCCAGAATTCCCCAGCCAGAGAATGCTTGAAAATGTCCGGACTTCAACGCCCAGAATTCCCCAGCCAGAGAATGCTTGAAGATATCCAGACTTTAACTCCCAGAATTCCCTAGCCAGCAATTGATGTCCGGACATCTTCAAGCATTTGCTGGCTGGGGAATTCTGGGAGTTGAAGTCCAGACATCTTCAAGTGGCCAAGGTGGAGAACCACTGCTCTAGGAAGCTCAGCCTCAATGCAAAAAACGAAACTTCAAATTACAGTTGAACACCAGGTACCACAAAGGCCAACCTGCAACCCTTCTAAGCGCCTCTGACCCCAATCTCTGCCCTCTTCTCTCCTCAGTCTCCAAGTTTGCTCATCTTGGAAAAGCCACCAGGATTGGACCAGCCTGTGCCATATGGACAACAGGGAACAGAATTTGCCCCAGCCATGGATGCCCTGTGTTAAGCTGGGCAAAATACTAATCAACCAAATTTTAACTGCGGGGCGGAAAACCAAACTATCCTACATATAGTGACTGAGTACCAAAGTGGAGCCTATAACGGAGACCAACGAAGCAAAAAATTGCATTTGTAAATGAGATACGTTTCGTATTTTACATTTTATATTTTGTATTTGTGCCTCCTGCACTTTTATTAACGTGATGTGCATGTTCCGTATGACAAACAGACGGACAATCTAGTCTTTATTCATTAGTTACAAGAGAAATAATGAATTGGGGATTGAAAAAATTCTGCCTTAACATTCACATTTTGTTCTGGCTTAATACACTTTCTATAACAAAATACATTACTTATTGCAATTCATTATAGCCGTCCATATAGGCAGTTTACAAACTGAAAGCAATCAAGTCAAAAACGTAACAGTCCCTGGGCAGCCCAGACTGAAACAATCAGATACTAAACCCGACGGGGGTCCCTCCGGAGCGCTTGAGGGCATTTGGGAAACCCGGGGGAGGGTGGTCCCAGGGGGATGGGGTGAGCAGAAAAGGCACACTTCCTCAGTCCCGTAAGATGGCCTTTAATCGAAGGGACCCAAAGCCCACCAGGAGGACATTGGCAATAATCGGTGTATCCCCAAAAGCCAATCGCAGGAGTTGAAGTCAGCACTACTGGTGGGATCCCAATGAGGGAGGGCCAATAGAAGCTGACTAAGCCTAAAGTTTGCAACATCTCAGTTCTGTAAATTGCCTCCATCTTCAGCCAGTATTTTGATTTATTGCATTCAGAAGTTTCTTTCTTGGATCATGAGAAACAAATCTCAAAATTACTTAGATTATGCTCTTCCGGGGAACAAGGCTAGTCTTTTCCCACAGCCCTGCTCGGTTCCTCTCCAGAATGCATGGATCGCATCGAGTTTACCGTTTCCAGTTCTCGCGAGTTTGCCACATCTGAATGCCGTTCAAGGCCACTGATGCGCTTTTGATGGAAAAATGAAAGGCTCCGTTTTGATTTTGGCCTGGAGGAGTTCAGGATTTTGTCAGCACGTGCATGGGAGAGCTCATCTAACTCCAAAGCTCCAATATCTTACTTTATCCCGTTTATGATTTTTTTGGGGCCACAATTCCAACGGAACAATCAAAGCAGGTTCTGAGCAGTCCCTTATCCAGGAAGCTTTGATGAACCGTTCAGCAAACAAACAGTGAAGAAAATTGGCTCTTCTTTTCTTCATTTCACCCGTGGTTCACTCTCCAAATGATCAGACACCACGCCCAAGGCATCCTCCGAGGGACAATTGCCCCGAGATCAGCTTTCTACAAAGCAAAGTCCTGAAGCTTGGAGAAATAGCTCACTGACTCCCACAATGTGTGCTTCTCCAGCAGCTGAGAACTGGAGTGGAGGGAAGTAGGAGCTGGCCTGGCAGAGACCTGATGGCATTAACTGCCTTGGGTGGTCTGCTGCTGCCACAGGTAGCTGAGCCCCCAATAGACTTCACGGGAATCCGGTGGCACCTCTGACCATCTTTGGCAAAGGGCTGGTGGTTTCCATCAGCTGTTGTTGTTCCTGGGCTTCTCTATCTCAGAGGGAACGAGAAGACCTTATTGCCAGATTTGCAACGGACTTCAGTCCCAGGAATTCGCAGCAAGTGGCTGGAGTCCTCAAAGCCATCCACGATCTCCTGCAACAACAGGGAGGCCAAATAAGAACAGGCTGGCAGAATTCATCAGCACCAACTTTTGCCTCCAGCTTGGCTCAGTTCTTCGGTTATCCACTGGTCCCCAACCTCATTCCAAGTTGCTTAAGGCCTACCCAGCTGGATCCCTGCAAATGCCAGGAGCTCCCTTCATCCCGATTGCCTGCTCAGTCTTCCACTGCTAAAAACAATTGTAAGGGCCAGGCTCTTGGAAATTCCCTCTGGAGAGGAAACGCTGTACGACGTGGGCATATTGGCAAGTTGAAAAGGGGTGTCAAGAAATGCAGAGATTGTTTAGGCCAGTGGTGGCGAACCTATGGCATACGTGCCAGAGGTAGGACTCAGAGCTCTCTCTGTGGACACGTGTGCCATTGCCCCAGCCAAGGTCCATTGTGTTTCACCCACAGGGGGGAGAGAGAGAGAGGAAGGGAGAGAGAGAGAGAGAGAGAGAGAGAGAGAGAGAGAGAGAGAGAGAGAGAGAGAGAGAGAGAGAGACAAGGAGGGAGGGAAAGAGAGAGGGGGAAGAGAGAGGGAGGAAAGAGAGAGGGGGGGAAAGAAAGAGAGAGGGGGAGGGAGCAAAAGAGGGAGAGAGGAAGGGAAAGAGAGAAAGAAAGAGAGAGACAGGAAGGGAGGGAAAGAGAGGAGGGAGAGAAAGAGAGAGGGCGAGTGAGCAAAAGAGAGAGGGGGAGAGAGGAAGAGAAAGAGAGACAGACAGGAAGGGAGGGAAAGAGAGAAGGGGAAGAGAGAGAGAGGGAGCAAAAGAGGGGAGAAGAGAGGGAGGGAAAAAGAAATAATATTTCAAAAGCATAAAAGTGAATTTATGTTTTTCTTAGAACAATTAGCTGAACTCTGCCTTGTTTATCATTATTTTAGGTAGTAAAACCTCATTATTCAGGTTAAATTGCCGTGTTGGCACTCTGCGATAAATAAGTAGGTTTTGGTTTGCAGTTTGGGCACTCGGTCTCCAAAAGGTTCTCCATCACTGGTTTAGGCCAATCAGAGCATCTCTCCTTCTATCTCTGGTCACCCCCTTCCACTGTACCCCTCACAGCCGGCTGGGTCTTTACACTCACTCCAGGCTTCACCAAAAAAGAAAGGTGAGCAAACCGGATCTTCTAACCCAGGGGTCCCCAACCTTTCAACTTTAAGTCTGAAGGACTTCAGCTTTGCTGGCTGGAGAATTCTGGGAGCTGAAGTCCTTCAGACTTAAAGTTGCAAAGGTTGGGGACCCCTGTTCTAACCTGACTGATAAGAAGTCTGAGACGAACATGGATCCACCTTGAACACGTCTGAAGTTTGAACCAAATCCATTTCACAACTGGGACACAGAATGACCTGGACGGAGACCCAACTGTCGCGTGTAGCTCTCTGCTAATGTCAGGCACACACAATCAGCCCTACAAATGTAGGGCTCAAACTGACTGTTTTGTTGTATTCTGCCTATAATACAAGAATCTCCCTACACTGCTTGCCTTCTCTTGGGAACAAACAGATTGTGTGTGTGTGTGTGTATCAGCCCCAGTTCTCTTGTGGCTGTGCAATCACTCAAGGCTAATTCCCCACTTGATCCCTCCTCCTTGCCTGGCAGCAAGTTTCCCAAAAGGTAAAGGCTTCCAGGCTGGTTACCTGCATTTCCTGAATACACTGGCCTCCGAGGGCTTCCGACATATCCCCCACGCACCAGGCGAGGCTCAGGTGGAACGAGGGATCCTATGAAAAACCACCAGCAGTCAAAAGGAGAGGAAGATCCACCAGCATAGCCAAGCACAGCAGGCAGAACCTCAGGCAAAGCACGCTGACTGCCAACATGTCAATGAGAACAAATTCTGCATTGCAAGATGGTTCATAAAAGAACAGAGGTCAAAGAATCAAATACAGGTAACTGGATACGGACTACCCTAAGCAGAGCGGAAGGGAGCAAGACCAGGGGTCTCCAACCTTTGCAACTTTAAGTCTGAAGGACTTCAGCTCCCAGACTTCTCCAGCCAGCTTTGTCTGGGAGCTGAAGTCCTTCAGACTTAAAGTTGCAAAGGTTGGAGACCCCTGAGCAAGAGGACTGAAGCTGTTGGAAGTGCATTTAAGCAGCTGCTTTGATTGATGGCTCAACCGTTACCGCTCAGCTTCCTCCAGAGACTCATTCTAAAGCAGCCACGCCTTATTTTCCCTGAGATGGCTCCACGCCTCACCTTGTAAAAAGGCATGAGGTTAAATTCCCCCATAACTTCATCCACTTCTGAAACGAACTCCATCATCTGAGAATGTCCTGAAGAGACTTCTAAGCCAACGAAGGTCCTGCAAGAAGATACAATACAATAGCAGAGTTGGAAGGGACCTTGTAGGTCTTCTAGTCCAACCCCCTGCGTGGGCAGGAATCTTATACCATTTCAGACAAATGGCTATCTAACATCTTTTTAAAGACTTCCAGGGTTGGGGCATTCACAACTTCACAAAGATGTTCAGAGAGTAACTGGCAGCAGCTCTTCCATGGTCAACCTCTGGCACGGGCGGCCACTCGGTTCTCAGACGCAAGGGAAGAGCGCATGGCAACAGGGCACCTGCAGAAAACAGACAGGCTCTCTTGGAGATGCGCGTGGCTTTTGAGTGACACCAAACTGACAGCCCACAAGGTTTGAAAGTCCAGGGGGAAAAGAAGAGGCAGCATAAGAGCAAAGGACCACCTTCTCTTTTTTCCTTCTTTTTCTATTTTTCCTCACTTTTTGTATCTGTGGAGCAAGAATCCCTTCCTTTTTGTAACGTTCGGGTGGATAATACCGTTCAAGCACTTTTTATTTTTTATTTTCCTTCTTAAAACCTCTTAAGGCCGGCCTGGCCTAACCTACCTTCCAGCCTCTCAGTCTGAACATTTAAATTGTTTTAATTGGGTTTTTAAGGGGTTTAGTTTTTAGTATTTGGGGTTTTTAGCGCAGGGATAAATTGTTTAATCTGATTTTATATATATTTATGATGTATTTATGTTTGTATGTTTTTAACTCCCCTGTGCACCGCTCCGAGTCCCTTCGGGGAGAGGGAGCGGTCTACAAATTAAATTTATTATTATTATTATTATTATTAACAAAGAGAAGGGTAAAAGCAGATGAAAAAGAAGTAACACTGCCATTAGAGGCTGCAGGCTCAGAAACACTCATTCCTTTGATCATTTGACATATATCATGGCGAACCTTTTTAGGCTTGTGTGCCATAAAGGGGGGGAGCGCAGGGGAGGGTTGTGCGCCAGCGTGCCGCACCCATAATGTAATGCACTCCCCCTAGTGCACATGTGCGCATGAGAGGCGCTACCCCCCCATTTTGTACATGCTTTTTTCGCCCTCCCCAGGCTCCAGAGGCTTTATAGGAGCGTGGGAGAGAGCAAACATTCTAGTCCTCTAGAATGGCTGAATCAGCTGGCCAGCGCGCATGCGTGCCCTGCCAAATGGCTCCGCGTGCCATACGTTTGCCATCACTGTGTTATATTTCAAAGTCCTGACTTTATTTATTGAAAGGAACAGTGGGGAAAAGCACGAGTTGTTTATACAGGTGTTCTTTTGGAGCATTATCAGTAGCTGGACTGGAGTAAAGAGAAAGCTTGGACTTGAAAGACTATAGTGAATTCGTTTGACATCTTAGCAATAAGCCTCGGATATTTTGGCGGCAGTGTTTACAACCTGGAAAAATGATGCAACATGAAGAAGAAGAAAAATTAATTTTGCAAAAAATTATGCTAGGAATCCAAAAAATGCTAATAAGTACAGAGAACATTGAAAGGAATCTTGGGATTACAGAACAAAGAGTAGAAAAAATGGGAGGAAGAACTGAGAATATCTACAAAACGATGATGAAATTTGAGGATAGAGTTCAAAAAACTGCAGAAAAATATGAACAAAGTGATAAGAAAACTGTTGACATTGGAGAGGTTGATGAACTGGAAGTCTTACACCTCAAAACATGGAAGAAAGGGGAGAAAATTTGGCAGGAACAAGGAGAGTACCTTTGGTAGAAGCACCAGTGATAACCAAAAACAAGCTGATGGAAAAAACAGATGGAGGGTTTCGAGTCTTTAAAAGATATGCAATGAACAACAAGTTGCTAAGAGAAGTCCACATAAGATTTACCAAGAAAACATCTAGAATGCAGATTTTACAAATGGCAAGAGATATTGGATGGCACTATTTCTGGAAGGATACAGGATGATGAAATGAAATGTTACAACATAAATGAAGTTAAACTTAGTTAAATTTTGAGTTTTATGTATAAGACAAAGTAATAATAGTTACAGTTGAATGAATGATTGACAATGATAATAATGTATCTATATACACTAGAGGGATAATATGGAATTTTACATAAACTGTAAGTGAGAATATAAAGATGTAATACCAGTGGATGATTCCAGGATGATGTAATGAAATGCCACAATATAAATTTATTTTAAATTTAGCATGCTTCACATAAAAAGGAGGTAATAATAGTTATACTCAATGAATGTTTCATAATCATAATAATTGTACATCTATATATTTGATTGATGATATGAACAATGGAATGTGCTGAAAGGAGTAAGTTGACATATGAAAGGATAAACAATTTTATAGGATATGGGATTTATCTTATCTGTGGTTAGATTAAAAAAAATACACATGGAATTGAAAATCGGTAGAGAACATTACCAATAATGAATCAGAATAGGATGTAAAAATACTTCATTATTGGCTATATTGAAGATGATGTAATGAACTACGATAATATAAATGAACCCATATTTAGAATATTTCGTTTAAAATGAAGAAATAATAGTGAAAGTCAAATAAATGAAGTACTATAGTAACAATGTATATAAACATATTTGATTGACAATATGTGACTTTGCTCTTTTCATAATCATCACTTAAACTTTATATAAAGTTTAAGTGATGATTATGAAAAGAGCAAAGGACCACTTTCTGGTAAGAAGGCAACTTTACTGAAGATGCACCACCTGCATTAGCTGAGGAAGAGTTAATGGAGGAAATCTACTGAGCAGGGATGCCCTGGACCTTGGTGGGGGCTGAAAGGAAGGAAGGAAGGAAGGAAGGAAGGAAGGAAGGAAGGAAGGAAGGAAGGAAGGAAGGAAGGAAGGAAGGAAGGAAGGGGAGGAGCTGGCAAAATGGTGTGGCTGGTGGAATTGCTGTGCCTGGAATTGCAGGAATTCCAATAGGAACAAGAAATTGCAGTCCTTGTTAGGCTAGACACCTCCAGTCTCATCTGTTGAAGGGGAGGGTGGGATTTTAAATGGGAATTTTAGTGCAGGGATAGTCAAATTTAATCTATTTTTATTGTATTTATTGTTCATGTATATATTTTATGCTGTTTTATTCTTCCCTGTACACCGCTCCGAGTCCCCTAGGGGAGAGGACGCGGTTATACAAAATAAATATTCGTATTCATGGAGAACATTCCCAAGAGAGCTCCTTTACCTCTGCCAGCACCTGCAGCCCTTGTGCCACGGAGGCCCCTCCTCTTCAGGATAGAGAGACATCCATTCAGATACCCTTGCTCCATGGCTTAGGACCTGGGTACCTACGAGATCACCTTCTGCCACCGAGAGCCTCCCACCGGCCAGTACGCTCCCCTAGAGAGAGTCTCCTCCTGGTGCCGTCGGCTAGACAATGTCGACTGGCGACACCCAGGAGGAGAGCCTCTGGAACGGGGAGTGAGCCTCTGGAACGAATGGTCCCCAGAGTTAAGAATTATCCCTGACCTACGCACCTTCGCCATGCTCTCAAAACTTTTCTTTTCCAACAAGTCGGGCTGGCATAAAAATGAATGTTTAAATATGAATTTTTATTAATTTTAATCGGGGTTTGTTTGGTTTTTTAATTTTATGAGGCCAAATTGTTTAATATGCTTTTAAACTGTTTTTAACTTTTATATATCTGTTTTACTTTGGCTGTACACTGCCCTGAGTCCTTCAGGAGTAGGGCGGTATAAAAAACTAATAAACTAAACTAAACTAACCCCCAATTTGGAACCGTAACAGGGGCAGGCAAAACCCCTGAGTAGAGACTATCCTGGAGTTGGAAAAGTCACATTGGCCTTCCTGAGACCCTGCCCTCTGCCTGGGCTTCCTCTTTTTCACACCCAAAAATATTTGCTAACGCAAGTGAAGCAATCTTCCCACCCTAATGGCCAGTTCCTTCTCTTTCTAGCCCACAAAACTCTCCACATCTCTTTGAGGGGGGGAGATCCACAATCCTTTACCCACCTGGTTTTGGTCTCATTGGTATAAATCTTCACTTGGTCAGCTCTGAAGAGGAACCTGAAAAACAGCAGAGATTCCAACTCACCTGGAAACGAAAGGCAGAAACAAGAGAGACCCAAGAGGACTGCAGGTCAGAGCTACCTCTCTGCTTCTCCGGGACTCTCTGGTGACACTTCCAAGCTTCGAACCCAATTCAATTATGCCAATTTAATCATTGTGCTATTTTCCCCTCCTTCATTGCCTCCTGAGATTTGGGGAGATTTATTTACTAGTTCAATTTCTATGGACGCCCATCTCAATGACCCTGGGTGGCTTACAATTCCAAATATATAGCATACTGCTTTCCTTTTCTGCCTTTCGGCTCTTCACCAGAGACCATCTAGACCAGGGGTCCCCAACCTTTGCAACTTTAAGTCTGAAGGACTTCCGTTCCCAGACTTCTCCAGCCAGCTTTGGAAACGTTGCAAAGGTTGGAGACCCCTGATCTAGACAGAAAGCTATTTGTTTCGTTGTGTCTTTTTTTATATGTGTGTTAGGTTTTTGAGCTGATCAATAAATCAATCAGGGAGACTAGGATAGATCTATTTTGAGCTATTTAGCTCTCATCAGCTAGCCATACTGGGATTCGAACCAGGGAAGTATTGCATGTGAGGCAGTTGTAGTTGCTACTAGAGTATACTTATGACACAAGCATATACTTATCCTCCTGTCTCAGCTGATCGGGATAAGAACCAGTGGTCTAGTGGCAATTACAACTGCCTCACATGTAATGCTTCCCTGGTTCGAATCCCAGTAAGGGTATGGCTAGCTGATGAGAACTAAATAGCTCAAAATAGATCTATCCTAGTCTCCCTGATTGATTTATTGATCAGCTCAAAAACCTAACACACAAACACAATTAAAAATTAAACAAAACAAACATTTTAAAAGAATGAAAACAGTGAAAAACATTGAAAGTATCTAATTCAACCTACACAAGAGCAGGATACTGGGCCAATTAGCAATACAGGCAGGAAACGGGGCCCTTGGCACATTCAGCGCCTCAGAAATAGACAGGGCCTTAGGGCCTTAGGAAGGGCTGAGGGCCAGTCTGATCTCCAAAGATCACAGTTGATGATGGGAATGGAAGCTTACATGCAAATCGCCAGCCTCTCACATCATGTTTATTGCAGCAACATGTTGGGCCCCACAAAGCCCCTCTGGGACAGCCAAGAGCATTTTGGCAGCCGGTCTGCTACGTGGGAAATGACAACTCAGTCATGCCAGCCGTGGCCTCCCACGGCAGCCATCTTGCAAGGGCCCCCAGGATGGGTTATCGGAAACGTCCCTGACCCCAAAGATTGCCACTTCCATGCGCGGGAAGTAGAGTCAAGGACTCCTGAAGGGCAGGTGCTTCTCAGGCATCTTGAACTGTCAGCTGGGTGAGGGGGGGGACCGGAGCTCTACCATAGTGAGCAGCTCTGCACTTTCCTTGCCTCCTTGCCACATCTGGTGAAAGTGAGCGCCATGGCTTTCTACTTCCTCGGGGCATGAAACACAACAATCTCTTCGTAGATTAACACGATTTAAAGACAAACAAAAAAAAAGAACCTTCCCCTCAGAAAGGCCAAGGCAAAGCACAGGAAAAAGCAGAAGCTTCTGGCCCCAAAGACCCATTGTGCACTTTGCAACATCATCGGTCTGCTCTGTTGTGACTGTAGAATAGAGGCTCTCAATCTCAGCAAGATTAAGATGTGTGGACTTGCAGCTGGGGAATTCTGGGAGTTGAAGTCCACGCAGCTTAAAACTTGCCACAGTTGAGAAAGAGAAGGGAAATGCTTGCAGCCACAACAGGTGTTCCCTCCTACGGGTTTTAGTTTATTCTGATAAATACCTGGTGGGCTTCTGTTTCTGCCTTGCCCGTATCTGCCGGCCTGCTCCTGTCAGAAGCCCAGCTAAACTCCAGGTAGCCTCCCCAAAGTCCTCTCCTATCAGTCACCGCCAGCATGGCCCATGGGCCTCACCTGTGGCAGGAAGCCAGGCGTTCTTTGAGGGACTGGACAAAAGAGTTGATCCAATGATGGCGCAACACCACGCCTTGAGAGAGGCTGATGTGGAATTTTTCCTGTCTCGTCAGCAGAGGCACATAAGTGCGCCCACAGATTAGGAGGAGCTGCAGTAAATCCAGAAAGTCCTCCTCAGCTTTGTCTGTGGAAAAAGAAGAACAGGCTCTCTTAAAACAATACGGCCCCTTTTCCTGGTCTCCAATAATGTCACCCCTCTGCCTCAACTCCCTCCCACAAGGCCACTATTTTACACAAGCATCTCAGCAGCAGGAATGCCAAACAGTTGGCGAAGAAGCCATTACAGGACGTGCTCTAATAATGCCCAGTTAAGAACCGCTGCCTTCAATGCTTTTTTGCCCTGGCCAAGGATGCCAGAAAGGCCCAAGATGTACTTAGAACAGGGGTGGGCAAACTTTGCAACTTTAAGTCTGAAGGACTTCCGCTCCCAGAATTCTCCAGCCAGCTTTGCTGGCTGGAGAAGTCTGGGAGCTGAAGTCCTTCAGACTTAAAGTTGCAAAGTTTGCCCACCCCTGACTTAGAATCCCAGGTTTGGGAGGACCTCGCAAGATGGCCGCCATGGGAGGGCATGGCCAGCGTGATTGAGTTGACCATTTACCATGCAGCAGACCGACTGCCAGACCTCCCAATCCACTGACAGGTCCAGGAATCCTCAGATTCCCTCCCAGATAAATGGTTGTCCAGCCCTGCAACTTCAGGAGCTAGGCTACTCCACTACTTAAACAGCCTTTACTGTCAGGAAATCCTTATTTTCAGTTTAGACCCCTCTCTGCAAAGGCCTCACCAATTGGGTCCAGTTCTGCCCTTAGGAGCTATGCAAAGTAAACCCACCCCTGCCCATGGAAGATCGAAACGGCTCTTCTCTTCTTCGGGCTCAATAGCCCTGCCCCTTCAACTGCTCTCTGTAGGATCTCACCCGCAGGCCCATCACTACATGGGGGGGGGGGGGGGGGGCTTTTCTCTGCATGCTTTCCAGTCCGTTGGCATCCTTTCTGCCTTGGGGTGGCCAGAATCACAGACGACAATATTGAAAGTTCCTGAGAGATCATGGAGAGCAAGGATGGCTGCACTAGAGATCATCCACAAGTAGCATCAATGCTGTTTCTGTCCCATAACGAAGCCTACGTCCTGAATGTAAGTGGTCCAGACCCCCAGAAGTTGCCAAGCAACCACTTTCTCTAACAGCTTCCCTGAAAGGGGAAGGTGGGAGATGGGACGAAAGTATCCAAGCAAGTGGGATCAAGCAATGGGTTTTTTTTTTGAGGAAGCGGCCAACCCGGGACTCCTTAAAAGACCCTCTTGCAGTGAGGAATGGCTCACTGCCTGAACCCACCAGTCACCATCCTGGAGGCTTTCACCAATCAGCAGGGACAAGGGTCTAATGCAGGGGTCTCCAACCTTTGCAACTTTAAGTCTGAAGGACTTCAGCTCCCAGACTTCTCCAGCCAGCTGGAGCTGAAATCCTTCAGACTTAAAGTTGCAAAGGTTGGAGACCCCTGGTCTAATTGACAGGTGGTTGCACTGTCCACGCCAAGGACCCTGTTCACTTCCTTGAGTCAAACAGGATCGAAGTATGCCCAGATAAGTGAGCAAGACCTTTCACCAGGCATCCCATATGGATCTGAACTGCACTCCAATTGGGAATCAATCTTTGTGCATTGAGTGTTCAGCAAGTTCCTCTGCAGGGCCCTAACCCCAGCACCCCCCAGTTCCCTCTGGAACACATTTGGGTCCACCAGTTGCTCTGGTAGTCCACTCAAATGGTCTTCCTATAGACAGGGGTGGCATAAGAGAATCTCAAGACCACCAGGAAACGTCAGCTCTCTGGGAAGGTCAGAAGCACAGAAAGCCTTGCTCCAAAGTTCCACTCTGCTCAAGGCAACCATCAAGGTTCTCATGGCCAGGACCAATCCTCCACTCCTCTTCCAGAGAAGGGGAAAACATCAAGAGACTTACTGTCAGGTCTGCCTCTAACGATAACCAAGAAAGAATCCACTCAACTCCATTTGTAAGAATTAAGAGTACTTTTACTGGTTATGAAAAGATGGCAGCGAGGTAAAGCAAGGTCTGAGACCCGAGCGCGCAAAGTCATACATATCAATATATGCCCAACCCCTTTCCCCCAACAATCCCCACCCCATTGTCCAATGTGCAATCCCCTTAGATGTCATGTGGGTAGCATCTCCAGGAGCATCATCAGGATGGCATGCAAGACTGTTGGCCTTGCCCATCTCAAAGCACCAGCCAGTGGTATGCGAAGTAAATGGCAAGAACATGCTCCCTTCTCCAAATCTCCCTCCTGCACCATGCAGTCCCATTCCCAATTACCAAAGCCCCTCCTTCCCCGTTTCAATGGCAGTTGAAGCAAACAGCAAAGGGGAGGCTGACACTTACATGGCAGGTACACATGGGTTGCCCAGTTGCCTCGTTCATGAGGAAACGTCCGCAGGCGGCCTTCATGTTTACTGCGGTCATCCACCACCCTTTCCTCCTCTTCCTCATCCCTGAACATCCTACGCACGCTGTCTGGCAAGGGGAGGGAGGGCATCGCAGCTCTGCAAAATGGACGGAGAGAGTTGGCAGCCGAAGCATTTTCTGCTCCAAGACCAGAAGACAAGCAGCCTTGGGACAGACGTCGCATGGGCCCCTATCCCTGCCCAACAGCAACAGCACCACTTGTCCAGTTAAGACTAAGTGGAAAGGGTGGGGTTTCCCAGTTAGGGCAGGACAAAGAGGGATTCTGGGACTAGGGCCGTGATGGCGAACCTGTGGCATGCGGAGCCATTTCTGAGGGCACGCGAGGCATTGCCCTGTCAGCTGATTTTCGAACTCCAGAGGTTTAGGTAAGCCTCCTGAAGCCTCCAGAGGGAGAAAAACAGGGCAACCCGGAAGTCCATTCCTGAACTTTTGGTTTGTGTGTTGGGCCATTTTCCGCCCTCCCCAGGCTCCTAGAAAGCCTCTGGAGCTACCGGAGCCACCAAAAGTCAGAAAATGGGCTGTTTCCAGCCTCTGGAGGGCCTCCGGAGGAGCAGGGGGCATTTTTGCCCTCCTCAGGTTCCAAGAAAGTCATGCAGGGGGCAGGAGCGGGTCACTCGCGCATGCACAGGTGGCAAGGTGGGGGGGGGAGACATTAAATTATGGGGGTGGGCATGCAAGTGTGCTCGATAGCGTCCATGCATGATCTTTTGGCACTCAAGTCAAAAAAGGTTCGCAATCACTGGACTAGGGCATGGAGGGACAGACCCCTCCCCACTGATATCAAGGGAAGAAACAGGGCAAAGAGGTCAGAAATCTGGGCATGGACCGCTCAGCTGGTCTAATGAGGAATTTCTCAGCCTTAAGGAAAGACCGCCTGGTCACAAAAGGGGACTGGATGGCCGGACGTCTTTCCCTGGGCTGAGAGAGCAGAGTGGCCTCTTCTAGGACAGGCTCATCCACCTGGGGGAGCTTGAAACAGGTGAGCTTTTTCTGTAGTTTTACTTATTGCGTTTATGGCCATGATGGAGAACCTACGGCACGGGTGCCACAGGTGGCACATGAAGCCATTTCTGAGGGCACAGGAGGCATTGCCCTATCAGCTCCAGCGCACATGAGCGTGCTGGCCAGCTGATTTTCGCCCTTGCTTTTTGGCCATTTTTTGCCCCCCTGAAGCCTCCAGAGGGAGAAAAATGGCCCAATGGGCCACCTGGATGTCCATTCCTGAATGTCCAGTTTGTGCGTTGGGCCTTTTTTCGTCCTTCCCAGGATCCTAGAAAGCTTCTGGAGCCTTGGGAGGGCGAAAAATGGAGCTACCAGGCCCACCAGAAGTCAGAAAACGGGCTGTTAGTGGCCTCTGGGGGTGCAGGGGAGGAAGCCATTTTTGTCCTCCCTGGGATCCAAAAAAGCCATGCGCACATGCGCGGGGCAGCAAGGGGTGTCACGTGTGCATGCTCAGGGGACATGGCATGGGAGGCATTCAATTATGGGGTGGGCAATGAGCGCGCACAATAGCGCGAGCGTGTGTGCTTTAGGCACCCGAGGCGAAAAAGGTTCGCCATCCCTGGTTCATGGAGTCCATTGCACCAACCCAAGTGGGCTCCATTCCACAGGCAGCTTCAACGCCTCCTGTGGTCTCTCCGTTTCTGCGCCAGGAGGAAGAGTCGCCTACCCCCCCCCCCCATTGCCAGGGGTTGCCCTGGTGCTGAAGCCAGAGGAGGCCCCGGGCTCTCCCCGCCGGCTGAGCCTGGACGGGCCTTTCCCCTCCAGCGGGTCCATTCGCCCAACCCCCGCGCTGCTCTTGCGGGGGCTTCAGAGGCTCCAGGCCGAGACTCCGCGAGAGGCCCGGCCGCCCCTCAGCCCACAGCTGCCGCCGGGGTGGAAGCGGAGCCTGGGCGGGACGAGGCCTGGGGCTCCACCAACGCCACGGAGGGGCAGCCGGCACTCAGCCGGGCCTGCGGGGAAAGAGAGCGGAGGCTCCTCGGAGGCGCCCAGGCCCAGCGCCGCCACCCACGGTCGGGCGTCGGGAAGCGCCACACCTGCTGCCTGGAGGGGTGAGACCGCGGCCGCCCGCCGGGCCTGCCCGAGCGTCCCCGCTGCTCCTCTCCTGGGCGGCGGCCTCGCTCTCGTCCTCCGAGCCGGAGCTGCTGTAGTCCACCAGCGCTGCCTTCATGGCCGGAAACAGGAAACCGAAGCACCGCGCCTGCGCAGAAATGACGTCCTGCCATAGTCGTCTCCGTCGGGCCGCTTCCGGTGGGCCACTTTCGGTGAGCTAAACGTGTGTTCCCTCCCCGGAAACAGGAAACCGAAGCGCCGCGCCTGCGCAGAAATGACATCCCGCCATAGTGCTCTCCGCCGGCCCGCTTCCGGTGGGCCACTTCCGGTGAGCCCAACGTGTCCCTTCCCCCCCCCCCCCTCCGTGGAGCCGGTGAACTGAGCACTGAGTCGCCCCCTCCGCCTCGGGCGCTCCGGCTGCCCGACCCACCGGAGGGAGGGAGGCCCAGGGGAAGTGGACTCGGCCGGGCCTTTCTCTCCCGCTTGCTTAGGAGCCGCCGCCTGGGCTCGTCTCCTCGCGGGGTGGCTTGGATGGCCTCGCCTACTTCCCGGAGACCCAGGGGCGCCCTTATTGGGGAGGGGTCGACAGAGCAGCGGGAGGCGGCCGGCGGGTGGGAAGAGGGAATCCCCCCCGGACGCCTCTCCTCCTGCAAGCTCAGGCTGGCCGAGCTTCTCCGGGCATCGTGGGTTTGCCCCGAGTTCGAGACTGGCGTTGAAGGGAAAAGAGTTCTCCCAAGAGGGCTGAATTAAAAACGGAAGGCGAGGGAGAAGGAGGCTCTGGCCTCGCAGCTGAAGGAGAAGGGAAATCTCTGCCTAAAGTTTTATTTCAACCTGTAAACAAGAAGTCAAGGAAATGATTGGTTCTTTTAAGGCAGGACGCAAGTGAGAATTGGACATTAAGCGTGAAACCTACTGGGTCAGGCTAGACAGCCTCTTAGGTCCCCTTTTACTTCTATATTAAAAGGCGACATAGGCTGGTAAAGAACAGGAAATGAGTGCCTAACCACAGAGTTCAATAGTTCTCCCAAAACCACAAGGTTCAGCTAAAGTTCACTTAGAGACACCTATGGCTCAAGACAAAAGGAGAACCCCCAACTCCTTAACAAGGCTTGGCCCTCAAGGTAGCCAATATAAATGGTTTAAGTATTTCCACATTCAAAACTGCTCTTTGAAAGATATATAAGAACTTGCTTTTTCTACGGATCTTTGTCCGGGTGTTAGCAAAACTTTGGCCAAAAATAAAAGGCTTATCTAGATCTTGTCCGAGTCTCCCGATTTTCTGCAACATTTAAATGGAAGAGAGTAAGGAGATGACAAGCAACAGGGAGAAAGCTGCTTAATTCATTTTTTGCATTTGTCTTAATGCAAAAGGGGGGAAAATAGCCCAATGTACAAGAACAGTCCTACCTCCTAAAAGAATGACATATTTGGGGGAATATTAAAAGAGGCAGAATATCTCCCCAAAGGAAAAATGGAGAAAAGGCAGAAAACACCTCCAGCATGGAGATGAATATTTTGTGCCCATTAAGAAATCCGGGCCAATCTATTCATAAACAAAACATCTTCAGCTCCAGGTGATGAAATTAAGAAGGGCAGGACAGGACCTTTAGAACATAATAGGACTAACCCACCATCCATCAAATAATAAAAACACACAAAGCAAACCTCAAAATTATAAAATACTGCAAACTATAAAAATCACTGCAGTCATCAAGCTAATATGTCAGCTGTCCAAGAACTGCATGCTGTGGTTGGTTCTGCTCATCAATAAAGAGTCCTCTATTTTATTTCCACCGCCCTTCTCCCAGCTTAGAATATAGAATGGTTGCAGGAATTGGGTATGTCCAGTCCAACAAAAAGAAGGACTAGGGGAGACATGATAGCAGTGTTCCAATATTTGAGGGGCTGCCACAAAGGCAAGGGGATCAACCTATTTTTCAAAGCACCAGAAAGCAAGACAAGAAACGATGGATGGAAACTAATCAAGGATAGAATCATCCTAGAACTAAGACCAGAGTTGGGTTCCTACCGGTTCGGACCAGTTCGGCTGAACCAGTAGTGGTTTGGTGGCCTGGATCACTGGAACCGGCAGCAACCCTGGCCTGCCACGCTCCTGAACTGGTTCTCCTACAGGGCTGCCATTTTGATTTTTGGTTCTGTGCATTCGCAGAATAATAGTAATTGCACGAATTTAATTTTTTTAATGTTTTGCACATGCACAGACCTATTTTTCTGCAAATGCGCACCGAACTGGCAGTAACCCACCCCTGACTAAGACGAGTTCAATCCTAGGTAAAGGCAGATGTAGGGTCTCCTGCCTGGGCAGGCGGTTGGACTAGATGACCTGCAAGGTCCCTTCCAACTCTGTTAATCTGTTAAATTTCCTGACAGCGTGGATAATTAATCAGTGGAATGGCTTGCCTCCAGAAGTTGTGGATGCTCCATCACTGGCAAATTTTATGATGAGATTGGAATGCCATTTGTCTGGAATGGTAGAGGGTCTCCTCCTTGAGCAGGGTGTTGGACTAGATAGAAGACCTCTAAGGCCCCTTCCAATTTTGTTATTGTAAGGACCTGCCTCAGCTATATTCACAGGAATGCATGACTCTTGAAAGAAATGGTATTTCAAAAGGAACTTTTACTCAGAGAAGCTAATGTCTCCTGTTCAGCCAGTGATGCTGTCTAACCCACATTTCTCTATTTTATCAAGTAGTAGGTCCCTGATGGTGAACCTATGGCACGTGTGCCACAGGTGGCACGTGGAGCCATATTTGCTGACACGGCAGCCCTTGGCAGCCCTCAGCTCCGGTGCGCATGTGTGTGCTAGCCAACTGGTTTCCCCCCCCGCCCCCCCCCCCGAAGGGCCAAGGGAGGCCATTTTTATCATCCTCAGGCTTCAGGAAAGCCTCCGGAGCCTAGAGAAGGCAAAAAATAGGCCTAACGGCCCAACCAAAAATTTGGGAAAGAACTTCCAGTTGGACTGTGTGGCCGTTTTTCACCCTCCCCAGGCTCCGGAGGCTTTCCTGAAGCTTGGTGATGGCAAAAAACAGGCCCAATGGCCCAACTGGAAGTTCAGGAACAAACTTTCTGTTGACCCTTTGGGCCGTTTTTCTCCCTCCCCATCACTGTAGTAGGTTATGGTCTACTTTGTCAAATGCCTTACTGAAATCCAAGTAAATTATATCAATAGCATTCCTCTGGTCCACTAGTTTTGCCACTTGTCAAAGTGCAATAAGATTAGTCTGGCATGATCTGTTTTTGACAAACCCATGTTGTCTTTTGGTTATTACTTTGTTTACTTCTAGGTGTTCACTGATTTGTTGCTTGATTATCTTTTACAGAATCTTCCCTGGTATTGAGGTCAGGCTGATAGATCTGTAGTTCCTGGATCTGTTTTTATTCTCTCCTTTTTTGAATATGGGAACGACATCAGCTCTTTTCCGGTCCTCTGGCAGTTCCCCGGTGCTCCAGGATCTTTGGATCTTTGTTGCCACAAAGAAGAGGGAGTCAAACTATTCTCCAAAGCACCTGAGGGCAGAACAAGAAGCAATGGGTGGAAACTCATCAAGGAGAGAAGCAACTTAGAACTGGGGAGAAATTTCCTGACAGTGAGAACAATTAATCAGTGGAACAGACGTTTCCTCCAGAAGTTCTGAATGCCCCAACACTGGAAGTCTTCAAGAAGATGTTGGATAGCCATTTGTCTGAAATGGTATAGGGTTTCCTGCCTAGGCAGGGAGTTGGACTAGATGACCTCCAAGGTCCCTTCCAATAATACAACTAGTATTGTATTATTGTATTGTATCTTTGAAAGATATAGTTCAGTGATTCTGAGATCACATCTGCCAGTTCCTTCAGAACCCTGGGGTGTAATCCATCTGGTCCTGGTGATTTGAACTCGTCTAGGGTAGACAGGTGCTCACTTACCATTTTCTTCCATATTTTAACTTGTGTTCCTAATCTGTTTTTTGTGGTGCAGTTTTTGATAGGTTGGACTGTTTTTTCCCTTTGTGTAAAGACAGATGCAAACAATGAATTAAATAGTTCTGCTTTCTCCATGTTGCTTGTCACCTTCCTGCCACTTTCTTCCAGCGATGGACCAATTGGTTCCTTGTTTTTTTTTCTTGTTTTTAACATATTGGAAGAAACCTTTTTTGTTAGTTTTTTTTAACTTTTGTTGCAAGCCTTTGTTCATTGTGAGCTTTAGCTTTCCTGACTTCATCTTTGCAGGCTCGGGCTATTTGCTGATATTCTTAGTTATGTGTGCCTCTTTCCACTTTTTATACTTGTCCTTCAGTTTGTCAGAGTTCCTTATGCACCTATGCTGGTTTCTTTTGAGAGCTATCATTGCTCTTCTTCATTGGTATGGTGGAGTGGAGAAGCAGTTGGGCAAGATTACAGGCCGTTGCTTTCGATGAAATCTTTACTCTCAGGAAGTCCAAAGTCCTGTTCAACTTCCAGGATCACTATCATAGTCTCGCCTCCATGGCAAGGGTCTCACCAGTCACATTTATTAGACCACAGGGGCAACTGGCAATGCAGGGCCATAATGGGCTGCTTTAGTTTTGATCTAGCAGGTTTCATGAGCCCAGGCGTTGGGCTTTATAAATCAGAGCTCAAGGCTTAGCGTCCTGTAAAAGCCCCGTTAACTGAGCATTATTCAGATTATAATTTCGTTTGATGCATAAACTCCAAATCTCCCTGGGGATTGAGCCCTTCAACCTTTTTTTTCAATAAAGGGTGCACACGAGGGGACAAAAGGTGTTGGTTACTATCTTTAAAGCGCTCCATGGCTTAGGACCTGGGTAGCTACGAAATCGCCTTCTGCCATTGAGAGCCTCCTACCGGCCAGTACACTCCCTTAGAGAGGGTCTCCTCATGGTGCCATCGGCTAAACAATGTTGACTGGCAACACCCAGGGGGAGAGCCTTCTCCGTGGGAGCCTCTGTCCTCTGGAACGAATGGCCCCCGGAATTAAGAACTATCCCTGACTTCCGCACCTTCCGCCGTGCTCTCAAAACCTTTTTCTTCCAACAAGCTGGGCTGGTGTAAATACGAATTTTTATTAATTTTAATTGGGGTTTGTTGGTTTTTATGAGAGGCCAAATTATTTAATATGCTTTTTTAAAATTGTTTTTTAACTTTTATATATCTGTTTTACTTTGGCTGTACACCACCCTGAGTCCTTTGGGAGTAGGGCGGTACAATCAATCAATCAATCAATCAGTAAAAATGAGTTTGTTCAAAACCACTAATCCCCGAAAGTACTGCACCGATCGCTTCCAAATTTTCACACAACGTTCATTTCAAGTACGGCACCAATGCTATGTATAGATTGTGTAGATCAGGGGTCCCCAACCTTTTTTGCACCAGGGACCGGTTTCATTTTAAAGAAAATTCTACGGACCTCTTTTTCTTTCTCTCTCTCTGTCTCTCTCCTTCATCCGCCCATCTCTGTCACTCTGTGTGTGTGTGTGCGTGTGTCTGTCTGTCTTGCATTCACTCAATCACTCATTCTGTGTCTCTGTCTATCTTTCTCTCCCTCCCTCCCTCTGTCTCTCTATGTGTGTCTGTCGTCGTCGTCGTCCCCCCCCCCCCCAGCCTCCTCAGCCCACCTGCCGCGCTTGGTCGCTCGTTCGCTCGGTCAGGCTCCGTGGCTGGGTAGGAGCCGGGCTGGAGAGGAGGAGGAGGGAAGAGGGGGCAGCCCATTGGGCAGAGCGCGTGGGAGAACGCAGGAGGATGGTGGGGGCTCATCCTCCACCCTCGTCGACGGAGGGACTCTTGGGCACCGCCGGAGGCCGCCAGTTCCCTCCCCCGCCCGCGGAGCCTCCGCAGCCCCTGGAAGAAAACGAGTGGCCGGCATGCCAGCAGGGGAGGGAATCGGTGGCCGATCCGGCGGTGCCCAGGAGTCCCTCCGTCGACGAGGGTGGAGGAAGAGCCACACTCCAACGGCGCGAACAGCCGCGCCTGCGTTCTCCCGCGCGCTCTGCTCAGGGGGCTGCCCCGTCCTCCCTCCTCCTCCTCTCCAGCCCTGCGGCCCGGCTCCCACCCAGCCACGGACCGGCACCGGTCCGCGGCCCGGGTTTGGGGACCCCTGGTGTAGATGTCACACCTGTGCCAGGTACACGCAACGGAAATGTAAAAAATTGTAAAAAAAAAGGTAGATAGATGGATAGAGAGAAGGCAGTGGGCCACAGGTATTATGTCATCCTTTATGGCAAAATACTCTGTCCCTAGGTAGGTAGGTAGGTAGGTAGGTAGGTAGGTAGGTAGGTAGAGGGATAGAGAGGGAGAGGGAGAAATACAGTAGGTATGTAGGTAGAGGGAGAGAGGGAGAAATACAATAGGTAGGTAGGTAAGTAGGTAGAGGGATAGAGAGAGAGGAGAAATACAGTAGGTAGGTAGGTAAGTAGGCAGAGGGATAGAGAGGGAGAGGGAGAAATACAGTAGGTAGATAGGTAGGTAGAGGGATAGAGAGAGAGGGAGAAATACAGTAGGTAGGTAGGGAGAGGAAGAAATACTGTAGGTAGGTAGAGGGATAGAGAGAGAGGGAGAAATACAGTAGGTAGGTAGATAGGTAGGTAGGTAGGTTGGGGGTTATACAGTGTTCGTGTGTGCAGGTGTAGATCTACACACAGATTGGTTGGCCATTTAACCAGACTGGGCCATAGCTACGCATGGCCAGGAACGGCTAGTAAATAAATAAAAGTTGGGGTAATAAAAACCCCAGATGATACAAAATTCAGGGGGTGGTGGTGTTTGCTAACCCCTCAGATGAGGCTGTAAAGGGATATTTATGGGTTCTCATTTAATACAGGGGTAGTTTAAAAACGCACCATTTGCACTTGGGCCAGACAAAAACAGAAGGCTGCCTGCAGGGCTTGGGGGGGGGGGGGGCTGGGCGCTACCCAAAGAGCCAAGCAAGAGCGCCGGGGCTTCCAAGAGGAGCCACTGGGCGGTTGGCACAACGGACCGGCCGCCTCCTCCTCGGCCCCTTTCCCGGGGAGCAGCCCCGCAGGGCAGCGGGAGGGAGGCTCCCCAGCAGGCCTTCCAGGCTAAGCGGAGAGGCAGGCAGGCAAGGCGGGAGGACCCACCGCCAGGGGCGCCCGACCCACCGACCGACCGCCGCAGTTCCCCCTCGCGTCCGACGCGGCTGCCCCTGCGGTCCGGCAGAGGGCAGCGCCGATCCCGCGGCTCTTCTGCGGCGACGCCCCTTCCTCCAGGCGCCTCCTCGCCCAGCCAGCCAGCCAGCCAGCCTGCCGGCCTCCACCGCCCGCCCGCCCGCCCGCTACGCGAGCCCGGGGATCGTAGCGGCGCGCCAGGCCCCAGGTAGGCAGGAGGGCGGCGCCGGGAGCGAGGGAGCGGGGGGGGGAGGCGAGCCAGGCCGCTGCGGGGCCGAGCGGGAGGCCGCCGCCGCGCTCGCCCGGGAAGCCCGCCAGGCCTCTCCCGCCCGGCCTCCCAGGCTTCCGGCCGCCGCCCCACCGCTCCTCTCGGTCGCCCGGCTGGGCTTCCCCGCATGGGCCGCCCGAGCAACAACGCTGCGGCGGAGGAAGGGAAGGCCCAGGAGGCCCCCCAGGGCGGCCTTGCGTAGAAGGGAAGCCGGGCGGCCTGGCAGCCCCCCCAGCCCGATGGGGCCCATCCGCCCGCAGACTTAAGGCCGCCCTCCCGGCGCTCGTGCTTCCTTTCCCCGCCTTCGGAGGAGCGGAAAGAGGTGGCGGAGGCCGCTTGGCGACCTTGGCGGGGACTTGGGGCTTTGTGCCCATCCTCGGCGGGACTCGCCTGGGGGAGCCCTGGACTCCGCCGCTGCAGCCGGGCTGCCCCGACGGAAAAAGGCGTGAGGAGCAGGGAAGGGCGGCCCTTCTGGCCCGGGGTGCGCTAGGCAGCCGTGCTGGGACCCCCGTCCCCTTCCCCCGCCCCCCCCCCCAGGGCAGGAAGGAGCCCCGGGGAGCGAGAGTGGGGGTGGGATCCCCCAGAGCAGCCGTGGAGCCTGGAACGGAGAGAAAACATTGGGATCCCCTTCCTGAAAGGAAGCGGATCCATCCGGAGGCTCCTTGGAGTTTCCTTCTCTTTCCATGAGGGATCCTTGCAGGGAGGATCCCTCTGATTGTAATGGAGCCCCCCAGCAACTGAGCAGCCTGTTCTTGCCCGGCTGGCAAGATCCCAGATCCCAACTTCCGATCTTCCTGACTTCCAACAAAGAGCTCCCTGCAGTGATAGGCAGCCTGCCTTCCGTTGCTCGTTCCACTTCTTGCTTTCAGAGTTGAGTGCCAGTCCAGAGAGCGGTGAAGAAAGCGAGACGTTTCAATTCAGGGTGGGGGAGGCAGATCTTGAAACGGGACCCCTTGGCTACCAAAGCTCTCTGGCGGGTTCCGATCCCCGGTTTTCAAATCCCATGCTTCGTTGCGAAGGGACCTTGTTTTGGAGAGCTCCTGATCCCAACCTGAAATTGGCTTCGGCTGGAAAGGCGGCTGCCGGTGGTTCTTACTAGCCTATTCTCTTCCTTTGCAGGTTCCCTCGGAGGCTTTGTGGAAGAAGGACAAGGGGCTGGGAGCTCAAGGTGACCCCCACGATGTCCGGCCTGCTTTGGTCTGATGTGTCTCAAAGGTAGCTGGCCCCTCAATCCAAGGACTCGCACGACCTCTCTAGGAAGAGCTTTCCTTGATTGCTCTGCCTGGCTTGAGCCGCAAAACCGCTTATTGTGGAACCCCCCTCTTTTTCTCCCCAGCATGTCAGAAACCTGGTCACAGCAGCCGCCGCCCCCCCAGCAGCCCCCGCATCACGTGGCCACAGCCACCCTTCCAGAGCACCCCATCCCGCCCAGTGCGGTGACCGAGAACCCTTTGGGCTGCGCCGTCTATGGTATCCTCCTGCAGCCGGAGCCCAGCGGGTTGCAGCACCCACCCATCTCCGCCAGCGGAGGAGGGGAGGCCTCTCCCAAATGTGGGGTTTGTGGGCATGACCTGTCTCACCTCTCCAACCCCCAGGAGCACCAGTGCCTGCAAGGCGGCCACGACCGTTCCTTCCAATGCACTCAGTGCATGAAGATCTTCCACCAGGCCACGGACCTCCTGGAGCACCAGTGCCTGCAGGTGGAGCAGAAGCCCTTCGTCTGTGGGGTCTGCAAGATGGGCTTCTCCCTGCTCACCTCGCTGGCCCAGCACCACAGTGTCCATAACGGCAACACGGCCGTCAAGTGCTCCATCTGTGAAAAGACCTACAAGGCGGCTGCGGCGGCCGCGTCAGCTCCCGAGGAACCTGCCCCGCCACAGCAGCCAGCGGCCCTCAACCGGGCCCCCGCGGAGAAGCCGTACAGCTGCTCCATCTGCCAGAAGCCCTTCAAGCACCTCTCGGAGCTGTCCCGCCACGAGCGGGTGCACACCGGGGAGAAGCCCTACAAGTGCAGCCTGTGCGACAAGAGCTTCAGCCAGTCCTCCCACCTGGTGCACCACAAGCGCACCCACAGCGCCGAACGGCCCTACAAGTGCACCGTGTGCGAGAAGGCCTTTAAGCACCGCTCCCACTTGGTGCGCCACATGTACGCGCACTCGGGCGAGGCCCACCTCTTCCGCTGCAACGTCTGCGAGCTGCACTTCAAGGAGTCGTCGGAGCTGCTGCAGCACCCCTGCACGCCCAGTGGTGAGCGTCCCTTCCGCTGTGCGGCTTGCCACAAGGCCTTCCGGCGGCCCTCGGACCTCCGGCAGCACGAGCGCACCCACAGCACGGAGCGCCCCTTTCAGTGCGACCTTTGCCAGATGAGCTTCAAGCAACAGTATGCGCTCATGCGCCACCGCCGCACTCACAAGGCCGTGGCCCCCGCCCCGTCTTCGGAGCAGGAGGCCGCTCCGCTGCCTTTCAAGTGCTCCCTGTGCGAGAAGGGCTTTGTGCAGCCAGCCCACCTGCTCTACCACCAGCACGTCCACGGCATCGAGAACCTCTTCAAGTGCAACGCCTGCCAGAAGGGCTTCAGCCAGTCCTCGGAGCTGCTGCGCCACCGCTGCGTGCAGAGCGCCGAGCGGCCTTTCAAGTGCACGGCCTGCAGCAAGGCCTACAAGCGCGCCTCGGCCTTGCAGAAGCACCAGCTGGCGTCGCACTGCGCCGAGAAGCCCCTGCGCTGCACCTTGTGCGAACGCCGCTTCTTCTCCTCCTCGGAGTTTGTGCAGCACCGCTGCGACCCTGCCCGCGAGCGGCCCCTGAAGTGCCCGGACTGCCAGAAGCGCTTCAAATACGCCTCCGACCTGCAGCGCCACCGCCGCGTCCACACGGGAGAGAAGCCGTACAAGTGCCCCTCCTGCGAGAAGGCCTTCAAGCAGCGGGAGCACCTGAACAAGCACCACGGGGTCCACAACCGGGAGCAGCACTATAAGTGCATGTGGTGCGGCGAGCGCTTCCTGGACCTGGGCCTGCTGCAGGAGCACAGCGCACAGCACACCTCCACGGAAGGCACTTACACGGTGGCGCCCTGCCTGCCCTGAGCAGCTCCTCTGCCGAGCACAGGCCCCCTGGCCCTTCTGGACCTGGTCCCAGCCTGCCAGGAGAGGGCCCTTCCGTGGGCAATCCCGACAGTATAAACTAAGCCCCAGGAGCGAAGGGGCCGTGCGGCGCCAAGGCCCTGCCTGGCTTTGGAAAGACTGGCTCTTGAGGCCTGCCAGGCTCTGGCCTCCCCCTGCCGTGACTCCGCTGTTTGCGAACAATGGAGCCGGACTCTGAGAGCGGCTGAGAAGGGCCCGAGAAGGAGGTCTCGGGAGGCGCGCATGCCAGGCTGCAATGCCTCCTCTTCCTCATTGCCACGGTTTCTCCATGCAGATGCTCCAGCCAGCATCCCTGAGATGTCGTTTCTACAACCATCGGGACTGAGTTTCCTCCACTCCAGCCGTTGGGAATGCCGCAGGAAGGGCATGGAGAAAAACTCAAATTTATCTATTTAAACGTATTATAAAAGCTAGAGCAGACATCCCTCCCCCCCCCCCCCCCGCCTCCCCAGCCTCCTCCTCCACTTCCTCCTCCCCCCTTGTGGTATAAATAGATAGGCTTCTCTGTGTAACCTCTGAGAAATGTAAACATTCAAGACATGCAATTGAAGAGTTCGGACAGAAAAACATTAAAGCTGCACTGATCTGTCCTGCAATTGTGTCTTTTGGAACCCCAGAGGTGGAAAAGGGGTGGGGGGTGGGGGGGCTTGCCAGTCAGAGAAACCAGATTGGAGATAGGGGAGCTTCTGCACATGCCTTCATTGGGGACCGGTGTGCGTGGAGCAGGGCTGTGTGTGTGTGTTTGTGTTATGTAGAACCATTTACTGCATTAAATTAGAACAGGGATGTCCAAACTTGGGAACTTTAAGACTTGTGGACTTCAACTCCCAGAATGTTGGCTGGGGAATTCTGGGAGTTGAAGTCCACAAGTCTTAAAGTTCCCAAGTTTGGACATCCCTGAATTAGAAGGTTGCTACAGTGAACTGGCCGTGGGGTCAGCATAAAAAAAAGCAAGCAATGCTATCTTGTTTTGGGGGGGTGAAGGGGGCTAGGAGGGGGCTCCTTATCCCAGATCCCTTTGGGTGGATCCTATTTGAAGGAGGAGCAGAGGACAGCCCAGAGTTTGGGGGGTGGGGGAACCGAGCAAGGAGAGCTGCTGACGTCTCCTTGGGGGGGGTCCTGGGCCTTCCCCCCCCCCTCCCCGCGTCCCAGCAGCAGCACAGAGGGGGCTTTTAGGGAATTTCCCCTTCTGGGAACCATTTTTTTCCAAACTGCCACTTAGCTCAGCTGGTGGTCAGTTTTACAGTCTTGCAAAAAGCTCCCTCCAATGGAGTCTCTGGTCTTTCTTTGTCCCTTTTGGGGGGAGGGGGGGTGGCGGAGGCTCCAGCCTCATTTCTTGGAGGGGGGGGAGGGGGGGTGACTTGAAAGGCTTTGCCCAGAGCCTGCTAGGCAGGATATTGTGAGATGGAAGCCGGCCCCTCCCTTTCCAGAGAGCCAAGAAGCGCCCCCCCCCCCCATTGAGCTTCCTTTCTGCAGGCTCCATTGTTTCTTTCCCCCCGCCCCCCCCCCAACTCTTCCTCTCCTGCCTATTTCACGCCTCTCCTGCCCCCAGACCCATTTTGTCTGTGCTGCAGCTCCCTTCTGGCTTCAGCCTAACTGAATATTTTTGGGGACACCTGGATCCCCCTGTGAGGCTGATTGGGCCAAGGACAGTCCCTGGCCCCTCGCTCTTTGCTACCTTTGCCCCCGGGACTGGAGAGGCTCATCTCTGGTATAAAGCAAGGCTGGTCTCTCTCTCTCTCTCTCTCTCTTTCTTTCTCTCTGTCTCTTTCTCTGTCTCTCTTTCCCTTTCTCTCTCTCTTTCTCTCTTTGTCTCTATCTCTGTCTCTCTTTCTCTTTCTTTCTCTCTCTGTCTCTTTGTCTCTCTGTCTCTTTCTCTCTCTCTTTCTCTCTTTCTCGCTATCTGTCTCTCTCTGTCTCTCTATCTCTTTCTTTCTCTCTGTCTCTGTCTCTCTTTCTCTTTCTCTCTTTCTCTCTATCTCTGTCTCTCTTTCTCTCCCTCTCTCTCTTTCTCTGTCTCTCTCTTTCTCTCTCTCTTTGTCTCTCTGTCTCTTTCTCTCTCTCTTTCTCTCTTTGTCTCTATCTCTGTCTCTCTTTCTCTTTCTCTCTGTCTCTTTGTCTCTCTGTCTCTTTCTCTCTATCTCTGTCTCTCTTTCTCTCCCTCTCTCTCTCTTTCTCTGTCTCTCTATCTCTTTGTCTCTGTCTCTTTCTCTCTCTCTTTCTCTTTCTCCCTTTGTCTCTATCTCTGTTTCTCTTTCTCTTTCTTTCTCTTTCTCTCTATCTCTTTCTCTCTTTGTCTCTATCTCTGTCTCTCTCTTTCTTTCTCTCTTTCTCTGTCTATCTCTTTGTCTCTCTTTCTCTGTCTCTGTTTCTCTGTCTCTCTCTCTGTCTCTGTCTCTCTCTCGGGAAACAGCCTGTGGGCCCTGCAGATTTGAGGCTTCCTTTGGTCCCAGCAGACAGAACGCTCCGTTCTGGCAACAGCCTTCCATTTGGGGGAGGAAGCTGCATGTGCCCTCCTAGCGTTCAGGAAGCAACAGGCAGCCTGGGAAATCCCAAGCCAAAAGGCCCCTTGGTGTTCTCCGTCTTCGCAGTCAGAGTTCCTGCCTGCATGGGCAGCCAAAAGGAAGCATGGAGCCCCATCCAAGCCTCTTGCAGGATGCCCCCTGGCACTTCAAGCAAGACTTCAGCCTTACCAGCCCCTGCCTGCTCCCCTGCTTAAGTCCTTGCTTGGGGCCTCTTAGTGCGTATTGAACAATGGAGTGTGTGCGTGTATGCATATGCATGTATGTATATGTGCACGTGTGTGTGTGTATATATAATTGTTTCCACAACACCCTGTTAGGGCCCCAATTAAGGGAGGAAGCATACTGCTTTCCTTTTCTGCCTTTCGGCTCATCACCAGAGACCATCTAGACAGAAAGCCATGAGTTCCGTTGTGTGATTTTTTAAAATATGTGTGTTAAATATGTGTCTCTGATTTATTTATATATTTATATATATATACATACATACATATATATATATACACACATACATACATACATATATATATATACACACATACATACATACATACATACATATATATATATGCTGGCATTGCTGGCTTTGGGGATTTTCCCGTGTATGAAACTTAACACACATATCTCAAAAAAAAATTTACACAACGTAATTTCATGGTTCTCTGTCTAGATGGTCTCTAGTGATGAGCCGAAAGGCAGAGAGGGAAACAGTATGTCTCCTCCCTTAATGGGGCCCTAACAGGAAGTTGTGAAAACAATTATATATATATGTATGTATATACATACATACATTTATGCTGATAAATAAACAAGGGCATAATAGAGCATAAATGTAAACACAAATGGAAACAAAAGGCAACGAAACAAATAGCTTTCTGTCTGCATGGTCTCTTGTGATGAGCCGAAAGACAGAAAAGGAAAGCAGCTTTGCTTCCTCCCTTAATTGGGGCTTACCAGGGTGTTGTGTCACTGTGTGTGTGTGTGTGTGTGTGTGTATGTTGTATTTGTGCTGATAAATGCAACACAAAAATGGTTTCCTGCCTGGAAGGCTCCTAGGGTGGAGCTGAAAGGCAAAATGGGTAGCAGTATGCTCCCTCCCATATTTGGGCATACCAGGTGTTTTGACATAACTACTTGTGTGTGTGTGTGTGTGTGTGTGTGTGTTGCATTTGTGCTGATAAATAAAGGGAGACTAGTATAGATCTATTTCAAGCTATTTAGCTCTCATCAGTACATTCCCTTACTGGGATTCGAACCTGGGCAATTTTACATATCAGACAGTTGTATTAGCCACTAAGCCACAGGCTCTCCTCCTTTATCAGCTAAGCCAGGGGGATAAGTATGTATTGTGTCACAACACCCTGATATGCCAATATGGGAGGGAGCATGCTGCTTCCCTTTTGTCTTTCATACATACACATACATACATACGTGCGCACACACATACAATACACAGTATGTATCGATATGCACACTATATTATATTTTATATTGTTCGCTGCACACTGAGAGTCTGAAGCAAGGATTTAAGCAGAGGAGCAGCCAGAGGCTCGTAACACCAAAGTTGCATAGGGAACCACAGAAAATGCAATGAAAATTACATGTTACAGAATGGAGGAGTTTTGATGGGAAAGAATCCATGGTCTTCCTCTCAACCAGAGTTGAAGGCTGACCCTCTGCCCTGTGTCTAGCAAACCTGGTTTCCTTGCTCAGCCAAGTGCCCTTGGCTTGGCCTTCCTCCTGGGGCACAGGGACCGGTTCTCCCCTGCTGTGGCCCCCCCCAGGGCAGAATCCCAACACTCTTTATGGAGGAGGCAGAGCGACAATCCTGCAGCTTCGGGGGAAGACCTCCTCCCCTGCCCCTTGCCAGGGGTCTGTAGGACTATGGCTGGCAGGGCATTTTCCTTTTGAGAACACGGGAATCGCTAAGGAAGAGATTTCTCAGTTGATCACTATAAACACGGAGGTAACAAATCATCCCATAAAAATGATTTTGGCTTGCTTAGGTTTATTTTCTGTGGTTTATTTTCATCTCAAGCGAGCGGGTGATGAACCAAATTAAGATCAATTGAATGTAGTCCCAACCGAGAATGTAAAAATTAAAATATGTAGCGGCCGAGTTGTCAAACGCCACCCGAAGATTTCATACAACTGGGGTCCCATGTCCAGATACAAAACAAAAGTTCTTGGTGTTTTGCTTTTCGATTGTTAAAATATTTCTTGCTGGGTTCTAGGCAAAATTTGGAAGGGAAATTCACTTGTCTTGTATCCAAGGCAGATTTCCAAATATATTCAATTAAAAAAAGAAGAAGAAAAAGAAATGCTCTTTTACCAAGATCTGTTGCTGCTACATCCTTTAGGCTGGGTGTGAGAAATTTGCCCGAGAATGTAACCATAGGCTAGGTTTTAAACTGGGCTCCTGTGGGCAAGTTCATTGCAAATGATAAGCACCAGAGTGGGGAATTGGATGGGCAAAATGGCAGCACTTTTGAAAGCATCATCTCAAGAACAGCATGCATGGAATAACAGTTGTTGCAGAGCAAGGTGGCTTCCGTCAACAAGAAAGGTCTCTTTTTCTGGATTTTGATTCTACTGATCTCTGAAGCAGGGGTCTCCAACCTTGGCAACTTTAAGTCTGAAGGACTTCAGCTCCCAGAGCTGAAGTCCTTCAGACTTAAAGTTGCCAAGGTTGGAGACCCCTGTTCTGGGAGCTGAAGTCCTTCAGACTTAAAGTTGCCAAGGTTGGAGACTCCTGCTCTAGAGCAGTGTTTCTCAACCTTGGGGACTTTAAGTCCTGTGCATAGCTGGCTGGGGGATTCTGGGAGTTGAAGGACTTAAAGTCCCCAAGGTTGAGAAATACTGCTCTAGAATCTTGGAAAGATTACCTTCAGGGGTTCCGAGATCAGGTCTGCCAGTTTCTTCAAAACCCAGGGATGTCATTCATCAAAACCTGGTGATCTGAACTCATCTAAGCAAAGCTGGCCGGAGAAGTCTGGGAGCTGAAATCCTTCAGACTTAAAGTTGCCAAGGTTGGAGACCCCTGCTCTAAAGATTTCAGGCAGCACATCTGTTTCTCCTCACCCCACCCCTCTTTTCCCAGTTGGGAGTAAGAATGTGTCCCACACGGGAGGGGGCTCGGCCCACACTGATGCCAAGACTGACACTTGGTTGCTTGCAGAAGCACCTATGCCATTCATGCAGCCCCAGAGGCCTGGTGCTCCTGCAGGACCTGAAATGGTGCCTGTTCTAGGTCAGATAGAGGCAAAGATCCATCAATACAATGCCGAGATTGGATTATGCACAGCAGTCTTGGGTGGATACTGGTGCAATCAAGAAGCAAGCCAGGAATAAAACATTAAAAACCTGGTAGATCCCAGAGTTACCTTAGATCAGGGGTCCCCAACCCCCGGGCCGCGAACCGATGCCAGTCCGTGGCTTGATAGTAACCAGGCTGGAGTGAGTGGCGGAGAGAGTAGCGCAACTCTTAGGAAAATGTAGCAAACACTCCGCTATCCTGGCGGCTGGCCGGGGCGTTCCTCGGGGGCAGGACGGGGGCAATGGCCTGCATTGGGGGGGTTCAGGGCACCACCCGGCCCTGCACAGGGGGAAGGGGCTGCCAGGCCCTCCTGCCCGGGACGCAGCCCATCCTTCCCTGCCCCAGCCGAGGATCCTTCGCCTGGGACCCCCGGCAGCTTTCCTGCCCAGTTGCACGTGACCGCCAAACACGCACATGGCCCACGTGACTCGACTCACCCGCTGGAGGCTCCCACCGGTCCACGGAATTTTTTTTACATGAAACCGGACCCTGGTGCCAAAAAGGTTGGAGACCCCTGCCTTAGATGATACACTTAAAACAATCAATCTATCTATATAAATAATGTAACGAGGTTGTTCAAAACCGCTAATCTCCGAAAGTACCGCAACAATTGCTTCCAAATTTTCACACAACGTTCATTTCAAGTACGGCACCAATGATATGTGTAGATGTCACACCTGTGCCAGGTACACGCAACGGAAATGTAAAAAATTGTTAAAAAGGTAGATAAATGGATACAGAGAGAGCAGTGGGCCACAGTTATTATGTCATCCTTTATGACATAAAATTCTCTGTCCATAAGATTCAAGGAGAAATACAGTAGGTAGGTAGGTAGCTATAGGGATAGAGAGAGGGAGGGAGAAATGCAGTAGGTAGGTAGGTAGGTAGAGGGATAGAGAGGGAGAAATACAGTAGGTAGGTAGGTAGGCAGCTATAGGGATAGAGGGAGGGAGAAATGCAGTAGGTAGGTAGGCAGAGGGATAGAGAGAGAGGGAGAAACACAGTAGGTACGTAGGTAGAGGGATAGAGAGGGAGAAATGCAGTAGGTAGGTAGGTAGAGGGATAGAGAGGGAGAAATACAGTAGGTAGGTAGGTAGGCAGCTATAGGGATAGAGGGAGGGAGAAATGCAGTAGGTACGTAGGTAGATAGAGGGATAGAGAGGGAGAAATGCAGTAGGTAGGCAGGCAGAGGGATAGAGAGAGAGGGAGAAATACAGTAGGTAGGTAGGTAGGCAGCTATAGGGATAGAGGGAGGGAGAAATGCAGTAGGTAGGTAGGCAGAGGGATAGAGAGAGAGGGAGAAATACAGTAGGTAGGTAGGTAGGCAGCTATAGGGATAGAGGGAGAAATGCAGTAGGTAGGTAGGTAGGTAGAGGGATAGAGAGAGGGAGGGGTAGGTAGGTAGGTAGGTAGAGGGATAGAGAGCGGGAAGTAGAAATGCAGTAGGTAGGTAGGTTGGGGGTTATACGGTGGTTGTGTGTACATGTTTGTGTGTGCAGGTGTAAATCTACACACAGATTGGTTGGCCATTTAACCAGACTGGGCCACAGCAACGTGTGGTCAGGAACGGCTAGTTTGAAATACAAAGTCAGTGCCTGAAACGCTGCTATTCTGCAGGAAGCCATCTAACCAGCATTGGCGGCTCTCCCCAGGATCTGCTTTGCCCCAGACAGGGCTGTGTATTCTGGGAGTGGGGATGAGCCACTGGGTACAAACAATTGCCCCATTATTGAATGTCAGCTGCTGACTCCTCATGGGTTGTTGGAAGCCAAGTCAACCCAGGGACTCTTGAATGGTAGCACTGCCCAGGGTGGACGGTTGAGATTACACCAGCAGCTTTCCTACAACAATGGACGCATTCAAGGGTGGACCAATTCCTGCCAGAATTCTAACAAGAAACATCGGAGAAATCAGCAGGCTGCGTGGGGGTGCTGAGACTAGAGCCTCAAGGGCAGAGGGAGGACGGGGCTCACTGGCGAGGCCAACAGCACCTTCACATCCAGGTTGTGGGCTAAAGCTGTCACCTGGGGCTTCGAGAGCAGCTGGTGCTGGCACAGCCGGGAGGAGCCAAAAGAGCTGCCTTGTTGAGGGCACCTGCAGGGCAGAGGAAGTGCCAGGAGGCGGCGAAGGGCTGCATGGCATCCTTTGAGCCTTGCTGAAAGTTTTGGTTCAGGGGTGGAGTTGCTCTGTCTTGTTATGGTCCTCAAACATAAGAGTGACCACGTTGCCCTCCAGATCTGGCACTGCCAGCAGCCACCCATGCCAGCTGCAGAACGTCATGCTGGGGATTACTCTCCAGAACAAACTAAACTGGGGTTATGTGGAAACCGACATCCATTTGCAGCAGCTGCTGCTTGCCTTGGAACGTGGCGAACTGACCATCTGGCCAGGAGATGGACGTATGGCCGCCCTCCGCCTGCCTTTCCTTGCTCCCCTCCCGAGATGGGATTCTCTCCTTCCGTTGGGACAGGCCATGCCAAGCAGGAGGACTGTCCTTTTGAAGGCTTTGGTGGCACTGCCCCAAGCCTTGATATTTAGGGCCATTTCCTTATGGGCTGGGGGAAGAGTCTGGCTTCCCCCTCCCCCATGCTGTCCATTCTCACATCTTTTAGGATTAGGGGGTGGGGCACTGAAGACGTCCCCCTTCTTCCCACAGAGGAGCAAGAGAGGTCACCAGGAGAGTGGGGTGGGGGCACAGTGTTGATGCCAAGGAATGTCTGTCTGACCTGGGGACGGGAAGGAAAGAATGGCTCACTTGCGAGAGAGAAACTCAAACTAACCCTATCTTGACTTTGCTTATGATCAGGTGGCGGCAGGGAGAAACCTGGGCAGGCCGCCATGTTTCTTGATTTTGCCCACCTCCACAAGGTGACACTTCTGGCATGGACAGGAGCTGTCAATCTCTGCTTTTGCCTGCATGGACTGACATAGTGAAGCGGGGGGAGGGCTGGGGTTGCTAAGCTACTAAAGGAGCAGGAGGGAGAGAAAGACAGCTACAGTTCTTATCAGCTAACGGCCTGCATTCCATTCTGATGATGACCCTGGGAAGGAACTGCACCTGATGTTGTGGCCGGCTTCGCATTGGACAATCTGCTGGGGTCACTGGGATTAAGGGTTGGGGTTATGCTTTGTTACGTATGTTGCGCGCCTAAATGTTTCATTCCTTGCTTGATTTACACTGGAGTCTCATCATTTTTCAGTAAAAGTAACCTTAAGCTTTTCAAATCAGTTTAAGTGTGTTCTTTCTTGATTTATGATGGAAACAGTCACTGACAGGAGCCCTGGTATGCTTCAGTCGGTCAGAGTCTCTTCCCATCCATTTCTCCTGGGCTCCTGGGCTGGAGGGCAGCACCTCCAGAAGCAAAACTCTGGTGAATCTGTTGGGAAAGTATCTGGAAACCACCACCCCACCTTTCGCCCCCATCTAGAAATGGATGGCTAGAGCTGTAGCTCACCAGTTGCAGATTGATTCAAGCTTCACCACTTCTCTGAGTACAGCCAGTTGTAGACTTATGACCCAACTGGGAGCAGAATTTCTGTTGCTAAGCAGGGTGACTGTCAAGGGAGTTGCGCCCAATGTAACCTTTTTTCCTAGCGTTGCTAAGTGAAACATTGCAGCTGTTAAGTGGCTCGGGAGGTTATTAAGTGAATTCAGCTTCCTCTATTGACGTGGCTTGTCCAAAGCCAGCCGGGAAGGTCACAGAGAGTCATCCCAGAAGGCTACAATCAACATAAATACACGCGAGTGGCCAAGTGCTTGAATTCTGATCACGTGACCCTGGGGAAGCTGCCATGGTTGTAAGTGCAAGGACCAGTCATGAGCAGCTATTTTCGGTGCCGTCGTATCTTTGAACAGTCCCTAAACTAAAGCCCTGTAAGATAAGGACCACCAGGAAACTGTTGAGGGTCTTGCATGGATGCAGCCGGTGGCCTCACTGTTTTCACTGGGCCTGCATCTGCTGAGCAGATTCCCATTCCTCCTGGGTCACTCTGGAGAGACATCTTGGGGCCTTGGATGCGCACACACACACACACACACACACACACACACACACACCTTTAACACACAGAGCTGGTGTGGCAGAAATGCCTCCGTGGGCCCCAGGTGAGAACAAGGACTTCTCGGTCCCCCAATTTCCCATGGGGTGAAAGAAAGATGCCGGCCTTTATAGGTTGACCGGATCCTAGTTTGTTTGGGGAGCTGCTTTGATGCTTTGGGATCCTCTTTGTCTGCATCCTTGAAACGTAAAGCACAAGGCTGAAAGCATCATTTGCCTGCCTGGGAGCTGCCTTCCTGGGCCACGTCTCCTCTTGAGGCAGCTAGTAGCTTTTATTGTCTCTGGATGTTCAAAAGCTGGGCAAGGGCCTCAGGCCAGGAACTCGTCAGGAACCGGCTCCTTAGCGCCAGGGCTCAAGGTAGTGAGAGCGGCTGAAAGGAAGAAGGACACGCATTTCTCCCACGTCTGCTGGGGCTCCTCTTGATCTTCCCCAGGGATCCCTCCCCAGGCTGGAGACGGCACTGGCTACTCTGGGATCTCTGCAGAAGAGATCTGCCAGAGAGAGGAATGAGCTTCTCCATGTGGGAACCATCGAGTGAGACTCTCCCCGGCAGGCAGCCTCCTGGGGATGGCCCATTCCTCTGAATGGCCTGGAGGATGGGATTCCTCCACAGCAGCCCAAGCGTGCAACCCTGACATTTCTTGGGACTCTCTTGCCGTCATACGTTGTAGGCGCTCCATCAAGGGAGGCTTTGAAGAAGAGACTGGACGGTCCCTTTTCTGAAACGGAATAGGGTCTCCTGCTTGAGCAGGGGGCTGGACCAGAAGACCTCCAAGGCCCCTTCCAGCCGACTGGACCTTCTACTCTTCGAAAGAGCCTTTTGCAAAATTGCTACCTCCTCCCACAGAGTCCGAACCTATCGCATTGCGAATAGTTTTGCCCTCAGCTGACAAAATCCTTGCAACTCTCCGGGGCTCTGGAGAGAGCAGAGCCCCCACCCCACCCCCCTTCTTCCTTTGGTTCCCCCCAAAGAGACCGGTACCTGTGGGCAGTTCCAAAGGTCCTGTAGGTGTTCCTGTAGCCAAAAGAGCAGAACATTGCGTGAGTTGCTGGGCAGTTCTAAAGAGGGCAGGTTGGGAGGGGTTGATGAGCCCCAGGCGAGGGGCAGCGCAGGGGCAATACTTACACGGTGTTGTAAGGAAGGGGCTTTGGTCCGTATCGGTCCAGGCTGGGATTCTGGTTCAGGCAATACTAGCGTGGAAAAAACCAGAAGAAGATGCCTTCTCTCAGCCATGGCTCAAAGCCTGTGCTTGCGAATGGGTGCGCGCATGCCCGAGACCCCCCCCCCCCAATGCAATGCGTGAATGCGCCTGCCCCTGCCATCCTACCATTCTCACATGTGTGTGTGGCTTCCCTCCTGCGCCTCCCCCCGGTGCATGTACACACGCCCCCCACCTCACATATGCGCGGCAGAGACCCAAACGCCAACCGGCTGGCAGGTGCATGCGTGGCGGAGCTGAACTGGGGCGATGGCTCGTGTGGCACCCTCGTGCCATAGGTTTGCCATCAGGGCCTTATGTTAAAACACAGGATGCCTCTGCTTCTCCTCCACCCTCCCCCTTTCTGTGAAGCCCCCACCCTCTTCCTGCTCTCAGGCAGGGGCCCAGGCCCTCCATGCACTTGCTCTGCCCCTGCAGTTGTGGGGGGCTCTCCTGTGTGGGGGAGTCTTGCAGGGCAGGTGAGCAGGCAAGTTTGGCCCAAGGGATGCTCCCTTGCCAAATAACAGGGAGACTTTTCCGCTGTGGGAACCCCGAGTTCCCCTGAGATTCTGGACACACCGGAGCTCCTGAGTGTTGTAACAGAAGGAATTAAACCACCATTGATGTGGTTTCGCTCTCACTTAAGGCAATGTTTCTCAGCCTTGGCGACTTTAAGTCCTGGGGACTTCAACTCCCAGAATCCCCCAGCCAGCTGTGCTGGCTGGGGGATTCTGGGAGTTGAAGTCCACAGGACTTAAAGTCGCCAAGGTTGAGAAACGGACTTAGGACCGGGTGCCAATTGTGTTGAGAACCCAGAAGCCCAGCTGTTCTGGGGCAGGTGTGGGTGTGTACTTTTTCATTTTAAAAAACAACAACCCTTTTGTTTGCCTCCAAAATCTGCAGGGGGCAAAACAGGCAACGTACCAGAACAGTTTTTCTGCCCCCAAATTTTAGTAGATGTATTTTAATAGCTGCATTAAGTTATGTTTTGAGCAGGGACTTCTCATTTAAAGAGGTGTTGTTGTTTTTAAACGTGTGAACTATTGTACTTTTCTGCCACAAATGAATAGTGTAATCTCGATCTATTCTGATAAGAGACTAGCTTGAAAAATGTAAACTTAATTAAAAAAATAAAATAAAATTGTCCAGTGAAAACATTAGGATTTAAACGTTGGAGTCATGCCCACCTTGTGGTCTTGGCTAACAGAACTCTTTCTTGGCCAACAAAACGAACTGAGACCAGAGGAAATAATTGCACTGGTATCACCCCTTTTCTTAAGGAGTGGAGGCTCCAATAGTTGGATTGAAAACCAAAACTCTTTTTTCCAAAGTTCCCCCAAAGCCCCTTAATCGCAATTGTTAGGATAATTATCCTGAGGTTGGGTTGACAATATATATAAGCCAGGATGGTTAAAGGGTATATGTATCTTTAAAGACTATGCGGAATCTGATTGGCTGTGCTTCCCAGTTCAATCATAAAAGGCAGCTGGAAACACAGTTCATCCCTTTTTTTTTTGCTTTCCTTGCTTCTTGATTGCCACAGAGGAAGGAGCTGAAACTGAAGATGGAGGAAGAATCATTGTTTTGACTGACTGTACGATAACTGTGTTTTGGTGAAGGGCTGTTTATTGTTGGAGGAGTTAGTATCACTGTTTGGAAGAAGTATTTTAGTTACATCAAGAGTAAAGACTATTTATTTTTCTACTATCAGTGTTTGAGAGTTATTGTGTGGTTTAAGCAACGTATCTCTTGCTGTCCAGTGTATTGCACTATTCCGCCTGTTTTGTTTCCAACAGGGATGTTTTACCCCGAACAGCAATCAAGTTGGGTTCTCCTGGCAGAGGCACCCTTTGCTCTTTAAAAAATGTATTTTGAGCCCACCCCACCCCGAATAAGACTGCATTCCCCCACCCCAAGGAAAACTCCTTGCTTACCCTCCAGGTTTGAGTGACGTCTGGTTTTAAGAATCTGACGGCGTAACAGCTGAAGCCAAGGCCTGAGAAAGATTTTTTAAAAAGGCCGGGAGAGGAGAGGAAAGGAAAGGAAAAAGACCAATATAAAGAGAATATTTGTAGCTCGGGGTTGAAATGAGGAGTTCCTAGTCCTCTCTGAGCTTGCAGACGTTTCATTACACAAACTAGGTAACAGCATCAGTGCGAGTGGTTGGCAGTGTTGGCACATCTGACTCAGGCAAGTAGCTGCAAAGGCTCCCCTTGGTGGGAGAATCTGGGCACAGCCCAGCTCTGCTCTCCGGGGGCTCAGTGGGGCAGGGGCCTCTCTCTGCCAGGGGCCCATTACTCAAAAACTGGGCCTGGCTCAGGTTGCGACTGCCAGCTAGAGTCCCCCCAAGGCCCTGCCGCTCCTGAAGGAGAAGAGTTGGGGTGGGGGGTGTCACACATCTGGGGCAGGAGACAAACAGAGCTGGGCATGAGGTCGGGGTGGGGGGCATGAGGAGGAGGAGGAGGAGAGGGGAGAGAAAGGGCCACTTTAACAGATCAACAGAGTTGGAAGGGACCTTGCAGGTCATCTAGTCCCGGGACGGCGAACCTATGGCACGGGTGCCACAGGTGGCATGCGAAGCTATTTCTGAGGGCACGGGAGGCGTTGCCCTGTCAGCTCCAGCTCACATGAGCCTGCTGGCCAGCTGATTTTCGGCCTTTGTTTTCGGCCACTTTTTGCCCTCCTGAAGCCTCCAGAGGGAGAAAAAGGGCCCAACAGGCAACCTGGAAGTCCATTCCTGAACTTCTGGTTTGTGTGTTGGACCTTTTTTCACACACACACCCCGGGTCCCAAAAAGCTGTGTGCACATGTGCAGGGCAGCAGGGAATGTCACACGTGCATGCTCAGGGAACACGGCATGGGAGGCATTAATTTATGGGGGTGGGCACATATGCGCGCACATTAGCACGAGCGTGTGTGCTTTTGACACCCAAGGCGAAAAAGGTTCGCCATCACTGATCTAGTCCAACCCCCTGCCCAAGCAGGAGACCCTCCATCTGCCTCTACCTAGGATCGAACTCACAACCTTTAACAGATGAACAGAGTTGGAAAGGGACCTTGCAGGTCATCTACTCCAACCCCCTGCCCAAGCAGGAGACCCTCTATCTGCCTCTACCTAGGATCGAACTCACAACCTCCTGCTTGGGAGGCAAGAGCTCCACCTCTAGGCCACAGCAGCTTCTTTTGAGGCTGGCTCTTCCATCTGCCCCCAAACAAGGGCCGGGGGTGAAAGCAAGCCTCCCCGGGAAAGAGCGCAGGGGTCCAGGCAGAAGTTGATCCCTTGGAGCCCGGCGTGCACTCGGTGTCCCAGGCAGAAGGTCCTGGGCAACTCCCTGCAGCGAAGCCTACCTTTGCCGCCGAGGCTGGGCAGCGCAAACTCGCCAGAGGCGGAGACGAAGCGGGACCAGTCCTCCATGGCACGCGTGTAGCTGGGCCACTCCTCCTGGTTGGTGCTGGGCGGCAGTGGAGCCAGCTTCCCCGCGCGGTACCGCCCGGCCAGTGACCGCCGCAGCTCCAGCATGCCCTGGGGGGAGACAGAAGTGCTTGGTCGGGGGAGCCTTGAGGGGCCGGGAAGGGGAAGCACAGCCGCCCCCCAGCCCCCTCCATCAGTGTGGGGCTTCCCCCAGTAGGGGGTGACCTCAGGCAGGCCGGCTGCCCTGGGAGAGCCGTGTGGGGCGCAACTGCTCCGACCGCCAATGGGACACCCGAAGTGACCCCCAGCGGCTGCCCAGGCGGAGGATGCAAAGCCAAGAGCCAGGCGGGGCAGCAGCGTTGCCCGAGGACGGTGGTGTCGGGTCCCCTCGGTCTCTGCCGGGCAGGACTGGCTTCTCCCTGGCCCCGCGCAGCCCCGGACCCCCCACCCTGCCAGGTAGTGGCAGCTCACCTTGGAGGGGAGGGGGCTGCTGGGCACTCCGGCCACGGTGAAGGTCGCCTTTTGGAAATCCTCTGTGGAAGACACAGAGCAGAGAAGTGGCGGCTGCGTCCCAGGAGGGGCCCTTCGAGGCAGATTGCGAGAAGGAAATCCCCCCTCCCCCCCACAAAAAAGACCCCACAAGAGGAGGGGGCCACAAACTAAACTTGTAAGATTTGCCCCTCCTCCTGTTAGAAGGAGGTCCCATCAAAACATTTGGAAGACCCCCGTCTAGTTGATGTGCTGAGCAAGAAGAGCCCAAGTTCTGCCGGGGGTCTTGGAATGAGCCCCCCCCATTGCTACCCTTGCACAAAGAGGAGCAACTGGGGGGGGGGCTGCCTTCCTGCCCTACTCCTGCTCCCAGACGGTGGGACGGTGGGACTGATACCTTTGCAGCACATGGTGCTGGTCCTGGAGTGCTGGTCAGTGAGCTTGTTGGCCATGGAGTCCATGTCCATGCGCCTCAGCGTTGGCAGGCAGGGGTGGTAGAGGTGCTCCTTCACTCCGGCTAACATGGTCTGCTTGGGCTCCAGCGGAATGAGGACGGCGGGGGCTGCGTAGAGGGGGCTGGCGTCTGGCGGCCAAGGGACCAAGTCCAGAGCTTCAGCCATGGCTGCAAATTCGGCCAGCCCCAAGAGAGGAGAGGAGAGTTAACGTTTCTGATGTCCGTCAGGCCATTCCTTCTCCATGTGCCTGCCACGTCGCTTAGGAAGACCGGATGTAAATGCCCAAGGAACGTTATCCTTACCGAAGCAGCCCCCAGTCTCTGGAACCTCAGCCAGGCCCAGTGGCCCCCTCCACTTCCCCAGCTTCCCTGGCGGAGTTGGGAATGTTGTCCCTCCAAGGAGGGGCAAGATGCTGTCCTAGCAGCAGCTCTGGCAGGGCGCCAGCCCTCACTGCCACACTGCAACTTTAGTGATTGGCAGGCTGTGGAAGGCTGTGTCCTGTTGTGAACATGCTGAGCTGTAGCTGGCAGCCCTCAGCTAGCTGCTCTGACCTCTCCCTCCTTACCTCAGTGCAATAGCACTAGGAGGAGGAGGAGGAGGAAGAGGAGGAGGAGGAGGAAGAGGAGGAGGAGGAGGAAGAGGAGGAGGAAGAGGAGGAGGAGGAAGAGGAGGAGGAAGAGGGGGAGGAGGAAGAGGAGGAGAATAGGAGGAGGAGAAAGAGGAAGAGGAGAAGGAGGAAGAGGGGGAGGAGGAAGAGGAGGAGAATAGGAGGAGGAGAAAGAGGAAGAGGAGGAGGAGGAGGAGGAGGAGGAGGAAGAGGAGGAGGAAGAGGAGGAAGAGAAGAGGAGAAGGAGGAGGAGGAAGAGGAGAAGGAGGATGGGGAGGAGGAGGAAGCGGAAGAGGAGGAGGAAGAGGAGGAGGAGGAAGAGGAGAAGGAGGAGGAGGAGGAGGAAGAGAAGGAGGAAAAGAAGGAGGAGGGGAGGAAGAGGAGGAGGAGGAGGAGGAAGAGGAGCAGGAAGTTGAAAAGGAGGAGGAGGAGGAGAAGGAGGAAGAGGAGAAGGAGAAAGAGAAAAAGAGGAGGAGGAAGAGGAGAAGGAGGAGGAGAAGGAGGAGGAAGAGGAGGAGAAAGAGGAGGAAGAGGAGAAGGAGGAGGAGGAGGAAGAATATGCTCAGCTACTGCTGCACTGGGGAAAAGGTTACAAGGAGTCATTGGGGGGGGGGGCGTTGGAACCCTGGGGAGCTGTTGTGCAGGTATATCAAGTGGTAATCAAGGTTGCCTGCCCCATTTAGCTGGTCCATGACCTGGGAATAGTCGGTGTGGATTGGGAATATGCAGTAGACACGACCCTGCTTTTAGTTACTGCATCCGGTCCTAATTAGTTTAAGCTGCTGTCAATTCTAATGTCCATCACCAAATTGATATTGAAGTTGCGTGGGAAGATCTGTGTTCTCCCAACGTCACACACGAGTTCCAAAGGCCCTTCTGCCTGTGAAGGTGGGCGGAGAGCTGAGGACAGAATCCTCCTCCTGCAGCACATAACACAGGGCCAGGACCATCGCATGACACGGGAGACCAGGCAGGCGCTCACTGGAGCCAGCTTCCAGGCACCAATGGCTGTTGGCTTCGTTAGCTGAGAATCCCTCTCATGTCTGGAGAGTATCAGGTGAGAAAGCTACGAGTGCTCAAGCCGCCTCTAGAGAAAATGCTAAGCCATGATTTAAGATAGCCACGTAACCCAAAACAAGAGCCTCAGCTTCTCCCCCCTCCCCTTCTGCTGTGCACCAGAGATCACAAATAGGTCATAAATTAAATTAAAATGACTGTGGCAAAAGAAAGCAAAGGCAGCAGCAATAGTGATGGGTGTGCCTTGAGTGCAATCCCAAAACAACTGGAGTCGGCATTGACAAATTCACCATCAGTCAATTGCAAAAAGCAGCTTTACTCAGAACGGCTTACATCCTGCGACAATATCTGTAACATCCACATCTGCCTATTCCAGGTCCTTGATAAATACAATCTAAACATCTGGCTGAGTATTAACAACAGCAATAATAATAATAATAATAATAATAATAATAATAATAATAATAATAATAATAATAATAATAATAATAATAATAATAATAATAATAATAATAATAATGTAGGCACTTGTCCTACAACACCTGACATAACAATAGTTGAAAAGAAAAAAGTATGGTTCGTTGACATTGCAATACCTGGTGATGCACGAACTGAAAATAAGCAGCAAGAAAAAAAATCACAAAATACCGGGACTTGCAAATTGAAGTTGAGCGACTGTGGAAAAAGAAATTGTGTGTTGTCCCGATTGTAATTGGAGCCCTTGGAGCAATACCTAAAGGGCTGCCTCGCTATTTGAGAATTCTAAATTTACCTGACTTGAACATTCTGAGTCTACAAAAAACCGCCCTACTTGGAACAGATTCTATCCTCCGACGTTACCTTGACGGTTCCTAGGTCCTTGGTTAGGACTCGAGCTGTTGAGCAACCAACCAGCCCCAAAGGCTGTGAATCTCACCAAAAATTAACCACAGAATAATAATAATAATAATCATCATCATCATCATTATCATCATCATCATCATCACCATCATCGGAAATTGTGCCAGAAGTTTGGATTTGAGTACAGCAAAAACCACTGGGACCATCAGGTTGAGAAGGTTTTAGAGAATGAGAAAGTCAAGATCTTGTGGGACTTCAGAATTCAGACTAACAGGCACTTGGCCTACAACACACCTGACATAACAATAGTTGAAAAGAAAAAAGTAGGGTTCGTGGACATTGCAATACCTGGTGATGCACGAATTGAAAATAAGCAGCAAGAAAAAATCACAAAATACCGGGACTTGCAAATTGAAGTTGAGCGACTGTGGAAGAGAAAGTCGTGTGTTGTTCCGATTGTGATTGCAGCCCTTGGAGCAAGACCTAGGGGACTCCCTCGCTATGTGGAGGTTCTAGATTTGCCGGACTTGAACATTCTAACTCTACAAAGGGCCACCCTGCTTGGAAGAGCTTCTATCCTCCGACGTTCCCTTGACGGTTCCTAGGTCCTTGGTTAGGACTCGAGCAGCTGAGCTACCAACCAGCCCCAAAGGCTGTGACTCTCACCCAAGAATAACCACAGAATAATAATAATAATGCTATAATGTTAAGAGAATTGCTTTCAATATATTGTTACTCTTGACATTTAGAATGATCCCTTCTCTTCCCCGGTCTTCCTTTTTCCATTGACAGGAAGCTGCTTACCCAAATCTTTTGACGGTCACTGCACAGTGGGCAAGAAGGATCAGCAGGTGGGACAGTTAGGAAGAAGGTAGAAAGAGATGGGGGCTCTGGAGGGCCTGATGCCTTGGGGTGGCAATGCCAGTCAAGTTCCTCTCCAGGGGTGGGCCCAATGTGTGGAGAAGAAGGGGAGTCCTGTAGTGTCCCTCAAGTGCTCACATGCTGGGTGCCAGGTCTACCTTCTGGGCCCTGCCCCCTCACTCTCCATGGCAACCTCAGGGAGCCAGGAATTGTTGGTCAAGAGGGCCAGGTCGCTAGGCAACCCCAGGCAGGTCACTTCAGGCCCGAGCCCCCACCCAGCACTCCCAGGAGGCACTGAGCTAAGTTCCCTCCCACCCCCAGCAGCATTCAAATGTCACCTTCAGATGTTTTCCAAAAGTTCCACATTGTGTTGTTTATAACAACTGTAAGCAACCAAAACAGGGGTAGTCAACATTTTTATTCCTACCACCCACTTTTTGTATCTCTGTTAGTAGTAAAATTTTCTAACCGCCCACCAGTTCCACAGTGATGGTGACTTATAAAGTAGGGAAGTCAATTAAATTAAAAAAAAGGAAAGTGCTTCAGTGTCGGACAAAACCCCCACCGCCCACCATGAAAGCTGGAACGCCCACTAGGGGGCGGTAGGGACCAGGTTGACTGCCACTGAGCTAAAAGGAAAAAAAGAAAGTGAAGTTCTGGAAATAAGGAACATGAAGACATAGGAAGGGATTCTGGGTGACTAAACAATGATTGATCTATATTATTCCAGTTTGTTCTAGTAGTGGTTAAGGCAACAGGCTGGAAAGCAGAAAACCATGAGTTCTAGTGCCACCTTAGCCATGAAAGGTGGGACCGGCTGGATGACTTTGGGCCAGTCCCTCTCTCTCAGCCAGCCAAATACACTGGGTTGTTGTTGCTATGGGGAAAATAGGAGGAGGAAAGAGGCCCACCTTTTCTTCATCTTGAGTTATCTGTGAAAACAATAAAGGTGGAATATAAATTAAATACGACAAAATAACACAAGACTAAGCTTTAAGAACAAGGCATACAAAGCCAGAATTGAGAAGACAGCAACAGCTCTGTAAGGAAGTAGAAGAAAATAGTGGACCACCTACCTTAACTAGCTGCTGCAAGAAGATCAGACAGACTGACTACAAACAGCGGCATGATAAAGTCGCAACAATGCTGCACTGGAAGATCTGCAAGAAAGTTAGGATATTCAGCCTTATATTGGGTTGACAATATATAGGCGCCTATGTTCTTAAGGAGTTATGTAGCTTTAAGAACTGTGTTGAATTCTAATTGGCTGTGCTTCTCAGCTCTACCATAAAGGAAGCTCAGGAACACAATCCGTTCCCTTTTCGATTCCATTCCTGTTCTTACTGTTTGCTGCTGAGAAGATTGAAGACTGAAGTATTTGTTTTGCATCACCGTAAGATAACTTTGGTGTTACCAAACTTTTGTGTTTGGTGAAGGACTGTTATTATTTTGAGAAGTTAGTATCACTGGTCGGATGAAGCATTTTAATTGCTACAAAGTAAAGACTATTTATTTTCTTACTATCACTATTTTAGAGTTTGTTTGTGGTTAAAGCAACGTATCTCTTTACTGTCCGGTGTATTCCGCTATTCCGCATTTATTTCCTAAACACTGGTTACGGGACCAGAGTTGTGACACTGGTTCTGAATCCAGAGTTGCTAACAATGTGCCTGCAAGCAAGAACATAAAATAGAGAAAGTATTAGAAAACGAAGAAGTTAAAGTGCGCTGGGTCTTTAGAATTCAACCAGATGGGTACCTGTCACAAAACACACCAGACTTGGCAATTGTTGATAAGAAAGATTTAAAAAGTCTGGATAGTGGATCTGGCCACACCTGGAGAGAGCAGAAGAGAAGGATACCTGGAGAAGATGACAAAATAGAAAGATCTGCAAACAGATATGGAATGACTTTGGCAAAAGAAAGGAAAGTTAGTACCAGGAGTCATAGGCGCCTTGGGTGCAATCCCAAAACAACTGGAGCACAATGTGAACGCCATCAGCATTGACAAATTCACCATCAGTGAATTGCAAAAGGTGGATTTACTCAGAACAGCTCAGATCCTGTGACAATACCTCTAACACCATAAAACAGGGGTCTCCAACCTTTGCAACTTTAAGTCTGAAGGACTTCAGCTCCCAGACTTCTCCAGCCAGCAAAGCTGCCATAAAACATCCACAGCTCACTTTCTCGGGTCCTTGGGAAGGACTCAATAGGTGGATAAAATTGTAAATTTCTGGTTGACTATGACAAATAATTTTTAAAAGGCGATAAAGAAAGAGTCCATTGTTAAACATGCTCTGAAATGGCAAATATACTAAAAATAGAGTTAAAGTATTAGCTTTTTAATAAAGGTGATGTTAGCATTTTACTATTTCCACATGCTTCCTTTTGAAGTTCAGGAAACCTAATTTCTTTTTATCCAAAGGCGTTTCTTTTTAAAAAAAATACATACAAACTAGCCTTTTCAGCAATTACACAACAGGCAGCGTCTCCTGAAAGGCCTGGCATACACAGGCGAAATATAAACTCCGTTGGGAATGAGTAACAGAACTCAAATTTGCCTTGTGGAGTGTTATCTAGAGTCAATGTTTTCTATTATTTAATTCTCAGGTTTAATTACCAGTAATGAATTTTATTATTTGACTAGCCGTTCCTGGCCACGCATTGCTATGGCTCAGTCTGGTTAAATGGCCAACCAATCTGTGTTTAGATCTACACCTGGACACACAAACACGTACACACAACCACCGTATAACTCCGAACCTACCTACCTACTGTATTTCTCCCTCTCTCTCTCTCACTCTCTCCCTCTACTTACCCACCTACTGTATTTCTCCCTCTATCCCTCTACCTACCTACCTACCTACCTACCTACCTACCTACCTACCTACCTACCTACCTAATTTCTCCCTCTCCCTCTCTATCCCTCTACCTACCTACCTACTGTATTTCCCCCTCTCTCTATCCCTCTACCTACCTACCTACCTACTGTTTTTCTCACTATCCCTCTCCCTCCCTCCCTATCTCCCTACCTACCTTCTGTATTTCTCCCTCCCTCTCTCTATCCTTATAGCTGCCTGCCTACTAACCTACTGTATTTCTCCCTCTCTCTATCGCTCTACCTACCTACCTACCTACCTACCTACCTACCTACCTACCTACCTACCGTATTTCTCCCTCTCCCTCTCTATCCCTTTACCTACCTACCTACCTACTGTTTTTCTCACTCTCTATCCCTCTCCCTACCTACCTTTCTACCTACCTACCTACCTACTGCATTTCTCCCTCGCTCTCTCTATCTCTATGGATAGAGTATTTTATGTCATAAAGGATGACATAATCGCTGTGGCCCACTGCTCTCTCTGTATCCATCTACCTACCTTTTAAACAATTTTTTACATTTCCGTTGCGTGTACCTGGCACAGGTGTGACATCTACGCAATCTATATTTATATCATTGGTGCCGTACTTGAAAGGAACGTTGTGTGAAAATTTGAAAGCGATTGGTGCGGCACTTTCAGAGATTACCTGTTTTGAACAAATTCTTGTTACATTTTTATTTATATATAGATTTGTTGCTTTAGAATGCATCACATATATCAAATGTATGTATTATTTGTTTCTGTACCCTATACAAAAGTTGTATATGTTATATATGATACCCTCTATAATCTACCCTCCTTCCCCACAAATATTCCTTATTTTGCATGAATTTCTTGATGATTTGAATTTTCAGGTGAGCAAAAAAAACGTCTTGGCAAAGGTAAACGTGGCATTTCTTTGAAATTCGGGGAATACCATCAACGACTCCTGAGTTTCTAGGCAACACCACAAACTGGATATTCCAATGTAATCTAGGCAATTAATCCTGGAGCCACGTGCTGTTCAGAAAGATAAGCCCACTGGCTCAGCAATATCCAATAGGAGTTCCAGAGATCCATCACAAACACGGACCTTCAGAGGGGCAATTTCATACCTTATTTATTTGTTTATAATTTAATAATTGCATTTCTGGTTTCCACGGGGACAATCCTGAGCCGACCCTTTCAAGTAGATAAACTGCTAAGAACTGACACTCTGCATTGTGCAATCGTAGCCATACATTGGGGGGAGGGGGTGTATGCGCCCATCTCTCCCTCTCTCTCTCTCTCCCTCTCTCCCTCTCTCTCTCTCTGCTGGCGTTCCGAAAGACCATGAAAACCGGGTAGGCCCTGAGGAGGGCAGATAGGGCTCCCCCGGCTGTGAGGTTCTCTGGATCGTGTCGTTGTTTTGACTTGCCTTGGTTCTCATTGTTTGCACGTCCTTGTTTTTACGTCGTGCCTTACTCCGAGTTGGAAGCAGCGCTAAGCCAGCTGCAATTTGCTGAGGGTGCAGAAGGCTTCGTCTCCTAGCAACCGAGACAACAGCCAAAATCCTTGGATTATCTGGGAGTGGTTCGGGGGACTTCCCCTAATGGAGGGGTGGGGGCTGATGCAAATGCAAGTAGCCGGAGAACCATGGGAAGGGGCTTTGCCCTTAGCTGGCATTGAGGCTCCCTGTCAGGGGTTCCCTCTTGCAACGCCCCCCAGCAATGCACGGCTTGTTTCTTCGCACACACACCCAGCCCTTTTACACAAGGACGTGGTCTACACGTGTGGGAGGGTCTGGGGGGGCGGCTGTCGGGGAGGGCAGCTCTCTGGGCTTTGAGCCCAAGCCTCCTGCCTTAATCCAATTTGCCCTCTCTGTTCTGAGCTAATTGATCCCCTGCCCGGCTGGCTTCCCAGGTCACTCGCTTGGCTTCCTCCAAGGAGCAGCAGGAGGAGGCGGACGGCCATCTTACCTGCCTGCCTTGGCCTCTTCCTTTGGGGTGGGAAAGGGGGCAGGCGCCTCCCCTCGGCTTTGCTGCGGGTAAGTGTGGCCAGAGCCTGCCTGGAGCCCCCACCCCGATCCTGGAAATCCTCCCTTCCCGGGTCCCTGGGGCTCATCCTTGGCCTCCCAGGAAGCGGGGAGCTTGGACTTCCAAATAGCCTCCCCCTCCCCAAGGCTCAGCCCCATCACTGGCGGAAGCATCATAGCTCCCAGAATGGGCAGCTTTAGGGGGGCAGCTCTTGTCCCTGGGCATGGGGAGAAGGTGGGGGGGGGGAATGTTGCCCCCAATGGGACTTTGAAAGTGGGGGGAAGAGGGCTGGGACCTTGCTCCCCACCTGCTGGTGATGAGCTGGGTGGGAGACTTTGGTGACCTCCTGAAGAGGACCCCCAGATCAGTGTGCAGGGGAGGCAGATGGGAAGCTGCTTCTCCGCTTGAGGAAATGGGGGTCTTTAGCCATTATAAGAGTGGAGCCTGTCTTTCTGACCCCCCCCCCCATCACCTCCCCTCTACACCTGTCAGTGTGCATGTGGGGTTTGTGCATGTATGTGGCTGCCCTGACTATTCCTGCAATCCCCCCCCCCCCGCCATAGGCATCCCAACCTCTCCAGCAAATGCTCTCCAGCTGCCATCCGAAGGCTTCCGATGATGGGATCCCACCTGCTTCTGCTTTCAAAGGGCTTAGCTCAGGGATGTCCAAACTTGGGAACTTTAAGACTTGTGGACTTCAACTCCCAGAATTCCCCAGCCAGCTATGGGATTCTGGGAATTCTGGGAGTTGAAGTCCACAAGTCTTAAAGTTCCCAAGTTTGGACATCCCTGGCTTAGCTGAACCGATTTTGGTCTCTCGGTGGATTCCATGGCGAGTCCATTCTTGGGTGCCATGGGTGGCAGAGGACCTCTGGACCTTTTCCTGAGAGGCTTTCTTTCCAGATGTTAAGCCAGGTTCTCTGTCTTCTCTTCTCTTGGGATCCTTTGGTGCTGCTGTTGCCACCCAACCCCTCCCTTTCCCCTAGTTGGCGAAAGAGCCAGTGGTAGCACGGAGGGTGTGAAAATGGCAGCTGCGGCTGGATCTTTGGTTGGGGAAAGGAGCCCAGAGCATTTTAGAGCTGGAACAAAACGCAGTTGGTCCTCCATCGATGGGTGTTGCCTCCTGATGGGCTCCAGAGAGCAGCTCCTGCCCTCCTCTGGTAGTTGGCCCAGAACTGCTTCCTTGGGGTTTCCATCCCAATGAAAGAGGCCAGAACGTTTCTGCTGCCAGAGTCTCCACCATCTCCCAGATGGGCCCTTGGCTCTCAAGTCTGTCCACAGAACTTAAACTCCTTAGCCGCAGCTCAAGAGAGTTTTCCTGAGGACCTCGCTAGGAGTTGCGTTGTGCTATTGCCCACAGCCATCCACTTAGGAACTGGGGCGGTCTGGCCGGACCTGGAATGCGGCGTTTGCATCTGCTGGTTCTGCTCCGGGGTTGGGCTTCACTGGACCAGCAATTCCTGGGCCATCAGGATCCTTCTAGATCATTTTTCTATGTTGGGGACAATTCAGAACGATCTATGCCAGCGCAGCTTCACCGGTCAAGGTGCTGTGCATGAAAAGCAGGTGGAGCTTCAGTTGCTGCGCTGTTGCGGCTGCCCCCTTGACTCCTTGGACCATTCCTGCCAACGCCCAGAGCCTCATGTCATGATTGTACAGCAATTGCCCTAGACGTAGGACAGCCACTTGCCACCATGTGGCGATGCCCAAGGGGCAAAAGGACCCTCCAGACAGAGGCAAAATTTGAGGGATATGGTGGGCAGATTCCAAGTGGTTTATGGTTATGGTTTATTAAATTTATATACCGCACCCTTTCCCAAAAGGGACTCGGGGCGGTGCACAGGCAATTGAAAAACATATATAAACATAACAATATACAAAATATAAAACCAAATTAAATTAATATCCCTGTGCTAAAAAATTTAAATATGTTAAAACAATATCCCTAAAACCAATCTAAAACAATTTAACTGCAGATTATGGGCTAGGTGATGTAAGTTAGGCCAGGCCGGCCTGTTGGAAAAAATAAGTTTTAAGGTTCTGGCGGAAGGAGCGGAGGTCCGTGATCGTTCTCAGTTCGGGGGGAAGGTCGTTCCAGAGAGTTGGGCCCTCCACAGAGAAGGCCCTTTCCCTGGGTGTCACCCGCTGGCATTGCCTGGTGGACGCACCCGGAGAAGTCCCTCTCTGTAGGAGCGAATCGGCCGAAGGGATGTATGGGGCAGGATGCGATCCCGAGTGAGGCTGGCATAGAAAACTGGAGCCGAATGATCTCTGGAGGGTGGAGCGGGGCTTGCCAGCCGCTTAAGCAAAGGCAGCCCGGGTGTCTTGACCTCTGCAGGCCCTAGTCCAAAACGTGCAGGTGGGATTATTAGAAATGGCAGAGCATGGATCCACCATTGTGGCTGCTGCACTTTTGGGGCCATTCCCTGCCTCCATCCCTGTCCTTCTAGGAGGCCGTAAGAGGGATGCAGGGAGGCCTGGCATCGGTGGCCCTCTCTGAACCAAGCCAACCGCCGGTCTCTCCTCCAACGTGCCACCCCCTGGGGTTTCTTTTCCAGCCTCAGAGCTTCTCTCGCTCATCCAATTTCTGAGTCTCTCCTGGGTCAACGCCGCACTCTGCCCTCCCTTCAGCCTTTTGCCAGTGCCAGGATGTTCGACTGGATTGAGAAGGTGGTGCCCCAGCCTCCTGTGAAAATCCATGTTTCGGTGGTGGGAGAGAAAGATGCACCCGTGGAACAGAGTGCCGCTGTGGAGAGGCCAGAACCTGCCACGAAGGTGAGTGGCTGCCTCGAAGTAGCCTCTTACCTGCACGGAATGCCAGGGCCAGGGGAGGGCGCGCAAAACCCCATCGGTTCTCCAATTTTCCCTGAGGAAAAGTGGACTGGCAGCGGGGGAAGAACACTTTGGGTCATTCTGTGTCGTGGTCCGAAGTTTCACTGACCACTTGGCTGCTGGTGGCTAAACAGGCTGTGACACCGTGGCTGCATTCCCCTAACATGCTCTGCTAAAGCGAATGCGCCATATAGGGGCTCAATGGGATAGGCTGCAGCGCGCAGGATGGCAAAGCAGCTGCTGGGATCCCTCGATGCCTAGAAGTCCCAGACTCAGCTTTGCTTTATTCCAGTTCTTCTGAGATAGGTAGCTAGCAGATGAGCCCACTGGGTGTGGAGAGAACCTCAGTCAGACTGCCCAGGAGCCAAAGCAGCTGAAGTTCAACAGACTTTAGGACAGTGGTACTCAACCTGGCCCCTACCGCCCCCTAGTGGGTCTATCTATCTATCTATCTATCTATCTATCTATCTATCTATCTATCTATCTATCTATCTATCTATCTATCTATCTATCTATCTATCTATCTATCTACCTACCTACCTACCTACCTACCTATCTATCTATCTATCTATCTATCTATCTATCTATCTATCTATCTATCTATCTATCTATCTATCTATCTATCTATCTACCACAGTAGTAGTCAACCTGGCCCCTACCGCCCCCTAGTGGGTGTTCCAGCTTTCATGGTGGGTGGTAGGGGTTTTGTCCGATACTGAAGCACTTTCCTTTTTTTAAATTTAATTGACTTCCCTGCTTTATAAATCACCATGACTGTGGAACTGGTGGGTGGTTAGAAAATTTCACTACTGACAGAGATACCAAAGTGCGCGGTAGGTATAAAAAGGTTGACTACCCCTGGTCTATAGTCTCTCCTCTATCTATCTATCTATCTATCTATCTATCTATCTATCTATCTATCTATCTATCTGTCTGTCTGTCTGTCTGTCTGTCTGTCTGTCTGTCTATCTATCTATCTATCTATCTATCTACCACAGTAGTAGTCAACCTGGTCCCTACCGCCCCCTAGTGGGCATTCCAGCTTTCATGGTGGGTGGTAGGGGTTTTGTCCGATACTGAAGCACTTTCCTTTTTAAAATTTAATTGACTTCCCTACTTTATAAATCCCCATGACTGTGGAACCGGTGTTCGGTTAGAACATTTTACTACTAACAGAGATACAAAAGTGGGCGGTAGGTACAAAAAGGTTGACTACCCCTGCTTTAGGACAACCAAAGGAAACCGAGTCACATATGCACACAGCTTAACAGAGTAGACAATCCAATGGTGCTTCCAGCATCTCAACTTTGCTCATTAGCAGAAAGGGCTTTGGAACTGGGAAAGGAGGTTGGGTGAAGAACGCAGCTGGATGGGAACTACTGACCAGGATCTCCAGGACTGGCTGTTCTCAAAGCCAGTGGGCACGTTAAAGGCCGCCTTGGTGCCTGCCACTCGTCCTTCAATTGCTCCTGAACCCCGATCAGCCTTTGTTGTTGCTTCAGCTTGTTTTTGTAACTAAACAGTCACAAAATGCAGTCAACCAAAGGAATAACCTTGAGGAAGAGAGAGCACTAAGGGCCTCCTGCAGGCTGTTCCATGTTCCACTGCTTGATGTTTCATGCAACCCATTCTTTTCCCAAAGCTGCCAGGAGGAGATTGCTGCAATCCAGCAGAAGGTAATTCAGCTCCCCATCGAAACTCGGGTGGGCAGGGGCCCAGGCTGTGTCAGGTGCTACCCTCAACATCCCAGGGCAGTCTTTGCCCCTCTGCCGGTTCCGCAGGTTGTGCTCTGCCCTGTCCCGTTGGGGAAGAGTCCCCCTTGATTCCTGTGATACTCCTTTGGGTCTCCAACTCCCCAGTTAGGGAGCAATATTTACTTATTCACAAGTTGTCTGGTGGGCTCTCAAATCACCTTGCAACCAACACCCTCTAGGCAGGGATGTCCCTGAAGGCCATGCGGAAGTTAAGTTAGCCAATGGAGCCATTCGAGTTAGGGCAGCCTCTCGATGCAACACGCCGGCTGTGGGAGCCCCATCGGTGGCCACATTGCGTCGGAGTGCAATGCAAGGTGCTGTTTTTCAGCTTGAAGGCCTTCGTGGCCCAGGACACGGGTCTCCGTGGGAGCCCTTTCCCCCACCATGATCAGCCAACCCAATAAAAAAGGAAGCTAAAACTTCCTTCCCTGGGGGATCAGTTTCAGCATTTGCTTAGTCCAGGGGTCTCCAACCTTTGCAACTTTAAGTCTGAAGGACTTCAGCTCCCAGAATTCTCCAGCCAGCAAAGACTTAAAGTTGCAAAGGTTGGAGACAGCAAAGCTGGCTGGAGAAGTCTGTGAGCTGAAGTCCTTCAGACTTAAAGTTGCAAAGGTTGGAGACAGCAAAGCTGGCTGGAGAAGTCTGGGAGCTGAAGTCCTTCAGACTTAAAGTTGCAAAGGTTGGAGACAGCAAAGCTGGCTGGAGAAGTCTGGGAGCTGAAGTCCTTCAGACTTAAAGTTGCAAAGGTTGGAGACAGCAAAGCTGGCTGGAGAAGTCTGGGAGCTGAAGGCCTTCAGACTTAAAGTTGCAAAGGTTGGAGACAGCAAAGCTGGCTGGAGAAGTCTGGGAGCTGAAGGCCTTCAGACTTAAAGTTGCAAAGGTTGGAGACCCCTGGCTTAGTCGACATATTTAAAATCATATTAAAGTCTCCTTTTTAAAAATAAATTCGGTGTTGTAATTGGGATGAGGATGATCTCAAGAGACACGAGAGGCTCTGGTTCAGAATCTGCTCTTTCTACCAGAGTGTTCAGGTGCCTCCGGGCAAAAACATAGCAGAATGAACTGTCCTGGTGGAGGATCCGTGGACTGAAATAGTCGCTCACACTGCAACCCCAGAACCCGCCTCCATCCCCATTTTTGGATATTGCTTCCTGGCCTCTTCTCAGTGACCTATCGCTAGAAGGCATTTTTTTCCCTTGTGCACTGCGAGAAAAACTGAGGAGCCGTTAAGGTAGTCCTCAATTTATGACCGTTTGAAATTATGGCAGGCGTGGGAAAAGTGGCTCACAGCTTGCCTTTAAACTTATGGTCATTGCGCAAGTGTGCTCACAATTTGGGCCCTTGGCAACGACTTCTCAGGCACAGGGTGGCGATTTGCAACTTTCCCAGCCGGCTTCCGACAAGCCCAGTAAATTGGGAAATCCTGACTTGCATAGCAACGGCAGGATTCGCTTAGTGACCGCCATGATAAAATGTATTTTAAAACCGGGTCTGCTCGTGTGATGGCTCACTTAACAACCATATGATTTAGAGACTGAAATTGTAGTCAGAAGTTGAAGAGGACCGTTCTGTTATGGTGGGTACCAGTGAGGGATGGTGCCTACGGAGTGGGTGGTGGGGTGGACTGGAGTAAAGTGGAAGATGCCCAGGAAGGAGGGAGCACACTCCAAGCACGGGGTGTGTGTGGGGGGAGATGAGACAAGAGACAGCCCAGCCCAGAGCTGGATTACAGGGAGAGGAAGAGATTTAGGCTAGCCACTCCTGGAAGCTCTCAGGGTATATCCGTTGGAGTGAAAGTTATAAGGGTTTAGTCTGGCAAGAGTCCGTCTATTGGTGCGAGCAAATAAAGGACTTAACTTTGGTTAGATATGTTAGGAGTACACTCCTATAGTTGGGTAGACAATATATAGTACCATAATGATATATGGTCATTGTAACTTTAAGGATGATGGAATGTTAGAGTGCAATTACTAAGTGCAATTATCTCTAACTATATAAGAGAAAGCCAGGAGAGCGCATCTCTCTCTCTCTGCTGGACTTGCTGTTTGATAACTGAATTGTGGCGTGAACTGTGAATTACTGAAGAAGAAGACGGAAGATTGTGTTTGCTGGCTGTAAGCATACTCCGCTTCACACCCTCTGCTGTCTCCCAATGGAGATATCACCTAACAAGATTGTGCTATGTTGTTGTTGGCCTCACAGTACCCCCTCCTTTATTACTACTACTACTATTATTATTGTTGTTGTTGTTGTTGTTGTTGTTGTTGTACTTTACCCTGGATAAAACCTTTACTCTTCCTGGGTAAATACTCTGAAGCCAAAGCAGCCCAAGGCTGCGTTGGTCCCTTCTCAGAGGCAGCCCGGGGACCCTGGTCCTCCCAGGGTTGCTGATCCTTGGTCCCAGGAGCTCCCGCCAGTGTGGCCCAAGGAAAGGATGCTGGGAGTCCCCTGCTGAAAGGCAGCAACCACCCCTGAGATAAAAGAGTGGGTGCTACTGAAAGCAGTAGTAGAATTTAGATGGGGGGGAGGGAGGGGCAGATATGATCTTACGTGGCTTTGAAGAAATGGCTTCTCACCCAAGGCAGAAGAAAGGTTCACAACTCCAGACTCCCTCTTAGGCTCGCAACTTAGGCGTCCTCCTGGACTCTCGGCTGTCCATGGACGACCATGTGACAGCCGTGGCCAGGGGGGCTTTTTTCCAGGTCCGCCTGGTCCGCCAGTTGCGCCCCTTACTAGACTGGGACGCCCTTTGCACAGTCACTCATGCACTCGTGACATCCCATCTCGACTACGGAAACACTCTCTACATTGGGCTCCCCTTGAGGTGCACCCGAAGACTACAGCTAGTGCAGAATGCGGCCACGCGGGGGATCTTGGGAGCCTCTCGGCATTCCCACGTAACACCTCTCCTGCGTGAGCTGCACTGGCTGCCTGTGGCCTTTCGGGTGCGCTTCAAGGTGTTGATTACCATCTTTAAAGCGCTCCCTGGCTCGGGGCCTAGTTATCTGCGGGACCGTCTCCTTCCTCATACATCCCTCAGACCGATTCGCTCCCACAGAGAGGGTCTTCTCTGGGTGCCGTCGGACGGGCAATGCTGACTGGCGACGCCCAGGGGAAGGGCCTTCTCTGTGGCGGGCCGACCCTCTGGAACGACCTACCCCCTGATCTCAGGACTATCACGGACCTCCGCCTCTTCCGCCAACGTCTAAAGATACACTTCTTCCATCTAGCTGACCTGGCCTAATTTCCGAGACTATTTTACCGACTGATTTTAAATTAATTTATAGTTTTAATAAGAGGGTTTTAAATTAATTTTTAGCACAGGGCATTGTTTATTTAATAGGATTTTATATTGACTACTTACGACGTATTTATTCTTGTATATATGTTTGTATCCATATTTTATTCACCTGTGCACCGCCCCGAGTCCCTTATGGGAGAGGGCTGCGGTATATAAGTTTAATAAAATCTAAAAATCTAAATCCCTGCTGCCCTCTTAGCAAAGAGCGGCTGACACCCCAAAGATTCACCAGTTCTTCTTTTCTCGCCATACAGCCTCCATCTCAGAAGACAGCCTGGGCGCCATGGACCTGTGGCTGCCGAGGGAAAGGTACGCCTGCTTCCTTCTCAGGGCTCCCCAGGGGTGGGGAGGCCACCCTTGTCCCCAGAGGCCTCTTGGACCATCCTCAGGGACAGTGTGGAGGGTGCACAAAGGGTCACTTTGCGGGCTGAAATCCATTATGTAGGGCAAAAGTGGGAAGAGCTTTGCCTTCTGAGAGCACAAAAGTCAGAGGTTTTATTAGCAGGAAGGGTCCCAGGTGTTAGGAATGTAATCCTAGTGTTGGGTTGGCAATATATATAAGCCATGATTGGAATATGGTATCTGTAACTTTAACTGCTCCAGTGAGATGTGATTGGCTGCTGTTTCCTCAATCAGCCATAAGAGGGAGCCAGAATCACTGTTAGATGCTGATCCTTGGATGATGGCAGCTCTGTATGTCAGTTATTGATCAGCGAGGAGAATCATGAGTTGAGCAACCGTAAGCCAACTGTTTGAGTAACAGACTGTGTATTTGATTCAGGACTACTTACCACTTGTTTGTGAAGAAGTTTATCTTACTTTATTTTTCCAACGCAAGTAAAAGTCTACTTGTTTTACCTTCGTTGTCTGCGACTGTTAGTGTGGATACCTAGCAACATATTCCTCGCTACATTCCGTTGCACATTTTCTGTCTCCTAACGGAGATATCCTCAACACCAGGGAGGAATTCTGGGGTGGCTGGGACGCACGATCCAAATGGAGCTGCAGTTTCACCCATTATTTTAGAGCAGTTCTGGCCACATGGCCTCAGTTGCCTGCTGCTCCATTGTCCTCGGCGCTTCCACACCAGCTTCCTCCTGCTTCCTCCCAGGGCTGGCCAGGGCCTTCTCTTCTGGCTCTCCCAGAGGCTGCAGCAGACCCTCCCACAGCTGCCGGGGAGCTCCCAGGGCCCGGATGCAAAGACCCTGGAGGCCAGCATTGACGTCCCAGATGAGGTGAGGCAGGATGCTCCCACTTGCCGTCTTTGTATTCCTCTCTGGGAGGCTGAATTCCTGGAGGGAATCCTGGCGCTGGTGGTAACGAGGACTCTCTTTTATCTGTATTCAGACGGAAGTCCAGAGCTTCCATGAAGAGGAGGAGGAATTAGGTAAATGTCGGCCAGGTGCCTTTCTTGGAAGAAGCAGGCGGCCTGCACAGGGTCCTAGGGCTCTTGGCCGCATCTCCAGGCATGGGGTCATCAGGCGCCTTTGTTTCTTTTCAGCCATTACGGTCCTTGAGTCAGAAGAGGAGTCTGAGCTGCAATCAAGCAGTGACAGCAACGCCCCAGATCACACGTAAGCATCCCCCTCCGGGCTCCGAGTTTCCTCTGGGCTTGGATTAAAAGAGAAAGAAAGATACGTGGAGCTTTTCTTTCTTTCTTTCTTTCTTTCTTTCTTTCTTTCTTTCTTTCTTTCTTTCTTTCTTTCTTTCTTTCTTTCTTTCTTTCTTTTTGTTTCATAATTCGACCAATCCGCTCCCACAGAGAGGGCCTTCTCAGGGTGCTATCGGCTGGGCAATGCCGGTTGGCGACACCCAGGGGAAGGGCCTTCTCTGTGGCGGGCCCTACCCTCTGGAACGACCTGCCCCCCGAACTCCGCACCATCTCAGACCTCCGCCTTTTCCGCCAGCGTCTTAAAACGCACCTATTCCAACAAGCCAGCCTAGCATAACCTCCCGTTCCTGACTGTTATTAGCTAGATTTTAATTAGGGGGATTTTACTCTATTTTAGCACAGGGTACGGGTTTAATAGTTTTTTAAAAAAATGGTATTTTTGTATATTTGTATTGTTTTTACATTTTCCTGTGCGCCGCCCTGGGTCCTTTTTTAGGAGAAGGTATGGGTTATAAATGCGAATAAATTAAATTAAATTAAATCATAATGTTCTTTTTTTTTTTAATTTATTGAATCATTAAAAACAAAAGTATACAAAACGAAGCATTAAATGATACAAAGCGATTGCAGAGAGTAATACGATATAGCTAGAGTTTACCACTTATTTATATATCGTGCGTCTCTCCAATGCAAAAAGCAAAAAAAACAGTGAGAGAAAACGAAACCAAGCGAAGAGGTCCTATCGAAGCATAGAGAGATTCTGAGCCAGCGTTGCTAATTCCGCTTCTTTGAGCTCCTTCTTTGTAGCCAAGCGTACCAGCGATCCCAGCACGTATAAAATATCGATTCTTCTTTGTCTCTCGATAGGCTGGTAAGCTTGTCTGCTTCTGCGCAGTCCATAATCTTAGCGATTAGCATTGTCTCTGATGGTATATCGCTGGTTTTCCATTTTGGGGCAAAGGAAATTCTAGCTGCAATGATGATGTGGAGAATTAAGTACCAATTAGTTTTATTTAAATTATCTGGCTTCATGCCTAACAAGAATGTTTCCAGAATCAGCTTAATCCAGGGGTGGGCAAACTTTGTAACTTTAAGTCTGAAGGACTTCAGCTCCCAGACTTCTCCAGCCAGCAAAGCTGGCTGGAGAAGTCTGGGAGCTGAAGTCCTTCAGACTTAAAGTTGCAAAGTTTGCCCACCCCTGGATTAATCCTACATCCTGTAATTTCAAAAACCCAATTTTGGATTCTAGTCCAATATATTCCTGCTCGAGGGTAAATCCATGAAGTATGGAAATAAGTTCCCAGAGCTACCTGACATTTCCAGCAGATCGGGGAGGCCTCTGGGAAAATCTTCGATAATCTAGCCGGAGGGAGGTGCCACCTAATATAGCATTTTGTATGTGTTTCCATTATATGAGACCGACATTGTTAATTTTAAAGTTTTTTTTCCAGATTTCTTCCCATTTCTCGAGCTCAATCGAGTGTCCCAAATTTCTCCCCCAGGCAATCATTGATTAATCACTTCCTCTCCAATCCAACGCTCTAATAGAAATTGATAAAATTTGGATAAGGGAGCTCTTCTTTCTGAGGCAAATGCAGCTCCACGGGCCCCTGGGAAGTCTGTGGTGGGTTGGAGCCAGTGGTGGGTTTCTGCAGGTTCACACCTACTCACAAGAGCCAGATGGTGAAATTTAGAGAGCCGGTGAGAGGGGGTTCCACCGGCGGATCCAGAAGTAAGTCTGGCCTGCCGCTGGCGGTAACCAATGGGAAGGAAAGGAAAGGAAGGCAGAAAGTAAGAAAGGAAAGGAAAGGAAAGGAAAGGAAAGGAAAGGAAAGAAAGAAAAAGAAAGAAAGAAAGAAAGAAAGAAAGAAAGAAAGAAAGAAAGAAAGAAAGAAAGAAAGAAAGAAAGAAAGAAAGAATTTATCATCACAATTGAGCCCAAAATTTTGGTTGCTAAGCAAGAGCGTTGTTAAATGAGTTTCACCACATTTTACAAGTTGGCCACTCCCACCCTGTCACATGACTGTCAAGCCACGCCCACAAAATAGGGCACACCTACAGAGTAGGTTCTAAAAAAATTTGAAACCCACCACTGGTTGGAGCCCGCCCACCCACCCACCTCTAACGTGGTAGCTGCAGGAGAGGGTGGGGGGGAAGGATGGGATTGAATCACTTTTGTGGCCCAAGGCCCCAGACCCTGAGCCCCTACCCCTGGGGGAGCTGCCTCAGTTCTTAACCTGGGCTCTTTCGCCTTTCCAGGAACGGGGGGAAAGTATTGACTTGGCTGATGGAAGGATTTGAAAAATTCATGCCTCAGCCAGAGAGCAAGAGGAAAGCCGAGGTGAGTGGAAGGGAGGCAAATGTGCCCCCTAATTTATCCAGCCAGGGAATCAAGAACTGATGGGGACATTCAAGCAAAACACATTGGGGTAGAAAATCTCATCGGTGTAAACCTACGTTCCTAAACCTGGATTATGATCATGGGCCGTGAGAATTGTTGAGCTGCAGCCAGAGCAATTTCTCTCCACCCCCCAAGGTGTTCAAAGGCTTTGCAGAAGTCAGTGGTTCAGTCAAACTTTGACACACTAGGAAAAAGTTGTCACCAGGAAGCATCCCGTTTGCTTCGGCCAGCTCCCGGCGGTCTTTCCATGCGGGGTGTCTTGTCCTTTGGCCACACCTTATACACATAACCAATCTAGATCAGGGGTCTCCAACCTTTGCAACTTTAAGTCTGAAGGACTTCAGCTCCCAGACTTCTCCAGCCAGCAAAGCTGTCAGTGTCAGGGCCTGGGCCAGGGGTCTCCAACCTTTGCAACTCTGAAGGACTTCAGCTCCCAGACTTCTCCAGCAAGCAAAGCTGTCAGTGTCAGGGCCTGGGCCAGAGATCTCCAACCTTTGCAACTCTGAAGGACTTCAGCTCCCAGACTTCTCCAGCAAGCAAAGCTGTCAGTGTCAGGGCCTGGGCCAGGGGTCTCCAACCTTTGCAACTCTGAAGGACTTCAGACTTAAAGTTGCAAAGGTTGGAGACCCCTGCTTTAGAGCTTGGAGAAGAGTAAAGCTGGCTGGAGAAGTCTGGGAGCTGAAGTCCTTCAGACTTAAAGTTGCAAAGGTTGGAGACCCCTGATCTAGATCACAAAGGGGGGGAATAATTGTTGCCAAAGTGTATGTTGTAGGAGGGCTGAATGGGGGGGAGCTGGACCTTCTACACCTGTCATGTTTGGATCTCCATGGCCAGCCCTCCCGCTTTCTAACCACCCAGAAAGTTGAGCTGGTCCAACCTCTGTGCTTTAGAAAGCTCAAGAACCTGCATTGAATACGACTGGCTTCGTTTTAATGTCCGTCACTGATCAATTGCTTTCGGAGCCATTGAGGTTGAGTTGTTGCTCCTTTGCTATACTCTCCTCAGAGCCCTTGGACCCCAGGTGTGTTTGTGTGGGGGGAGCATGGTGGCTTTTCCTGCTCTTGGGGATCTGGGACAGCCCTGCGATTTGGATTCTTCTCATTTTATTCTTCTGTCTTTCTGCACCAGGAAAAGAGCCCAGGAAGAACTGCTGAAGGAAGCGGTGAGTGACTAAGCAACTAACCCTCTGAGATTGAAGGGCGGATGGGGGGTGGGAGGCAGCCTTGGCGATCCTTAAACCCTCACCGGACACAACACCGATGTCTTTATCCTGGTTGGGATGGGGGTGAGCCCTGGCTTTATATACTTCCCACGGACTTCCCTGAATGGTGTCAGGAAGAAGCCTCTCTTGAGGTTGGCCATTTAAGGCCAGACAAGGAATAATGAATGGAAACTGACCAAGGAGAGATTCAACCTTGAAATAAGGAGGAATTTTCTGACAATGAGAACCATCAACCCATGGAACAGAAGTTGCCTTCAGAAGTTGTGGGAGCATCACTGGAGGCTTTCAAGAACAGACTGGACTGCCATCTGACAGAAGGTGTAGGGTCTTCTGCTTCTGGGGGGGGTTGGAGTAGATGATCTGCAAGGTCCCTTCCAACTCTGTTAATCTGTTAATCCTGTTAACTCACACTTCTCGCAACTGCTAAGCCGAGAACCATGAATGCAGCATCTGAATCATCATGAAAAAGTGGCACCAACACGCATCCAGGCCTTGATATCAGGAAGGTTTGAGGTTCCAGAGTCAGGGAGGGAATTGCAACGGAAAACCCAAATCTCACTCCTGGTAGTCTGGAGAAATGAAGAAAGTCTGCCCTGAGTCCTGAGCCTGGAAGCTCATAGAGGTTCTCCGTCCCTTAAGCCTCCTTTCAGCTTCCCCTTAGTCCTTGGGGTCAGTCCTACTGTCGGGTGTCCTTGAGAAGGAAAGTCAGGCGAGAGTTTTTCTTTTTCGATTTAGAAAAAATAATTTATTTTATTTTCAAAGTGGATGTTAATTGTGTTGGTTTTGCAACTGTCTTTTATCTATTGCCTCGTTAACCAACGAAAGCCATGCTGGGTGTTTACAATGGGATTTTAACACCAAAAGCATTCCGACGGCTCGGTGGTCCCGCAGCCCCAGCCTCAATCCCTCTTGTGTGTAAATCATCCTCAGCTGACTTGAAAGGGAGCGGCCGAGTGACGTCGCAGAGTGAACCCCTCCCTGGCAGCCCCCCCAGCTCCACAACCTCGTCTGACAAGCAGTCCTACCTCAGCCTTCCTCTCTTTCCCCAGAGACCCGGAGACAACGGGGGCCAAAGGTAGGGGAGCCTTCCAGAACCTACCCCCCACCCCCCACCCCAAGTTCAGAAAGGGCCCTAGAGGCCAGATGGATGCTCAGTGGGTCGCAGCCTTGGTTTAACTGGGGTTTGGAGGAGTGAGGTTGCCAAGCGATGGTTGGGGTACCTGCCGGGCAAGAAGCAACTTTTGGTGACTGCACCAAGAGAGCCCAGCCCATCGCCCATTTCCTTCCCAGAGTCTGACCATGGGCCCAAAGCGGATGGTGGAGAAAAGACAGAATAGATGAACAAGATTTGTTAAGCTCTGGTAAGGACACGAGAGAAGCAAGAGAGAGGAAAGAACCCAGTTTTAAATAAGAAAATGCATTTGTTTTTTTCACTCCACATTTACATAAAGCAGTGTTTCTCAAGCTTGGCCACTTGAAGATGTCCGGACTTCAACTCCCAGAATTCCCCAGCCAGCGAATGCTGGCTGGGGAATTCTGGGAGTTGAAGTCCGGACATCTTCAAGTGGCCAAGCTTGAGAAACACTGACCGAAAGGATCGCAAGATTTAGAGCTAAGGAAAATTAGCCGTTGCTAGGGATGCTTTGACAAGGAAGGAGAAGACAAAGGAGTAGTCAAGAGCAGCCGGGCTCCCTGGGGAGGACCAAGCGCCTGAGCACAAGTCTTAGCAAGCGCCCAGTGATTGAGCGGAGGAGGGAGATAAGAGCTGGGAACGTGCCAGGCTGCCTCACACAGCCTCCTGCCAGGAAGGCCTCCTTTGACTGGGAAGAAGAGGGAAGTTGGATGTCCTTCTAATGAGACCCTTCCTTCTCCCTCCCCAACAGCCTGTTCAAGTGCTTCCTTCATGGACTGGAGAAAGTCATGCCCCAGCCGGTCACTAAAGCAAAACAGGATGGGCAGGTAAGGAGGTAAACCTTCTTGGGTTATGGAGTTGGGGCAATTGCAAGCAGAACCACCAGGTAGCTTAGCCTGTGCAGGCCAAGAGAGAAGCTAGAAGGTTGTTTAGCAGCAACTTAATGAGAGACAGTCCACTTCTCTAAGGAAGCAAGGCGTGAAAAGTATCTACTGGGCTCCCAAGACCTTCAGCATCTCTGCCTAAGAAAATGACCCATGGAGATGCCTCAGATTCCCTGGACTGTCAAGGAAATGGGTTCTTTCTTTCGGTCAGTGGAGTCTTGCCAAAGGCCTTGGAGCAATGATGCCTCTCTCTGCCGGTCTTGCTTTGCAGCGAGTTGGCCTTGGGTCCCAGCGATGTCCCATTAAGCTTCCAGCAGGGACGTTGGGTGAGAACAAATAGGCATTGTGGAACGGAGGGAAAGGAAAGAGGGGAGGGTCTTTTCAAAAATCCCAAAGCCTCTGCAAGGGCTTGCTAGATGAAGCTCATTTTCAGAAAGGTTGTAGCCAGGACCAGGCTTGGTCTTCGCCCAGCAACACATCTGTCCAGCATGTTGTTCACCTGCCTCATCTTCTTCTGGCTACTAGAAGGGAGGGGTGACTCCACAGGCTTCCCCAGTGTCGGCCATGGGGATTTCCCTGCCCCAGGGAAGAAAGCGGAATGTTCTCCTGCCTTGAAGGTTCTTGCTGTCCATCAGCTCACAAAGCCAGCGAAAGAGATGAGAGGGGAGCCACTAACTGCCTTCCTGCTTGTTTTTCTCTCCCCCCCCGCCTCCCCCCCCCCCCAGCAAATGAAGAGCACAGACCAGGGCCGAGGAGAAGAAAGTAAGTCCAGTGTTGGTTCCCTTTGATGCTGTTTTGTTAGGCAGCCCTGAGTACCCCCCCCCCCAGTTCTTCTTCCTCCAAGACACCTGGCAGCAGCACCCTCCCATGGGGAGCCTACTGCTGGTTGCAAGGGAGGCCCCTCAGATAGGCAGGCGCAGCCCTGGGACACGGGCTGTGGAGGTCATAGCCGGCTCTGATTTCATGTGCTGCAGATGTCTTGGCAACCCCTGTATGGACCACGGGGCCTTGCTTGGTGGAGGTGGTGGAAAGGGTAGTTTCCGTTAGATGCATCTGATTAAGGAAACCTTTGCAAGAACGGACATTTTTAAGGCCAATGGAGCCAAGGTTCAGACAGGGGTTTACGCAACATGTTAAACCAGGGGTCTCCAACCTTTGCAACTTTAAGTCTGAAGGACTTCAGCTCCCAGACTTCTCCAGCCAGCTTTGCTTCAGTCCTTCAGCTTTGCTGGCTGGAGAAGTCTGGGAGCTGAAGTCCTTCAGACTTAAAGTTGCAAAGTTGGGGACCCCTGTGTTAAACCACAAGTGTGGCATTACATGGACCCATCCAGTGGGGCAAACCATGGCATGAAGTGTTGAACCTGGCTCTGAGTTTCCCCATCTTCTGATTTTCAATTCCACGCAAGGGTGAACTTTCCCTTCTGAGGGAGATCCAGCTCAAGCAGCAAGTCCCAACCTTTTCCATCTCCCTTCAGGAAGGGAAGTTTGGGTGGGTGGGTGGGGGATCCGTCTGAGGATCCATGCAGAAGGGCAGTGATTTCCCACTTGAGATTTGAGGTGGTCCTCTCAAAAGCCACTGTTGCGAGCAGCCAGCTATGCTTTTGGAAACCAATTCAAGAGCCCTTGAGAGATTCCGTTCCTTGCTTTGGCTGCCCAGAAGAGGCCAGTGCTTTTCAGTCCCGGATGATCCCTTGGGCAACTGCAAGTGTGAGCCAAGCCCACCTGAGGAGCAACAGCAGCAGCAGCTCACTTACCTGTGAGGAAAGTGCCAGCCTCCTCCTCGCCCTTCTTCCAGCCCAAGGAGTTCACGGCCTTCTAACTTTCCTCCCTTCTCCTTTCGTTTCAGCAAGCAAAGGGGCTTAGCACCCCTGAAACAAAGGGGCACGGATGGCTTTGGAGATCTCTTTTCATGAACCAAGTGAAGCCAGCCTGACTTTTGGGGGTGCATCATGGAAAACCAGAGTTGAGAGGGTTTCTTTTCCAAAATACAATAAAGTAAACCTTATGGCAGATTTTGAATGCGAGATGCTTCTCTGGATTACAAGTGTGTGGAAAAAAGCCACCTATGGAGAATTGGGGAGAGTGGCCTTCGAGATCATTCCTCGTCTGAAGGTCCTCTGAGCTACAGGTCACACGCAGGTTAAAGCCACCCTTGAGGGAAAACTTAGGGACTTTGTGGCTTCAGGTCACTGAGGATTAGAGCCTCTCCTTGAAAGTTGCGTGTTGGCCGTGCCTCAAAAGTTTCTAGCAAAACCTGCTAATTTGGGGGCTTGCTTGGATAAAATGAGTTTTAATCGGTCCTTGAATCTTCTTTTTTTTCAAATCGTACTATTGAATGTATCCAGACTTGGTCTTTCTGTGCTTAGAGCAGGGGTCCCCAACCTTTGCAACTTTAAGTCTGAAGGACTTCAGCTCCCAGACTTCTCCAGCCAGCAAAGCTGAAGTCCTTCAGACTTAAAGTTGCAAAGGTTGGGGACCCCTGGCTTAGAGGATTGTGCTTGCTATCAATGTGGGCTCTACTGAGACCCTGGGTCTTAACCCAGAGCTGTTGTATGCCAACAGCCGTGCCTACGTCTTTCCTGTGTACCATCAGCTGTAATTCTTCTGGAATATTGGAGGTTTCCATCCCATCTTGTCATGCCAAGATTGGCTGGGTTCACCACAACACTGTAGGCTCAAATCGATGTTTTCTAGGGAGCATTCACTCCATCTGGTAAAATCAAAACTAACTGAATGGAATGAAATTAACTGAAAATTAAATGAAATCACTGGTAGTACCCCAAACTTAACATCCGTTTTTCTGTACCCCAAAGTCAGCCAAAGGCAGAGTCCATAAAACTCCTATCTTGTACCACTCACTTCCCTACCTGGCATGGATCTGTCAATATTTTTCTCTTTGGGATTAAATGAGAGAAATCAATTAGCATGATTAGGCAAAGTAGAGGCAACTAAGAGGTTAGCACAGTGGTAGTCAACCTGGTCCCTACTGCCCCCTAGTGGCAGCTTTCATGGTGGGCGGTAGGGGTTTTATCCGATACTGAAGCACTTTCCTTTTTTTAATTTAATTGACTACTTTATAAATCACCATGACTGTGGAACTGGTGGGCGGTTAGAAAATTTTACTACTAACAGAGATACCAAAGTGGGCGGTAGGTATAAAAAGGTTGACTACCCCTGATCGATCTATCTATCTATCTATCTATCTATCTATCTATCTATCTATCTATCTATCTATCTATCTATCTATCTATCTATCTATCTATCTATCTATCTATCCATCCATCCATCCATCCATCTATCTATCTATCTATCTTCTATTGCAGTGGTAGTCAACCTGGTCCCTACCGCCCCCTAGTGGGCGTTCCAGCTTTTATGGTGGGCGGTGGGGGTTTTGTCCGATACTGAAGCACTTTCCTTTTTTTAATTTAATTGACTTCCCTACTTTATAAGTCACCATCACTGTGGAACCGGTGGGCGGTTAGAAAATTTTACTACTAGCAAAGACACCAAAGTGGGCGGTAGGTACAAAAAGGTTGACTACCCCTGGGTTAGCAGGAAATGGGAGTTATCTAATGCCAACTCTCCTTCATTAGGATAATGAAAAAAATTCTATGGCCACAAAACCTTATTTAAGAAGCCAGTATGTGCATTGTGGTTTATTGTCTGCATCTTCTCTATTGAAGCACTTAATCTGGTTTGTAGTCTTGGCTACCTGCAAGGTCTAGCTGACCCTCTTTCTTATCCTAGTCTTCTGCCACAACCTTCAAAGTCCAGGGGCATCCTGACATTTGCTTGGTCTTCCCAGGGTGGGTTGCAAATCACTTCCAGGCCAGGCGAGAGCCTGTGCAGCAAGGCCCAAGAGCTCCAGAGACAGCCTCAGAGCTTGCCTGGCCCAGCCACGATGGTGGGATCTCCCATCTCCTTAGATCTTCTGAGACCCTCAAAATCTTGGTTAAGACCCCCAGAAGTTGCTACACAAAGGCTATTTCAATTTGACAGGCAACGCCCCCCCCCCCCTTATCAGTGTATTAACTGTATTTCACTTTAATTTCATGTGATTAAGATACAAATTAGATGCCATCACATTGATATTTGCTCTGGCAAACCCCCAGGTTTTGGGCATGCGGCTCTCAACTTCTCAGTCTTGGCCCAGGCATGATCCTTGCATGGCCCTGGGGGCGGAGAACGGAGAGCCTCCTGGGCAGGGGCCCTGGGACTCTCTGCTTTTTGTGAAAGTGGGTCTGGGCAAACCTTTGGGGGTCCCTTGGGGAAAAAGAAGCATCACTCTCTCACTCTTTCTGCAGAGGGAGGATGTAGGGACACAGGATGGAGGTTGCCCCAAATCAGCCAGAGCCTGGCAGAGCTTCTCCCTGAAGTGTCTACCAGAGTCTCCAGTGTCTCTGCTTGTTGTGAAGCCAAGAGTTGTGCGTGCGACCTGCTTCAACTCCATAGGGCAGGGGTCTCCAACCTTTGCAACTTTAAGTCTGAAGGACTTCAGCTCCCAGACTTCTCCAGCCAGCAAAGCTGAAGGACTGAAGCAAAGCTGGCTGGAGAAGTCTGGGAGTTGAAGTCCTTCAGACTTAAAGTTGCAAAGGTTGGAGACCCCTGCCATAGGGGATCCGAAAAGCAGGTAGAGCCAAAGAGGGGATGGACTTTCAGTTGGCATTCAAGAGTCCTGGCTGTTGCTTCCACCCTCTGAGACCTTCCTTGCTTGGCTGCTGGTGTTCTTTTTGTAGCTCCTGCTCTTCTTCACCTCTTCTGCTCCGAGACCCAATCGGGGCTGTTTCTAGAACCACCACCACCACCTCAGTCAGGACTACAGCGGCAACAGGACTGGGCCATGCGTGAGTCACCTGCCTGCACCGGGAGGTTCTGTGGATTTAAAAAAAACCCAACCCCAACATTTTCCTGGACCTCATTTCCAAATCTGAGAAGAGTCTTCTCCCCCCCACCCCTAAAGTTTATGTCATAATAAAATGGCTGCAGGTTTCTCAATAGCTGGGATCACATGTCACTCAAAACACGGTCAGTTCAATCAAATTTCCCTCTTGCGGGATCAGATCACGGTGCTTATCTGGACAAGGGCCCTTCTCCTGGCAGGCTTTAACAGTGAGGGCCAGAGCAGGATCACACAAAGTGTTAGTATCGGTTTATAAGGCCTTGGTAAAACTACACTTGGAATGCCAATATCCAGTTTTGGCCACCACAATATAAAACAGATGTTGAGACTCTGGAAAGAGCACAGAGAAAAGTAACAAAGATGATTAGGAGATTGGAGGCTAAAATGCGCAAAGAACGTTTGCAGGAACTGGATAGGCCTAGTTTAATGAAAAGAAGGACTAGGGGTGACATGGTAGCAGTCTTTGGGGGGCTTCTGCAGAGACGAAGGGTATCAATGGCTATCATGATGTACGCTGTCAGCTGTCAGCCTCGACACCTTTAAGAAAGGATGAGAGGAGTTCATGGAGAACAAGGGTATCAATAGCTATCATTAGAGATGCCCAAGGACACCCTCCGGGTTGGAGAGATAGGCAGGATATCTCTCAATGCCATTTGCAGGGAATCCTAAGCAGGTGAAGACATCTGCTTGGGAAGACCCTGAAGCGAATGGGGAGCCACTGTGTGAGACAGAAGGCTGCACTGGATGGGCTGTGGCCTGTTCCAGCAAGGCTCTTCTTATGTTCTTATGAAGGGGTGAACCTATTTTCCAAAGCACCACAAACCAAAACAAAAAACAACGGACAGAAACTCATCAAGGAGAGAAGCAACCTAGAACTAAGAGATTTCCTGACAGTGAGGACAATCACCGTGGAATGGCTTATCTCCAGAAGGTCTGGGTGCTCCATCCCTGGAGGCTTTTAAGAAGAGGCTGGACAGTCACTTGCCTGAAATGGAAGAAGTTCTCCTGCTTCTGCAGATTAGAAGACCTCCATGGTGCCTCCCAACTCTGTAATTCTGCTGGCCTTTGTATGGCTCCATCCATTTTCCCTGGAGAGCTGACTGATCATTTGGGGCTTGGATGCTACTTACCAATTGATCGGATCTGGTTTCTCAGCGAACAAGGCAGTCTGGTTCATCCTGGGCTCCTAACTGCGGATTGGGGTTAATCCGTGCTCTTGGCCCAGTGCCCTTTCTACTGTCTTGTCAGCACAACATGCTCTACATCCTAAGATGACCCAGCTAAGCGGGAGGCCTGAGTGCCAAAACAACTACAGCCAACTATGGCCCTGGAAAAGGGCGATCCTGGAGCAGTTATGAACTTTGTGAAGGTTTCCCATTTAGTGGCGCCAACGTGATGCCTGGCTGGTTGTGTGCCTGTGAAACCAGTTCCATTTTAACTGCTTCTTGCTGGGCATTGCAAGGAGCATCCAGCAGGGAGCATCTGCAGTTCTGGCCAGCCTTTGAGAGTCGGGGATGCTCCCCACTGGTGAGCCTGCAACAATATCTTCCTTATGGCTCAGCAGGTTTATTTACACTGATGAAAATATTAAGGGGGAGCTGGTGTTTGAACAACTGGGCTCTTGGTTGACGCTTCTCTGGATGGAGGAAAGAGCAGGTTCCCATTGCAGTGGGCATGCCCGGAATGCATGTTCTGGAAATCCAGCTTCCCAGTAACTTTCTGGATACCAGATGGCCTCAATTACCTCAGCTTACTTTTACTTCTTTCTTTTTTCCAGACCGTGAACACATTTTCAAGCAAACTCTCGTACTCCCTCCGCGTTTTTAGGTTCTGCAAACAGTCCTTTCTTTCCTAAAGCTGTTTTAGAAGCCATTTAACAGAGTTGGAAGGGACCTTGAAGGTCATCTAGTCCAACCCCCTCTGCCCAAGCAGGAGACCCTACATGTGCCCCTACCTAGGATCGAACTCACAGCTTCTTCCCCTGCCTCTGCAAAGCCCAACTTCACCGCTTAGCCGTGCTTTCTCTTTTTCAGCTGGCGCCTTTTCCGTGGCGGGGGAGGCAGAAGATGGTGGTGAGATCCATGTGGAAGTGAGATGTTGGTCCTACCTACCCGAGCATCCTCTGGGCTCTCCCCCCAGCCCAGGGAGGAAGCGCTATGGAGGCCAGCAGGAAAGAAGGAGGTAGACACCAAGGATGGATGGGAGATGATGGGAGAGCTGTGGCCGTAGAAACCAAGGCCTTCCCTGATGGGGGGTGGAGGGGTGGGGGCTGAGGCCGGGACAGTGCCTGCCTAGCAAAGGCTGGGTGGGGTCCCAGATTCTCCAGAGCATTTTTCCTGAGCTGCGGATTCTTCCTGCTTCTTCCATTGCCCCTTCAAGGAAGGACCCAAGCAGCAATGGGCAGAGCTGGACAGGTCCTTGGGAAAAGCCATGTGGTTAGTGCCGAAGGTGCTGGGCTAGGAGCAGGGAGAGCCCAGGTTCCAGTCCTCCCCACTGCTAGAAGCTCCCTGGGGACTTTGGGCAGAGGGAATGTTGGAAGTAAAGAGTTCAGGGTTCGTTCCCAGCCGGGAATCACCACCGACGCTAAAAGAGAATTGCATGAAGACAGCTGCCTGGATGTTATGAGCTTTATTAAAGGAAAGAAAAGATGGGAAGGACGAGACGCAGCTCTGTCGTTCACGGGTCTGCAGGACCCCATACATGAATTGGTTTCCCACCTTTATGCAGTTTTCCTCCTTTGAGGCCTTTGTGTACGTTTCTGATTAACAAAGATTTATTTATTTGGGATGATTGCTCTGATGCTGATTCTATTCGGCTGGTGCCTGGTCCTTGGGGTTAATCCCGCCAGAGAAGGCAAGGAAGGGTGTTTCCTGTGAGTAGGTGTCAGCTTTAGGTCAATGGTTATGATGTTTGTCTTGCCTTAGGTTAGATTCTATGTCTAGTGCTTATCGCCAGACTCAGGGTTTTCCTGTGCTCTGGTTATTCTTAATCCTTTATACTAGGGGTCTCCAACCTTTGCAACTTTAAGTCTGAAGGACTTCATCTCCCAGAATTCTCCAGCCAGCTTTGCATGGCCTGAGAGCCAACGTCTCCTTTGAGTTAAGGGTAAGAAGATCCGCCCTTCTCCTGGAGGCCCCGTCACCCTTCCTCAAACAGAGGTGAAATCGCAATCCTTGGCTTCAAGCAATGCTGCTCCCTCCCAGGAGCTTCAACTCCAGCTCCTGTTTCTAAAAGAACAGCCCCAGGCATTTGTCGCAGGGATAGAAATTAAATCTAAACCTTTTGACTTCCCCATAAAAAGAGCAGAAGGTTGCAATTGTAGCTGAGAAGCCGAAGCGCCAGGGGCCTCCCCCTTGCATTGTTCCGGCGTTTGTTTCTGAAGTCGCCAAAGCACCACATCAAAGGCGGCGCTCGGAAAGAGCCTCGGTGAGCGTTGCCCAGGGCTTGCCGTGATGCACGGTGCTTAGTAACCATCCGAGCCTCCCGGTGACCCGTTTTCCTTCCTAGCAACTGCTCTGCTCCTGGAGACAGCCAGTCTTCGGTCCCCAAGCAGTGCTCGGCTGCAGGACGGGTGGATGGGTGGACGAGGGGGGGCAGGTCTCACACAGCAACACACACACAACACACAACACACACACACACCCCTCCCACGTAAGGAGGGGAAAGGACAGGCAGTTCAGCCAACAGCATCTAAAACGGTAGCCAGATTCTGGCTCTGAAGCTGTTGTGGATCATTGTAGCCCCATCAGACTGGGGAGCCTCTGGGAAGGACGGAGCGAATCCAGAGGGTGGATGGAAGGGCGAGATGAGGTGCTTGGAGGAATGTGATCCAAAGAGGTCAGGTAGGTGCGTCTTCAGCTGCTGCTTCCTTGTTCTGGGCTTGGCTTTATTTGCGATGCTGCTTCCCACGATAAATTCAGCTGGGCTCATGTGGTGTCGGGCTCAGGAGTCCAAGGAACTTGCTTAAGTCCAGATTCTGGAAAAGGAGTGAAGGATGGCCTTGAGTGGGGAAGAGGCCGTTGTTTTATTTCTTACAAACAACACACCTTTCGCTCTGTGCCCTGGGCCTTCCAAGGAACGAATTCTTCCGACCTTGTGATGGGGAAGCTAATTTCCACGTCTTGCGAAAAGGCCCAGGTTGTCTGGACGTCTTTGCCTAGAGATCTCCAGAAGGAATCTCCATCCACATCCGTGAGGTTTCACTCTGAGAAGCCAAGGCACTGCTGGGACCCAGAGGGGAGAGAGAGGAGACCTCGGGACCCTCTTCCTCCTCCTCTTCCTCCATTTGCTTCTTTGTTACATCAGGATGTAACCCAAGAGGTTGGGGAGCATTTGATGCACACTCAAACTTCCCAAGTGCAACTGTAAAATGTCCCCCACCCCCACCCCCAGTTTACTCATCTGTTTGATTTATACCACATCTTTACGCTGTGCAGAGTAGGCAGCTCACCTGAATGGCCGATACGTGTCCAACTTCAGCAAGTTTAATAGCCAGGCAAATGACCTTCATGGCGGTGCCAGGGGTAAGTCCTGGCGATGATATTCAAGGAGTTCTGGCCTGCGGTGCCCTCCATTTGAAGGTCTTTTAACAGATGAACAGAGTTGGAAGGGACCTTGCAGGTCATCCAGTCCAACCCCCTGCCCAAGCAGGAGACCCTACATCGGCCTCTACCTAGGATTGAACTCACCACCTCCTGATTGGGAGGCGAGAGCTCCACCTCACGAGCTGTGTGAATGCTGCAGTCAGATCCAGAGGACCTTGGATTGTAAGATTCCATTACGAACTTTCCATCTGATCCTGATGACTCGGTTTTTCTCCCAGGGAAGCTTCGAATGGTGGCACGTTGGGACCACTGACTTCGGCAAAAGTTGAGGCAAGGAGAGGCATTGCAAGGCCCTTAATTCAGGTTGGTGTCTCTGTATTTCTATGTTTATTCATTTATTTACCTTCTCAGGAATTAGTTTCACAATAATAAAGCTGCTGATTGTGAGGAAGTATTTCTTAACTCTTAACTGAAATGAGCTTTCCTATAATTGAAATGATAGGTAATATTATATGAATACTACGGCTACTATTAATATTCCGAATCCTTGTTGAAGGACATTTTGCAGGTGGTCTTCAGAGCTTATGGCTTCAGATTGTTTGGCCTTGGGAAAGGTTGGTGAGGCCTTTCTAGCCTTGAGACCTGGGAGGACCTTCTGCTAACTTGGTTTTGTTCAAACAGAAGGATCTCCACAAAGCCATGTTTAGTTCAAGTCTTACAGCCCATTGGATGTAGGGTTTATACATCACATTGATTTGTTGAATTGGTATAGAGGAAAGTCACAAGCCATGATTTAGAGCCAAGAGAGATAAGTTTGCAAAAGAGGCTAAGGTCAAGCTAGACAAACCACATTCTTGTTTAGGTTTTTAGGTTTTATTCGTTTTTTATACCGCCCTACTCCTGAAGGACTCAGGGCGGTGTACAGCCAAAGTAAAACAGATATATAAAAGTTTTTAAAAAACATATTAAATAATTTGGTCTCAAAATTTAAAAAAAAACCCAAACAAACCCCGATTAAAATTAATAAAAAATCATATTTAAAAATTCATTTTTACGCCAGCATGGCTTGTTGGAAAAGAAAAGTTTTGAGAGCACGGCGGAAGGTGCGTAGGTCAGGGATAGTTCTTAATTCCGGGGGCCATTCGTTCCAGAGGACAGGGGCTCCCACGGAGAAGGCTCTCTCCCTGGGTGTCGCCAGTCAACATTGTTTAGCCGACGGCACCATGAGGAGACCCTCTCTATGGGAGCGTACTGGCCGGTGGGAGGCTCTCGGTGGCAGAAGGCGATCTCGTAGGTACCCAGGTCCTAAGCCATGGAGCGCTTTAAAGATAGTAACCAACACCTTGAATTGCATCCGGAAAACCACCGGAAGCCAGTGCAGCTTGTACAGGAGGGGTGTTACATGGGAGCATGGTTTAGTGTAATGTGAGAATTTAGCCAATTAAGTATGTTGTTGTTAAGAATTCTACCATTGTTTAATAAAGCTGTATAGAGATCCAGTATTGGATGCACGTATTTGGTTGATTGATGGGCCAATGGAGAGCATAGTAATTCGTCGATTATGTTTTATACATCGATAAATAATTCAATGGAATAAAAGTTTGTTCCAAAATCTTTATAGTATAGGTTCAGAAATCAGCATTCCTGCTGTGTTGGGGTGATGAGATGCTTTTCTATCTGAATGTTCTCTAGAATAATGTTTGTTTGCTTGTTTGTTTGTTTTCAGAGAAAGGAGGTGGTGGCACCTGCAGGTTCTGTGCCCCTCAGCCAGGACGGTCCGCCCCCTCTCCATGGAGGGCAGCCCCGCAGGCCCACAATAACACCAGGTGGGCCACTGGGTTCTCTTCCAGGGAGTTCAAGGGCAGCATTTGGTGCCTGCAGGGCTTGGTCAAAAAAGCCATGCCCTCTGCCAGTGCCACTGGCACATAATAAGCAATGGGGGAGACGGATCAGGCCAATGCAGCTGCCATCTTGACTTTTTTGATCACAGCCTAAAGCAGACTGCACTTTGTGGACCAGGATATGTAGTTTGTGCCAGCCAGCCGGGTGACCAACGACAAAGTGGGAGCTTGGTCTTGTGCCATCTTCTCTGGGATATTAATTAATCAGATGTTTATAGACTGTAGTGTGTGTAGCAACTCAACTCCTCTATTGCTGCAGCTGGCACTATAGGTATTCTGGATACACTGAGCCCATAACCAGCGTTGGGGATCTCTCCTTTAGGAGACAGAAAGTTGTGCAGCAAGAGAAAAATGTTGCTAGTAGACACACCAATAGAGTCTCAGACACTGCTAGTAAAAACCAGTAGCTTTACTTGTGATGTAAAAATAAACTACTGTCTCACAAGCAGTGATAGTAGGTATTGAATTAAATACAGTCCTTAATCCAAAAACAATTGCTTACAGTTGCAATCCACGATTCTTCCTTGTTCTGCTAAATCAGTCAGTCAGAGCGAGCGAGCAGAGAGAGAGAGAGAGAGAGAGGGAGGGAGGGAGAGCGCTCTCCTGGCTTCCTCTTATTGCTGAGTTAATTACAGCAGCTAATTACATTCAAACAGATAATGTTGATAAAACTTTATTGCGGTCATGGACCTATACCTATAGGAAACAAGATAAACAAATCACATGGGGATATACAGCCGAACCCCACTGAAGGGTGGGAGACAACAGGCAAAATCGATGACAAAGACCATGCTGTCGACCGTACCATCTAACCGTTATGGAAATTTAAATCTATACTTTAGGAGTATGATCAGTTCAAATTGAGCATAAATAGTAGATACCGTGTAAAGGTTTACATGAAGATCTACCTATCAGCACCTGATGCGGCCACCAAGTGGTACGCTGCAAACTGTCAGCACGACTGGCCTCAGCCAGTGGGGTCAACCCGACCCTTCCCACAGTTCTTACGTGCCAAGACTGCAGCAAAAAAATTTGCAACCTTCAGTGTGGTCCTTGCGTCAGTGTCCTGGAGAAGAAGGCAAAGACTGTGATTTCCAGTTAGTCCAGGAAATCTTTGACAAATAGGGGAAATAAGTTGTAGTCTTTCCTCCTGGTAGTAAGGGCATGTGAATACCATGTGAACTAGCGATTCCAGGGATCGACCGTCACATGAACAGTGGGTGGGCTTTAGATAAAGATAATGTTTCAAGTAACAAAGACCATTTGTCATCATGGCTTATACAGTATATATTGCCAACCCAACACTAGGATTATACTCCTAACAGAGAGTCCTAGAAACCAGGGTTAAACAACTATAAAAATGAATGGTTATCTGCAGATACTTCAGACTTGCTTACAAAGGAAGATACCACCTCCACCAATGATTTGGCCTCTGAGGACTACAGGGGGGGTGGGGGTCATAAACCAGTGACACCCTCAGAAATTCCACTGGCCACAGTTCAGCATTTAGCCTCTGCCTTTCTTCTTCTTTTGTTTTGCACTGAGGGTTGGGGGTGGGTCGGAGGGGAGTTAAGGATGTATGTAAAGAGTCTAAAATGCTACTTTTAACGGCAGATACTCTTCTGAAAAAGGCTGTTAGGTGTGGGCATCAAGGCCCCACTCTCTTGGGTTCCCACCGGCTGGGCCTTCTTTGGCTCCCAGGGGAAACCGCCTTCCCCTCTTGGCCAGGGAAGCCCACCCCCCCTGAGGGTGGAGTGTCTCCCTTCCTCACTGGCTGGTTGTGTGTTTCTTCTTGCAGTTCCCAGCCCCACAGCCTCGCCCTGAAGCACCTGGCTCCCTAGCGCCGCCATGTCCAGGCCAACCCGCCCTGTGGAGCTGGCTCGCCTGGTGCCCAAGAAGCCGCGCCGTCATCTGCCTGCCTCCCTTTCCTCCTGCTCAGCTGCCGTGGAAGAGTTGCCCAATGTCCCCAGCTACCACAGCTCTGCTCCTCCCTCCCACATCCCCGTCCTCGTCCCTAGGAAACCGAAGGCCGGCCTGAGCAACCCCGGTTTTCAGAAGGAAGAAGCTTCCCGCTTGGGCATCGGGGGTAACGTAGCACCTGCCAAGATTTTAGCGCTTGCGGCTTTCCTGGCTGACCTTCCTGCATGTTGGGGTGCCTGCATCTTTGGGGTTTAGTTCCAAATAGGGCGTTATTTCTAGAGGGAGAAACATACGTCGCCTCCAAAATGTAGAAGAGATGTGCACAATTTGGGGGGGGGGCAGGCATTCATTAAAAGCAGGACAGGAATGAGAAGGGATTCATCCATCCCTTCAGGGCTCCTGAAAATTGAGAGTGGGCAGTGGGTCTTCTCAGCCAGAAGGTTTGCAACTCTGAGACAGAAGTTAAGGAAAGGCTGGTGAGGAAGCTGTTTGGCAAGAATGTCAGAAATAAATAAAATAAACCAACTGAAACAGTCCATCAATTTCAGAAAGGGACTCTAGATTAAATCTATGTGAAGATTCAGATGTTATTTAGTTTTTAGTTTACTTTATTGTCATTGCACCTTGTACAACGAAATTAAACGATATCTTCAGTGTACATATATATTGTGGCCCTGCCGGCTCCGGATGAGCTGCTGATGGGCTCCTCTAGTGAGGGGTCCTATGAGTCTGCTCTGGAGGAGGAGGGCGACCTTGAGAGAGCCAAGAGCCCGGCTGGTCATCAGGAGGCACCTGGGTCTTGGAGTAGTGGGGAGGATCAAGGCCAGTTTGTCCCTAATGTTAGAGTGAGAAGGGCTGAAAAAAGGAGGTTTCAATCGCATCAGAAGCGAACTCGAAGGAGTTGAATTAGTCCCAGCTGCCTAATGACTGGCCCCTCCCAAGAGGGTTGAAAAGGAAGTCTTTGCTAAGGAAGTCCTTGCAGAGAACAACATTGGATTTCTAGGTTCGTGTTGATTCATGTTGATTTTCAGGTTTGTGTTTAGTCGAGTTAGGAAGCTTCGTATCTGTTCAGAGTCATTCAGGCAAGCAGCCAAGAGAGTCAGTGGCAAGCAGCCAGTCTTGTATTAGTCAGAGAAAGGGGGGGGGGGGGTCAGAACACATAACTATAAAAATAAAACACAAACACACATTCTTCACATCCTATACAGTTGAACTGAAAACCCCTGATATTGCATTAATATTGTTAATATTAATACTTTGCATTTAATAGTCATTTTAGCATTCTCGGGAAATAAAATATTTTCAGGCCACCATGGGGGTTTGCAAAGCGTGGTCCAAAGTTCTCAAAATGGTGGCCAAGACAACCAAGAAAGAACTTCAAACAGAATTTGGGATACTAGAACGACAAACGCAATTACAATAACAGGTTAGCCAATACTGAATCATAAATACACGGCGAAAGAGTCTAGAGAAGCATCTTCTAATGGCATATGGGATATCTTGCTTATGAAAATAATAGCAGCTTCTGATTTCACTACATTTCTTAACCCAACTCTTTCCATTTTCTGGCTGCCATAGATGTTGAGCTATATAGACATTTTATAAAAATTCTGAGGCCTTCAAAAGATGACTTGAAGTTTCGTCAGAAAGCAATCGAGAAGCAAGGGCATAACTGAGCGAAGCAGATGAAGCTGGCACAGATTTTCTACTGTGACCTACAGACATGTTTTTAAGCATTTTGGAATTTGCTTGAGGTCAAGAATCATCAGTAACCCACTTTTCTTTCCTGCCCAAGGACAACCAGCAGGCAAATACCCTACGGTGAAGCTTCCAGAGGTGGATTCTGGCTCTTCCAGGCTGCCAATACCTGCCTCCCAAGCTCGACCGTCTGCCCCAAAGAGCTTGCACACCCTGGCTGTGCCACCTACGCCAAAGGGTCCCAAGAGGTATGAAGCCGGTGTCTCCGCAGAGTTTGGTATTCTGTGAGAACCTGAACCTCGGCCTGAATTACGCTTCTGTAACTACCCACCGCTACCATCCCACCAGATCCTCACTAGATTATCTATGTCCTGCTGTCAGGAGTTTCTGGAACCAATTCAGCAAATTCTGGGACCATTTCCTTAGAACTAGCAGATCCCAGCTAAACTAGGCAGAACTACCTGGATCCTTGCCATAGGATCCATAGCTAGATAACGTCAGGCTTCCACCTGAGACTTAATTGAATTGAATTTATTGAATTTATTAAATTTGTATACCGCCCTTCTTCCTTACGGCAGGGGTCCCCAACTTTTGCAACTTTAAGTCTGAAGGACTTCAGCTCCCAGACTTCTCCAGCCAGCAAAGCTGGCTGGCGAAGTCTGGGAGCTGAAGTCCTTCAGACTTAAAGTTGCAAAGGTTGGGGACCCCTGCCTTACGGGACTCAGGGCGGTGAACAGGCATAATAAACTTAGCCAACAGGAGTCTCCAAATAATTAACCCTTAATTATGTTGTGGATGAGACGAGCAGAAAAGTTACAGACATGATTACAGACCAGAATGCAGCCTTATACACAACCCGATTGCCCACTGCATTGCAAGGGCACCAGAGACACGTCGAGAGATTTAGGCTCTTGGCTTCTTCTAACTTAACTAATGCTTGACTGATCCCTGGATGATCATGGGCAGCTACCATATTTTTCGGAGTATAAGACGCACCTTAATTTTGGGGGAGGAAATCAGGAAAAAATCCTTTCTGCCTCTTTCCCAGAAGCATTCACCAGTATTCATCTGGCTAAGGTCTTTGCTGCCTCAGTCGGAGCCGCATTCCCGAAGTTGCCCAGGGGAACTGCAATGAAAGCCTTTCCAATGAATGCATTTTTGGGCTGTTAGCATTATGATCCCCTCTCGATTCAAAAAAGGGCGCGTGCAGAGGCCAAACAAGTGTGTCGTGTTTCAAGTGGCAGGCAGTTCCAGCATGCGCTGCCACCTGAAAATGCTTTCATTCCTCGTTCCCCGGTGCACATCGCAGAGCCACGTGCCCTCCTCCTCCTCCTCTACAGACTTGTTTTTTGTTTTCTCTTGGCCAGCACTGGCGGCCGGAGGAGGCAGGGAGAAAAGCGAGAGGGGATCGTGATGCTGCCGCCCCAAAATGCTTTCATTGAGAAGGCTTTGAACGCCACTCCCTGGGCTGCTTAGGGAATCAGGCTCACCGCATGGAATCTCCCAAAAATGCGATGCACGGAGCGGGTGGGTGGAGCTACATTCGGAGTATAAGACGCACCCAGATTTTTGCCCTCTTTTTTGGGGTAAAAAGGTGCGTCTTATACTCCAAAAAATATGGTAAGACCTGTTTTCCGAACATTTCACTTCCTCTCTCCTAGTCTACAGGTCTCCAACCCTTCTGACCTTGGCAGGCAGGCTCAGCCTTTACAGATAGAAATCTCCTCTGCCTCATAGAAGGAGTTGCTTGTCCTCAGTCACCACGGAGGGATTCTTCTTGTACCCAAAGCTGTTTAATTATTCCACTTCTTTTTCCTGCCTTTCCCTTGACATAAGCAGCCCTTGTGCCTTGTGCTTCTCAGCCTTGGAGCTGTTACACAACCATTCTGTCCGTCCTGGCAAAGATAACACTTGTACCTTGATGCCTCTTGCAAAATTACTCTTCGTTCCCCTTCCTATTCATAGCCCTGAATGTCTCCACTAGCCTCTAATGGCTGAAGGCAAATATACCGTATTTTTCGGAGTATAAGACACACTGGAATATAAGACGCACCAAGGTTTTGAAGAGGCAAATTACAAAAAAAGTAGGTAGGTAGATAGAGGGATAGAGAGGGAGAGAAAGAAAGAGAAATACAGTAGGTAGGTAGGTAGGTAGGTAGAGAGAGAGAGAGAGTAGGTAGGTAGGTAGGTAGGTGGGTAGAAGGATAGAGAGAGAAATAGAAAGAGAGAGAAATACAGTAGGTAGGTAAGGAGAGTGTGTGTGTAGGTAGTTAAGTAGAAGGATAGAGAAAGAGAAATAGAGAGAGAGGGAGAAATACAGTAGGTAGGTAGAGAGAGAGAGAGAGTAGGTAGGTAGGTTGATGTTTCCAGGTGTATTTATCCATGTCCTGGAGAAGGAAATCGCTGACAAACCTTAAGACTTTGTTTCTCCTGGCACAGAAACAGTTAAAGAGCAGGGGGGGGGGAAATCCTTTTGTATTCTGCAAACCTCCCCCAAATGAGCCGTTTCTCCATGAAAACGGGGCTGGTTTTTTTTCAAATAAAAAGCATGAATAACTTTGGGGGAGTTTGCAGAGTGCTCCTGGGTGGATGGGGGGGGGGTCAAAAATAAGCAAAAAACAGGTCATTTATCACCATTTTTGTGTCAAATAAATTGCATGCATAGCCCTATGGAGGCTTATAGAGTGCTGCTGGGGGGAGCAAAAAACCGCCCGTTTGAGGCTAATTTCTGCCCTCCCCAGCCCCCAGGAGCTCTCTGGAAGCCTCCATAAGGCTATGCACAGCCATTTTGGTGAAGGGGGCGGGGTTCCAGGAGGTAAAAAAATGCTGTATTCCATGTATAAGACGCACCCAGATTTTCAGCCACTTTTTAGAGAAAAAAGGTGCATCTTATACCCCGAAAAGTATGGTACATGTCCCTGGATAATGTTGCAGGATCCAATCTGAGTTGGTCAGCAGGACCAGAGCTTGCGGATTCCTGCTGGAGTCCTTCCACAGGGAACCTCTTGATATCCAGGGTGGGGGCACTGGGCTTTTAGGTGGCATTTAGGTGGTGCCTAGTTGTGTGTGGCTTTTAGTTGTTGATTGGGATATTGATGGACGCTTATCAAATTGTTGATTGTGGTTTCCTTGTACTGTGTGCCAGAGGTGGGATTAAGCAGGTTCTGACACTTGTTGTATTATTTATGGCGTGTCTATTTATTTATATGTTTATACTTGTTTTAATTTCCTGTGCACCGCCCTGAGTCCCTTCGGGGAGATAGGCGCGGTATAAAAGTGAAATAAAATAAATAAAATAAATAAATAAATAAATAAAATAAATAAAATAAAACCGGTAGCGGAAATCTTGAGTAGTTCAGAGAACCGGTAAATAACACCTTTGGCTGGCTTTGCCCCCATCTATTCTCTGCCTCCCGAGTCCCAGCTGAGCGGGAGGGAATGGGGATTTTGCAGCATCCTTCCCCTGCCACGCCAACCAAGCCACGCCCACAGAACCAGTAGTAAAAAAAAAATGAATCCCACCACTGGTGTGCACCTTCAGTTCCTAAATCCTTGGTAAGCTAGTGGTAAATCAGCCCTCCTGTGGACTGACAACATGTTGATTGATCCCTAACTGACCAGGGACTTAGGAGCCCAGGGCCCTGGCATTACTGCTACAGCTATGCTATTTTTAGAGTTGGGTTTTAAATTAATATTGGTCTTTTAGCACGGGCTAAATTATTTAATTGCAGGTTTAACTTTTGTAGAATTTTGTATTGTTTGTATTTTTAGATTTTTAAATTCCTGTGCGCCGCCCTGAGTCCCATTTTGGGAGATAGGGCGGGATAGAAATCTAATAAAGTAAGTAAGTAAGTAAGCAGCAGAAGGAAACAACAATCAAAGACTTACTAGCCAACCATCATCTTCTGAGAGAGGGAGGGAGGGAGGGAGGGAGGGAGGGATTGAGGGAGGGAGGGAGGGAGGGAGGGAGGGAGGGAGGGAGAGAGAGAGAGAGAGAGAGAGAGAGAGAGAGAGAGAGAGAGAGAGAGAGAGAGAGAGAGAGAGAGAGAGAGAGAGAGAGAGAGAGAGAGAGAAGTTCCCTGAGGATGGTTTCAGCAGGAGTCTGAACGCTTGCAAGAACCAACCTCTGGGCAACTCCGATTGGGTCTTGCAACTAATCTCTAAAGTCAACTACAGTCCATCCTTCAAAGTTTCCTATCTTCTTTCTGCATGAGTTGTATTTTTTTCCCCATTACATCATCAAATCTCAATGCTAGTTGGTTAATGCAGCTAATGGATAGGAAGAGCAGTCTGAAAGAGTCGTTTAGAGTCTCCTTCTCCAGTTGGTCTACCAAAGCATCATTTATGGCAGGGATGTCCAAACCTGGGAACTTTAAGACTTGTGGACTTCAACTCCCAGAATTCCCCAGCCAGCTATGCTGGCTGGGAAATTCTGGGAGTTGAAGTCCACAAGTCTTAAAGTTCCCAAGTTTGGACATCCCTGATTTATGGGGATGGTATCTTAACCGTATTCCTTTGAGTGCTCAGATAGTTGGATAGCAATGACTGTGCTGTGCTTTGTTTTTCCCAATTCTTTCCCCACCCTAGGAGGAAATCCTCTTCCCAAGAGGTAAACGTGGAAGAGCTGAGAGTGTCCCCAGTCAATGCCTGGCCAGACCAGTCCAGTCCACAGGAAGAACCCAGCAGGTATCATCATCCCAAAGCATCCTACTGCAGCAGACCGGGGACTTCTCCCAGGATTTGAGACCGCGCGAATAGCCCATCACTTACCTACCCAGGATTGGGCTGGTAGTTGGGTCAGACTTCAACCTTTCGCCAGGACAGCATCCCTCCCTGCCCTCCTCAGGATGGCATAGCTGCAGTTGCCTAGTAGAGGATAAGGGGAAAACTGAAGTCTATTTAATGATGGAGAAAAATAATGTTTTGGAAACAAGGAAATCTACAAAGTCTAGAATACCAGAGTACACAAACCATACTTTGATACTCTACATGCATGTGGGAAAAGTATGCAGAAATTTCAGAAAAATATCTCCTGGAAGACCTCAAACCCTCCATCATAGATAGGGAGGTGGCTATGCCATGATGGACACAGAAAAATTAAAGGCTGCTATAGAAAGTCAGCCTCTTGGTACATTGCATGGAGTCCCTCCTGGGTCCAAAAATGTCCAACACTATATTGGCCTAGATAGTTTCCAGGAAAGAGAGTCCAGCTTGCAGAGAATTGCATGGACTAAATCTGCATTTAGTAAATCTGCATTTTTGTGGGCCCCCTAACTGGTCCCGTCTCTCAGGTGGAAGCAATGCTGCACAATGCATCAATAATACTAATAATCTTTCCTTCCTTACATAAAGGGTGGCAGAAGGCCCAACCTGAGCAAAACCGACAGGTGTCAGAGGTCAATATTTGGGGGCCTATCTGGGGATGAGCAGCAGGTGGTGGGAAGACCCATTTTTATTTTCCTCACCGCTTGCCTTGATAAGCAGCACCTTCTCTCACTGGTCCTCCCTCAAAGGCATCTATGGGGCAGCTTTGAGGGGGGAGCTGATGAATGAAGGGTTGTGCCTCAAAGGGAGGCAGTGCACCAGGTATAAAACACACACACACACACACACACACATCAGATATTGCTTTAACTGGGTAGAACCTCCCAGCCTTGCAGAGCAGGCTCAGAAGCCAATCCTGTTGGGGGATATCTCCGTTGGGAGACAGAAAAGTTGTGCAGAGGAATATGCAGCTAGAGAAAGTAAACTAGTAAACACACAAATAGTATCTCAGACACTGTTAGTAAAAAACAATTAGCTTTACTGGTGTTGTAAAACTAAACTACTGCTTCACAAGCAGTGATAGAATACAGTTAGTCAAACAAAGTCCTTAACAATCAAACAATTGCTTACAGTCAGCAATCCACAATTCCTCCTTTCTTCTTCAAACACAGTCAGTCACGGCTCTAACGAGCAGATTGCAAACAGTAGAGATATCAGCAGAGAGAGCGATTGTGCTCTGCTGACTTCCTCTTATAGTGGAGATAATTACAATCTCCAATTACAGTCTCTAATTGCATTCCAACAGTCTTAAAGCCACAATGACCATTTGTCATCAGGGTATTATATATTGACTACCCAACACTAGGAGTATACTCCTAACAAAGGCAAGGTCATCTGTAAAATTGCTTCTCTCCCCTGCCTCTCCAGGTGAGAGGGGCCAGCTTTGCCAGATAACTCCCCCCTCCCCTTGCCCCATTTCTTCTACCAGCCAACCGGGAAGGGTCTCCCAATGGAGGCAATCAAAAACATTATCTTGGTTACTTTTCTAGCCAGCCTTTTTAACCTGTCCAGCCTGTTGCGGGTCAAAAAAGGACCAGTTGCTCTCCGAGCCACTGAATCAATCCCGAGAGCAGAGACTGGGGAGCTAAAGGGCCCTTCGGAGCCCCTGGGAAGGCAGGACCTGATTCCCCCTCTCGGTTGCTCCACAGCTCATCCAGACGGGGCAGCTCAGCCGCCAGCCAGACTAGCGCCATCATCAACGATCGGCTGCAGGAGCTGGTGCGGCTCTTCAAGGACCGAACTGAGAAAGTCAAGGAGAAGCTGACGGACCCCGACGCCTCCTCCGAGGATGAGACCCCCGCAGCCTGTGAGTGAGTCCGGGAGGCAAGGGCTGGGACTCTGGTGTCCCGAGGGGCCCGCAAGGGAGCCTTGCCCTCCCAGCTGGGGTTTGCAGGAGGAATGTTCGGATCCCAGGGGGAACGCAGCATGCTGGCATGTTGACCTACTGGACCCGTGATGGCGAACCTAGGGCAAGCGTGCCATAGGTGGCACGCATTGCCATATTTGCCCTCAGCTCCGGCGAGCATGTGTGTGCTGGCCAGCTGATTTTCAGCCTTCTGGAGGGCCAGGGGAAGGCCTTTTCACCCTCCCCAGGCTTCAGGAAAGACTCTGGAGCCATCTATCAGCTTGGGATGAATTAGACTAAAATTGGAGGAGGTATTAAACTCCTCAGTCTTTGTTCAATGTTTATGTGAATTATTGTTTAATAGAAATTTATTTTAAGGGAAAATATATACTGTATATTAAGTTTGGATCGTTGAAACGCCACCCCCAGAACCCATCAGAGAAAATAAACAAGCAAAGGCAACAACGGAAAGAGGAGAGAAGGAAGGAAGGAAGGAGGGAAAGGAAGAAAGGGTAAAGTAGAGAAAGTAAGGGTAGGGAATTAAGAGTAGGAGAGAGGACAAGAAAGAAGAGAGGAGAGAAGGAGAGAGGAAAGAGAGGGGGGAAAGGGAGAAGAGAGGAGAAATGACAGGAGGAAAGAAGAAGGCAGAGAAGGGACCTTGAGAAAGTAGGAGTGAGGCTGTTGCAAAATAAGATGGAGACAAGGGGTGGTAAGAAAGCGATCCAAACTGTATCATACAGTATATATGTAAGAATGTGTATAGAGATTAATGATGAATAGATCAATGTTAAATAGCATTTATAAGAATGTATATCAATGAATGATTTTGAAATGGGAAAAATAAAAAAAACTATTTTGAAAAAAAAGTAAAAAACTCTGGAGCCTAGAGATGGTGAAGAACAGGCCCAATGGGTCAACCGGGAGTTCGTTTCCCACGGGGGTGGGGTCGCTTGTGCATGCACGGTGGGAGGTCGCTTATGCATGCGCAGGTGGGCGGGCATACGTACGCACATGCTAGCATGCACGCCGACAGTTTTGGCACACCTTTACCAAAAGGTTAGTCATCACGGTACTAGACCCTTCTTTTATGCTGGGGTATGGGATGCATGAGCCCAGCAGCCAGACTGTCTCCTGCCCTACATAATAAGAACATAAGAACATAAGAACAGCCTTGCTGGAAGAGGCCACAGCCCATCCAGTCCAGCCTTCTGTCTCCCACAGTGGCTCCCCATTGGCTTCAGGGTCTTCCCAAGCAGAGGTCTTCACCTGCTTATGATTCCCTGCAAATGGCATTGAGAGATATCCTGCCTATCTCTCCAACCCGGAGGGTTTCCTTGGGCATCCATCATGATAGCCATGGATACCCTTGTTCTCCATGAACTTGAACTTGAACACCTTCCTTACCATCTGAGGCTGCAACGGCTGGGCCTCTTCACTCTAGAACGACGGCACCTGAGAGGTGACCTGATTGAAGTCTATAAAATCATGCACGGTGTGGACAAAGTAGAAAAGGAAAACTGTTTTCCCTATCGCTCAACACTAGAACTAGGGGCACTCCATGAAACTTTTGGAAGCTAGACCTCAAACAAATAAGGGAAGTACTTTTTCACCCAGTGGATCACTGGTCTATGGAACTCCCTGCCAGAAGAAGTGGTGACAGCTGTCAGCCTCGACACCTTTAAGAAAGGATGAGAGGAGTTCATGGAGAACAAGGGTATCCATGGCTATCATGGACGCCTAAGGACACCCTCCGGGTTGGAGAGATAGGCAGGATATCACAAGCAGGTGAAGACATCTGCTTGGGAAGACCCTGAAGCAAATGGGGAGCCACTGTGTGAGACAGAATGCTGGACTGGATGGGCTGTGGCCTGTTTCAGCAAGGCTATTCTTATGTTCTTATGTTAAGAAAGGAAGGAAGGAAGGAAAGAAAGAAGGAAAGAAAGAAAGAAAGAAAGAAAGAAAGAAAGAAAGAAAGAAAGAAAGAAAGAAAGAAAGAAAGAAAGGAGAGGAGTTCATGGAGAACAAGGGTATCCATGGCTATCATGATGGATGCCTAAATACACCCTCTGGGATGGAGAGATAGGCAGGATATCTCTCAATGACATTTGCAGGGAATCACAAGCAGGTGAAGACCTCTGCTTGGGAAGACCCTGAAGCCAATGGGGAGCCACTGTGGGAGACAGAATGCTGGACTGGATGGGCTGTGGCCTCTTCCAGCAAGGCTCTTCTTATGTTCTTATGTTCTTATGAACTCCTCTCATCCTTTCTTAAAGGTGTCGAGGCTGACAGCTGTCACCACTTTTTCTGGCAGGGAGTTCCATAGACCAGGGATCCTCTGGGTGAAAAAGTACTTCCTCTCATTTGTTTGAGGTCTAGTTATCAAACGTTTCATGGAGTCCCCCCTAGTTCTAGTGTTGTGTGATAGGGAAAAACAGTTTTCCCTTTTCTACTTTGTCCACACCGTGCATGATTTTATAGGCCCTCCTAGACCTTCCACCTCTGATTCTTCCTTCTGTCTGTGGTTGCTTTTAAGGAGAGATAATATTATTTTGCTAATGAAGCAAAGGTATTTCAGAACAGCTTCAGCATTCTTGAGCTTCCGCCCATCCCTGTACTCTTAGGCAAAAAGATATTCCAGAGCTCACTGGAAAAAAGCAATCCTGGTTGATTTGGGGTGTGGGAGGGAGGGGGGCTGCCAATTAGGATTTGGGGCCAGGTGAAAGCTGCAATGTGGGCTCTTCATTCTTACTAGAGAGGGTGTTTCTGAACTTGCTCTCCATTAGGCTCAGAGATGAGTTGCTCCCGGTTTGGTCTGGATTAGTTAAACCGGTAGTGGCAGTGGCGGGAGGCTTCATGCCAATAGTAAAAAAAAAATGGAAACCCGCCGCTGATTTGGCTCCAAATAATGTGCAAAACATCTCGTTTCGATTTCACCCATTTGATTTATTCCCTCAGCTCCTTCCAAGGGGAAAATCTCAGCGGAGAAAGGCCAAGAAGCCGAGGAAGACGGAGAGGGGCGTTTCCACGAAGTCCTTTGCTGCAGGTTTAAATCTCACCCCTTCCTCTGCCACACGAGGAAAGTCCAGTTCCCCAGCAGTATTGACCCTTCCTCCAGTAAGTAACAGGGAGGGCTTTGGACTGAAAAGGCAACGGCACGAAGGGCGGGACTTGGTGAAGGGAATTGTGGGAGAAAGGGTGGCAGAGCCTGGGGGCAGAGTCAAAAGAGAAAACAGTCTAGAATCTCTCCATAGCCACAAAGAGACTAAGACCAACCTTCCTTCAATCCCATCAACCCGTTTCTAGTACCAAATCACGAGCTGAGGAGATTCCTGTGCGTAGGCATGAGCAATACTTCAGTTTAATTGGGAAATTCATGGTCTTTTGTGCCTGTGAGGAATGAAGACCTGTTGGAAACCCCCAGGAAACTTGATGGTCTATTCAAGCTAATTCCTATCCCTTGAAATGCCAAATAATTTGTATGGACCCTTAAAATACAACAAGGCAGGTCTTTCACAAGTGACATTTTTAATTATTGCAAATATAGTCCCAAAAGGGGAGATATTCATAACCCACCACAATGGTATCCTTACAATGAAGGTTAAATAAGTTAAACTGCAAACTGATTGTGGACAACCATGTGTAAGCCTCTCTTAAGCTCCAAACACATTTCCCTGAAGGACGTTGGGAGTAAATGGTAGGGATGGTTGAGGGCTCCTCTTGAGAGCTCCACACCTCAGGAAGGTGTTTGGCAAAATAGACCACAGCCTGCATCTTCATAAGAGAGACAAATGTGGGATCCAATACCAGATGGATTCACAGTTGGCTGACTAATTGAATTGTAAGCCATCCAAAATTATTGACTGAGATGGACAGCCATAGAAAGTCAACAAATAAATAAATAAATTGCACTCGTGCGGTTCTTAATGGAACTACATCTACATGGGAGGAAGCATGCAGGGGTACTCCAAGGTTTTGTCTTGGGCCCAGCCCCCTTCAAGGCCTTCATAAACATATCTAGATGAGGGGATAGAAGGAGAACTCATCAAATTTGCAGATGGCATCAAGTGTAAGCCGAGATTAGCTAATACTTTAAATCATAGAGTCAAGATTCAGAAGGACCTTGACGGACTTCAACACTGGGCCCGATCCCCAAAAATGCAATTCATTGGTGAGCAAAGTCACTCCTGCACTTAGGCAGGACATACCAAATGCATAGGCAGTACCTAGCTCAAAAGTAGTAACTTTGAGAGGGTTTGAGGACTCCCAGTAGGCCACCTTTGAAGTATGAGCCAGAAATGTGCTGCAGATTTCAAAAAAAAAAACCATTGCAGTTTTTTGCAATGCAACAGAGGCATAGCGTCAAGAAAACGATAAATAATTGTACCCCTTTGTACTAGCGAGTGCAGTATAACTAGGGATACTGTGTACTGTATCTGGTCCCAGTGATAGAAAAATGATGCTGAGGCCCTAGAAAGTGTGCAGAGGAGACCAACACAGCGGATAAGGGATCTGGAGGTTAAATCATATAATAACCACAGTTGGGGGGAACTAGGTATATCTAGCTTATCAAAGAGAAGGATTGGGGTGAGGAGCAATTGAGGAGCAATCACAGAGACGAGGGGGTTGACTTTTTCTCTAAAGCAGGGGTCTCCAACCTTTGCAACTTTAAGTCTGAAGGACTTCAGCTCCCAGACTTTTCCAGCCAGCTTTGCTGGCTGGAGAAGTCTGGGAGCTGAAGTCCTTCAGACTTAAAGTTGCAAAGGTTGGAGACCCCTGCTCTAAAGCATCAGAGGGCAGCACAAGAAGGATTGAATGGAAGCTAGTAAAAGATAGATCCAACCTAGAAGTAGGCAGAACTTTTCTGACAGTGAGAACAATTAGTCAATGGAATGGCTTGCCTCCTAGAGTTGTGGGTTGCTCCATCACGGGAGGTTTTCAAGAAGAGACTACACAACTGTTAGATTGGGATGATATGAAGCCTCCCGCCTTGAGCAGAGGCTTGGAGTACAAGACCTCTGAGGATCCTTCCAGTCTGCTGATTCTATCTTGGGTTCCATCTTTGATGGGGAGGCCAAGATGATCATCTCCACCTGTATCATTTTCTGAAACTGAGGAAGAGGCTGGGACATGGCCTGCCAGCCCATTCATGCTGAACTGACTTTGAGAGAACTAGTTCCACCTCTTAGACCACGGTCAATGCCGGCTGGCGACGCCCAGGAGTAGGGCCTTCTCTGTGGCAGGGCCCGCCCTCTGGAACGACCTCACCCCCCGAACTTCGTACTATCACAGACCTTCCCCTCTTCCGCCGCTCACTTAAGACACATCTCTTTCAGCAAGCTGGACCTGCATAGAATTTAAATCTAGGAACGATAGAGCCTCAGCTAAATTAAATGGGAATTTTAGCACAGGTTTATCATTTAATTTCTTTTTAACTTTTGTATATTTGTTATTTATTTATTGTAGGTTTTAATGTCCTGTGCACCGCCCAGAGTCCGTCTCGACGGAGATTGGTGCGGTTTACAAATCGAATTAAATAAATAAATAAATAAATAAACTTGATTCACAGGCTGTGTGGCACACTGCATGACAACTGTTGCCTGATCTCTGATCCGCAAGTTGTTCTTCCCTCTTGCTCCTTGGGCAAGCAGAGTGCCAGGCTGGCTTCCCCACTGAGGAGTTTGAAAGGGGAATTCGAGGGAAGCGCCATGAGGGTCCTGAGTACTGTATCTCCTGGGCTTCCCTCTTCTTCTAGATCTGATGTACGTGTTGTGGCTTTTACTTGTGGTCCTTGCGTGGAACTGGAACTGTTGGCTGATTCCGGTCCGCTGGGCTTTCCCATATCAATCACCCGAGAACGTCTATTACTGGATGGCTGTTGACTACCTCTGTGATTTCATCTACTTCCTGGACATTGCCGTCTTTCAGGTCCGCCTGCAGTTTGTCCATCAAGGAGATATTATTGTAAGTGGCACACTGCAAGCCAAGCCGTGACTGACTTCTGACTCGTGAGTTGAGAGCTTCATACCCAAACCAGTTATGCCCTTCAGCCATAACTAAGCAGATCTGGGCTGCAAAAATCTTAGTGACCATTAAGCCTTTCCTAAGATGCAGCCAGGACATTTATTTTAGGTTTATAAAAGAAGGTATCTATCCATCTGCAAAGGGGAGGGAACCACCCCAAGTGTAAACCATCTGCAAGACTTAAGACGCTTCAGAAGAGCAGCAATTCTTGTGCAGCAGATTTTGATACTGTGCCTGTTTCCATGCCAAGACACAGAAATTCTGCTGGCTGTGCCTCAGTTTCCCTTCTGCGTTTCGGGTGATACTCTTTTGCATTTTCTTTCTTCTTCTAGACTGACAAGAGAGCCATGAGGAAGAATTACCTGAAGTCCCATCGCTTTAAGGTGGGTAATGTTTTGTTTAATTTACTCCTAATTAAAATGACCACCAGATCATCTGAGTGAAACCGCGTTCTCTGTCATATGATCCTTAAATAATATTCTGGATGCTGAATTCTTTGTCATAGCAGAGATATTATCTGCTTGGGTGGCTGTTGTAAGAATGGCATAGAAAGTTTACCAACGTAATTCTAACTATTTGCAGTGAAAGTGTATACAGTGATCCCTCGTTTTTCGCGGCTTCATGTTTCGCGGCTTCAGTGCGTCGCGGGTTTTTCAAAAATACAGAATAGAAAAAAAATGCATTGGTAGGAGGCAAGCGCCCCCTAGTGCTTGCTTTAAACGATGTCCACCAACTCAAGTTTCCGGTATAGTGTATTGCGAATCCTATTTCGCGGTTTTTCAGTTTTCGCGGAAGGTTCCGGTCCCCATTAACCGCGAAAAACAAGGGATTACTGTAGACTTATACATATATAATTTGGGAACATCAGGTCACTGATACCTTTTGAATGAGGGGTGCGTCTATCTTTTTCAAAACCAGTTTCTGTTAATTGCTTTCTTTGTAAAATTTGGTTAATTGCACTTAATTATTTTTTTAAAGTTTGCTCAAAAACATTTGTGTTATTATGTACATTTCCTCAGTTGTATGCATTTTCGTTTGCAATTTTGTTTCACCTTTGCAAATGAATCCCCCGGGTGGGATGCCTCTGCCAGTGGGAGGATTCCAGAGAGCCTTGTACTTCCGGACTCTTTTCTCTTTCAGATGGACGCCCTCTGCCTTCTCCCCCTGGATTTCCTCTACTTCAAGGTTGGCGTCCACCCTCTCCTGCGCTTACCTCGCTGCCTAAAGGTGAGTCCTCCTCCATCCTGATTTCGCCTCTTTAGGGAAGGGCTGGGAAAGGCGGCGCTGGCTTAACCCTGGAGGTCAACCCAGAGCAGCAGCTCCCGAGGGACCGGTCCCTCTCTGTGCTGCCCCCAAAGAGTTTGCTTCCTTGGGGAAGGTTTTTCCTTTCCTTGGGGAACGGTGGGCAGAATCTCCCCTGGAGCTCACTGGGACGTTTATCTCTTTTTCACAGTACCTGGCCTTCTTTGAGTTTAACAACCGCCTGGAAGCTATTTTGAGCAAGGCCTATGTTTACAGGTGAGGTTCTGTCCTTCTGGGCAGGGGGCTGCTCACCAGCTTCTGCCGGACCTTCTCTCTCTGCGTGTCTGGCTGACGTGCCACCTTTCTAAAGGAAATGGCAACAACCACGAAATCCACACCAGGGTTTTGCAGGATCAAACTGTACGCCCACTTCATGTCCAATGTTGCAAGCCACGTGGCAGCCCAGGAGCAGACGTTTCTGCTTTAAAGGCCAGCGTTCTTACTACTATCATGGCATACTGAGGTGAACCGGACTCAGAGCAGAATACATGGGGCAGTTTGCGCAGAGCCACTTGACTGACATGGAGGCTGGAGCAACCGCTGGGAGATGGGGAGGTTGAACCATAAATGATTGTACAGCCTGTGACCTGTCTGAGCATAAACGCCAGTCCAGTTCTAAAGCCTGAATACAGGCACCTGAGCCTACCTGCCTCAGAGGCCTTCCTGTGGGGTGGGATCAGTGGCGGGTTCCGGATCCCGGTGCAACCGCTGGGGCCCAGCGTCCACCACATGAACGCGCCCAGCGCACGTAGCTCACACATGCGTCCTTACCTCCTGCGGCGCTCTGCGATGCCTCCATGATGCTCCAGCTGCTTGGTGGAGCTTCGGCACTTCTGTGCACACGTGCGCAGAAGTGCCGAAGAGCTGAAATACAGCTAAGGAAGGAGGGCAGGCGGGCCCTCCGGAACACGGTATCAGAACGGTCCCCGGTACTCCCAGCAGGCACCAGTACGCCTGTATCGGGGTATAACCGCCTGCCTCCCAGTACCGGGTGGGATGCACTGACTGAAAGGGTTGTGCAAAGGGAAACAAGAGATCCTTCTGGCCACTGGTTTTCCTGCACCCCTTTCTGAGCATTGGCCCACCCAACCCCTGTCCCCTCATAACATCGTGCGAGTGGCTGCACGCACAGCAACTGTGGAAGGAAAGGGTCTCCACCTGCCACTCTGACCAGGCGGGGGAGGTGGGACCCTCTAAGGCCAGCAGGAGGGAAAAGGCACTGAAGTCTCGGGAGGAACTTCCAGGCTCAAAACACCCCCACCCCCCACCCGTCCTATTTGTCTGCAGAGTCAAGAAAATCAAGATGGAAGCCGTGACATGCAATCAAAGCAGTGCCTGGGTTGTGTGTGTGTTGCACAATTTACACAGCCGCCAGGCAGAGTCTTGAGTGCATTGTGGTGGTGGTGGTTGAGGGGGGGCATCTTGGCCCCTTGCAGGCAACCTGACTCTCCTGGCTGGCTGAGAAGAGCCAAGCTGCACCTGGCACTGCCGATGCTCCCCTCCAGCCGTACCTGATTCCCAGGGCTCCTTCTGAGGTTCCTGCTTCTTGCATTCCCTCTGGGAGCAACGCAGGGCAACCAGGGCAGGGGTAGGGGAGAGGGGGGGGGAATAGGGAAGCAGAAGCACTAGCAGCAGCACAGGAGCAGAGCACGGGCGGCCTGGGGCCCTGCAGGGACTTTAGCAGCCCCTCCTTAGCAGGGCTATTATTTTGGCAGAGTCGTAAGGATTACAGCCTACCTGCTCTTCAGCCTGCACCTCAACTCCTGCTTGTACTACTGGGCCTCCTCCTTCCAGGGGATCGGCTCCACCCCCTGGGTCTACAACGGCAGAGGAAACAGGTAGGGCACCATGGGCAGCCTGAGTCTCTGGAGAAGGGGCAAGGAGGAAGACGTGCCCAACCTTTGCGTATCTCTCGTGCTTCGTCTTTGGCAGTTACATCCGCTGTTATTACTGGGCTGTCAAGACGCTCATCACCATCGGGGGGCTGCCGGAGCCCCACAACCTCTTCGAGATCGTTTTTCAGCTCCTCAATTACTTCACAGGTGTCTTTGCTTTCTCAGTCATGATCGGCCAGGTGAGCCCTCACCACATAAGAACATAAGAACATAAGAAGAGCCTTGCTGGAACAGGCCACAGCCCATCCAGTCCAGCCTTCTGTCTCCCACAGTGGCTCCCCATTGGCTTCAGGGTCTTCCCAAGCAGATGTCTTCACCTGCTTGTGATTCCCTGCAAATGGCATTGAGAGACAGCCTGCCTATCTCTCCATCCCGGAGGGTGTCCTTAGGCATCCATCATGATAGCCATGGAGACCCTTGTTCTCCATGAACTCCTCTCATCCTTTCTTAAAGGTGTCGAGGCTGACAGCTGTCACCACTTCTTCTGGCAGGGAGTTCCATAGACCAGGGATCCTCTGGGTGAAAAAGTCCTTCCTCTTATTTGTTTGAGGTCTAGCTTCCAAAAGTTCCATGGAGGGCCCCCTAGTTCTAGTGTTGTGCGATAGGGAAAAACAGTTTTTCCTTTTCTACTTTGTCCACCACTTCACACCTTCTCTGGGCTGCAAAAATGGCTGCCTTCTTTTCTCATGGGCTTCACACACACACACACGTTTTTATGGAAGTGCCAATTTTCCTCCTAAGCCATAGGCGTTGTAAGTTGAGCTGGACCCGATCATTTTGACAAATTTTAGGGCAGATGTTAAGCCAATCAGCATAGCGGTTGAGCAAATCCAGGTGTTCCACTTGTGTTTTTTTTAGTCAGAAAATGGCAAAAATGGTTGCAAACTGCCATCCCTTATCTGCAGGACCCTCGGTCATAAATGCAGGATGATGGCCAGGCACCTCAATTGCGATCACCTGCTTTTGGGGGGGGGATGCTTTTTTGGGGGGGATTAAATGTTGGTCATAAATCACTTTTTGGACACCATGATAACTTTGAACTACCTTTAAATGAAGAGTGGCCCTTCAGATATTGGGTCCCAGCTTAACAAAAGCAGGCCAGAGTCTCAGCCTGTTCAGGTTTAGCTTTTCAGGCATGTCTAATGCAGTGTTTCTCAACCTTGGTGACTTTAAGTCCTGTGGACTTCAACTCCCAGAATCCCCCAGCCAGCATAGCTGGCTGAGGCATTCTGGGAGTTGAAGTCCACAGGACCTAAAGTCACCAAGGTTGAGAAACACTGCTCTAATGGATTCCATCTCAGCCCCAAGGGGCATCTGAATCACCTGTCGCATCCCAGGGAATTCCATCAGATGAGTCATGCCTATTGACAATGTGGAATGATGTCCTTCCATTTGCTCTTCTCTTTCAATCCTCTACAGATGAGGGACGTTGTAGGTGCTGCCACAGCCGGTCAATCGTACTACCGGACCTGCATGGACAATACCGTCAAATATATGGCTTTGTACAGAATTCCCCGTTCGGTTCAGAACAGAATCAAAACTTGGTATGAATATACTTGGCAATCCCAAGGCATGCTGGGTAAGTACTTTACTTCCCGAGATAATAAAGTATCTTACTTTATTTGGTCTTTCTCTGTTGTGTAATTACAACGACTGGTGGTTGCCAGTGGAGGTATAACGTCAAGATGGCGGCTGTCATGGCGGCCCTAAGTCCTGCCGATTTTTATTTGCATCATAATGTTGCTGCCCTCTGGCCGTTTTGATCCTTCCTGGCAAACACTCCAGATATGCATGAAATGCATTTGAACCCCAAATCTGTGCATTTAAGCAAACCCTGAGAGCAGGAACTGGAGGGGAAAGCCATCTTCTCCTTCCTCCCCAGTCTTGCCCAACAGGCTTCCCAGCTGCTCTGATCGTCAGCTGAGGCAGGAAGCCCTTGCCGAGGGTCCAGCAGACCTGCAGGAGTGGTTCTTTTTCCTGAGAACCAGATTAGGAGAGTTGGAAGGGACCTTGTCGGTCATTTAGTCCAACCCCCCCAAATAGGGGGACCCTACCCCATTTCTGACAAATGGCAGAAAGCCTCCAGGGGACGAAGCTCCCACAACTTCCGAAGGCAACTTCTGTCCCATGGGTTGATTGCTCTCACTGTCAGGAAATTCTCTCCTGAATCTCTCCTTGATCACTTTCCATCCGTTCTTCCTTGTCTGGCCTTCGGGTGCTTTGGAGAATAGCTTGACACCCTCCCTCCTCTCTGTGGCAGCCCCTCAAGTATTGGAAGACTGCTCTCCTGTCTCCCCTGGTCCTTCTCTTCCCTAGACCAGCCATGCAACAGTTCCTGCACCCGTTCATCAGTATGTTTTAGTCACTCCCCTGTCCCGGTTTTTAAAAAACACATCCCCCTTCCCTGTTCTAGAGACGGTTCTTCCTCTCTATGGGTAGATCCATCCTGTGAAGATGTCTTATTATCCTCAGGCTTTCTTGAGGAAGCTGCATGGCTTAGAAAAGGGCTTGGCCATCTTTTCCAGCTACGGGGAGAAGATTGCAGAGATACTTGCGATCCCTGGCAGGATTCCTGTAACGGGATGCCCCCCTGGATAATGGTGCAAAATCCTAGTCAGTTTTCTAAGGTGTGCCTCCGAGTCAAAGAGCCAGGAACCTGGTCTCTCTTAGTCGCCCGTGAAGGCTTCAAGCTCAGGGCCCGTTCTCTTCCATTCGACCACGAGGCCAGAAGACAAGCTGTTGTTCTCTCCCTCACTTGCAGACGAATCAGAGCTGCTTGTGCAGCTGCCCGAAAAGATGAAGCTGGACATCGCCATCGATGTGAACTACAGCATTGTGAGCAAAGTGCCGCTCTTCCAGGTACCGCCAGCTGACTCGAGGCTCTTCTTCCTCAGCTGGCCAGAAGAGCAGAGTCCGAGCCTTCTTTCCTTCCTTTGGGGCAGGGCTGCGATCGGCAAATGATTTTCGACATGCTGAAGAGGCTGCGATCCGTGGTGTACTTACCCAACGACTACGTTTGCAAAAAGGTAACCGGCGAGCAATGTTGCAGCGCAAGTCAGCCAGGCTGGTAAGGGAGGTCCCAGGCCTAGAGAAGGTGCCCTTCATTGGATGCTCCTCGCGTTGTCCTTTTTGGGGGCAATGCCACTGAAGGCGACACAAAGAGGGTTCTCTGGGGTGTTTGCTTTTAAATGTGGGCATGGTCAGTGGAACTAGTTCAGGGGTCTCCAACCTTTGCAACTTTAAGTCTGAAGGACTTCAGCTCCCAGAATTCTCCAGCCAGCAAAGCTGTCAGTGTCAGGGCCTGGGCCAGGGGTCTCCAACCTTTGCAACTTTAAGTCTGAAGGACTTCAGCTCCCAGACTTCTCCAGCCAGCAAAGCTGTCAGTGTCAGGGCCTGGGCCAGGGGTCTCCAACCTTTGCAACTTTAAGTCTGAAGGACTTCAGCTTCCAGAGTTCTCCAGCCAGCAAAGCTGTCAGTGTCAGGGCCTGGGCCAGGGGTCTCCAATCTTTGCAACTTTAAGTCTGAAGGACTTCAGCTCCCAGAGTTCTCCAGCCAGCAAAGCTGTCAGTGTCAGGGCCTGGGCCAGGGGTCTCCAACCTTTGCAACTTTAAGTCTGAAGGACTTCAGCTCCCAGAATTCTCCAGCCAGCAAAGCTGTCAGTGTCAGGGCCTGGGCCAGGGGTCTCCAACCTTTGCAACTTTAAGTCTGAAGGACTTCAGCTTCCAGAGTTCTCCAGCCAGCAAAGCTGTCAGTGTCAGGGCCTGGGCCAGGGGTCTCCAACCTTTGCAACTTTAAGTCTGGAGGACTTCAGCTCCCAGACTTCTCCAGCCAGCAAAGCTGTCAGTGTCAGGGCCTGGGCCAGGGGTCTCCAACCTTTGCAACTTTAAGTCTGAAGGACTTCAGCTTCCAGAGTTCTCCAGCCAGCAAAGCTGTCAGTGTCAGGGCCTGGGCCAGGGGTCTCCAACCTTTGCAACTTTAAGTCTGAAGGACTTCAGCTTCCAGAGTTCTCCAGCCAGCAAAGCTGTCAGTGTCAGGGCCTGGGCCAGGGGTCTCCAACCTTTGCAACTTTAAGTCTGAAGGACTTCAGCTCCCAGAGTTCTCCAGCCAGCAAAGCTGTCAGTGTCAGGGCCTGGGCCAGGCGTCTCCAACCTTTGCAACTTTAAGTCTGAAGGACTTCAGCTCCCAGAATTTTCCAGCCAGCAAAGCTGTCAGTGTCAGGGCCTGGGCCAGGGGTCTCCAACCTTTGCAACCTTAAGTCTGAAGGACTTCAGCTTCCAGAGTTCTCCAGCCAGCAAAGCTGTCAGTGTCAGGGCCTGGGCCAGGGGTCTCCAACCTTTGCAACTTTAAGTCTGGAGGACTTCAGCTCCCAGACTTCTCCAGCCAGCAAAGCTGTCAGTGTCAGGGCCTGGGCCAGGGGTCTCCAACCTTTGCAACTTTAAGTCTGAAGGACTTCAGCTCCCAGACTTCTCCAGCCAGCAAAGCTGTCAGTGTCAGGGCCTGGGCCAGGGGTCTCCAACCTTTGCAACTTTAAGTCTGAAGGACTTCAGCTCCCAGACTTCTCCAGCCAGCAAAGCTGTCAGTGTCAGGGCCTGGGCCAGGGGTCTCCAACCTTTGCAACTTTAAGTCTGAAGGACTTCAGCTTCCAGAGTTCTCCAGCCAGCAAAGCTGTCAGTGTCAGGGCCTGGGCCAGGGGTCTCCAACCTTTGCAACTTTAAGTCTGAAGGACTTCAGCTCCCAGAATTTTCCAGCCAGCAAAGCTGTCAGTGTCAGGGTCTGGGCCAGGGGTCTCCAACCTTTGCAACTTTAAGTCTGGAGGACTTCAGCTCCCAGACTTCTCCAGCCAGCAAAGCTGTCAGTGTCAGGGCCTGGGCCAGGGGTCTCCAACCTTTGCAACTTTAAGTCTGAAGGACTTCAGCTCCCAGACTTCTCCAGCCAGCAAAGCTGTCAGTGTCAGGGCCTGGGCCAGGGGTCTCCAACCTTTGCAACTTTAAGTCTGAAGGACTTCAGCTCCCAGAATTCTCCAGCCAGCAAAGCTGTCAGTGTCAGGGCCTGGGCCAGGGGTCTCCAACCTTTGCAACTTTAAGTCTGAAGGACTTCAGCTTCCAGAGTTCTCCAGCCAGCAAAGCTGTCAGTGTCAGGGCCTGGGCCAGGGGTCTCCAACCTTTGCAACTTTAAGTCTGAAGGACTTCAGCTTCCAGAGTTCTCCAGCCAGCAAAGCTGTCAGTGTCAGGGCCTGGGCCAGGGGTCTCCAACCTTTGCAACTTTAAGTCTGAAGGACTTCAGCTTCCAGAGTTCTCCAGCCAGCAAAGCTGTCAGTGTCAGGGCCTGGGCCAGGGGTCTCCAACCTTTGCAACTTTAAGTCTGAAGGACTTCAGCTTCCAGAGTTCTCCAGCCAGCAAAGCTGGCTGGAGAAGTCTGGGAGCTGAAGTCCTTCAGACTTAAAGTTGCAAAGGTTGGAGACCCCTGAACTAGATGCTGGGTTATGGGAGCCAAAACTAGTTGGCCATCAACACAGCCGTGACACGATTCCTAGTTATTAGATGTCAGGGGAAGCAGCATTCGAGCCAGTAACTGAAATAATGGCAAAACAGAAGTAGCGGAGCTTTAAAAAGGCACAGGGCTTTGGAGGAAGAGCTTGGTTTCTTTAAAAGGGAATTCGTGTCTTCCTTTTCCTCTGAAAACCAGAAGTCACATGAAAACAGGACAAAAAATATCAAATAAAGGATTATCTGCAAATCTATCTCAATAAAAATCTAACAAGAGTTTGTTCAAAACCGCTAGTCTCCGAAAGCCCTGCACCGATCGCTTCCAAATTTTCACACAACGTTCCTTTCAAGTACGACAACAATGATATGTATAGATTGTGTAGATGTCACAACTGTGCCAGGTACACGCAATGGAAATGTAAAACATTGTAAAAAAGGTCGGTAGATGGATACAGTGAGAGCAGTGAGCCACAGGTATTATGTCATCCTTTATGACATAAAATACTCTGTCCATAAGATTCAAGGAGAAATACAGCAGGTAGGTAGGTAGGCAGCTATAGGGATAGAGAGAGGGAGGGAGAAAGGGAGTAGGTAGGTAGATACGTAGGTAGGTAGGTAGGTAGAGGGATAGAGAGAGGGAGGGAGAAATACAGGAGGTAGGTAGACACGTAGGTAGGTAGGTAGAGGGATAGAGAGAGGGAGAAATACGGTAGGTAGGTAGGTAGGTAGGTAGGTAGGTAGGTAGAGGGATAGAGAGAGGGAGAAATACAGGAGGTAGATAGGTAAATACGTAGGTAGGTAGAGAGATAGAGAGGGAGAAATACAGGAGGTAGGTAGGTAGGTAGAGGGATAGAGAGAGGGAGAAATACAGGAGGTAGGTAGGTAAATACCTAGGTAGGTAGAGAGATAGAGAGGGAGAAATACAGGAGGTAGGTAGGTAGGTAGGTAGGTAGGTAGGTAGGTAGGTAGGTAGGTAGAGGGATAGAGAGAGAGGGGGAAACTCCATCCTCGGGTTGCATCCCTCCTGACTGGGCCACAGCAATGCGTGGCCAGGAACGGCTAGTATACAAATATTTGGCATTTATTCATTTTCCTGGTAGGCTGGTCATTATTTGACCCTAAATTCACAAGAATGAAGAGATGGCAAATTAGCTCCTTTCCTGTCTAAGTGGGAGTCTTGGTGCCAATATTCAACCCCGAAATTTTCCTCTGGGACTAGTTAGGGTCACCAATCTAGGGCCTACATTGGGAAGGATGGGAGCTCTGTCCTTTCCCTTTAAGACTGCACTGTCTCTTTAAGCCTCTTTAAGCCTTAGGCTGCTCTGATAACACCTCCCTTATTAAAACCTCTACCCCAGCCCACAGAAGTACTGCATTTCCACTTTGCAGGTGCAACTTTTTTGGATGCACAAGTTGTAGTTTCAAGGCAACTCCACTCAAAGTCCCCTTGAATCCTGAGATGGTAGCAAAGGAAAGCCAAGGTAGCACCGATAGTCATGGGTGCCTGGGATGCAATCCCAAAACAACTGGACCACCATTTCAACACCATTAAGAGTGACAAACTCTCCATCCATTGCAAAAGGCAGCTTTATGTGGAAGGGCTGACATCCTGCAATGATATCTGTAGCACCATCCAACGTCCACATCTGTCTCTCCCAGGTCTTCGGGAAGGACTGGAGAGGGGGCTAAAAATGCCGAATCCAGTCTGAACATCTGGCCGGCTGTGATTTAACAATAATAAGAATTTGTGCGACAGTTTCAAAAGGAAAAAAGCTGTCCCAATTATTCTTCCCTTCTTTCCTTTAGGGAGAGATCGGCCGCGAGATGTACATCATTCAGGTTGGACAAGTCCAAGTCCTTGGGGGGACCGATGGGAAAACGATTCTGGTGACCCTGAAAGCCGGCTCTGTGTTCGGAGAAATAAGGTCAGGCTCACCTCTGCTGCACTTCTCTTCCGCCTTTTCTCGGAGGCTCAACGGAGCTTCTTCTCCAATTCTGCATTTCATAGCAACAAGCCTGTGAGGTGACGGGTCCAGTGTGGGCAAGGAATCAGCCCTCCCCTGACTCTCCCCTTCCAATTCCGGCAACTAAGCCCCCAGACTGTTCTTTAATAATAATCATCATCAAAATATTTATTGTCATTGTACTAAAATTACAATGAAATTGGTTTGAGCGTTGTGCTAACATTTGCATCAGGTGGAATATAGACAGCAGTGATAACTATAACAGAAATCTCTCTAGGTAAATGAAAGGGCCGACAAATGACAGTTGAGAATTCCACGTCTACAGAGCAGTGTGTGTAAGCAACTCTACTGTTAGTACACCAGTTATTATGTGTGTAAATACACAGTCCTCCACCTTTGCTTTTACCAGAGTTGTTGTTTCTGTCAAAGCGGTGTGTGGTGCGGTTAGTTAGCTCCACAGACGCATCCGGTACAAGTGGATGGAGCCAGGTCTCTGGGATGATCATCACACAGCAGTCACGAATGAGCTTATTCGCTGCCATCCATCACTCTAGTTCATCGGTTTTGTGGACAAAGGATCTAGAGTTGGTTAGGAAATGCTTGGTAATGTTGGTCTGTAGCCGAACTAGCAAACCTGCTCTGCATCCCCGCTTCTGCTTCGGCTCTCCTTGCCGCCTCCTAGGCCAAACAACGATCCATGGAGAGCCTGGCAGTCTTACTATGTCACTCGGTATATTATGAGACTGCTGGAAGTCGCTGGAAATATCGAGTCGACTAGAAGATCCAATCTTTAATAATAACAATAACTCCCTGCGGGTATAGACTAGTTTTTGACTAACTCTACTGTGACACCAGGAGCTCAAAGCCTAAGCGCGCCGCCATCTTTAGGGATCTCATCTCGAGCAACCCTTGATGGGGGCAATAACCAGGAACCCGTGATGACGATGATGATGATGATGATGCTCCCCAAGGCTTTCCAGGCAAAACGAGAGGTTCTAGCAGCTTGATCTGCTGTGGGAGGAAGCGCCTCTCCATCCCCAGGGGAGCCCTTCTGAAGACAGGCTCATAATAATAATAATCTTTATTGTCATTGTACTAAAATTACAATGAAATTGGTTGGTCATCTCCTGGGGTGCAAGAGGGGCTCCCCCCAGGAAAGTGCACTTGACCCCATATCTCCAGTATCAGAAAAGTACAAAGTCACTCTTCTTTCACTTAGCCTTTGATAGTTCATTTTAAGGTTTGCTTTTTAATCTTACCAGCTGCCTTGAGCATTTATACAAGGAGAGAAAGGCAGAGGATAAATCTAACACAAGAAATACTTGAATGAAGCTGCACTGACTCTCAAACAATCTTGCCTGAAGGAATAAACTTGCCTGGTAGCTGGAATAAACAGGGAGAAACGGAGGGAAATGAAACCATGCCATGGCCATTCTTAGATATTAGGTAAAGTAGCCTTTATTAGCTCGTTACCTGGATGACTTCGAAGAGGCGAAGGGTTAACCCTGGCTGAGAAGACCTCTGGCAGCAAAGATCTGGGTTCAGATGCTGAGTCCCATTTCTCCCCACATATCTAGGATGGTCTTTTCCCACCTCCTGCTCAGGTTACAATACAATGCAATAGCAGAGTTGGAAGGGACCTTGGAGGTCATCTAGTCCAACTCCCTGCCTAGGCAGGAAACCCTATACCATTGCAGACAAATGGCTCTCCAACATCTTCTGAAAGACTTCCAGTGTTGGGGCCTTCACAACTTCTGGAGGCAACTTCTGTTCCACTGATTAATTGTTCTAACTGTCAGGAAATTTCTCCTCAGTTCTAAGTTGCTTCTCTCCTTGATTAGTTTCCACCCATTGCTTCTTGGGGCTGCATGGGCATGTTTGGATTAATGGATCTTACATTTGTGTAGTTGCTACTGAATGGTGGCCTTGGAAGATAAGGGGGGAGGCAGGTAGAATGAAGCTTCTGCCCCTTTCTGTGGAATCGGAAATGAGAAACTGGCTGCTGAGTTTGTACTTTTGCTGTTTCTATTAGTTTACTGGCTGTGGGAGGTGGAAATCGGCGCACCGCTAATGTGGTGGCGCATGGATTCACTAACCTTTTCATTCTGGATAAGAAGGATTTGAATGAAATTCTGGTGCATTATCCGGAGTCCCAAAAGCTGCTGCGGAAGAAAGCAAGGTGAGATATAGGACGATCAAAGGTTTACTTTAATTGATTAATCGGTTTGCTCTCCCTTCTCAGGTGTGCCAGCCAGTTCAATTCCAAGAGGCTCTTTGTAGCTGATGCGCGATGGAGACCATACCTGTGGTCAGGATCAGTTGGCGGTGAAATATACCCTCTCCTGCCATGCCTGAACTTGTCTAGCTTTTTGTGGTATGGTCTCCTCTCCTCTCCCCTCCTCAGCCTTTCCCTCCTCTCCAGCCTTCCCCTCCTCTGCCCCTCCCTTCTCCTCTCCCCTCCTCTCTTCCCCTCTAGGGCAGGGGTCTCCAACCTTGGCCACTTAAGACTTGTGGACTTCAACTCCCAGAATTCTTCAGCCAGCATTCAGCTCCCAGGAACTCTGGGAGTTGAAGTCCATAAGTCTTCAAGTGGCCAAGGTTGGCGACCCCTGCCCTAGGGGATGGGTTGAGTTTTTCCCTGGAAATCTGCCACGAGGACCCCTTATCCCCCTGAGGTCACTTCCTTGCCCAAGAATACATGGCTCTGCCTAACCCAGTTCAGATAACCGGGCATTCAGCCCTTTGGGTTTTATTCCGTTCCCCCCTGCCTGCCATGAAACAAGGCAAATTTGGGGAGGGGGCTCTCTACTGGTCCAGAGAAAGGACTAACAGACTAAGACCGGGAAGGGATTCAATATATGAATGGCAGTGAATGACTCATATTTAAGAGTTTGACAACACCGTGAGAGGCTACGATTCACTTCAGATGGTGCTTCAGTTTCTTCCTTCAAATTATCCATGTTTTGATACCTGGGATGATTTCCCCAATTTTATGGCTGCTCTTGATTGGCCCCATTCTGTGGATGACCACAGCTTTCAAAGGAGGTTTGGCTGAACGGCGCTTTGCCCCGAGACTTTGAAGTGGGAAATAGATGCTTCTTCAGTTTGCAATCGTCCTGTGTTTTCACACTGCACAACGCTTTTCATTACAATTAAAGAATTACGTAAATGTGCCACACGTCTCACTATCCAAAGTGATTTGGGGGACTCACGTGGGGGCTCCCACTTTAAAAGGAAACGCCAAAGGAGCAGAAACAGGACTCTTAGAAGAAGAGCCTCTGAAGGAAGATCAGAGGAGGGCCAGGATACCCAGTCATTCGGTTGCATTCACACGCGCAGCTTATTCTCACGGATCTGGCCGATTTCCAATGGTGTGCTTCTGCTGTCTCCTAGGCGGATGCTGAGGAACAACACCAGGCCCAAAGAAGAGAAGGTCCTCATCATCCCCCCCAGAGCTGGGACCCCCAAGCTCTTCCAAGCTGCCCTGGTGGCTGCAGGCCGAATGGGGGGCAAGGGCAGACTGGCTCACCTCCGCTGGAAACTGAAGGAGCTGAAGGCAATCCAGGTGGGTTGAACCCCTCCAAGCGGCCTGGCCAGAGGGGAGCATTATGGAAACCAGCCCGGGAAGGCTGGGCTGGGCTGGGCTGGGCTGGGCTGGAGCCAGGTACCTTCTTCACCTTTGGCTTGGTCCACCAAAGCAGGGGTCTGCAAAGTTGGCTCTTTTAAGACCGGTGGTCTTCAACTCCCAGAATTCCCCAGCCAGCATGGGTGGCTGGGGAATTCTGGGAGTTGAAGTCCACCGGTCTTAAAAGAGCCAACTTTGCAGACCCCTGCATTAAAGGATCTAATTGCTACAACTTTTAAATCACGGTTGTGGCTCAGCAAGCCAAACATTTATAAACTGTGGCTCAAGCATTACATGAAACCAGAAAATTTCAGCTTGTACAATAAACCCCTGGGAGACACCAAGATGGGGTAAGTGGCTCACGGCACTCTGGAGGAAATCATAGCTGAACCTTGAGTAGGTCGCGTGAGATGAGAAGGAAATTCCCATCATTTGCAGCTGGTGGGTCTATGTATTGGGAGTGCACGCCAGGTGCTTTTCACAAAACGGCTGAGCATGGCCAGCTCCAAAGAGCCATTGACCCGGACAGTGCTGATGGTTCTTCACTTTACCAGCTATCAGCGATTAAGGTGGATTCCACCACATTTGTTCCTCTCTATTCTTTTGGGAGCAAATCTTTTGTGGGGCTGGCTGAGGTCAACTTTATCTTCTAGGAACGCTTCTGCTGCTCAGTGGACATTTTCCTCTGGAGCATTCCTGTTCCCGTGTCGATCTCATTTTCATTCAAGAAACCCAAAGCAAACTCAAAAGTCAGCTGAGCAGGGGATTGTGGGTGATGTACTATCTATATTTCTGGGCATATTCATGCCTGCGGGCACCACTCTGGGGCAGGGGTCTGCAAAGTTGGCTCTTTGAAGACGGGTGGACTTCTGGCTGGGGAATTCTGGGAGTTGAAATCCACCCGTCTTCAAAGAGCCAACTTTGCACAGACCCCTGCTCTGTGGAAGATTGGACTCTGGAATTAAGGTGTTGCTTCCCCCAGTTTTAAGGCAACTTTTCCCTATCGAGGCCCCTTACACGATTCCCAATCTGACTGGCTTTTCTTTCAGGCTGCCACTTCCACACCAGTGGTCCCTAAATCACCAGCTGGCCATGCTTCACAAGCTGCTTCCCCCAAGCCCAACGACTGCAGGACAGAGATGAAGATCTCCAAGAGCCCCGACCAGCCTGTTCGGGTCTCCATGAGTCCCACCCCTGCTGGGGACGAGGAGGTTCTCTCGGTGGAAGTCTTAGAAAAAGAGGAACCTAAGTAGAAGAACCAGCGGAGCCTCCCTATCTGTGCAAGTCTTTGCTGGTCGCATTTGCTTGGATTGGGCAGTCAAAATAAGCTCTAATGTTGTGCTATTAGGAACCCAGTTGGCTGAGATGGAGTCTTGGCAATTAAGAGACCCCCTATAATTGTTTGTGCTTTATTTAGAGAGCAGGTTTGGTGCCATGGCTGAGGCTTCATGCTAGAAACCAGGAGACTGTGAGTTCTAGTTTCCCTTTAGGCACAAAGGAGAGAGGGCGCGCAATTTGGGTGTCCTCCTGGATTCCCGGCTGTCCATGGAGGACCATGTGGCAGCCGTGGCCAGGGGGGCGTTCCATCAGGTACGCCTGATGCACCAATTGCGCCCCTTACTAGACCAGGCTGCCCTTCGCACAGTCACTCAAGCACTCGTGACATCCCGACTTGACTACTGTAACGTTCTCTACATGGGGCTTCCCTTGAGGTGCACTCGAAAGCTACAGCTAGTCCAGAATGCGGCCGCGCGGGTGATTACGGGAGCCCCCAGATACTCCCACATAACACCACTCCTGCGCGAGCTGCACTGGCTAGCTGTGGCCTTTCGGGTGCGCTTCAAGGTTTTGACGACCATCTTCAAAGCGCTCCATGGCTCGGGACCTAGTTATATGCGAGACCGTCTCCTGCCCCATACATCCCTTCAACCGATCCGCTCCCACAGAGAGGGCCTTCTCCAGGTACCGTCGGCCAGGCAATGCCGGTTGGCGACACCCAGGGGAAGGGCCTTCTCTGTGGCGGGCCCCACCCTTTGGAATGACCTACCCCCGGAACTACGAACTGCCTCTTCCACCAGTGTCTAAAGATACACCTTTTCCATCAAGCCGGCCTAGCGTAACCTTCTGTTGGGACTACTTTTAGACAGTTTTAGTTTGGGGATTTTAAATTGATGTTAGCACAGGGGGGAGTTTAATATCTTTTTAAATTTTATATTTTGTTTATACTTGTATGTTTTAATTCCTGTGTGCCGCCCTGGGTCCTTTCTGGAGAAGGGCGGGGTATAAATGCGAATTTTTTAATTAAAAAAAGCGCCAGTTGAGTGACCCTGGGCCAGTCCCCCTGTCTCAGCCCTCGGAAGAAGGTAATGACAAACAACTCCTGAAAAACTTTGCCTAGAAAACTGCACGGACTTGCCCAGATGGTCTGTGAGAATTGGACGTGACTGAAAGAAAGGGGGGAAAAAAACTTTTTACACAACGAGCTATTTAACTGTATCTTTAGAAGAATGTCAGCAAAAATCCAAGAGAAATTAGAGCAAGTGAAATCTCTGTTAAGCAATATTGGCTTTATGCGGGTTCCAAATGTATAGTAAATATATTTGTTTAAAACACCTTCCGTTGTGTGGTCTTTTAATGTATTGCACAGCATAAAAATGCAAAAAAAAAACGTGTGTTAGAAAGAGTTTAGAAAACAGCCTGGATAAGGACATCTACACACAGTAACAGATGCAGGCCGTGTGGAAGTAAGATTGATCATAGGCTATCAAGTCCTTTCCACTGCTAGCTACCACAGAGTAGAAGGAAAAGGTTCCTAATATTGACCTGTTTTCCCTCCCGTTGCTCTTTGTGGCATTTGCATACTGACATGGCGATTTTATGAAACCAGAATTGCAGCTGCAGAAAGATTCATTTGAAATAACCTCAAGGGAGGTTTCACAAACCCCAAATGTCTCTTATCACAGTGTTTCTCAACCTTGGTGACTTGAAGTCCTGTGGACTTCAACTCCCAGAATCCCCCAGCCAGCTCTGAGATGTCCGGATGTCAACTCCCAGAATCCCCCAGCCAGCTATGGGGATTCTGGGAGTTGAAGTCCACAGGACTTCAAGTCACCAAGGTTGAGAAACACTGCTCTATCAGATCAATTGTTTAGTTCAGGGGTCTGCAAAGTCGGCTCTTTTAAGACTGGTGGACTTCAACTCCCAGAGTTCCCCAGCCAGCTATGCTGGCTGGGGAACTCTGGGAGTTGAAGTCCACCAGTCTTAAAAGAGCCGACTTTGCATCAGCATCTCCAGATTTCTTCATTCAATCTCCGGCCGCTGAAACTGCTGGAAGGCGCATTTACAGCCCGGGGGCGGAGCTGCCATCCTGCCTGCGCCATCTCGTCAGCCACCCGGAAAAGGCAGGCGGGCCCAGCTGGCAGCAACCGCGGGCGTGTTTTCCCGTGCCCCCTTCTGACCAGCCTGGCCAAAACGCCTATGCTGCGATGGGTGAACGGGAGTGACCCCTGCTGGCCACTGGGAGCCACAACCATTTAATCTGACACCCCCTCTCCCCCCCAAATTCCTTCCACTAACTCAGGAGTGTCCAAACTTGGGAACTTTAAGACTTATGGACCATAAGCTGGCTGGGGGAATTCTGGGAGTTGAAGTCCACAAGTCTTCAAGTTCCCAAGTTTGGCCTATGCTGGCTGGGGGAATTCTGGGAGTTGAAGTCCACAAGTCTTCAAGTTCCCAAGTTTGGGCACCCCTGCACTAACTCCTTCAAAGCGACGAATTCCCAGGACCAGCTCATCTTGAACAGATTTGGGAAGCCGATTTCCGAAGAAGTAAACGTTTCAGGAAAATAAATCGGTTTCTGCCCGATTTCAAACCGGGGAACTTTCGTGCTTGAGCGAAATATAGCCACTCTGCTCCTGGAGGAATCCATGTAGGAAAACCCAAAGCAGAAGCCAGATTGCTGAATCTGGAAAAATAATGACCTTTTATTTTAAAGCTGGTTGCTCTACCTACATCCAGATGAAGCTGGATGCCTTAAACTTTGAGGGACATTAAGTTTTTCAAAAGATCTGTCAGCCCAGCCCTTCGAGTGAAAGCATGATTGAGAGAGTAAAAGAGAAGAGAGCCCACAGATCATGGGCAGGATAGAGCTTCAGCAACCTCCACTCCACACTACCCCACCCCTCAACAAGCTGTTCCCCTAGGTAATTGTTTTCAACATTAGGAATTTTTTCCTTAGTTCAAGGTTGCTTCTCTCCTGGTTTAGTTTCCATCCGTTGTGTCTTGTCCTGCTTTTTGGCGCTTTGGAAGATAGTTTGACACTTGCGCTTGTCTTTGTAGGAGCCCCTCAAATATTGGAAAACTGCTATCCTCTCCCCTAGTCCTTTTTATTAGACACTAGCCATTCCTGGCCACGCGTTGCTGTGGCCCAGTCTGGTTAAATGGCCAACCAATCTGTGTGTAGATCTACACCTGCACACACAAACACGTTCACACAACCACCGTATAACCCCCAACCTACCTACCTACTGTATTTCTCCCTCTCTCCCTCTCTCTCCCTCTACCTACCAACCTACTGTATTTTTCTCTCTCCCTCCCTCTCTTCCCCTCTACCTACCTACCTACCTACTTACCTACTGTATTTCTCCCTCTCTATCCCTCTACCTACTTACCTACTGTATTTTTCCTTCTCTATCCCTCTACCTACCTACCTACTGTATTTCTCCCTCTCTATCCCTCTACCTACTTACCTACTGTATTTCTCCCTCTCTATCCCTCTACCTACTTACCTACTGTAAGTATCTACCTACTTACCTACTGTATTTCCCCTCTCTATCTCTCTACCTACCTACCTACCTACTGTATTTCTCCCTCTCTATCCCTCTACCTATCTACCTACCTGTCCCTCTACCTACCTACTGTATTTCTCCTTGAATCTTATGGACAGAGTATTATGTCATCCTTTGGGACATAATACCTGTGGCGCACTGCTCTCTCTGTATGCATCTACCTACCTTTTAAATAATTTTTTACATTTCCGTTGCGTGTACCTGGCGCAGGTGTGTGATATCTACACAATCTATATATATATCATTGGTGCCCTATTTGAAAGGAGCGTTGTGTGAAAATTTGGAAGCGATCGGTGCAGGACTTTCGGAGATTAGCGGTTTTGAACGAACTCTTGTGACATTTTTATTTATATAGATGCCCAATTCCTGTGATCATTCTTCATAGGGTCTAGCTGCCAGACCCCAATCATTCTTGTTGCTCTTCCCTCCACTCGTTCCAGACTTTCAACATCTTTTTTTTAACATCGTGGTAACCAGAACTGGATGCAGGATTCCAGGTGTGGCCTTACTGAGGCTTTGTATAAAGAGGTACTAGAACTTCATGTGATTCTGTCCCTCTATTAAGACAGCCTTTGTGATAAAACAGTTTGCTTTTTTGGCGGCGGCTGCACATATTGGCTCATATTTAAGCAATTGTCCACTAGGACTCCTAGCTCCTTCTCACACACAGTTGCTGGCATTCAGCCAAATTTTTACCTGTATCTATACAGTCAGTTTTTCTTGCCTGTAAGGTAGAAATGCACTTTTCTCTATGTTTAATTTCATTTTGAGAGGGTTCTGTGTTCAAGTCTGCCAAGATCTTTTTGGATCTTGAGCTTGTCTATATTCCCTCATCTAAATCATTTATGAAGCTACTCTCTTGGGCCTAAGGTGGAACCTTGTGGTATCCCAATTGCTTATTTCCCTCCATGTAGATGTAGTACCATTAAGAACTACTCATTGAGTTTGATATGTTAGCCAATTACAAACCCATCTGGTGGTGATGTGGTTTACCCCACATTTTTCTAGCTTGCCAAGTAGTGAGTTGTGGTCCCCTTTATCAAATGCTTTACTGAAATCTAAGTATATCCCAGGGGTAGTCAACCTTTTTGTACCTACCGCCCATTTTTGTATCTCTATTAGTAGTAAAATTTTGTAACCGCCCACCGGTTCCACAGTGATGGTGATTTATAAAGTGGGGAAGTCAATTACATTTAAAAAAGGAAAGTGCTTCAGTATCGGACAAAACCCCCACCGCCCACCATGAAAGCTGGAACGCCCACTAGTGGGCGGTAGGGACCAGGTTGACTACCACTGCAATAGAAGATAGATAGATAGATAGATAGATAGATAGATAGATAGATAGATAGATAGATAGATAGATAGATAGATAGATAGATAGGACAATAGTAGATAGATAGATATTAGACAGATGGTAGATAAGAGAGTCAATAGAAGATAGATAGATAGATAGATAGATAGATAGATAGATAGATAGATAGATAGATAGATAGATAGATAGATAGATAGATAGATAGATAGATAGATAGATATAGGAGAGACAATAGAACAGGGGTAGTCAACCTTTTTATACCTACCGCCCACTTTTTTATCTCTGTTAGTCGTAACATTTTCTAACCGCCCACCGGTTCCACAGTGATGGTGATTTATAAAGTAGGGAAGTCAATTAAATTAAAACAATAAAAGTGCTCCAGTATCAGACAAAACCCCTACCGCCCATCATGAAAGCTGGAACGCCCACTAGGGGGCAGTAGGGACCAGGTTGACTACCACTGGTATATACTATGTCTACTGCATTTCATTGAACCACTAATTGAATCACTTTGTTAAAGAATAAAATAAGATTTGTTTGGCATAAACTGTTTTTGATGAATTCATGTTGGCTACTGGTTATAACTTTGTTTCAAGGTGTTCGCAAATGTGTTGACTGATTATCTTTTCCAAGATAATAATAATAATAATAATCTTTATTGTCATTGTACTAAAATTACAATGAAATTGGAGATCTTCCCAAGTATTGAGGTCAGCCTGATTGGTCTGTAATTTCCTGGATCTGATTTTCCTCCCTTTGTTTCAAGATGGGAACCACATTGTTGTTTTTTTCAGTCCTCAGGTAGTTTCCTGGTGCTCCAAGAACTTTGAAAGACGTGATTCAAAGTTTTTTGAGATCACCTCTGCCAGCTCCTTCAGAACTCTGGGAAGTAATCTGTCAGGACCCAGGGATTTGAATCTGTCTAGAGCTGACAGGTGTTCTCTTACCTTATTTTTGCTTATTTTAATTTGCATTCCTAACCTGTCATTTACGGCTCTGTTTTTGGTGAGCTGGTTTGCATTTTCTTTCTGTGTGAAGACGCCTGGGCCTCTGTTTCTAGTCTCCTTCTCCCCCACCTGTCAGCACTTCAGATTGGGATGTCAGAGCAAGGAAGGCGAAACTCAGGACAGGGAATCTGCATCATCTCAGCCGGTCAGGTCAGTCAAACCAGTCAGTCTGAGTCAAGAGAGGCCAAAGGATCAAAGGGATCTAGGCAGCAGGTTCCAAGCAAGCCCTTGGCAAGGAAGGTGCTCTTCTTTTCACTGATCGTCTGACTTCCTCACCTGCGGCAGAGAACTTCAGGTGGGCCAAGAACGACCAGGAATGCAGTCCTGCCTCAGGCAGGGCCTGTCTGGACAAGACATTGTCCACAATGGGGTAGGGCAGTGATGGCTAACCTTTTTGTTGTCGGGTGCCAAAAACACAAGCGTGCGGGTGCGATAATGCGCGCATGTGCCGGCACCCATAATGCAAAGCGCTTGCCCACATGTGCATGCATGCACAACCCATCCTCCCTTGGTCCCAATCCCATGCGCACCGCACTTCCGCTGTGCTGCTTTGGGGGCAGGCTCTGCAGGCTTGCCTGGGGAGTGTGGAAACAGCCTCACCTGTCCCTCCGGAAAGGCCAAAAATCAGCTGGCCGGGGGCCCCACATGTGCACTGGAGATGCCATAGGGCAGTGGTGGACAAACTCATTAGTCAAGAGAGCCAAATATCAACAGTACCACGATTGAAATTTCTTTTGAGAGCCAAAAGGTGTGGCCTGTTTTGTGGGAGCGGCTCAGCGGTCATGTGACCGGGTGGGCGTGGCCAACTTGGAAAATGTGGTGAAACTCACTTAACAATGGTCCTGCTTAGTAACCAAAATTTTGGGCTCAATTGTGGTCATAAGTTCTTTCTTTCTTTCTTTCTTTCTTTCTTTCTTTCTTTCTTTCTTTCTTTCTCTTTCTTTCTTTATCTCTCTCTCCCACTTTCTTTTTCTATTTTTCTTTTTCTCTTTTTCTTTTTGTCTCTCTCTCTCTCCTCCCTCCACCCATCTGTCACTCTGTATATGTGTGTGTCTGTCTGTCTGTCTGTCTCTGATTCCCTCTCTCCCTCCCTCTCTCTCTGTGTCTCTCTCTGTTTGTCTCTCCCTCCCTCCCCTCTGTGACTCTCTGTCACTCTCTGTCTGTCTCTCTGTATGTATGTCAGTCTCTCCCTCCCTCTCTCCCTCCCTCCCCCTCCCTCGGGAAGCAGCGGAAAGCCTGGCATGTCGGCTGGGGAAGCTAAGGCTACCTCCTACCGCAGCGAGCGAGTGGGCGGGCGGGGGAGCACCCGATGCTGCGGCTACCTAAACGCTGGCGAGGCTGTCCGGGCGCCACACGCCCACCTCCCTCCCAGCCCCGTGTGGCGGACAGCCCTGGAAAGCGCGCCTTGGTGGCCTCTGCAGGCGGCTGTTGCTGCTTCTGCTGCCCCCGAGCCCTGCGACACACAGCTCTCGCTGTCCGAGGTCGCCCAGCAAGTGCATTGGGCAGGACAGCCGGGCACGTCTCCACCAGCTCCCTCCGATGGCCACCGAGGCGCACTTTCCAGGGCTGCCCGCCACACGAGGCTCTGAGGGAGGTTGGCATGGGCGCCGGCGCTTAGGTAGCCGCAGCATCGGGTGCTCCTTCCACCCACCCGCCCGCTCGCTCGCTGCGGGAGGAGGCAACTGTAGCCTCCCCAGCCGACGTGAGGTGGGCGTGCAGCACCTGGAGTCTGCCCGTGGCTGGGTGGAGGAAGAGCCAAACTCGAGGGGCCAAAGAGCCGCTTGTGGATCGCGAGCCGCAGTTTGCCGACCACTGCCATAGGGCAATGGCTCGGCTGCCCACAGAGATGGCTCTGCGTGCCACCTGTGGCACCCGTGCCATAGGTTCGCCATCACGGGGGTAGGGTCTCCTGCTCGAGCAGGTTCCCTTCCAAAGCCTATTGTTCTATCTCTACCTTCAGCAGGATGGACAGGTTGGCAGACAGATTGGGATGAGCAGAAAGCTTTTGAAGAGGGAAGGGGAGGGGTGTGAGTCTTGTCGAGGGTCTCTGCCACACCTGGGTGGACGAAGGTCAGAAAGGTGACCCTGCCAGACACAAAGACGTTTTTTGCATCGCCACACACCTTTTGTCCTTCTCCCACACTTCTGCTTCAGGCACCTATGTTCAACTATTCAGGATTCAGTCCTTCAATTACTTGCACAGGAATACTTTTAATCCACCTTTTTCACTCCATGGATCTCTACGTGAATTTGCAGGCACTCGTTTGAAACAGTCCAATGACTGTTTCACATCAACATTAACCATCCAAACCCATGAAGATAGAACTGAAAGCAATAATGAAAATCAAACCTTTAAACTAGTCCAAAGGTCAACAGAAAAGTTCTTGCACTTGGTGCGTCTTTCTGCAGGGAAATCTTCCCCACCGTTGGAGTCCCAGAGGGGAGCGGCTTGTCTGGGCTCCTTAGCTTAGCTTTGTCTTGCCTCCTCTTCCTCCTCCTCCTCTTCCTCTTCCAAGATCTGCTCCTCAAGGCCGTGTGTGGCCGTGGCCAGGAGGGAGAGGGGGTGCTCTCTGCCACCCACACTGCATGGGGCTTCTCTGTTGCTCTGCCCTGGCAATTTGAATGCAGGGATTCCCAAGGTGACGATCCCTTTACAGTTTGGAGCCAGATACTCTAGATCAGGGGTCTCCAACCTTTGCAACTTTAAGTCTGAAGACTTAAGTTTGCTGGCTGGAGAAGTCTGGGAGCTGAAGTCCTTCAGACTTAAAGTTGCAAAGGTTGGAGACCCCTGCTCTAGATCAGCGGTTCCCAACTTTTCTGGTTCAGTGAATTGGCGGAGGCAGCAGTGGCGGAGGGGGACACACACAGAGGGATGGTTTTGCTCGCAGGCCCATGCCACTTTCACAAATGCAGCTTTGCACCCACCCACCACTTCCACAGCCCAGGTCCCAATAGACTACAGCCTGGCACTAAATCAGGAGCCCCCAACTCTCGGGCTGCACAGAGTAAATCTGCGTTTACTCAGCCAATGTCTTCCTTTAATACAGTGTTTCTCAACCTTGGCCACTTGAAGATGTCCGGACTTCAACTCCCAGAATTCCCCAGCCAGCAGTTGGTGTCCAGACATCTTCAAGCATTCGCTGGCTGGGGAATTCTGGGCGTTGAAGTCCAGACATCTTCAAGCATTCGCTGGCTGGGGAATTCTGGGAGTTGAAGTCCGGACCTCTTCAAGCATTCGCTGGCTGGGGAATTCTGGGAGTTGACGTCCGGACATCTTCAAGCATTCGCTGGCTGGGGAATTCTGGGAGTTGACGTCCGGACATCTTCAAATGGCCAAGATTGAGAAACCCTGCTTTAATATAACTGGCTTTTTTGCCTACACAAGACGCCCTGCTAGATTTATTTATTTATTTATTTATTTTATTTTATTAAATTTATACCCCGCCCTTCTCCTTGTTAGGACCCAGGGCGGCGCACAGGCATTATTAAAACCACAAAATACAATATCAATTAAAATATATCAAGTAAAATATATTAAATTACTAGACCCGTGCTAAAAACCCATGTTAAAACCATACCAAATTGATTTATTTTTAAAAAGTCAGAAGTAGGGGCTATCCTAGGCCGGCTTGTTGGAATAGATACGTCTTAAGACGTTGGCGGAAGAGGCGGAGGTCCGAGATAGTGCGAAGGTCGGGGGGTAGGTCGTTCCAGAGGGCCGGGGCCGCCACAGAGAAGGCCCTTCCCCTGGGTGTCGCCAACCGGCATTGCCCCGCTGACGGCACCCGGAGAAGACGAAGGGATGTATGGGGCAGGAGGCGGTCTCGTATATAGCTAGGCCCCGAGCCATGGAGTGATTTAAAGATGGCAAGACAAGGTTGGCCTGGCTGATCTGGAAAAAGTCAGCTGCCTCAGGCCTGTTTGGCTGGCTAGGATAAAAACCCTGAGATTAGAGGTTAGGCTAAGAAGCCAAACAAAGATCAAAAAACCCCACCCCTCGTGCCGGAAGGCAAAGGCAAAGCACTTCTGCCTTATTTCCAAGAAAAAGGACAGGCAGGGACGTGTCCACAAACATGTTGGGTGGAAGGAGATGGCCCTGCAAGATAGCATAATGGTTCTGGGGTTACAGGAACTGCCTGGACGGCCGTGGGATTTCCTGCATAAAAGGCTTCAGTTATCCAGGTGTAAGTCCTATTGCGACTCTGACCTGGATGCCCTGGAATGAGCCGAGTGGCACCGGCTGCAGCTCATCCCCACCTTCTGAGGGCTTTGAGGTTTGCCCTGGATCTAGAGATGGAGGCTCTGAGATGAATGATCCAGCCACTTATGCCCCTTGGATCCGAGTCAGGCTGGGACAGTAACTGCTGCTTCAGCAGGGTTTCCTCCAAGCAGTGGTGGGTTTCTGCAGGCTCGCACCTACTTGCGAGAGCCGGTTGGTGAAATTTAGAGAACCGGTGAGAGAGGGTTCCACCAGCGTACCTGGAAGTAAATCTGGCCCGCCGTTGCCAGTGACCCAACGGGAAGGAAAGGAAAGGAAAGGAAAGGAAAGGAAAGGAAGGAAGGAAGGAAGGAAGGAAGGAAGGAAGGAAGGAAGGAAGGAAGGAAGGAAGGAAGGAAGGAAGGATTTATCATCACATTTGAGTCCAAAATTTTGGTTCCTAAGCAAGAGCGTTGTTAAATGAGTTTCACCACATTTTAAAAGGTGGCCACTCCCACCCTGTCACATGACTGCCAAGCCACGCCCACAAAATAGGCCACACCTACAGAGTAGGTTCTAAAAAATTTGAAACCCACCACTGCCTCCAAGGTGCCCTTTGGGGTGAGTTGATTAGAGGATATTTCTTATGATTTCACCTTGTCGCTGAAAGAGTCCCATGGAACGGCAGAGTTGATATGATGGGTTCCAGTTGCATTGCAGGAGTTGCCAGAAGGTGGTTGTACACAGTCACTAACTGCTTCCGGGACTCCGGCTTCGGATTTTGCCTGGAGGTTGACTCCCGAAGCCTTTTCCAGTAGTGGATGGAGCCACAAGGAAGTGGAGGTTTGAAGTCAGAGTCTCCCTTCTCCTAGAAGATGGTTCTGCCGCTTGATCTGCCGTTGGGGTGTAGACCCCTCTTCCGCCTTGCAAACCGTGGACCGTCTCCTCCTGTAACCCTGGAAAGAGCCCTTACGAGGTGCTCCCAGCCGTGCCAGCTGGGCCAAGGTTTTTTTAAGGAGGTGTCACTCCTCCATCACTCAGCCTTGGTCCTGGCTTGTGGCAGGCAGAGCCTGGCTTCCCAAACGTTTATCGTAAGAGTAAAAAGACATAAATAATTGTAGAAATTCTTGTATTTCCACTGGGCACGTAACATTAAAAGGCAGTTAGAAATGGCAAATGACAGGTACAAGTGAGAGAACTCTTCCACGTCAACTGGGCACAGCTTCTGTACTGATTGCTCTTCTCCATTACCTGACCAAGCTGCACCTTTCCTCATGCACCTGCCTGAAAGGGCAGGATCAAGACCCACCTGAGCTCCCTCGCTTCCCCTCTACGAAGATCATTCAGCAGTTCCTTTACAGCAGGGGTGTCCAAACTTGGGAACTTTAAGACTTGTGGACTTCAACTCCCAGAATTCCCCAGCCAGCTATGCTGGCTGGGGAATTCTGGGAGTTGAAGTCCACAAGTCTTAAAGTTCCCAAGTTTGGACACCCCTGTTTTACAGCGAAATTGCAATATGAGCCCAACTAATTCACACACGAACTGCATTTCCCCTACTTTTTATAATGCACTATCAGGACCACACATAAAGAGTACTGGGTTTGTTTTGACAAGGGTTTGTCAAGCAACGTTATGCCAAACAAATGTTATTGAATGCTTTGACCACGTGACTAAAGTAGTGGGCCCGTGAAATGCTGTGGATGTACTGTACTTGGATTTCAGAACAGGATTTGACAAAGTGGAGAACAACCTACTTCTTGGCAAGCAAGAAAAAATATGGGATGCACAGCATGACTACCAGATGGATTTGTTACTGGCTGACAAACCACACTCAATGTGTAAGTCCTGAATGGAACTACACCTACGTGGAGGGAAGTAAGTAGTGGAGGGCCCAACTCTCTGGAACGACTTACCCCCCGAACTGAGAACGATCACGGACCTCCGCTCCTTCCGCCAGAACCTTAAAACTTATTTTTTCCAACAGGCCGGCCTGGCCTAACTTACATCACCTAGCCCACAATCTGCAGTTAAATTGTTTTAAATTGGTTTTAGGGATATTGTTTTAATGTATTTAAATTTTTAGCACAGGGATATTAATTTAATTCGGTTTTATATTTTGTATATTGTTGTTTATATATGTTTTTTAAATTGCCTGTGCACCGCCCCGGGTCCCTTTTGGGAAAGGGTGCGGTATATAAATCAAATAAACTAAACTAAACTAAACTAAAGTTCTGTCTTAGGCCCAGGACTCTTTAACTTCATAAACAATTTAGATGAGGGAATAGAAGGGAAACTCATCAAATTAGCAGATGAGAGTAAACTGGCAGGAATAGCCAAAGCCCCAGAAGATGGGATTCAAATTTTTTTACTACCGGTTCTGTGGGTGTGGCTTGGCTTGATGGGCGTGGCAGGGGAAGGATACTGCAAAATCCCCATTTCCTTCTGATCAGCTGGGACTTGGGAGGCAGAGAATAGAAGGGGGCGGGGCCAGACAGAGGTGGTATTTACTGGTTCTCTGAACTACTCAAAATTTCCGCTACTGGTTCTCCAGAACTGGTCAGAACCTGCCGAATCCCACCTTTGATAGACTCAACATCCAGATGGATCATGACAGACTTGAACCCTGAGCCCTATCCAACAAAATGAAATTCAACAGTGACAAAAGTGAAGTTTTACACGGAGGCCAGAAAAACCAAATGTACTGTATGGGTCCAGGTTAGATGAAACCTGATTGGCCTTCCGGAGCACCAGGCTGCCCCCCCCCCCCCACAGCTGGTCTTCCCAAGGTCTTCTGCCTCTCACTTTTCCATCTAGAACAGTGTTTCTCAACCTTGGCCACTTGAAGAGGTCTGGATTTCAACTCAAACATACAAAGACATACAAAGAACAGTTGCGGGGATTGGGTACGTCTAGTCCAGTGAAAAAGACTAGGGGTAACACGAGCGTTTTCCAATATTTGAGGGGCTTCCACAGAGAAGAGGGGTCAGCCTATTCTCCAAAGCAGGGGCCTCCAAACTTTGCAACTTTAAGTCTGAAGGACTTCATGGAAGTGCTGAAGACTTAAGTCAGGGGTCCCTAACCTTTGCAACTTTAAGTCTGAAGGACTTCAGCTCCCAGACTTCTCCAGCCAGCAAAGCTGGCTGGAGAATTCTGGGAGCTGAAGTCCTTCAGACTTAAAGTTGCAAAGGTTGGAGACCCCTGCTTTAGAGCTTGGAGAAGAGCAAAGCTGGCTGGAGAATTCTGGGAGCTGAAGTCCTTCAGACTTAAAGTTGCAAAGGTTGGAGACCCCTGCTCCAAAGCACCTGACAGCAGGGCAAGGAGTAATGGATAGAAATTTATCAAGGAGAAATCCAACCAGAATAATTTCCTATTAGGGATAGAATTTAATCAGGCTTGCCTCCCGAATTTGTCACGTGAGGTTTTAAAGAGATTAGACAGCCATGTGTCTGGAATCAGAGGGGCTCCTGTTTGAGCAGTGGGGAGGACTAGAAGACTGCCAAGGTCCCTTCCAGCTCTCTCACTCTGTAGTCTGCACACTCAGCGGCTGAGTTCACACTTGACAAGTCTGGCGCCTGCAACCAGCCCATGGGCTTGGCCAGGAGACTTTCAACATTGGCATGATTTCCGGTGATTGAGTGCATAGAAGGTGTGAAGCTTGTCAGTTTCGGTTCTGTGCTTCATAGGAACCAGGAAGGGGCTCGTTCTGTTGTCAGATGTGACTGTGAAACTCTCTTTGATGACCTCTTTCCCAGCTAAGGAATGACTTCACCGGCCAGTTGATAAACGAGAAGTGTCACATTTAAGGTTCCACCCCACGAAACCCAGCCGAATATTTGGCATTGCTCTTTTTCTCCAGCACATACTTTGAATACCTCAAACAACAACAATACCTAGTTTAGCAAGGAATGTTCTTGACAGCAAGGACACCGAAGCTTCTCGGAGCCACGCGGTGGCTCATTTCTCTACCAACTGGAAAGACGGAGCCCTCTGACCTCTTTCTTTCAGGCATGTTCTTTAGAACTTCAAAGGAGCTTCTGGAGCCCTTCTGGCCGTATTCTGAGCAACCCAAATGGCGCCAAGAATGGCGGGCAGGGCAGGAGCCAGCTAGAGTGGTGGGCTTCAGGTGGGGCCAGACAAGATTTCTTCACCTTCCTCTTGAGTGTTTGGGAAGGGAACCACCGAGAACAGTGTTCCTCAACCTTGTCCACTTGAAGAGGTCTGGATTTCAACTCCCAGAATTCCCCAGCCAGCATTCGCTGGCTGGGGAATTCTGGGAGTTGAAGTCCAGACCTCTTCAAGTGGACAAGGTTGAGAAACACTTGACCTAGAAGGAAAGGTGAGAGGCAGAAGACCTTGGGAAGACCAGCTGGGGGGGGGGGGGGCAGCCTGGAGCTCCGGAAGGCCAATCAGAGTTGGACAACACTTTTTCCACCTAACTCCTGTTTGTGAGCTATAGCACTCTCCCCCAGCCCTTGTGCTCAGAAGGACAGGGCCCCTGTTATCTAAACATAGGAAGAACGGTTGCAGGAACTGGGCATGGCTAGTTTAGTAAAAAGAAGAACTAGGGGAGACATGATAGCAGTCTTCCGATATCTCAGGGGTTGCCTCAAAGAAGAGGGAGTCAAGCTATTCTCCAAGGCACCTGAGGGCAGAACAAGAAGCAACGGGTGGAAACTAATCAAGGAGAGAAGCAACTTAGAATTGAGGAGAAATTTCCTGACAGAACAATTAATCAGTGGAACTACCGGCCTCCAGAAGTTGTGAATGCGCCAACACTGGAAGCCTTTAAGAAGAGGTTGGATAGCCATTTGTCTGAAACAGTATAGGGTTTCCTGCCTAGGCAGGGGGTTGGACTAGAAGACCTCCAAGGTCCCTTCCAACTCTGCTATTGCATTGCGTTGCGTTGCATTGTTGTATCTGTAGCGGCTCCATGTTTGTTGGGTGTGTGTGTGTGTGTGTGTGTGTGTGTGTGTTGCTTTGCACACTCAAAATGGGCCAGTTGCCCAGATCCAAGCAGACGACAGATCCAGTCCTTTGGGGTTCAGGGGAGTGCTGTGAATTCACCAGGTCACCGACTGAATCCTAACCCAGGTATTCCCAGGCTTTGGGGCTGCCGGAGCTTCAGGACACTCTGCACATGCTCCAGGCACCGGCAGGACGCCGCATCCCTGCCTCGGAAGGGAGGGGGACGGGGACTTCAGCTGTTGGAGCCGCGGGGCCGCCAGCCTTGCCCTCCCCAGGAGGTTTGGCAGATGGGGGACGGGGCGGGGGGGAAGCGTCCCCCGAAGGGGTGGCCAGGCCTTGCTGGGGCTCCAGGGCCAAAGGCAGCCGGGGGAGGGGGACGGGACGGGACGGGACGGACGGGCTCCTTCCCTGCCCACTCGGGGACGGCGGCGGGGAGAAGCCCAGGCGCCCCGGAGCCTCTCGGGCGGGAGGCAGGCAGGGAGGGAGGCTTGCAGGCGGGGCCAGGGGAGCCGGGCGGGCGGCGTTGCTCCGTCCCAGGAGCCGCTCGGCGGCCTCGGCCAGCCCGAGTGCGCGGGGCTCCCCTTCCTTTGCGCCCCTCCGGAGCAGGAGCGGCCTGGCGGGGGGGGGGGGGGGACGCCTCCGCCGCCTCCTCCTCCTGCCGCGCTCCGCCCCCGCTCGGCAACCGGCCCGGCGGCATTGCTGGCGTTCCAGGCGGGCCGCCCGGCATGAGCGGCGGTTTCGGGCCAGCCGGGCGGCCGCGCAGCCTCTCGGGCCGCCCAGAGCCAGGAGCCGCAGCCGCCGAGAGGAGCCGCGGCTGTCGCGGGGAGGCACGTGGCGCGGCGCGTCCTTGGCAGCTGCCGGTGAGTGGCCGGGACGGGCTCCAGGGGGGGGCGGCTTCCCGACAGGCCGGCCTCGGCGTCTCCCGGGCTGCCCAGGAGGAGAGGAGCCGGGCGGGGGAGGCTCCGCGGGGCAGGGAGGGAGCCGGGGCTTCTGCCCCGTCGGTGTCTTGGGCGCCCTGCGGAGGGGGCCGGGGGGAGCCTGGTTGGGTCGGGGGGGCCTGCAGGGGCCGCTTGGCTCCTCTCCCCGGCGGAGGGCGGTGGCGCCGTAGGAGCCCCGAAGTGCCTGTGGGCCCCCATGAGGGAAGCTGGAGGGTCCCTGGTTGTTTCCCCTCGGTGACAGAATGGGCCCCGGAGGGCCAGGGCTGCGTCCTTTGGAGCCTTTGGGTTAGAACAGGCTTTCCTCAACCTTGGTGTGGACTTCAACTCCCAGAATCCCCCAGCCAGCAATTAATTCCCTGTGGTCTTCAACTCCCAGAATCCCCCAGCCAGCATGACTTCCCTGTGGACTGCAGGAACTGGGTAGGTCTAGTTTAATGAAAAGAAGGACCAGGGGAGACAGGATAGCCGTCTTCCAATATTTGAGAGGTGCCCCAAAGAAGAGAGGGGTCAATTTACTTACCTGGAGGCAGAACAAGAAGCAATAGATGGAAACTGATGAAGAAGAGAACTAATCTAGAACCAACCTAGAACTTTCGTGGCAGGGGGGACCATTAACCCGCTTGCCTTCGGACGTTGTGGCTGTTCCATCACTGGAGGATTTTAAGAAGGGACCGGACACCCCTTTGTCTGAAACGGTAGAGGGTTTCCTGTTTGAGGAGAGGGTTGGATTAGATGACCTTCAAGGACCCTTGCAAGTTGTTTTATTGTGCAAGTTTGTTCCGCTGCACCATGAGACAAGAAGAGCCCGTAATAAAACTTGCAAAGGTAGGACAACAAATGAAACAGTCTTGTGGCCATTGCTGTGTGTGTGTGTGTGTGTGTGTGTGTCATTCTAGTGTCAAGGCCAGGTTGGGCTCTTGAGTGCAGGAGGTCGGCTCGTCTTTGTCTCTTTTGAGTTCACCTGAGTTCACTGACCTGGCTCAACGGACCGGCCATGTAGGGCAGGGGTCTCCAACCTTGGCCACTTTAAAACTTGTGGACTTCAACTCCCAGAATTCTTGCTGGCTGAGGAATTCTGGGAGTTGAAGTCTTTTTAAACCCAATTTTTTTCCCCCTAAACATATAAAGACAAACAAGGCATAAAACCATTCTCAATCTCGTCTAGTATGTCGTTTGGTTACAAGTTTTTGTGCATCAATCTTTACAATGGCCTGCATAATTACCAATTGTCCATCAAACATAGCAAAATACATCGCTGTCCTTGAGCGTTTATGTGTCAAGATACAACTGGTATTCCTTCATTTCAAGCAAACCTTGTTTTCTTAAATCCTTAATTCTCTATTTAGTAGCAATAAATCTTTATAAAGAGTTAGAGTCTTAAAGTTGCCAAGGTTGGAGACCCCTGTTGCAGGGGATCCGGCCAGACCTTTTCCAGTCTTGGGCCTCATTTGCCAGAATCAGTAACCAAAGGCTCCTTCCGTTCATGGGATTGGGCCCACTCTATGGATGGTTATGCCACCTTTCAGAGGGCAGAAATCTAGCACTGCTGCCAGGCTGATTTCTCTTTGGTTGCTGCTGACGGTCTTCATTCTCTTGCAGAATTCTTGGGCTCCTGCCCAGTGGAGAATAAGGAAAAGGTGTTTTTTGTTCCCGACCAGGTTCTTGGAGCCCATTAGAGCAGGGGTCCCCAACCTTTGCAACTTTAAGTCTGAAGGACTTCAGCTCCCAGAATTCTCCAGCCAGCAAAGCTGGCTGGAGAATTCTGGGAGCTGAAGTCCTTCAGACTTAAAGTTGCAAAGGTTGGAGACCCCTGGCCCAGGCCCTGACACTGACAGCTTTGCTGGCTGGAGAATTCTGGGAGCTGAAGTCCTTCAGACTTAAAGTTGCAAAGGTTGGAGACCCCTGGCCCAGGCCCTGACACTGACAGCTTTGCTGGCTGGAGAAGTCTGGGAGCTGAAGTCCTTCAGACTTAAAGTTGCAAAGGTTGGAGACCCCTGGCCCAGGCCCTGACACTGACAGCTTTGCTGGCTGGAGAAGTCTGGGAGCTGAAGTCCTTCAGACTTAAAGTTGCAAAGGTTGGGGACCCCTGCATTAGAGTATTTGGAACATTCAGGCGTTCTTTGCTGATAAAATGCACGCAGCAACAATGACTACATTTCCTTCTGCCAGCTGCTTTTGCTGAGACTGCCAGTACATGTGAATCAGCTCTGCCATCTTCCCCAGACACAGCCGTGGCCTCTGGGCAGGCATGGGGAGAGTGCAAAGGGCCCAGGCTGCTGAGGCTCTGGCAGGGCAGAATTTGGCAGGAGGAGGAAAACAAGAGGCCACTCGGTGATGAAAGAGGCTTTTGTGGTCATGGCAGGGGGTATCTGGGGGTTGCCTTGAAGAGCTGGAAGTTTAGGAGCTCCGCCCGGTTCAAAATGCAGAAATTTGGTTAGCAGGATGTATTTGCCAAATCAAGTTGGCACTTAGAGAATGGATGAAAGTAGTCGGGCTACCTTGAGGGGGAAAAACCCCATATTTTTATTCCTAATTATGCATCTATTTGTTACAAACGTTTTACACCTGAAAGCTCAGGATCCAAGTAATAGCAGAAATAGTTTTGGGCAAAGGATCAACAATCATGCCAGACAATGCCAAAGTCAGTGTCTCCTTTGAGTCTCGGCGTTGTGTAAGTGGGTGGATCAGGCTGCTTGGCAATTCAGCTCTCTTCCAGGAGAGCGGCTCTCTAACCCCCCCCACCCCCACCCCCCACCCCATCTGAGGACTGCCAGGTTTGTTTTCAGCCGGCAAATAACTTGTGTGCCCAGGTAGATTGGCCGGATATTGAGACTCCCGGTTTTATCTTCTAGTTAGTAGCTCTACTCTTCAGTTCTCTGTTAACTGACTCCTTCCTTCCTTCCTCTCCCTTTTCCCATTTTCCTTCCTTCCTTCCTTCCTTCCTTCCTTCCTTCCTTCCTTCCTTCCTTCCTTCCTTCCTTCCTCTCCCTTTTCCCATTTTCCTTCCTTCCTTCCTTCCTTCCTTCCTTCCTTCCTTCCTTCCTTCCTCTCCCTTTTCCCATTTTCCTTCCTTCCTTCCTTCCTTCCTTCCTTCCTTCCTTCCTTCCTCTCCCTTTTCCCATTTTCCTTCCTTCCTTCCTTCCTTCTTTCCTTCCTTCTTTCCTTCCTTCCTTCCTTCCTTCCTTCCTTCCTTCCTTCCTCTCCCTTTTCCCATTTTCCTTCCTTCCTTCCTTCCTTCTTTCCTTCCTTCCTTCTTTCCTTCCTTCCTTCCTTCCTTCCTTCCTCTCCCTTTTCCCATTTTCCTTCCTTCCTTCCTTCCTTCCTTCCTTCCTTCCTTCCTCTCCCTTTTCCCATTTTCCTTCCTTCCTTCCTTCCTTCTTTCCTTCCTTCTTTCCTTCCTTCCTTCCTTCCTTCCTCTCCCTTTTCCCATTTTCCTTCCTTCCTTCCTTCTTTCCTTCCTTCTTTCCTTCCTTCCTTCCTTCCTTCCTTCCTTCCTTCCTTCCTCTCCCTTTTCCCATTTTCCTTCCTTCCTTCCTTCCTTCCTTCCTTCTTTCCTTCCTTCTTTCCTTCCTTCCTTCCTTCCTTCCTTCCTTCCTTCCTCTCCCTTTTCCCATTTTCCTTCCTTCCTTCCTTCCTTCCTTCCTTCCTTCCTTCCTTCCTCTCCCTTTTCCCATTTTCCTTCCTTCCTTCCTTCCTTCTTTCCTTCCTTCTTTCCTTCCTTCCTTCCTTCCTTCCTTCCTTCCTTCCTTCCTCTCCCTTTTCCCATTTTCCTTCCTTCCTTCCTTCCTTCCTTCCTTCCTTCCTTTCCCTTTTCCCATTTTTTCTTCTTTCCTTCCTTCCTTCCTCCCTCCCTCTCTCTCCCTTTTCCCACTTTTCCTTCCTCCCTTCCTTCCTTCCTTCCTTCCTTCCTTCCTTCCTTCCTCTCCCTTTTCCCATTTTCCTTCCTTCCTTCCTTCCTTCCTTCCTTCCTTCCTTCCTTCCTCTCCCTTTTCCCATTTTCCTTCCTTCCTTCCTTCCTTCCTTCCTTCCTTCCTCTCCCTTTTCCCATTTTCCTTCCTTCCTTCCTTCTTTCCTTCCTTCTTTCCTTCCTTCCTTCCTTCCTTCCTTCCTTCCTTCCTTCCTTCCTCTCCCTTTTCCCATTTTCCTTCCTTCCTTCCTTCCTTCCTTCTTTCCTTCCTTCCTTCCTTCCTTCCTTCCTCTCCCTTTTCCCATTTTCCTTCCTTCCTTCCTTCCTTCCTTCCTTCCTTCCTTCCTTCCTTCCTTCCTTCCTTCCTCTCCCCTTTCCCCTTTTCCTTCCTTCCTTCCTTCTTTCCTTCCTTCCTTCCTTCCTTCCTTCCTTCCTTCCTTCCTCTCCCTTTTCCCATTTCCCCATCCATCCATTTCCAACTCCTTTCTTTCCCGCCCTGTCAAGATCTAACTCTTGCCTTCTTCAGGCGGGCTTTTCTCCTCCAGAGTCCCGCCAGTTTCTCCAGGAACTTCCCAGGTTCTGAAAGAGGACCCTCCCCTCCGACAGACCCCTCCTCTGATGACCTTACCCCAGAGGCTCTGGCCCAGGGCTCCCTGACGCAGCTCCTAGGAGGCTTCCCGGCTGTTGCCTTCCCTCTGTCCCGTTTGGCTTTGGCCCTTGGGGGTCCTCCCCTCTTCCCGGGGCTCCTTGGAGGGGGAAAGAGGAGGGGCCGGAGGGCCAGGGGCTTTGGGGCAACAGAGAGGGCTGTTGTTACAGGCTGCAGTTGCTGGAGTCTATTTTTAAGCTGTCGCCAAGTGTTCTGTGTGTGTGGAGGGTCCTGTTCATCTGCGGTGGCTCTTCCCAGGGCCCTTCGCCTGCTCTCTAGGGAAGCCACCCTTCATCCCTTTGAGTTGGCTTTCCAAGGCTTGCTGGCAGCTCCCTGGCTTGCCTTCCCTTTCCCTTTGAGCCAGAGGGTTTGCTGGGCTCCTCAGCTGACCCCACCAGCCGTGGAAACCCCACTGCAGCTGAGGGCCGGGGGGTCTACAGCAGCCACGGAGCCTGGCAGCATCTCTCCTCCGGGGCAGATTTTGTTGAACGGCAACAGGGCTGGGATGAAGAGGCCCACAGCTCCCGAAGGCCTCTGCTTTCACATCGTGAGGCTCGTCCATAGGAAACGGTGCAGATTGTTTCCTGCAACTTTCAGTCAAAGCATTGTGGGGGGGGGGGGGGGCTCCCTTTGAGGAAAAGCCATGCAGGGACCCACAGCTGGGTCTTCCGTCAGTCAAACGTGCGTGCATCAGGCTGGCACAGATCGGCCACCATCCAGGCTGTATTGCCTGCCCTAGTGGTGTATTCTGAGTACACAACAAGGTGCAGAATTCTGCAGAAAGCCTTGGGTGGGATCCAGCAGGTCACCTTTCCTAGGTGGGATCTGCCTTCTCCTGTTGGAATCCCCCCTTTATTTCCAGCGGGAGGCTTCCTCGGGGGCTCCTCTCCTTTAGAACAGCCCCCAGGAGGGCTCCAGCTCAGAGTCTTTTTGCAGGACCAATTTTGGGTGTAGCTGCTGGTGCTGGGAATGGCTCAGTCATATCATTTGTCCTAAATGCCATCTTCATTCTTTTTTTTTAATTCTTTTTTTTTAAATTAAATTTATACCCCGCCCTTCTCCTTGTTAGGACCCAGGGCGGCGCACAGGCATTATTAAAACCACAAAATACAATAAATATCAGTTAAAATATATTAAATTAGTTAACCCGTGCTAAAACCCATGTTAAAACCTTCCCAAATTATAATTTATATTTTAAAAAGTCAGAAACGGGGGGCTATCCTAGGCCGGCTTGCTGAAATAAATACGTCTTAAGACGTTGGCGGAAGAGGCGGAGGTCCGAGATAGTGCGAAGGTCGGGGGGTAGGTCATTCCAGAGGACCGGGCCTGCCACAAAGAAGGCCCTTCCCCTGGGTGTCGCCAACCGGCATTGCCCCGCTGACGGCACCCGGAGAAGACCCTCTCTGTGGGAGCGGATCGGACGAAGGGATGTATGGGGCAGGAGGCGGTCTCGTATATAGCTAGGCCCCGAGCCATGGAGCAATTTAAAGATGGTCGTCAGCACCTTGAAGCGCACTCGAAAGGCCACAGGCAGCCAGTGCAGCTCGCGCAGGAGAGGTGTTACGTGCATTTGCCTTGAGGCACCCATAATCACCCGCGCGGCCGCATTCTGTACTAACTGTAGCTTTCGAGTGCACCTCAAGGGGAGCCCCATGTAGAGAGCGTTACAGTAATCCAGCCGGGATGTCACAAGCGCTTGAGTGACTGTGCGAAGGGCTCCCCGGTCCAGTAAGGGGCGCAACTGGCGTATCAGGCGTACCTGATAGAACGCCCCCCTGGCCACAGCCGTCACATGGTCCTCCATGGACAGCCGGGAATCCAGGAGGACGCCCAAGTTGCGCGCCCTCTCCACAGGGGCCAGTTGTTCGCCCCCAATGGCCAGTGTTGGACTTATCTGGCTGAACCGGGGTGCCGGAAACCACAGCCACTCGGTCTTGGACGGGTTGAGTTTGAGTTTGTTACTACCCATCCAGATCCGTACGGCCTCCAGACACTGGGACAGCACCTCGACGGCATCGTTGGGGTGGTTTGGGGTGGATATGTACAACTGAGTGTCATCAGCGTACAGATGGTATTCCACCCCAAAACCACGGATGATCTCGCCCAGCGGCTTCATGTAGGTGTTAAACAGGAGTGGCGAGAGGACCGACCCCTGAGGGACCCCACATGTGAGTGGCCTCGGGGACGACCTCTGCCCTCCTGCCAACACCCATTGCGACCGACCAGAGAGGTAGGACGAGAACCACCGTAAGACGGTGCCTCTCAGCCCCAACCCCCCCAATCGGTGCAATAAGATACCATGGTCGATGGTATCAAAAGCCGCTGAGAGGTCTAATAGGACAAGGATAGAGGAACAACCTCTATCCCGTGCCCTCCAGAGATCATCCACCAACGCGACCAATGCCGTTTCGGTGCTGTGACCGGGCCGGAAGCCGGACTGGCGCGGGTCTAGATAATCAACTTCCTCCAGATGTCGGGGAAACTGTTGGGCCACCACACTCTCAACAACCTTCACTAAAAAGTGAAGGTTGGAGACGGGACGATAGTTCTCTAATAAAGCTGGATCCAGGGATGGTTTCTTGAGGAGGGGCCTCACCACCGCCTCTTTCAAAACGGTAGGCAAGTACCCCTCACTCAGCGATGAATTCACAATGCCCTGGAGCCAGCCTCGTGTCACCTCCCAGGATGCCAGTACAAGCCAGGAGGGACACGGGTCCAATAAACATGTGGTGGCTCTAAGGTTCCCCCGCAACCTGTCCATATCCTCGGTAGTGACAAAGTCGAACTCCTCCCAAGGTGTAATCTCAAGACCAGCGCTGGACGCCTCGACTGGACCACAAGTGGAGGGCAACTCGTTCCGAATCTGAGTGATTTTGTCCTGCAGAAATACTCCAAATTCCTCTGCTCGACCCTGCAGAGTGGCTTCCCGCGGCCTCAGATGGAGGAGGGAGCGGGTGACCCCAAACAGGGCGGCAGGGCGGTTTTCCGCGGACGCAATAAGAGTGGCGCAATACTCACGTTTGGCCACTCTTAGCGCCACTAAGTAAGTCCTAATATGGTCTCTCACTAGTGTTCGGTCAGCTTCGGATCGAGAAGATCTCCACCTACTCTCTAGGCGTCTCTTGCGGCGTTTCATCTCCCGAAGCTCCTCGGTAAACCAAGGAGCCTGGGTGACTTGGCGCCGCATGAGAGGCCGCAAGGGCGCGACTCGGTCCAAGGCCCCCGTGGCCGCACTATACCATGTGGCCACTAGATCCTCAGTCGAGCCGCGGGGCAGGGACACAGGTACTGGCCCAAGCTCCCTCTGGAACCTTTCTGGGTCCATCAGGTGCCTGGGGCGGAACCAACTCGGTGTCTCCGGTTCCGCCTCCCCGCGGTGGGGTGTGACGGTTAGAAAGTCTATCCGAAGGAGAGAGTGATCTGTCCATGACAAGGGTAAGATGACTAAATCCCCTGTTCCGAGATCACTAATCCAGTGTCCAGAGACAAAAATCAGATCCAGCGTGTGTCCTCCCTCGTGAGTGGGGCCCTGAACTACTTGGGTCAGGTCCATGGCCGTCATGGAAGCCATGAACTCCCGAGCTGCCTCGGATGTTTCGCCCGCCGACGGCAGGTTAAAGTCCCCCATGACTATAAGTCTGGGGGTCTCCACCGCCATCGCGGCGATCGCCTCGGGTAGCTCGGGCAGGGCTGCTGTTACATAGCGGGGAGCCAGGTATACAACTAGCAATTGTTTCATAGCGGGGAGCCAGGTATACAACTAACACAATTCCTTGTGTTGTCACTGTGGAGCCGCTTGCATTGAGTGTTAAGTGAGTCCCCCAGATACGTCTCTCATTCTCCTTACCCATCAATCACCCTTTGTGATTGACAGGTGTGGCATTGACTTTTCAAGCCCCTTTTTTGCCCTCCCAGGCTCCGTCTGCTGCCCGATTTTGTCTTGTCATCACATAGACCAGGGATGTCCAAACTTGGGAACTTTAAGACTTGTGGACTTCAACTCCCAGAATTCCCCAGCCAGCTATGCTGGCTGGGGAATTCTGGGAGTTGAAGTCCACAAGTCTTAAAGTTCCCAAGTTTGGACATCCCTGACATAGACGCTGCTTCTTTTTTCCTGATCTTTCTTCAGCCCAGTCCCGGCCCCTAAGTCTGCCACAACCCCAGAATGCAGAGTCTGCTCGCCTCTCTTGAGCCGAAGCCCTTGGCTGCCTTCCTGGGCATTGCTAGGCCTGGCCCAGACTTTTCCCTGCCCCACACAGTGACCCTTCCTGCATGGCTGATCCATCTCTGTGGTCCTCAGCTCTGCAGTGGGTGAGTCGCCTCTGCCTTTCTTACTAGGCTGCCATCCCCAAATGTCTCTCTTGGGCCTCCTGCCAAAGGTCACCTTTGGTGCAGGGCGGCAGCGCCTGGACTCTAATGGTAGATGACCCAAATATGTCAGATTATTTAGGCTTCTCTTTCTCCCCTTCGGTTCTTTCTCTAGCTTAAAAGACCCCTGCACAACGGTTGCGTTACATAAATCATAATGCCAACCACCTGATAGCCATTAGAAAGGACCTTCTCATTAGGGGGAAATAGGAAGAGAGAGGAGAATTAGGTACGTTCCCTGCTTTGAGTTATTTACAATCATCATCTATATAAATAAAAATGTAACAAGAGTTTGTCCAAAACTGCTACTCTCCGAAAGTCCTGCACCGATCGCTTCCAAATTTTCACACAACGTTCCTTTGAAATACAGCACCAATGATAAATATATATAGATTGTGTAGATACCACACCTGTGCCAGGTACACGCAACAGAAATGTAAAAAATTGTTTTAAAAAAGGTAGGTAGATGGATACAGAGACAGCAGTGGGCCACAGGTGTTATGTCATCCTTTATGACATAAAATACTCTGTCCATAAGATTCAAGGAGAAATACAGTAGGTAGGTAGGTAGGCAGCTATAGGGATAGAGAGGGAGGGAGAAATGCAGTAGGTAGGTAGGTAGGTCGAGGGAGGGAGGGAGGGAGGGAGAAATGCGATAGGTAGGTAGGTAGGTAGAGGGATAGAGAGAGAGGGAGAAATACAGTAGGAAGGTAGGTAGAGGGAGAGAGGGAGAAAGGGAGTAGGTAGGGAGGGAGGTAGAGGGAGGGAGGGAGAAATGCGGTAGGTAGGTAGGTAGGTAGGCAGCTATAGGGATAGAGAGAGGGAGGGAGAAATGAGGTAGGTAGGTAGGTAGAGGGATAGAGAGAGAGGGAGAAATACAGTAGGAAGGTAGGTAGAGGGAGAGAGGGAGAAAGGGAGTAGGTAGGTAGGTTGGGGGGTTATACGGTGGTTGTGTGTACGTGTTTGTGTGTGCAGCTGTAGATTACACACAGATTGGTTGGCCATTTAACCAGACTGGGCCACAGCAACGCGTGGCCAGGAACGGCTAGTAGAGTAATAAATATATAGTTCCAATGAGGGAGAATCTGCCATCTCCCAAGGCAGCCATTAACCCTTGTGAAGTCTCCGTTCCTGAACTTTTGGTCCCTCGTTGAGCCTTCCTGAACAATGCGGAGAATATCATCCAGCAGATCTAAGGAGAAGGAAAAACAGAATGTATTAAAATGTATAGGGCCAGGTTATTTGTGGAACTGCCTCTCCCTGAGGCTATCTGCTCATCCTGCTAACTTAGATAGGTAGGTGGTAGAGGTGTCCAAACTTGGGAACTTTAAGACTTGTGGACTTCAACTCCCAGAATTCCCCAGCCAGCAAGTTTGGACACCCCTGCAGTAAAGGGTCCCTGTGGCTAGCTGAAGGGGTCTGGCAGGGCCTTTGCTGATTAACCGATGTTATGAAAAGGCCTGTTTTCATGAGCTGCAGCTTCCTTCTTCAGGGGCAGCTTACCAAAGAGAATGTGTGAGTTATGACTGATGTTTTCCTAACACTGCTCACGTCATAGTGAATCAGTGCGCCTTGAGTAAGTGGTTCTGCTCTTGAATTATTCTTACTCTTCCACGTATGCAGTAAAGAGTATTTCTCTCTCTGTGACTAGTTTAGGCTGAAGGGTTGGGGATTTAGGACGGTGGGAAAGCCCAAAGCGGAAGAGCCTGTAAGCCACTTTTAAATATCAATACGGTAAATGTAATATGCTTACCCTGGGTTGGAGAACATTTAACTTGGATGAGATTTAATCAGAGTAACTGAGTGGTGTTTATTTTAAACTACGGCTAATGAGGAAACTAGGATTTGCTCGTGCATGACTCGAAGAATCTCTTCTGAAATCGCACTTCTCTGGTTGCTGGCTCATTTTCTGCAAGGCGCTGTGAGAAAGACCTTGAGAAGCTGGGCCAAGAAGGAAGGGAAAGATAAGAGGCAGCTGGGCAATGGGTGGGGTGGGGGGGGCTCGGGAGGGAGGCTCCCTAGGTTCTCGGGCTGCCAAGAGGACGGTGGGAGAATTGTACTTTTGCATCTCACATCTCACATTCAAGATGCTGTTCATTTATTTAGCCTTACATTAAAGCATCAATTAACTCTCCTGGTGGTGTTTCCTGTCTGGTCTGGAAACCCGACCTTTGCTCTTAGGGGGCTTTCCAGAGTACAGCCTCAACCTTGTCATTTGGGGAGGGGGAAATCTGGCGGATGAAAGCTTTTCAGAAGACAGGGGCAGTCGCCGGTATTTCCAATACACGATTTACAGTTGCAGTTTGCTCGTTGGCTTTCGTTAGTTCAACGCAAGGTTGGAGGAATAACAAAGGTTTGAACACTTTGTTTGTTTACGTCTCACCTTTAAGGCAAGCAGTGGGAAAACCAGCCCTCTCTTAGGCCCGGGAAGCTGGCTGGGTGCCAGTCACTGTCTCTCAGCCCTAGGAAGAAGGCATTGGCATGCTACTTGTGCAAAAGATTGCCAAGCTTCTCCCCTGGGCCCCTCTGGAGAAAGTGGTGTCGCATTGTCTGTCTTTCTCATCTGCTGGAATGAGGCCAATTGCAGGAACAGGTGGCCTATTTTGCTACCAGTTGGGAGGCTGTAGAAATGGAATAAATAGATCCATGAAGGTCCCACTCTGGAATCCTTTACAACAGAGGTCTCCAACCTTGTCAACTGGAAGCTACTTAACTCTCATCAGCTAGCCTAGTCTATCCTAGTCTCCCTGATTTATTTATTGATCAGCTCAAAAAACCTAACACACATATAAAAAAGTACTACTACTAATAATAATCTTTATTGTCATTGTAAAATTAACACAACGGAACTCATGGCTTTCTGTCTAGATGGTCTCTGGTGATGAGCCGAAAGGCAGAAAAGGAAACAGTATGCTTCCTCCCTTAATTGGGGCTTACCAGGGTGTTGTGACACAAGTATATACTTATCCTCCTGACTCAGCTGATCAGGATAAGAACCAGTAGTCTAGTGGCAATTACAACTGCCTCACATGCAATACTTCCCTGGTTCGAATCCCAGTAAGGGTATGGCTAGCTGATGAGAGCTAAATAGCTCGGAATAGATCTCTCCTAGTCTCCCTGATTTATTTATTGATCAGCTCAAAAACCTAACATACATATATATACATATATATATATATATAATTTTTTAAAAGTATTTCCTTTATTCTTCCATTATTATTATTATAATTAATTGCTTTACCAATAAAAAAAACATTTACCAATTATTATCCAACTTCCCCTCAAGGCTTGCCTGTTGAGCAGCTGACTGGGAAGAGACTTGGGAGCCATTGCAAATCCCGTGAATTGAAGCGCTCGAATTGCTCTCCAGAATCAGGATGATCATCTTCTTCTTCCTGACTGGCTGAAGGCTCCGAGAGAAAAAGCGCTTCATTTCCAAAAGTCTTTCTCTTGGCAGTGACAAAAGGGTGAGTCAGAAGAGGTTCCACCTTCAGCTGAGGATTTCTCTTTTGCCAGCAGCTCCGCAAAAGTGCACAAAACCAGCTGGCGGGCGAAGACGGCGGGCCACCTTGGCAGCCACGGTAACCCTGGACCGGTAGCTGCAGCGTCCCAGAGCGGAAGACAAGAGGAAGGATGGAGAATACAGGTACTGAGATGCGACCTTCTCAAACTTTTGAGGTTGCTGCTGGAGGTTCTGGGGGCAGAAACGGAACCCCGCTCTGTAGCATCTCCAGAGGGCTGAGACTAATTGGACCCTTGGAGACCTTTGGAGCCGCTCAGGACCAGCCTGGCTTTGGCCACAGAGAGGTTCTAAGGGCGGGGAGGATCTTGTGGCCCCGAGTTTCATGCTTCAGAAGCATCCTTCCAAGAGGGTTCCAAACTTGGGGACTTTACGACTGGTGGACTTCAACTCCCATGCTGGCTGGGGAATTCTGGGAGCTGAAGTCCTTCAGACTTAAAGTTGCAAAGGTCGGAGACCCCTGCCTTAATCCCCATTATCCTCCCCGAATGGGGCCTTCAAGCTGCCTTGGCAAGACTGGGTGGCCCCGGGGAGATTCTTGAGATCCCCTGTTGGAGGAGAGCCACCTTGGCCTGCCGCGCCCTGCTGAGTTTGGTAAATAAAAAGGAACGAAATCGGGTTCGGTTCTTCTCCTTGTAAACACGTTGTTACCCAAGTGGGCTACCTAGAAAAAAGGGGCAGCGTTTCAGTTGTGTGGCTTGGTTTTCTTCACCTCCCTCTGGAGTCTGTGGAGGCCGAGGAGACGGGCCGGAAGGGCAGCTGTCAGGCAGGCTTGGATGGGTGGCATGGGGGACCCTCTGCCCTCCCAGCCTCCTCCCTCCCCAGGGCTCCCTGGGAAAGCAGTGCCAACCCTTCTGGCTCCTGGATAGAGATGCCAGCCGGAGGGTCCTCCCCCTCACCTTCCTGCCCACCGCTCTGGCAGGATCCCTGCTGCTCCCAGCCCTGGTTTCCTCTCTCGCGGCCGGTGGGGTCTTCTTGCTCACTTGCTTGTTTCTCAGGGAGAAGCCAGGCAGGGAGGTCTGCAGGTTGCTTCTTGCTCTGCTCTTCGGAGCCGGCTTGAGCTTGTCAAGGCCTATCGGAGGAGGAGAAGGAGGAGGAGGCGGCAGCCCCGAGTTGGTTCTGGCTGGCAGGCTGCAACAAGCCTCTTTCCCCCCACTCTGGGGCTTCGCAGCCAGCGAGCCAGTGAAGGGAGCCCTCGGTGCGCAGAGACGTCTTCTGAAAGCAGGCTGGGCATCGGAGGCTCTGGAGAGGATGGGGAAGCCCGGCAGGAAGCAGCTCTAGGGAGCAGAGGGCCGGGGAAGACTTAGGGAGGAACGGAGATCTGTGAGTGCCGTCGCCGCTCCAATCAGCTGGGCCTGGCGTGGTTTTTTTCCCCCCTTGGCCGGAGAGGTTGCCAGGAGGCAGGCGGAGGCGGTTCAGAGGCTGGAAGCCCCTGCCTCATCTGGGTATTCATTGAGGTGGGGTCCTCGCGCAGCAAAAAACCAGGATGGCTGCTTGTCTTCCTCCAGCACTTTCAAGCTCCCTGTGATGCAGGTGGGATTTCTGCGCAATTCCGTGGCTTGCGCAGAGGGCCTGCGGTGGGCCTGTGGCTGATGCCCCTGCCGTTCTGCTGTCAGAGGGCTCATTTGGGGGGGGAGGGAGGGGTACGTCATCTGCCTCAGGCAGTGAGAACTTGAAAGACTCCCCAGCCTTTGCGGGAAACACCTGGACGGTTCCTCTTAACAAGGAGCTGGGGTGGGGGAAGCCTGAAGTGGGGTGGGGGTGGGGGAATTGACACCTGCTGCTTGACATGTGCCTGGCCGTGCGGTTGTGAGCCCCCTGCTCTTCTCCTTCTAGTAAAATCACCTGGGTGTGACATTTATAAGGAGGGCATGGATAATTGGAAGCAAGGCTCACAAGTAAGTGGTGAGGAATGGGGAAGGACAGGATTTACATTCTCGGGGGTTCTTAATGCAGCAGTGAGAACTTGACTTCCGAAAGGCTTCCTTTTAGCCAGTGGAGAGCCGCTTACTGCTATTTTACACCAGGAGTTGGAAGAGTAGAAATCCAGAAGGCCCTTTGGATCTACGCCTTGCTTGGATAGAAATCCAGAAGGCCCTTTGGATCTACGCCTTGCTTGGATAGAAATCCAGAAGGCCCTTTGGATCTACGCCTTGCTTGGATAGAAATCCAGAAGGCCCTTTGGATCTACGCCTTGCTTGGATAGAAATCCAGAAGGCCCTTTGGATCTACGCCTTGCTTGGATAGAAATCCAGAAGGCCCTTTGGATCTACGCCTTGCTTGGATAGAAATCCAGAAGGCCCTTTGGATCTACGCCTTGCTTGGATAGAAATTCAGAAGGCCCTTTGGATCTACGCCTTGCTTGGATAGAAATCCAGAAGGCCCTTTGGATCTACGCCTTGCTTGGATAGAAACCCAGAAGGCCCTTTGGATCTACGCCTTGCTTGGATAGCAGAATGTAAGTTCCCACGGTCCCAGATCCGGTGAAGTGCTCAGGAGGTTTCTAGTTCTCTCTGGACGCTGCAGCTGTGTTGGGAGCCAGGAGGGAGGGCTGGGGGCTCTCTTGTCCATCGGCTGCACGGAGGGTGTAGGAGGGAAGCAACGAAGGACGAGTGAATTTCGCTGCTTATCGGGTTTCTACTTGTATGGCTGTGGTTGTATCTCGAGCTGTAGGTAGGCAACTTTGGAAGACGGGTGGAGGCTAAAGGTAAATTGAATTGTGGCTAGCATGAAAGGGATGTTGATTCTATCATCATACATATCTAAAATACATTGACATTTCAAACTTGCCTTAAACAAGTACATTGGGGGGGGAGGGAAATGGATGGCCTCTCCCTCCTCCTCTTCCTCCTCTGGACTGACATGGCTTCCAGTGGGCAGCTTGACAGACAATTGATGGCTTCCCAAGAACCTTTTCCCTCTGTGTTCTTCCCCCTCCTCCACCCTGGCCCCTTTTCCTGGGGTCTCTGGGAATTAGTTCCCCACTTGCAAGAGGCAACTTTGTTGGAAAAGCAACGTCACTTTCACTTCTTCTGGGGCAGCAAATTTTAGAAGTTCAAAGCCCTCCCCGCCTGCCCCTCCCCCCTTCCCTTCCCTTCCCTTCCTGTCCAATGGACTTTTCTGCAGTTTAGCTGATTTTATTTTATTTATTTATTTAATTTTTTATACCGCCCTACTCCGGAAGGACTCACAGCCAAAATAAAACACAGATATATAAAAGTTAAAAACAATTTTAAAAACATATTAAATAATTTGGCTTCTCATAAGATTAAAAACCAACAAACCCCAATTAAGATTAATAAAATTCGTATTTACGCCAGCCCGGCTTGTTGGAAAAAGAAAAGTTTTGAGAGCACGGCGGAAGGTGCGTAGGTCAGGGCTAGTTCTTAACTCCGGGGGCCATTCGTTCCAGAGGACAGGGGCTCCCACAGAGAAGGCTCTCCCCCTGGGTGTCGCCAGTCGACATTGTCTAGCTGATGGCACCATGAGGAGACCCTCTCTAGGGGAGCGTAGGGGCCGGTGGGAGGCTCTCGGTGGCAGAAGGCGATCTCGTAGGTACCCAGGTCCTAAGATTTTAATCCTGAACTTCACAAATGAGCAGAGTCCGTTATAAGTTCGGGTTGCTTAAGTAATCCTAATTGTCTTTCCTGCTGGCTGCACAAAAGGCAGGGGGAAAAATGGGTTTTTTTTGTCGGATTGGGACCTTTGGAGGGAAGCCTTGCCAAGAGGCTCCCATGGTCCTCAAAGTCAACCACAGCCTCTTCCTGCAGAAAGAGACCCTGATCCTTCTCCCCCCCCCACCCCCCAAGGACCAGGGCCCCCAGTCCATTGGCAGTGCAGGGAGCTCAGGGGCCCTAAACCTTCTCCTGCCTCTGGCGCTTCAGAGAGCCAGGGAGAATTGGGAGCAGTTTGAAGCCCTGTTTTCCGGACACCCCCACCTTCCTTCATTTCAGGGGAGCCCCTGGAACTGATTGGGATCCACAGAAGAAGGGTTGGGATGCACAGCCAGGCTAAATCCTGGGGTGGCAGGGAGGCGTCGTGACCTCTCCTGCTCCGCCCACTGGTTTTAGCCCTGGGAGAGGATTTCTGGGTTGCTCCCCATTTGGCTGTTGGTCAGAGAGGCGATCGGCCGTTCTCATCTTATTTATCTCAAATCCCCACTAAGACACTCTAGGGCAGCGTTTCTCGACCTCGGGCTACCTGAAGATGCGTGGACTTCAACTCCCAGAATTCCCCCAGCCAGCCTAAGCCAAACTTGGGAACTTGAAGACTTGTGGACTTCAACTCCCAGAATTCCTCCAGCCAGCTTATGGTTGAAGTCCATAAGTCTTCCAACTGCTCTGCTGGCTGGGGGATTCTGGGAGTTGAAGTCCACGCATCTTCAGGTAGCCCAAGGTTGAGAAACGCTGCTCTAGGGCTTTTTGTGTCTTAAAGTCTAGAATTCTGCTTTAGTGTGTTCTCTCTCTCTCTCTCTCTCTCTCTCTCACACACACACACACACACACACACACTCTTTTGGGGACAGTGCTGGGGGCTAGGAGGGCTTACCTCCACTCGTGGTAGTGTTGTGTGTCCCACTGCAGGGAATCCGTTGGGGAGTTTGAGGAAAGCTTTTGTCTCCTGCCTTATTTTACGTCCCTCTCCGATTACGCTGCTGCGTTTGGAAAGTTGTCTTTTTGCACTCTTGATTAATCAGGAAGCCCGCGTCCTTCTTCAAAGGAATGGTGGTTTGATAAGAGGTTGAACCCTTCACGTTTCTCTCCAACACACAATTGGTGGCTACAAATTGGAGGAGCTACGTTGATTGTGAAAGACAAACAGGAAATGTTGACCCAGAAATGGCTAAATTAAGGATAAGATTCAAATTCTCTTAGTTCCACTTTGAATTCGAGATTTAATTTGAAAAAAATATGGATTGATCTGGTGGAAGACAAGGAAGTTCAGGGAAGGGGCCACTTCACTGCCTTTGATGGGAAGCCGTTTGGCCAAAGGTTCCTCCTGGCTTCTCCCCACGGAAAGTCCGTCTCCTCCTGGAGGGAAAGGCCAGGATTCCCTGCCCATCGCCATGTGCACCTGCCAGGTGGGAACTGCTCCCTCCTGGGGTGGAAGGGAGGTGAAAAGCTCAGTTGGATTTTGAGAATGTAGATGGTCAGAAAAGCTGGAATCGGCCACTGGCAGCACCTCAGGCAACGAGATAAATGTAATCACGGGAAGTGTTAATACCACTTTATAAGGCCTTGGGAAGGCCACACTTGGAATACGGCATCCAGTTTTGGTCGGCAAGATGTAGAAAAGACGTGGAGACTCTGGAAAGAGTGCAGAGAAGAGCAACAAAGAGGATTAGGGGACTGGAGGCTGAAACATATGAAGAACGGTTCCAGGAACTGGGTTTGTCTAGTTTAATGAAAAGAAGGACTTAGGGGAGACATGATAGCAGTGTTTCGATATCTCAGGGGTTGCCCCAAAGAAGAGGGAGTCAAACTATTCTCCAAGGCACCTGAGGGCAGAACAAGAAGCAATGGGTGGAAAATAATCAAGGAGAGAAGCAACTTAGAACTGAGGAGGAATTTCCTGGCAGTTAAAACAATGAATCAGTGGAACAGAAGTTGCCTCCAGAAATTGTGAAGGCCCCAACACTGCAGGTCTTTAAGAAGAGGTTGGATAGCCATTTGTCTGAAACAGTATAGGGCTTCCTGCCTAGGCAGGGGGTTGGACTAGATGACCTCCAAGGTCCCTTCCATTGTATTGTATTGTATTGTAATCCTTTTTTCAGTTCCCTCCATTGGTTCCAGGCAGGGGGGGCCCTTCCTGGCTCAGGTGGGTCAGGCAGCTCAACCCCCCCCCCCAAAAAAAAATCTCCTGGCAGCAGCAAGCAAATCCCTCTTGTCCTCTAGGAGGGGGCTGTCGTTGCTCTCTGTCCGTCCCCCCCCCCCCGCCAGAGGACCTCCTGCCTGGGCCCTTGTTGTGCACCGAGGGCCGCTTTCTGCCTGCTGCCTTCCCTGGCTGCCGCTCTGCTCAATGTCCCTCTTTTCTGGCAGGAGGAAGAGTCTTTGGGGGGAAGCGGGGCAGCTTCCCGGGGGGCCCCCATCGCCTCCCGGTGGTGCAGAAGCTGGTGGAGTCCCGCGCTCAGCTGCAGGAGGAGAAGCTGCAGCTGCAGCAACAGTTGCGGTTGCTGCAGGAGAAGCTGGCCCTGCGAGAGAGCAGCCCCGTCCCCCAGGCTGCGCAGCTGCACAACAAGGTACCTTCCCTTTCAGAGGAGAAATCCAGGCGGCTTTGGTGCCCTTTGCTGGCATCCCTGGCCAGCCCTCCTTTCTCCCCCCCCCCTCTGCCCCCCTCTGCATCCCCCGTGGCTGGAGAGGAGCAGAGGAGTCTTGCCTCCCACCCTTCTGCCCCATCCTAGTCTCATCCTAGTATCTCCTGCGCCCTCCTCCTCCTCCTCCTCCTCTGTGGCTCAGCATCACTCGGATGCTCGTACGAGCCGAATGCCAAGGCCCAAAGGCTGTGTTTGTACCATACGCTTAATCACCGTGACCAAAGGCGAAACACCTGCATTTGTGTAATGCGCTGAGCTTGTTTCATTTTAACATGGGCCAATGTGTCTCTGTGCCCTGGCATACTATCCAAAACCTCACTGAAAACAGCCTGCCTGCGTGCATAAATCTACATAAATAAAAATGTCACAAGAGTTTGTTCCCAATCTCCGAAAGTCCTGCACCGATCGCTTCCAAATTTTCACACAACGTTCCTTACAAATACGGCACCAATGAGATATATAGATTGTGTAGATGTCACACCTGTGCCAGGTACACACAACGGAAATGTAAAAAAGGTAGGTAGATGGATACAGAAAGAGCAGTGGGCCACAGGTATTATGTCATCATCCTTTATGACATAAAATACTCTGTCCGTAGGTAGGTAGGTAGGTAGGGAGGGAGGGAGGGAGGGAGGGAGAGGGCTAGAGAGAGAGGGAGAAATACAGTAGGTAGGCAGCTATAGGGATAGAGGGAGGGAGAAATGCAATAGGTAGGTAAGTAGGTAGGTATACATACATATACATATAGAAATACAGTAGGTAGGTAGAGGGATAGAGAGGGAGAGGGAGAAATACGGTAGGTAGGTAGGTAGGTAGGTAGGTAGGTAGGTAGGTAGGTAGGTAGGTAGGTAGAGGGAGAAATACAGTAGGTACGTAGGCAGGTAGAGGGGTAGAGAGGGAGGGAGAAATACAGTAGGTTAGGTAGGTAGGTAGGTAGGTAGGTAGGTAGAGGGAGAAATACAGTAGGTAGGTAGGTAGAGGGGTAGAGAGAGGCAGAAATACAGTAGGTAGGTAGGTTGGGGGTTATACGGTGTATGTGTGCAGGTGTAGATCTACACACAGATTAGTTGGCCATTTAACCAGACTGGGCCACAGCAACCCATGGCCAGGAACGGCTAGTAAATACATAAATAAACAAATGCAAGTAAGAAATGAGGGGAAGGTGGGGAGGGACACTAAAACGTGTAGGGAACATTTACACAGAGCTTTTAAAACACCCTGGAACTTTTGTACACCATGTTTCTCGGTGCGCCTTCCTGATTCAGAGAGTGCGAAGTCAGTTTCTGTCTCTTTCCTTCTCCCTCCCTCTCCTCCCCCCTCCCCATCTCCAAAACAATTCCAGCTTGCCCGCCTAAATGTTTAATTGGGTCCCTTTTGGTTAATCTGCAGCAGATAGGAACCTCTGGGCCAGTGATGGGTTCTGGACCCCGGCACAGTTGGTATGTTGCACACAGGGCCGGGCGTCCTAGATGGGCACGCTCGCTGTACACGCATGCACACGCCACCGCCCTGCAACACCCAGCTGGCCGGCGGATGTCACACAGGTGCCACACACTGGGCGCAATGGGCCGATCGCATTATTAAACGGCCATGGAACGCGGGTGGATCAAACGAGCCACCATACCGGTATGGTGGCCGCTTCTTCCAGCTAGAACCGAACTGGAACCCACCACTGCTCTGGACGTGTGTTGAATCCGGTCGCTTTCTGGCCCAGAGAGAGGCACTTGAGTTAGCCCAGTTGCAGCCGTGGCTTGAAGAGAAACGGCCCTTTGGATCTGCAGCTGGGCTGGGTTGCCGGAAATGATCTTAGAAAAGGCCAAAAGGTGAGCCTGCCTTCCCAGTCTCCTTTCGGCCTCCTGCCTTGCCTTTCCCTGGCCAGGTGAAGGAGGCCTGTCATTTCCTGCTCTGGGCCTCACTCTTGGCATGGCGCATTCTCAGTACTTGGATAACTGCTTGTGGGCTTGGCTTGTTCCTTATTGCGCAGGATCTTATGACTCTGCCACAGATGGGAAGATGTGGAAAGATTCTCCCTTTACTCAGTTTCTGGTGAAACCCCAGTCGTGCTTCCCGTTCTTGTAATAAACACGGGAGAGTTGTTCCCACGGCTGACCTCAGAGGGCACGGCGCCCTTTGCCAGGCTGGGGATGCAAGGCGGGCATTTCCACGCGTCCATCCGCGTTTCCTCTTGGCTCACCCAGAAACTGGCAGCTGAAGCCGAAGACGACTTTTGCAAGAGGCTGCCTGACAGAATCCAGTTCATGAGCCGGATGTCTGGGATAAAAAGTTTAGAACAGAGGTTCCCAAACTTGGCAACTTTAAGACTTGTGGACTTCAACTCCCAGAATTCTCCAGCCAGCTCTGCTGGCTGGAGAATTCTGGGAGTTGAAGTCCACAAGTCTTAAAGTTGCCAAGTTTGGGAACTTCTGGTTTAGAAGATTAAAACTGAGCTGTGTTGACTAGGAAGCGCAGAAGTAGAGAACTGGAGCAGAGAGACCAGAGCCAGCCTTCAAACAACCGAGCAACTTGTAAAGCAGAAGTTGACGGCTGGAATTTAACTTCCATGCTCCTTGTGTAATACAGGAATGTTGTATTTTCAGTCTCTCTTTTGTTTTGGCAGACAGAAAGCCTGAAGGACAGACTCCCAAAGCCGGCTCAGGAGATGAATAGGCTTCATTCTACACTGGTGAGTTGCAGAGCTTCTTGCTTGGTTCCCGTCAGGGCCACCAAGGTCTAACAGCGTCAGTTAAATCCCACTTATGCGCACGATGCAGCCTTCAATTGGGGAAGGCGTTCCAGAAGGTCCAGCGTCCAGTAGTTTTCTGAAACTCACTGCAGGGTTGGACTTTGGTAATAGTTTGACAGCCCCAACGGTGGTCGTTAGCCAACTGACCCTTGCATTTGCGTGCACAAAGCTTCCAAAGAGCCATGTGTCTTATGGGAAGTGCAGCAGACTGAATTATACAATACAATAGCAGAGCTGGAAGGGACCTTGGAGGTCATCTAGTCCAACTCCCTGCCTAGGCAGGAAACCCTACACCGTTTCAGACAAATGGCTGTCCAACATCTTCTTGAAGACTTGCAGTGTTGGGGCATTCACAACTTCTGGAGGCAACTTCTGTTCCACTTTTGTTCTCACTGTCAGGAAATTTCTCCTCCGTTCTAAGTTGCTTCTCTCCTTGATTAGTTTCCACCCGTTGCTTCTTGTTCTGCCCTCAGGTGCCTTGGAGAATAGCTTGACTCCCTCTTCTTTGTGGCAGCCTCTGAGATATCGGAACACTGCTATCATGTCTCCCCTGGTCCCTCTTTTCATTAAACTAGATATGTCCAGTTCCAGAATTGCTACCCTTGTGTTATTTCTGGAACTCACAAAAGCTGGTTTGAAACAGCCACGTCCTACTCAGATTTAGACAGCCGTGTGTGCATCAGTGCCAGCCTCTTGCTCCAGCCTTGGTCTTTCAGGGGAGAGCTCCTGTTAGGCCTACCGTTGGCAGATAAGCCCTCTTCCCCCCGTGCCTCATTGGCCCCCGGATCCTTCCTTGTCAGTGGCTTTCCCTTCTTTTCTGTTTTTTAAAGTCTTTTAATTTTTTATACAAAAACAAACATGCAGACATAGCATCCTCATCCATTATGTCTAGCATGCCGTTTGGTTTTTGTGTCTCAATATTCCAATTACATACACAGTCACTAAATATCGATCCAATATAAACAAATGCATCCCTATCCTTATGCATCATATATTCAGTTACAGTTAATATTCCTTCATTTTAGACAGGAGTTATTCCCTTACATCCTTCATTGTCCATTTAATAACAAGATCACTTTACGTATTCACCTATCTCATTCTATTAGTTTTACAATACAAATACGCAGGAGGTTTCCATCCGTTTATAGTTATACATCCTTACTTTCTATTATACATACTATCGCAAATCATCCATCAGATACACATGTTTTCATGGCTTTTTTTAAATAACATTTTTATTTTTAAAACAAACTAAAACAAAACAACACCTATAAAATAATTTCCTCGATTTCATCAAGCATGACGTTGGGTTACAAGTTTTTGTGCATCAGTTTTTACAATTAGAATTAGAATCACATCAAACATAACTAAATACATCGCTATTATTGATCAATGTATTCAAATTACCATTAATCGCCGCCCTGGGTCCGTTTGGAGAAGGGCGGGGTATAAATTCAATAAATAAAATAAAATAAAATAATGTTCCATGGAGTATACAAGATATTTCTGTACTAATTTTCAATTATTACCACAAATAGTTATTAGATATTTCCATTCCATTCAATTATTCATTACATCAATTAACCCATTTGACATATAAAAAAATCTTTCCAGTATCACTACTTAAAGTTATTCATAATGTTCAGATCATCCACGCTTATACGTTAGATTCATTATTATCCTTTCTATATCATATAGTCAAACAGTCTTATTTTATAACAAGAAGCTTTCCCTTCTTGAGCCTTCGGACTACACATCCCATCGTCTACAACTGACAGGACTTTGTTGGCTGGGAGGGAGGGGAATGGTGGGCCACTTGGAGGAAGCTATGAACCGGTGCTGGTCAGGAGAAAACATTTTCTCTCAGGGTTTTTATTGTTATTTTGAAAAGAAGGGCCCAGCTGGAGTGGAGGAGGAATTGCCATGGGGGGAGAGGTTGGTGCCAGCTTTGCGTTGAGCCTCCTCCTGGGGGCAAGTCCCCCGCCTGGAGGACGCTGGTCTGCCTTCGCTGAGCCTGGGAATCATAAGTACAGGAAACCAGAGTCTCTCCCTGCCGCGTGGATGTTAATCCCTGATAATAAAGGCAATGGGGCACACAATGCAACAGTTCATTTGTACAAATTACGAGGGCGTGGGTCAGAAGGAAAAAACAATAATTAAACCCTCCACACACACACAAACATACTCCTCATTGCTGGATCAATTGGGGTTTGTTTACATTGCTGCCTTCATTTGGGTAGGCTCCCTGCCCAACGGATGACACCCACAGGTGTTTGGGTTGCGCTGTCTGAGGCTACAAGTGCTCCACCTAATTTGCTGGGCTTGTTTATGGCGAGTCTTGTCTCCGGTGTGAGTGTGAATCAGCGGAGCCTTTCCTCTTCCCCCTCCCTCCCTCCCTCTGCAGGCCTTTGCTGAGTCCCCTGATGTCTTCCAAAGATTGTCTCAGGATGGCTCCCTTGTGCCCTGGGGACTCCTCTCCGTTCAGCAGGGCACAGGTTGCGCGGGCCTCCCCCTGCCATGATATGCGCGCTCATCCTGCGGGCACACTAAAGAGCAGAAGCCGTGCGTTGAGGTTATAGGGAGCATTGAATTCGGCTTCCCATAGTTTCCGATTGTAACGTTTTTGCCCACTGGGAAATGCATTCATTCGAAAGGAAGGCTGCGTTGAATTTGGATCATGTCGCTATAAAGTTCATTTGGCAGGGGGGGGGGAAATCATGCATAAAAAAGAAAAGGTTACAAGAACATAAACGGAGAGGAAGCTGGAATAGATGGTACTCATGGTATAGTAGGAGACTAATGGATACCAAGGGAATTAACTAGACAGATTACTTAAGGCAGGGGTCTCCAACCTTTGCAACTTTAAGTCTGAAGGACTTCAGCTCCCAGAATTCTCCAGCCAGCTTTCTGGGAGCTGAAGTCCTTCAGACTTAAAGTTGCAAAGGTTGGGGACCCCTGATTTAAGGAACCAATGTAAGGAATAAACAAGATAAGATTATAGCAAATTTGAGATAGAAATCTTTGTATAGTTATAAGCAATAATTGATAAGTTAGACTGGGATGAACTTAATCTTCAATTTAGGGGACTAGATATTTCCCCAGTAGGTTTATGTATGTTTCCCCAGTTACCCTATTTCTGTTGATTGTGTGGCTTTATGCTGTAAATACTAATAAAGATTTAATTTAAAAAAGAAAAGAAATGAAGGCTGCATTCAAAGAAGCAGAAGAGCTCTGGGCTGAATTGCGTCTAAATCTTCATCCATGCCCAGTATTTATCAATAAATTCATCTAGATACAATACAATACAATAGCAGAGTTGGAAGGGACCTTGGAGGTCATCTAGTTCAACCCCCTGCCTAGGCAGGAAGCCCTATCCCGTTTCAACCAAATGGCTCTCCAACATCTTCTTAAAGACTTCCAGGGTTGGGGCATTCACAACTTCTGGAGGCAAGGAGTTCCACTGGTTAATTGTTCTAACTGTCAGGAATATAAGGGATGGAAGGGATGGAAGATCAGATAAGGGATGGAAGTATGTCTTGGACTTAGCCTTTTACTCCAGGAGGTAGCCTGGCCATTGAAAGAGGGAGGGTCCTTGGTCTTCTCTGAGACGTCGCCACTAGCACTGATGAGGTTACCTCCTTTGGGTAACGGAACGTCTGCCAGAACACCAAGGATCCCTCACGTCAACCCTGAGCTACAAATATTCTCTTTTATTGAAAGCCTTGAAGGAGTCAACCTGACCTCTGTCCTTTTCCTGCCTCTTCACAGGGCGGGACGGACCTGGAGAAGCACAGGGACCTCTTGCTTACAGAGAACATGCACTTGAAGCAGGAGCTGAAGCTGTGCGAGGCCCAGCTGCAGGAGCTGAGGAAGCAATCGGCCAGGTGCACCAACTGTGCGCACAGCCAGGTAAGGCCCTGCTCCCCCCGGGTGGCCCCCCTGTGGAGCGGGCCTGTTCCTTAGGGACTTTCCACCTCCCTCTCGCAGGAGAACGCAAAGCTGCAGGAGAAGCTGGCCCAAGTGAAGCAGGAAGCAGAAGACGCGAAGGGACGCCTTTCCGAGTTGGACCTGGAGGTGGAGCAGAAGACCAACCGCCTGGCGGAGGTGGAGCTGCGGCTGAAGGACTCCTTGGCAGAGAGGGCCGAGGAGGAGGAGCGGCTGAGCCGGAGGCTGCGGGACAGCCAGGAGGTGATAGCAAGCCTCAAGGCCCAGCCTCATCAGGTCAAGGTGAGGATGGCCCTGGGCAGCGCCCAGGGGACTGGCGGGCCGCATGGTCCATGGCCACCTCTGCCCCTCTTCCCGGCTCAGCCTGGGCTCTTCTGCTCCCTTTAGTATGTCATCAAAACGATGGAGGTGGAGTCCTCCAAGACCAAGCAAGCCCTCAGCGAAGCCCAGTCACGGAACCAGTACCTGCAGGACCAGGTTGGGATGCAGAGGCAGGTGCTGAAGGAGATGGAGCAGCAGCTGCAGAGCTCCCAGAAGGCGGCGGCCCAGCTCAGGACCCAGGTAGGCCCTCCTGAACACCAAGGTGGGAGGCAGAGGGGCAGAAGGAGGCGAGGCCTTCCGGGGGGGACTCTTGCTCGGAGGACGGAGGTCACCAGTGGTGCTCCTTTCTCTTTGGCCTCAGGGAAGGCCCCGAGTCCAGGTTGTGAATGGTGAGGTTCCACTTCCTCTTTGCTGCTGCAACCCTAATCAGCAGCCCCCCACCCCCCACGCGCGGTGGTTCCTTCCATTCTCAAGTCTAAATCTGGGGTGCCCCAAAGTGCAGACGGTCCTCGGCCTACGGATATTCCTTCAGCGCCCGTTCAAAGTTGTGCAGAACGAATGGGGGTGATGGTCAGGGTTCCCGCCATCCCAGCACCCCTCGCTGTCCCATTGCGAGTTGGGCACACTTGGCAAGCAGCTCAAAAGTACGACTGTTAGCAGCCCTCCGTGATCCCGTGGTCGCCATTTGCAATGTTCCCTGCTGGTTTCCCCAAAGCGTCAGTGGGGAAGCCAGCAGTCGCAAGCCACTGGGGGTAAATCTCCCCACCTCCGCATCCTTCCCACTCCTCTGCATTTGCACCGCGCTTGTGCCACACCAGCCATTTGCACACTTCCACGCTCCCTCCCTGACTTCCATCATACTCTTGCACATCCTCTAAAGGCCCTCACTGCAAACACGGTCGCTCCCTCCCCTACGTGGGCTGCAGCCACTTCCCCGTCTGCTGGCCTGGCACTTGCAGCTTCTCGCCAGCTTCCCCAGGAACAATCGACTGGGGCTGCGTGATGTTAACTCATGTGGCGTCACACTTACGGAAGAGCGCGAGTGCCAATTCCCATCGTAAGTGGAGGACTTCCTGCAGGGACAGTTTTACCCCTGGACAGCAGCTGCCTAAGGCTGCAGATGAAACAGCTCAGCTCAGGGATGGCGAACCTTTTTAGGCTCACGTGCCATAAGGGTGGGGGGGAACAGTGGGTTGTGCACCGGTGTGCCACAACCATAATGCAGTGGGCGCCCCCCAGTGTGCATGCGTGCATAACAGGCGCTCCACCCCCAATTTTTTACATGCTTCCGGTTTGCTCGTAGCATCGTTTTTAGTTCTCTGGAGCAGGGGTCTCCAACCTTTGCAACTTTAAGTCGGAAGGACTTCAGCTCCCAGAATTCTCCAGCCAGCAAAGCTGGCTGGAGAAGTCTGGGAGCTGAAGTCCTTCCGACTTAAAGTTGCAAAGGTTGGAGACCCCTGCTCTGGAGGCTTCAGGGAAGATCCTGAAGCCTCCGAAGGACCTCCAGGGGAGCTGTTTTCGCCCTCCCTGGGCTCCTATAAAGCCTGGGGAGAATGAAAAATGGCTTTAAAAATGGCTGAATCAGCTGGCCAGCACATACATGCACACTGGCCAGCTGACAGGGCAATGCCTCGCATGCTCTCCCAAATGGCTCCGCCTGCCACCAGTGGCACCCGTGCCATAGGTTGGCCATCCCTGGCTCAGCTCATTGGGTTCCTCCTCAACAAAGGTGATCAGGCGGTCTCCATTGGCAAAGAGGAGAAGAAAGGGGAGGGAGAACCCAGGAGGGGGTTGCCTCCTCTGCCCTCCCTCCCTCCCTCCCTCCCTCCCTCCCTCCCTCCAGCCTGGTGAGGCAGAGCAGCCGCGCCTGGAGACGCCCCTCCTCCCTCGCCCTGGGTGGCAGAAGGAGCCCCCCAAGTCCTGCCCAAGGAGAGGAGGTCAAGGGCCCCCCGTCTTCCTCCAGGTGACCATGTACGAATCCGAGCTGGAGCAGTCCCGGGAGCAGATGCTGGAGGAGATGCAGAACATGGAGGAGGACAAGAACCGAGCCATCGAGGAAGCTTTTGCTCAAGCACAGCTGGAAATGAAAGCCGTGCATGAGAACCTGGCAGGTGCGTAGCTTGGACCGGGAGGGGGGGGGGCGTCCTCCGCTGGCTCTGAGGCGCTTTCCGAGCGGCGGTTCAGAGAGGCTCCTTCAGCGCCTCCCAAGTTACCCGGCTGGGGTGTCAGCGAAAGCGAGCGTCTCCCAGGCCAGGGTTGAACCTCTTTCTTCTGCAGGCGTGAGGGCCAATCTGCTGACGCTCCAGCCGGCGCTTCGGACTCTCACCAGTGACTACAACAGCTTGAAGCGCCAGGTCAAAGAGTTCCCGGTCCTGCTGCAAGAGGCCATGCAGAGCGCCAGGGTGGAGGTCAGCTCCTCCTCCTCCCTCTTCCTCCTTTTCCACACCCCGGGGAGAGCAGCTCGTCTTCCTAGGAAGCCAAGGGGGCCTGGGAAAGGCTGGGCCCCACAGAAGCCCCTCTGACGCAGCTTCTCTTTCTCCCAAGATTGGGCAAGCCATTGAAGAAGTGAGCAGCACCAACCTGGAGCTGCTGAGAAAATACCGAAAGGAACTACAACTCCGGAAGAAATGTCACAACGAGCTGGTGCGATTGAAAGGTTTGCTCCTCCTCTTCCTCCTCCTCTTCCTCCTCCTCCTCCCCCTCCTCCTCTTCCTCCTTCTCCTCCTCTTCCTCCTTTTTTTTTTTTTTTTTTCTATTTAATTTGTAAAACCGCACCCTCTCCCCACAGGGACTCGGGGCGGTGCACAGGTAGAATAAAAACCAAGTACATACAACAATTCTAAAAACGAATTAAATATAACCTGCGCTAAAATTCCCATTAAAACTAAATAATACTAATTCCCCATAAAACCCCAGAGGCAGAGAGACTCATCCTAGGCCGGCCAGACAGAAAAAGTGAGTCTTTAATTTAAGACGGAAGGAGCGGAGGTCCGTGGTCGTCCTGATATCGGGGGGGGGGAGGTCGTTCCAGAGGGCCGGGCCCGCCACAGAGATAGCCCTTCCCCTGGGTGTCGCCCGCTGACAGTGTCTAGTGGACGGCTCCTCCTCCTCTTCCTCCTTCTCCTCCTCCTCTTCCTCCTTCTCCTCCTCTTCCTCCTCCTCTTCCTCCTCCTCCTTCACCCCCCTCGTGTGCGGGCACAGTAGGGCTGGGGGCACAGTAGGGCTGTTGGTGATGGGTCTTGAGTTGTTGGCCAAAGGTGGGGCAGGGGGGCCTTGCCTGACCTAGTGGAGGCGCATTTTGGCATCCAAGGACTTGATTGCAGCTGGCGAAGTGGGGCTGCCCGAGGGATTCCCAGGGGTGAGAAGCCTCTCACTTGACTGAGGGAAGCAGCCATTAAGAAAGATACTCCTGGGAATCCCCCAGGCAGGGCGAGCACCTGGCGGATCTCTTGGGTTGAGGAGGGGAGCCAGGAAGCCCCTCTTCCACTTGCTTCGCTCTGTTTTGAGTCCAGAATTGGAAGATGTCTACGGTGAACCTGTGACCTTGCCCCAGGGAGAAAGCCTCCTTGCCATTTGTCTTCCTGCCAAAGAAACAGAAACAGAATTGGCTGGGGAATTCTGGGAGTTGAAGTCCACCAGTCTCAAAAGAGCCAACTTTGCAGACCCCCTGGCCTATGCTACTAAAACCCCGGGACTCTTCTGTGGGAGGCAGAATAGAAATGGAGGTCAAAATAGGCAAGAAAATAGGAAGGCAACACCTGTCCACTCTGGGAGGCTATGGCGGTTCTCAGCCATCCAGGTCATGGTTCTGCCGAAGGTGTTTTTCCAAAGGCAACCGGACTTCCTTATTTTTTTCCTCGAAGACATTTCACTTCTCATCCAAGGATCTATTCCAGTTCTAACATCTGGGTTAGAACTGCGGAAGCTGCTTGGAACGTTTTCAAAGCCAAAACAAGGTTGAGAAACACTGCTCTAGAGCAGGGGTCTCCAACCTTTGCAACTTTAAGTCTGAAGGACTTCAGCTCCCAGAATCCTCCAGCCAGCAAAGCTGAAGGACTGAAGCAAAGCTGGCTGGAGAAGTCTGGGAGCTGAAGTCCTTCAGACATAAAGTTGCAAAGGTTGGAGACCCCTGCTCTAGAGCATTGGGGACCTAACAAGTCTTCCATGTCTAGCTGATGTCTTCCAATCTATAAAAAAGGAGGAAAAAGTGGATAGAGGGAACCAGAGACCAATCAGCTAGACATCAACATTGGGAAGATCTGGGGAAAAATAATCAAGGATCAAATTTATGTCTCTTTGCCAAATGAAAAAAAACAAAACATAAAAGCCAGTGTGGGTTTATCAAAAACAGATCAGGCCAGAGAAAACTTATTTTCGATAAACTAAATTAGTGGATAAGAAAAACCCTACAATACAGTTTACCTAGACTTCAGGAAGGCATTTGACAAAACCTACTTTTTAGTTAAGAGAAAAATGTGGGGTTAGGCAGCCTCACTACCAAATGGATTCATAGCTGGCTGACCAACCATACTCAACATGTAAGTCCTCAATGGAACGGCATCTACATGGAGGAAAGTGTTCAGTAGGGTATCTCAAGGTTCCGTCTTAGGCCAGGACTCTTCAACATCTTCATAAATAATCTAGATGACGGGACAGAAGGGGAACTCATCAGATTTGTATTACAGCATCAAGTTGGGGACGAAGAGCTAACACTTTAGAAGCAGGGGTGTCAAACTCATGTCATCTCATGACGTGTCATGAACTTTTTCCCCTTGGCTAAACCGGGCGTGGGCATGGCCAGCACGTGATGCATTCAAACCGTAGGCCACGAGTTTGACATCTCTGCATCATAGACTCAAGATTCAGAAGAACCTTGGCAGTGTTGAGCCTTGGGTCCCATCCAAGTAACATCCTTCATAGGCAAGAAAAGGCAAATGCAGAGGTATACAGTAGAACAACAGTAGCCATTACGAGAGAGATCTTGGTGTCCTAGTAGACCACCAGCTAAGTATGAGCCATACTGTCCAAAAGGCTAATGCAGTCCTAGGTTACATCAGCAAAGGGCTAGTTCAGGGGTGGGCAAACTTTGCAACTTTAAGTCTGAAGGACTTCAGCTCCCAGACTTCTCCAGCCAGCTTTCCTTCAGACGTAAAGTTGCAAAGTTTGCTCACCCGTGGGCTAGTTTCAAGATCATATGATGTGATGGCACCACTTTATACAGCATTGGTGAGACCATACTTGGAATACTGCATCCAGTTCTGGTCACCACGATACCAAAAGATGTTGAGATACTAGAAAGAGTCTAGAAGAGGAACCACAAAGATGATAAGGTGTCTGGGGGCTAAACCACACGATGAACAATTGAGGACTCTCGGTATGGCTAGTTGAATGAAGTGAAGGACCAGGGGAGACATGATAGCCGTCTTCCAAGATCTGAGAGGCTGCCACAAAGAAGAGGGAGTCAACTTATTCTCCAAGGCACCTGAGGGCAGGACTAGAACTAAAGGGTGAAAGATTATTAACGAGAGATCCAACCTAGAAATAGGGAGAAATTTCTCCCACGCTGGAGGTTTTCAAAAATTGGATGGACAGAACGACATTTGTCCAGAATGGTATAAGATATCCTGCCATGGGCAAGGGGGTTGGACTAGAACTTGGCAACTTTAAGACTTGTGGACTTCAACTCCCAGAATTCTCCAGCATAGCATAGCTGGCTGGAGAATTCTGGGAGTTGAAGTCCACAAGTCTTAAAGTTGCCAAGTTTGGGAACCCCTGGACTAGAAGATCTCCAAGGCCCCTTCCAACTTTATTATTCTACTAACCGTTCCCGGCCACGCGTTGCTGTGGCCCAGTCTGGTTAAATGGCCAACCAATCTGTGTGTAGACCTGCACACACAAACATGTACACACAACCACTGCACCAACCAACCTACCTACCTACTGCATTTCTCCCTCTCTATCCCTCTACCTACCTACTGTATTTCTCCCTCTCTCTATCCCTCTACCTACCTACCTACCTACCTACCTACCTACCGTATTTCTCCCTCTCTATCCCTCTACCTACCTACCTACCTACCTACTGTATTTCTCCCTCTCTCTATCCCTCTACCTACCTACTGTATTTCTCCCTCTCTCTATCCCTCTACCTACCTACCTACCTACCTACTGTATTTCTCCCTCTCTATCCCTCTACCTACCTATCTACCTACCTACCTACTGCATTTCTCCCTCTATATCCCTCTACCTACCTACTGTATTTCTCCCTCTCTCTATCCCTCTACCTACCTACCTACTGTATTTCTCCCTCTCTATCCCTCTACCTAATTACCTACCGTGTTTCTCCTTCTCTCTATCCCCCTACCTACCTACCTACCTACTGTATTTCTCCCTCTCTCTATCCCTCTACCTACCTATCTACCTACCTACCTACCTACTGCATTTCTCCCTCCCTCTCTCTATCCCTCTACCTACCTACCTACTGTATTTCTACTCTCTATCCCTCTACCTACCTACCTACCTACTGTATTTCTCCTTGAATCTTATGGACAGAGTATCTTATGTCATAAAGGATGACATAATACCTGTGGCCCACTGCTCTCTCTGCATCCATCTACCAACTTTTTTTACAATTTCTTACATTTCCGCTGCGTGTACTTGGCACAGGTGTGACATCTACACAATCTATATATATATATCATTGGTGTTGTATTCCAAAGGAACGTTGTATGAAAATTTGGAAGCGATCGGTGCAGGACTTTTGGAGATTAGCGGTTTTGAACAAACTCTTGTGACATTTTTATTGAGATAGATGAGCCTTTGGTTTTGTTCCCTGCAGCCACATAATCTGGGGAGGGTGTTGGATTGTCTCTGTTACCATTAAACAGCCTCCTTTCCCGTTGAAGGTAACATCCGAGTGTTTGGTCGTGTTAGGCCAATACAAGCAGAGGATGGTGAAGGGCAAGAAGCTGTGGGCGCAGTGACCTTTGACCCTGAGGACGATGCCATCCTACATCTGATGCACAAAGGGAAGCTGGTATCTTTTGAACTGGACAAAGTTTTCCATCCAGAAGCAACACAAGAGGACGTAAGTGAGGATCTTCTGTCTTACAGAATCAGGGGGCGCCTGGAAGGAAACTCCCATTTGCAGGGTCCCTCCACTGTAATAGCCAGTCGGTCTAGTGGTTAAAGCATTAAGGCTAGAAAGAAGGAGAAGGTCAATTCTAGCCTGGGGCACAAAAGCCAGGTCGGTGGTCAGTGGGGCCAGTTATTCTCCCTCAGCTCAACCCAGCTGATGGGGTTCTTGTTGAGGGGGAAATGGGAGGAATATTAGGTGTCTTTGCCCCCTTGAGTCATGTATAAAAGAAAGAAAGGTGGGATAGAATTCTAGTAAATAAAAATAACGGAATATTATACGGTATGGGACGAGTGGTACAAATGGCTAGAGGAGAGGCGTAAAGCTCAAGGAAAGACTAAATGAAGAAGACACAGGAGTTAGAAACTAGTAATGTTAGTTAGTTAGTTAGTTAGGTGTTGGTTATCATCTTCAAAGCGCTCCATGGCACGGGACCTAGCTATCTGCGGGATCGGATTCTGCCCCATACATCCCTGCGGCCGATTCGCTCCCACAGAGAGGGACTTCTCCGGGTGCCGTCCACTAGGCAATGCCAGCGGGCGACGCCCAGGGGAAGGGCCTTCTCTGTGGCGGGCCCAGCCCTCTGGAACGACCTTCCCCCCAAAATTAGAACAACTACGGACCTCCGCTCCTTCCGTCAAAAATTGAAAACACACTTTTTCTGCTTGGCCGGCCTAGGTTAGTCTTCCGTTTTTAACTGGGTTTTTTAGGGGGGTGTAGTTTAGTTTTAGTATAGTGGGTTTTAGCGCAGGGACAATTTGTTTAATTCTTATTTTAACTATTTATGTATTTTATATTTGCTTTTTTAACTCCCCTGTGCACCGCTCCGAGTCCCTTTGGGGAGAGGAGGTGGTCTATAAATAAAATTATTATTATTATTATTATTATTATTATTATTATTATTATTATTATTATTATTATTATTATTATTATTATTATTATTATTATTATTATTATTATTATTATTAATGTATAAGTAGATGTTAAGGAAATCCCCGTTAGGAGACCGAAAGTGCGTAGCGAAATGTAGCCAGAGAGATGTTGCTGAACGCCCACATAGCAGTCACAGACACTGAATTGTAAAACAAAGAGATGTTTACTTTTGTGGAAAATAAAGTGATAGAAACTTCTTCATAGACAAGTGAGAACTAGTCCTGAATCATATAAACAGTCTAGTACTCAAAGTTGGCTAACAGTTGCACAACTCACAATTCTCCATGCTGATCAATACCCGACATACACAACAGCCATCATCTAAGGATCAGCATCTAACAGTGATTCTGGCTCCCTCCTATGGCCGATTGAGGAAACAGCAGCCAATCACATTTTACTGCAGTAGTTAAAGTTACAGATACAGTATTGCAATCATGGTTCATATATTGCCAACCCAACATTGGGATTGCATTCCTAAGAGTAGAGATGAACAAATGTATAAATGGAATGAAGGCATGTAAATTAAGGAATGTATATAATAGTATCATATGTATAGACCAAGAGAAAGTGAAATAAGGGAGGGGGCTTAAATACATTAATGATGGATGTATACTGAGAGGGAAATGTACAGAAGGAAATTGCAAAACTGTTTAATAAAAATATTTTAAAGAAATAAAGAAATAACCGGTGCTCCTGTTATCTGATAGACCATCCCTGTAATGCAGTGCTTCTCAACCTTGACCCACCTGAAGATGCGTGGACTTCAACTCCCAGAATTCCCCAGCCAGCTCTGCTGGCTGGGGGATTCTGGGAGTTGAAGTCCACGCATCTTCAGGTGGGCCAAGGTTGAGAAGCACTGCTGTAATATCTCTTCATTCTGCATTAAGAAGCTCTGAGTTAAAAGTTCATGCGCATTGGACCTCTGCGGTCCCTTTTCAGCCTTGGAGCATTTCTGAGCCTTCCTGTCTTGTTCCCCAAAGGTCTTCCGAGATGTTCAGGCGCTGATCACATCGTGCATTGACGGTTACAACGTTTGCATTTTTGCCTACGGACAAACGGGGGCTGGCAAGACATACACCATGGAGGTGAGATGTTTTTCCTTTCCTTGTGTTCTGACTTCGGCTGCCTGACCCAATAAAAAGCACAGGATTCGGTCCAAAAACCCTCTTTTTATTATAAAGGCTGTGAATTTCTATTCATTCACAGCCGGTAATGAGTCCCAAATGATGGTAAGGAGTTCTACAATAGGCTGCCAAAGGCTGATAAGCACCCACCTTTTATCTTCTTTGAAAACGTTTGCCCAAGACTTAGTTGGTAATTAGCTTGCAAGAGTCCAAATTGAGCTTCAGAAGGTAAATGGACCAGCATGAACCAAGTTGCTTCTTGCAAAGCCTCGTGTGCCTTTGCTCCTCCTTTATGTCCTACTAGCCATTCCCGGCCACGCGTTGCTGTGGCCCAGTCTGGTTAAATGGCCAACCAATCTGTGTGTAGATCTACACCTGCACACACAAACACATACACACAACCACCGTAAAACCCCCAACCTACCTACCTACTGTATTTCTCCCTCTCTCCCTCTACCTGCCTACCTACTGTATTTCTCCCTCTCTCTCTATCCCTCTACCTACCTACCTACCTACTGTATTTTTCCCTCTCTCTCTCTATCCCTCTATGGGCCACCTGGGAGTGTGCTATCCTCTGCGCCTTGTTTTGGGCCTAGTAGGCCTCCATACAGTGTGGAACGTTAGAGGCTTATTCGGTTGCTGAGGAAACGGCTTGGAAATGTGAGGGGCATGTGCATCGTAAGAAGCAGCCGGGTGGGAGGAGGAGGTGAAAACCTAGTGTGTACCTTTTACGTTTGTGCTGCTTGCACATGGCACACGTGTGCCAGCCACACAAAATGTACGTATGATTGTTACTCCCTTTCTTAGCAACATTGTGTGAAAATTTGGTGGCGATCGGTGCAGGACTTTCTGAAATTAGCGATTTTCCACAAACTATTTAAAATTTTTATTTATTTATTATTTATTTAGATGGGAGGAGCCAATTACCTCCAAGCCTTACTCCGGAGTCCTCCTGTCTTAATTGTTCATGCCTTCTGGCAGCTCTGCGCATGCACGCACCGGGAACAGGGGTAGCCTATTCCACTGCCTCGCTCATGACTGACTCTGGAGGCTCCGGAGGCAGCACGTAACTCCCAGAGGGCCCTGGCCCCCTCTCTGCCTCCGATGCAGAGCCCTCGTCTGAGCCTTCCCCAGGCGCCAGGACTGGCCCATGTTCCTCCCCAACCTCCTGGCTGTCTGCCTCTGATGCCAGCTCCCCAGGCCACTGGCGGACCACAATACCTTGAAGAAGTGCCAGGCCTGCTGCAGACCAGCCAGGCCGGTTTCAGAGAGTCAGGAAAAAATCGCTACCAGGATGGAAACTATCATTGCTGACCTGCCAATATCCAGTTCCATCATGGTCATTTCCTGGGGCTTAATTTCTCTTCCCTGATTATCCTTGTTACATGGACAGATTGCCGAGGCGGCTGAATGCCACCACATGTTTATTGGACCCGTGTCCCTCCTGGCTGGTACTGGCCTCCTGGGAGGTGACACGCGGCTGGCTCCAGGAGATAGTGAACGCTTCTTTGAGTGAGGGGTTCTTGCCGGCCGCCTTGAAAGAGGAGGTGGTGAGACCCCCTCCTCAAGAAGCCTTCCCTGGACCCTGCATTGTTATCTAATTACCCCCCGAACTTCGCACTATCACGGACCTTCCCCTCTTTCGCCGTTCACTCAAAACATACTTTTTTCAGCAAGCTGGTCTTGCTTAATGGTTTAGACTTTTTTGTTATATAGCTTCTGCCAAATGGAAGTTGGGGTTTTAGTGGGAATTTTAGCACAGGCTCTTATTTAATTCTTTTTATCTATTTATTGTATTGTTTTATTATTTGTTGGTTTTAATTTCCTGTGCACCGCCCTGGGTCCATTTCGATGGAGAAGGCGCGGTATATAAATCGAATCAAATCAAATCAAATCAATACAATAGCAGAGTTGGAAGGGACCTTGGAGGTCTTCTAGTCCAACCCCCTACCTAGGCAGGAATCCCTATGCCGCTTCAGGCAAATCTTGTTTAGAAAACAAACGATAACATTGATGAAGGCGTAGATCAAACTAAGGGGACAATAATGGCCAGGAAAGCGAACAGGGTCGGTGGTTTTAGTGGTGAGAGAGGGAAGTGCGAGAATGAGAGGCCCCTTGAGCTGAGCTCCATTGCATTCTTGCAGAAGTTTCATTACCCAAACTAGGTAACATCATCAGTGTCCTGATGACAAGGACATTTAAGGTCTGGGAGACCTGAGTACTTAGTTTCCAGACATATTTCCCCATTCCAGTGGCAATCGGGCAGAACGATTCATTCATTCATTCATTCATTCATTCATTCATTCATTCATTCATTCATGTTATATAGTCCCCTGTGATGCACTACTAGAATAAAGTGGTCCTTGGAGAGTCACAAGTTCCTTTTGGGGTGCTTTCCCCCTCGAGGACTTGGAAAAGAGAGCAGGGATGGCGTTGGCCGTTCAGGAGAATGCAAAGGTCTGGGTTTTTCCAGGGTGCCCCTTGGGGGTATCTCTAGAATGGCCCCTTCCCGTTTCTTCTCTCTCGGGATTCCTGCCCTTTTAACCCCAACACGAGGCGCCTCTGCTTTCCTCATCAGGGCAGCCCGGAGAACCCCGGGATCAACCAGCGGGCTCTGCGGCTCCTCTTCTCGGAGGTGCAATCCAAGGCCCCCGACTGGAACTACAGCATCACCGTCAGCATGGCTGAAATCTACAATGAGGCTCTCAGGTAAGGGCAGGGAAGCAGCCTCTGCAGCAGGTGGGCCCTCCTTGGCCAGGGCTGGGCGGAGGGGCTTCGGCGGGTGGGGAGGGAGGGAGGGAGGGCAGCCCCTGCCTGCATTGGTTGGAGCCACAGTCACTTTTTACAGGGGGGGGAGGAAGGGGGCTTCAGAGGTGCGCTTGGTGATCGTCCAAAGCAGCCCCCCCCAAATCACCCAGCTCTCTCTCTCTCTCTCTCACCCCCCCTCTCTCTCTCACCCTCCCTCTCTCTCCCTCTCTTACCTCCCCTCTCTCTCTCCCTCCCTCTCTCTCTCTCTCTCTCCCTCTCTCTCCCTCTCTTACCTCCCCTCTCTCTCTCCCTCCCTCTCTCCCTCTCTCTCTCCCTCTCCCTCCCTCTCTCACCCCCTCTCTCTCACCCGCCTCCCTCCCTCTCTCTCACCCCCCCTCTCTCTCACCCGCCTCTCTCCCTCCCTCTCTCTTACCCCTCCTCTCTCCCCCTCCTTCTCTCTCTCTCACCCTCCCTCTCCCTCCCTCCCTCTCTCTCACCTCTCTCCCCCTCCCTCTCTCTCTCCCCCTCCCTCTCCCTCCCTCCCTCTCTCACCTCTCCTCTCTCTCCCTCCCTCCCTCTCTCTCTCTCACCCATCTCTCTCTCACCCACCTCCCTCCCTCTCTCTCTCAACCCCCTCTCTCTTACCCGCCTCTCTCCCTTCCTCCCTCTCTCTTACCCCCTTCTCTCCCTCCCTGTCTCTCTCTCACACCTCCTCTCTCCCCCTCCCTCTCCCTCCCTCCCTCTCTCTCTCACACCCTCTCTCTCACCCGCCTCCCTCCCTCTCTCTCTCACCCGCCTCTCTCCCTCCCTCTCTCTCTCTTACCCCCTTCTCTCCTTCCCTGTCTCTCTCTCACCCCTCCTCTCTCCTCCTCCCTCTCTCTCTCTCACACTCCCTCTCCCTCCCTCCCTCTCTTTCACCTCTCCTCTCTTTCTCCCTCCCTCCCTCTCTCACCCCCTCTCTCTCACCCGCCTCCCTCCCTCTCTCTCACCCCCCTCTCTCTCACCCGCCTCCCTCCCTCTCTCTCTCTCACCCCCCTCTCTCTCACCCGCCTGTCTCTCTCTTACCCCCTTCTGTCCCTCTCTCTCTCTTTCTCCCACCCCTCCTCTCTCTCTGTCTCCTTCCCTCTCTCTCTCTCTCTCTCCCCCCCCCTCTCTGGACAAAAGGAACAGTGCACAAAGCTGCCTCAGGCGAGAGCCGCCACACTTGATTGTGGTTTGTCTGACTTTATTTGGGTTAGAAAGTGAAGTTTTTGGGTTGAACCGAGAGCCTGAATTCTTAAGTTTCCCAGCAAAATGGCAGCTTCCCCAAAGGGCTTTCATGGGGTTTGGGGCTGCGCACCTTAAAACAGAGGCCGGCTCTTCTCTTTCCTTTTGCACCGTAACAATCAGAAGTTGCTTCCGTCTTTGCATTCGGCCCCTCTTCCCTTTCTGCCGGGATGGAGGCCTCTTGTGTGACTCTCTCCCTTTCAGGGACCTGCTTGGAAAGGAGCCCCACGAGAAGCTGGAGATCAGACTCTGCCCAGATGGCAGCGGGCAGCTCTATGTCCCAGGCTTGACCGAGTTCCCCGTCCACAGCGTGGAAGACATCAACCAGGTTAGTGTGGGCAGGAGGGGCTTCCTGGCACGCCAGTCCCACCCAAGGGCTCTGGGAGGGGAAGTCCTTTCTCTGCCTGGAGCACTTCCTGAGATGGAGCTTTAGCTGGTGTTTGGGCAAGTCAGAGGGCCGAAGCTGAGCTGCCTGCCCTTCTAGGAGGTCCTTGAGTGGAGGGCTGCCCCATGGAGTGGTGCTGGGGTAAGAGCGGCTGAAAAGAGGCAGAGACATCCCAGGAGCTCAGCCCTTCTCTCTTCCCTCCCCCCCAAAGATGCTCCCAACCAAGAAAGCTAAATTCTCAGACCATGAATCCCATCAGTCAGATCCATTGCAGGGAAAAGGAGTGACAGAATCTTGGATGCTGCATAGATGTTCTCTAGCTCTACCTGATAGGGCCTCTTGTTCTGACCCAGCTCCCCAAACACGACACACCCTCTGAAAGGAACGCAAAAGATTAGGAGCGCCAGCAGCCCCGGCAAAAAGATTCTCTCTCAACGCAGGCTAACAAGTTTGTCCAGCAGGGAGATAAATAGTTGCCTGCCACATCTACTCATCTCCGCCCGCTGCCTTTGATCCTCGGAGTTAGGGTGGGGCTTCGCTAGCTGCGATGGCTCTTCTGCCCCGAGGACCAGCCCATAGATTTCCACTGCTCTCCTCTCCTCTGCCACATCTATTCATCTCCGCCCCCTGCCTTTTATCTCCAGAGCTAGGGTGGGCCTTCGGTAGCAGCAGTGGCTCTTCCGTCCCGAGGATCAGCCCATAGATTTCCACTGCTCTCCTCTCTTCTGCCACATCTATTCATCTCCACCTCCTGCCTTTGATCCCCAGAGGTAGGGTGGGACTAGCAGCAGTAGCTCTTCTGTCCCAAGGATCAGCCCATAGATTTCCACTGCTCTCCTCTCCTCTGCCTTCTGTGCATCCACACATCAGACACTGGACCCAGCTGTTCCTCCTCTTCCTTCTCAGCCACCTCCGGACCTGGGGGCTGTTGACTCTCCATCGGAGGGCTGACAGACGACCCCTGGCTCCACCTGCCCCCTTCTCTGCTGGCTCTATTCCCTCTTCCCCCTCAGAGCTCCCAGGTTGTCTTGATGCTGGCCCTGACTCCCACGCCTTCTCCTCCTCCTCTGATTCGACTGCTGGAGGGGCTGGCAGCCAGCAGGCCACAGCAGCCTCCTTCATGCCTCTGCTCCTCTTTCTAACACCCCTTGATGGAGGGAAGGAAGTGGCTGTGTAGGATTTTTCCGGTGTCTTTCATTTGCAAACCTTTCCGGGCTCTGGGAATTCCATTGCACTTCCTCCCCTTTTCTCCAGGTCTTTGAGTTCGGCCACATCAACCGAGCCACGGAGTGCACCTACCTGAACGAACACAGCTCCAGATCTCATGCCCTCCTCATGGTCACAGTGCGGGGAACCGATTGCAGCACAGGAATCAAAACCACAGGTTGGGATGGCTTCCTCCTCTGTTTCGAGAATGAGTCTCAGGCCATTAGCCAGGGGGGCTGACGGGGGACGGGCGGATCCTGGTTGGGGCTCCTGCAGCAGCTGGCTCTAGGCCGAGAAAAAGGAGGGACTCAAACTCCTGGGTGCCTTTTGTGTCACATAGCAACGGACAATTGCATCTCTCTCGACAATTGCATCTCTCTCGCCTCCATGACGGCCATGGACCTGACCCAGGTAGTTTTAGGCCCCACTCACGAGGGAGGAAACACGCTGGATTTCATCTTTGTCTCGGGACAGTGGAGTTGTGATCTGGGAATAGGGGACCTAGCCATCACTCCCTTGTCATGGACAGATCACGCTCTCCTTCGGCTGGACTTTCCAATCGCTACACCTCACCGCGGGGAGGCGGAACCGGATATTCCTATATGGTTCCGCCCCAGGCTTCTAATGGACCCGGAAAGGTTCCAGAGGGAGCTTGGGCCAATTCCTGTGACCCTGCCCCGCGACTCGACTGAGGACCTAGTGGCCGCATGGTTAAGTGCGGCCGCGGGGGCCTTGGACCGAGTCGCGCCCTTGCGGCCTCTCTTGCGGCGGCGAATCACCCAGGCTCCTTGGTTTACCGAGGAGCTTCGGGGGATGAAACGCCACAAGAGATGCCTAGAAAGCAGATGGAGATCCTCTCGCTCCGAAGCCGACCGAACACTAGTGAGAACCCATATTAGGGCTTACTTAGTGGCGATAAGGGTGGCCAAACGTGAGTATTGTGCCACCCTTATTGCATCCGCAGATAACCGCCCTGCCGCCCTGTTTGGGGTGACCCGCTCCCTCCTTCATCAGAGGCCGCGGGAAGCCCCTCTGCAAGGGCGAGCAGAGGAATTTGGGATTTATCTGCAGGAGAAAATCACTCGGATTCGGAATGAGCTACCCTCCATCGACAGTGGTCCTGTGGGACTGTCCGAGACTAGTCTTGAGGTTCCTTCTTGGGAGGAGTTTGACTTTGTTACCACCGAGGATATGGACAGGTTGTCAAGGAAACTTAGGGCGACCACATGTTTATTGGACCCGTGTCCCTCCTGGCTTGTACTGGCATCCTGGGAGACGACACGAGGCTGGCTCCAGGGCATTGTCAACGCATCTTTGAGTGAGGGGTCCTTGCCTGCCGTCTTGAAAGAGGCGGTAGTGAGGCCCCTCCTCAAGAAGCCGTCCCTGGACCCAGCTTTATTAGAGAACTATCGTCCGGTCTCCAACCTTCACTTTTTGGTGAAGGTTGTCGAGAGTGTGGTAGCCCAACAGTTTCCGCGACACCTGGAGGAAGTTGATTATCTAGACCCGCGCCAGTCCGGCTTCCGACCCGGTCACAGCACCGAGACGGCATTGGTCGCGTTGGTTGATGATCTCTGGAGGGCGCGGGATAGAGGTTATTCCTCTATCCTAGTCCTATTAGACCTCTCGGCGGCTTTTGATACCATCGACCATGGTATCCTATTGCACCGACTGGGGGGGTTGGGGTTGGGAGGCACCGTTTTGCGGTGGTTCTCATCCTACCTCTCTGGTCGGTCGCAATATGTGTTGACGGGAGGGCAGAGGTCGACCTCGAGGCCTCTCTTATGTGGGGTTCCTCAGGGGTCGGTCCTCTCGCCCCTCCTTTTCAACACATATATGAAGCCGCTGGGTGAGATCATCCGTGGTTTTGGGGTGGAGTACCATCTGTACGCTGATGACACCCAGCTGTACATATCCACCCCAAACCACCCCAACGATGCCGCCGAAGTGCTGTCCCGGTGTTTGGAGGCCGTACGGATCTGGATGGGTGGTAACAAACTCAGGCTCAACCCTGCCAAGACTGAGTGGCTGTGGTTTCCGGCACCCCGGTTCAGCCAGATTACACCAACTCTGGCCATTGGGGACGAAACACTGGCCCCCGTGGAGAGGGCGCGCAATTTGGGTATCCTCCTGGATTCCCGGCTGTCCATGGAGGACCATGTGACGGCCGTGGCCAGGGGGGCGTTTCATCAGGTACGCCTGATGCGCCAATTGCGCCCCTTACTGGACCGGGCTGCCCTCCGCACAGTCACTCAAGCTCTCGTGACGTCCCGACTCGACTACTGTAATGCTCTCTACATGGGGCTTCCCTTGAGGTGCACTCGAAAGCTACAGCTAGTCCAAAACGCAGCCGCGCGGGTGATTATGGGAGCCACTAGATGCTCCCACATAACACCGATCCTGCGCGAGCTGCATTGGCTTCCTGTGGTTTTTCGAGTGCGCTTCAAGGTTTTGACAACTATCTTTAAAGCGCTCCATGGCTCGGGGCCTAGTTATATGCGAGACCGCCTCCTGCCCCATACATCCCTTAGACCGATACGCTCCCACAGAGAGGGCCTTCTCAGGGTGCCGTCGGCCGGACAATGCCGACTGGCGACACCCAGGGGAAGAGCCTTCTCTGTGGCGGGCCCAGCCCTTTGGAATGACCTACCCCCTGAATTACGTACCATCACCGACCTCCGCCTCTTCCGCCAATGTCTTAAGACATATTTGTTTCAACAAGCCGGCCTAGCCTAACCTCCCATGGGGACTTTTAGGTAGTTTTAAATTGGGTTTTTAAAATTTGGTTTTAGCGCAGGATAGGTTATTTAATAGTTTTTTAAATTATATTTATTGTATTTTGTATGTTTTTAAATTTTCCTGTGCGCCGCCCTGGGTCCTTCGTGGAGAAGGGCGGGATATAAATTTAAATAAATAAATAAATAAATAAAATTTTGCAAAGACTAACATTGCCACTTTTATTTATTTTTTTATTTTATTCGTATTTATACCCCGCCCTTCTCCAAAAAGGACCCAGGGCGGCGCACAGGAAATTAAAACATACAAATATAGACAAAATATAAAATTTAAAAAAACTATTAAATTTCCCCTGTGCTAAAATCAATTTAAAATCCCCAAATTTCAAACTGTCTAATAATAGTCCCAACGGAGGTTACGCTAGGCCGGCTTGATGGAAAAGGTATGTCTTTAGACATTGGCGGAAGAGGTGGAGGTCAGAGATAGTTCGTAATTCCGGGGGTAGGTCGTTCCAAAGGGCAGGGTCTGCCACAGAGAAGGCCATTCCCCTGGGTGTCGCCAACCGGCATTGCCTGGCCGACGGCACCCTGAGAAGGCCCTCTCTGTGGGAGCGGATCGGACGAAGGGATGAAGGTTTTCCAGAAGAAACAGGACAGCCATCTGTCTGAAATGGAATAGGGCTTCTTGCTCAGGCAGGAGGGGGTTGGACTAGAAGACCTCCGGGGTCCCTTCCAACTCTGCTATTCTGTGATTCCAAATTTTCTTAGAAAGCTCGTGTCCTCCAGAAGAACTCAGAGACACGTTAGCAAAAAGGCGTAAATAGTTCTTTTAAGTTTTTCGGTAACCTATGTTCGTCGCGAAAGGGTTTCTCCAATTTTTTGGGGGCATTTCCATGCTGTATGGTTGTGGGGAGGGTTGAGGAACCACGTTACAAAATTCTGAACAATGCAGGTGGAAAGGAGAACTGCATGCTGGAACGTGCATTATTTCGTTAGCTATTCAAATCAAGATTGGGTCTGTGGGTGGCAGTGGAGAGAGTTTATCAAGCGAGAACATCGCTCCATCTGGTGCGCCATGATGTGCCGTGGTTAGAATGCAGGTTAGCTCATTGCTCACTGCCAGGAGTTCGATTCTCACCGGCTTACGGTTGACTCAGCCTTCCGTCCTTCCGAAGTTGGTAAAAAGAGGACCCAAATCCTTGGGGGCAACAGGCTGAGTCTGTAAACCAACCAACCTCCCTCCCTCCCTCCCTCCCTCCTTCCCTCTGTGGTTAGAATGCAGTAAACTCTGCCCGCTGCCAGCAGTTCAATCCTGACTGCCTCAAGGTTGACTCAGCTTTCCATCTTTCTGAGATCAGTGAAATGAGGACCCAGATTCTTGGGGGCAACAGGCTGACTCTGTAAATTGCTCAGAGACAGCCGTAAAGTCTTAAGTGCGGTTGCTGTTGTGTGATATTTTTAAGATTGATTTCGGTGAGTCCATTGGGTGAATTGGTGGGCATCTGCAGCCAGAGCCAAGTCCTGGGGCCACCCAGCCTGATCCGAAAGGTCCATTTCAAAGGGATCAATTTACGTTTCGGATGAGAGCCGTCTATTCCACGGAGATGGAAAGGGGGGGGGGGCAGAAGGATGAACGAGGGCTTTGCCACAGCCGCCACCTCCCTGCCTGTCACTTGGCCCGTCCCCTCCCCTCTGCCCAAAAGAGCACAGCCAGGATTGCAGCCTTTGCTAGCTTGGTCTTCCACGGAGGCCACAGGAAAAAGAAAGCTTCAGCGTCGGCCTTCTCATCCCCAGGGAAGCTGAATTTAGTAGACCTGGCGGGATCTGAGCGCGTGGGAAGATCCGGTGCAGAAGGGAGCAGGCTGCGGGAGGCTCAATACATCAACAAGTCCCTTTCGGCTTTGGGAGATGTGATCTATGCGCTGCGTTCCCGCCAGTCTCACGTGCCGTTTCGCAACTCCAAGCTGACCTACCTCCTCCAGGATTCCCTCAGTGGTGAAAGCAAGACCCTCATGATGGTCCAGGTGAGCCTTCTTAGAGAAAGATGGGCTGGGGTCTTTCATTTTTCAGGTGACCTAGGCACAAAAATGCAGGCTCCTGATTTTGCATCCGATGCGCCTGCTACTTTGCTCCTTGTTTGATGGTTATGTCATGTTGGGACTATAATCCTAGTGTTGGGTTGGCAATATATATATATATATATATAAGCCATGATTACAAATGGTATCTGTTACTTTAAATACTATAGTGCAGTGGTTGGCAAACTGCGGCTCGTGAGCCACAAGCAGCTCTTGGGCCCCTCGAGTGCGGCTCTTCTTCCACCCTCACCGACGGTGGGACTCCTGGGCGCCGCCGCAGCAACCTTCCCTACCAGCCCCCGTTTCCGTCCCTCCCCCCGCGGAGCTTCTTCAGCCCCTGGGAAGCACAGCAGCTGCCGAAAGAGGCAGCCGTAGCCTCCCCAGCCGGCATGCTGGCCACTCATCTACTTCCAGGGTCTGCGGAGGCTCCACGTGCGGGGGGAAGGAACCGGCATCCGGTGGCTGAGCAAGCAAGCGTGGCAGGCAGGTGGGCCAGGATACTTTCAGGGGCTGAGAAGGCTTCGCGGGCGGGGGGGGAAAGGAACCAGCGTCCGGTGGGTGAGCGAGCGAGCGAGCAAGCGTGGCGGGCGGGTGGGGCTACTTCCAGGGACTGAGGAGTTAGTAGAGAATAAAATGTCGCTCCTGGGTGGGTGAGCCCCATGCCAAGTTCTCCTTGCAGTTGCCACTCGATGCTCCGCTCTGGTTTGCTCAGGGGGGGCGTCCCAAGGGGAACGGAGGGGGCTGAGGGTGCCTGGTTACATGTTTGGAAAATGCTCAGAGTTGGTTGTGGTTCACCACTCTGGCAGAATCCAAGCTGCGGGTGGCTCTAATGCACTGTTTCTAGCTGGCTGGGGGATTCTGGGACTTGAAGTCCACAGGACCTAAAGCCGCCAGGGTTGAGAAACACTTGCTTTAACGTCTTCCATGTCAAATCCCAACTGTAGTTTAGGCCTTTTAGCAATGAACGTGATCACCGTCGGTAGGCAATTCCGGATTCTGTTGGGGTTTGTTTCCTTGTCCCACCTGAGGCTTCCTCCAGCAGCCCCTCTTGGCCTGGAGACTGAGCCAAGAGCCCAGGAAGGCCAGCTGCCCGGCCACAAGATCTCCTCTCCCCGGCCCTTTGGGGGACACCTGGGGGGTGGGGGCCACTTGGAGGGTTCTGGGCTGTGGGTACCCATTGCTCCTGTCCTTCCACAGGTTTCTCCCGTTGAGAAGAATACGAGCGAGACCCTCTGCTCCCTCAAGTTTGCTGAGAGGGTTCGCTCCGTGGAACTGGGGCCTGGCACGCGGAAGGCAGAAATGGGTTCCTGGACCAGCCAGGAGCACTTAGAGGTACTGGGGTTTCCTGCCTGCTGGGTTTTCTGTTGTCCCCCCCTCCCTTCGCGCCGCCTCGGTGTGGCAGATCCCTTCCTTGGAAGATGCTGTCCCCAGGCCCAACCCCCCGTTTCCCTCCGAGTTCCTGGAGCCTGAGGGTCCCGAAAATGGGCGCTTGGATCAGCCAAAGGGGATCAAGCCATCCTGGGTTGCCCCTTCAGCCTTTCCCAGGAAGGTGAAGGGTCGCCATGTCCTGATTGTGCCGGGACCCTCACAGGGCCAGCCAGGATGGGCTTTCGGGGGCAGCCTCTGGGGTCCTAGTGGCAGGCGGACGAGGGTCCCAGCCTCACTCCTCCCCTGGGAGACACCCCAGGGAAACTGCAGCCTGCCTGCTTCTGCCAAAACTTGGAGCTTGGTTCAAGGTGGGGATGCAGGCTTCCGACTCCCCCCAACACTCCCCCCCCCCCCCCCCGCTCAGGCCCTAAGACTGACCAGGGCAGTTTTGAAGATTTGAGGTGATGCACCTCCTAGAGCCGTGTTTCTCAACCTTGGCGACGTCCTGTGGACTTCAACTCCCAGAATCCCCCAGCCAGCTCTGCTGGCTGGGGGATTCTGGGAGTTGAGGTCCACAGGACGTCAAGTCACCAAGGTTGAGGAACAGAGTCCTAGAGAGATGGCAAAACGGGCTAAATCTAAAGCTGCAGCTATGGTGCTCCATCCTCTTCTCCATCAAGGTGGCCACAACTCCAGTCCCATCTGTTGAGGATCTCATGGCTCTCAGCCGGGGGAGGACGACAGCCTGCCCCAGCCCCTCTGAGGGAGAGCCCTGGATGGGGAGCACCTTTGCCTGGCCTTACAGCTGGGGGAGGCCACAAGCAGCCCCTCGGCCAGTTGGGGCCACAGGAATCTCTCTTCGGCCCAACTGAAACACCCAAACTTCCAAGGAGCAAAGTGGTTGAATTTTAGGAGCCCCTTTTGGGGGGGGGGGGGGGGGACGACAAAGTCTGTAAAATAGGATTGGAAATGGGAATGCAAAATGTCTACAATTGAACGGCTCCTCTTAAAACTCCCCAAAGCTACAGCAAGTAAATAAATAAATACATAAATAAATAAATAAATAAAAAGCCAGCATCTCTGTGCTGAGGGTTCTGGAAGGTTCTGTGCAGCCAGCTGGAGAACGGCTGAAAAAGGTTCTCCATTTCCCTTTCCCCAACCTGCAAAGTTTCCTCAAAACTGCCCTCTGAGACATGATGGGTTGTAGGTCATTTGGGCATCCTGAGTCCCTGGGTCCATCTCAGTGGTGGGTTTCTGCAGGCTCGCACCTACTCGCGAGAGCCGGTTGGTGAAATTTAGAGAGCCAGTGAGAGGGGGTTCCACCGGCGTACCTGGAAGTAAATCTGGCCTGCCGCTGCCAGTGACCCAACGGGAAGGAAAGGAAAGGAAAGGAAAGGAAAGGAAAGGAAAGGAAGGAAGGAAGGAAGGAAGGAAGGAAGGAAGGAAGGAAGGAAGGAAGGAAGGAAGGAAGGAAGGAAGGAAGGAAGGAAGGATTTGTCATCACAATTGAGCCCAAAATTTTGGTTGCTAAGCAAGAGCGTTGTTAAATGAGTTTCACCACATTTTAAAAGGTGGCCACTCCCACCCTGTCACATGACTGCCAAGCCACGCCCACAAAATAGGCCACACCTACAGAGTAGGTTCTAAAACAATTTGAAACCCACCACTGGTCCATCTGTCCCAAGGGAGGGAGGGAGGGAGGGAGCACTTGGCCCAGAGGCTCCTCCTCTGCCCGCCGTGTCTGGGGAAGCCCAGTTGGCTCAGGGTCTCATCCAGGCTGGCGGTTTCCGTGCCTTCCCAGCTTAGAGGCTTCCTTTATGGCCCCTCCCAGTCCCACCGAGGGAGGGAGGGAGGGAGGGCATCTCTCACCGAGTCTGAATCTGGTGGGGAGGAGTGTCCGGGGGGGGGAGGGAGATCGTGGTTGCTTTGGCAGACGGAGCCCATCACACCTTCTGAAGGAACCTTCCTGGTTAACAGCCACAGCTCTGTTTCCCTGTGGCTGCTTGTCTCCAGGTGGAGCCCTCCGCCGCCCTCCAGCCCTGCATCCGAACGCAGCCGTCCCCTCGAACGGGGCGATCGAGCTCCCTTCGTGCCAAGCCCCAGAGCACAGGTAAGAGCCGCTCGGGCTCCTCCGAAGAGGGAATCTCCCCCCAAGAGTCAGGCTGAACCGTGGGGAGGGAGCTCGGTCTGCTTCTCTGAAGCCCCCTGGGCATCTGGCAGGAGTGCCCAGCAAGGCCCTCTGGATGCCACCAAGGGTGCCAAGAGTCCTGACCCTGCCAGGTAGGCATCCTTCCTTGCCACGGGGGTTTTTCTTCTTCTGCTTGTTTGCATCCATGTGAACCAAATCCCCCAACTGTGCTGAGGATGGGGGGCCACCCCTCCCCCCCCCAGCCTATTTCCCAACACCCACTTGGCAGAACAGGCTTCCAAATAGCATCCAAAATTAAATCTTAGTCCGAGGCAAAGGATTCCTCAAAGTGCCAATTTATGAAGAGAGCCATGTTGGCACATCTGGGGAAACCCGAATCTGAAAGCTTCCTGGTTGAAAGTTCAAGATCTTGCCCCCACACCCACCGGTCCATCCCATGGTCCGATCTCCCATCCAGTTCCGTTCAGGTGCAGAGACAAAGGATGACCTTGGCTTTCTAGAGAGAATGTTGTTATGGCTACATAGCATTTTACTTCGTACCATCCCCCCTCCCATTTTCCCACCATAGAAACGGCATTGTAAAATAATAGTAAGTGTGGCAGGCCAAAGAGCCCAAAAGGAATCAGGCCTGACAACAAGGCTTTTTGAAGGCAGAGGTTGTAGGTCCCCCTCCCGTCAGAGTTGTCTCCCGTCAAGGCGGAAGAGGGCAAGAGACGAGGGGCTTATGCCCGTGGGGGCTGTTGGGTCCAGGAGGTTTGGAAGTGGCTGGAGCCCCCCGTCTATCCCAAGAAGGGGCACAGCAGCAGAGGGCCCGATGCAGCCAAAGAGGAGCTGGGTTTGGGGAATGTTTTGAGGAGGCTGAAAAGGAGTGGAGGGTCACAGCCACGTTGCGTAGTTGCACACACAAAGGGCCTGGCAGGCTAACGGAACAGCAGCGAACAGCAGCGAAGCCTCTCCTGGGGTGGCATTCGTTGCCACATGTCATCCATGGGAGTCACGTGTGCATCTTCGTCTTCACGAGCTTCAGTAGGGACAGGAGGCATTGGGTGAAATGTTTATCTGGTTGTGTTGTCAGCCAGGAACTTCAGGGCACCTTAGGGTCCACGATAGGTGAATGATCAAAGCAGTTTTGGCATCCCTTTGGCTGCTTTGTGAGACAAACTTCAGTTACTTCCGTTTGATTTCAGCCTGGAATTAAGAGACGATCCGTTTGCCTCCAGGTGAGTTAGAGACCCACCGGGATCACAAGATCTTCCTTAACAAGTTAAGTTCTGCTGTGGCAAAAACGAGGAGGAAAGCAGGATGGGGGTGGGGGGGCTGCCTTTGGGTGCCTCTTGTTCCTGGTCTCTAGAACAGGGGTCTCCAACCTTGGCAACTTTAAGTCTGAAGGACTTCAGCTCCCAGACTTCTCCAGCCAGCAAAGCTGTCAGTGTCAGGGGCTGGGCCAGGGGTTTCCAACCTTTGCAACTTTAAGTCTGAAGGACTTCAGCTCCCAGACTTCTCCAGCCAGCAAAGCTGTCAGTGTCAGGGCCTGGGCCATGGGTTTCCAACCTTTGCAACTTTAAGTCTGAAGGACTTCAGCTCCCAGACTTCTCCAGCCAGCAAAGCTGTCAGTGTCAGGGCCTGGGCCAGGGGTTTCCAACCTTTGCAACTTTAAGTCTGAAGGACTTCAGTTCCCAGACTTCTCCAGCCAGCAAAGCTGGCTGGAGAATTCTGGGAGCTGAAGTCCTTCAAACTTAAAGTTGCCAAGGTTGGAGACCCCTGTTCTAGAATGAACATCAGACTGAGCCAGGGACAAGCATGAAATCCAAAAATTTCACTTTCCTCTTTAATGTTGTCTTTTATTCCTTGTTAACCCAACTGAATATTGGAAGGAATTTGCCTAATGCAGGCTGGAGCTCTCTCTCTCTGCCAGCCTGCTTACGGTCCAAAACCAGAATGGAACAAGGCCAATTTTTGCAGTGTTCTCTTGGGAGCCCCTCCTGGGTCATGTCCCCTCGCCCACCGGGCTTCTTGCCTCTCAGCCCGATCTAATTCTGCGGTCCCTCTTCTGGGTTACCTGCCAAGGCAAACGCTACAGAAGACAAGAAAACAAACTCATAACAAACCAAAAATGCGTTTTGGGTTTTTGCAAAAGTAAAAAAAAAAAAAAAAGAAGGGCTAATGTGTCCTGCTTTGTTCCCTTGCGCTGAAATGCTTTTCGCCTGGCTCACCCAGTGGCTTTCTTCAGGTTTGTCCTTTGCTGGGTCGTGGAAGCGCTGCCTGCTTTCCCCCCCCCCCCCTCTTGCTCACAACCCCTCTTGCCCCTTCGAGGCTCTCAGCTGCAGATGCAAAACAGCTTCATTGTCTGAAATGCTTCCTGTGCAGCAATCGCAGATGTGATATTGAAGGGAACGATTTGTACTGAACGAGCCGAACTGGCTTTCATTCCAGTGGGTTTTTGGAATGTAGCGCCTGGCAGTTTTCAAACACGCAGAGGAATAAGAAATAGAAGTGCAGATTTGATTTTTGCTCCCAGGAGACAAAACAAATAGAGCTGCTTTGACCCATTGACTTTCAGGAGAGTCTAGGAATGATTGAAGAAGCCAGCATGAAACTCCCACGTCTAAAGAGAACGTCGGTTAGGGCAGGGGTCTCCAACCTTTGCAACGTTAAGTCTGAAGGACTTCAGCTCCCAGACTTCTCCAGCCAGCTTTGCTGTCTCCAACCTTTGCAACTTTAAGTCTGAAGGACTTCAGCTCCCAGAATTCTCCAGCCAGCAAAGCTGAAGTCCTTCAGACTTAAAGTTGCAAAGGTTGGAGACCCTTGATGTAGGGGAACTGTTTCATCCGCGGAGGGAAAGTCTTGGGGGTCGCCTGCAGGAGCTGCCTAGCCTGGGTGCCTGCAGCAAAGGCGTTGTTGGGAAGCAGCAGTTCCTCACCGTCTCCGTTCGGTGGGATCCTCTGCCAGAATTCATTTCTCTCTCTTTGCTTTAGGGAAACCGAGGCCAAGTCCTCTATGAAAGCCGATGGATGTCAGGAAGAGCTGTTTTCAAAGTGGACTTTGGGAAACCCCGCTGGCTTTTCTAAAAATGCACCCCAGGCTGGCACTACAGCACAGATGTCCAGGGGTTTGGACTGGTCATCCCGACCCACTGCTGGCAGTGGAGCCGGGTGCTTGGAACTCTGCAGACTTCAGGAAAGGGTCACTTCCTGATCGACAAGTTTTAACACGTTTCTTTTAAAAGCGAGCAGACACAAACTTCGCTTTTATGTACCCATTCCCTTTCATTTTTATTTGAATAAAAATGCTGCACCCAGTTGGAATTCTTGGAAGTCCAGAAACCTATTGCTAATATTTTATTTTATTATTCTATGTCCGTCATCTCAATCTTACAAGGTACTGAACGGCAATATGAGAACTACGATTGGAATACGGTCTCCTTTCATCCCAGACACTCTTAACTCTTGGCAGGGCCTAAAGAGACAGTTAATCCCCGAGTGACGAGTGTTGCCTTAACGAACATTCGAAGTTACGCGATCAGCGCCCTCTCGCGTTTCCGAACAAGGCCCAGAACTACTATTCTTGCAGCACCACAGCAGTCGTTCGCCCTTACGACCGCAGAGGCTTTGCAACATTCGTCCTGCATGTTGCTGGCCGAAATGGAGCTTCTGATAGCCACAAGCTTCATTTCAGCCTGCAAAAGTCCAGGGGAGGCACGTGAGGCTGGAGGAGACTGCTTTCTAAATCTTCACAAGGTAAGTGACCCGCCGTGGCAGGTTGCGGGGGGGGGGGGGGGGAGCAATTTGGGCTGGCGTGAAGTATTTCAGTGGGTGGGCAGGCCTTGGGTGGTCTCAGGCAGGGGGCCTGTTTCATCGGTAGCCCCCTTCCCCCCCCTCCGGGTCTTCCCCACTCTGAAATGCCTCATGTGCACTTAACAAGCCTCCCATTTGTTTATCGAATGCATGAGCGAAATGAGGGAGTGATCACTACCGTGAATCCTCGAGTTATGTATGGAGTGGGCAGGCTCCGTTACATTTGTAACTTTATTTTTATTTATTTTTTATTTTAATCATGTTTATATCCCGCCCTTCTCCACGAAGGACCCAGGGCGGCGCACAGGAATTTAAAAACATACAAACGATAAATACAAAATTTAAAAACATATTAAATTACAATCCTATCTAAAACCAAATTAAAATCCCCTGTTTAAAAACTATCTAAAATAGCCCCAACCGGAGGTTAGACTAGGCCGGCTAGATGAAATAGGTGTGTCTTAAGACACTGGCGGAAGAGGCAGAGGTCTGAGATGGTACGCAATTCAGGGGGCAGGTCATTCCAAAGGGCAGGGCCCGCCACAGAGAAGGCTCTTCCCCTGGGTGTCGCCAGTCGGCATTGTCCGGCCGACGGCACCCTGAGAAGGCCCTCTCTGTGGGAGCGGATCGACCGAAGGGATGTATGGGGCAGGAGGCGGTCTCGCATATAACTAGGCCCCGAGCCATGGAGCGCTTTAAAGATGGTCGTCAAAACCTTGAAGTGCACCCGAAAGGCCACAGGAAGCCAGTGCAGCTCGCGCAGGATAGGTGTTATATGGGAGCATCTAGTGGCTCCCGTAATCACCCGCGCGGCTGCATTCTGCACTAACTGTAGCTTTCGAGTGCACCTCAAGGGAAGCCCCACGTAGAGAGCATTGCAGTGGTCGAGTCGGGACGTCACGAAAGCTTGAGTGACTGTGCGGAGGGCAGCCCGGTCCAGTAAGGGGCGCAATTGGCGCATCAGGCGTACCTGATGAAACGCCCCCCCCCCCCCCGGCCACGGCCGCCACATGGTCCTCCAACTCAAGGACTACCTGTATTTCTTTTTCCAGACTTTAAAAAAATCCCACATAGAGTTAAGTGTTTTTGGGCTGAGGGCAAGTTCCATCTTCTCCCCTCCTCCCTCATTTATTCTCCACCTTTCCATCGTTTTTTGGTTATCAAATTGATGTACTTGTGTCGGGTTCTTTTCCATTGTTTATTTCACTTCTATTTATACTCTCTTCGTTCCTTCCTTTTTATTGTTGTAAGTCGCCTAGAGTAGCCCCACAGCGATAGGCAGCAAATAAATTTGACAAATGTGTTTAATTTATAGAATACAGGTTAATGGATTAGCCTTCATTTCTTACATTCTGCATTTTCTCGGGAGTAAGAATGTCTCCAAGGTTACATCAATGGGTAGCTCAAGAGCACGAGGCCATCTCCTCAAACGGCCAGACTTGAAGAAAAGAACCAGAACAAAGCAGTGAATTTAATGTAGGCCCCCATCCATCGGATTCTTTTGGTTGGGATGTAGAAATAGCTGATGGCTAAAGATGGTAATCTTATTACTCTTGACTAAACTGGTATCTCAAAATCCTCTCGCCACTTATGGGGCACGTGGTAAGAGAGGGGGGAGTCCTTGTGCTTTTAGCTGCTGTACCTCTTTTGAAAATGTAACAAAACCAAAATTGAGACTTACATTAATTTTATGTATAAAATTAAAAGTGGTTTTAGATCACGGGTTCCCAAACATGGCAACTTGAAGACTTGTGGACTTCAACTCCCAGAATTCTCCAGCCAGCAGAGAATTCTGGGAGTTGAAGTCCACAAGTCTTCAAGTTGCCAAGTTTGGGAAGCCCTGTTTTAGATCATTAACACTATTCTTGGCACAGATAGCCAGGGTGAGACAAGTCAGCCTTTGAGACATTCAGCAAAACAAACCGATCCGCAGCAGTGAAAACAACCTGGAGGAACAAAGCGAAGGGAAACTACTGGGCACTTTCCAACGTTTCCTTAGAGATGGTTCGAATTGGTGGCCTCTTCCTCTTCCTCCTCTCTTCTTCCAAGACAGAAAGGGGTCCTCAGCGTGAGTGTGTGTGTTCTGTATGTGCATGTATAATTATATACATATAAAATCTCATCAGATTTTCACAGGGCTTCAAATGTCGCTCTCTATTTTCGCTGGAGAAAAAGTAAACATTTTAGCGGAAATTTAGATGGGACTCACACATAGACACACACATTTTAAAGGAAATCTAAACTCTCATAAATAGGAGTCCCATTTAAATTTCCTCTTAAAAGGTGTACTTTTCCTGCAGCAAAAAAAGAAAAATAAATACAGGTCAACCCGTGAAGTTTTTCCATGGAGGGATGCCAAGCTTTCCAGCTCAAAAACCGCCCTGCTCTTTGGTCTTGAGCTAAAACCCTCCATTTCCAGCCAGGCTCAGCTATAAAGGAAGCGGGGGTTTCATTCTGAATGGCAGAATGGAGCCACACAAAGTTCCAGTTACAAACATTTAATAAAATGTGTCATAAGTTACAATTGTATGACCAGCTGGCTCCAGCAATTTAAGGAAAGTCCATTCTGTTCTCCAGTCCCCAAAGACTTTCCCCCGGGGGGAGGGAGGGAAAAAGCCAGCCACGGCTCCGTCTGTCAACAGAATAACCCTGGCTCAGGTCCTGCAGGCCGAAAGGCAAGCGGAAAGGCTCTGGTGCAGCCGCGTCATGGAGGATACCAGCGACCCTCGACTGGTCCCCCACAATTCAAGATGGCTGGAGAACTCGACACAAGTCAGGAGTTGACCGCCATTGCTGGCAGGCAGGGAAAAGGGTGCGAGGCGATGGGAGCCTTTCGGCCAGGAGTGGGTCGGGTCGTGTGTCCTCCGCAATCTCCCCGAAGGCAGCTGCACGGGTGCAGGAAGGTCACGGGTGCCACAGGAGGGAGGTCTGCTTTGAAAGGTGTCCTGTAAGGCACTGGACTGGGTGCAGTGCAGAAGAGCTGCCCGCCGGAAGGCCGCGAGAAGACAGTCCCCTGCAGCATCTCCAGAGCCCGAGGGCAAAGCAGCAGGCAAGGGCAGCCTGGCCACAGCGGTCACTCGAGGACGGCCATCAGGAGGTGCAGCTCCCGGAAGGCACTGCCGTGGCGGCCACTGAGGCCGGACCGGTTCTTGATGAAAGCGCTGATGCTTTTCAGTTGTTTGTAGCACACGTGGCACTTCTGGAGCCTGGGCCAAGGAGAGAAACAGCTGGCAACAAAAGGGCTGCCTCACTCTGGGGGGCTCCAGTGTTCCCTTACTTATTTTTATAATGCCCTCTCAGAGCAAAGGAAGAAAGAAAGAAGCAATGGCAATTACCGTATTTTTCAGAGTATAAGACACACCTCCCCTCCCCCTAAAAGAGCGTGGAAATGTTGGTGTGTCTCCCAAAGCCCCGCCCCCGCATGCCATTTTTGTGAATGGGGCATTTTTCTTGAAAACAGGCGTTTTTTCCTTCCCCCCAGCCCTGTTGAAGCCTGCACAGAATGCTCCTGGGGGCTGAGGGAAGGCAAAACCTTTTTTTCTTTCTTATCGTATTTTTCAGAGCATAAGACGCACCCAGGTTTTGAAGAGGCAAATGTTTTTAAAAAGTAGGTAGGGATAGAGAGGGAGAGAAAGAGAGAGAAATACAGTAGGTAAGTAGGTAGGGAGAGACAGTAGTTAGATAGGTAGATGAATGGATAGTGTGTGAGAGAGAGAAATACAGTAGGAAGGTAGGGAGAGAGTATAGATAGGTAGATACAGGGATAGAGAGGGAGAGAAAGAAATACAGTAGGTAGGGAGAACGAGAGTAGGTAGGTTGGTAGAGAGATAGAGAAAAATACAGTAGATAGGTAGGGGGGAGAGAGAAGGTAGGTAGGTATATAGGTAGATAGAGGGGGGGGGGGGGAGAGAGAGAAATACAGTAGGGAGGGAGAGAGAGAGAGAGAGAGTGAGTAGGTAGGTAGATGTTTCCAGGTGTATTTATCCATGTGCTGCAGAAGGAAATAGCCGACAACCTGTAGCACCTAAAACTTTGTTTCTGCTGGCAAAGCACTTGATCAATGTAATTCTCACCAGTCACTCTAATTAAACAGCTTTCCGAAAGGGGGGGGGGAAACCCTTTTTGCACTCTGCAAACCTCCCCAAAACAGCCTGTTTTTTTGCAAAATGGGCCATTTTTTGTCAAAACATTGCATGCTTAGCCTTTTGGAGGCTTATAGAGAGTGCTGCTGCTGGGTGGCAGGACAAAGAAAGCCCCGTTTTCTGCTCATTTCTGCCCTCCCCGGCCCCCAGGAGCTCTCTGAAAGCCTCCATAGGGCTCTGCATGGCCATTTTGGTGAAGGGGGCAGGGCTTCAGGAGACAAAATAAAATGCTGTTTTCGGTGTATAAGACGCACCCAGCTTGTCAGCCTCTTTTTAGAGGAAAAAAGGTGCGTCTTATACTCCGAAAAATACGGTACATCATGAAATCAGGAAAAGGGTTTGGGTCTCTGTGTGTGGGGGGGGCAGCAATGTCAGTTGACCCTACAGGTCCTGAGGGCAATCCCCCCCCCCTCACCCCACAGGCCCTGCTTTGGCTAAACCCTCCAGTCAATTGGCAAACAGAAGGCGGAAGACCCCGAGGAGACCCTGCTCTGCCCCCTCAATAGTGCTTGGACAGGTAACGAGGGAGCAAGGATTCCCCAAAGGTGAAGGGACAGGTGAGCAATTAAGCCATTTGGAATGGCCGGTCAAGCTTGACAGGACTTCACACCCAGCTGTCTGGAAATTCCTCTTTTCTGAGTGAACGGGCACCTACTTCACTCCAGGAAGGTAACATTTCTTTCTTGGAACCTGGGAGATAAGTTGGAGCAGGGTTTCTCAACCTTGGCCACTTGAAGATGTCTGGACTTCAACTCCCAGAATTCCCCAGCCAGCGAATGCTTGAAGATGTCCGGACATTCAATTCAATTTCAATTCAATTTATTCAATTTATATCCCGCCCTTCTCCGTGAGGACCCAGGGCGGCGCACAGGAATTTAAAACAATATACAAAATAGTACCAATTATAATTTAAAAACTTATTAAATGACAAAGCCTGCGCTAAAACCAGATTAAATCCCCCATTTAAATTGTAAACTATCCCTCCCTCCTCCCTGGAACCCCCTAAAAGCCAAATTAAGAATTTTGTTCAAACACCCCTGCTGGCTGGGGAATTCTGGGAGTTGAAGTCCGGGCATCTTCAAGTGGCCAAGGTTGAGAAACACTGAGTTGAGAGTCTCAAGGGGCAAAACAATCCAGGGCCTTAGAAACTCACCTCTCTTGAGGCAGGTCTTGGGAAAGGGGCTCTGGAAGTATCTGGTTGTTTGAGTTGGTGGGAGGGTGGGGGGGCAAATAAGAACTTGACGCCATCAGAAGCCTCTAACCCACCTTGGCAGAACAGCTTTGGACCCCATTAGGTAAGAGTGGAACATGCATGTGCATGTCTAGCCGAAATCTCTGGGATTTGCCAGGTGGTGCAGGTATTCCTGGAGGTTCACAGCATCCCAAGCCTGGCAGGAGAGAAGGGGAGGCTTCTTACCTCTCTTCTCGGGAGATGTCCACACCCACCGATGGGGGTGCAGCAAGGATGTCCGTAATCAGGGGCAGAAACCTTTGCAGAATTAGCTTCAGGGACGCACAGCCGGTCTGAACATAACTGGCACGAGAGAGAGAGAGAGAGAGAGAGAGAGAGAGAGGAGGGGGGTTCAAAAGACAGTTTCCTTTCAGCGTCTGTAGAGTGTTGCCCAGTTCTTCCCTCCAGGGTTCTCCAGGGACTACAATGCTCAGCATCTTGACTGCAAACAGGAGACACCCCCCCCCCCTTGCTGTCCAGGGCACGAGACGGAGCGTTTGACCCAAAGAGAACAAAGGAGCTTCCTCAAATGTTTTTAACAAATAGGGATAACCGTGTGGAGTCCTTGGTGCTCCCTGAGCTGGGTTGTCTGTAGGCAGAGGTTTCACTACCCATCTGCAGAAACTGCCTTGAAAATTATCTGGCTGATTTTTCAGAAAGCTTTTAACAAAATCTTGAATCGAAGGCTTACGGGGAAAAAATAAGGCCAGTTAAAGACTCCTCAGAGGGATCGGTAAGCAATCGGGGCCTTCCGTGACCGAGGGCATTAAGGCATCCATAGCCTCCTTTGCCAACTGCAGCCTCCAACTAATAAACCCAAACAAAGCCAATTCAACATCCCTGGGAATTATCTGGCACTAGGCAAAAGGCCGAAGTAGCCACACGGGTGGGCAGCAAAGACCTCCCCAAAGGAAATGGAGAGGGTTAGGTGTAGACTCCTATAGTTGGGTAGACAATATGTAGTCATTGTAACTTTAAGGCTGGTGGAATGTTAGAGTGCAATTACTAAGTCCAATTATCTCCAACTATAAGAGAAAGCCAGGAGAGTGCATCTCTCTCTCTCTGCTGGACTTGCTGTGTTTGATAACTGAATTGTGTTGTGAGCTGTGATTACTGAAGAAGAAGACGGAAGATTGTGTGAGCTATTTGATATTGTTGAGACTTTGCTTTTGACTCAATTTAACATCACTGCTTGTTGAGCAGTAGCTTAGTATAGTAGTTTTTACCACCTCAGTAAAAGCTATTTAATTTAATTTAAACAGTGTCTGGTATTCTAATCGTGTGTACATTAGCAACATTCCTCTAGCTGCATACTCTGCTGCACACCCTCTGCTGTCTCCCAACTGAGATATCACCTAACAGAGAGCGTCTGAAGGGCGGAGATTTGCAAAGGCCCGTGGAGGAGAGAAGGGCAAAGCCTCCTGATCTGGGGGAGAGGGAAGTTGTGGGACCGAAAAGAGGCAATTAAAAGGATTAGGCAGACCGGCTCCTGTTGCAGGGAGAGGGACTGGCCCTTCCACTGTGAAGTGAAGCAGCCACATTTTATTTACGTGGTTGATGTAAGGTTTCACTGTGCCCAATGCTGCCTCTCCCCTTGGCCCCCTGGGCAGCCAGCCTGCCTTCCCACCGTTGCCTCAGGCAAGCGAGGCTGGTTGAGGCACGTCCCTCGGAGCCTGTGGCAGCCCTGCCCCTCTAGCAACCGTAACGCAGAGCAAGGAGCTTTGACAAAGAAAAGACTTACCTTTCATATTTGCTTTGCAGCAGCTTTTCTATTTGTGGCAAGACCACCGTGCAGAGATCCAGTTTCCACAGAGACCTGGAGAAAGGAGTGGAGGTTACACTGCAGCCGTCCCTCCTTGGGCAAGATCTTGGCTGAAGTCAGCAGGAGGTGAGATGCGCCAACCATTCAGCCTGCAGACGGCCTTCACACCAGGAAGGAAAGCATTCTGTGCCCTGAACCATCCAGGGGACTCAATGGTGGGTTCAGGACCCTGGGGCAGCTGGCATGCTGTGCCAGGCATCCTAGACGGGTATGTGCGCTATGCGCACGCCACCATCCTGCGACATCCAGCTGGCCGGCAGAGGTCGCACAGTCACCGTACACTAAGCGCAGGTGCCCAATGGGCTGGTAGTATTATTAAGCGGGCAGGAGGGTAGGCCAAACAAGCCACCGAACCAGTACGGCGGCCACTTCTCCCGGCGGCTACTGGTTCCACCCAGAACCCACCACTGAGGGGACCCTGCCTCCCTCCAGACAGGACAAAGATGAATATTGGGGTCCCCAGGAGAGCCTGTGGGACCCAGAACATGTTGCATGCCAAGGGCTCAATCACACTTCTCCCTGCACCAGCTCATCCTCGGGGACCTGCAGGGTTTGCAGGCGGTGAATGGAAAGAACTCCGATCCAGGCATCAGCCCCCAACTAGCCCCCCCAAGACTCTCCCTGCCGAAGAAACACAGATGGAGACTTACGCCTTTTGGTTCACAATGTTGAGAAGGTCAACCACCACCGAGAGGTCATTGATGGACACAGCAGAGTCCACTGAAGTCTGAGGAGAAACCACAGTGGCAGAATACGATTATGGCGAGGAACCTCAGGAGGTTGGTGACAGGTGGGAACAGAGAGCAGTGGGACTCCAGGGGCTGAACTACAAGTCCCAGCATCCCTCGCCCTCCAAAGGATTTGTTTCTAGAGATGATCAGCATCTCTTTGGTCAAACAGACGGTGGATGTCAGCCTCCGCTTTGTTTCTTGCTTCGGCTGCCATTGAAACGGGGAAGGAGGGGCTTTGGTATTTGGGAATGGGACTGTATGGTGCAGGAGGGAGATTTGGAGAAGGGAGTAAGTTCTCACTATCTACTTCGCATACCACTGGCTGGGGTTGGGCGGTGGCCAAGGTCAACGGTCTTGTATGCCATCCTGATGATGCTCTTGAAGATGCAATCTACATGACGCCTAAGAGGATTGCGCATTGGACAATGGGGTGGGGGGTTGCTGGGGGAAGGGGGTTGGACACATTGATATGTATGATTTCACACGCTTGGGTCTCAGACCTTGCTTTACCTCGCTGCCATCTTTTCATAACCAGTAAAAGTCCTCTTAATTCTTACAAATGGAGTTGAGTGGATTCTTTCTTGGTTATAGTTAGAGGCCGACCTGACAGTGAAGCTGTGGGGTCCTTCCTGCTCTCTGAGCCTGGCTGTTTTCTTGGAACATTTCAGGATCAAACCAGGTAACTTCAGCGCTGGGAGAGAATGGGACTTGCTCTTGGCTTAAATAAAAGAGAGCATTTTGTATATAAAATGAGAACCAACCCCACTCTCCTCTAGCACTGATGCTGTTACCTAATTTGGTAATGAAACATCTGCAAGAAAACAACCAAGCTCAGAAAACACCGAGGACCCCACAGTTCAACCCTGAGCTACAGAGACTCTTCGGTTGAAAAGGAAAGTGAGTCACTTGCAGGACCATGTTCTGCTCTTTTCGGCAGGATGGACTCACCTGGGGCTGCGAGTGAGGCAGGAAAGCCAAGCTGAGCCACTCCCACGAGCCATTTCCCAAATTCAGATGGACCGCCAGACCAGAGACAACATGGATCGGAAGATCAAAAGATTTCCAAACTCCAGATGCCAAGTGCCTGAATGTCAGCCTGCTTAGCATCAGTGATCACCTGTGCCCAGGTCACCTGGGGATCAGCAAGTTCCAGAATGGATGCAAGTTGAGTTTTTCTGGGACCAAGCTCCCCATGTGGCAATAGGCCAGGTACCTTCGTTCCAATCCTCTTCGGCACAAGAGGCCAAAAGCAAAACTAGGACATACATCTTTAGTGAAAAGGCCTGACGAAACCAGAAACGGTCACCCAAAAAATTATAGTCAGAGAAGAAACTGAAATGAAATCCTAAATTCTGGGGTGATTACAGAAGAAACAGGTGAAAATGCTCCTATGAAGGTACTGTATTTTTCGGAATATAAGACACACTAGAGTATAAGACGCAGCAAGGTTTTGAAGAAGAAAGTGGGGAAAAAAGGGGTTGCACTCTGCAAACCTCCCAAAAATGGCCCGTTTTTTGCGCCTATTTCCCCCCCCAAAAAGGCATGAATAGCCCTTAGGAGGCTTGTAGAGGGCTCCTGGGAGCAAACAACGGGCTGTTTTCTTCCCTCTCGAACCCCCAGGAGCAATCTGGAAGCCTCCCAAAGGTTCTGCACGGCCATTTTTGCAAAGGAGGCGAGGTTTCAGGAGGCCAAAAATGCTGTATTCAGTGTATAAGACGCACCCAGATTTTCAGCCTCTTTTTTGAGGGAAAAAGGTGTGTCTTATACTCAGGGGGCCTCGCATCCCCGAGGACCACATCCAATGAGAGGCACCTTCCTCTCCAGATGCGCAGCATCACAAACAGAAGAGATCCAAATTCTAGGAATCCTGAAATTGTGTTGCTCCTTACAAGAATGCGCGTTAGGACTAGTTTTTGTGGTGCTGAAATAAGAGATTCTGTTTGACCAACTAACCATCCTGCATAACGTCTTGTCAGTTACATCCCATCATTATCAAAACAGGTGTTGACGTTACCAGTCCAATGGGGGAATGGGGCGGCTTAATGATGGCTGGAACTGCTGGCCAGAAATGACCTGCGCTCTGATGGTAAGCCCGACTGTGAGATGGAGTGAGCTCCTGTCGCCCGATCCCTTGCTCCTGCCCACCCAGCAGTTCGAAAGCATGCAACACTGCGAGTAGACGAATGGATACCACTTGGGTGGGGGAAACCTAGCTGCGTTCGTATGTGTGGAAAGTGGAAGCTGGACTTGGCCGGACAAAAGGCATCGTGATGCAAGGCGAAGCGAGGCGAGACTGTCGGAGGAGCCAGGAAAAGCCAGCAACCTGAGCACCGCTATCGTAGTCAGCTGGTGTAAAGCTAGTTCACTCCCCCGCCATGCACCAAGGACAGGCGCATAAGCACCGAATAGAATGAACCAGCAATTGAGGCTATCGGGAAGAGTGCGTTGGGTGTCTAACGTGTAGATTTCCCTGACATTGTATGCCATACACTAAATAAAATAATAATAATGGGAAATTAAACCATCTAGTTAATTAGGATGCTGAAGTCATCAGAGTCCTGTAGGAAGGCCAGAGCGTGGGACCTAGGTCAGAAAAGCTAAAACCAGCCACCCAGCCTCAAACCCAGCCTCCAAACTTACCTTGATGTCCCCCGTGCTCCACACGGCTCTCACAGTGTCCAAATTCTTATGGCGACTGGTCAGCACCACACACATGGTCTCATGGCCCTTCCGGATCTGGGACATGGCCTCATCGTCTACGATGTCTGTCAGGCCCTGGTTCTTCATGGCCTGCAAGCACAGAGGCCCAAGGGGAATACAAGGAGGCAGGTGGAGGCCTGCAAAGGACTTTATTTTCTTTTTTTTTAATTTTCTTTTTATTTATTCTTGTAAAAAAAAACACCATAATTAAACATATTTGCCATCACAACGTGAAAAAAAACCATATAAGTAACCAAAATTAACATTAAAATCCTAATACTAGGCATAATATTTAACCCCAGCATTTCATCATTAATTTTCCTATTAATATAGTTCACGAATATCCAAATTAAGCATGTATTATTGCTTCAGTTGTTACTATTCCATCATTTCCGTATCCAATTATGGCACCTCTTCCATGAATTATAGAATCCTGAATCCTTTTTCCCTTTAAGTAATTTCATTAATCTGTCCGATTCTGCGCACTCATTGATTTTGTTTATTACTGCCCCATCCGTCGGTATTTGTTCACTTTCCCACTCTCCAGGGCAAATGCCAATCTTGCCGCAATAATTATATGCAACGCCAGGAACCATATATCCATTCTGATATCTGGGGTTTAAGTCCTAAAAGGAAGGTTTCCGGTTTCGGTTCCAATCGATATTGGGTAATTTCTATTAGCCACTGTCTTATCTTCTTCCAGAATCTGACTGCCATCGTGCAGGTCCACCACTGAATGAAAATCCCCTCCCTGTGGCTACATATCCAGCAATTAGGCCTGCAAAGGACTTTCCACCCTAACAGTCGTAAGTGAAAGATGCATCCTAGTTGGGCTTCGTCTTTGCAGGCGACAGGATTATAGCCAAGGAACAAAGCAATTAGTGAGGATTGTGCAAACTGACACAGGAAAAAAACAACAACCACTCCTGTTCTGTTACCTGGAAGGAGGGAGGTAGGGGTGTGTATCTGTGTGTGTGTGTGTGTGTGTGTGTGTGGGTGTGGGTGTGTGTGTGTGTGTGTGTGTGTTGCAAAATAGGACAAAGTGGACCTGTGCTGCCTCCTGGTGGTCAATATAAATAAAAACACTACCCAGAAAAGACATTCCTATGGATGGATGCTGTTCTGAATCACAAACTTGCCGCCTTCTCCTTCTTCCTTTTCTATCCATCCCTCGCCCACTTTCAGAACAACAGAGTAACACAATAACAGAGTTTGGAAGGCACCTCAGAGGTCTTCTAGTCCAACCCTCTGCTCGGGTAAATGGCTGTACAAATCTCTTCTTGAAAACTTCTTGAAGAGAACTGCTGGAGGGAAGCTGTTCCCCTGATTAATCTAAATATTAATATTTTACTGTGAATAATTTACAACCTAAAGCAGGGTTTCTCAACCTTGGCCACTTGAAGATGTCCGGACTTCAGCTCCCAGGATTCCCCAGCCAGCATCCGCTGGCTGGGGAATCCTGGGAGCTGAAGTCCGGACATCTTCAAGTGGCCAAGGTTGAGAAACCCTGCCCTAAAGACTGTTCGGCCTTTGGGCCAATCAAAACCTGCTCCCTCACTTAACTGCTGAGCCACCATTGCTTCCCTTTTGGGGCAAGCAAGAAACATACCGGCAGGAAGTCCGAGGCCTTCAGCCCGATAGGCTCATTCCTGGCAGCTGGAATCACCGAGGGCTCCACCCGCGTTATTGGGGTTGAGGCAGCTACGGGCTGCCTCTGAACAGGGTCCGTCTGCAGTAGGGAAGGAGAGGACACGACGGTCACGCAGGTTTCCAGGGCAGAAAGAGAGAGGGAGGCACGGGGAGGGGGATGATGACCTCCTGTTCCCCCGTTGCTCAAAAGCCTAGTCAGGCCAAAGAGGGCTGCAGGCAGAAGCTGTCTCTCCTGCCTCTCACCCCGCTCACTCAGGGCCGGCCAGCTCAAAGCCTGAAAGGCGCCCCTCCTTTGCTCTCCCCCACATGCAGGAGGTGGACGGAGGCGGCCTCCACCCCCCCAAGGAGCAGCCTGCATCCGGGAGCACCAGGCGGAAAGGCCCTTACCCTCTCCTGGCCTGGCAAGGGGGACGCGGCCTCTGCTGCTTGACCAGTCCGTGAGGCTTCTTTCGCAGGTGCCGCCTCTGGAGGGAGGGAGAGGGGGAGGGGGTCTCTTGGGAGAGGGCCAAAAGACCCCAACCAAGGCAATGCTGCTGAGCAGAAGGTGGGCACGGGAGCCCTGGAGAAAAGTCCCGGGGTTTGGGACTTCCTGAGGCTGACAAAGGTGGTTGCCTGTGGAAGGTCCATAAACTCCCGGCACTGCCTGATAACAGCAGGTGGGGAGCTTTCATTCGGCCCAATTCTTAGGTATTTCCTCACAGAGCACAGGGGCCTTGTGGAGTTCGGTCCCGCGAAACAGAACCATGGTCCCTGGGAAGGAGTAGCTTCCGAGGGAGACGCCACTGACTCCTGGAGCAAAAGCCCAGAGAAGAGGCGGCCATCTGGGGCTGCAGCCGGGGAGGCCAGCTAACACCACCACTCCCCGGACAGGAGCATCTGGGTAGGGGGCTTCCCTGAGACCCCCGCTGCTTCACGGCACCTCTGAAGGCCGAGCTACCAAGGGAGGCCTCTGCTCCCCTTTGCCCTGAGCTGACTGCCCTTTGGCCGTCTTGGGAGCCAAGAACCAACCTGTCCGCTATCCTGAAGGCTCCCCCTGTTCTTTCCATTGACTGTTGACTGCAAGGAATCCCAGAGGTTGAACCAAAGCCCCCCCCCCCCTTCACCACTTATAAACACCCCAAGAGGCATCGGGAAAGCCCCTCTGGGCGCTTGGAACTCACCGTCTTCTGGAGGGGCAGGAAAAGGCTCGCTCTTGCTGGGCGGAGTTCGTGCTATAAAGACAAAAGCCCAACTTCAACTAGAACATTTTTTTTCTTTTTGGTGAGGTTACAAAAGAAACTGAAGGTCTCAGAAATCCATCCCAGCAGGTGGAGTCCAAGATGTCTGTCTGCCTTACGCAGAGTTTATTTGGTTTTTATACAGTTTCAACAAGCAAAGCAAGAGCGTAGGTAGCAACAGCACCTGATTGGTACGTTCTCCTTGTCAATCTCTAAGACCATCCCAGTCAAGGTAGAGGCTTCACATATCCAGATGGTTCCTGGTACTGCCTGGTTCTCATAAACAGTTGAGGTCATCAGTCACTGAGCTCATGGCAGTTTGCTGCGCATGTCTGTATGTAACCTTTCCTCTCTATTCCTACATCTGGTTCTGCTAATTAGGTGAGCTCATAGGTTAAGAGGTAACCAGCTATTGAGATCATGGCAGTTTGCTGCGCATGTCTGTACGTAACCTTTCCTCTATATTCCTACAAGAAACAGCATTATTCTCGATTTCTGCAGCTTGACTCCAAAGCGATAGCCCTGCACTCTCTAGTAACCCTTCCTGTCTTCAAGTCACCAGAAAAGACTCCGGGCACAAGGAGCTTAGCAATAGGAGCTCCAACCCATTGCGGGTTATACCTCCCAACTGGGCATTCAGGGGAAGTCAAAGCCTGGCTAAAGATCCACCTGGAAACTCGGATAGGATGATCTCTGTTAGGAGTAGACTCCTAGAGTTTAGTAGGCAATATATAATACCATGATGACAAATGGTCATTATTGCTTTAAGGATGTTGGAATGTTGGAATGTAATTAGGAACTGTAATTATCTCGTCCATAAGAGGAAGTAAGCAGTCTCTCTCTGGTAATTACTCTCTCTGCCAGATTGTTTTCTTTGCTGATATCTCTACTGTTTGCTATCTGCTCGTGTGTGCTGTGATTGACTGTGTGAAGAAGAAAGAAGGAAGAATTGTGGATTGCTGACTGTAAGCAATTGTTAGTTTGTTAAGGACTTTGTTTTGACTAACTACCAACCATCACTGCTTGTGAAGCAGTAGTTTAGTTTTACAACACCAGTAAAGCTATTTTGTTTTACTAACAGTGTCTGGTTTACTATCTGTGTGTTTACCAGCAACGTTTTTCTAGCTGCACATTCCGCTACACAACTTTTCTGTCTCCCAACGGAGATATCCCTAACAATCTCTCTCTCCAGCCACCTGAGTAACTGCTGGGTCAGCTCTTTTGTAGCAACCTGGAGACACAAGTTGGCCCCTTGGAAGCTTCGGGGGGGGGGGGGAGCTTAGCAAAGCAACTACAGGAACTCTTTGTAAAGATGAGGCTACACCCGCTGGAAAGATTTTGCCCAACATCAAGCCAAAGCAATCCAAGAAAGTGAAGTCCAACTCACTGATGGAGTTCTTTGGCTGGAATATCTCTTTGTAATCCTCCAGGTTCTGGATCTCTGCAGTGGATTCCCTCTCTTCCTTGTCATCCTCACTGCTCGGACTGCGCCTCTCGCTCTCCGAGTTGTGTTTCACTCTGAGGGATGAGAGGCAGCGACAGGGACCAGGAAGCTGAGCCTCCCCCACCCGGGAGTCCCCTGCTCACCCTCTCTCCCAAAAAGCCTGCCCCCCCTCACCTCTGGGGCTTGCTGCAGGCGGTGCTTGGCCTTTCGTAGATTCGCCGTAGGGAGGAGCCCAGAGACGGGGGTGGACTCAGGGGTTTGTCGTCTCGGATCAGCCCATGGAGTCCAGAGCCACATTTTGTGATTCTGCTGAGGTCCACAACGTAGGAGGAGACGGTGCTTTGGGTAAAAGAAACGCCAATCTAATGGAAAGAATCCACTTTCTTAGAATTTGAGGTGTTTGCAAGCACCCGCTAGAACAGTGTTTCTCAACCTTGGCGACTTTTAAGACCTGTGGACTTCAACTCCCAGAATCCTCCAGCCAGCATAGCCAGCATGGGGGATTCTGGGAGTTGAAGTCCACAAGACTTAAAAGTCGCCAAGGTTGAGAAACACTGATCTCGAAAAAGATCCTGGGCTGCATCAGGTTGGCTGCCCTTCCTCAAAGCGACCTGGAGAACGAGGGCTATGGCTTTGCCAGGTTTGCCACGAGAGGAAAGGAAAGCTGCCTGGCAAGCAACAAGGTGGGCGTGGGGGAGAGCCCCTCCATTCCTGCCCCGGCCCCCTTGTAGCCCTCTGTGGGGAGCAGCACAACAACTGGTGCCAGAATCAGCCAGGAAATCGGACTCTGGCATTCCTTCACTCACCAACTGATTGTTACAGATAGACAAATCGGCCACTTTGCCCCAATTCACCAAGACCATCTCAAAGCAGCGCTCTGGCTCCCAGCCGTACACTCGCAGGGCATCCTGGCTGCCAGCGTATAGGCAGCAGCCATCAGGGTTGAAAAGCACACACCTGCAAGGGTGGGGGAGAGAGAGAAAGGCAACAAGAAGAGTGCCATTCCACCCGACACGGCCCCCAAATTCAAAGGAAAGCCTGAAATTGGCCAGCTGAAGCCCCGGTTGGGTGGAAACCCCTGGACCAACAACTCTCCGCCATTCCTGCCGATAAACACCTGTTGCCGCTTACCTGACTGGCGTGGCCTCTTCCTCAATGCAGCTCACTGTCTGGAACTTCTCCAAGTCCCAGAATCTGATTGTCCTACAAGAAAAGAAAAAAGCTATCTTTACAAGATATGCAATGAACAACAAGCTGCCAAGAGAAGTCCACATAAGACTTACTAAGAAAACAATTAGAACACAAATACTACAAATGGCAAGAAATATAGGACTGCACTACTACTGGAAGGATACAGGATGATGAAATGAAATGTCATAACAAAAATTAAGTTAAACTTAGTTAAATAGTTAAAGTATTATGTATAAAATGAAGTAATAATAGTTACAGTCAAATAAAAGATTAACAATGATAATAATGCATATATATACTTGTGTCACAACACCCTGTTAAGCCCCAATTAAGGGAGGAAGCATACTGTTTCCTTTTCTGCCTTTCGGCTCATCACCAGAGACCATCTAGACAGAAAGCTATGAGTTCCGTTGTGTACTTTTTTTATATGTGTGTTAGGTTTTTGAGCTGATCAATAAATAAATCTAGTCTCCCTGATTTATTTATTGATCAGCTCAAAAACCTAACACACACACACACACACATATATATATATATACACACACTAGATTGATCATATGAAATTGTATACAAATTGTAAGTGAGGACTATGGAGAGGATGATGAAAGGTTTTGTTATAAAAGATAAACAATTCTATATAGAACTAGCCGTTCCCGGCCACGTGTTGCTGTGGGCCAGTCTGGTTAAATGGCCAACCAATCTGTGTGTAGATCTACACCTGCACACACAAACACGTATCCCAACCCACCTACCTACTCCCTCTCTCCCTCTACCTACCTACATACTGTATTTCTCCCTCTCCTTCTCTATCCCTCTACCTACCTACCTACCACCTACTGTATTTCTCCGTCTCTCTCTCTCTCTACCCCTCTACCTACCTACCTACCTACCTACCTACCTACCTACCTACCTACCTACCACCTACTGTATTTCTCCCTCTCTCTCTCTATCCCTCTACCTACCTACCTACCTACCACCTGCTGCATTTCTCCCTCTCTCTCTCTCTTTATCCACCTACCTACCTACCTATGGACAGAGTATTTTATGTCATAAAGGATGACATAATACCGGCATCTAAAGGAGGAACAACCTCAGCCGGGCTCTAAGCTCCAGGGTGAACTGTGAAAGAGCATGGATGTTTTGGGGTGGGGGCTTCAAACAGCTTTTGCCTTCTCTCTTGCCCAGTAAATTTCTGCACGCTCCTATTATGGAGTATGCTGAATTTTTTAATCCAGGCTAATATTTCCTAATGAAAGAATCTTTGAGGAAGATTATAAGGATCTTTGGCTTTTCTAAAAACATTACCCTAGGTATGTATCTATGTATCTATGTCCATCAGGAGATATGATGTAGTATGTCCGAACACACAGCTAGGAAATCTGGAGTGAAGCCTTGGCTTTTGAGTCCGAGAAAGAAGATAGCAGCTACTGTCTAAGAAGTGCAGCCTAAGATTTCATGATACAAATGCTTTGAAAAATGTAGAATCAGCAAAAGAAATGGACTTAAATACTTAGAAGTAAATTTCTACAATTTAATCCTCTTTCATGGCCAATCTAGGAGACAAAAATAATAAAGTCGTAGCCAAGTTACACAACTCGGGAGGAAAGCCAGTGAGTGGCAAAAGAGGGCAGAAGACGAGACTCCCTGGGCCAGGGGTCTGCAAAGTTGGCTCTTTTAAGACTGGTGGACTTCAATTCCCAGAATTCCCCAGCCACCAGTTGAAATCCACCAGTCTTAAAAGAGCCAACTTTGCAGACCCCTGCCCTGAGCACACAACCCCTGCCCAAGGCTCTGGAGAAGAGCAGCAGGCTTTGATGCCAGCTCTCCCAACCATCACTTGGCACGAATTGGGGCCAACGGGGGGGAAGGACCACCATCTCTCCTACAGCAGGAAGAAGACGCTTTGCTGGGTCTGAGTCAAGAAGTAGCCAGGCAGCAGTAATGCCCGGGCTGTGGCCCATTACCAGGCCTTGAGCCCTTCTGAACGGGGGCACAGAAGTGCTGGGCAGGGGCTCCACTTGTGGGAGCACATGCGCTCCATTGTGTGCCCGCCGCTTGAGGAAATGGAGCTGTGTGTGCACCTTTGCCCACTGCTCACAAGGAACCCTGACACCCCCACCCCCACAGAGACCCCACTGTTCTGCAAAGCCGGAAAAGGTTGGGACCCTCTGCTTTAAGGGACCACAATCCACACAAGATTTTACACACAGACAACTTCACAGGCCAGGTAACATCAATGCCTCTGTTTATGCCACACAAGTATTGATTCCTGAGAGCTGAGAGAATCCTGAGGGATTCTATATTTTTGCGGGAGGGAGGGAGGGCGGGAGGGAGGAGGGAAGGAAGGGAGGAGGGAAGGAAGGAAGGAAGGAAGGGAGGGAGGGAGGGAGGGAGGGAGGGAGGGAGGGAGGGAAGGAAGGAAGGAAGGAAGGAAGGAAGGAAGGAAGGAAGGAAGGAAGGAAGGAAGGAAGGAAGGAAGGAAGGAAGGCCAGCAAATGCAGAAATGCTTGGTTTGAGCACAAAGAGGAGACCAGCTTCAAGACCAGAAACAACATCTCTCAGGAGCTTCATGGAGGCTTCAATACTATGGAAAACATTACGGGGACCTCAGAGGGCAAATCCTGATTCCCTTCTGAAGCACCAGCTTCCAGGCTGGTGAAAAAAAAGGCTTCCCTACAAACAGGAACATCCTCCATGCACAACATCCACAGTTCAAAGCCTGCAGGACAACCACGAGCCCTCGTGACATCTTCTAATAAGATGTCTTGCCCTGGGCAAGTCTCCCCCTTCAAGACAGCATCTCCGGACCCAGCCAGAGCGGACTTTACCTGTCGGAGCTCCCCGAGGCCAGAAGGTACTCATTGGGGTGGAATTCAATGACATTGACTGGTCCCGTGTGTCCTGTGAACTCGAACATGATCTTCCCAGCCGCCAGGTCCCAGAGCTAGGCAGGGAAAGAACCACGAGAGCGCTTGCAAATCTCACCCCCGTCAGCTGAGCTGCTCAATGGCCCAGGCTGCCATCAAAGGGGGGGGGGGGAGAGAAGGGGGCCGCAGGGCCCACCTACCTTCACTGTGTGGTCATCAGAGGAAGAGGCCAGCCATTTCCCATCCGGACTGAAGCGGAGGCAGCGAACGGCTCCCGTGTGGCCCTGCGGAGGGAAACGGGATTGGCATTCAGCCTTCCCTTTAACGCCACCTTCAAAATATCTGCTTCTCCCGTCTTCAGACAACGGCAGCCAATGAGAGAGGTTGGGCTGAGAGGGAAGGTCTGGGCCAAAGTCATCCCCTAGGGCAGTGTTTCTCAACCTTGGCGAGCTTAAGACGAGTGGACTTTGACTCCCAGAATTCCCCAGACAGCATGGCTGGCTGGGGAATTCTGGGAATCGAAGTCCACTCGTCTTAAACTCACCAAGGTTGAGAAACACTGCCCTAGGATGACACCCCCAGAGAAATTCCGGGTGGTGGTCAGCTAAAGCAGCAAAGGAGAGCGAAGGAGGGGAGGGGCACAAGAGACCCTGGACCTCCCATGGCAAGGTCTGCAAAAGGACGGCTCCCCTTGCCCTCTTCTGCCCCCTCCCTCCCCCGGCCTCTGGGTTTCACGGCAGGAAAAAGAGAATGGCTTCTAAGCGCAATTAAAAGCAGAATATTTTATCTTACAGGACAATGGATTCGTAGTTGGCTTTCTCTTGATGAGAAGACAAGTCTGTTGATCATTCCTCATTCAGATAAAGCTTTCCAAAGGGTCCCAGTCAATGCGACGCATTGCCCAAGTTGAGGGGGGGTGCAGGAGATCAAGTGAGACAGGAGGCTTTTTTCTTCTTACCTTGTACCTGAAGACACAACTTTTTTTTCTTACATCCCAAAGCTGCATGAAAGAAAAGAAAAAACCTTTTTGAAAGAAGAAAACATTTAACCATCCTAATCAACCCAGGTTTGTCTTAACATTAAGACGTCCCGATTTCTGACGTGGGACGGAACAACTGAGCACGGAGCTAGTAAAATGTGAGAGGGATATTTGGCGCATTCTAAGAAGTATCTCTCGTTTTTTCATGGAACTTCTTCTGCATTCCTCTCCTCCTCCTCCTCCTCCTCCTCCTGTCTTTTGTAATGGTGCCCAGATCTGGCTGTAGCTTCTACACATGGCTGGCTGTCACCCCGTTGGAGGAAAAGTACCGGTTGTTCAGGGTTACCCAGAACAACGTCCATCTCTTTCAGATCTCTGGGCGCTTTTGAAAAGCAGCAAAACTCTTCCCCACCTTTAGTTCATGAAGAAATGCAGACTCCAAGAGGATGACCCAGAAAGGGACCGGAATTCAGAAGCGGCAAAAAGACACATTCCAAAACAAGAACTCCAAGCAGCTACACTGACTATTCATTTCTTTAATCTGCTTCTGCCTGTCACAACATTCATCACCCTTCCACAAGACAAGGGGGAGGGACGGAGGGAGGGAGGGAGAATGAGAGAGAGGGGGGGGGGAGGATTGGCCTCACCTTAATGTTGGTGTCCATGGAGCCTGAAGCTACAAAGCCTCCGTAAGGATGAAAATCAAGGCTGCAAATATTTGCTTTATGGCCCATTAACGTGCGGAGGACTGAGGAGGAAATTCAGGGAAAGAACATTATGATTTTAAAAAGACATTATTCTGCCAGTGAGAAAATGCAGGCCAGACAGCGTGGCTGGTATAATCGGGTGTTTTATTGAGTCGTTTTCTTTTAAAATAATGTATTATAAAGTGGAATCAACATGCGGCTTCTTAAAGGTGAATAGGCCAGATGAGGATCATTTTTCTCAATCAATGGAGAAGGATGTGAATAAACTTGTCACAGGAGGCCACACATTGTGTGCACAAGGGAACTGAACACCAGGATCTACTTTCTAACAGAGATGAATGATAAAAATGTGCAGCTGCAACTTCTTAGTCCACTGACTAGTCAAACCTAGCAGGCAACAGTCAAGGACTGAAAGGATTTTACAGTGGTGGGGAAACGATGCCGGTGGCAGAGGCCGTTCTCGTCCACAAGGCTCCAGCGCCTGCTCTCTCCCATCAGCGTGGAGGTAAACCGTAAGGAGACCAAGGCCATGTCAGCCGCTGGTGGCTGCGACTGACTTTCCAGGTGCGTGTAAGCCATGCCAACTTTTGCACTCCACCAGAGCAAAACGTCTGCCTGGGCAGCCTTTGCCTGAGCCCAGAAAAAGACTGGGGGAGAGGCGGGAAAGGGGGGGTGGGGGAGGAAACTGCAGGGAAGCCAGGCTGGTGGGAAAAACCTTCCCTGACTCCACAGCATCCTTTTCAGTGCTTGCTTCTACACCCCCATCCCCACCCACCCACCCCCGATGCTTCCTCCATAGGCTGAGCCAGTAGGGGATCCAGTGATGCTGCTTTTAGGATGCAATTGGCCAACATAGCAGAGTTTATCTTTTTTATTTCACAACACAGCGAAGTTCTGGGTTCTTGTGTTAATCAATACCTTTTATGAGATCATTTTAGGACATCATTTGCCAATTCTTTTTAAAATAGTCCTTTTTATAGCTGCAATATCTGTATGATTACACCTTTATATACAGTTTTAGACTTAGCCATGGCTTATAGGTGAAACATACAGTCAGAAAAGAGCCGAAGAAACGACCCTGCAGGCCAGAATCCTTTCTACATTCTTTGAAATATCACCTGCTCTTTTAAGTAGGCCACAGAACCATGTTTTTTCTAATTAAGTCTGGCTCTCGTTATCGGACTGATGCTAGCAAGGCATTTCCCTGCTTTCTGAAAAGGAGTACCCTGCCCATATTACACCTAAGCATATAACAAGGCATTTAACATGCTATAATTGCTGAATGGTGTGTCTGTACTATACATATTTATCAAATGAGATCCCAATCTATGTACTGCATAAATTTTCTCGGTTGTTTGAAGGAGAACCAGTTATGTTAATGGCAGCACTTTTAACTAAAATAAGACCACCAAACAGTTTTTCAATAAATACCTATATGAAATGGAAAACCTGAGGGCCATCATTCGCTGGCTGGGGAATTCTGGGAGTTGAAGCCCAGACATCTTCAAGTGGCCAAGGTTGAGAAACACTGCCTTAAAGCAAAGCTACTGTGTGGCCAGAAAGGAAATCTGTGGCTCAAAACTCCTTATCATTCTCTGTGGCAGAATCCAAGGAGACCCAGTTCTCATTCAGAACAGACCAAGGTCAACTACAGACTTTTACCTGAAAAAGAGGGAAAGCGCCCTGATAACCCTCAAGGGGTAACTTAGTTCTCTGGTGTCCTTTCTACAGGTCAGCTAGACGAGGGAAGATGCCAGAACCTCTTTCAAACCTACTTTTGGCTGCTTCCAAGTCCCAGATCCGAATGGAGCCTGACTGAGATCCTGCCACAATGAGCTCTTCGTTTGTATTAATCTTCACGCTCTCCACAGGCGTCGTGTGACCGGTTAGACTCTGACCAAGATAAAAAAAAGACAAGAGTCAGCCAACTGAAGAAGGGAGGGGTGCTAGCCACAATTAAGTTGGTTGTGAAATAAGGATCTGAGCAGTAGCAGCATATAAAAGACTTTTTGTGATAGGCTTAATTTTGCCTTTTGGTTCAAGACAGGTAGAAATTACGCAAATATGTCCATTTGCTAGCCTTAGTAAATAATAAGCACCTTCCTGTTTTTTTGTGTGGAAAAGTTTAAAGGATGACTGCAAAATAAATTACTTTATTTTTTCCTATTTGACCAACTCCTATTTTTGCTTCCGAATTCTCTTCATAGAAAGACAGAATCTCTCTGACTGAGCTGTTAAAAAGAGCATCCACATCTGTTCAGCTCCAGGCATATCTGGGGTAGCCAGGAGACAAATAATAATAATAATAATAATAATTTAATTTATAACCCGCTCTCTCTCCCAGAAGGGACTCGAGGCGGGGCACAGGGAATTTAAAATACATATAAAATACAAACAGTATACAATAATAAAATGAAATTAAACTAACTAACCCTGCGCTAAAATCCCATATTAAAACTAACCCCAATCTAAAAAGAGACTACCCTAGGCCGGCCAAGTGAAACAGATGTGTCTTTAATTTTAGGCAGAAGGAGCGGAGGTCTGTGGTTGTCCTGATATCGGGGGGAAGGTCGTTCCAGAGGGCTGGGCCCGCCACAGAGAAGGCCCTTCCCCTGGGCGTCACCCGCTGACAAAGTCTAGTGGACGGCACCCGGAGAAGTCCCTCTCTGTGGGAGCGAATCGGCCGTGAGGATGTATGGGGCAGGATCCGATCCCGCAGATAGCTAGGTCCCGAGCCATGGAGCGCTTTGAAGATGATGACTAACACCTTGAAGCGCACCCGGAAGACGACAGGTAACCAGTGCAGCTCGCGCAAGAGCGGTGTTACGTGGGTGAACCTAGAGGCTCCCATTATTGCTCGCGCGGCTGCGTTCTGGACCAACTGAAGTCTCCGGGCGCACCTCAAGGGGAGCCCCATGTAGAGAGAGTTACAATAGTCCAGTCGGGATGTCACGAGCGCGTGAGTGACTGTGCGAAGGGCGTCCCGATCCAATAGGGGGCGCAATTGGCGAACCAGGCGAACCTGTAAAACGCCCTCCTGGCCACGGCTGTCACTTGATCTTCCATGGACAGCCGGGTATCCAGGAGGACACCCAAATTGCGCGCCCCATCCACAGGGGCAAGATGTTCGCCCCCTATGGCCAGCGTTGGAGTGAGCTGGTTGAAACGGGCAGCCGGAAACCACAGCCACTCGGTCTTGGTCGGGTTGAGCCTGAGTCCGTTACTTCCCATCCAGATCCGCACGGCTTCCAGGCACTGGCACATCACCGCTACGGCATCGTTGGGGTGGTTTGGGGTAGATATATACAGCTGAGTATCATCAGCGTAGAGATGATACTCTACCCCAAAACCACGGATGATCTCGCCCAGCGGCTTCATGTATGTGTTGAACAGGAGAGGCGAGAGGACCGACCCCTGAGGCACCCCACATGTGAGGGGTCTCGGGGTCGACCTCTGCTCTCCTGTCAACACAAATTGCGATCGGCCAGAGAGGTAGGAGGAGAACCACCGCAAAACGGTGCCTCCCACCCCCAACCCCCCCAGCCGATGAAATAGGATACCATGGTCGATGGTATCGAAAGCCGCCGAGAGGTCTAACAGAACCAGGATGGAGGAGCAACCCCCATCTCTGGCGCTCCAGAGATCATCCACCAACGCGACCAATGCCGTCTCGGTGCTATGCCCGGGCCGAAAGCCGGACTGGCGCGGGTCTAGATAATCAACTTCCTCCAGATGACGGGGAAACTGTTGTGCCACCACACTCTCAACAACCTTCGCCAGGAAGGGAAGGTTGGAGACTGGACGATAGTTGGTTAATAAAGCTGGATCCAGAGAGGGCTTCTTGAGGAGGGGCCTCACCATGGCCTCTTTTAGGGAGGCAGGCAAGGAACCTTCACTCAAGGATGCGTTGATAACCTCTTGGAGCCAGCCTCGTGTCACCTCCCAGGATGCCAGTACAAGCCAGGAGGGACACGGGTCCAATAAACATGTGGTGGCTCGCAGTCGCCCACGTAACCTGTCCATATCCTCGGAAGTAACGGAGTCAAACTCCTCCCAAACAGGATCCCCCTCGTGGCAATCCACTGGACCAGCAATGGGGGCTAACTCATTCTGTATCTGAGCGATTTTCTCCTGCAGATAAGACACAAATTCCTCTGCTCTACCCTGTAAGGGGGCTTCCCGCACCCTCTGTTGAAGGAGGGTACGGGTCACCCTAAACAGGGCGGCAGGGCGGTTATCTGCGGATGCTATGAGAGTGGCGCAATGATGGCGTTTGGCCACTCTCAGCGCCACAATGTAAGTCCGTAAATGGGCTCTTACCTGTGTCCGGTCAGATTCAGAGCGGGTATACCTCCATCTTCTCTCTAGGCATCTCTTGTGGCGTTTCATCACCCTCAGCTCCTCGGTAAACCAAGGAGCCAGGGTGGCTCGCCGCCGCAAGAGAGGCCGCAAGGGCGCGACCCGATCCAAGGCTCCCGTGGTCGCAGTATTCCATGCGGCCACGAGGTCCTCCATCGGGGCGCGGGTCAGGGGTACAGGAAGTGGCCCAAGCGCCGCTTGGAACCCATCTGGGTCCATCAGGCGCCTGGGGCGGAACCAGATTGGTAACTCAGGTTCCACCTCCCCGCGGAGGGGAGTAGCGGTCGGAAAGTCAAGCCGGAGAAGTGAGTGGTCTGTCCATGACAAGGGTGTGATGACTATATCCCCTATACCCAGATCACTCTTCCATTGGCCTGAGACAAAGATGAGATCCGGTGTATGTCCACCCTCGTGCGTGGGGCCTTGAATTACTTGGGTCAGGTCCATGGCCGTCATGGAAGCCATGAACTCCCGAGCTACCCCGGATGATTCGCCCACCGATGGCAGGTTAAAGTCCCCCATGACTAAAAGTCTGGGGGTCTCAACTGCCACCGTAGCGATCACCTCTAGGAGCTCGGGCAGGGCTGCTGCTACATAGCGGGGAGCCAGGTATACAACCAGCAAGCCCAACTGCCTCCCTAGGCCCCACTTAACGCAGAGGGACTCACAACCGGTGGTCTGTGGCACAACGGTCTCTCTCGGCTCAAGACCTTCCTTAACAATGACCGCTACCCCACCACCCCTGCCTAGGGCCCAGGGCTGATGAAAAGCGCGGTAGCCTGGTGGGCACATTTCAACGAGGGGGAGTCCTCCCTCGTGGCCCAACCAGGTCTCTGCAATTCCAGCCAGGTCCGGCTCCCCCTCTGACACCAGGTCATTAATGAGGGGGGCTTTGTTGACAACGGACCTGGCGTTGCAAAACATCAGCCGCAGGCCCTGGCTCTGTACTCCCTGACCACCTAGCCTGCGGGGGTTGTGGCAACTGACCATTTGTAACCAACGGCTACGTGCCTCCAACCGGGAGGATGGAACTTGTCTCCCCTCGGACCTGCCCCTCCCCACGACCCTCTGGATGGGGAAGCCCTCCACCGGAATGACTTGTGTTTCCCCCCTCTTGCCGGATCCTTCCGCTTCCCTCCGCCAACTGCTGGTCCGGCCCTTTCTTTCCTTTTTTCCCTCTGTCTCTCCCTGTCTGTGCCCACCCACCTCCCTGGTACCCCCTAAAAAACCCACCCCAGAACCCCTTAAAAACCGAGTTAAAAAGCCCCCTAAAAAACCCCTGTTTCCTTTTCCGCCACCTCTCAAGATTAAGAAATCCATCATCAAGGTGGGCCCTCGTTAGAGCAGAGGGCCAAACCTGCGAGAGGGGGGACTCTCGCAGGGCGCGAAGGTCAGCTGCCGAATAGATAGCAAGTTCATAATTAATTCCGGAGAGGAGAGCTGCCATAAGAAAATAGCCACAGCCCATAGTCATATTTAGGTACAGTGGCACTGTTGGTAAGCCACTAGCCAGTCACTATAGTTTTTTTTGTTGTTGTTGTTGTTGTTGTTGTTGTTTTAAGTGCTTGTGTGCGTTGCAAAGCCCGATGGACCAAGGCATATCAGATGGTTACAGCAGGGAGGCAAAAGTCATGATGGTATTGATGGTATTGAGGGGAGAGGACTGGCGATGAGGAGGAAAATCAAGACAAGCAGCAAGGTGTAAACAGTGACAACAATACATAGTAACACAGTCCGTCAACAGAAATATAGTCCAAAGCAAAATCAGGCTGAACATAAATTGATTGGTAGATTTGGATCTAAAGATAATCCATAGTTCATAAGTTTGAGTTTGAAAATAGTCCATATTTTATTTATTTGAGTTTGAAAATGATCCATAATTTGTCAACCAATGGAAAATAGTTCCATTTCTTTGAGCCAGAAGGAAATATGCGGCTGGGTGCTGTGCTGACATATAGACCGTCTCCTGCCCCATACATCCCTTTGGCCGATCCGCTCCCACAGAGAGGGCCTTCTCAGGGTGCCATCGGCCGGGCAATGCCGACTGGTGACACCCAGGGGAAGAGCCTTCTCTATGGCGGGCCTGGCCCTTTGGAACGACCTACCCCCTGAATTGCGTACCATCTCGGACCTCCGCCTCTTCCGCCAGTGTCTAAAGACACACCTGTTTCAGCAAGCCGGCCTAGTCTAACCTCCGGTCGGGGCTATTTTAGATAATTTTAAATTGGGGATTTTAATTTGGTTTTAGCATAGGATTGTAATTTAATATGTTTTTAAATTTTGTATTTATCGTTTTTGTATGTTTTTAAATTACTGTGCGCCGCCCTGGGTCCTTCGTGGAGAAGGGCGGGATATAAATGTGATTAAAATAAATATATATATATATATATATAAATATATATATAGAGAGAGAGTGGATGTAGAAAGTCTATACACCCTTTGCTAAAACGCTGAAGAAGATGCAGAGGTATTCCATCTTTCAACAATGAACCCCAAAGCATACCTCCAAATCAACAAAAGAATGGCTCCCCAGAAGAGCAAAATTTTGGAATGGCCCAGCCAGAGCCTGGATCTGAATCCAACTGAAAATCTGTGGGATGACCTGAAGAGGGCTATGCACAGGACATGCCCTCACAATTTGGAGGGCATCTCCTGTGCAGATCTGGGCTGCTTTTGTAAGGAAGAGTGGGCTGACGACATCCAGCTGTACATTTCTACCCCAAACCACCCCAACGATGCCGTAGCGGTGATGTGCCAGTGCCTGGAAGCTGTACGGATCTGGATGGGAAGTAACGGACTCAAGCTCAACCCGACCAAGACCGAGTGGCTGTGGTTTCCGGCTGCCCGATTCAACCAGCTTACTCCATCGCTGGCCATAGGGGGCGAACATCTTGCCCCTGTGGATGGGGCGCGCAATTTGGGTGTCCTCCTGGATGCCCGGCTGTCCATGGAAGATCAAGTGACAGCCGTGGCCAGGAGGGCGTTTTACCAGGTTCGCCTGGTTCGCCAATTGCGCCCCCTATTGGATCGGGACGCCCTTCGCACAGTCACTCATGCTCTCGTGACATCCCGACTGGACTATTGTAACTCTCTCTACATGGGGCTGCCCCTGAGGTGCACCCGGAGGCTTCAGCTAGTCCAGAATGCAGCCGCGCGAGCAATTATGGGGACCGCAAGGTCTACCCATGTAACACCGCTCTTGCGCGAGCTGCACTGGCTGCCTGTCGTCTTCCGGGTGCGCTTCAAGGTGCTAATCATCATCTTTAAAGCGCTCCATGGCTCGGGACCTAGCTATCTGCAGGATCGGATCCTGCCTCATACATCCTCACGGCCGATTCGCTCCCACAGAGAGGGGCTTCTCCGGGTGCCGTCCACTAGACTGTGTCAGCGGGCGACACCCAGGGGAAGGGCGCTCTCTGTGGCGGGCCCGGCCCTCTGGAACGACCTTCCCCCCGACATCAGGACAACTACGGACCTCCGCTCCTTCCGTCTTAATTTAAAAACTTACTTTTTCCGTCTGGCCGGCCTGGGATAGCCTCCTTGCCTTGGGATTTTATAGAATAGGTTTTAGTTTAATTGGGATTTTAGCACAGGGTTTATTTAATTGGTTCTTAAATTTTGTTGGTATATTTATTGTTGTTTGTTATTTATTGCTTTTATGCTACCTGTGCACCGCCCCGAGTCCCCATGGGGAGAGGGGGCGGTCTAGAAATAATAAATTTCATTTCATTTCATTTCATTTCATTTCATTTCATTTCATTTCATTTCAAAGATCCCCAAGTGAAGATGTGCCAGGCTCATAGGTTCCTAGCCCAGAAGACCGAATGCTGTCATAAAATCAAAAAGCTGCTTCAGTAAAGTATTAGTTTAAGGGTGTGCATCTTTAGGCCACCACATTATTGTTAGTTTTTTAACTGTTATTGCCCCCCTTAAAAGATTTCCATTTGATTTTCAATTGAATTGCACAGCTTATGTTATCCTAAAGGTGGAAAAAAATGGAAATGATTCATGTTGGTTTGATTTTTTTACATCTCAAAAATCTGACATTTTAACAGCAGGGTGTAGCCTTTCTAAATCCAGTATAAGGAATACACATTTGGGATATTCATTGCTAGAATCAATCAGTAAATGTTTTTCAATAAAAGAAAAGTCTGGGGAATGACTATGAGTTGTGAAGTTTGGTCTGGAAATCAGATAATCTCCATTTGAGGAGTTATGCAAAACAATACAGTAGCAGTTACTTTCACAAACAGAGCTGTATATATGACTTTATATCTAAACAATGTGCTACTTTTAAAATGGTGGCCGATTTAATCGCGATGGCCCCCAACATGCTTCCTATAGTTGTCTTTTCCTTGTCACCCCAATTTCTTGATCTTGGATATTGATGCTCCGAAAAAGAGTGCCAACTTTTAGAAGCCATATATTTTTTCTTTGGAGGACAAAAGTTACTGAGCCTTTTGGGGAGCAGGGAGATTTTTCACATGCCTCCAGATTAGCCCAGAAGCCTTGGAGATTTGTGCTGTAAAAGTGAGAATGGCAGCCCATGAATCTAGCCTCATTCCACCTGAAATGTCAGCAATCCAGACTCACCCTGCACTGACAGTGTTCAGCTTCCCAGCTGTAGAGAACGCCTAGAAGCTGCAACTCAGTGGTAGTCAACCTGGTCCCTACCGCCCACTAGTGGGCGTTCCAGCTTTCATGGTGGGCGGTAGGGGTTTTGTCCGATACTGAAGCACTTTTCTTTTTTTTTAATTTAATTGACTTCCCTACTTTATAAATCCCCATGACTGTGGAACCGGTGGGCGGTTAGAAAATTTTACTACTAACAGAGATACCAAAGTAGACGGTAGGTATAAAAAGGTTGACTACCCCTGCTGTAACTGAACAACTTCAGAGTCCTTCTGTTTGGGATGCAATATAATGTCCTTAGATCAATGTTTCTCGACCTGGGTGAATTTAAGTCTTGTGGACGTCAACTCCTAGAATTCCCCAGCCAGCATAGCTGGCTTCTGGATTCTGGGAGTTGAAGTCCACAGGACTTAAAGTCGCCAAGATTGAGAAACACTGTCTTAGATGAAACTTCAACCGGATTTGCAGTGTTTAGAGTGATGGTTTGCTAAGGAAGCCACGGTGGCTGGGGTAATAGGTCTCGCAGCCTTTGTAGTATCACAATTAAAAACTGTCAGTAATTTTCCTTAAGTAAATGCTGGACTGCAAAACATCATTAGCTGGAAACAGTCTGTCAGCATTCACTGCTACTCAAACGTATTTCGAACATTTGTGTAGAAGTACCGTGTCGCTCGGCTTGCACTGACGGCCTGTTTACTTGGGAAAAGCCAAGGCCTGTTGAGGGCATCTAAAGGTACAAGGGCTGTTACGCGCAAGAAGCAGCGGCATTTTACCCAGCCTCTCCTTTAAGCAGCTTAGGGGGCTGCATGCCATCCCTTCCCATCACTATCGGGAGTCAGTTGGGCCAAACGCTGGGGAAAACTCCCTTATCACAGTCAGCGCGCTGCAGCTTGAGCTGCCAACTGACTGGTTAAGGAAGTTTGCCCAACCACAAGGCTAAAATGCAAGGGTGTGACCATGGAAGAGCGCAACTCACACCCTGCTGGAGACTGCTGTCTTTGGAGACACGCTAAATCAGCAAAACTTAGTGGCTGTCCCTCTCTTCTTCCAGCAAAGTGTTTGGTTAAGTTGCCAAAAGACGGTTGAAGCAGCCCGTAAAACCACCATCTTGTGGTTTACCAGAAGTGTAACAAATATCTTTGGGAATTTTCCCTTTTCTGTTTTAAACCAAGTAAGGGTTGTACCTGAAAACACTTGTAAGTGGATCATAAGCTTCCTAACAGACAGGAAGCAGCAGGTGAAACTAGGCAAAATCACATCAGATACCTGCACAATTAGCACAGGGGCCTCCCAGGGCTGTGTGCTCTCTCCATTTCTATCTATGTACCCATGACTGCATCTCAAAGGATCCCTGTTAAACTACTGAAGTTTGCAGATGACACAACAGTGATTGGTCTCATGCGAGACAACGATGAAACCACATACAGATGAGAGGTTGAACAACTAGCCTCGTGGTGCGACCAGAACAATCTGGAACTGAACACACTCAAAACTGTAGAAATGGTGGTAGACTTTAGGAGAAACCCTTCCACGCTACCACCTCTTATAATACTAGACAACACGGCATCAACAGTAGAGACCTTCAAATTTCTAGGTTCTATCATATCTCAGGACCTAAAATGGACATCAAAAAAGCACAACCAAGAATGTTCTTTCTGCGCCAACTCAGGAAGCTCAAACTGCCCAAAGAGCTGCTGATACAGTTCTACAGAGGAATGATGGAGTCTGTCATCTGCACCTCTATAACTGTCTGGTTCGGCTCTGCAACCCAACAAGACAGACACAAGAATTCAGAGGAGAATCAGAACTGCAGAAAAAACAATTACTGCCAACCTGCCTTCCATTGAGCACCTGTACACTGCACGAATCAAAAAGAAAGCTGTGAAAACATCTACAGACCCCCTCGCATCCTGGACATAAATTGTTTCAACTCCTATGCTCAAAACGACACTATAGAGCACTACACACCAAGACAACTAGACACAAGAACAGTTTTTTCCTGAATGCCATCACTCTGCTAAACAGATAATTTCCTCACCACTGCCAAACTATTCACTAAGGCTGCATTACTATTACTATTAGTCTTCTCATCGTTCCTACCACCCACCACCTCTGACTTATGATTGCAGGACTGTAACTTTGTTGCTTGTATCCTTACGATTTATATTGATTGTTTCCTGATTGCTTATTTGTACCCTGTGACTATCATGAAGTCTTGTACCTTATGATTCATGACGAATGTATATTTTCTTTTATGTACACTGAGAGCATCCGCACCAAAGACAAATCCCTTGTGTGTCCAATCACACTTGGCCAATAAAGAATTCAATTCAATTCAGCTATGTTTTGTGTCTGCATGTGAAAGAGAGCCAAATCAGTGCAATGAGGGGATGAACCAGAATCCATGAGACTGTGAGTTTTAGTCTTGCTTGAGATATCTATCATGGACCAATCACCGTCTTAGCACTAGAAAGAAAACTACTGCCAGAAATCTTGCCTAGGAAACTACATGGACTTTGTAGTTGCCAAGAGTCAAGACTAGTTTGAAACCAAACACACACACTTCTGTGAAATTGGGCAGCTCCACAAGTTACCTTCTTTCTTAATGAGTATTAAAATAAAGAGGGAGGGATCCCCACGTCTTTTTTTCCTAATAAAATTTAACTTTGTTCACCTCTTATGAAATTGGCTCATCTCCCACTGGAGAAAGAAAGAAAACCTGAATCCTCTGGCCAGCACATTTTAATAGCCAGGAGGTTGCATTATAATTAGTTCATTGTCTCCATTTTAACTTTTCTGGTGATTAAAGGCAGTACAGCTTGTTAGCAACTTCCTTCACACGCAGCCTTTTCTCTTTTTTTGAGGGGGGGGGGGAATTGTGGGTGGAAGCAGGAACTCCCATGCCACTGAGCAAGCGAGGCCTGGGGCAAGTGCTAGAACTTCTTGAGGGCTTTGGCGAAAAGGAGGGTTGAGACCACCTGCTTTTCACTTTACAGATTCAACCGTTCTGCTGTGGGGATCTAGTGCAAATTAAATAACAACTAATAATTATTTTGGCCAAGAACTTTCAATTAGGAAAACTGGATAACGTACATCGCCGTGGATGGTAATCTAAACGTGAATTCTTTAAGATATACCGTTATTTTTCGCACTATAAGGCACACTCCACTCCCCAAAGTGGGTGGAAAGCCACTCTCCTTGGCATGGGGATCACTCAGGTCAAGGTCTCTCCCCCAGGCTGCTTTCCTTTGGATACTACAGAGGAAAGGACGGGGGACCACCAGGGAGGATGCTAGGCTCTCACCATTTAAAAAAAAAACCCAGGACTTCCTGTTCCAAGGACCACCTGGCTACCACTCAGGATCTCAGGAAGTCTTCGTGTGCATTTCCAGAATTAGGCAGCAAAATATTCCAACAGCACAACCTATGTATGTCTACTAAGTGCGTTTCTTTTCTCCTTTACAGGCTGCACAGAGTATAGAAGATTAGAGCCTAAACCAGGAATGGGGAACCTTTTTGGCACCTTTTATGTGCCGAAGCACCGGAAGCCCAAAGACCAGCTGGCTGGTCTGCACATGCCTGGGGGGGGGGGGGGGGGGGGTTGGCCATTTTTGGTGTTGTTTTGGGCCCAAAAAATGCCCTGAAAACGGCCCCCAAACCCTGTTTTTGGGCCATTTTTCAAGTTGTTTTCAGGTGCTCTGGCGCCTGTGAAGACCAGCTGGCTGGCGCACATGTGTGCACTGGAAGCCAGAAGAGCAGCTGGCGACGGCAGACGTGCCCACAGAGAGGACTCTGCGTGCCACCTCTGGCAGACGTGCCATAGGTTTGCCATCACGGGTCTAAACAATCAGCAGAAAAGGAAACTGTGGCAATATCAAAATTATTATCAATGACCCTCCAACAAACTAAAGGGGGCATCAGTGAGAATACAAGAGGGCTCCATAGCATCATATCTTGTAATGCAGTTCTTAAGCAATGACTTTTACTCAATCAGAGTTTGTGTGGAGATGGGAAAGAGAGAGGAAACCCTTTAAGTAATCATGCAGGGACACATTTGTATTAAAGAAAGTTATCGTGGGAAAGAGACAGAACATCCACATTCACAAAGGCTTCTCTCTCTGTGGCTCAGCAGGTGATTTGAATGCAGTCGAGTCAATAAAACATGGTCACCAGTCTACGTTGTTACCCAGTCATAAGCCATCTATGCGCCCAGCATCTAACTCCCGAGCCCCCTGGGCCCCTCTGCACTGCCCAGCCCAGCCCCCAGGCAGTCAGAGGAGCCCCCAAATGACCCCCCCGCCGAAGGAAGAAGCCAGGGCTCCCCCCTCCCCCCTCTTTTCTTCCAGATGAAGGGACAAAGGCATCACCTCTTCCATCAACACAAATAAGGTCACCGGATCTTACCATGATGCAGTTGGGCTTGTTAACTGACCAGATATTCACTCGGCAGTCATCTCCGCCCGTGGCCAGGAGGCGGCCTGAACTTTTGCCCAGGACCAGGGAGGAGACATTGCTGCTGTGGGCGATGATCTCCTCTGGGGGGGGGGAAAGGAAAGCAAGGGAAAGCAGTTACGGGTCTTCCAGGGGTCCCAGGGCTGCGGCAAGTGGGCTCTTCCCAATGGGCGACCTTCCTCCACTGTCAGGAAAAGGGGGGGGGGGAAGGGAAGCTGTTCTGGGCAAAGCAAGAGCTGCTTCCAGCCATCCTGCAGCGGCAGCCGGGGGAGCCCTCTGCTGACCGCCCTGCTCTGACCCTGCCTGCCTGTCAGACCCCTTACGTGATCTGCCATTCAATTGGGAGGGGGGGAGGGGGGGCTTGGAGTTAAATTACCAACAGCACCTACAGCAACTGAGATTTACGACTGGTTTTCCGTTGATGGAAAGAAAAGAAGGTTCCAACATCTCTGGGAGGAATGTTTATGATAGCCAGGTGGGATATCTAGCTATGTCAACCTAGAGACAGCCAGGGGAATGTAGGGTGCATTCAATTGTCATGGCAGGAGAATCAAGGGAAAGAGTTTCACATGTGTGTATTGGCTAGGATTTACATTTTGGACAGAAGGGAGGGGTCACCATCAGTAAAACCCCACTTGCGTAGCCTAAAGCAGGAGTCTGCAAAGTTGGCTCTCTTAAGACTGGTGGACTTCAACTCCCAGAATTCCCTTCCTATATATCATCTATCTATCTATCTATCTATCTATCTATCTATCTATCTATCTATCTATCTATCTATCTATCTATCTATCTATCTATCTATCTATCTATCTATCTATCTATCTATCTATCTATCCATCCATCCATCCATCCATCCATCCATATCTATATGTCTGTCTGTCTATCTGTCTGTCTCCATCTATCCACCAAAGTTGGCTCTTTTAAGACTGGTGGACTTCAACTCCCAGAATTCCCCAGCAAGCCTGATTGGCTGGGGAATTCTGGGAGTTGAAGTCCACCAGTCTTAAAAGAGCCCACTTGGCAGACCCCTGGCCTAAATAAAGCCTTTCAGATGCTGCTCCGCCTTCAATGGATCGCCTTCATTCTGCTCAATAAAAGGATCCTTTTTTGAGGAAATCCACTTCACGAGTTTTTACTTTCTTAAGGTAGGAGAGGAGCCATTGCACTGCCCGTCCCTTCCCCCTCCCTCCAAGGCCGAGAAGCGGGGGGGGGGGTGTCCACTCACGCAGCTTCCAGGCCGTCTTGGTGGCGACGGCGGCCGCCATGGCTGCTTCCAACGTCCTGACCGGGGCCTCGTCCCGCAGCGCGGGGGCTCAGCCCCCCCAGGACCCCGGCTCCGTCTCCTTCTTCAGCGGGGAACCGTCCGTGGCGGCGCCTCCGTCTCCCTTCTAGGCGCGCGGAGGCGGGCGGAGACCGGCTGAAAGGGAAGCCCCGCTCAGCCTCGGCCGCTGAGGAGAGACCGGGCCTCCTTCCCTCCCTCCCTGGCTGCGGCCTGACCTCCGCCTTGGGCGTCTAGTGGCGGGGAGTTCCGAGGACCGGCGAAGCAACCCCCGGAGAGCTGAGGCCGGGAAACACCCCCCACCCCCGCCTTAGCCGGCCCCGCGAGCCGCTCGGAGACCCACCTGGCGCAGCGGCGGCGCTTCTGAGGGGAAGGGCGGCCTCGGCCCATCCCGCGCCCCGATTGGCCGCTGCCTGACAACCGACGCCCTGGCAACAGACCGCGCCATGGAGAGTCCTCCCCCTCCCCCCCGGCACGCCTATCCGGCTCTCTCTTTGGCTTGCCGGCTTGCCAATCAAGGCGGGAGGTGATGGGGGGGCCGCCTTGGCCGTAGACGTTGCCCAATCGCTACGCGTTTTGAAGAGCGCGAGAAAGGCTGCGCTTCCCCGCAAGAGTTAAGAAAAAGCAAGAGTCGCCCAGGGTGCGGCGTCGCGGCTTCTGCGGAGGAAAAGGGGCTTGGCGCGAAAGGGGCGGGGCTGCAGGCGGAAGCGCCTCGAAGGTATCTACCTACCTACCTATTTATGTATTTATTTCATTAAGCGTCTATTAGGCAACAGATCTACGTATAAACATGATGTTGGATTCCTGAAATGGATATGAATAAAGGCGAACATTTAGTAATGTGGACAGGGACGGTGGATGCGCTGATCCCTGGGGGGAGGGACCCAAGGCCAGCGGGTGGCCGGTAGAGACGAAGTCTGGAGGAGTTCGGTGTCCCGTCCCTGCCCAGGGAGGCGCGGAAGAGAAGGGAGGTCCCCGCTGGATCGGACCGTTGGGCCTGGCGCCGCTCCTGCTCCTGCCTTCAGTAGCCCTGGATTGTGCCGAAAACTAAATTGGAATTGCAGAAGAAACTAGAAACTAACATGTACAGATTGTCCTGCTCACTGACTGTTTGGGTGACTGTTCAAAGTTAATATAACTTAATTTTTTGGGGTCAAATTTAGGTGACCTTTGGTCTGAAGAATTTTAAGCCCCTTAAATCTTTCCGACCAACTTTGCATTTACGATGCGATTGCCATTTGCATGTACACGTTTGCATTTTCATCTGCAGCAAGCAATATAAACGAAGTAAAATCATAACTTGCAATTATATGATTTTCTGTGTTGCTTTATTTCTATTTACCGGTATCTGCTAAATCTTTCCATTCCCCACCATCCAGTCAGAAATGAGGAAGCTTCCTGGATGGGCTTTCCTGGGATGGAAATGAAAGGTACCAGAGAATGTTGCAAATACAAGAATAATTGAATGATACAGAATATAACATTGTAAGGTTTGAAAATACATTGAGACCCATAGAAAACATACCAGTCACAATGAGCCAAAGAAGAGACTTAAACGGAGGCTTGAATAACAGAGAAAACAGACTTTATTCCTTGATCAAAGTTAAAGTTCTGGGTGAGAATCTCCATACAACATGTGCAAGGAACATGGTAGGAAAGTTCTACCCAACTCAAGGGTGCAGTGTCCTTTCTTATACCCGAAAAGATTTTTGATCTTCAAAAAGATCTTTGTTCTTCATATTCTAATTACTCTCTAGCCATATATCTAGCACCATTGTAAACTTCCAAGTCATACATCCCAACTTCAGATATACATCCTTCCTGGCAAATGTCTTTTGTTATCTTTTCCCTTCTCTGTTTGCTTAACTGCCCATTTAGCAGCACAAAAGGTGTGAAGATTTCTCTGGTATTTGAGGAGAGCATAGTTCTCTTTTCCTGAAGGAAGCAGAGGTGGCATTGGAAGATTTCAGATCTTATCCCAGGATTTGATAAGATATCTTACAGACCCCAATAACAGCCCCAGGAAATCAGCCCCAGGGCACAAAGGAATCCACAGCATGCAAGCATATACATTACAAATACAAGGCATAATATATGTGTGTTACAGAAAGCAAATGTTTCTATTAATCAAGTTTGTATCATTATAATTCTACATCATCAAAATACGTTATCATTGGAGATATTCGAGATTATGTAATGAATTGCTGTGGTGTAAATGATCCCAAAGTATATCTCGTTGAAAATGAAGAAATAATGGTGATAGTCAAATAAATGAGGTAAAATTATATATATAATTTTATATATATATATAATTTTAATATGAGCGAATATTTTACAGCTCCTGTTTTTTTAGGCCCATTTTAAGGGAGGAGACAAACTTGTCATCCTTCTCTGCCCTTCGACTCAACCTAGAGATCATCCAGACAGAGACCTATTAAGATTGCTGCTGTCTTTTTAGATATGTGTTAGATTTTTAAGGGATGATTTAATAATTAATTAAGAGACCAGGATGGATCCATTTCGGGCTCCTTAGCTTAGTTCCTTATATATATTTAATTTGATTGTATGTGATCTTAGATGAATTGCAAGTGTTGACTGTGGAAGGGATGCAAAGAAACCTTGTAACCAATCGACACGCTGTTTGTAATGGAAGATGGCTTTTCGTTTGTTGTTTTGTCTATGTTTGTCTACAAATAAAAACTTTTCCAAAAAAAAAGAAGTTTCCTGGGGGCTTTTTGGATGAGGATTCTTTCCATGGAGCTTTGCAGGGGCCCAGCCTCCCTCCTCAACCGCCAGCTGAGCGCTGCGGGGCCCCCAGGAGATGCACTCGAGGCCACTCCCCGTCCTTGGCGCCAGAGGGCGCTCACACCTGTTTTCGGACCCTCCGTCATCCCGCCAGCCGACGCGAGCAACTCAATGACGTAAAGCAGTGTTTCTCAATCTTGGCGACTTGAAGTCCCGTGGACTTCAACTCCCAGAATTCCCCCAGCCAGCTATGCTGGCTGCGGGGATTCTGGGAGTTGAAGTCCACAGGACTTCAAGTCGCCAAGGTTGAGAAACACTGACCTAAAGGCACCCTAAATGCTCCACGGAAAGCTGGGAAGAATATAATAATAATAATAATAAACACTGACCTAAAGGCACCCTAAATGCTCCACGGAAAGCTGGGAAGAATATAATAATAATAATAATAATAATAATAATAATAATAATAATAATAATAATAATAATAATAATAATAATAATAATAATAATAATTATTATTATTATTATTAATAGTAGCGGTGATGTGCCAGTGCCTGGAAGCCGTGCGGATCTGGATGGGAAGTAACGGACTTAGGCTCAACCCGACCAAGACCGAGTGGCTGTGGTTTCCGGCTGCCCGATTCAACCAGCTTTCTCCAACGCTGGCCATAGGGGGCGAATATCTTGCCCCTGTGGATGGGGCGCGCAATTTGGGTGTCCTCCTGGATACCCGGCTGTCTATGGAAGAGCAAGTGACAGCCGTGGCCAGGAGGGCGTTTTACCAGGTTCGCCTGGTTCGCCAATTGCGCCCCCTATTGGATCGGGACGCCCTTCGCACAGTCACCCATGCCCTCGTGACATCCCGACTGGACTATTGCAACTCTCTCTACATGGGGCTCCCCTTGAGGTGCACCCGGAGGCTTCAGTTAGTTCAGAATGCGGCCGCGCGAGCAATTATGGGCACCTCCAGGTTTGCCCATGTAACACCGCTCCTGCGCGAGCTGCACTGGCTACCTGTCGTCTTCCGGGTGCGCTTCAAGGTGTTAGTTATCATCTTCAAAGCGCTCCATGGCTCGGGACCTAGCTATCTGCGAGATCGGATCCTGCCCCACACATCCTCACGACCGATTCGCTCCCACAGAGAGGGGCTTCTCCGGGTGCCGTCCACTAGACTTTGTCAGCGGGCGACGCCCAGGGGAAGGGCGCTCTCTGTGGCGGGCCCGGCCCTCTGGAACGACCTTCCCCCTGATATTAGAACGACCACCGACCTCCGCTCCTTCCGGGTAAAATTGAAGACCCATCTCTTTCGACTGGCCGGCCTTGAATAGTTCTCTCTGTCTTTTAATTACAAATTTTAATGGGTTTTAATTATATATTTTTAGCATAGGTAGATTTATTTAATTTTATTTTAAGTAATGTTTGTATTTTGTATATTGTTTTTAATTATGCCTGTGCACCGTCCCGGGTCCCTGTGGGGAGAGGGTGCGGTTAATAAATCTTAATTTGAATTTTGAATTGAATTTGAATAATAATAATAATAATAATAATAATAATAATAATAATAATCTTTATTGTCATTGTAAAAATTACAATGAAATTGGTTTTAACTTCACTGGTGCAAAATTATAACAGAAACAAAAAAGAGAGAAAAGAAAAAAGAAAAAACTAAACTAAAACTAAAAACTAAAAAAATATACCCGGAAGCTAGCAAGACAATCGCGGTGGAGCTTGTCTACTTTATCGCTCGTCTCTAAGCGCCCGTGGCGGCGAAGAGAGCAGCCAATGGTGGCGTAGCGGGGACTCCCGGCAGGCCTTGCGGCGCGGAAGCGGCCTCTCTGGGGGCGCGCCATGTCGGTGGTCTTCGTCCCCGAGCGCCTGCGCGGCAAAGCTGAGGTGAACCAAGAGACGCTGCGGCGGGTGAGCGGCTGAGGGAGTCCGCGGGGGGGGGGGGGGGGGGGAGGAAAGGGCCGCGCGTCCCCTTCTGCCCGGGGCTCCGGCTGGGCCGCGCGCTCCCTTCCGCTTGAGGCGGCGGCGGCGGCGGCGGTTCGTCCCGGGCGCTTGTTCGGCGGAGAAGGCTGCGCATGCGCTGAGGAGGCCCTGCTGGTGGAGGCCCCGAGGGGCGTCTCTGCGGTCTGGCCGCCTTGGGAAGCCTCGATGAAGCTTGAGAGTGGAGGGTGTTTTTAATTATACCTTCTGGAGTCCAGTGGGGTCATGGCTGGCTCTAGAGCAGTGTGTCTCAACCTTGGTGACTTTTAAGTCCTGTTGGACTTCAACTCCCAGAATCCCCCAGCCAGCTATGCTTAAAAGCTATGCTGGCTGGGGGAATTCTGGGAGTTGAAGTCCAACAGGACTTAAAAGTCACCAAGGTTGAGACACACTGCTCTAGAGGGCAAAAGGGGAAATGCAAATCCTAGGCGAGGATTTGTCTCTTGAGCTAATCTTGGCAACCTTTCCCTTCCCTAATTGTGTTGCTTATCTGGAGTCTCTGTCTGACCCAGTCTTTCTTACCAAATCTACATTTCTAAAGCTGGCCCTTTCTGCTTGGAGCAGGGAGACTGGGGCGGGGTTTTTCTTCCCATGAGATTTCTCCCCCCCCCCCACCCCCAATTTTTCCTTTAGGGGAAATATTCTGTCCTGCCTTTTTAACATTCCCCAAAATATTTCATTCTCTACTAGCCGTTCCTGACCACGCGTTGCTGTGGCCCAGTCTGGTTAAATGGCCAACCAATCTGTGTGTAGATCTACACCTGCATACACAAACACGTACACACAACCACCGTATAACCCCCAACCTACCTGTTCCCTTTCTTCCTCTCTCCCTCTACCTACCTACTGCATTTCTCCCTCCCTCTCTCTATCCCTATAGCTGCCTACCTACCTACCTACTGTATTTCTCCTTGAATCTTATGGACAGAGTATTTTATGTCATAAAGCAGGGGTCCCCAACCTTTTTTGCACCAGGGACCGGTTTCATTTTAAAGAAACTTTTGGGGACCGGCTGAGTGGCTCAGCAGTTATGTGACTGGGTGGGCGTGGCCAACTTGGAAAATGTGAAACTCACTTAATAATGGTCTTGGTTAACAACCAAATTTTTGGGCTCAATTGTGGTCATACGTTCGTTCTTTTCTTTCTTTCTTTCTTTCTTTCTTTCTTTCTTTCTTTCTTTCTTTCTTTCCTTTCTTTCTCTGTCTCTTTCTTTCCCTTTCTCTTTCTTTCTCTTTCTTTCCCTCTTTCTCTTTTTTCTCTTTCCCTCTTTTTCTTTCTTTCTCTTTCTCTTTCTCTCTTTCTCTTTTTCTTTCTCTTTCTTTCTCTTTCCTTTCTGTCTCTCTTTCTGTCTGTCTTTCTTTCTCTTTCTTTCTCTCCCACTTTTTTTCTTTCTTTCTTTCTCTTTTTCTTTCTCTCTCTCTATCTCTGTCTCTCTCCCTTTCGTCCGCCCATCTATCACTATATGTGTGTGGGTGTCTGTCTGTCTCGCATTCACGCACTTAATCACTTTCTGCATCTCTTTCTCTCCCTCCCTCCCTGTCTCTCTCTGTGTCTGTGCCTCTCTCTGTCTGTCTGTCGCCCGGCCCGCCGCGTTGACTTGCCTTAGCCTGCCCCCGCCCCCCCCCCCGCCGCCCGCCGTGCTTGGTTGCTAGTTCGCTCGCTCAGACTCCTTCCAGGAGCTGAGAAGCCTCCGTGTGTGTGTGAGAGAGAGAGAGAGGAACGGCAGCCCCTGGAAGACGAGTGGCCGGCATGCCGGCTGTGGAGGGAGGAAGGGGGAGGGAGAAAGGGAATCGGCGGCCAGGAGTCCCACCGTCAACGAGGGTGGAGGAAGAGCCGCACTCCAACAGTGCGAACAGCCGCGCCTGCACTCTCCTGCGCGCTCTGCCCAGGGGGCTGCCCCCTCCTCCTCCTCTCCAGCCCTGCGGCCCGGTTGCTACCAAGCCACGGACCGGCACCGGTCCGCGGCCCGGGGGTTGGGGAAACCCTGTCATAAAGGATGACATGGGCCACTGCTCTCTCTGTATCTTTTACAGTTTTTAACATTTCTGTTGCATGTACCTGGCACAGGTGTGACATGAACACAATCGATATATATCATTGGTGCCGTATTTGAAAGGGATGTTGTGTGAAAATTTGGAAGCGATCGGTGCGGTACTTTTGGAGATTAGTGGTTTTGAACAAACTCTTGTTACACTTTTATTTATATAGATGACACTGTGTGTGTTGACTTTCTACAGAAGGTGCTGCATTTGTATGTAACGTTGCCTCTTGTGACTTTCAGCTGCTGGAAGAAAATGACCAGCTGATCCGCTGCATTGTGGAGTATCAGAATAAAGGAAGAGCCGCAGAATGTCTGCAGTAAGGATTTTTATTCTGACAGAAGGATGCATGATTAAATCCCACTCATTTTTCATGCCAGGATCCATTGGTGTCAGGTTGATCACCCTAACCCTTCCGGTGAAAAGTGGCATCCATGTCATGTGCTCCAGATTATCTGCTGCCACCCCTGGAGTGTGCTTCTGCCAATGGAAATCTCTTTTGCATGAAAGTGTTGATAAGCTCAAAGGGCCGGGTCACTGTTAAATAATTAAATCGAATTGTTAAGTTGTCCTGTGGCAAGTTTGCGCACAGTAAGTTGGCTGTGGCAAGTTGTCGCATTCCACTTAGCTGAATGAGAATAATCAAACTGGAATTTAATTTTAGATGGAGGTTAGTAATTAATCCTAGACTGGCTTACATTGTCCTGGAATTGGGAAATCAAAGTAGGTGATTATTAGATGTATAAATAAGCAGCTTAGTGTAAGGCATCAGCTGCAATCCTATGACTACAGGATGGAGCTTGCTATAGTGAGAAGCCCCCAGAAGTCTTTGGGAGCAGTTGAGAAACAAGAACAGCAGTTCTGAAAATTCAGTCGGGGCTTTTTCTTCCTACAGGCACCAGCACACATTGCACAGAAATCTTATTTATTTGGCTACTATTGCTGATGCATCTCCTTCCCCAAATGTAGAGAAGATGGTCATAGAGTGATACCATTCCCAACACATCTGTATTTAGAGAATGAATCAGTGAAGGAAGAGACGGCCAGCTGCACCTGAAGAATCTCAGAACTGGGCTTCGTGTAAAAGAGGACATGCCTTTACATGATCAGTAAATACTGTTTGATTTCTCTCTGTATGCAAAAAGAAAATGTTATTGAAGTCAGTTACAGTAACATTTCACTATGGGAAGTCTTGGGGATCATAGTTTTCACAGGCAGAATTTTTTTCATATTTCTTCATTTTATCTTATGCTAAGAATGCTAAGATTTGATTGAAGACTATAATTTATTTTAAAAAATCACTTGGAATTAAGATAATTCCTTATGTATTTGGCAATCTAAAATGTAAATGAGCTTTCAAGTGAAATGGGGATTGATCCAAACAGGGCAATGTGCTTTCCAAGTGGCTTATTTTGTTCTTTTTAGATCTGTTAGCAGTCTTGGAGTGGTTGGAGTTGCCGTTAGATCTTTGGCTTTTTCTTCAAGAAATTCATGAAGTTGACATTTGGTGCGGTTCAGGTCATGATTTTGCAAATCACAACAGCATCAGACGCTTTTTCCTAACTTTCTTTTCACAACTAGTTATTAAATTTATGTAAACATTGTAAGATTTTTTTTTTAATTAAACATTATTGAAGTTCATCTAAAAATAATTTTCAAAATTCCCCAAAATTTAGCATTATATGTCTTAGAATAACAGGTGGAAGCGACCTTGGAGGTCTTCTTGTCCAAGCCCCTGCTCAAGCAGGGGACTCTATGCCATTTCAGACAAATGGTTGTCCAATCCCACAACTTCTGAAGGCCAGTCATTCCACTGGTAAATTCTTCTCATTGTTAGGAAATTTCTCCTTAGTTCCAGGAGTCCTTAATTCTCTTTTCGGTCTCTCCTGTTGATTAGAACCTAAATGCATGTGACTTTGCTCTCTGGTTATAGTTTGGAATCCACAAATGTATTAGAACGTGTTAAATCATGGTAAAATTATTATAAATGTAATAAAAATTCCAAAATCATTTATTAAGGATTTCAATTGAATAAACTATTATTCAGAGCAACTTCTTCAATTTGAGTCACCAGGGTGAGAAAAGTCAATCAAATCTGACAGTTCAGCTCATCATAGCACTGCAGTGCCTGAACATCCATTTCACAATAGTTGTGACTCGCTGTCTTTGGTCATCTGACAGCTTTTTAAAACACATCTTGGTATATTTAAATGAAACTTATGCTGCATATTCACATGTTCCAATAAATGGCTTGTATGTTCATGTGGTAAGTAAATATACGTGGCAGAGTTCACAGCCTAACCATGGGCAGGGCAAGGAGAAAATAATTGATTATTTTTATGAATGCAAGCCTATTGATCAAAGTGTATTACCTGTGAAATAAGGCACTCCCTTTATGTACCCCCCATTCTTTCTCACACCTAGAAAACAAATGCACATAAACACTCTTTCTAGGAGAAACAGCCAGAAAGAGGGGGGGAGTAGGATGGAGATACTGCAAGGGAAAATGCGGGAAGAGACAAAGAGTACAGAAGGAAGAAAACTGGATGGATGGAAAGAAAGCAAGGGAATGGTAAATGAGAGAAAGAGGCAAAAAGTAGTTCTAGCTAATTTTCAAGGACAGCTGCACTATAAGGCAGATATTCCCCTCCACCCCCCCCACACACACTCAGTTCTCTCTTATAAAGACGGTATGTGAAGCATACTGTACGTATACTTCTCTGGTCAGCAAAATCAATCATGTGCAAGAGGAGAGCATCAATTCATTGCTAAGTCCAGTTTTTTATTTTCCTCCTGTGATTGGAATGAAGTTTTGGGTAGAAATTAGGAGGGATTGCTGGGGGGGGGGGGGGCTATTTGCTGAACAGGCTGGATGCAGGACTTACATACTGAAGGAGGGGCCTCTATATTAAGCAATGGGAACTAGAAACCAGCTTGCTGATAGAAGCCTCCCCTAATTAATAGAAAATTGTGAGTGTCATCACAGAATTAACACCTACAGTTGCTAAAACAATGGGCTCCCAGTGCCCCTGTGCTAGACCCTGGAGTTTAAGCGGGATTGCAGAGCCACCTCCATATCCACAGCTGAACTGAATGAGGGCATGCCACCAGAGACCATCTAGACAGAAAGCTATTCGTTTCGTTGTGTCTTTTTTTTATATATGCGTGTTAGGTTTTTGAGCTGATCAATAAATAAATCAGGGAGATTGGATAGATCTATTTCAAGCTTTTTAGCTCTCATCAGCTAGCCACACCCTTACTGGGATTCGAACCAGGGAAGTATTACATGTGAGGCAGTTGTAATTGCCTCTAGACCAACTGGTGTGTGTGTGTGTGTGTAGAAGGATTACCTTCCTGCTCTAGATATGTGGCTCAGAGAAGCGCTAATGGAAAAGGCCTGGGCTTTGTTGAGTTTTGGTGGGACACCTGCAGACAAGGCCTGAACACCTCACAGGTATAGGACTCACGTGAACTGTCACGGGGAATAACTTGTGGGCAGCACTGGAGAGAAAATGAAGATGGGCAGGCCGTTTGTGTCCCTCCTGCTCTACATGTCAACAGAGGCACAGCCAGTATGGACCTTGCATGCCACGGAAAGTGGAGCTGGCCTGGGTGTTGAGTGGGGAATCCTGAATGGGTCCACGAAGGCCTGTCCAACCAGCCCAGGAAGGGCTCACCTTGCAGGAGGAAGTTCACTTGCTCCTAAGACAGATTCAAATGTGTGAGCAGAGCAGCCCTTTCAGGACCAAGGAGGGGACCCCAGAGAGTACAGCTGGCTTCACTGGCTGAGGACCCTCAGTGTGAAAGGTAAGGTGTTTGGACATCAAAGCTTTTCTTAAATCTGTTGTGGTCTTCAGATGAATCAAATGCAGCATCTGGGTTAGCAGAGTGAATTGAGGCTAGACTCAGAAGACCCTCTGGGAACATCTGATGTTCAGAGAATCTATGGCTACCGCCATAGATTCAGGCAGCAGTTAGCTTATAGTGGAAAGAGATCTACTGACAGTTTCTGAACCGTGGTGGGGGTCTCTTGAAAAACGTGGATAGGATAGGAACTGGAAGGGGCCTTGGAGGTCTTCTAGTCCACCCCCCCTGCTCAACAGGAGAACCTACATTCTTCTACATCAGGGCTGTCAATCTCATGGCCTGTGGGCCGGACGCATCACACACTGGCCGCCCCCATCCCCAGCTAAACCAAATCTGCCTCTGGAGCCGAAGAAGCCCTAGATGTGTTCTGTCGAGAAGAACAGAAGCTGAAATCTCACTTCTTCCCAATTTCTTAGAGCTTCTCTTGCAACAGATTAGGACTTGGTTCTGCCCTCACGTTATCATTGGTGTTCATTTCTGCAAAAATCAGACAATCTTGTCAAGGTAGTAAATGTATTTCAAGGTAACTCAGGTTTCTACAGATTTGGTTGCTTGAGCTCTGTGTGGCCCACTGCCTGTGCAGCCATGGTTAAGAATCCACCAATCCAGAAGACTAATTTTGGTGGTGATCAGAATGAATAGGGATACGTCTAAGGTGGGATCTCCTGTCTGCAGCCTTAAATATCCACTATTCAAAGGACTCTCCCATGTGTAAGTCTCAGTGGGATCATAACTTGTTTTCCCCCTATTATTAGCCCTCCTTGTAAAAAAGGTTGTTCTATGGGAAGGGACCTTGGAGGTCTTCAAGTCCAACCCCCTGCCCAAGCAGGGTATGAGTGAACGCAATCCATGCATGATGAGGCCTTGCACATAAAACCAAGATTATTCCGTTTAATTGACATGCAACTCTAACCTGATGACTCCTATCATTTCTGTTATCTGGGAGAACCAGGTACCTACCTGAAATTGTTTCCAGTAGCTTTCACATTGTGCAGATATCTGAATTATGCCAAGACTAGGTGAGGAGCATTGGGTTCTGGATGTTACGTGTGTCTTTTTTTTAAAGTAGGAAGCATGGCTTTTTAAGGAGGCCACCCAGAATTGGGTAGATTGATGTCTCTGTATACATTCTGGAAATCAACCCCAAGAGGATGAGGGTAGGTGGGAGGAGGCAGCCCTGATATTCATATCTCAAGAACTTGGAATAGGCCAAAGAATGGATGTAAATTTACCCAAGAAGCTTCATAGTTTCTAGGCTGAAGGGAAAGGGATTTTGTACGTCCATTAAGAAACACGGACGACTTGGATACTGACTTATTTTTATGGAATCGAGATCACTCCTACCCACCTTGTTTTGATGCACCATGGGAAACAAACCATGTAATAAATTGGGACCCCTGCCTCTATGGCCTTGGTGGCAAGGATATGACCAATGATTTGGAGCTTCTGGAAGTATTTTTCTTTCTATTATCCCCAGGGCAGAGTTATAAATCCATTGGGACACAGGGCCTTGAGTTCTATAATAGGCCTATGGAAAACGGCAAAGCGTTCAGGTATCTATGATACTGTAGGTCGTTTAGGGGGGGGGGGAAGATCTTGAGAAGTCTTTGTTATTTGGGATCTGAACCGCTGCTGCTTTGATTGGTAGCTTGCTTTCCACCAAGGGGCATGGGATATGGCTGCTTTCTCCTGGGAAGGCTTCGGTTACCAGATTCAATAATGGGTGAGTGGATGGCTAGGATTGGGCTTCTTCAGAAATGAGAATTTTATAAAGAAATTCTGCTCAGCTATGAGAAACTGGATGGGAACCTGCTCCTTGGACCTCCTCCCCCTCCCCTCCTACCTACCTAGAAGCAGAAATCCACCAGGGAGGGAGGGAGGGAGGGAGTCAGCCATAGGGGCCCCTCTTCTCTGGGCGTTCAATGCTCCTTTTCTAAAAAACAAACAAACCACAAAACCCATTCCCCCTTTGCTCCATGTTGGGGGCAAAGGGATCAAGGATGATACCATGACTCCTAAGCAATCTGCCCTGGGCTTTCCAAGGAAGACCCCAGGATTTAGGATTTATTAAATTTTTAGACCGCCCTTCTCCCTTGCGGGACTCAGGGCGCTGTACAGGCAATAATAAGATCCATAATAGGTGAGGAGAGAATGCTGCCTGACAGATGGGGTGACTGGGCCTCCTGGATAGGTAGCTTCTGGAAGGCCAGCCCTCCAAAATGTGGAGCCATCCATCGGAGACATCTCCTGAAGTATTCAAGATGGTTACAGCAGGGGTCTCCAACCTTTGCAACTTTAAGTCTGAAGGACTTCAGCTCCCAGAATTCTCCAGCCAGCAAAGACTTAAGTTGCAAAGGTTGGAGACCCCTGGGTTACAGGATCTACAAGCTTTTTAGAGGGCCCCACAATCCATAAAATCAAAATATTTAACAAAAATGGAAAGGCTGGAGACAGATTAGTGGGAAGCTCAAAAATGGAGCAGGCAGTTATCTGGCAGGCAGCCCTCCCTCCCGCCTTGGGAAGGTCGAATCAATTGTACTGTAGAATCCATGATCCATGCAGTAGGGGCTGCCTCCCCACTTCTAGTCGGAGGAAGTCTTTTACTCCCACCGTGGGTACCTCCCAAATTGTTCCTGTCTGCTGGAATGAGGAGCCGCCCAGCTAACGATTCTCTCCAGCCACAACAGGGGAATAACTTTCAACATAATTGTACTTGTTATCTTTTGGATATATCTCATTTTAACACGGTATAATCTATTATTAAAGGTATATCTTTAATAAAGCAAATAGGGTAGTTTTTACTTACAGGTGCTTCAACATTAAAAACAAAAGGTACAGTTCCAGTTCCAAAGCATTAGTTAGTCACATAAGTACTGCATTAAAAGATAATCTGACTAAGCACCATGCCCCTTGCACTTGGCTGTGTGAAACCTTGCTTGCCAATACTTGGGGAAATTATAGGTGTTCAGAATAACTGGAAGCAGTGGGTGATGCAGCACCTACCAGACAAAAAATGATCCACCTGCATTTCCACTATTTAACTTCAATTTTAGAAAATCGCCAATGTTTGCATTTGTCACTCAACTGCAACAGCAGCTTAAATGCTCTATAGGAAATTTCAACACAACACATATCTGTACTTGAAAGCCTTGTGGCATACAACTGCAATCAATTTTAGGTCCAATACAAGTTTTCAATTGTATACTTGAGGAGACTCAAAATCACTTTTAAATTCACCAACATTTTAGCAGAAAGTACAGAACATTAACAATGTACAGACAGAAGCCACACTGATTGTGCAAAGCACATGACTGTAAAGTTATGCACAGCAAACAGTTCTGTAAACATGGTAAGGATGGGATTTCAGGAAACAAGATGACAATATCATAAATACAGGCAACATTGGCATCCTTAACCAGCACAAAGAGTAACATTTTAGGCCCGCCAAACGGCGCACAAGCAGAGGGTGGAAGGGCTTTTATGCTATCCACCCCAACATTTAGTGTCTTTCAATATATGCATATATGCGTATATATATATATGCATATATGCATATATATATACGCATATATATATATACATATATATACGCATATATATACGCATATATATACGCATATATATATATACATATATACACACACATACACATATATGCATATATATATATATATATATATATATATAAATTTGGTATCTTTAATATACACATGTAAGTTTGTAGAAAATGGGAACTTAAATGTGCTTTTATCTTCATCAAAAACTATGTGTATTTATAACTAATAACCCATTTTACTTGTCAATGTATTAGAATGATATGAATTAAGAAAATATAAAAATAATATTAATACTGTCAAAAACCTTTATACCAGAAAATATTGTGGTTTATAATTACTCTTTCAAAGATGAAATATGAAAATTTAAATAGGTTTTATAAAGACTTCTCTCACTTCAATTAATATACAATGGGATCACTATACATATTTACCTTTTTCCCATTTGAAGCACCAGTCATTCCCCAGATCCACTTTGGTTGGAAGATATTTCTAATTCCACAGGTTCATTTATTTAATGGCACATATTGACTGTAAGTACTTTATTTTAATTCTTAGCACTACAAAAAATAGTGTTTTTAAGTTTTCTCTCTTCTGAGCCAGCTCATGTTTTTACACACTAAGTCTAGCATTGAAATAAGACTTATATTTGCAAGCAGTCTTAACTATTCTTTCATATATTTAAGGAGCACTGTATGGATAATGCCTTTGGCCAAATGTAAGAGTATCGGATGTAGTGTCATAAACCCACCAAAAGGGCTTCGTGGAGGTGGACGGTGCTCACGGCTTGGCCAGATCACTTTTCACAGACTTTGAGCGGTTCCAGCTGTTTTGCACAAACTAAATAACTGGAAAGAATTAGGTTTTCAGTCGTCGTTTGCCCTCACTTCCGTTTCAAAATAGGTTTGCAGCCTATTGACAACCGCTGCATTAAAAAAGCTATCACAGCCTGTGAAATTCAGAGCGAAGACTTTATAATTTTGTCAATTAGAAATCTGAAGAAAATGAGCGTTGAGCAAAACTGCTAGATTGGCTTAAAAATACTCAAATCTGTTTTAGCAAGAAATGGTAACTATAAATCTATATGAAAAAATAGCTATAAAATACAGTGTTTTCTGTGGTAGTTAAGCGTGTCACCATTTGTTACCGAGGCATCTGTAGACTTTGAAAGGGTCACCGTTTAGGCTGTTGGGTGGACGCCCTGTGCCAAGGGCTGCCAGGAACGAGAAACTTCACTACCAAAGCAGTCGAGCCTTCCCCCCGCCCTCACCCACCCACCCCCAGCAGGCAGAAGCCAAGCGAGCCCGGATCATACCAAAGACTTTGGTCCTCGGCTGCTGCTTCTCCGGCCAGGAGGAGATGGGGCATATCAGTACTGCGGCAGATAGGATGGCCGGCGCTCGTGCTTGCCCGGAAATGGTTTGAAGCCCTTGTGCCCCTGCTTGTGCTGAGCCAGGGGCAATGGTGGCGACTGCGGAGGCTGCTGGGTGTAGGCAAACGGGGAGGCCATCCCTGTGGGCGGAGGGCAGTCGCTGGCGGCTGACCAAACGGGGGACGGCAGCATCTGCATGGTGTCGTTCCAGTGGCTGGCAGGGCTGCTTAGCTGATAGAGAGACATGTTTGGGCCCGACTGCGTGTGCTGCCAAGGAGCCTTCGGGGGCCACGTTTTCGTTTTGTTGTCCTGCAAGAGCAAGGAGGGCATCTGAGCTTCACGGTCGGTCCCCAAGGTCAAGGGGGAGATGACTTCACACCCTCCCCAACCCCCTCCTCCCAGTCTTTTGGCTTTGACGGGATCTGAAATCAGCTCTTAACAGAGCCATCTATGCAGTGGCAGCTATGGGGAATTGATAAATGTAAGAAATAGACCAATAGAAATAGCTGGAATATCTAGGAATGTAGTAAGATGGTATACGATGTTACTTGGTAACTGTGTACATATAGGGGGTGGGTTACTCCCAGTTGTATCTGTGTAGTTTTGCTTTGTCTTGTCAATGCCTTATTTATGTTCTTTTTTCTGTTACTAATTTACAATAAAATTATATATTAAAATGAAAAAAAAAACCCCAGAGCTGTCCACATTATTATTCGTATAATTAACTGCTTAGTGGCTCATTCAATCATTTATATACAGTTCTGGGGAGGGGGGGAAAGTATGAAATAGTGAAATAAAGCTGCCCCTCAGCCATCTTTGTCCCAGGTAACCCAATGCTGAGATCGTTAGATCGTTATATATCAGCCCTGCTGTCTCACTTTCTCTTGGATGGAGCACAGAACTGTTGGCTTCTTGTAAAAGTGACCCCCGGGCTGCCTTTTAAGGGTCCACACGGAGGGTTTTTCAAAGGAGACGTCTGCTCCTGCCCATCCCCATCCTCCTCCCCCCCCCCCCCCCCACCTTGAGCATTCTCCCTTTCCTGCATTTAAGGCTCCCTCTTTTTGGCCTTCTCTGGCTATGGGAGAAAATGCACCCAAGCTGACATGGGGCTGAGTCTTTTGCTGCCATGAAGGTTTTCTAGGGTTATCAGCCAATCCTCACGCAGACGGTTTTCCTGTCAAACCCCAAATCTGGCTGTGGAAAAACAAAGAGGGGCAATCACTGCAATCCCCTAAAACAGGGGTCCCAAACTTTGCAACTTTAAGTCTGAAGGACTTCAGTTCCCAGAATTCTCTAATTCTGGGAGCTGAAGTCCTTCAGACTTAAAGTTGCAAAGGTTGGGGACCCCCTGCCCTAAAAAAAGGCAACCTTACAAGCAATCTCATCATACATTCTGTTTATAAGATAAACGTAAGCCACCTGAACTAAATTCCATTCACCCAAAGAGAATGGGGAGTCCCCCGCCTTTAATCCAGGAAGTTTGTTTAAGAAAAACGGCTTAATCAGAGTCTCCATTTGCTCAAGTTGCTGCTTTTGAAAACTGACCCGCAAGCCAATGTTCAATGCAGGCCTCTTTAAGAGGCTCCCCAAGACTTGCCTGGTTATGATCATCCACGGTGGAAAGGAGTGGCGGTGAAGGAAGTGTGCTTGTGTCTTGCTCCCCACTGCTGTGTTTCCTGAAAAATCAAAAAGGAAAAACGTTGATTGATCGATTGAGTAAATTTGTTTGCTGCCCCTCTCTCTTGGAAGCGATTTACAAGCAATAAGTGATTTACGTGTGTTCATTTCAATGAAGGGAAAACATCACAATAGTCTAATGGGGAAAAAAACCCTGCTTAATCTATGCAATCCTGTATTCAGTAATTCTAGTGGAATTAGAAGCGGGGATGCAGAGCAGGTTTGCTAGTTCGGTTACGGAAGCAGCCTCACAGACCAGCATTACCAAGCATTTTCCTAACCAACTCTAGATCCTTTGTCCACAAAACCGATGAACTAGAGCTATGGATGGAGCGAAGAAGCTCATTCGTGACTGTGTGATGATCATCCCAGAGATCCGGCTCCATCCATTTGTACCTGTGGATGCGTCTGTGGAGCTAACTAACCGCACCACACACCGCTTTGACAGAAACAACAACTCTGGTAAAAGCAAAGGTGGAGGACTGTGTATTTACACACATAATAACTGATGTACTAACAGTAGAGTTGCTTACACACACTGTTCTGCAGACGTGGAATTCTCAACTGTCATTTGTCGGCCATTTCATTTACCTAGAGAGATTTCTGTTATAGTTATCACTGCTGTCTATATTCCACCTGATGCAAATGTTAGCACAACGCTCAAACCAATTTCATTGCAATTTTATTACAATGACAATAAAGATGATGATGATGATGATGATTCTATAGTCACACTGAAAGGAGGCATGGCAGGCCCAAATATACCAGACAAAGAGAACACCCCCCCACCCCCCCACCCCCAATTAACGATTCCATTCAGTAGAGATACCAACCCACCTATCCACACACAGCACTCTGGGAATTCTCCTTCAGCATTCCATCAATTAGCATTCTTCCGGAACAACTGAGAAGGTGTACTTGCTCCCTCTATCATCTCGCTGGACTCAGCCAAGAATTCATCTAGTTCAAGTATGTTTAATAATGACCTGCTGGCTATCTAAGCAAAGATTCAAGCTGCCTTGCAAACCCAGGTCATTGGGTTACCCTTAGGGGGCATCCATGCATCCAGCGATTGTGTGAACTCATTTACTGGCTCTTGACCAAAGACCGGAGCTATACCCAATTCATACCAGCTCCGTTCTTTTGTTACCTGGACAGGTGAGACCTTCCCACACAGACTCTTTTCATAATTTCTTTACGGCAATTATCCTGACTCTGTAAAAGCAGGGGCATCGCAACTGGTCCACGTATGCGTCATCAACCTGTTGTGGCCCAGCCGGCTCCAGATGAGCTGCTGATGGATTCCTCTAGTGAGGAGTCCTATGAGTCTGCTCTAGAGGAGGAGGCCGAGAGTGAGAGAGCGGAGAGCCCGGCTAGGCATCAGGAGGCACCTGGGGCTTGGTGTAGTGGGGAGGAGCAAACCCAGTTTGTCCCTGATGTCAGGCTAAGAAGGATCGAAAGGAGGCAATGGCAATTAGCAGAAAGACGCAACCGGAGGAGATAATCAGTATCAGCTGCCTAATTGACCGGCCCCTCCCAAGAGGCTTTAAAAGAAATCCTATGTGAAGAGTAGGTTTGCAGGAAACAACATAGAATCTACAGAGTCGGAAACTTTGTGTCGTGGTGCATTCTTTCAGTCTAGTCAAGGTCAGTTCAGGCAAGCTGCCAAGAAGTAGTCAGTTTAGTGATTAGTCGTGCTAAGGAGGGAGTCAGAACACAACCTGTTTGAATTCTGCCTCTCAGCCCCTCAGTCACGATGTCAATCTATATAGGAAGTTGAGGTCGCACCATCTTACATGGGAATCCATTCAGGGGCAGTTAAGAAAGGAGAGGGGAGCTGCTTCTGTGACTCCTGCTAGAGCCAGGGGAAAAGCTACGGTTAAGGCAGCCGGCTCTTCTGCAAAGCAAACATTCCTCGTGGGACCTACCTTCTTTGCTTCACAGCAGCCACGATGTCAGGCCCTGAGAACATGGAAAACAAACTGTCTCCATTGGCTGAGGAGGTCTCGTCACTGGAGCTGGCAGAGTCGCCCTGAGTCCCCGACCAGCTGCTGGTCATCTCCCTATAAAAAAACAGCAAGGCAGGGTTGAGAGGGGCTGCCCAGGAAGCAGGGGTGGAGGGGGAATGGGGTTCTTGCACTCCCTAGTCCAGTGTTTCTCAACCTTGACCACTTGAAGATGTCTGGACTTCAACTCTCAAGGCTACGGCACTCCTGTGGTGGACCTCTTCGCCACCCCCCACAACACCCAGCTGCGTAGGTTCTTCTCGAGATTCTCCAGCGTCCAAGGGGCCGAGGAGGTGGATGCTCTACGCACCCCTTGGCTGCGGGGTTTACTTTCCGCTTTCCCGCCTATTCCCCCCCTTTCCAGGGTGATACGCAGAATGATCGATCTACAAGCAGAAGTGGTCCTGATTGCACCCCACTGGCCGAGGAGACCCTGGTTTGCAGACCTCCGGAAGCTGTCATCAGAGGAAATTTGGTGGATCCCCATGGACAGGTCCACACTCTGCCAGTGGTCGCTGGAGCACCCGGACTTAATTAATTAGTAATCAGACTCAGTCCAATCAGAGACGGACAGAGATAACCCATTCGTGGATGCTATCTTCCCCTTATTGAGAAAGATTTATTCTCCTTGCAGAAAGCTGGCCATTTGCATTCTTTTAGAGCAGTGTTTCTCAACCATGTCCACTTGAAGATGTCCGGAGTTCAACTCCAAGGATTCCCGAGCCAGCGAATGCTGGCTGGGAAATTCTGGGAGTTGAAGTCCGGACATCTTCAAGTGGCCAAGGTTGAGAAACACTGCCCTAGTCAGAATCAATCTTCAGAGGGCAAGATCTCGAGGGACAATTTCAAATTCACTAGAGTGCAGGGTAAAATACAGATTTTATCTTGCAGCGGAAGTTCCTGGGTTTGGAATTATTCTTAGCTCAGTATTATCCTGAGTTCTTAAAAGGAAAAAAACCCAGAGGCGTTGCTTATCTATATGTACCATTTTGAACCCGAGAGAAGTGCAGCATGAACATTTAATTTGAAAAATAAAACGTATTGGATCGACAAAACACTCTCCCAACGATCAATTTAAACCAATTGAGACTGGAAATATGTATTTATTGCTGCTCCCCCACCATACCCTCCCCTCGCCTACCCCTTTATTCCTCCGGGATTACCTTTCCATTTTACCTTTCCATTCTTACTACCTTATCAATTACCATCTATGTATTTTTATCATCTATTTATTTATCTTTTAACACCAGATTGTTTTTATATGCCCTTCCTCTGCTGTAAATTGACTTGCTATTGACTTGCTATTTTTACCAACTTAGGCTACCTCCCTTTTAGAGCCAGGACTGTTTTATATGCTACTGTATTCAAGGACAGATCTCCTCTGTCTGCGAGAGTCTCCCCTCTCGCAGCTGTGGCCCCCCGATCTATCTGGGGCCCACCTTAAGGATGGGTTGTTGAACCCTGAGAGGTGGGCAAAACGTAAGCTCAGGGGATTTCTGGGTAAATTTTTAATCCGATTTTTAGGGGGTCCCAGGGTGGGGGGGAGGGATAGTCAGGTGGGAGGGCGACAGATTATAGGGCCGGCTAGCGGAAGTAGGGAAACGGAGGAGGGGGAAGGGGGGGTCGTTTCCACTGAGGTGTTTCCCATCAATCTGGTCTTGGGGAGGGGCAGGGGCGGTGGGAGACGGGAGGAACATCACCAGCTGGAGGACCGTGGCCGCTGGCTACGGGCGGTCACGCGTTCCAACCCCCCATACTCCCATCGCAGGCTAGGAGGGCAAGAACCACAGACCCGGGGCCCTAGGCTGATGCTATGCAACGCCAGGTCCGTGGTGCAAAAAGCCCCCCTCATCCATGACCTTGTGTCAGAGGGGGACCCGGATCTGGTAGGTATTACGGAAACCTGGTTGGGCCACGAGGGAGGTCATCCCCTCGTAGAAATGTGCCCACCAGGCTACCGAGCCTTTCATCAGCCTAGGGCCCTAGGGAGGGGTGGGGGAGTGGCGATTATGATTAGGGAAGGTCTTGAGCCAAAGGAGACCACGATCCCCCAGACGACCGGGTGCGAGTCCCTCCTCGTGAAATGGGGCCTAGGGAGGCAGTTGGGCGTGTTAGTTGTATACCTGGCTCCTCGCTATGCAACAACAGCCCTGCCCGAGCTCCTAGAGGTGATAGCCGAGGCGGCGGTTGAGACCCCCAGACTTCTGGTCATGGGGGACTTTAACCTGCCGTCGGTAGGCGAAACCTCTGGTGCAGCTCGGGAGTTCATGGCTTCCATGGCAGCCATGGACCTGACCCAGGTAGTTTTGGGCCCTACCCACGAGGGTGGACACACCCTGGATCTCATCTTCGTCTCGGGACAGTGGAGTCGTGATCTGGGAATAGGGGATTTAGTCATCACACCCCTGTCATGGACAGATCACGCTCTCCTTCGGCTCGACTTTCCGATCGCTACACCCCATCGCGGGGAGGCGGAACCGGATATTCCTATATGGTTCCGCCCCAGGCTTCTGATGGACCCGGTAAGGTTCCAAAGGGAGCTTGGGCCAATTCCTGTGGACTTGCCCCGCGACTCGACTGAGGACCTAGTGGCCGCATGGTTAAGTGCGGCCACGGGGGCCTTGGACCGAGTCGCGCCCGAGCGGCCTCTCTTGCGGCGACGATCCACCCGGGCTCCTTGGTTCACCGAGGAGCTTAGGGAGATGAAGCGCCACAAGAGACACCTAGAGAGCAGATGGAGATCCTCTCGCTCCGAAGCCGACCGAACACTAGTGAGAACCTACATTAGGACTTACCTGGTGGCGATAAGAGTGGCCAAACGTGAGTATTGTGCCACTCTTATTGCATCCGCAGATAACCGCCCTGCCGCCCTGTTTGGGGTGACCCGCTCCCTCCTTCAACAGAGGCCGCGGGAAGCCCCTCTACAGGGTCGAGCAGAGGAATTTGGGATTTATCTGCAGGAGAAAATCACTCGGATTCGGAGCGAGCTGCCCTCCATCGACAGTGGTCCAGCTGAGCGGTCCGAGGTTGCTCTTGAGACACCATCTTGGGAGGAGTTTGATTTTGTTACTACCGAGGATATGGACAAGTTGTCAAAGAGACTTAGGGCTACCACATGTTTATTGGACCCGTGTCCCTCCTGGCTTGTACTGGCATCCTGGGAGACGACACGAGGCTGGCTCCAGGGCATTGTCAACGCATCTTTGAGTGAGGGGTCCTTGCCTGCCGTCTTGAAAGAGGCGGTAGTAAGGCCCCTCCTCAAGAAGCCGTCCCTGGATCCAGCATTACTAGAGAACTATCGTCCCGTCTCCAACCTTCACTTTTTAGTGAAGGTTGTTGAGAGTGTGGTGGCCCAACAGTTTCCGCGACACTTGGAGGAAGTTGATTATCTAGACCCGCGCCAGTCCGGCTTCCGACCCGGGCATAGCACCGAGACGGCATTGGTCGCGTTGGTTGATGATCTCTGGAGGGCGCGGGATAGAGGATATTCCTCTATCCTAGTCCTATTAGACCTCTCAGCGGCTTTTGATACCATCGACCATGGTATCCTATTGCGCCGACTGGGGGGGTTGGGGCTGGGAGGCACCGTTCTACGGTGGTTCTCTTCCTACCTCTCTGGTCGGTCGCAATATGTGTTGGCAGGGGGGCAGAGGTCGGCCTCGAGGCCCCTCGTATGTGGGGTACCTCAAGGGTCGGTCCTCTCGCCCCTACTGTTCAACACATACATGAAGCCGCTGGGCGAGATCATCCGTGGTTTTGGGGTGGGATATCATCTGTACGCTGATGATACTCAGTTGTACATATCCACCCCAGACCACCCCAACGATGCCGTCGAGGTCATGTCCCGGTGTTTGGAGGCCGTACGGATCTGGATGGGTAATAACAAACTCAGGCTCAACCCGTCCAAGACTGAGTGGCTGTGGCTTCCGGCACCCCGGTTCAGCCAGATTATTCCAACTCTGGCCATTGGGGGCGAAACACCGGCCCCCGTGGAGAGGGCGCGCAATTTGGGTGTCCTCCTGGATTCCCGGCTGTCCATGGAGGACCATGTGGCGGCCGTGGCCAGGGGGGCTTTCCATCAGGTACGCCTGATGCGCCAATTGCGGCCCTTACTGGACCGGGCTGCCCTTCGCACAGTCACTCAGGCCCTCGTGACCTCTCGACTCGACTACTGTAATGCTCTCTACATGGGGCTTCCCTTGAGGTGCACTCGAAAGCTGCAGTTAGTCCAGAATGCAGCCGCGCGGGTGATTACGGGAGCGCCTAGACACTCCCACATAACACCTATCCTGCGCGAGCTGCACTGGCTTCCTGTGGTCTTTCGGGTGCGCTTCAAGGTTCTGACGACCATCTTTAAAGCGCTCCATGGCTCGGGGCCTAGTTATATGCGAGACCGCCTCCTGCCCCATACATCCCTCAGACCAATACGCTCCCACAGAGAGGGCCTCCTCAGGGTGCCGTCGGCCGGACAATGCCGGCTGGCGACACCCAGGGGGAGAGCCTTCTCTGTGGCAGGTCCAGCCCTTTGGAACGACTTACCCCCTGAACTTCGCACCATCTCTGACCTCCGCCTCTTCCGCAAGTGTCTTAAGACACATTTGTTCCATCTAGCCGGCCTAGCGTAGCCTCCTATACTGACTTTTACATAGTTTAAAAAATTTGGGGATTTTAATCTGGTTTTAGCACAGGTTCTATTGAATTAGTTTTTTAAATTTTATATGATGTTTTGTATGTATTTTAATTTTCCTGTGCGCCACCCTGGGTCCGTTTGGAGAAGGGCGGGGTATAAATTGAATAAATATAAATATAATATTAATTTCCGTAATAGTCTGGACAAGCACAGTGTACAAAGGAGAGTTACCAAGAGGTTCCTTACCCATCTGTGAAATAGTCTGGGAAGGGCCAGGTCCTGTGGAGGTCATCAGGATGGGACCAGTTGCTACGGGCATTGCTGGGGCGACGGATGTGTTGTGCCTGCCTTTTCTGTTGCATGGCCTGGCTGACCCCAGCCACATAGCGGGCAAACTCTGGATCCGAGCCAACTGGGCAGAAGAAAAGGAATCTCTATCAGTCAGCTGTTATCCCTTGATTTAATCCTTTATGCTTGGCAAGCCACCCCTGCCTGCATCCACAGACACGCATAAGGAACCAGCTAGCTCAGGGGTCTCCAACCTTTGCAACTTTAGGTCTGAAGGACTTCAGCTCCCAGACTTCTCCAGCCAGCAAAGCTGGGAGCTGAAGTCCTTCAGACTTAAAGTTGCAAAGGTTGGAGACCCCTGAGCTAGAGGTCCAGAATGTTTGTTGAATGCTGAATATTCAGCACTTCACAGAAAAGCGCTTTCCGGGCAAATTATCTTTGTGTAATGCAAGCCACGAACAAAGCGGCCACCTGGGCAATGCCCAGGGTAGTGGAAGCGGTGACGGGCTGATGCCCACGGACCCCCTGAAGGAAAACTTTCTTTGCTGACCGGGAAAGGAATACCAATAAAACAACCATCATAAAAAGCTGCTGTTGGTCGCTTACAATAGCAGTTGCGTTATCAAAAGCACAAACACAAATTAGCTCTCCATGCTGAAAAGCAAGACCAAAGTAAAGCAATTCAGCTCGAAGGAGGAGAGAAAGTTTCAGGTTAAATTCAAAATCGGGCTGCCCCAGTGGGTCCATACACTGGGAATCATGCTGATTAGGCTGGAAAGTCAGAACTTTGCAACAGAGGTAGAACTTTAAGTCCTGCTGCTGCTGTGGCCTAGAGGTGGAGCTCTTGCCTCCCAAGCAGGAAGGTTGTGAGTTCGATCCTAGGTAGGGTCTCCTGCTTGGGCAGGGGGTTGGACTAGATGACCTGCAAGGCCCCTTCCAACCATGTTAATCTGTTAAAGGAGGAGGCCAGCTCAGGATGATGACCTGGTACTCAAAAACATCCGGAGGCATTTAATACGCCGTGAAATAAGGTAGTGATGAGCTGAACTCACCTGCAGGGTCAAAAGGTAGGAATTCTCCCAGCACCCCAAAGATCCCGTCGCTTTGGTCTCGGTTTGGCCACGTGTTGTTTCTCGGCCCTGGAGGTTTCTGCCCCAGCATTTCTGACATCATGTTGTCCATGTAGCTGTTCACGAGGCCCAGGCTGTAGAGGTCGGAGCTCAGGTCGGAAAAGGCGTGGCTGCTCCACTGAGGCAGCGAGGACAGTCCTGGCCCAACCGTCTGCCCTGGGGGCTGGCTGGCGCCCCCCGGCCACTTACTGGGCAGGCGCTGCTGCTGCTGCTGCTGCTGCTGCTGCGACCCAATGGGCTGGCGCAGGGGCTGATAGTGCTGCTGCTGCTGCTGTTGGGGTTTCTGGGGGTGGGGCTGCTGCTGGGGCATCCCGGGCTGAAGGTGGTGCAGTGGGGCGTGAGATGACGACTGTAGTGACGGCAGCTGCACAGCAGCTGCCTTCTGTTCTGCTGCAGGAGCAGAAGAAGAAGAAGAGGCAACGGAGGTTCTCCTTCTCATCAGCGGAGAAGTCTGTTGGGACTTGCCCGTGTTGAAACCCGAAAGGAAATCAATGACCTCCTGCATTTCCTGGTCAGTGGGTAAATTCATGCCCTTGGCGTCCTTGCCGTCTTCTGCGGGGCCTCCCTCCGGCCTTTCCAGGAGGCCGTTGACCCCGTGGTGGCTTGAGCTCTGCATCAGCTGGGCAGGCTCCAGAACCCTCGGGAAGCTGCCCAGGTTCAAAATGCTTTGCAGTCGCGCATCTGCATTACTTGGTAGCTTCGCTTTGTCCTCTGAGTTGTTAGCTATAAAATGGGCTTTAGAAGGTATATTAGGAATGGAGTAATTCCCACTGGTGTTTGAACTTGTACAGGAAGCTTTTTTGGTAAAGCGCGATGTCAACTTTGAGAAAGTCTTCTGCAAACCCCCTGCTGCTTTACTGCCATTTCCAGACGGTAAGTCGGCGTGGCTTCCAAAGTCTGAGCTCTCGCGCTGCAGTTGGATCTGGATGTAGGGCAACGCTTGATCCCTGGGGAAACAAAAATGACCTTCTAGCTCAGATTTAGAAATGGCTCAGAAAACCAGATAAACTGAAGAATGCTGGAAATGCGAGTCAGCCAGGGGCACATTCTACCATCAATGGTGGACGTGTCCACAAGCCCAAAGATATTGGGGTAAGATAAAAGATTGGCTTACGGAGATTCTAGGAACCACCTTTCAACTAAAACCAGAGGCTTATTTATTGGGGATAAACCCCGGAGGCATAAGGAAGATAGACTGGTATCTTTTCACACAGATGACCACTGTAGCCAGAATAGCATACGCACAGTTTTGGAAAGGGAAAGAACGACCATCAGACCAACTAATTATCAACAAAATCTTCTGGTATGCTGAATGCGACAGACTAACATATATTCTCAAAGACAGACAGGAAGCAATTTTTATCAAAGTTGGGGAAAATGGTATGACTGGATGGAGGTAAAGAGGTTACGGGATGAGAGATAGGGAAGGATATACAATGTAGATATGCAGATAGTAAATAAAACGAATGTATGGAGCACTGGCAGTTATGGGGAATTGATCAATGTAAGATACAGACAAATAGAAATAGCTGGAATATCTGGAAATGTAGTAAGATGGTATAGGATGTTACTTGGTAACTGTGTACATATAGGGGGTGGGTTACTCCCAGTTGTGTCTGTGTAGTTTTGTCTTGCCAATGTCTTATTTATGTTCTTTTTTCTGTTACTAATTTACAATAAAATTATATTTAAACAAAAGAAAAGAAAACCAGATAAACCTGTGGCATTAGCGAAGACTCCAGGGCAGGTATGGAGACTGAGGGTTGTTTCCAAAGGCCTTCAGGTGTGCTGTACCAGACACAGCTGGATGGGAGACTTACTAGGTGAGATCAATTGGGATTTCTGTTTGCTTATCTCTTTCCTTGCAGTTTAGCAGCAACTGCCTGAGCTCCACAACGGCTAGGTGGGCAGTGGAGTTCCCAAGGCTTATGGTCCTGGGAAACTTCAAGCTGCCTTCTTTGAACCTGGTAACAAGGCTGGTTCAGGAGTTTATGGACACCCACGGGCAGGCTACGACTTATGCAGAGCCAACCCACAGGAGAGGTCACACGTTAGATCTAGTCTTTCTCTCGGGGTAGGGGTCTTCTGATCTGGGTTTTGGGGGATCCATCAGTTGCTAGGGAGGGATCGCATCCTCTTGCCTCTGGATTTCTCTGTGTCCACTCTGTGTCCATTTTAAAGCTACACGTTAAAGCAAATTCCTCAGAGGCATATCAATCTAAGATGTCCTTGAAATGGGAAGCTAAGATCTGTATGAAAAAAGTCAACCCACCATGGTTTTCCTACCATGTCAAATGCAGCTGCCGAGAAATTTGGATTCCTAGTGTAAGTGGCTTCAACAACTAGATCAGGGGTGTCCAAACTTGGGAACTTTAAGACTTGTGGACTTCAACTCCCAAAATTTCCCAGCAAGCATGGCTGGCTGGGGAATTCTGGAGGTTAAACTCCACAAGCCTTAAAGTTCCAAAGTTTGGACACCCCTGAACTAGATAAAGCTTCTCATAGTTATTTTCACCTGAACAAGGCATGTTATGCAATGCTAATTCTGTACCAACTGCAGCCAGAGTTAGATCTACCCACCTTCCTTCTTTCCAGCGATTTAGGTCAAACACGGCAGTATAAAGTACATCTACCAATCCTAACATTTTCTCTGGATCCAGACTTCTCTGCAGGAGAGACATTGTTGCAGGATCTTCTTTCAGGCACCTGATGCAGATGGAGAATCAGATATTCCTAGATTACTAATGGAATTACTAATTACATTACTTGGTATTACTAATTAATGACCGGATTACTAATGTTCTGATCATGAAAAGAAGGACCAAGGTAGACATGATAGCAGTGTTCCAATATCTCAGGGGTTGCCTCAAAGAAGAGGGAGTCAAGCTATTCTCCAAGGCACCTGAGGGCAGGACAAGAAGCAATGGGTGGAAACTAATCAAGGAGAGAAGCAACCTAGAACTGAGGAGGAATTTCCTGACAGTGAGGAAAATTAGTCAGTGGAACAGAAGTTGCCTCCAGAAGTTGTGAATGCCCCAACACTGGAAGTCTTTAAGAAGAGGTTGGATAGCCATTTGTCTGAAATGGTATAGGGCTCCTGCCTAGGCAGGGGGTTGGACTAGATGACCTCCAAGGTCCCTTCCAACTCTAAATTCTAAATCTAAATCTAAATCATGGCACAAAGGTTAGGCAGGCTCTCAGTGTGAAGTGAAGCTTCCAGAGATCATTCAAAACTTATTACCACTGTAATTATCAACTGCATGACAAACTATATTCTTCCTTCAAATTGGTGTATTAGGATAGTTTGGATGATTCTGTAAAGCACACTGAGATTTTTTAATAACATTTCTTAATTTTATTTCCACACAAAGCACAGACACACACAATGCTATTCTGGGTTTCCTTAAGTAGCAAATTCTAGTTACCAAGTTGATGGGACTTGAACCACAATTCTGGAGCCTTCCAAGCTGATTTGTGGTGCATAAGCTTCTTTGTTTTCATTCTGTGCTGTGTCTACAACCACCTAATTGCAAAGAAAAATAAGTAAACAACCGCCCCTTGAAAAGTACTAGAATGTCCCTCTTCAGACCTAACAACCAATCATTTTGTGGCAGCCACTATGGCCCCTGGGGAGCTAAACACTGACCAAGTGTACATAAACATCAAAAAAAAGAGATGTATATGAATGGTATTTACAGCTGTGAGGAGGTACTGAAATGTTAATCACGAAATGTAATAGTTAAGAAAGTTCAAGATACATTCAAGAGGTGAGCATTTTTCATCAGCTGATGACATCTTCCTTTTCATGCTTTTTTTTGAAAAGGTGTAAACATTTGAACTCAAGGGATCCATTTCGATCCTGCTTTCTCCTGTAAACTGCTAGACAAGATCGGAAAAACAAATCTTGAGCGCCCTCTGTGTCAGCCTCCGCTTTGCTGCTTGCTTCGGCTGCCATTGAAATGGGGAGGGAGGGAGGGAGGGAGGGGCTATGGTAATTGGGAATGGGACTGCATGGTGCAGGAGGGAGATTTGGAGAAGGGAGTAAGTTCTCACCATCTCCTTCGCATACCACTGGCTGGGCCATGCGTTGGTCAAGGCCAACGGTCTTGCATGCCATCCTGGTGATGCTCCTGGAGATGCAACCCACATGACGCCTAAGGGGATCGTGCATTGGACAATGGGGTGGGGTGGGGTTGCTGGGGAAAGGGGGTCGGACACATATTGATATGTATGATTTTGCGCGCTTGGGTCTCAGACCTTGCTTTACCTCGCTGCCATCTTTTCATAACCAGTAAAAGTCCTCTTCATTCTTACAAATGGAGTTGAGTGGATTCTTTCTTGGTTATCGTTAGAGGCAGACCTGACCCTCTGGCCCCTTTGTTCTCATCCCTCAAATGCCTCAGGCGGTCCGAGAGAGCAGATTTTAGTGGTAGACACTCACTGTCTGTTTCAGAGGAAACAACCAGCCTATTCTTCAACCGAAATTGACTCAATCCCAGCCAATTAGCCTTCCACACCCCCGGCCTGGGAAACGGCTTCCGGCAGCCATTGTTCTTGCTGGACAGATGTTTCCTCCTCCACCCCCTCCCCAAACAGGATCTTCACCAGCACAGTCAACTAGAAGCCATGCAGGGGACTTCTTGAAACTGCTTCTCTGCCTCCGTGAAGCACCCAGAGGGGTTTCTGTTCAACTTCCCGGAAACCATGGACCTCAAGGGACAACTGGCCTTCAAGAGTCACTCAAGGACTCCTGAATAAATGCCTGTCAGTTGCCAAGTCCCCAGAGTTTGATCACGTGACCCTGGGGATGCCGCATCAGTCATAAGTGTGAAAACTGGTCATAAGTGACTTTTTTCAATGATGCTGTAAACCAGGGGTCTCTAACCTTTGCAACATTAAGTCTGAAGGATTTCAGCTCCCAGACTTTGCTGGCTGGAGAATTCTGGGAGCTGAAGTCCTTCAGACTTAAAGTTGCAAAGGTTGGAGACCCCTGCTGTAAACTCTGAAAGTCTACCTATGTGTACCCACCCCTAATTTTCCCCCTGTGGGCAGAGGAAGAAAGCCAACTGCCTGAAATTAGGATGAAACATCATCAGTTCAAGGAATATAAATACTTTCCCATGTCAATTTCAAAACTCAGCTGCTCCAAGGGGTAGCTACAAAAAGCCCCCTTGAACCTCTCTTTTTCTCACAAGTCAAGGAGAAACATGGTGAAGTAGACAAAACTAGTGAAACTTCGTCCTCCATACAGGGAAATGTGTACAAATTTCTGCTCAGAACCATTTTGATCTAGGCTCATCCATCCCCCCCAAAACAATGATCAGGAAGGACGTGCTGATTAATGATATCGTGATACAGTACAACCTTTGGTCACGACAATTCGTTCCATAACTTTGGTCGCAACCTTTAAACCAACACAGAGCAGCTAACTCCGAGGGGCCGAGAGTTTAAAGAAGCCGAAGAAGGACACGAGGGGAAGGGGATGGAGGGGAAGATCACAGCTGAGCATTTCTTTAAAACCAAACCCTGGAAAAGGTTTGGATCATAACTCTGGGAGGAGGGGGTAGGCTTCCATCCTGCCCCCCCCCCCCCATTGCCTTCCAGCCAAGTTTGCCTTCTGCACCACGCAAGGATCTCCAAGATCTTACAGCCTCTCTCTTTCTGTCCCTCTGTTAAACAATTAGGGTGACAACTGCCCACCCGGAACCACTGTGGCGTTGCTCCAGTGCCCACTCTAGCAGACGGGAAGCATCGCATCCAAAGCGCCTCTGCCTCTGCCACGCCCGGCTGGTTCCGCCAATTCGCGCAGCCCCCCATCCAGCCCTGAAAGTCGCCTCCATCTCCTTTCCTGCTCTCCCCTCCACCTCCTCGCCGAAGAGGAAATGCTCCATCCCCCAAGATGCTTTGTGGGTCTCTCCCTGGGGTTCCAGACGCTGCTCTGCTGACAAGCGAAGGGAAGCTGAGAGCATTTGAGGCGGCCGAGGCGGCAACAGCGGCTGTGAAGAAGCTCCCAGCCAGCCTCTTCTTCAAGCCCGGCCAGCAAGAGGCGCAAGGCAGGAGCGAGCGAGCGAGCAAGAGGTCAGAAGGAGGAGGAAGAGGACAACCTGTGGGGCAGAGGAACAAAATCCCCAGCACAGCAGTTGCAGCTGCTGAGGGGCAGCGTGAGCCAAGGGTCTGCTTTTCCTCCCCCCACCGCTTATCCTTCATTTCCTTTTCCAAACAACAGCAAACAAGTAAGCAAACAACAGGAAATTTGGCACCTACACAAAAAAAAAATGGCGCAGAAGGGGAAATCGACCGTAGCCATGTTTGATGATCCACTTTCTGGCCTGGACTATTGCAACGCTCTCTACATGGGGCTGCCCCTGAGGTGCACCCGGAGGCTCCAGTTGGTGCAGAATGCGGCCGTGCGGGGGATTCTGGGAGCTCCAAGATGCTCCCACGTGACACCCCTCCTACGCGAGCTGCACTGGCTGCCTGTGGCTTTCCAGGTACACTTCAAGGTGCTGATAATCACCTTTAAAGGGTTCCATGACATCGGACCTCGCTATCTGCAGGATGGCATCCTGCTACCAAATACTCCCACCGACCAGTTTGCTCCCACAAAGAGGGCCTCCTCAGGGTACCGTCGGCCAAACAATGTCGGCTGGCGACCCCCAGGGGGAGAGCCTTCTCTGTGGCAGCCCCTGCCTTCTGGAACGACCTACCCTCCAACTTACGTATGACCACTGACCTACGCCTCTTCCGTTGGGTCTTCAAAACACACTTATTCCGTGCGGCCGGCCTGGTGTAGTTTTTAATCGATTTTAATCAATTTTATCAGAGAATTTTACCTGGTTTTAGAACAGGCCCTAAATGTAATTGATTTTTAAAGTATTTTGTATATTGTATATTGATGTTTTGTGGTTTTATTATGCCTGTTCACCGCCCTTGCGGTGATTAAATTCTCACCGCAAGGGAGAATTTAATAAATAGTAATAAATACAAATTTAATAAATAGTAATAAATAGTAATAGTACTCGAATATGTGTTCGCGACCAGATTCAAAAATTTTGTGCATTTCTTGCTTGTGGTCAGAAGCGTTTGTGACCAGAGGTTCTACTGCATGTGCCAAAAGCAAACTGTCATGACTGTTTCCATCAATCATCAAGAAAGAACACATTTGACTTCATTTAGAAAGTTCAAAGCTACTTTTACTGATAATGATGAGACTCCAGTCAAAGTCAAGCAAGGAATGAAACATTTAGGCGCGCAACATACGTAACAAAGCATAACCCAACCTCCCCCCTTTGACCCCAGCATATTGTCCAATGCAAAGTCAGCCACGACATCAGGTGCAGCTCCTTCTCAGGGTCATCATCAGAATGGAATGCAGTTCGTTAGCTGAATGTGATAACAAGTGTAACCGCCTCTATCTCCTGCCCCCTTAGTAGCTTAGCAACCCCCAGCCCTCCCCCCCTTTTCAACATGTCAGCCTTTGCAGGCAAAAGCAGAACAAAATCAGAGGCTGACACAAACTGAGTCCAAACTGAATTGCCTATACCAGGGGTGGGCAAACTTTGCAACTTTAAGTTTGAAGGACTTCAGCTCCTAGAATTCTAGAAGTCTGGGAGCTGAAGTCCTTCAGACTTAAAGTTGCAAAGTTTACCCATCCCTGGCCTATACAGACAAAGAGGTGTTATCGGCAATACTTGCAAAGATCAAAGAGGAAAAAAATTAAAGGGGAGAAATCAGCAGCAGGCCATGGGGGTGATAGTCTCAGGAAGGACAAAGCAGAGAAGCAGAGCGGTGGAGAAGAACAAAGTGAAGAAAATAAACGGGCAGAAACCCTGAATCCATCATTTTGCTGCAGGCCCCAATGCTGTAATTTAACATTAGTCTTTCAGGACTACAGGACCCGTCTTCCACTCCTGCCTTCCCTTAACTCTGGCCACCTTCATGCAGTGGCCAATCCACCACTACTTACCAGCCCAGCTTGTCCAAACAACAACTGTACCGCCGTTTTACAGGCTCCCCGCCAGGTAGAAGGACAAACTTGATTGAGGACTTCTGTCACAGGTGAGTCGTCTCTTGGAGTCATTCCGTTATGGTAGCCAGCTTCTTTAATCAATTGTATCATAGTGTGCTGTCAATGTACACAAAAACAACAACAAGCAAGATAAATATTGCCCACTCCAACTCAATCTATTTTGCACTGCCGATCTCTAGCATTCCAACTTATAGTACCGTTCCTCAAGTTACGATGGCCCAAGCCAAACTTCACCAGTTTCCCACAAACTTACTGCTTCCAGGCATTGCCACGCCCCCGTTCCAGCTCCAATTATTCGATGTGCACATGGACAGGATCAAAAGGAAATGCCAATGGCATCCAGAAGCAGTACAAGAGAATGTTGGAAAGTGGTACTGAGTGGAGAGAAAGAAACAATGCATGAAATCACCCTGTTGGAGAGAGGTGGGGATAGTTTAAAGAGAGGCTTTTGCCTTAATTTTTTATTTTTGACATTAAATCCAACTTTCCATATCGGAAAACAAGAGCCAGGCTATGAGATTTCAAGTGGAGCTCTGCTCTCTTCAGTCAAAGTTCTCCCAATGACAGGAATCCCAGAGGCCAAGAGGAATAGCAGAGAGGCGGCTTTCTATCTGATTATATTATTAAATTAATCAAGAACAGAATCTGCCTATTAAGATATTGGCAAGTTTCAGGGTCATAACTGATTGACCAAATGTAGAATGTATATAAAATGAATGAAAGAAAGAATATGAAAAGAATGTGAAAAGAAGCAACTTTCTCACGTTTGAATGAAAACTACTGGTTTTCGGCAGCTCAGATACACTATGCCAGGGGTCTGCAAAGTCGGCTCTTTTAAGACTGGTGGACTTCAATTCCCAGAGTTCCCCAGCCAGCATAGCTGGCTGGGGAATTCTGGGAGTTGAAGTCCACCAGTCTTAAAAAGAGCCGACTTTGCAGACCCCTGCACTATGCCAATTGATAGGGACAGAGAAGGAAGATATGTGGAGGTCAAGATAGACTATGCCGGCAGAATGAATCATAAGAATAAAAGGGAAATTTATAGGAAATGTAAGGAGGGGAATATAGTCAAAGATGAATTCAAGGTCATTTCCATCGGTGCAGCTCCAAAAAGTGGCGATGGCAAGAAGGCAGAACTTCTTAATTCCTATTTTGAACCCGAGGAAATTAGAGTCCTAGCTTATTATGACATTGGAGAAAAATGAAGCTAGGCAAGGGGAATATAGGAATGTAACCAATTTAAAGAAATGTAGGTCATGGGGCCAGGTAGACTTCATCTTAGGTTACTGGCAGCTACAAAAAATGCTTTCGTTCTGTTTTAAAAACTCCGAGAAGAGCAACAGAGATGATTAGGGGACTGGAGGCTACAGGGTATGATGAGCAGCTGCAGGAACTGGGTATGTCTATTCTAGGAAAGAGAAGGAGTAAGGGTGGTGTACTGCATCTTCTAGTATTTGGGGGGCTATCTTCTTTTTGTCTTCTGTGTCTTTACAGCCGTTGTAATACTGCTTCTTGTCTCTTCTAACAGCACCCTGAAAGTCTAAAAGGGCTTACCATGTTGTGGAGAGAAAGGGTATTGACAGGTACCCTTTCCCCAAAAAAATAAGACCCAACCAGAAAACAAGCCCTATCATGATTTTTTCCAGGATGCTTGTAATATAAGCCCTACCCCAAAAATAAGCCCCAGTTAAGAGTTAAGTCCCAGACGGACGCATTTAGTACCATATTTTTCCGAAAATAACACCTAACAGGAAAATAACACCTAAATGTGTCTTTTGGAGCAAAAATTAATATAAGACCCAGTTTTATTTTTGGGGAAACACAGTCATTGGATGGTTTGTTTCCTTGTGGGGATCCTTTATAATCGTCTCTGTCCTGTGTCCTCACTGGGTGGAAACCAGCTGTTAGCAGCATCTGTGCTGCTAGGTGTTTGCTTTACTTTACTGATTAGCCCATGGGTGTTTCTTCCTTCAGTCAGTAGGCAAGGCTCATGTCCAGACCAGGTGTTGTTCAGCTGTCCATGTTCCTGATCCATTGCTTATTTTATTTGTATTTATTTTTCACATTTCTGAACCACCCATCTCCCTCAGAGAGGGACTCTTGTTGGATGTCCGCTACCGTTACTGTGATGGTGACTGATTTGTGTTCTGGGAGATGGCTGTGGCCTTCTCTCAGTTCCTGCAGCCGCTTTACACTGGTGTAGCCCATCTTCTCCTTCTCCAATATGTTCTTCCAGTTCTGTTGCGTTTCTACTGTTGCTGGTTCTGCTGTTTCTTTCTTATTGAACTGCAGTCAGTTCACCTGGAATGATTCTTTGGAGAACTGGCCGTTTATCTTCTTAGCCTCTCCTTCTCTAGCATTTCTCCTTAACCTGGTAGCCACGCTTTTTGAACCAGGAATGTAATATATAGTTGATCTACCTCAAGTTGTGAGAACAGCTTCACTGTTGAAGCATTGGGTGTGTCTCAGGGTGGTGTATGTGACGGGCTCCTGTCGGGAAGCTTCTTGGGGCCGATGGCTTTGAATGCTTTCGCTTTCGCTGTAACTGCATGGGGATTAGGGAGGGGGCCTGGGCTATCAGGATGGACTCTCCCCTCCCAGCTGGTTCCAGCCTGTTATCCAAGGCCAAAGTGTCCCAAGGATGACCTGTTATCAGCATCCCACTTCCAACTTCTCATAACACCTTTGAGGCATCATATTGGCTACTGGTGGACATGGGGCTCTGGGTGGGGGCTGAACAGGGGAAATTAGCTTAACGTTTCACTGCGGGAACCTTCAGACTTCTCTGCAATCCCTTCTCTCAGTAAAAGTTCCTTTTGAAATACCATCTCTTTCAAGAGTCCTGCTTTCCTGAGAAGATGGGTTTTCTGTCTATCCATCCATATCATAGGTCTCCTCTGATCAGGACTGCAGTTATAGTAGCATTTCATTAATTCCAGGTTCTCTTGTTTCATCTATCTATGGCGTGTTTCAGTAGCTCACCTATCTACAGGTTGTTGGTTTCCCAAATGTGATGCTTGTTAATCTAGGTGACATCTGAGCCGGCATAACTCTTAATTTATTTCATTCTCATACACGAAGTAGAGAGGTGAACATTTGGGGGTCTTTGCTCAAGGATTCCAACTAGTAAACTAGATCCCAACTAGGATTTAACCCCAGTCTCCCACATCAAACGGCAGTGCTTCAACCACTATGCTATTCAACCACACACACATACCCACACAATTTTTATTAAGTGTTGATTATAATAGTAAAATCTAATACAAACTAAAGGCAAAGGCAATAGAAAGGTGGAGTAAAAATGCAAGAAAAAGTAAGAATACAATAAAGAAATATATAAATAGATGTGACTTCCAATCTTCATCAGTGACTCCTTCATCTCTTCTGAGGTTGCAAAATGTATCCCATTTATCCCATAAGGACTGAAAAGATGGTGATTTATAGGCAAGAGATGACATATAAAGCATCCTCTTTTCAGTCTTTATGTCAGCAAAAAGTCCCTAAAAGGTCGCCAGAATTAACAACATACTTTGTTCACTGCTGCCCCCACCTCCACGCCTGGCACCAGGATGAGGAGCACAGCAGGAATTGGAGGGTGAGGCCAGAAACACAGAGGTTAAGTTCACATGAGATGTTAGGAGGGATTTACTTGCAATTATAGGTAGAAATGTGTGCTGCCCAAATTGAGACAAGGTGGCAAACCATGACTGCCCCAAAGGTGCTTTTTCAAGAGGCAACTGGGCTTTCTGGTTTTTCTTCGGAGGCGTTTCGCTTCACCTCCATAAATCTTTCCGTTCCCCACCATCCAGTCAGAGCTGAAGAAGCTTCTTGGAAAGTCCAGATGCCTCTTGAAAAAGCACCTTTGGGACAACCATGACCTGAATGACGGAGAATCAACATAGACGTTAAGCAAACCATGATCGCACAAAGCATTCCGAATGCAAGAAGAAACTGCCAGGGAAGTTCAGGATGGCATGACAGAAAGCAGGAAAGATGCCCAAGTAAAGAGGGCAGAGAGGGTTTCTTAACTGAACTACAGAATTGGTCTTTGCACCTAATCCGACTTCACCTTTTCATGAATAGACCTGTCCCAGAAAGACAAATGTCCAAAGGCCTGCTCTCTACCTGGGCGCTTTCAGCACCTAACGCAGGGGTCTCCAACCTTTGCAACTTTAAGTCTGAAGGAAGCCAGCAAAGCTGGCTGGAGAAGTCTGGGAGCTGAAGTCCTTCAGACTTAAAGTTGCAAAGGTTGGAGACCCCTGACCTAAAGTTCTCCTCCCAGCAGGAAAAGATTCGACAATGCAAACTATTTCATTGAGAGACTTACCGTTTTCAGTTTTAAGTTATCTGCTGCAGATTCATTGAAGGATATTCCTTTCAGAAAGTGGGCCCCTATCTGGATGGGAACTGTCGGCAGCTCACACTGAATAGGTTGCGAGGGAGTCTGCCTCCGCCCCGTCTGCTGGGCTTCAGCTTCACTGCAGCAGCCCTGAAGACACAAAAGGCCAAAGCACAACATAGTCCTTCAATGGCTACCCAGCATGTTTGCCTGTCTTGACTAGATCCCAGAGAAAGAGGCTCTCACCTGCAGGCTTTCTTCAATTGCCTTTGGATTCAAGTGGAAACCGGCCTTCATTGCATATTCACAGTGACCCAAACTGTCCAAAGCAATCTTATACGCCTGATAGAGGCATAAAAAAAGCACCATATAAGACATAAATATCAGGTTTAGGTTTATTAGTTTTTTTATACCGCCCTACTCCCAAAGGACTCAGGGCGGTGGACAGCCAAAGTAAAACAGATATATAAAAGTTAAAAAACAGTTTTAAAAAGCATATTAAACAATTTGGCTTCTCTTAAAATTAAAAAACCAAACAAACCCCGATTAAAATTAATAAAAATCCATTAATAAAAATTCATATTTAAAAATTCATTTTTACGCTAGCACGGCTTGTTGGAAAAGAAAAGTTTTAAGAGCACGGCGGAAGGTGCGTAGGTCAGGGATAGTTCTTAATTCCGGGGGCCATTCGTTCCAGAGGACAGGGGCTCCCACGGAGAAGGCTCTCCCCCTGGGTGTCGCCAGTCGACATTGTTTAGCCAACGGCACCATGAGGAGACCCTCTCTAAGGGAGCGTACTGGCCGGTGGGAGGCTCTGGGTGGCAGAAGGCGATCTCGTAGCTACCCAGGTCCTAAGCCATGGAGCGCTTTAAAGATGGTAACCAACACCTTGAATTAGGACAGACTGTCCATAAAACCCCACAAAGGGAAAATCACCCCATTATTCAACCACTCCTCCACATGGACCTGTGGCTGTGCCCAGTCTAGGCAGTCAAGAAAATAATCCCACCAGGGACACTGACCTGCAAAGCACTGTCTGTTTTCAAGTTCAATTCTTTTAGCTGGTGCTCTGGAATGGCCACATTCTGAGAGCAGAAGAGTTGCTGGACCTCGATCCCAGCCAATCCCCCATCACGGCCTCTCTCTTTCTCTCGAAGACGGGAAGTGGCCTTTGGATAGGTGGCAGAAAAGGGGAAGGTGACAAAATGACAGAAGCAACTTTGAATTGAGTTGTTAAGTGTGCATTTCATACTGGGACATTATCCAAAGTTTAGGAAAGAGGCGTTGTTTTTGCAAACCCAGTTCTGATCAAAGATCACTTCATCGTGAGAGGCACTGGGGCTAACTATGCAAATATAACTCCTTTTGTATCATTTTTGAAAACAATTTAGAAACAAAAATAGTACAAATTTTGAAAGAGGAAAGGAAATGAAAATAAGAAGTGAAAAAGAAAAAGAAAGAAAACAGGGATTTCCAATCACTAATGAATGTTAGTGACTTCTCTAAACAAACAAGTCAATTTTGCCATCTCTAATCATTCTCTCATCTTTGCCGGCTATTTCTTTAAAACTTTCCAAACCCAGCCTGGCTTTAGCCCTGTGTAGCAAATGGCCCCAGTAGAAGCTGGGGCCTCAAAGGAGGCAGAGAAGCGACAAAAGCAGGCAGCCAAGGGGGTGAGGCGCTTCTGCCTTGGCCACGGGGGCAAAAGGTTGGGGTGCAACTGGGAGAGCCACCAGCAGCCGAAGGGAAGGGGGCTTTGCCTGGAGGGTGACGAGACGCCCCAACTTAAGAGTTCATTCAGGGAGGAAACGTCTCAGATCAAACATCTAGTCCAGGGCTGTCAAACTCCCGTTGTCATGGGGTCATCATGTGACCTTTTGGACTTCCCCCCCCTTCGCTAAACCGTGCATGGGCGTGGCCAGCGAATGACACATCCAGCCCGTGGGCCAGGAGTTTGACAGCCCTGCTCTAGTCTGTATCCGTTTCCCAAAGGAAGGCAGAGAGCCTGACAAGATTCTTGAAATAGAGATGATCAACAATAAAATATTGTCCACAAATGCCCACACAACTGAGCTCTGGTGGTGCAGTGGTTGAAGTGTGGTATTGAAGGCGCGTTCTGCCCACAGCCTGGAATTTGATCCTAACGGGGCTCAACACAGACTTCCATCCTTCCGAGGCCCATAAAATGAGGACCCAGACTGTTAGGGGCAATATGCAAAAAATGCTTCTACAGGGTAAGCCGCCCAGAGAGGGCTGCAAAGCACTATGGTGTGGTACATCAACCGAAATGCTCCTGCAATTGTTAATAATACAGCATTCTAAGGTTCTGCCCCTGATACAAAACGAGAAATCTTATTTATCCTTCTCATCAGCTATTTTATTCACTCAGTTGATAAAGCAGAATTACTTTTATCAACTGAGTGGAGAAAGGGGAGGCCCTTTTAAGTTCGATTGGCTGGCTCAAATTTTCTGTCGCACAGCCCACTAAACTCTTCAGCCTAATTCAACATGTCTTCTGAATGTGACCATTGGAAAATTCCCTACAGATGGAAAACTAGTTATCCTAAAGCAGGGGTCTGCAAAGTCGGCTCTTTTAAGGCTGGTGGACTTCAACTCCCAGAGTTCCCCAGCCAGCTATGCTGGCTGGGGAACTCTGGGAGTTGAAGTCCACCAGCCTTAAAAGAGCCGACTTTGCAGACCCCTGTCCTAAAGGAAGCCAAGATCAATTCTGTGATGGGTGAAGGCAGCAATTTTCCCTATCCTGATGAAAGATGGAGGCCTGAATGTAGAACTCCTGACGTCTCCACACAGCGGCCCAGTCCTACCTCTGTCGCTCCCTTCCATGACCGCACGGCTTCATCCAGTTCGGTTGCGGGGTTTGCGCTGGATGTCTCACTCATGCTAGAATTTTTTCTTTCCTGGGCTGCAGCCTCAATGAAGCATGACTGAGCCACTGGTTGGACTTTCTGCAAAGCCTGGGATAGAAACTGAAAATGAACCTGCATCACGGTCAAAAAGCAGCGTCCAAGTACCTGTTAAAAACAAACATGAAAAAATAGACCACCATGAGGTTCAGGAACAGAGGGGGATTTGCACTCAAACTAGATCTTCACATGCAAAATGCTTGACTTGATTATCTTATCCTTGATTTTTTTCCCCCGCCTGGCGTTTCCTAGTGGCCTTTTACCCAAGTATGAACCAGCCCAATCACATTCAGCTTTTCAATGGCAGCCCATTTCCATGCAATTGTTCACCCAATCACCCGAAATCAAGCTCCACTTGAGAGAAATGCTGTTTCACTATCCCATGTGTATTTCTGAAATTAATACAGCATTCCTTCTCTATACTGAACTATACCATGGTTCACAGTATTAAAAGTTCACACTGCAACTGCAAAGAATATATAGGTAGCCCTCGGGATACCACAGCCCATTTAGTGACAGTTCAAAGTTACAAAGGCTCTGAAAAACGTGACCCCCCCCTCCCTCCCTCCCTCCCTCCCTCTCTCCATAATCTGAATCAGTCTGTAATCAAGTAACACAGGGGTCCCCAACCTAAGGACTTCAGACTTAAAGTTGCAAAGGTTGGGGACCCCTGAAGTAACACACAATGTCTTGAAAGAGGGAAGTGGTCAGAATGAGGAAAAAGAAACAACAGGGTCTTTTTACCCAGATCTGATGAGTTTCCTAGACCAATGAAGCAGCAGCTTCAGACTGGAAAGGAATTCTTGGGGCTGAGCCTTCGTGGGAACCTTTGGCTGGGAGGGCCAGGAATTGAAAGCAATAAATGCGAGGGGCTTATATGGGGGGAGCTGAAGACAGCCGTCACAAAGGCCACGGAGGCCAGGAACTGCTGCCATCTCCACTTGGAAGGTCTGGGTAGCTTTTGAATCCGTTCAAAAGCTACAAGCTCAACGCCATCTTTCTGGGCAGCAGAGTCAATCTTTCTGGCTCCTTTTGCTCCAATGCTGAGCAGAGGCCAGGCAGCAGGTCACCTGTTCCAACATGCTTCCTGGACATTGGGAAAGGAAGGAGCCTTCCCTTGTAACACTTACACAGCCACACTTAAACGTTTACGGACTCTTGCATTGCTAATATTTTTGCATAAATATGACCCAAAATTCATCTGTTCTCCATACAGATCCTAAAATTAGATAAAGAGAACCCAGTTCTGGTGTCCAGAACTGGATGTAATGTTCCAAATGTAGCCTCACTATAGAGCAGCACCATCCCTTCCCTTGAGGTTTATGCTCTCCCTCTGCTGATGCAGCAGCCCAGGACAGCACTGGCTTTCCACATGGCTGGCTCGTCCCTGAATGGTGGTCCACTAGGCACACCTAGATCCCTCCCCCAGTTGAAGGTTAAAAACAAACATGGGCAGCGCTAGGATTGCCTCCATTCAGTCAGCAACTATTCAAAATCACAATGGCCCCTGAAGAAGGGAGACTTATAACCAGTCCATGAAGTTGCAACCATCACAATATTCCCCACAGCTGTGCGATCACGATTTGGGTGCCTGGCAACCAACTCTCCCTTATGGGAGGCGGTGGAGGGCCCCGCTGTCCCATGACCCCCTTTGCAAACCCTTTCTGCCAGCCTCCTATGCGCAAACTCAATGGGGAAGCTGGCAGGGAGTAAAGAGGTTGCTCCTGCTTTTTCTCTTGACCAGGCTCACCTGCCCAGAGCACCTCCCACCCATCTACGGGGCCCACCATTCTTTTCTTTTCCACTTCACAGCCTGTTTGTTCCTGGGGTTCCAATGGCAACAGGAGCTGTGGGATTGCCATTGCTAAGCAATGTGGTCACAGGGTCATGAGCCTCATGGCCATATCAATCAGCAGCAGACATTCTGTTCCCAAAGTGCCATCACCACCTGAGGAACACCTGTGCAAGGCCAAAGCAGCACCTATGGTGCAAAACTGTCACAAACGTCGTCCCTTGAATAAAGCCACACTTTAGATCCCTTCTGGGAACAAATAAAAACTCCCCAGGCTCTGCAGACAAGAGCTGAAATAGGCACCCATTCCCATCCACAGCTCTACAAGAATTCAAGCTTTCAAACTACTGATCAAAGGTTCTTTCATTTCAGTGGATCATAATAAATTATCAAAAAGTATCTTGTTGAACAGCCTGGCATCTTCCATCCTATCAACATGCTAAAATCACTTTACCCAAACCATCTCATGCCAGGGATATTCATGTCCGTATTTAATCTCGGTTGGCCAAATCAAGGACATGTTCCAACGGAGGGTTCTTAATACTAGTGCTCACGGTGATCAAGTGGCATTTACCAACATTAAATCTTTGAAATGGTTGGCTCAGAATGTCGTTACAACAGAAAGATATCTAACCGTTGTGGCCCAGCCTGCTCCGGATTAGCTGCTGATGGACTCCTCTAGTGAGGAGTCCTATGAGTCTGCTCTAGAGGAGGAGGCCGAAAGTGAGAGAGCAGAGAGCCCAGCTAGGCATCAGGAGGCAGCTGGGGCTTGGTGTAGTGGGGAGGAGGTAACCCAGTTTGTCCCTGATGTCAGACTAAGAAGGATCGAGAGGAGGCAGCATCAATTAGCAGAAAGACGCAACCGGAGGAGATAATGAGTATCAGCTGCCTAATTGACCAGCCCCTCCCAAGAGGCTTTAAAAGAAATCCTCTGTGAAGAGTAGGTTTGCAGGAAACAACGTATCATCTGAAGAGTCAAAGCTTTCGTGTGTGTCAAGTTCTTTCATTAAGAATCTTCAGGCCTAGTCAAGGTCAGTTCGGGCAAGCTACCAAGTCATTTGTCTTGTGAAGGAGGGAGTCAGAACATCTAACTATGGTGTGATACAAGATCAAAAAATAGCCCTAACCAGAGCAAGATTGGAGCACCTTGATTTTAAACCTGGACAATTTCATCAAGCCCCTCAATCCAGAAGAGATGTAGATGTAGCCCAGCGCAACTAGAGAACATCACTCACATCCCCCTTGAATGTCCATTAAATGCTTCAGCCAGAGCATAGCATTTAAAGTCACTAATTGACAAGATAGCCCTTTAGGAACCCATCAATAAGCTCCAAGGCACAGACTCACAGACGCTAAGAAAAACTGCCATGTTTACAGCTAAAACTGTTCAACTTGAGAGCTTCCCGTTTAGTTTGGGGTTCAATGCCAAGGGGATGATCTTACATGATTATTTCACTGAATATGTTTATATCCCAATACACAGCGTTATTTATCTTATTGTATTTAATATGATTGTGCTAATTAATAAACTAAACTAAAATCAAAACTCTTCCCTTCCACTTTTCCCAGCATAGAGTGTTCTCCAGAGAGAGAGAGAGAGAGAGAGAGAGAGAGAGAGAGAGAGAGAGAGAGAGAGAGAGAGAGAGAGAGAGAGAGAGAGAGAGAGAGAGAGAGAGAGAGAGAGAGAGAGAGAGAGAGAGAGAGAGGCCTTCACACAATCTGTCTGAAGTGGGACAATTTCAGCCGGTGACTTGAGTGAAAATGTCAGATGATCCGTTGGTTTATTTTGGCTGTCCATGTTGTCCTTAGGAATCTTCTCCATCACGAGAGTACAAAAACTTTTTGTAGTAAAAATAGTACGCTTTCTATCTTGCTTCTTCTGTTCTGCAAACTCAGTAAGCGATTGGTGGAATGGTACGGGGCTCCGTTACTTGATTCTACCGATCTCTTCTGGTGTTAATCCAGACAGTTCAATCGGGCAGAAATGGTATTCTTTGGGTTCCTTTGATCAAGCAGTGCTAACTATCTAGAACCATCTTAGTCTCTTCTGGAATGAGGCTCCCCTTGAAATCTGGAAGACTCCCACCATGCTGGTGCTCTTGTGGATTTAACGATCTGGCCATTCTCCAAGGCTCTGATCTAGGATGATTGCAACCCCTTGTGGTATGAGTGTGTCATAGGTTTTTGTGTTGCATCTTATTTAACAATTTCTACTTCGATTATATATTTTTTATTTGTTCTTATACTGAAGCACCCAAGTTGATCTGGAATTGGGCAGAACCTAAATCAATCAATTTGTGGAAAACTTATTGATCAACAGTGTTTTTATTAGTCTTGCAATAAAGTCCTTTTGATACACTAAAAAGTTGTCGGGAGAACATTTTAATAGCTATAGCTCAGAAACTGTTTCCTAGAATAAATATTCTTTTTCATAGACTCATGCATTTATAAGCAACTCAGAAGTCAGCTAGTCTTAATTTCAGTATTTGATTCCCATGCCAATCTAAATAAAATTCAAGTGTTCCAGTAAAGTTTGGGATGATTATCCTATTATAGAAGTCTTATTAAATATACATAAATAATTTCAGTTACTTTTGCCATTTACTAATGTAAAGGCTCCCCCCACCCCCCACAACACCTTGTATTTTATCCGTGATATTGTTGCCTATGGAATCTGGAAGAGAGTTTTTTAGGAAAGTTATTTGACTGAAGTGTATTTTTATCAAATTAACTGATGCCAGTATTTTGAAGATTTTTATGATTAAAAAAAGAATGACAATCAAATGCTTTTCACAGACCAAAGCACCTAAGGTCTTCTTAACCTTTCCCTTACTTTATTTATTCATTTAACAAGAACTGGTCAGAAAAGGTCTACTTGAGTAGAACTGGCAGTGGCTGACTCCTCCCCCTCCCTTTCATCCAGTCTCCTCTGACATTCCATTACAATTCAATCATTTCCTTTCTTCCTACGAAGTTGAAGCCTAACAGCTGAGGTATGCTGACCGACTTCTTTGTGAAGTTTCATTATTTTAAGTATTCAACAAGAAAATAGCAGGAAAAAAATTACAAAACCTCTTAAAGAAACAAAACCATTGGTTTTGAATCCAATTCGTTTTACTTAGTGATGTATTGAATATATTTCCTTTGAAAATATCAGACTAAAGGGCACATGATAATACAAAGAAGTTTGCAGCTCCATAGTTTGGCCTCCTATGATAAATAAAAACAAGTTATGATTATAGAGCAGGCTGTCAACGCAGCCGCCTTAATTTACAAAATTTGAATACATACAATACAATACAATAGCAGAGTTGGAAGGGACCTTGGAGGTCATCTAGTCCAACCCCCTGCCTAGGCAGGAAACCCTACACCGTTTCAGACAAATGGCTATCCAACATCTTCTTAAAGACTTCCAGTGTTGGGGCATTCACAACTTCTGGAGGCAACTTCTGTTCCACTGATTAATTGTTCTGTCAGGAAATTCCTCCTCAGTTCTAAGTTGCTTCTCTGCTTGATTAGTTTCCACCCATTGCTTCTTGTTCTGCCCTCAGGTGCTTTGGAGAATAGCTTGACTCCCTCTTCTTTGTGGCAGCCCCTGAGATATTGGAAGACTGCTATCATGTCTCCCCTGGTCCTTCTTTTCATTCAACTAGACATCCCCAGTTCCTGCAACCGTTCTTCATATGTTTTAGCCTCCAGTCCCTTAATCCTCTTTAATAATATAATAATATATTTATTTCATATACCGCGTCCTCTCCCCAAGGGGACTCGGAGCGGTGTTGCTCTTCTCTGCACTCTTTCTAGTCTCCACATCTTTTCTACATCATGGCGACCAAAACTGGATGCCGTCAGAATATACAACTCTATATCCATTTAAAATGTGGGGTTTCCTTTAAAATGTTGCAGCTTGAGATGCAAGAAAATGTGAGTGTTTTATGTTAAAAGACTGTCTATGTGCACAAACCATCATCACTTGAATAAAAGTGTCTTAGGTTTACCCAGAGATGGTAATAGTGGAAGGGATGACATTTTTCTCAATGACCTCGCAGTGTGACCGTGGAGGAGTGGCTATATGGCAGCTGCTCAGCATCTGAGTGTGGATGGAGCACAGGCCCATCAGGACATGTGAGAAAGTTACGAAGTTTTGGACACAAATTCATATAATAATCTTAAAAGGTGAAGAGCGCTAAAAAAAAAACCAGAACTTCTTTTATTGGAACGTCTGGACAATAAATTAGAAAAAAACTCACGGCAGAGGGATACTTTATGCCGTGATTGCAGCAAGATTTATTTGTATGCACAACAACGGAAGAATAACGGAATTCCCACAGTGGAGGAGGGGAATTGTGAAAATGTCAGAATTTGCAGGGATGATGAAACTTTTCATACAGATGTTAATGTTCTCTGTTTAGTGAGAGAGCAAAGAACAAAAACCTTTTTTGAAAGATGGAAATCTTATCTGATGTTTTTTGTTGTTGAATAAAAAAATGAATTGTTGGATTTGAAGACCGAGAAAGAATCAGACTAAAAGAGGAGGGATGGGGATGTGAAAAATATTTAAGAGGGAGGGGGAACAATAAGATTGTAATTATCTGTTCAAAAAAGGTTGGAAGTAATTTATTCATTTCTTAACTTTCATTTTTCTTTTCTGGCATTTTTTTCCTTTCATTTGATTAGACTTTTAGCATATGAAAATTCTTAAATACATTCACCACGGACAAGCCAGCTTGGCGATCTGTTGCAGTTTTCCTTAAGAATAGCTTCTAGGGAGTTTGCAAGAGATGATAGTAATAATAATAATAATAATAATAATAATAATAATAATAATAATAATAATAATAATAATAATAATAATAATAATAATAATAATAATAATAATAATAATAATAATAATAATTTATAACCCGCTCTCTCTCCCCGAAGGGACTCGAGGCGGGGCACAGAAAATTAAAAATACAATTAAAAACCACAAACAAAGTACAATGTTAAAACGAATTAAACTAACCCTGCGCTAAAAGCCCATATAAAACTAAAACTAAACCCTAAAAACCCCTAAAAACAGTTTAATAGATGACAGCCATGAAGCAAGAGTACAGTCAAGTACCCTAGCGATCTGATATTATAATACAAAAAGCAGTGATTTATTAACAGCTTCATTAGGCATTCCTCATTAGGCATTTCTTATTTGCAGCCATCTTTTTTGCTTTCTTTATCTGCTTCTGAACTTTGCCCGCGTTACTGTCCTCCCTTCAGCCTTTGCCATAAATCACATTAGCCAACCAACGTAGACATGCGCATTCACAGGCCAGCTTGAGATTCCATTCTGACCACAGGTATGCATGGAATCCTCCTCTTTTCTCTATGGCAGCTCAATAGTAGTCATGGAGATGTTTTACGAGATGACATGTACATTAAGGATGTAATTCTGAATGAGATTCCAAGCAGACGTTAAAGGGTCAATGCAGATTGGTATATGAATAGCCCTAACTGATACTGATACAATAGCAGAGTTGGAAGGGAGCTTGGAGGTCTTCTAGTCCAACCCTCTGCCTAGGCAGGAGCCCTATGCCATTTGAGACAAAAGGCTATCCAACATCTTCTTAAAGACTTCCAGTGTTGGGGCATTCACAACTTCTGCAGGCAACTTCTGTTCCACTGATTAATTGTTCTCACTGTCAGGAAATTTCTCCTCAGTTCTAAGTTGCTTCTCTCCTTGATTAGTTTCCACCCATTGCTTCTTGTTCTACTCTCAGGTGCTTTGGAGAATAGTTTGACTCCCTCTTCTTTGTGGCAACCCCTGAGATATTGGAACACTGCTATCATGTCTCCCCTGGTCCTTCTTTTCATTCATTCTTTTCAACTCGCCCTCTGCTTGCAGATAGGAGGCACCATGACAAGTTCCAGACAAAACATTTCCAAAGCCTGCATCAAAAGTTTCAGTTAATTTGCACCTCATACGTCTCTCCAGCAACTGCAGTAGCTTAAAGGAACAAAATGATTTTTGGAAATTATTTTAATTCTTCTGACTAGCACGCCAGTATGTTTTAGCAATAGTTCAAGATAAGGGCTTAGGAAAAATTCAACTCTCATTTGGATGCAATGTAAGAGATACAATCATAAGCACATGCATCACCTTGGGCTTCTTGAATGAATAGGAGAAAATAAATGAAATAAAGACATAAAATAAAATAAATATTTCCCGTAACACTATGTGCCCGTGATGGCGAACCTATGGCAAATGTGCCCAAAGTGGCATGCAAAGCCATGTCTCCCAGCATGCACAGCCTTGCCTATTTGTTTTCTGGGTTTCTGGCGCGCATGTGTGGACAACAATCAGCTGTCCTTGCGCATGGTAGTGCTGAACATTGGTGTGCGTATGCATGTTGGCCAGCTGATTATTGGGTGTGCAGGCGTGCTAGAACCCAGAAGTTCAGCTTTTCCGGAGCATGGGCCCAATGAGAACGTGTGCCCGTGCGCCGTTTCCGCACGACATTTTTGGCACTCAGTGTCAAAATGTTTCACCATCACTGCTGTATGCTATAGCAGGCCTGAAGGCTTTTAGGATCCTTTCAAGGTAATATCAAACTATTTTCTGTTCATATACCAATATTCTCTACCGAATCACCAACTACAGTGCCGCCCGGAGAACTAGTTCGGGGACGTGGCAGGTCCCAGCGACTCAGGCCACCAAACCACTACCGGTTCGGCAAAACCGGTCCGAACCGGTAGGAACCTACCACTGTGTGACCCCCACTTGCAATTTCCCTTCCTTGGGAAGTCAATGAAGCAGCCAGCAGAGAAGTTTGCAAGCCATTGCTAATGCCAAGATGACTCCCTCTGGTTCCTGGGGTTGGCTGAACAAGGTGAGTTCCAAAATCAAGCAGGTTTTTGGCATGGAGCGTTTGCAGCATGGGGAGTTTGGAGCCAGGAGTCCTCTTGTTTCCGCAGGGGGGCAGGGGCAGCTGGAAACACCCCATGCTGCAAACCCTCTATGCCCACATATTGCTTGCATTTCAAGATTTCAGCCAGCCTCTTTAAGAGCAAAAGGGCTTCCTACCAGATTGATTTCATGCCACATGGGATGGAATCCCTCCACCAAGCAGCTCTTCCATTCTCAAAAGAGGCTGGCTGGAAAAGTCTGTACCAGAGGACTGGAAAAGAGCTGGCTGGGTTCCAGTTTTCAAACCAGGAAAAAGAAAAACGGATCCAGGAAACCACAGACTGATCAGCCCGACATCAAGACCTGGGAAGATCCTGGAAAAGACAATCAAGCAAACAGAGCTGCAAACCCCTAGAAGCAAGCAAAGCTATTACTAGAAGACAACACGGGTTTGTTAAAAACAGATCACCCCAGACAATCCTTACTGCATTCAAGGTGACTGTGGCAGATAGTCCTAAAGGTACAACAGGCTACTTAACGAGTGTCTGAAGCTACAACACCCTCCCCAAAAGCTACATATGAACCCGTTTCAAAGTTCCAACCCCCTGCAGCAACCTCGCAGTCATTCAGCCTGATGACTGACCACAGAGATGGTGCAGCACGTTCACCCACTTATTTCTCCCCCCTCCTCCCCACATCCTGGCTTGCCATGCCCCCAAAGGCCCCGAGTCTGCTTTGCCACTCCTCTCCACCCCCCAATCACCATTCGCTCCCTTGGTTTTTGAAGAACTGGAAGTCCGAGGAGGCAAGGCAAAGGCTCCCTTGCAGGGCCTTTGCTTGGCCATGTGTCACAATCGCGAAGAAATCCTTCTGCTTTTGCTGCCCTCACGATCTTGTTCTCCCCAGTGCCAGCCATGCTAGTGTCAAGGTTCCAAGTAATATACCCATAAGAAACAGAACTCCGAGGCAGGTAGATTCAGATAACAGATGAACAGAGTTGGAAGAGACCTTGCAGGTCATCTACTCCACCCCCCTGCCCAAGCAGGAGACCCTACATCTGCCTCTACCTAGGATCGAACTCACAACCTCCTGATTGGGAGGCAAGAGCTCCACCTTTAGGCCACAGCAGCAGATTCCTCAAAGAAAAGGTTTATAGGATCTATCATATTGGCACAGGCTGGTGAAAACCGACTCTCAAGGTTTCCACCGTTTTCACCTAATTATAAGTAAACGTTTTCCCCTTTTCCCAAACAGACAGACACATGATCCAATCAGGATGCTGTCCAGTTGCTTGGTAACATCGCTCCTCCTTTCTTTAGCCCCCTGTGGGAATGTCCTTGACTCCCAGGGGAAAGCATTTCGTTCTGGCTACAAACCCCCAGCTCTCTCTCTTTCCTCCCCTCCCTAGCCCTCACCTCCACTGTGGCAACACTGAAGCCTCACAGATGGCCTCAGCCAGGCCAACTTCAGAGTTGACCGCTAACATTACACACAATGCAGGAGAAGAGACGCTGCTGCTTTGGATCCGTCCGCCATACGTTCCTCCCCAGCGCCCCGTTCTTCGCCTTTGGCAAGGGGAGCAAAAGCAGCCGTGTTCCTTCTCCTGGACTGTGCCATGTAGCCCAGCAACAGAGCAGCCTTCCCTATGCCAACATCCTGGCCTCAAAAGGTAAGTGTGTGATTGTGACAGGGTGGGGTACAGAGGAGGCCCATGGGGCTTTGGGGAACCCAAGGGGCAGGAAGCAGAGCATGGGATATCTCAGAAGGTGGGGCACACCTCCACCTGCGCTAGGCCTCCCCAACCCAGGTCCCTCAATGCTCTACCTAACCATCCATTCATTCGTTTAACCAATGCAGTGGGGAAAGCAGGGATGGGGAGGCCATTAATTATGCATTTCATTTAACATACAACTTGACTTCCGACAATAACAGGCAGGCTCCATTACTCTTGTAAGTCAAGAACCACCTGTCTTCTGTTATTCTGTTAAATTGTGCCAGAAATCCTGCTAAATCATCCTCAAGAGATGCTCTCCAGCCTTTCCTTCAAAACGGGCATAGCCTCTGTAGGTAAACTGTTGGACAGACTTTACCAACACAATGTATTAACCTAAACTTCGAAGTTATTTTAAGTATAAAGTAAAATACATGCTGCTTGCTAACCACCCTATAAGTGCCATAGAAGCTTAAGCGCTCTGAGGACTGGAAATAATACTTTAATCATCTTACGCATCAACTAAGACAGGAAGGAACAGAAGAACAATCACGCCTATCTAGAATAAAGGGAGATACATTTCAATGTAACTTCATTCGTATCTACGTACAGGTCCCAAATTATACATTTTGTGAGTATATTTAGCATTATGCTAAAAGAAAAATACACTTCTGACTGTGTACTCCCTAATGCTTAGATGGCAAGGTAACACATGTGGTATCAGCAATAGCCCCTATGCAATAAAAATAAAGTGACACCTGTCACTTTTACTTAAAACAGAAATGCCTGAGGCAAACTGTTGGGATGGATATAGAGAAGAAGAATGCAGAAAATTTAGCTAACAGTACCAGTTGCACAGGAGAGTTTTGCAAATTTAGAACATGAAATATTTTTAACAGGGGTATCTCTTACAAAAACACAGAGGACATGAAGCAACACGTAGCTTAAGAAGAGGTGAAGGAAGCTTATTGACAATATAAAGACAGACATCACTAAGCTGGAGCAGCATAATCTTGCTGTTTAGCAAGCATTTATGAAGGAAAAAAAACACAATTCTGACCAGGTTAGAATAAGATGATAGTATCAAGATCAAGCTCAGGGCCCAAACAACTCATCACTAACTCAATTCTTGTAAGGTAATTTGGTAGAGTAAGTTAGAATATAAAATTGTATCATACATTTTGGCTGTATTTGTACTTGCTAATAAAAGATCTATTTATGAGGGAGGGAGGGAGGGAGGGAGGCAGGCAGGCAGGCAGGCAGGCAGGCAGGCAGGCAGGCAGGGCAAACTGTGTGCTGTGGACGTCCCTACCATAAGACTGTAAAAAGTTGAACAACTGTATTAAACAAACCAATGATTAATAGGCCTGTTTTAACAGTGGTCAGGCAGAAGCTCTGTGATATTTATAAATAATAAATATTTTGAACAGCACAGTCAAAAATATGATTTTTAAATTTGCAGATGACACTTGGGGATCGTATACACATACAACCTATTAAGAACTACATGTTGAGTGCAGTTGGCCAGCTAGTTATGAATCCATCTGGTGCAGTGGGGAAATTCAATTTTTTTCCTTACTGGATCTATGGGCGTGGCTTGGTGGGGTGCGGGCGTGTCCTGTGACTGAGTGGGCATTGCCAACTCGACACCACTCATGTTCCAGGCCTATTCAGTCACATGACCCACATCCACCCCCAAGCCACCCCCACAGAACCTGGTAGGGGAAAAAATTGCATTTCTATTCTACTGACTTTCTGCCCAGGCCTGGCCTAATCTGTCAAAGGCCTCACACACACACACACCGTTGCCTGCTGTGCCATTTCGCTCGGGATTGTCCAGGCGAGTCTCTCCCCAGAGTGGCAGCAGGCAACGGGGTGCGTGTGCAAGGCCAGCGCATGGAACAGGGCGGCAGTGGCAGCGCATTCAAGAACCAGAGCAGCTCTGGTAATTTTCGCTGCAAGAAGCCTGCACAGCCGGGCCCTTTTTGGGTGCAAAAAGCATCCAGCCACACGGAAAAAAAGAGGTGGCAGCTGCAAGCATCTCACGACAAGGGGGGAGAGATGCGGGCAGGCAGCAGCTCTGGGGCAAGGCTGGAGCCAGGAAATGGCACATTCCCTGACACGGTCGAGGCAGGGGGACAAGCAGGCAGCAACTCTGGGTCAAGGCCAGAGCTGGGGAATGGCCCATTCCCTGACCTGGTCAAGGCAGGAAGAAGCTCCGGGGCCTCGGGGAATGGCATGTCCCTGAGCCAAGGCGAAGGGTGAGCAGGTGGCATGCATTGTTTACCTTTGGTGAGCTGAGGGGGCGAGGCGACTGGCGAGGCGATTAGCTGGGCCATGTGGCAAAGGCAACATTTACAGGGCGGGGGTGGATGGGTGGGCGGGGCAGCGGCCAGAAGGGGCGATCGGCAATCGGCTGATCAGGTGGGTCCAACCAGGGGTGGTTTTTACCTGTTCGGCGAACCACTTCAAATCGTCCCTACGGGTTCGCCCGGACCGGTTCGAACCGGTTGAATTTCACCCCTGATCTGGTGGTGAGGCTGTCTATACCACCTTTTTCTCTCTTACTAAAAAGCAGGCTGCGGTCTGGGAAACTCTTGAGAAGCTGGGGAAAAAAGAGGCTATAACCAATAAGACGATTAGAATAAGAGAAATACACATGATCTTCATTTGGATGGGAAAGCAAATCAAAGGCCTAAGCACAGGATGAAGGGATGTGTTGTCAGCCTCTTGATACATGACTAAAATGGAATGTGCAGTCTTTTTCCAAGAAAAATGGACAGAAGGTCACTTCGCTGAGGGTCATGGACATTCAGGGCCTGACTCACATGGGGGGGGGGGGAGAGGTCACACATGGTGCCTGTTTTTGTCTCGGGGCTGTGGTGTTGTGATCTGGAGTTTAGGAATGTTGGTGTCCGTATTTGATCAGCCCACTCCAAGACTGACTGGGATTGGCCCTATGCAGTAGGGACTGTTGGATCCTGGGCAGTTTCAGAGGAAGCCTGGGATTTTCCCCAAAGCATGTGCAGAGTTCAGCTGAGGCTCCTGCTGCAGCTTAGAATGAGCATGCCACGGGAGCCTTGGGCCAGACCGCACCCCCGCAGACTCTCAACACAGCCATGCTCATCATGGTTTTACCAAGCAATTCCAAATGACAAGCAGGAGATTCCAGCAGTTCAAATGAATATAAACAGAGGTCTCATTCTTGCGGCCCGCGGGCCAATTGCTACCCACAGGGTGGTATCTTGTGGCCCCCACCGTGATATGAAAGTATATTATACTTTCATATCACGTTATATTATTCATATCAAGTATATTATTATACTAATATATGCGGCCCAGCCTCACCCAGACTCTGCCTCCAGCGGCCCCCAGGTAACTTGAGTTTGAGACCCCTGAATATAAAGATTTATTGCAAGCTTAAGCTCTCTGCAAAATCCCCAGCTATTAACAGTCAAGGGCAAATGAGTGGGAATTAAGGTGGCATTCATGGTGGGCTGGACTTAGACCTCTTGAAGGGGCGCATGACTTATGACACATTTTGACCCCTTCCTCAGGTTCAGCCTGATCATCTCCTACAGAAGAGCAACCAAGATGACTAGGGGACTGGAAGCTAAAGCATGTGAGAAACGTTTGCCATAACTGGGAATGTCTGGTCTGACGTAGAGAAGAACTAAGTGGGTCCGCCCTGGGTCCGTTTGGAGAAGGGCGGGGTATAAATTTAATAAAATAAATAAATAAAATAAAAAAAAGTGTGACATGATAGCAGTCTTCTAATATTTGAACGGTTATCACAGGCAGGAGGTGGAAATTATTCTCCGAAGTATCTGAAGGTAGGACAAGAAGTAATAGATGGAAACTTATCAAGGAGAGATATCCATTTTAGAACCAAGGAGAAGTTTCCTGGAATACTGCATCCAATTTTGGTCACCATACTACAAAAAAGATGTTCAGAGAAGAGCAGCTAAGATGATCAAAAGCCTGGAGACCAAACCATATGAAGAACGGCTGCAGGTTTGGGGTCTGGTAGTCTAAAGAAAAGAAGGATTAGGGGCGACATGAGAGCAGCATTCAAGTATTTGAGGGGCTGCCACAAAGAAGAGGGGGTCAGATTATTCTCCAAAGCACCAGAGGGCAGAGCCAGAAATAACGGTTGGAAACCAATCAAGGGGAGAAGCAACCTGGAATTAAGGAGACATTTCCTAACAGTGAGGACAATTAACCAGTGGAACAGCTGGCCTCCAGAAATCATGGGTGCTCCATCACTGGAGGTTTTTAAAAAGAGATTGGACAGTCACTTGTCTGAGATTGCCTAGGTCCGTAATGGCGAACCTATGGCACGGGTGCCACAGGTGGCACGCAGAACCAATTCTTAGGGCACACAAGGCGTTGCCCTGTCAGGTCCAGCGCGCTTGTATGCGCTGGCCAGCTGATTTAGGCCTTCTTTTGAGACTGTTTTTCACCCTCTGGAGGCTTCAGGGAAGCTCCTGAAGCCTCTGGAGGTGATGGGGATGCTGTTTTGACCCTTCCCGGGCTCCTAGAAAGCCTCTGGAGCCTGGGGAGGGCAAAAAAAGCATGCCAAAAGCAGGGGGCCATGCACATAGCATTATGGGTGTGGCACGCCCATGCACGACCCCCCTGTGCTCCGCCCACTTTTGGCACGCGAGCCAAAAAAGGTTAGCCATCACTGGCCTAGGTTCTCTGCTTGAGCAGGGGGCTGGACGAGAAGACCTCCAGCTCTATTCTATTCTATTCTATTCCTGACAGTGAAAACTATGAGTGGTACGGCTTGCCTCCAGAAGTTGGGGTACCCCATCACAGAAGTTTTAGGAACAGATAAGACCCCCATTTGTCTGGAATCATGCTGGGTCTCCTGCTTAAGTGGGGTATGGGTAATAGAAGACCTCCCAGGTCCCTATATAGAACTCTTATTCCAAACAGAAGGTGTGTTATCGGCATGGGTGGCTCTTATTCGATATACACTGATTGCTGCTGGAAGAGACACTCAAACTCTACTACACCACAAAACAAGTATTTTACCACCTTTTAAATTCATAAAGTACAGCCATGACAATTTGACATTTCATAAGGTATTCAGGAATCCAGTGCATGTCATAATAGGTAGGTCTTATTTCTGAATACTGCACCAAGCCTCCAAAAAGATTCAAAGGGTTCAAAATCTTAGACTAGTGTCATCTTCTTACAGGCAATGCCTAGAAGCAGCATACTCACACATATGGATTCAGTTTAAACTGCCAAACTCTACGCCAGGGGTCTCCAACCTTTGCAACTTTAAGTCTGAAGGACTTCAGCTCCCAGACTTCTCCAGCCAGCAAAGCTGGCTGGAGAAGTCTGGGAGCTGAAGTCCTTCAGACTTAAAGTTGCAAAGGTTGGAGACCCCCGCTCTACGCTATAACGCAATTGTTTTTTGAACTGTCACTGCAGTAATCCCAGGAAAGTTTGTTTTGTCATACATTTATTAGCGGTTACTTGGAAAGGTACACTATATTGCCAAAAGTATTTGCTCACCCATCCAAATCATCCATCAGGGGTTCTAATCCCTTCCATGGCCACAGGTGTATAAAATCAAGGACCTGGGCATGCAGACTGTTGTGACAAACGTTTGTGAAAGAATGGGTCGCTCTCAAGAGCTCAGCGTGGAACTGGGATAGGATGCCACCCGTGCGACAAATCCAGTCGTGAAATTTCCTCGCCCCTAAATATTCCACCGTCAACTGTCAGCTGTGTTATAAGAGCGTGGAAGTGTTTGGGAACGACAGCCACTCAGGCACGAAGTGGGAGACCACGTAAACAGACGGAGGGGGGTCAGCGGATGCTGAGGTGCATAGTGCGAAGAGGTGGCCAACGTTCTGCAGAGTCCATCCCTACAGACCTCCAAACTTCATGTGGCCTTCAGATTAGCTGAAGAACAGTGCGCAGTGGACCGACATCATATTGAACCCTACGGATTAGGAATGGGACATCACTTACTCTAAGTTCATATGCGAGTCAAGGCAGGGGAGCAAAGACTTTTGGCAATATAGTGTATGTGTTATGACAGCATCAGTCCCCTTGTTAAGCATTTCATAGTAATACAACCGCTATTTTTCCAAAGAAAATGCCAGGTGCAGTTACTCAGCCGTTTCTCTAATCTCTACTGGACGTGTCTAACCTGACTGCAACCCTAAAGGAACCCTCTTAGCACCTCTTGCCTAAAGGGAGGAAGCAGCTTACCTCAATGTCCTGCAGGCTGAACTCCTTCTGATCTTTAAAGTTGGCTGCTCCAGCACTAAGTTCCATGAGCATTTTTGCAATTTCTGGTTTTATTGCTGCTGTGAGTCGACTTGCTGCCTCCATGACATGTTCCTGCACGTCCTTCAGTTGCATAGCTGCCTTAGAATAGTGCGAGTTCCGGAATACACTGCTGAAAAGGTCTGTGAGGAAAGTGCTTGCACGACAAAAGACATTGAGTGCATCTAGGTATTTGGAGATTCCCTGCTGGAGGTCTGCGACCGGAGTCGCGTGACTGCAGCTGCCAGCAGCAGCCAGGGAAACCAGAGGAGAGGTTGGAGCTGAAGATGCTAAGGAGGCGCCCAGAGTCTTGCCCAGTTCTGGCACTTGATACTGCTGGTGTTGCTGCCCTTTCTGCTTGGACCCGCCAAGCAAAAAGCGCCGCTTGTAGTCCATTTTACTTTCTTGTGCACTGCAGCAATACATAAGGAAGTACTTGGCCAAGGGTTTTTTTATTTTTTTGAATTAATCCATTCTCATGAGTTGCTCTCTTGGAAAGCCATCTACGTGTAGCAATAGCAGAGGAGCATTCACATAATTTTCAGAAAAGGCATTTGAAAAAAAAAAAAAAATCTAGGTACTCGGTGTCAGTAGTGAAAAGTGGCAGCTGTTTTGCTGACTCGTACAATTCGCTGTTCAAATGCAGCACTGCTGCAATTACAAATTATAATCATAAAAGCAAGTGGTGGTAACTAAAAACACGATCTCCTCCTTAAGCATCCTACAGTGGGCACCCAAAAGGTTGTTGCAAGGTACAAGACACAAAAGCCATTTGCTGTAGTTTTCCTGTCAAAGCATTTCTGACACCTGGTGTTAATCTTGCTTTAAATTGAAGAAAACCCATGCTTAAAAATTAGTACCATTGTTATATTTTTCTTCAGTTAGTATTAGGAAAGGAAAAGCGAAATCACTGCTCAACAGTGATGAGTAATGCAGGCTATGACTGTTCTTGAAGAATCACTGAGTCTTAACATCAGCAGAGAAAATAACTTCTTGATTTGACAGAGCCCGTCAGTCAAATCCCATCTTAATACTGAAAAAAAGCATATATTTTTCTAGAGTCTTTGCTACTACACTTTATTCGTAACATATGTTTTCTTTTCTTTTTATTGCAAGCCTTTCCACTTTTGCTTCTTGGTGCTGAGGTAGTTTCCTTTTAATATTACTAAGTGGTGCTTTCAGGGTTCATTTTTCTTGATTGTAGAGTATATAGGACGCAGAAATGTAAGGCCTCTAGGTCATTTCCTGGCAAGGGAAAATTGCAAAAAGTTTATTGTTTAGTAATATGTTCTATTATAAGAAGTTAACTCCTACCTGTCTGACAATAATTTGGATAGTAGATTATCACCTAAACACTTACGTATCTTATTTGTAAACTGAACTGAAATACAATAAATATATTCAAGATATCACAAAACTTTTGTCATTTGAGTGAGGGGTTCTTGCCGGCCTCCCTTAAAGAGGCGATGGTGAGACCCCTCCTCAAGAAGCCTTCCCTGGACCCAGCTTTGTTGGAAAACTATCGTCCAGTCTCCAACCTTCATTTTCTATCGAAGGTTGTTGAGAGTGTGGTGGCACAACAGTTTCCCCGTCACCTGGAGGAAGTTGATTATCTGGACCCGCGCCAGTCCGGCTTCCGGCCCGGGCACAGCACTGAGACGGCATTGGTCGCGTTGGTGGATGATCTCTGGAGGGCCAGAGATGGGGGTTGTTCCTCCATCCTGGTCCTGTTAGATCTCTCGGCGGCTTTTGATACCATGGTATCCTATTGCATCGGCTGGAGGGGTTGGGGGTGAGGGGCACTGTTTTACGGTGGTTCTCCTCCTACCTCTCCGGCCGATTGCAATTTGTGTTGTCAGGAGGGCAGAGGTCGACCTCTAGACCCTTCACTTGTGGGGTGCCTCAGGGGTCGGTCCTCTCGCCGCTCCTGTTCAACGCATACATGAAGCCGCTGGGTGAGATCATCCGTGGTTTTGGAGTAGAGTATCACATCTACGCTGATGACACGCAGCTGTAATTTTCTACCCCAAACCACCCCAACGATGCTGTTGAAGTGATGTCCCGATCTCTGGAAGCCGTACGGATCTGGATGGGAAGCAACAGACTCAAACTCAACCCGTCCAAGACCGAGTGGCTGTGGTTTCCGGCGTCCCGGTTTAACCAGTTGATTCCATCACTGGCCATAGGGGGCGAACATCCAGCCCCCATGGATCGGGCACGCAACCTAGGTGTCCTCCTGGATACCCAGCTGTCTATGCAAGATCACGTGACAGCCGTGGCCAGGGGGGCTTTCCACCAGGTATGCCTGGTGCGGCAGTTGCGTCCCTTATTGGACCGGGACGCCCTTCGCACAGTCACTCATGCGCTTGTGACATCCCGGCTAGACTACTGTAATGCTCTCTACATGGGGCTCCCCTTGGCGTGCACCCGAAGACTGCAGCTGGTCCAGAATGCGGCCGCGCGGGCGATCTTGGGAACGTCTAGATATTCCCATGTAACACCGCTCCTGCGCGAGCTGCACTGGTTACCTGTGGTCTTTCGGGTGCGCTTCAAGGTGTTGATTACCATCTTTAAAGCGCTCCATGGCACGGGACCAAGCTACCTGCGAGACCGCATCCTACCTCATACATCCCTGCGGCCGATTCGCTCCCACAGAGAGGGACTTCCACCAGGCAATGCCAGCGGGCGACGCCCAGGGGAAGGGCCTTCTCTGTGGTGGGCCCAACCCTCTGGAACGACCTACCCCCCGACCTCAGAACAACCACGGACCTCCGCACCTTCCGCCAGAAATTAAAGACACTTTTGGTCCATCAGGCCGGTTTGGCCTAAGTTATTTACCTAGCCTTCAGTCTGTATTATAAATTGTTTTAATTGGGTTTTTAAATGCATTATGTTTTAACTTTCTAAATTTTAGCACAGGGATAACCTATTTAATTCGATTTTAATTATTTATATTTTGTACTGTTTGTTTTAACTTCCTGTGCACCGCCCCGGGTCCCTTCGGGGAGAGGGTGCGGTTATATAAATTTGACTAATAAATAAATAAATAAATAAATAAATAAATAAATAATAAATTTATAGTTCAATCTAAAGTTCAGATATTCAACACTTCCTCTGTTTCTACTTTTGGTCTTGCAAAATGCCTTGAGAGAAGTCAGACGATATTCGAATGTGAGCGATCTTAAGAAAATGTCTTGCTGAAGAGTACTTAGAAATACTGTAAAAACCCCAGCGTTTCCACCTCTCAGTTAGATCACCAGTTTTAACGGAAATTAATACTGGGGAAATTTCGGCTGGATAAAAAATATGTGTTTATGTGACACACTTGTATACATTCACCTCTGATTGCATATACAGATAGTTCTGACCTATAACCACAATTGAGCTAATTGCTAACTGAGCCGTTTGCCAAGTGAATTTTGGCCCATTTTACGACCTTTCTTGCCACAGCTGTTAAGTGAATCACTGTAGTTGTTAAGTTAGTACCACAGTTATTAAGTGTACCTGGCTTCCCCATTGACTTTGTTTGTCAAATTTTGATCACATGACCATGGGCATCCTCCAGTGGCGCCAAGTGTAAAAAATGGTCATAAGTCACTTTTTTCCAATGCTGTTGTAACTTTGAATGGTCACTAAATGAAATGTTGTAAAGCAAAGACTACCAGTATAGGTGTCAGAAACTATAGCTAAAAAAAAATAAAAAATGCAGGATAAGGCCTAGAAAAAATGTCTTTCTTTCTCTACAGCCTCTTGCTCAAGCAAGCCACTTTTACACCTAAAACATAACGCCGCATTCCTGGCTCTCAAATCCATCAGAAACCGCAAAAAGAAAGGAAAAGTAATAAAAATGAAGAGTGAAGTCCAAGAGCTTTAAGACGACTTGTTTCCGGCTCTCCAATGTCACTGCAAATCACACGGGCACTTAGAAACCAGTGATTTGAGCAGAGGGCATCTTTATTAAATTATAGAGTTTCTTCCTTTACTTAAAGTATTTTGAGCTTGCTCACTATCCAGAGGAGGCTTAGAAGTTATAAAAAAATAAGTCATATCAATGCCAGCTGAATTGCAAAGGAAGGGAATGCCACAGCTGGGCTTCCTCCCAATGGCACCCTTCCATTCTGGGCCAATCAAAACGGTCCTTTCCCATTGTCTGGGCCCTGTGTGGGTCTAACGAAGGATTGCAGGCATTTTTGAGAAGACTGAGTGACTATGAAGAGGCCTCCTTTTCCACCACTGACTCTGCCTAGGGATACCTTTCCCCAGGGAACTTGGTAGGGAATTTGGGGGTCCTTCTGGACCTAGAGCTCCTAGCCCAAGAGCAGCGGCAGCTAAGGAGGCCTTTGCACAGGTTCAGCTTGCACCCCCACCATGTCTGGACCAGGAAGCCTTGCTCACAGTAACTTGTACTTCACACAGCAACTCTCACCTTAATCGTCTCTCATTTGGATTACTCTAAGATGCTCTATCTCAGGGGTCTCCAACCTTTGCAACTTTAAGTCTGAAGAGAATTCTGGGAGCTGAAGTCCTTCAGACTTAAAGTTGCAAAGGTTGGAGACCCCTGCTCTATCTTACAAAGATACACTATAAGAGGCATTCAGGAGCTGTAACTGACCCAATTCACGAAGCTTTTGGCATCTCTCATACCCCTATGATGCCACTGCTCTGACTCTTAGTAGCCTTCTGGGCGTGGGTGAAGGTGCTGAGATTGTTGCTTCTAAAGCCCTACGTGGCATATCATTGGGCTATCTGGGAAAAGATGATCCAGCAAGGGATTTGTGAGTGCCTAGTATGAACAAGCTGATTACTAGAAGCCAGCATGGGCTTGTTAAAACCAGATAATGCCAAACAAGCCGTACTGCCTTCTTCGATAAAGTGACTAAATTAGTGGATCAGGGAAACGCTTTAGATATAGCAGACGTAGACTTCAGTATTTGACAAAGGAGATCACAACCTACTTCTTGGTTAAGATAAAACAATGTGGGACAGACAGTGGAATGAACAGCTAAGGGAACCAGGTATGTTTAGCCTAAGAAAGAAAAGGCTTAAGGAAGACATAGTAGCTATCACCTAACAATAGAAAGGCTGGCACAGGGAAGAGGGTGATGACATTCTTCACAGCAGGGGCCCCCAACCTTTTGGACCTTGGGGACCACTAAATTCATAATTTTAAATCCCGCGGACCACTAATATGATCTGCTTAATGACTGGCTGGGTGGGCGTGGCTAAGTGGTCATGTGACTGGGTAGGCTTCCAGGGTTGGGGCATTCACAACTTCTGGAGGCAAGCTGTTCCAGAGGTTAATTGTTCTAACTGTCAGGAAATTTCTCCTTAGTTCTAAGTTGCTTCTCTCCTTGATTAGTTTCCACCCATTGCTTCTTGTCCTGCCCCCAGGTGCCTTGGAGAATAGTTTGGCTCCCTCTTCTTTGTGGCACCCTCTGAGATATCGGAATACTGCTTTCATGTCTCCCCTGGTCCTTCTCTTCATCAAACTAGACATACCCAGCTCCTGCAGCCGTTCTTCATATGTTTTAGTCTCCAGTTCCCTAATCATCTTGGTTGCTCTTCTCTGCACTCTTTCCAGAGTCTCCATGTCTTTTCTACATCGTGGCGACCAAAACTGTATGCAGTATTCCAAGTGTGGCCTTACCAAGGCACTATACAGTGGCATTAACACTTCACGTGATCTAGATTCTATCCCTCTGTTTATGCAGCCTAGAACTGTGTTGGCTTTTTCGGCAGCTGCTGCACACTGCTGGCTCATATTCAAATGGTTGTCCACTAGGATTCCTAGATCCCTCTCACAGTTGCTACTATTGAGCAAAGTACCACCTATACTGTACTTGTGCATTTTGTTTTTCTTGCCTATATGTAGGACCTTACTTTTTTCACAATTGAATTTCATTTTATTGCATAGTGCCCAATGTTCAAGTTTGTCTAGATCCTTCTGTATCTTAAGCCTATCTTCTGGAGTGTTGGCTATTCCTGCCAGCTTGGTGTCGTCTGCAAATTTGATGAGTTCCCCATTTATCCCCTCATCCAAATCGTTGACGAAGATGTTAAAGAGTACTGGGCCTAAAACAGAGCCTTGGGGGACTCCACTGCATACTTCCTTCCATGTAGATGCAGTTCCATTGAGGACTACACGTTGAGTGCGGTTGGTCAGCCAGTTGCGAATCCATTTGCTGGTGGTGCTGTCTAACCCACAATTTTCTACTTTATCTAATAGTACGTTATGGTCTACTTTATCAAATGCCTTACTGAAGTCCAGGTAAATTATATCAACAGCATTCCTCTGGTCCACTGATTTTGTCACTTTGTCAAAGAATGCAATTAAGTTCCTGGCATGATCTGTTTTTGACAAACCCATGTTGGCTTTTGGCTATTACTTTGTTTGCTTCTAGGTGTTCACTTATTTGTTGTTTAATTATCTTTTCCAGATAGGCATCTGGAAAAGATGGGTAGGCATGGCCAACTTGATGTCACTCACGTCAAGGGGTGCCTCTACTCGCCCCTCCTCTCCCAGTCACTCCTCGCCTCCCTGCCCGGGTATCTTAGGGCCCCAACAGGAAGCAGGGTACCGGAGCTAAGCAGCCCCCATGAGAAAGAGTTGGCAAAACAGCTCAGTTCAAATTGGATCTGACCGAGAAGGAGGCTCAGTAGAAGCACCTCACTGAGGACTAGGAGCATAGACTTTCCAAGCAGAGGGAAGACCTGCGGGAGTGCAAGGCCAGGTGCCGGTGCCTGGAGGCTCAGCGGGCTGAGATGGCCAGCCAGTTCCAGGCCAAGATACAGTCCCGCTGGAACGAGGCCCTCCGGCTCTTTCCCTCCAGCCTTCACCCAAAGCCCCTCACCAGGAGGCCGAAGCAGACCCCAAGTGGGAATTTCTGCCTCCCTCTGACCCACACAAAAAGCCCCCGAAGGGGGGGACTCTCTGCAGCAGCCCAAGCGTTCACGGCATGTATCCGTGCCAGGGGCCGTAGTTTGAGGACCCCTGATTTAGTGCAATATAAAAAATGCCAATAATTTTTCTGCAGACCACCAAAATTTCCTCACGGACCCCCAGTTGGTGACCGCTGCTCCACAGCACCTGAGGGCAAGACAGGAAGCAATGGGTGGAAGGAAGCTTGTCAGAGGGAGATCCGAATGGAAATAGGGAGGGATTTCCTGATGATGATGAGAACAATTAATCAGTGGAACAGCTTGCCTCCCAGAGTCCTTAGTGCTTCATTGCTGGAGGCTTTCAAGAAAAGATTGGACCACCATTTCTCCCGGATGGAATAAGGACTCCTGCCTTGGCCTCTCAGATCCCGTCCAGCCCTATGCGTCAATGTTTATGTCTATTTATGGGATCGCATTTCTCCCAATAGTTTGTAAGCATTTCAATTTCAATTTCTTTTCTTTTTCTTTCCAAATTTAATATTGTAATAAAAGGAAAAAGAAGATTGCCCCTCTCTTTCAGTTTTCACCTTCTTTCCTTCTTCTCTGAAGATATTCTAAATTGATTTCAACTTCAATTTTTAAACATTGAAAATTTTATGAAGTTAACGATCAGGGACTATGTGCAGTCCAAAAGTTAATAGGTATTAATTAATCCTTCCTTTTTGGAAAGAGGAAATTTCAATCTGTTGGAAGTCAGGAAAGCAAAGGCTCAGGATGAACGGAGACTTACGACAAAAGTGAAAGATAATAATAATAAAAAGTTTCTTCCAACATATAAACAAGAAAAAAAATCAAGGAAACAGTTAGTCCACTAAAGAGAGGAGATGGCAAGGAAGTACCAGGCAGCAGGCAGAAAGCAGAGCTGCTTAACTCATTATTTGCATTAGTCTTCTCACAAAAAGAAACTATAGCCCTATCAAAACATACCTGTAAAAGATACATTAGAAATTAAAATTAAAATAAACAAGAACATGGTTAGAGAACACCTATCTGATCTTGATGAATACAAATCACCTGATGGATTACACCCCAGAGTTTTGAAGGAGCTCAGAACCATTGTACCGTATCTTTCAAAAATCCTAGAACAGGAATTTCCTGGAAAAGAGCTGATGTGGGGTTCCCATCTTCAAAAAAGGGGGAGAAACCAGATCCAGGAAACTACAGACCAATCAGCTTAACATCAATACTTGGGAACATATTGGAAAAGATCATCAAAAAAACATATGTCAGCGTTCTGAGTAACACAGCCACTAAAATCAGAACTTCAAGGCAGGTAGATTCCTTAAAGCAGGGGTCTCCAACCTTTGCAACTTTAAGTCTGAAGGACTTCAGCTCCCAGACTTCTCCAGCCAGCTTTGCTTCAGTCCTTCAGCTTTGCTGGCTGGAGAAGTCTGGAAGCTGAAGTCCTTCAGACTTAAAGTTGCAAAGGTTGGAGACCCCTGCCTTAAAGAACATGTTTATTAGATACAGTACATCATATCAACACAGTTAGTGAAAGCCAACTCTAAAAGTTCCTATGGTTTTTCTCTAGTTAAAAAGGCAAATCTTCCCTCCCCAGATGTCATAAGTCACAATGTCTTGTGCTTGATCACTCCTCTCCTCCCTCAACTGCCACCTGTTGGGATGACCTTGGTTCACACGAGGAAACGTTTTGTTTTGACTATTAGTAAGCATATCTATTTTCCACCCTCCCTTCCTCCTCTAAAAGTTTGTGGCAACTATGAGGCAGCACAATGGCTTCAGCCAGGTTTGCTTCAGAGTTGAAAACATATCTGTGAACATCTAGAAAGAAAGAAAGTTAGAACTAAAAGCTAGCATGGGTTTGTTAAAAGCCAGCATGGGTTTGTTAAAAACAGATCATGCCAAACCAATTTTATTTCATTCTTTGACAAAGTGACTAAATTAGTAAACCAGCGAAATACTGTGTATACTTCGACTTCAGTAAGGCATTTGACAAAGTAGACCACAAACCACTTCTTGGTAAGGTAGAAAAATGTGAGGTAGACAACGTCACCATCAGATGGAGTTGCAACCATACACAACTAGTCATCCGTAATCTACATGGAGGGAAGTAAACAGTTGGGTACCACAAGGTTCTGTCTTAAGCCCAAGACTTTTCAATATCTTCATAAATGACTTAGATGAGGGAAGAGAAGGGGAACTCATCAAATCTGCATATGACACCAAACTGGCAGGAATAGCCAACACCCCAGAAGACAAGCCCAGGATCCAGAAAGATTTTGGCAGGCTTGAACAATGGGCCCTACCCAACAAAATGAAATTTAATGTGGAGAATAGCAAGGTTTTACACAGGCAAGAAAAACCAACTGTACAAGGTGAAACCTGGCTCAAAAACAGTAACTGAGAGAAGGATCTTAAGAGTCTTAGTGGACGATCACTTCAATATGAGCCAGCAGTGTGTGACAGCAGCCAAAAAAGCTAATAGAATCCTTGGTTGTATAAACAGAGGCCTAGAATCAAAATCCATATGAGTGCCACTTTATAAAGCCTCAGTAAGGCCAGACCTGGAATCCTGCATCCAGTTGTGGTCACATTACAAAAAACATGTTGAGACTTCAGAGAAAAGTCCAAAGAACAACAAAGGTGATTAAAGGCCCGGAGACTAAAACATAAGAACGGCTGCAGGATTTGGGCTTGGCTAGTTTAGAGAAAAACAAGACTAGGGGGGAAATGATGACAATATTCCAGTATTTGAGAAGTGACCACAAAGAAGAGGTGGTCAACTTATTTTTCAAAGCACTAGAAGGCAGGACAGGAAACAATGGATGGAAACTAATCAAGGAGAGAAGCAACCTGGAATTAAGGAGAAACTTCCTAACAGTGGGGGCAATTAACCAGTGGAACAGCTGGCCTCCAGAAGTTGAGGGTGCTTCATCCCTGGAGGTTTTTAAGAAGAGACTGGACAGCCACTTGTCTGCAATGGCATAGGGTCTCCTGCTAGAGCAGAGGGTTAAACTTGAAGGTCTCCTCCAGCTCTATTCTGATTGAATAGAATATCATCAGTGTTTTATTGTATTTTACTTTGTTAAATATTTCCCAGCTGGTCCTACAAGAATCACGCAGTGTCAGTCCTGGAAAACCTGAACTGTTTACCACCCTTTGGATACAATTTGAAGTGCTGGCATTGACCTTTAAAATCCTAAACAGCTTAGGGCCCACATATACTGTATATAAGACACCTCTTCTTCCTATTAACCTACCCAATTGAAATAAGCCACTGGCAAACACCCCTCTTGCCCACCAAATGCTCAGCCGCCTGATCGCCTTCTCCAGTGTAACTCTCAGGCTAGGGCAGGCATGGCTAACCTTTTCCAGACTGAGTGCCCAAAGCACGCGCCCGAATCCCCAAAATGCAATATGTGTGCCTCCCGCATACTCCATGCATACACACATGGCTCACACGCAAACGGCCCATGCATAAGTGCAGGTCTCCCACATGCATCCCGCCCCCGTGCATGCACGCCAGAGAGCTGAAAATCAGCTGGCTGGCGGGAGGCGCGCATGCATACATGATGGACCTGCGCTAAGGCAACAGCTCATGTGCCCACCGAGAGGGCTCCGTGTGGCATAGGATCGCCATCATGCTTCCCAGAGAATATTCTTCCCATGAAGTTGTGCTACACACACACACACACACACACACACACTCACTTAGGAAAACAGTAGAAACTGCCATGTTTTAACTGGGAGGTAAAATTCCTGAACGTTAACTGTTAATAAATTTTAATTATATAGTTTTCTAATTTTAATCATATTGACTTTAGAGTTATGATTCATGTGTGACCGAAAATCCAAAAGAAACAGAAAAAGGCCAGTACAATACATCTTTTTACTCTATAACAGGGGTCCCCATAATTCCGCGGACCGGTGGCCATGGCTTGGCCGGCGTAGAGGGGGAGCGGGGGGAGGGGGAACAGGTGGCAAATGCGCGCGCGTGGGGGGGGTGAGTCAGCTCACTCGCCCCTCTCAGGGCCCCAACAGCACGAGCAGTTGCGCCTGCGCTCTCCCGCCCCTGGCGCACGCTCTGCCCAGGGGGCTGTCCCCTCCTCCCTCCTCCTCCTCTCCGGCCCTTTCTAAGAGTTGCGCCGCTCACTGTGGCCCAGTTCATATCAAGCCACGGACCGGCACCGGTCCGCAGCCCGGTGGTTGGGGACCCCTGCTCTATAACATTGCCACACACATAAATTGGACACGGAACAGGCCTACCTTGTTCATTATCACTAATATTAATTATAGATATTCTCCTTTGTAACATGCAGTGCAAGGAGTTTTCAGTTTTCAGAAAGCAATGTGATTTTTCCACACACACATCTCTCTTTAGGCAAGCTTAATTAATCTCTCCAAATCAGGAAAAATCACAATATTTCTTAACTGTTTAGTAAAAACACTGGAAAAACTACCTACCAGGAAAGCTTCAACTCCCTTCTTTTTTCATGCTCAACAGAGGTATCCTGTCTCAGATCTGCAGACATGACCACACACACACACACACGCACACACACAAAGGATGGAGAAAGAGTATTTTCGGGGGAAATATGTCATTTTTGTTTCCTTTACCAAGGAAATTTACCAAAATAAATAGGCAAAAGTAGACATCCCTACAGATCCTGACTCATGTTAATAGGAACACAGCTTCATTTATGGTGTAACATTATTTGAACCACAGGAATCAGTCCTAAATGAAAAAGGCTTAACCAAGAACATTCATGATGATCAAAAATAACCTCTTTGATTATATTGATCACATCAAACTGGAAAGCGGTCATAATTCCAGAACAACTCACTGTTCTCGTGAGAAATTTATGTACAGGTCAGGGCAGCCAAATTACAGACAAAACATGGCAAAGGAGACCAACAAAACTGTATACTCTCTCCATGTTTAGTCAACCTATATATATTGAACATACTGCATATCGAGGGAAGATGGATTGGAAGAAAATAAGCGTGGTTTTAGAATTGGAGGAGGAAACATCAATAAGTGCATTGGCTGATGGCACCACAAAGGATCTGTAAATCCTAATAGTGAAAGCCAAAGAAAACAATGAAAAAATAGGACTAAAGTTAAATATATAAATATAAGACCAACTAAATGCCATCACTTCTGGATACCTATAAAGATCAGAACTTTGCAAGCCATGATATTCCCTGTACCACTCAATGGAGGTTAAGGTTGCACTCTGAAGAAGCAAGATATTAAGTTTGCCTTTGAACTTAGAATATCATGGAGAGCCAACAAAACAAACCAGAGAGTCATCAAACAAATCCAGCCCAGAGTTCTCACTTGAGGCACAAATGACCAGGCTCAAATTGTCTTATTTTGGACTCATTAACTCACTGTGTTTTGGAAACAAAAACACCTTTTATGGCCTGTAATCATTCAATCAATCAGTGTGAATTCATGTAGACAAATGAAATTGAACATTAACAGATACAATGAAAGGAAGAGCAGAAGGGTAAGAACCATGAGCAAATGCCAATAGAGAACTGATTGATGCAACTGAATTGCTCAACATTTCAACTAATGGGATCGAGGAGCCTTCTCTGCTGTGGCCTCCACCTTCTGGAACCTCTTGCCTCCTGGCGTGAGATCCGCTTCCACCCTTCTGACTTTCTGGAAGAGCCTTAAAATTTGGCTCTGCCACTTGCCTCCATAGTTGATGGAGATGGTCCATCAACCATCTCCAGCAGATGGTCCTGGTGGAGATTGTTGATGGAGTGAGAGACAAATGTCCACCCCAGTACCATTTGTGTAGTTGGTTTTAACCTTTTACTTATTAAATTTTATTAAACTCTTATATGTATATTTTATTTTATGCTAATATAAACCACCCAGAATCACCTGAAACATTAAGACAAGCATCATATCAATTGAATGGATAAATTAATGTACAGCCACTGCTTCTGCATGACAAACCCAAGCCTTCTTGAGCCACAGTGCATCTCTTCCTTCGAAGCATCTTTTGATAAAGAAGAACTTGTCTTGATGAAGAAACGTGTTATGGGGAAACTTACGTGTAAGAATGGAATGGAATGAAATAGAATAGAATGGAATAGAAGCTGGAAGGGACCTTGGAGGTCTTCTAGTCCAGCCCCTTGCTCATGCAGGAGAGCCTATACCAGTCTTGTTTCAGAGTCAAAGATCATGTGACATGGGAGAAACAAGAATGGATTTCCTATTTTTCTTTCTTTTGGATCAGAGCATAATTTGCTTATGCTAAATTAAAACAGCAGTCTTCCCAGATGAACTTCCTGTATTGCTTCTGTACCACTGGGGCAGGAATAAAGGGTAACAACCATTGCTGCTGCTTCTTCAGAAAAGGAAGTATTAAATATCCTTCTCCAGCACTGCTGTTTAATCAAAATGAGAGATTATTTACTATTCTATTGCCTTAAATTCAGGCTACTTTTTGCTTTGAAGTTCCCTTCTTTCTACGGATTTTGACATCCTTGCTCCCAAGAACCACACTATAAATCTTTAGATCAGCTCCTAAAATATGGTGTACTTATGAAACATAATTTGGCATTAAAATATCTTTTATAACATATATTTTAGTATTTTAAGAGCTCTGAAATTAGTTGCAAATTAGTTGGAATCAAGAGCTACTGAAATGAATTGTATTTTTGTCCTCTTATTATATACACAACGTGTGCATTGTTTCAGAGCTATAGCTGGCTTTTCAGTCTTGTTGTGCGGGGGTGAGTTCCTTTGGATTTTCTGCCCCTTTGGAATCCGGAGGGAGTCTTCCTGCCTGTTTGCCCTGCAAGGGCTTAAAGGCTCAGCTCTGAGGCGTGCTGCTCCAAGGGTAGCAGTCAATTGCTCTCAGGCTGTTTACTCCTTTCCTCTTTCCTTTCTTCAATTTCCTTTGCAAAATTACTTGGCAATCTAGCCGTAGGTTAAGACGCTGTTCCTCCTTCGAGGTCTGAGTCGAAACTGGGCTGGGCCCGGTGACGAGGGGCGGGGCTTAATTTTGCCCAGACTCAGACCTCCAATGAGAAGAGAGTCATCAACCCACACTAGACGCTGCCTCCCCCCACTATGGAAAAGGGCGGTATACAAATCAAATAAAACTAGACTAAACTTAACTGCCTGGAGTGCAGTTTTTTGGGAAAGTTTTTCGTAAGTAGTTTGCCATTGCCTCCTTCCTAGAGGTGGGGGGAAGTCTGGCCCAAGGTCGCCCAGCTGGCTTTGTGCTTAAGGCAGGGTTACAACCGCCAACCCTTCCGGGTAAACCAGAAAGAAAACATGACCAAATGAGTGAATTCTAATTTCCGGGAAGGCTGCGTGAACAGAATTTTGCAAGTTTGGAAGTCCAAACTTCCCACAGCTCCTGCCTGATCCATTATGGCAGGTAGTCCCGAAGTTTCTTTCCCTGACTGGGGCTCCTGCCTCTCTTCCAGTTCTCTGATTCTTTCCCAGGCAGCCTCTCTTCTCCTCCTTCCCCAAGGTCACCCACACATTCCATTACAAGGACTCACCGTCTCTGGCTCTGCAATGAGCCATTACCCTGAGTGTCTCTGTTTGTACACCGTGCAGAGCTACATCAGGTGAGATGGGCAACCATAAATATATGATAAATAATTTAAAGAAAGAGGGGGGGGGAGTGTTACTGAAAAAGTAGAGCCTCTCCTCCTTTATCAGGTGAAATATATCTGGCTTTTGTTTTACAGCATACTAATTTATGTTGTCCTAAGGAGTCTGCTTAGTTCTTCCCAACTTAAAAAAAAAACCTGATCAGAAATGCCTGATTTGCCACTTCCCATCAAGCCACTGATCATAATTAAATTGGATACCCAGTTAACAACCCTAATTGGAACCACAATTGTACTGCTAAGCCTTTCCGCTAACTAGGAAAGCAGGTGGCCTTGACTGTATGGGTAGTCCTCTACTTACGACCACAACTGCGAGACCGTCTCCTGCCCCATACATCCCTTAGACCAGTGCTTCTCAAATAGTGGGGCGGGCCCCCCAGGGGGGGCGCGAGGCTCCGTAAAGGGGGGCACGTTTGACCTCGGCAAAGGATTTAATTTTTTTTAAATTTCTAATGCACTTTAAATCTTTTCTGCTACAGTTAATAAAGCTATTCTTTGTTGTAAATTGATCCACATTTCTTTCTTTTTTTATTCTCTTATACGTTAATAAGGATACAGTGTTATGCAGAGGTGTACTTATAACAATTTTATAGACAAATGATACTATTTACAGTCGCGTGGGGGGCGCGAAATGTTTTCTTCTTCCTAGGGGGGGCATGACAGAAAATAATTGAGAAGCACTGCCTTAGACCGATACGCTCCCACAGAGAGGGCCTTCTCAGGGTGCCGTCGGCCGGACAATGCCGACTGGCGACACCCAGGGGAAGAGCCTTCTCTGTGGCGGGCCCTGCCCTTTGGAACGACCTACCCCCTGAACTCCGGACCATCACCGACCTCCGCCTCTTCCGCCAATGTCTAAAGACATACTTTTTTCATCAAGCCGGCCTAGCCTAACCTCCTAGCCTAACCTCCCATGGGGACTTTTAGAAAAGTTTTAAATTGGGTTTCAAATAATTGGTTTTAGCATAGGATTGGGATTATTTAATATATATTTTAAATTATTTATCCATTTTCTATTTTGTATATCTTTTTAAATTTCCTGTGCGCCGCCCTGGGTCCTTTGTGGAGAAGGGCGGGATATAAATGTAATAAAATAAAAATAAAATAAATAAATAAACTGAATCCAAATTTTCTGCTGCAAAGTGAGGCACGTGTTCAGTGAATTTTACCCCGTTTTACGACTTTTCTTGCCGTAGTGGTTAAGTTAGTAACAAGCTTGTGAAGGGAAACTGGCTTCCCCTTTGACTTTGCTTGTCAGAAGGTTGCAAAAGGGGATGTATGTGACCCCGGGACACTGCGGCCGTCATAAATGTGAGTCGGTTGTCAAGAATCCGAATGTAAAGGAACTGGGTAGGTCTAGTTTAATGAAAAGGACCAGGGGAGACGGGATAGCAGTCTTCCAATATCTCAGGGGCTGCCACAAAGAAGAGGCAGTCAAGCTATTCTCCAAGGCACCTGAGGGCAGAACAAGAAGCAATGGGTGGAAACCAATCAAGGAGAGAAGCAACTTAGAACGGAGGAGAAATTTCCTGACAGTGAGAACAATTAGTCAGTGGAACAGAAGTTGCCTCCAGAAGTTGTGAATGCCCCAACACTGCAAGCCTTTAAAAAGATGCTGGATAGCCTTTTGTCTGAAATGGTATAGGGTTTCCTGCCTAGGCAGGGGGTTGGACTAGAAGACCTCCAAGGACCCTTCCAACTCTGCTATTGTATTTGAATTTATTTTATAAATCACATGACCATGGAGATGCTGCAACAGTCATAAGTGTGAAAAATGGTTATAAGTCACTTTTTTCAGTGCTGTTGTAACTTTGAATGGTCACTAAGTGAACTGCTATAAGTCGAGGACTACCTGTATTTTCTGGATGAAAAGAGACAAAACGTCACATCTTCCTCTTCTTTGCCTCCTGATCGCTCCCTCACCCTCTGGGAAGCCTCTAATGCCTGCCTGCTGCCTTGTGTACCTAGAAAGCAATGTGATCACACCGCAGCCTGGGGCAGGGAACGACAGGAGTGCTGAATAAACTCATCACCTGCACTCTCTGGAAATCCCTTTTTCTCCAATCTCTCCACTGATCCTTTCCCACTTTTGTTCTCTGGAAGAGCAAACAGCCTCCTCCAGTGATGGCGAACCTTTTTTGGCTCGCGGGCCAAAAGCAGGGGGAGTGCAAGGGGGGGGTCGTGCGTGGGTGTGCCATACCCATAATGCTATGTGCGCGACGCCCTGCTTTTGGCATGCTTCCCCCCCCCCCCCAGGCTCCAGAGGCTTTCTAGGAGCCTGGGGAGGGTGAAAACAGCCCCCCCCCCACCTCTAGAGGCTTCTGGAGCTTCCCTGAAGCCTCCAGAGGGCGAAAAACGGCCTCAAAAGGGCTAAATCAGCTGGCCAGCACACATATGCGCGCTGCAGCTGACAGGGCAACGCCTCACGTGCCCTTAGAAATGTTTCCGCGTGCCGCCTGTGGCCCCCGTGCCATAGGTTCGCCATCACGGGCCTACTCTCTTGAAATCTCTTCCTTGCCAATCTCTCCACTTATTGTCTACCCTTGCTTCCCCAACCCCCTGCAGAGCAAACAACCTGGAGAAGATTTCAAGACTAAGCTGTAAGCTGTTTGTATGATGTGTTGCAGCCCTCAGCTCCAGGCATGGTTGCATTGCTTTCAATGTGTGGGGGGAAGTGGGGGGAGAAACCCACAGGTCAGGCACAAGACAACACATACTGATTGCAATGGCAACAAAACGATTGAGGAGAACTGTAAAGGTCATAAATGGACCATAAGGTTATGTTTTCATTGGACCATTGTAACTTTGAACAGTTGCTAAACAACTGGTTGGTCAGCAAGGACCTTCTGTACTTTGAAGTTACTTACCACCAAGTTGGGAGTCTAAAGCCAGGGTCTAACACTGGTTTCCAATTATTACTGGTTTGTTTGGAAGAAGAATGCCTGATGCCCTTGCTAGAATGCAACATTACATTCTTTCTCCCAGGAAAGTTTCTAGCCATTGTAGCTGCACCCACTGACAGAAGAAGCCAAACGAGAACAAATCAGCCACTGTACACAGGCCCACCATTCTGTAGAAGAAATGAGAATTCTTTTCAAATCCAAGCTATCATTTTGCATGAATATGGTAATTGTGCTAAAGGACTTTTCCGCGTAAATGAACAAGCAACATATACATTTATCAAATCTTGGTTTATCATTTTGGAATACTGGTAACTCAAAACTATTTCAATCTTAATTTTCAGTTTCTTATTAACAAACCCACTATATTATTTTAATGTGCAATTAAAGATCCACTAAAACATTTTAAATCCACCCTGACATTTAGTTAAAAGTCTGAGAGATAAAGCAAACTGCACATGAATGATCCAAAAAGCTACTACAAAAAGTTAATACTACTCACCAACTTTAACCACTGAACCACCACATCCCCCAATCATGGTCAAATGTCTTCTTTTTCATGATACAAGTTTTGCATTGCTTAATGAAATGAACTTGCACCTTGTTCTAATATATTTTCATTTATTTTCCATTTCTGCAATCCTCAACATATTTGATGACTGTTAAGTATCTTCACTATTGAGCTCCATATATTTAATTTCTAGAATAAGTTTGTTAATAATCGGATTGAGTTAAATGTTGAGTTTGCTCAACATTTCTTACTGCACAATATAACCTGAGCTCACCTTACTTCTGGTTCACTATATAAAGTAAGAAAACTAGAAACTAACAAAGGAACACTTATTTTATCTTATTAATGAACAGGCAAAATGTGTTAAATTTGATTTGATTAAAGCTAATTTATGTTATTATGAAATAAAATAAAATCACAAGTAGAAAATAAACATTTTATTTGCTCAGATTTTAAAAGAAAACTCCTTTTATTTTGATCATAAATTTTCTTAGTCACACCAGTTTTTCACTACAAAATGCAACATACTTTTACCATAAAATCAGAAATTAATCACTAGCAGTTTGACTAGATTAAGCAGATTATATCTTCAGCCACAAATACAACGCAAACATCATGATTTAATTAGGTCAAGATATTTTTAAAGTCACAAAACCAAGCAACAAATTAATTGCAAAGCAACACAAGTCAAATTATTAGGTTGCACAAAGAATAGCATTGCAAAAGCCTTAAACTTATCCCAAGTGTGCCATTTTGCACAGGTTTAATGTACTAAAGAATTAAGATTGTGACAGCAACAGATAGTAAGTGCCACCTCTGCAAGGAAATGGAAAACATAACAAATTACAAAGATCTGCAAACAGAAATCAAATGACCTTGACAAAAGAAAGCAAAGGTAGCACCAATAGTCACAGATGCCTGGGGTGCAATCCCAAAACAATTGGAGCACCACTTCAACACCATTAGGATTGACAAATTCACCACCAGTCAATTGCAAAAGGCAACTTGGAACAACAACTTACCCTACATCCTACAACGTATCTGTAAAAGCTTTAAGTCAAGTTAAACTCCCAGAATTCCTCAGCCAGCATGCCAATCCACACTACTTAAAGTGGTTGAGGTTAAGAAACAATGGCTTAGACAAACAACAAAGCCAAGATAAGAACAGGCTACAGACCTCTGTGAACCAAATTTTGTCTTATAAGACATTATGTCTCATATGAAACATTACATCTTGTGACCTAAATGCCCTGTCTTAGTATGTTAGAGACAGGTCTAGTGTCAATCCACACATAAATCCTTATATCTCCATCTTTGTGTCCTTTCCGAGTTAATGCTTTTCTAAACTTTATCAATGCTAGCAAAATTATACAGATTATATGTTTGAAAATCTCAATAACCAAAATAAATATCTTTTACTTCAAGATAGTTATTTCAAAACACTGAAAATCAAACTGCAATTAGTTTTGGTTTTAGAATCTGAATGCTGGATGGTAACTCTCAAACTATTTGAGGATTCACTCCTTATTAATTCATAGTTAAATCAAAGCTGTGTTACACAGTCAAAACATTCTTCAAACATAACTAGAATATTCTTTGTTGGCCAGACCCACAAGGAATTTGTCTCTGGTGGCATTCGCTCTCACTGTACTCACAAGCAATGAAAGTGATAAATCGTAAGATACAGATAAGATACAACCAACAAAGTGATCATCATAAGAAAGGAGTAGGCAATAGAAAGATGAGAAGAAGGATAATAGTGATACTGTCTCCCTATGTGGTCAGATATCCTTAGGCATAAACAGTGTTGTGGGAATTATGCGTTTAGCAGAGCGATGGCATGGGGAAAAACTTGTTGTGTCTGGCTATTTTGGCATGCAATGTCCTGCAGAGGGAAGAAATTGAAAGAGTTTATATCTAGGAGGTCTGTCGATGTTTTCTCCGCTCTCTTTCTGGCTTGGGTAATATAGCTCTCCAAAGCGAAAGAGACTATGCATTTGGAACTTTGGATGCCTCGACGCCTGTACCTAGAGAACGTGGATTTTGGAGATCTTAAAGATAATAGAAGATACTTGAAACCAACTCTTCCTTTTGTTTTGTACAGCACTGGGTGAAATATTGTAAAATATTATAAAAATTTCAATAAAAAATAAAAATAAAAAAAACAAAGCGAAAGAGCTTTAAACCTTCTGAAAAGACAGCCATACATTTGCAAAGGCACAAAATATAGCAAACTTATTTTTAACTTTTACTGAACAATATTTCTAAAATCAGCAATGCCAGGCGTGCACAAACTGCCACAGCTGTTAAGACACTGCTCTACCCTGTCATGCTATCTTAAAAGTTACGTGTAATTGTCATAGGCAATGGAGTTCAGTGATTTTATAGATGATTATTTCCCAACTGTGTTGGAGCATAATCACTCTGCTTCTAAATCTGATTGGCCAATGGCCATGGAATAAAGGAATTATAATCCAACATGCATGGAGGACAACAGAAAGATACAGTCATTCTATTTTTACTTCTCTAATTATTAAGCTTCTATGATGTGCTCTATTTTGAATGGGAAAAAGATTATTTTTCCTCAGTGTAAAGTTAACCAAATTTACTTTCCACCTCACAGGAAATACTGAAATTGTCAGAGCTGGCTCCTGGGACATTCATGTCATATAGTATTCATAGCAACTGGTCTTCCTATATTCCTTTTGAAGATCCTTAAATCCTTAAATCCTTTAGGTCAGGTAGATTCCAACTAGTTCTGTTTGAAGTTAAACTACAATTTCTCCATTGGTATTATTTTTCAAATAAAGATTACATATTGGGAAATATATGTGCAAAAGGAAACTATGGATGAATGATAAGGCTATGGAATTTTGAGGAAAACGAAGTAATGGCACTTGCTTTTAAGGCACTCACTAAAAAAACAAGCTGTTTGTCTTAATTGTTAGCTACTCTGGGTTCAGAACCAGTGTACAACTCTGGCCCCTTAACCAGGGTTAGCAAATAAATGCAGATTAGTGTAATTCACCGGACAGTAAAGAGATACGTTGCGGTAAACCACAAACAAACTCTAAAACAGTGATAGTAAGAAAATAAATAATATTTACTTTGTAGCAACTAAAATGCTTCTTCCGACTAGCTTCTCAAACAATGATAACAGTCCTACACCAAACAGAGTTTATCTTACAGTGATGCAAACAAAACCTCCTCCTTCTTCTTCAACGGCAATCAGAAAAACACAGGATCACAAGGAATCGAACAGGGAATGAGCTGCATTCCTGACCTTGATTATATAGTATAGCTCAGGGGTCTGCAAAGTCGGCTCTTTTAAGATTGGTGGACTTCAACTCCCAGAATTCCCCAGCCAGCTAAGTCCACCAGTCTTAAAAGAGCCGACTTTGCAGACCCCCGGTATAGCTGATACTCACAGCCAATCAGATTCAATCAGAATTTAAGACAGTTCTTAAAGCTACATAACTTCTTAAGAACATAGGCTCATATATATTGTCAACCCAATATAAGGCTGAATATCCTAACATTAATGATCACCAATTTCAATTGTGCTCCATTTGACCACACATTCTTTCACCCTGCAGCTTGGAATTATTTCCTGTACCATTCTCAAAAATAGGGGGAAATAGCCTCCGTCTGAAAGTATGCAGGAAAGAAAAAGAAGGTATGGAATACCCACGACAGGTAAGAACACTAAATGTTGCTCTGCATAGCTATGCAACTGTGCCATACATAAACAATAGCACAAGCCTTCATGAGATGCATCTTTCACAGCATTAAAGAGTATCAGCTTACTGCCCATCCAGATCCTACTCTTAAAGAGGAGGAGGAATTAAGCTGCAGTGCCCAAATGACAATTTCATCTGGACCCTACTGCTACCTACTAAATCTACTATTTTGACCATTAATCCGCTACTTCAGGGTGAAATTTCTCAGTTTGAACATACTTTTACAGTTTTTCAGCAGAGTCTATATCTATCTCTAATTTTAAGGCCAATCTGTTGAAAGAGAGAGATTGTATTTTATTATTACAGACTTCCATCATTTAACTAGCAACTTGTGGACTACAATAAGATCTGAAATTACTGAAAACTCAACCAATCTAGCAGTTTAAGGATTAAATAATGGGGAAAGTAATGCTTATTTGTGCATCATGCCAACCATAATATGGTTCTAGTCCTATGTTCAGTGGTGGGTTCCTACCGGTTCAGACCGGTTCGCCTGAACTTTTTAGTGGTTTGGCGGTCTGGGTCACTGGAACCTGCAGCGACCCAGGCCTACCACACCCCCAAACCGGTTTTCCCGGCGGCACCATAGGCGCCACCAACATGTTTTTTGTTTCTGTGCATGCGCAGAGCAATTTTTTACTGGACTGTGCATGTGCGTGCAGCGCAGTAGTGACTGCCAGAACCCACCCCTGCCTATGCTGTTTTAGCTCAGCATGTGAATCTGGTTTATAAACTCTGGCTTGAATTGCTTGATATCATATACAGACCTAGGAACTGAGTTCATCCATTATGCTAAACTATATTCGCTTTAGCCACTGTTTCCTGAACAAACATAAGTTGCTGGATTTATGCCCAAAGCCAAAAATAAAGAAATTACACTTGTGGATCCAGCAATTTTGACAATTCAATAAAGTGAATTTAAAGTAAACCATGAAATGTGGTCAATAGCTTACCAAAATGTAATGAAAATTATTATATGTAAATTATCCTACCCTGGACACATTTTATGAATACCTAGCTCTCTGAAAAATGCTGGAAAAGGTAAAAGAACAGAGGATGACCAGCAACATATTTGGCTTCACTTGAAGTTTTAATTTCAAGAAAACTAGTATTATATTAAGCATGCACTGAGTACTGTTAGCTTTCACTAATAACTAATTTGTATTAACAAGTTTCATTCTCAGCTGACTGATGTGTATAATTAAATCACATTAATATGGCTACAGGCCTGACATTAAGGTTAGAAAAATTCACGTTTATGTCATTGCATACATGTATTCTCATCTGTACATAATTGTATGATATTCATCTTAAGTATTGCACTAATTTCATAAATAAAAGGCAAAGCTTTCATAATTTTCATAAATTTTGACCTCTCAATAATTACCAAACAACAATCAATTAAACTAAGATGTAATATGGTTGGCTTGATTTTGGCTTTTAGCATTTTGAATAAATGGCAAATTGGACAAACAGTGTTTAAACAGACTGTTGTGATACCAGGCCAACATGTCTCCATGATGATAATTTATGTAAGAAATTATAATTCCAAGTTCACAGCTAGCTAATGATATGAGCCAGCAATGTGCTGCAGCTGCCAAAACAGCCAATGCAATCCTAAACTGCATTAAGAGAGAGATAGAATCAAGACCACATAATACCACTCTATAATGCCTTGGTGAGATAATGCTTGGAATGCTGCGTCCAGTTTTGATCTCCACAATGTAAAAAAGATATTGAGTCTCTATAAAGAGGACAGAGAAGAATGACAAATATGATTAGGGGACTGGAGACTAAAACACGAAGAAAGGTTGCAGGATTTGGGTATGTTTACTTGAATGAAAAGGGGTGACATGATCACAATGTTCCAATATTTAAGGGGCTGCCGCAAAGAAGAAGGCAGAACAAGAAGCAATGGATGGACACTAATAAACTAATCTAATCAAGGAGAGAAGCACCCTACAACTAAAGATAATTTTTCTGACAATTAGAACAATTAATCAGTGGAACAACTTGCCTCCAGACTTTGTGGGTGCTCCAATACTGGAAGTGTTTAAGAAGTGACTCGACAAACCTTTGTCTCCAATGGAATACCCTGCCTGAGCAGGGGTTGGGCTAGAAGACCTCAAAGACCCCTTCCAACTGTTATTCTGTATTTTAATATGGTTTAGCTAGTTTCAACTTAGTACATTCTATGTATCTAAGCACTGTGATTTTTAAAACCAAGGTTTATGAATTTGTTCTGATTGTGAATCCAACTGGGTTAATCATGGTTAACTACTGTACTAACATTTTAAACAATTGAAGTTTGTTTTTTATACTAATAAGGAATACATTTAACATTTTTGGATAGGCAATAACCACAAAATTTATAACATTTACCAAACTTCATCTCTATAACTGTATTTTTCCCCTGTGCAGAATCAATATAAAATACCTATCTGTAACAAGTGTCTCAAAACACAGATATCTGAAAGTGAAATATAATTCTGTGCACAAATACCGAGTACTTTTTGCATCAAAAGGAAGATACAGGCTCTTGCTATAATGGTAGGTCAGTGGAATAATTGCAATTTAGGATTGGACCTGCAACTTTACACTTTTGCTTTAACCTTATTATGCATCAATAAGATTCATTTTCATAAATCAACTGCCTGTTTAATACCTGAAAATGTACAATAGATACAGTAGGATCCAGAATACAATATCGTCTACAAGAGGTTTTGTAACATGAGTTGTCCTACAATTACAATCCTTTATTGCTTTTTGATGCATGCATAATGACAAGTTCACACATTATGCTAAGTTTTGTTCCTAGTTAACAAGACTTAGAATAGATGCCGAGTTCAAATATTGCATCAAACATAACATGGTTTTAACTTCGTTCTGGTTATATTCACAAATTACACTAACTACAACAATGTAATATCTTTAAATATAGGTGTCAGCAGCCATAATTTATATTTAAAAGATTCTTGCATCTACAGCATTTGCACATTTTAATAACACGTAAGCCATGGTTCACGAACCATAATTGAGAGAACTTTACATTGACTAAATAGGATTTGTTGACTTTTGCTTAGTTTGTGTGAACCTAACAACTGTGGTCTATAAAACACAGCTTGTATTTTTAACACAATAAGCAAACCAGCTAACTGTGTTTTATTAATAAATCATGCTTAATATGTGAGTTGACTATGAGTAAGTAGTACACAAAGGGTTATACAATTTACTAAGAACACATCTTGTGAGACATCTATGCTCAAAAACATGCTGTTTACAAAGATGGCTACGAAGAAATCTGCAATACTTTTGCCTTTTGGGCTATTTGTTTCTTCCTTTTAATCAGGACAATTCTTAACATCTGTGAATCCAGAAGAGCAAGGTAACATCCGTCCCATCTCCTGGAGCCACAAAACTTCATCAAGAATTTCCAAGAGGCTGATTGCATCTCTCAACAGTAATTTCATAAAGGCAAGCATACATTGTGGGTCATTTAGAGAAGAAAACCTTACTATAAATGGTGCTCAGTTCTTGGAAGTTTTGCCTTGCTACACAACAGGTTTAATGCCTTTATTAAGTTATATTAAAGTCATTTTCATAACTTTTCAATAATATAGGAAAAAACATAGATGGCTCACATACTGTGCTTAACTATATTCCTTGACTAACCCATAATTAGTTGGATCCACAGTTATATTATTTCACAAACTATAGTCTACAAGTCCTAATTGGTGGCTCACATTACAGACTCAGCAGTGGCTGAACAGGCCATATTACAGATGAACACAATGTGTGAATCCAACCAGTCACTTATCCAAATCCATTCACTAACAGCACAATTGGGATCTCAATCCGCATATCAACTTCATGTCATACCAGAGTGACCGAACAATGACTTTCCTTAATTAGCAACTTCTACTGCGGCTCCCAAAAACTTGAAGTCAGCATTTCCATCTGCATATATGCCATTTCAGCATCACAGGATTAAATTTATTAAGGCTGCATAGGTAAAACGATCATCTCAGCAATATAAAGACTGAACAGCACTGCTAGAAAAATAGAGAGCAGTCTTACACACATACATAGACTGCAATATACTTCCAACTGCAGGAAAATGAAGCACAAATTGACATAATATAAAAAACATACCATGGAATTTGGAAAAATTATATTTAAAGTAGAAACTACACAGGGAATCTAATACAAATACTGCTAGAAGAGCAGTTCAGGTAGTCCTTGACTTAAGACCACAATTGAGTCTAAAATTTCTGTTGTTAAGTGAAGCTCCATTTTTTTTATTGTTAAGTGAACCACTGCAGTTTGGTAAGTTAGTAACACAAGTGAATCCGGCTTTCCCATTGACTTTGCTTATCAGGAGGTCACACCGGGACATTGCAACCGTCAAAAATATGTGTCTGAATTTTGATCATCTGACCATGGGGATGCTGTAATGGTTGTTAAGTGTGAAAAATGTTCATGTCACTTTTCCCAGTGACATTGTAATTTTGAAGCGTCACTAGATGAAGTGTTGTAAGCCGAGGACTACCTCTACTGCTGAGCATTTCACTCACACAGTACATTTTATCTTACCATTCCTAGTATAGTCCTTGAAGATACCAAATATTGCATAAAACTCCTTTTCTCAGTTCTCCTTACAACACTGTGAGATAAGCTGCAAAGACAGACCAGTTTCATAGTATGTACTAACTCAAGGGTCTGCAAAGTTGGCTCTTTTAAGACTGGTGGACTTCAACTCTCAGAATTCCCCAACCAGAATTCTGGGAGTTGAAGTCCACCAGTCTTAAAAGAGCCAATTTTGCAGACCCCTGTACTAACTCCTGCCTTTTCTTTATAAACTTCACTTTTTATTTTATTTTTATTAAAAAAAAAAAATTGTGCTGCATAAATGCAATCTGAAAGTTACAAGTAGAATAATTCCAAATTCAAACACACACATTTAAAGGATATAAGATTCAACAATAACATATGTAAAAATGCCAAGTTTTATCTTTCCACAGCTCTTTTGAACTCTAAATTAAAGATGTTCCTGCTCAATCTTTTGCATAATGGTAAATTTCTATTATTTTTGCCTTTTCTTTTCTTTGAACCCACTCCTGTGAACCCATGAAATCAACTAAACTGAGATAATTCATGGACTGGATGATAAGGACACTATAGTCCATGCAATATAAAGCACAATAAATGTGTTACTATACTCTTTAAAGAGTCACAACTCCAAAACCTTTGCTGCAGCAGACTAATCTATGTACAAATAGCTCAAATGTATGGTCCTAAAATATAAGAACTCTTCCAAACAATTTTATAGGTGTCTCTTTTTATTTATAACATTCAAAATAACGAGATAAAAGCTACCACACAAGCTCAACGTGCTTTCAACCTGTTTGTTTCTTGGGCCTTCATGTGTATTGCAATACTGTTATTGCATTAAAGCAAGATATTATACCACAAGCAGCTTAATTTATTTATTTATTTATTTATTTATTATTCGAATTTATAAGCCACACCCATCTCACCACATAGGGACTTAATATTACGGTGTGCACAATTAGCAGCTCTATATAGGAGTAACCTTGCAACCTTAACGGCAAATTTGTCACACCAAGGAGTAACCTAAAAATAACTTTACAATAAGCGGCCATCCTGTTTGGCTTATGGGAAGCCTTCCCTGAAATTTCAATCCTATTAAGAAGGTTCAAAAAGAGAAAAAGAGGAAGCTCCTTCCTTATGTCTCCCTTTTTTCAGATGCTGCCTTATCCTTTCTGGGGTTGGATTATTATTATTATTCTTTTTACTATTTGGTAAAATATCTAAGCTTTGGAAACGGCCCATCGTTGCATTCCTGCTTCTCAAAGGATGCTGCCCATCACAGCCCATGAACTTCCCAAGGCAGAGCCAGACCCACCCCCTAAAAAAACCCGAGACGCTTGCGGGCTCTTCCCCAGGTTCCAAAGCAACGGGATCCACTCCTCCGTGGAAGGAGGAGGCGATCCCCTCTCCCAAAAGGGGCCCCTTCCCTACTCAAAGCAGCCCAGCCTAAAACGGCCCCAGGCCGCCTGTCAGCCCCGGGAGACCTCCCCGTCGACGCTGCTGCTGCTGCGGAGGCAACCGGCCCAAGCCCTCCACGGGGCGGCCCACTCCAGCCGAGGCCGCCGGGCTGCCACTCGCAGCCGGGGATTCCGGGCCCGGAGGGCTACGGTGGCCGACGAGGGTCCCGAGCGGCGAGGGGCGAACCGGGGCCCCGCCGGCGCAGGCGCACTGGCCGCCCTCAGCCTTCGCCCTCCGGGCAGGGCCTTCCCTTCTCCTCCTCCTTCCGCGGACCCTCGCCTCCACCCTCCCGGGCGCGGGGCTCTGCGGCGGCCCGTCAGGCGCGGAGGCGGCGGCGGCGCCCCTTCCCACGGCGGACGGGCCCTCCTGAGGGAGCGGAGGCCCCGCGGCGGCCCTGCCTCACCTGCCACCGCGCTGAAGGCCGGCGGCGCTCTGCCCGTCAGGCGGGCTCGGCCGGCGAAGGGAGGCTCTGGCTGCGCTCCGGAGCGGCGGGCGGGCGGACGGTTGGGCGGCGGCGGCGGCGGCGGCCCGGAAACGGAGGAGCGGCGGCGGCAGCGACTCTCAGCCGGACGCCGAGGGGAGGGGTCTGCGCGGGGCGGGGCTTCCGCTGGACTGACAGGCGGGGGGCGGGGCGATGGGCGGGGCGGCCGGAAACTGGGGAGCGCCTAGAGCGGCTCTTTTCGCCCAGCGGGGCCCTCGCAGCCCGCCGGTCTCGGTGGTCGCCGTCCTCCTTGGGTCGTCCTCCGGGAAGGGGAGCGCGGGATGGAGGGGAACGGATTCCACGCCCCGCTTCTCTCTCTTGAAGAGGACGGTGATCACTCCCAACTCTCCTGCTCTTCTTTACCATCTATAGCAGGGGGCTCCAGACTTGGGAACTTGAAGACTTGGGGTGGACTGGGGGATTCTGGGAGTTGAAGTCCCCCAGTCTTAAAAGAGCCGACTTTGCAGACCCCTGGTATAGCCTTTATTCTCATTGTACAAAATAAATACGACGAAATTGGTTTTAGCTTCACTGGTGCAATCCAGGACAACAAATGCAAACAACATAAATAGTAAAAAGAATAATCCCAATGCAAGTAATTAGGGGGAAAGAAAAAGAAAAACTAGTCATATGTTTCCGTGTGTGTGTGTGTGTGTGAGAGAGAGAGAGAGAGAGGAGTGATTGTGGTTGTGATTATCCAGTGCTGAGAGGCTCCCAATTTACCTAGAGGCCACCCCAAACATTGAATTTATTTGGAAGTCTCTTCTGCCCATTTACTTTCCATGTTGGTACTTGATCAAAAAAATAAACTATTTAAACACTATTTGAAAGAGCATTCTTAATTTGTGGCATTTTTGCATGATTGTCTAAAACATTCACACTGTTGTCCCCAATTCGGGTCTGAGCCTGGTGCCGAAGCCCATGATGGACGGAAGACCCGAGATGCAGGTTTTCTGATTGCTTTTTATTGGAGGACTCCATGGAAAAGGCTTCCTGGTCAAAAGGCCAAGAACCAAGGATTAAGAAAGCTTTAGACATTTTCACGAAAGGAGAAGGCGGGACAAGGTGAGATAATAAGAAACATCATCTGATAAAACATTTTAGCAATAATTCTACAATTTGTTCTGTTGGTCTCCAGCTGCCCCTGTTCCTAAGCCTTGGCTAATGAATTCTCCAGGAATTCTCTAATACACATTTCATTTGCTGCAGGCCATCCTTAACTTTTAGCTGAGGTCTGGAAGTTCTCTAACTACCCATAATTACTACAAGCTTTACACATGCACATTTCCTGTTGATAAGCATTCTTTGTTCTTGCCAGGCAGATCCCCAGAATCACAGTCTTCCTGATTCACTTTCAAGTGTGTGCCGAGACTTTGCTTTAGCAGCCAGCCCATCTGCACAGTACAGCTAGTCCTCAACTTAGAACAGTTAATTTAGTGATAATTTGAAGTTGCAAGAGCATTGAAAAAAAGTGACACAATAATAAATGCAACTTTATTATTATTATTATTATTATTATTATTATTATTAAATGCAACTTTATTATTATTATTATTATTATTAATAATAATAATAATAATAATAATAATAATAATAATAATAATAATAATAATAATAATAATAATAATAATAATAATAATAATAATAATAATAATAATAATAATAATAATAATTTAATTTATAAACCGCTCTCTCTCCCCGAAGGGACTCGAGGCGGTGCATAGGGAATTTAAAAATACATATATAAAACCACAAACATAATACAATATTAAAATGAATTAAACTAAAAACCTGCGCTAAAATCCCATATTAAAACTAAAACTAAACCCCTAAAAACCCTAAAAACAGTTAAATTACCCCAGGCCGGCCAAGCAGAAGAAGTGTGTTTTTAGTTTTTGACGGAAGGAGCGGAGGTCCGTAGTTCTAATTTCGGGGGGGAAGGTCGTTCCAGAGGGTCGGGCCGTTTTTTCACACTTACGTTGCAGCATCCCCAGGGCCACACGTGGAAAACTGTCAAGTGATTTCATACTTATGGCAGTTGCAGCATCCTAGGGTCAGGTGTTCACCATTTGCAACCTTCTGACAAGCAAAGGCAATGGGGAAACCAGGTTCACTCAACAACCACATGACAAACTAGGGATTCAGCAAGAAAAGTCGTAAAATGGGGTAAAACTTAACAAATGTCTCACTTAGCAACAGAAAATCTTGGCTCAATTGTGGTTGTAAGTCGAGGACTACCTGTCCTGTATTTTAGGTCTGCTATGGCCCTTATCCTTTTCAAGATGGCGGCACGCTTAGGCGCAGCAGCTTTGAGCTCCTGGTGTCACAGTAGAGTTAGGCAAAAACTAGTCTATACCCGCAGGGAGTTATTAAGTTATTATTAAAGATTGGATCTTCTAGTCGACTCGATGTTACCAGCGACTTCCGGCAGTCTCATAATATACCGAGTGACATAGTAAGACTGCCAGGCTCTCCATGGATCGTTGTTTGGCCTAGGAGGCGGCGAAGAGAGCCGAAGCAGAAGCGGGGATGCAGAGCAGGTTTGCTAGTTCGATTACGGAAGCAGCCTCACAGACCAGCATTACCAAGCATTTCCTAACCAACTCTAGATCCTTTGTCCACAAAACCGATGAACTAGAGCGATGGATGGCAGCGAATAAGCTCATTCGTGACTGCTGTGTGATGGTCATCCCAGAGACCTGGCTTCATCCACTTGTACCGGATGCGTCTGTGGAGCTAACTAACCGCACCACACACTGCTTTGACAGAAACAACAACTCTGGTAAAAGCAAAGGTGGAGGACTGTGTATTTACACACATAATAACTGGTGTACTAACAGTAGAGTTGCTTACACACACTGTTCTGCAGACGTGGAATTCTCAACTGTCATTTGTCGGCCCTTTCATTTACCTATAGAGATTTCTGTTATAGTTATCACTGCTGTCTATATTCCACCTGATGCAAATGTTAGCACAACGCTCAAACCAATTTCATTGTAATTTTATTACAATGACAATAAAGATGATGATGGTTATTATTATCATTATCATTATCATTATCATTATCATTATTATTATTATTATCCTACCTTGGAAAGGCTCCAATGCTGTGAAAGATAGAAAGATAGACCTACGCACTATCTCGGACCTCCGCCTCTTCCGCCAACGTCTTAAGACATATCTATTCCAACAAGCCGGCCTGGCATAGCCCCCCGTTTCTGACTTTTTATATATATAAATTGTAATTTGCAGGGTTTTTATCACGGGTTTAATAATTTAATATGTTTTTAATGATGTATATTGTTGTTTTTTGTTATGGTTTTAATAATGCATGTGCGCCGCCCTGGGTCCTAACAAGGAGAAGGGCGGGGTATAAATCCGAAATAAATAAATAAATAAATAAAAGAAGGGGAAAGAAGGGAAGCAGCATGGTGGGTGAACTTAGCTATGTTATTTATTTATTAAATTTATATCCCGCCCTTCTCCAAAAGGACCCAGGGCGGCGATGTGTGATGAGGGCATCACAGGAGAACTGGAAGTACAGGGTATGGACAAGATGTGGGGGGCGGGGGAAACTATGCAGTTGCTAGGAGTTGATAACAACTTGATGGCACACAATTGATCCTGCTTCAGGTACAACTGCTGTAGCAAAGCTGCAGGCACCATGGAGTTGGTACATCCTCTGTCCAAGCAAAGCAGTGTGGGTTGCAGGCGGTACGCCCTAGTATGGGTGTACCAGAGCCTGCCCGGAGCATTGGGTACTGTTCTGGTACAGTGCTCCAGAGGGCCCACCCGCCCACCCAAGCTCCTTACTGGTGTTTTAAAGCTTTTGGCGCTTCCGCATATGCGCATGGCACATACAGCGCCTGCGCAATGCTCTGCCCGAGCAGCTGGAGCATCACAGAAGCTTGCAGAAGCATTGTTTGCAGCTACGATGCACACGCGTGTGGCAAGCATCCATGTGGGCGACGCTGGGCCGGTTCCAACCAGAACCCACCACTGATACTCTGGATCCAGCTGCAGCCCGTACTCTGCAGCCCCTCTGTGAAGAGAGCAGATGTCTTCCTGCCCTCTCCTTGGGTTATCCTGGTTGCTACCAATTAATTATTTTTAGCATCATCAACAACGGGCCAGGCTCTTGGCTGTGACCGTGCAATGCATGTGACAACAGGCGGAGCTTCTCTTGCAGCAGGGAGAGCCCCATCTCGGCTTTTTGGAACAAGCCCTTTGGAGATTCCTGAACCACGTTACAGTAGGAAGGCTGCCCTTCCAGCAATGAGGGAGGTGTGAGAATTATGCTGCCGGTCAACAATCTGTGGGAAAAATATTCCGTGTGGGGTTTGTTTTGCCACCACCATTAAATTTGACAGAAAGCTGATGTGGACTTCACTGATGTGGCCAACAGCCAGGATCTCTGAGTTGAGCCCTTGAAAAGCCCCTTCTGAGCTATAACTGTATGTAATGTCTTTTAGCTCTACCTCTCTGAGGTTAAGCTTGATTAGTTTCCATCCATTGCTCTAGTCCTGCCTTCAAGCCAAGAGAATTAACATATCGAGAAATGCCAAAATAAAGAGACCGCCGATGATAGAGGGACATCGTTGCCCATGGTTTCATTACTTAGTTATCAGAAAAAAAATTAGGCAAAACATTCATGGTATTCAGCAATGTAAGCATTTGAAATGGAATTGTCTACAAATCAGTGGTGGGTTTCTGCAGGCTCGCACCTACTCACGAGAGCCGGTTGGTGAAATTTAGAGAACCGGTGAGAGGGGGTTCCACCGGCCTACCTGGAAGTAAATCTGGCCCGCCACTGCCAGTGACCCAATGGGAAGGAAAGGAAAGGAAAGGAAGGAAGAAAGGGAAAGGAAAGGAAAGGAAAGAAAGAAAGAAAGAAAGAAAGAAAGAAAGAAAGAAAGAAAGAAAGAAAGAAAGAAAGAAAGAAAGAAAGAAAGAAAGAAAGAAAGAAAGAAAGAATTTATCATCACATTTGAGTCCAAAATTTTGGTTGCTAAGCAAGAGCGTTGTTAAATGAGTTTCACCACATTTTAAAAGGTGGCCACTCCCACCCTGTCACATGACTGCCAAGCCACGCCCACAAAATAGGCCACACCTACAGAGTAGGTTCTAAAAAATTTGAAACCCACCACTGCTACAAATGAGGTGTAATTGCTAAAATGTATAAGCTTTTATTGAAATTTTAAAAAGAAAAAAGGTCAAAGGATGTACAATTAAATTGGCTACAGTTCTGATTCTAATATACAAATAGAACAAGGAGAGAATTATGTGATTGAAAGCATGGAATTGATGTCATAGTTTGAAAGAGTTTTTTTTTAATTTAGTGTATGGCATACAATATCAGGGAAATCTACACATGTTGGACACACAATCGCCTCAATTGCTGGTTCATTCTATGCGCCCGTCCTTGGTGCATGGCGGGGGAGTGAACTAGCTTTACACCAGCTGACTACGATAGCGGTGCTCAGGTTGCTGGCTTTTCCTGACCCCTCCGACAGTCTCGCCTCGCTTCGCCTTGCATCACGATGCCTTTTGTCCGGCCAAGTCCAGCTTCCACTTTCCACACATACGAACGCAGCTAGGTTTCCCCCACCCAAGTGGTATCCATTCATCTACTCGCAGTGTTGCATGCTTTCGAACTGCTGGGTGGGCAGGAGGCAAATCGCTAAATTGACTTGATTGGAGAAAAAAATATATAATTGTATTTACTGTATAACTGCTGTGAAGAATATTGGGAGCGACTTTGTATCTTTTATTTGTTTTTCTTCTTCTTCTTTTTCTTTCCTTGCAGTTTGTTTTCCCTTTCCTTCCTTCCTTCCCTTTTCTCCTTCCTTCCTTTATATTCGTTTGTCGTAGTTTTACATTTTTAAAAAGTTTAAATAAAAACCATATTTTAAAACTTCCGCCCAATTTAAGCAGACTGAGGTGTGATATATGTGTATACAGCAGTGGTGGGTTCTGAATCCCCTTGCAACCGGTATGGTGCAACGGGCCCAGCGTCTCCCACATGCATGCAGCACATGCGCACATGTGCCCAGCCAGTGGTGTATTGTTGCGGTGAGTGTGCTGGTCTGCGGGGCCCCTGTACCAGGGTGCACTCAGCCAGAGGCCAAGCGGGCTCCAAGGAAGAAGGCAACGACACAGATTGGATTAAGCATGAGATCCAAGGCAGAGCAAGCTCTGTGGTCAGCGTGGAACCTTAGAAGCCTCGAGCACTGCCCTGCAACCTCTTTTATTAGGCTCATACAAAGGAGCAACTACGTGGACCAATTATATACATGGCTACATCCTAATACCTTATATGGTTACATCCTAATACCTTATATGGTTACATCCTAATACCTTATATGGTTACATCCTTTGGGTGAGTCACACATCTCTTTGGGTGTTAGCATTCGGAGAAATGGAGACTTATCTTATCTTTGTTCCGTAAACAAACTTAGCATCCGGAGAAGTGGAGACTTCTTATCCTTTGTTCCGTAAACAGGAACTTGTGAGTGCCATGTTGCAACATCTCCTCTGTTTTTGTTTTTTGGAACGCTCCTAAACCTTGTGGTTATTCAGAGCTGATAACTGAGGTCATGCTTCCATTGGATGTAGGGCCTCCCTTCGGATGCCCTCTATCCGCTGGGTACATACCTTCGTTATCCGAGGCCGAATTTATGTCTAAGTCCGAGAAGTGCATTAATGGCATTTTTTCACTAGGTCTGATATGTGAGTTTAATAGCATAACCTCGTTCTTTGTTTCCGTCAGTTCATTTCCCAAGGAGTTCAAGCGTGATTCCAAAAAGCACAACAATTTTGTTCCAACACATGGGCCAAGGGTACATAACAATAATATCATAATAATTGGTCCTAACATAGCAGATAATAATGTTGTAAGCCAAGGAGAAAAATTGAACATAGGGATGTCAGAAATTGTTGTAGGTGAGAAATAGAGCTCTCCTTCTGGGTTGGGTCATCTGACTCCACCTCATGGCACCTTTGGAGTAAAACCTTTGAAAATCATTATTAATAAAAGCAAGCATTGAATACAGCAACATAGCATAATAAGCATAGCAACAATACCAATTATTGTATTTACAAAGTTCTTTAACCATGTTATATTAGGGAGCCATGTGTATAATTGCGTCTTGTTAAATGCTGAATTTCTTTTATCTGCCATGTCTGAAGAAATGGTTGGTGTGTCCATCTTTGTTCGGGCTGGACCTGGTTAAGCACCGAACGATGGGATCGGGATCGGCAGCTGTTGGGAAAGATGTCCTTTTTCCCTCATGTCAAATGGTCAGGTGCTGGTGGATGTGCAGCCAAGTTTAGCAAAACCACCTCTTTTGCTTTGGTCACAAGGTGTTTTCCATCAAAGCTTTGGCAGGTGTACAGTCCGATGGTGGCTTCAGAGACTGTAAATGTCAATGTCATTGTGCAGGGGTGATGTGAGTATATCATGTAATGTCCTGTGTGTGGGCTGACATGTTTACCTCTGTGTAGAAAGGCAAAAGGACAATAAATTTGTTCCGGATCCTTGCATCTGATGACAGCTATGGCTCCTTTCTGGAGAGACTGGAACAAGGGTCTGGATTCAAGGAGTTGATGCGAGGGTTGGAGCAGGAACAGGAGCAGGAACAGCTTGGGATGGTTTCAGGTGATAGGGACGCACATGACGACCAGGAACCCAGACAGTGGTGTTGTCTGCAAATATGGCGACGTAACCACTTTCTCACGTGATGAACTCTGCTGGTCCTCGCCAGGTCAGGTCAGGTAGGCGCCGGTAATAGACAAGCGGTTGTTGATGTTCAGCAGAGGGGGAAGAAGAAAAGTAACAACAAGCTGCGGACGTGGGGGGTTTCCGGTGAGGTTAGAAAGTTTAAGACATAAAGACAAAAGTTTAATGTGTTTTGCACCGCTGGGAGGCTGGGGGGTCCTTTTCCCCTGGTATCTGAATATCTGATTATTCCCCAATTTTGACAAAAGGCCGAAATGCTAGTCGAGCCCGTTGTCCGTTTTTAATCATTTGGGCATCCCAACGAAGCAAAAGAGCGAATACAATGATTGAGGACATGCTTTATAGTCTCACCCCTTTGAGGGGTGGCGATGATGAACCCAGAGTAGGTATCAAAGGATACATGAATGTACTTCCATGGGGAAAAGGAAGCATATTGGGTAACATCCATTTGCCAAATTTGATTACATTCTGTTCCTCTGGGATTGACTCTCATGGGAATAGAATGCGTTTGTTTGCTACAAGCAGGACAAGACCCTTTGGATACAAAGGAATGGAGAAAAAACAATCTTTTATATCATGTCATATTTTTGAGAAATCAATTGATTCACCTTTTAGCGAAAACCCTTTGGTTGTAAAAATCCACCGTAGGGTGTGAGGTGAATAGGCTTCTGGGAGCAAAATCATAATGGCAAGCAGTTCCCCCTTTGTTTTGTATGAGCGGAGAATTAAGTAAAGCCAATACTCCTCTAGAAGTAAAATTTAAATGTGGAAAAATTATGACAGGCAAAGCAAAAAATAACAGTACAAAATTCAAAAAAACTTGGAATCAACACTCAAAAATTCAAAAAACAATTTAGATGGAAGGAAATTTTCCAAAGGCAGATGTCAGAAACAAACAAATCTGACATCAAAAAACGAAATGTGGGAAAAACCAGCTTCATTGTTGTGGAAGCTAGGTAACTCATTAAGTATGTGAGAAAATTTTAAAATGCAGGCAAAATAGCAGAAAATCATTCCTGCATATGGATAAAAATAAAACTCAAAAAATGTTCAAAAGAAAATCCAAGATTGTTGGCAAAACTGAAAAATTAGTATTATACAGTTCCTTAAAATGGTTATACTAATTGAATTTCATGAAGGAAGAGTGAAAAGTGAAATGTAAAATGTGATTATTTGTAGATAAATGTGGGTGTGTTGTGAAACTCACTTAAAAATCCCTTTCTTTCTGCTTCTTAAAAATCCCTTTCTTTCTGCTTTCTGCTTCTATCTCTTATTCTCTTTCCCTCTCTTTCTCTCTGTCTAACTTTCTCTTTACTTTTTCTCTTACTTTCTTTGTCTTTCTGTTTCTCTCTCTTTCCTCTCTCTCTTTCACTCTGTCTTTCTCTGTACTCACTTTCTTTTACGTTCTCTCTTTTCTACTTCCTCTCTCCCTCTTTCACGTACTATTTTCTTTCTTGCAGTCCCCTTTAAGATGTGAGTGTGTGTGTGTGTGTGTGTGTTTGTGTGTTTGTGTGTTTTCCTGTGTGATTTCACCCCCCTCCCTCTTTCCCCCTGCCTCCCTCCGCACTCAGAGAGAGGCAGGCAAGAGGGGGGGGAGTGGGCAAAAGAATTCGTGGGCAAAAAAATGCTGCTGGCAAAAAATTCTGCTTGTTTTAGCAGTGTGTGTGTCATTAAGGGGGGCAGCAGTTCTGACCACACCCTTACAATCAAAAGTTTCACATTCATTCCAACAGACACAATGCAATTCTTTCTAACTAATCTCAGTCAAAACACAATTTAAAACATTCATACAAGGCCATAAAAAGCCTTTATTCTTTGCATACTAATTACTCAAACTAGTCTAAATTATTCTAAACTTCAAGTTAAACCTTAAATCATATAACCTAACATATGGTAAATCTTAAATCATATATCCTAACTCAATCTGCATCCTTCCTAACTCAAAAAGTCTGTTAGCTTTTCCCTTCTTTGTTAGCTTAATTGCCCACTTAGTAATATAAAGGAGTGTGAAGAGTTTAAGATTGCTCTGGTGTTAAAGTAGCAGAGAGTCACGTTCTTTTTTCCTTAAAGAAAAGGTGGTGGGGAAGATCTTATTACAAGAGGGACACAATAAATTGCTGGCATATATTAAAACAATCTTACAGTACAGTTTTCCTAAACAATAGATCTTGTTAGGTTTTGTCTTTTAAAGTCCCAATTAAAACATAGTCCATGAGAGCGTGTTGAAAGGAATTGAGAAGAGGAGGCGGATTATCTAAAGGTTCAGGAGGTAAGGGAGGAGAAACGGAAGGCGTAGAAGGTGGAGGGGCATAAGGTGGAGGATTAGGTTTAAGAGGGGGTTCAGAAGTAATAGGGGAAAGAGATTTATCATCAGAGGTGTCAGATGGTGAAGGTGTTGAAGGAGAAAGGATAGTAAGGCAAAGAGAACCTTCTAAAGGATAGGCAGGACAGTGTGAGGAAACATATTGAAAAAAAGTAGAAAGTTCCTTTCTAGAAAGGGGGTAAGTGCCGTTAACTTTTTGCAGACAATTAGCCTTCTTGACTAGAAAGTGGAGTTCGTCCCTGTGGACTGACGAAACTCGAGAAAGTGGGGAGCCCATACTCACAAAAAGCCTTCGCCGAGGTGTATGAGTTGGGAGTCAAGGCAACGTAATCCTAGACAAGATCCACGTCGTGGTCACCAGATCTTATTGTGGTGAGTGTGCAGGTCTGCGGGGCCCCTGGACCGGGGTGCACTCAGCCATGGGCTAAGCGGGCTCCAAGGAAGAAGGCAACGACACAGATTGGATTAAGCATGAGATCCAAGGCAGAGCAAGCTCTGTGGTCAGCGTGGAACCTTAGAAGCCTCGAGCATTGCCCTGCAACCTCTTTTATTAGGCTCATACAAAGGAGCAACTACGTGGACCAATTATATACATGGCTACATCCTAATACCTTATATGGTTACATCCTAATACCTTATATGGTTACATCCTAATACCTTATATGGTTACATCCTTTGGGTGAGTCACACATCTCTTTGGGTGTTAGCATTCGGAGAAATGGAGACTTATCTTATCTTTGTTCCGTAAACAAACTCAGCATCCGGAGAAGTGGAGACTTCTTATCCTTTGTTCCGTAAACAGGAACTTGTGAGTGCCATGTTGCAACAGTGGTGGGTTTCTGCAGGCTCACACCTACTCGCGAGAGGCAGTTGGTGAAATTTAGAGAACCTGTGAGAGGGGGTTCCACCGGCGTACCTGGAAGTAAATCTGGCCTGCCGCTGCCAGCGACCCAACGGAAAGGAAAGGAAGAAAGAAAGAAAGAAAGAAAGAAAGAAAGAAAGAAAGAAAGAAAGAAAGAATTTATCATCACAATTGAGCCCAAAATTTTGGTTGCTAAGCAAGAGCATTAAATGAGTTTCACCACATTTTAAAAGGTGGCCACTCCCACCCTGTCACATGACTGCCAAGCCACGCCCACAAAATAGGCCACACCTACAGAGTAGGTTCTAAAAAATTTGAAACCCACCACTGTGCCCAGCGCACGCATGCATCCTTACCTCCGTGACGCCTGCGTGATGCCACCTGTGCGACACCTCCATGATGCCTCTGCGACGCTCCAGCTGCTCAGTGGAGTGTCACACAGGCGCCATACACTCCATGCGCGTGAGCGCCAAAGAGCTCAAATACAGGTGAAGAGCTTGGGTGGGTGGGCCCTCCGGAGCACCGTACTGGAGCGGTATCCGCTGCTCCCAGCAGGCACCGGTGCGCCCATACCGCGGCGTACCGCCTGCAACCCACCAGTGGTATACAGCATTATTAAACGACTCTTAATAGCAGATTAACAACACATTGTTCTAACAAACTGCATTCAACTTGAAACTAAAAGGGTAACCAGCTTGTCTTAACTGCAAAATAACCTGTGCCGCTTGTTATGTTGAACCCCCCAAAGGGCTAAATGTTGTGCAGGACATGGAATTAAACCTTTTGTCAGTTTTATTTTTATTGCCCATAAACCTTTTTAGGCAGACCAGCCAGAGGTGAAGGCAGAGAAAAAGCCACAAACCCCTGAGTGAGAGAGCCTGTGTGCTGCTCTGCACTGCCATCTGCTGTAGATGTCAAGTACAGCATTACAAACCCATCCAATTCTCGGACTGCTTCACACACACAATCCCAAATTAGGAGCCCGCCCCTGGCATCTAACAAATTGTACTAAAAGACATAACTTTTTGTGAACTGCAACTCAGTTCTTCAAGAGACAGCTTGGTTTAGTGCAGGGGCCTGCAAAGTTAGCCCTTTTAAGACTGGAGGACTTCAACTCCCAGAATTCCCCAGGGGGCTGGCTGGGGAATTCTGGGAGTTGAGGTCCACCAGTCTTAAAAGGGCCAACTTTGCAGACCCCCTGGCTGGCTGGGGAATTCTGGGAATTGAAGTCCACCAGTCTTAAAAGGGCCAACTTTGCAGATCCCCTGGCTGGCTGGGGAATTCTGGGAGTTGAGGTCCACCAGTCTTAAAAGGGCCAACTTTGCAGACCCCCTGGCTGGCTGGGGAATTCTGGGAGTTGAAGTCCACCAGTCTTAAAAGGGCTAACTTTGCAGACCCCCCTGGTTTAGTGGTTAAGGTTTTAGGCTAGAAACGGGGAGACCTTGGGCACAAAGGCAGTCGGATGACTCTGAGCCAGTCCCTCTCAGGCCCAGGAGGCGGCAATGCAAAACCCTTCCAAAAAAAGCCACGCCAAGAAAACGGCAGGGACCTATCCAATGAAAACCAGGAATTAACACTTTGAAGGCATCCCCACCCCCACCCCAGAAAAGCTCTCCTGATGTAAACTGAGGAGAAATGTTTTCACAGGACAATCAATGGAAAGGCTGGTCTGAAGACGTTGTGGGTGCTCCATCACTTGAGGCTTTCAGGAATAGATTGGAAAGCCTCTAGAGCAGGGATCTCCAACCTTTGCAACTTTAAGTCTGAAGGACTTCAGCTCCCAGGCTTCTCCAGCCAGCAAAGCTGAAGGACTGAAGCAAAGCTGGCTGGAGAATTCTGGGAGCTGAAGTCCTTCAGACTTAAAGTTGCAAAGGTTGGAGATCCCTGCTCTAGAGCAGGGGTTCTCAAACTTGGCAACTTGAAGACTTGTGGACTTCAGAGTTGGCTGGAGAATTCTGGGAATTGAAGTCCACAAGTCTTCAAGTTGCCAAGTTTGGGAACCCCTGCTCTAGAATTTCGGTTGTACGTTTTTGCCGTGCATTATGGCACCACATAACCTGACTCAGAATTGCGATCTGTTTTTATAACAGTTAAGCAAGCCTGGCAATCATTAAGCAAACCCATTTTCCCCAGTGAGTGTTTCTTGCAGGAAACCGTAAGTAAGCAAGAGAAACATCATACATTGTGCTCCTGTGACACTACAAATGGCTGAAATGGTATAAGGTTCCTGCCCACGCAGGGGGTTGGACTAGAAGACCTACCAGGTCCCTTCCAACTCTGCTATTGTATTATTGTAAATGGCTGACAATGTGAGCCAGTTGCCAAGCACCCGAAATGTGAGTTTCAGTTCAGCCATCCACTCCGTTTCTTCCCAGCCAGAGCGAGCCAGGGGAGGAGAAGATCCAGCAGCGCCCAGGTCCTCCTGGACGCTGCCTCGGTTAGACGTTCTTTGCTCAGCCCCCTCGGAGGTATTAACTCCGGGATGGCTGATAAAGCAGACCCTGCTTAAGGTCAGACGTGCCTCCTTCAAAATCCAAGAAAAGGAAACCCCCAACTCCCTGGTTTTAGAGAAAAGGTACTTTTACTGGATAGGAACTGATAGCAAAGAAAGTAAAGCAAGGTCTGAGGCTAAAGGCGCGAAATTTTACATATGAAAAGTTTACCCAACTCCCTCCCCCCCCCCAAGCTAAATGTCCAATCTCTAGCTCCCAAGGGTGAGGTGCATCTTCAGGTGGCTTCATCCATCTGGTATGCAGATGGTTGACCTTGACCAGGCCTAAACAAGTCCATTCAGCATGCACAGAAGAGGATGAAAGCAAAACTCCCTCTTCGTTTCCCTTCCCAAATACCCCCCAACTATGGCAGCCGATAGCAAGCAAGCGATATAGAGGCTGACACCTTCCTGGGTATCCCTGATCAAGAGGCAACGATGGCAAACTAGAAACAGAAGACAGAGTAGCAGAAACCATCCACATCAATTAAGTGCTCCCTGGCCAAAGCAATAACCCAGGGATGTCCAAACTTGGGAACTTTAAGACTTGTGGACTTCAACTCCCAGAATTCTCCAGCCAGCAGAGCTGGCTGGAGAATTCTGGGAGTTGAAGTCCACAAGTCTTAAAGTTCCCAAGTTTGGACATCCCTGCAATAACCTAACCTCCCACAAGAGAAGCTGCATAAAAACTAACAGTAACACACTGCAGCAACCCTGAACAACAGAAAAAAGGAAAGGGTGTGCATCTATACAATGTCTTCCAACAAAATGAATATCTGCGCAATTTCATCAAAAAGTGCTTGGCCGTTCCAACCAGGGTGGATTTGATTTAAATCAAGTTGATTTAAATCACGATTTAAATCACTAGTAAAAAAGCTTGATTTAAATCATAGTTTTCTACATAAAGACTAATTCTTGTTGGCATAACTTATAATAGGCAAGTAGATGAAGATTTTTAGAATAACAACTTTTCATATTAGTTTTTTTATCCCCAGTTTAATAGGTTAATCATTCATATTTGGACAACTTTTCTGTTGTACTTAGGAAGGAGAAAAATAATCATTACCTTAATAATAACAATTTAAATAGATTTATTCAACTGAAACAATAACATTACAGCATATGTTATTTGCTTACTCATGTTATTCATGTTTGTTAACTAATTTGGCTAAACAAAATATATATATTTTAAGAAACTTAGACTTTCATTTTGTAGTACTGCTTGTCTGCTTGCCCCTTCCTCCTCACACTTAGTTTCAATTTCTTCTTGTGCAGATCTATTCCACTCCAAACAATCAGAAAAATATTGTTTCTATTCTATTCACTGAACTTCTTGAAACTTAGCACTGAAGGGGTTGATTCTGTATTCATAGGTTTGTAGAAGTTAGGATTAAGGTCTTTTTTTCAACTCTGTTCATGTTATAACATTTTTGCTGTGAAGAAGAGGCACGTGATCTCTGCTGAGTCAAATTCAGTTTTGAGAACTGCAAAAGTAAACCAAGCATCTTTGATAATATCTTGTAGGCAGAGAAACTGCCCAATAATCTTACAAAAACCTCTGGAAGAGCATGACATTGTGAATAAATTAATGGAATTTATTTACCCCCCCCCAAAAATAAACATATACAGCCTTATTATACATAATTAAAAAACTAATCTTTATTTCATGATGGAATAACCTTTGGATGGTAATATATTTTCCTCAAAAAGCATTTTATATTAAAAAAAATCCAATTTAAATCAAAAAAATCCGATTTAAATAAAAAAAATCCGATTTTTTTTATTTAAAAAAAATCATTGATTTTTATCCACTCTGGTTCCAATCCAGTATAGTACCACCAAACACAAGCTGTAATAAGAATAACACTGCCACACATCAAAAATATCTCAGAAACTATCAACAGTCTATTACAGGGACGGCGAACCTTTTTTGCCTCGGGTGCACGCACTTGGGTGCCCACCCCCATAATTTAATCCCCCCCATGCCGTGCCCCCTGTGCATGCGTGCGTGACACCCCACCCTGCTGCCCTGCGCATACACGCACAACTTTCTTGGAGCCTAGGAAAATGCCCCCCTCCCAGAGGCCCTCCGGAGGCCGGAAACAGCCCATTTTCCAACTTCTGCTGAGCCTGGTAAATCCATTTTTCGCTCTCTGGAGGCTTTCCTGAAGCAGGGGTCTCCAACCTTTGCAACTTTAAGTCTGAAGGACTTCAGCTCCCAGACTTCTCCAGCCAGCAAAGCTGAAGGACTGAAGCAAAGCTGGCTGGAGAAGTCTGGGAGCTGAAGTCCTTCAGACTTAAAGTTGCAAAGGTTGGAGAGCCCTGCTCCGGAGGACAAAAAAACTGCTGAAAATCAAAGCCGAAAATCAGCTGGCCAGCGTGTGCATGCATGCTGGAGCTGACAGAGCAACATCTCATGTGCCCTCAGAAATGGCTCCGCGTGTCACCTGTGGCACCCGTGCCATAGGTTCGCCATCCCGGATCTATTACAACCACATGGAATCAGAGTACAACGGAAGCTCTCCAAAACACCCTAAGTAAACCGAAAGACCCAGCAGCCCCCAAAGAAAAAGCAGGAGTCACCCAAAACAAAACAGAGACAGCCACTACATAGGACGGACAGGCGGAATAGCGGAACGCATCCATGAAAACAATTAGCCTTTAGAAGACATGATGAAAACTCTTTCATTTCACAATCTATGGACAGACATAGCCACAAACTTTGCTGCAAGGGGTTTCAAAATATCCAGACTTGAACGGACTTCTGCTGGCAGTGTTTGCTTTGCTTATGAATGGAGCCATCTAGACAGTTGGCATCCTCTTTCAATAAGCTTGTTTGGCATCTGCAGTTAGCGTCTTCTTACAATGTTTCCTTTAGGTGTCTGGTGGATTGTGGAATGGGCTTCAGGCATAGCTGGCTGGGGAATTCTGGGAGTTGAAGTCCACCCGCTTGCAGACCCCTGCGTGACTAGCCAGCTCTTCTTCCCATGAAGCCACTGCTGCCCAAACTTGGGAACTTGAAGACGGGTGGACTTCAATTCCCAGAATTCCTCCGTCCTCCTCCTTCCTCCTCTTCGTGAATTAGCAGCAAGGGCAGCCCCCGCTTCCGGAGAGGCGTGGCGAGGGGGCGTGGCGAGTCGGGGGCGGAGCCTCGGCCCAAAGCGCCCGCGTTCCCCTTCCTCCTGTTCGTGAATTAGCAACAAGGGCAGCCCCCGGCTCAGGAGAGGCGTGGCGAGGGGCGTGGCGAGTCTGGGGCGGAGCCTCGGCCCAAAGCGCCCGCGTTCCGCTTCCTCCTGTTGGTGAATTAGCAACAAGGGCAGCCCCCGCCTCCGGAGAGGCGTGGCGAGGGGCGTGGCGAGTCGGGGGCGGGGCTTAGGCTCCGGTTAAAAGCGCCCGCGCAGCCCTCTTCCCCCTCCTCCTCCTCCTCCTCCTCTGTTCCTGCACGTAGCATGGCGCTCTCCGCCGATCCCTGCTTCCAGCGGCTGGCCGAATGGCAGCGGGCCCACGCCGGGCAGCTGGTGCTGCGGAAGCTCTTCGAGGCCGACCCGGAGCGCTTCCACAAGTTCAGGTAGGCGCCCGCTCCGGCCTTCCCTTCCCCGGGCTGACCCAGGCGCGGTGGCGGCTGCAAAGCGGGGCAGCTTTGGGGAAAGGTCCCCCCAGGGTCGGAGGTCTGGCCGGCGGCCTGGAGGCCCGTGGCGCCGCAGAAGGCTTCGGAAGGGCGGCGGGGGGCTTTGCACGGAGAGGGGCCGCGGGGGATTCGGCGGCGAAGGGTCGGCTCTGCTCCGCTGCGGGGGGCTCTGCAGAAGGAAGGCCGGGAAGGGCGCTCTGGGTGGCCGCCGCTTCTGCGTGGCTGGGGCTGGCAAGCTGGCAGGCGGGGGTCCCCTGCACCCATCCAGGCCCAGGGAGCGATGGTGGAAGCCCGCTGGAAGGTGCGCGTCCCCCAGGAGACCCCACCCGCGGCTGCCTTGGCTTCCCCCGTCCCACTCGGTTAGTGTCAGCCCCGGTTGTCTGACCCAGCCCAGAGGGTTGTGCCAAGGGAGAGGAGACTCGGGGGCTGGTGTTTTTTTTTCTTTCTTCCGCCGATGGGGGGGAAGCTGCTTCCTCCGTTGCTCTGTCGAAGGAGCCTGGTGGGTTATTCTCTTCCTTGGCCTCCCGGCAGCTTTGATGAGAAAGAGAATCTGGGATGGGCAAATCAACGCCCCCCAAAAAACGAGGCTTTTGCTTGAACAGAGTTGGAAAGGGACCTTGCAAGGTCATCTAGCCCAACCCCCTGCCCAAGCAGGAGACCCCACCTCTCCTCTACCTAGGATCGAACTGACAACCTTGAACAGATGAACAGAGTTGGAAAGGGACCTTGCGGGTCATCTAGTCCAACCCCCACTGCCCAAGCAGGAGACCCTCCATCTGCCTCTACCTAGGATCGAACTCACCACCTTGAACAGATGAACAGAGTTGGAAAGGAACCTTGCAGGTCATCTAGCCCAACCCCCTCTGCCCAAGCAGGAGACCTTATATCAGCCTCTACCTAGGATCGAACTCACCACCTTCCTGCTTGGGAGACGAAAAGTCCACGTTTTCGCGTGGTCAGTTTGCAGTCAAGGGCTCGCTGCTTCTTGATCTTGCCTTCCTCTTTGCTGAGCTAGCTTTGGTGGTTTGGGGTAGAGTTTCCGCTACCTGAGTTGCAAAATGGCTTTCAAAATTTCAAAGAGAATCAGGAAGTTGCTCTTCTCTGGCTTTCTGCCTGCGGGAGAGCTTTCTTCTGCCTTACCTACCCAGAGGGCCAGTGGGGTGGGGTGTTCAGCCACCAGGCTACCAACCTAGGATCCTGGTTCTTTGGGTTGGCCCAAAGCCACCTGGGCGACCTTGGAAACTGCCAGAAGAAGCTGGCAAGGACAAAGCAGGCTTGGTCCAGAAACGTGACCTGAAGGGACACCAAAAATATCCACCCATCCAGAAAGTCTGGATTCTCAGGTTCTCATTGCCTGGTTTGAAATACATTTTTTATGGTTGCACTGAACATTTTTGTGGCCTCCTTGGCCTCCTTGAGTAAGAGGTGCAGCCTCGTCTTGGTGAGGTATAAAGAAGGCATTTTCTAAAATGCCCCTTCTTTGGTCCAGTCATCAGAGTTCTGTCTTGACTGATCTATTTATGGAAATAGCCACAAAATAAAATTAGGAGGAAATGAGTGTCCACTTTTTACAAGCTCTCCAGTTCATTTGATGTCCGAATCAAAGGTGGCTCCTTGGAAGTACGTTAGAACTTTTGATACAATCTTTTTCTCACTATTTTTTAATATCTATTGCAAAGACAAGTAACTTTTCAACATAATAAGCTACATTTTCTTGTCAATTTTTATTACATTTTTACAAAATATAGATATAAAAAAACAATTAACTAACAATAGAAATTACTATTTCCCTTTCTCTTTGGGGGGAAATGGAAATTTAATTATAGTTTATATTATATAATTAAATTCTATAATTATAATCTAATTTTATTATAATCTTAAAAATTGACAAATGTAAGCATCTTTTCTATCCCTGGAGGAAGTCAGAAGTCACTCTTTGTATATTAGTTTTTTCTTTTCTTTTTAAATACCCTTTTCACATTTCTGTCCCTATTCTCTCTTTACTCTTATAGTTCTTTCCCCCTTTTTAAAATTTTAACAATCAACAAGATCTGTATGTCAAAGTTTGATTTATCTCCTACAAAAAGAGCTTCCAATTATACATTTCTTCAGTGATTATTTTTCTACCATGGGAGCCATTGTCAGTTCTGTTTTTATTAACCATTTGTGGATGTCATAGGGCAGTGATGGCTAACCTTTTTTGGCTCGCGTGCCAAAAGTGGGGGGAGCACAGGGGGGTCGTGCGTGGGTGTGCCACACCCATAATGCTATGTGTGCGACCCCCTGCTTTTGACATGCTTTTTTCGCCCTCCCCAAGCTCCAGAGGCTTTCTAGGAGCCTGAGAAGGGTGAAAACGGCCTCCCCTCCCCACCTCCAGAGGCTCCAGGAGCTTCCCTGAAGCCTCCAGAGGGCGAGAAACGGCCTCAAAAGAAGGCCTGAATCAGCTGGCCAGTGCACACATGCACGCTGGAGCTGACAGGGCAACGCCTCGCGTGCCCTAAGAAATGGTTCCGCGTGCCACCTGTGGCCCCCGTGCCATCGGTTCGCCATCGCTGTCATAGGGTCTTTCCAAAGCTGAGCAAATAAAAGTTGCGTTTCTATTATCTTGCAGAACCACAAAACACCATGAGATTTTCCTACCATTTTATCCATAAACCCTAACAAAAAAGTTTCCGGTCTACACTGTACACTAATTTTCAAAATTTTTGAACTGCATAGGAGGAGGGAGCAGCTTGAAGTCCAGCTAGACCTTGGAAGGAGAATGACCAGGAGCTGTGCAGGGAGAGCATCTTTGGGGGGCTCGCCTTGGTACCAAAGGCCCCGGATTCCCAGTGAATTCCGTTCCTCTTTGATGCTCTATGGCCGCATTTTCTTATCTTTCCTCAAGTGAAGACAAACATTCCTCAGTAGCAGAAGAATTCTTGAGCTTGGAGAAAGACAAGTTGGCCCTGATTTTTCAGTGTTCCTGTGGCATACATGACATGCTTATTTTTCTCTGAGCGCTCGCTTTCTTGGAGGATACATGGGAAAATGAGCATGAGAAGAAAGCATGCGGGATGGGTGGCTGTTAAACCTTTAGAGCCTGAGAGGCATAACCTCTGGGACTCCTTTGTATTCCTCACCATTTCTCTGATTTCAGGTCCCACTCGGTTTTGCCTGCAATAGAAAACCATACCTGTCCTATCATGGAGAATATGCGCAGCTCAGGGTTGAAACGAGGGGCCCTTGGTGCTCTCTGAGGTTGTTCTCTTGCAGGCATTTCATTACCTGAACCAGGTAACATTGTTGGTAGCCAGGAGTGCTGTTGGCACTGATGATGTTACCTACTTTGGGGTAATGTCTGCACCAAGGACCCCCACATCCCTCCTTCCAAGGCAATGGGTGCATGAAAGCCTAAGCAAGTAGCCTCCATTGGTGGTAGTGTCCTGAGCTGGCCTGAAAGCCAGCTGTTTGCTCTAATGAATGTCTTGACCCAGTGTCAGGTCTGCCTCTAACGATAACCAAGAGAGAATCCACTCAACTCCATTTGAAAGAATTAAGAGGACTTTTACTGGTTATGAAAAGATGGCAGCGAGGTAAAGCAAGGTCTGAGACCCGAGCGCGCAAAACCACACATATCAATATGTGTCCAGCTCTCCCCCCCCAATAGCCCCCACCCCATTGTCCAATGCACGATCCCCTTAGGTGTCATCTCCAGGAGCATCACCAGGATGGCAGGCAAGACCGTTGGCCTTGTCCAACGCACGGCCCCAGCCAGTGGTATGCGAAGGAGATGGTGAGAACATACTCCCTTCTCCAACCGTCCTCCTGCTCTATACAGTCCCATTCCCAATTACCAGGGCCCCTCCCTCCCTCCCCATTTCAATGGCGAAGGAAGCAGCAAAGCAGAGGCTGACACCCAGTTTCACTTGGAAATTTGGAATGACAACTCGACCCATGTTTCCCTTCAGGGATATTGTAGAGGTAGCTCAGCTGCTGGCTGCCTTTATGTCTTGATTTGGGAAGAGGAACTTTTGAGGAGTGAGCTGTTCATTCCTAACGTTGGTTCTTCTTTCCCTACGGACTGACACGTGTGGATATTCCCTGAAAAACTGGCTTGCTTGAAAACAATCACTACAACAGCCTTACGTTTACTACCATTTGTCTGCTGCCTCTTCTTAGGCTCCTCTTTGGATTAGAGGATTATGAGGATTTTCCTTCGTTAGGTACCTTCCTTTCTCAGATAAGGCCAGCGGTAGGGTGTTCGTTTACGCAATGAAGTTGCTTGCTCTCTTGGCAGCGTGACCCTGAAGACGGAGCACGGGGACATCCTGCTGGACTACTCGAAGAACCTGGTGACAGAAGAAGTTATGAAGATGCTGATGGAACTGGTAATTTAATCCGTGACTTCTGCAATAATGTTGTATAAAGTTTGGTCACGTTTATGTATGACCTGCGTTGCATGTGCTTTTTACAATCAGCCACAAGCAAACAAAAATCCCCCAGCTCATCTTATAAATAATCTAAAACGCAACTCCTCCAGATACAAACATTGATGAATTGGTAAGAGAGCGATGTTTACATATTTCTAGGCTCTGGCATGTTGGGCTTTAAGGTCAGGGGTCTCCAACCTTTGCAACTTTAAGTCTGAAGGACTTCAGCTCCCAGAATTCTCCAGCCAGCAAAGCTCCAAAGGTTGGAGACCCCTGCTTTAGGTGATCCACTTTATAAATCCTTCGATCTACCACTTGCCTCCACTAACTTTGAACACGGGAGGTATTTGGGGGGGGGGGGGTTGGGGGAGGTTGACCTGATTTTCCTAAGAGATATTTTACTTCCTCCTTTCCTAGACATGGACCACAAGGCGTGGCTCTCTTGTCAGGGAAGTTGGATTTCTGCCATGAGCAAGTGGTGAATTCAGTGCCCTCTTTTCGACTAGGAGTCTGTGATCGGCTCAGTTCTAATTGAAATAAAACGAAGAAGCAGAAAAGAACTCTGCCATTAATGCACCAGCCTCCCTGGGGACCATCAATTGGGATGGGTTGGACCTGCACCTGGCATTCCCAGGTTCCAGCCCACATTCCACTGTGGGAAACGCATGGGCTGACTCTGGGCCAGTTTTTCTGGAAGGGATCTTGATATGGGAGTCAATGAGAAAGAGAATAGCGACATAGGGCTCCCTTGAGCTGCCGGACAAAAGGCCAGCTCAGCTACCTGGAGATAGTTGGCTATGTATTGTAAGGTTTGAAAATACATTGAGACCCATAGAAAACGTTCAAGTCACAATGAGCCAAAGAAGAGACTTAAACGGAGTCTTCAATAACAGAGAAAATAGACTTTATTCCTTGATCAAAGTTAAAGTTCTGGGTGAGAATCTCCATGCAACATGTGCAAGGGACATGGTAGGAAAGTTCTACCCAACTCAAGGGTGCAGTGTCCTTTCTTATACCCGAAAATATTTTTGATCTTCAAAAAGATATTTGTTCTTCATATTCCAATTACTCTCTAGCCATATATCTAGCACCATTGTAAACTTCCAAGTCATATATTCCAACTTCAGATATACATCCTTCCTGGCAAATGTCTTTTGTTATCTTTTCCCTTCTCTGTTTGCTTAATTGCCCATTTAGCAGCACAAAAGGTGTGAAAATTTCTCTGGTATTTGAGGAGAGCATAGTTCTCTTTTCCTGAAGGAAGCAGAGGTGGCATAGGAAGATTTCAGATCTTATCCCAGGATTTGACGGTTTGCCAGATATCTTACAGACCCCAATAACAGGGCCCCAGGAAATCAGCCCCAGGGCACAAAGGAATCCACAGCATGCAAGCATATACATTACAAATACAAGGCATAATATATGTGTGTCACAGAAAGCAAATGTTTCTATTAATCAACAAGTTTAAGGTCAGGGGTCTCTAACCTTTGCAACTTTAAGTCTGAAGGACTTCAGCTCCCAGCTATTTATTTGGTTTGTGCTGGAGGATTTTTGGAAAACCTGTTATTTCCTCGCATTAAACATCTCCTTTGACTTTCAGGCCAAATCGAGAGGCGTTGAAAAAGCTAGAGAGCAAATGTTCACTGGAGAAAAAATCAACTTCACTGAGGTAGGAACTGTTCTTCTCCATGATCGGAAGGTTCTTCATGCATGCGAAATAGTCACCTTTAGGCTTCGGGCTAGAAGGGTGTGGCATCGCTGGGTTGGTTTTATCAGCCCATCCGATCAGGGGATTTCAACTCTTTTTAAGGATTAATAGCTGTAAGCAACAGAATTAAAACAATTTTGGGTTCTTAAGTACTCCAGAAAAATAATTGGAGAGGCCAGCCTGGCCCAGGGCAGGACGCTTATCTATGAAACGTGATCTCCTTGGGGGGAGGAAACTCTGGTGTCTATCATCACCGGGTATTTTTATCCCAAGGCCCAAGATATAAATACAAATGTGTGAAAAAAGTGGAAGATAACTCTCTTCAAACTGAAGCTCATAGGCCAAATTTGTGGAAGAGGGAGAGCTGGCAAAAGTAAGGAGGTGCTTCGAAATGGGCCAGATGCATCCAGCAGCCCTACAGAGGAAATGCCCTGCCCTGGCTGCTGGCAACTGCTCTGTGCCAGGCCCCTTTCCTTCTGATCCAGAGAAGTAGCGCATGCGTACAGCAGGCCCAGGGACAATGTGGCCCTTGGCTACCCAAGGGAAATGGTTTGTGCCTACTGGAGGTAGAGTAGCCGGAAAGAACGCAGAAGCCACCTGCCTCCTCTGCCTTGTTTTGCACATCCCGTAAGCCTCTAAAACAGGGATGTCCAAACTTGGGAACTTTAAGACTTGTGGACTTCAACTCCCAGAATTCCCCAGCCAGCATAGCTGGCTGGGGAATTCTGGGAGTTGAAGTCCACAAGTCTTAAAGTTCCCAAGTTTGGACATCCCTGCTCTAAAATCTGGGTGTGGAGACATGCCTCCCCATGACATTCAGGTGGTACAATACCATATTTTTTGGAGTACAAGACGCACCTTTCCCCCCTAAAAGAGCATGGAAATATTGGTGCGTCTTATACACCGAATACAGTTATTTATGGCCTCCCTATTCATGCCCCCGTGTCACATTTTTGTGAAAAACGGGGGCGTTTTTGCTTTCCCCCACCTTTTTTTTTTCTTACTTACCTCTTTGAAATCTTGGTGCATCTTATACACCGGTGCATCTTAAAGTCTGAAAAATACGCTATTTCCTCCTTTTTCTCCCGCTCCAGTTTGGAAGGAGTAGGATAAGACATCAGGTCAAGAAGCACAACGCAGAGATCACAAATAATGCAGTGTTCAGATCAGCAGAGGAAATAACATTGATGATCTGGTTTTGCAGACTTGAGATTAAGAGTGAATAGGTTTACTACACACTCACTCTAGGAGGACTTGATACAGCTGTTTTTATTCTTATTTTATTTTTATTTATTAAACTAGCCGTTCCCGGCCACGCTGTGATCCAGTCAGGAAGGACACAACCCGAGGGTGGAGTTTCCCCATCTCTCTCTATCCCTCTACCTACCTACTGTATTTCTACCTACCTACCTACCTACCTACCTACCTACCTACCTACCGTATTTCTCCCTCCCTCTATCCCACTACCTACCTACCGTATTTCTCCCTCCCTCTATCCCACTACCTACCTACCTACCGTATTTCTACCTCTGTCTATCCCTCTACCAACCTACCTACCTACCTACTGTATGTCTCCTTGAAATACAGTAGATATTGTGACATTTTGTATTATGTCATCCTGTGGCCCACTGCTCTCTCTCTATCCATCTACCTGCATTTTTTACATTTCCATTGCGTGTACCTGGCACAGGTGTGACATCTACACAATATATATCATTGGTCCTGTATTTGAAAGGAACATTGTGTGAAAATTTGGAAGCGATCGGTGCAGGACTTTGGGAGATTAGCAGTTTTGAACAAACCCATAGTTACATTTTTATTCATATAGATTCCTACGCCACCCATCTCCCTTGCAAGCTGACTGGACAGCTTATTAATTAGATACGAAATACTTCCATAAAATCTGCCGGCTGGTTTTGGCAATGTCATCTGAGCAGAATTGTGTCGTTTTGAGAGTCAGAAGTTCTGAAAAGATGTCCATGAAAAATCTTGCACACTTGTTGCGAAACCTTTGCTTCTGCAAAGCCAAATGACCCGGTGCTCTTTGGGAGGGCAGCTTAAAATACATCTCAGAGGAATTACATGAGCAAAGCAAGTTCCTCAGCAGTGGCAGAGCAATCCACTGGAGTTCCTCTTCTATAACCCTCAGCTTATGTTCGTTACTTGGTTGTGTAATAGCCGCACAAAAGCAAAAACGATATTTAAATAGTTTCTGAAGAATCTCCAGTAACCTAGGCTTCTTCCAGTGGGGAGCCCTCCAGATTTGTGGACCAGAATGAGCAGGTGATGGGATATGCTAGCCATGTTCAGTTCAGATAATAGGTGGCTTGCTGGTGAAAATAAAAATTTATAGAGAAAAGCTATCAACCTTCATGCAGCCATGGTTCTCCAAGCTAGTTTAGGGGGCTGCAACTATCTGATTGAGCCTAGCGGTTGGCATTCCCTCCTGGCCCCTCGGCTGTCACAATTTCCAGACACCGATGGCTGGTGCAGTGCCAGGTTATTTAAGCGTGATCTTGAGGGAGCGTCAAGGGAAGGCTCGCCCAGGCCCCTGGCACTGCAACAGGCCAAACTCCTCTCCAGCGGCTATGATCCTGGGCAGCCTGTCTGTGGGTGCTCCCTCAGCGCTTGGCATCCCAGAAAGCTGTGACAGGCTTTGCTCTCAGCAGTTTTGAGATGCATTACATTTATATTTTTTAACTAGCTGATCCCGGCCACGTGTTGCTGTGGCCCAGTCTGGTTAAATGGCCAACCAATCTGTGTGTAGATTACACCTGCACACACAAACACGTACATACAACCATCGTATAACCCCCAACCTACCTACCTACCGTATTTCTCCCTCTCTCTCTCTATCCCTCCACCTACCTACCTACTGTATTTCTCCCACTCTCTCTCTACCTACCTACCTACCATATTTCTCCCTCTCTATCCCTCTACCTACCTACCGCATTTCTCCCTCCCTCTCTCTATCCCTATACCTACCTACTGTATTTCTCCCTCTCTCCCTCTATCTACCTACCTACTATATTTCTCCCTCTCTATCCCTCTTACCAACCTACCTACTGCATTTCTCCCTCCCTCTCTCTATCCCTCTTACCAACCTACCTACCGCATTTCTCCCTCCCTCTCTCTATCCCTATACCTACCTACTGTATTTCTCCCTCTATCCCTCTACCTACCTACCAACCTACCATATTTCTCCCTCTCTATCCCTCTTACCTACCTACCTACCGCATTTCTCCCTCCCTCTCTCTATCCCTATATCTACCTACTGTATTTCTCCCTCTATCCACCTACCTACCTACCTACCTACCTACCTACCTACCTACCTACCTACCTACCTACCTACTCCATTTCTCTCTCCCTCTCTGTATCCCTATAGCTACCTACCTACCTACCTGCTGTATTTCTCCTTGAATTTTATGGACAGAGTATTTTATGTCATAAAGGATGACATAATACCTGTGGCCCACTGCTCTCTCTGTATCCATCTACCTACCTTTTTTACCATTTTTTACATTTTCATTGCATGTACCTGGCATAGATGTGACATCTACACAATCTATGTATATCGGTGCCATATTTGAAAGGAACGTTGTGTGACAATTTGGAAGCGATCGGTGCAGGACTTTTGGAGATTAGCAATATTGAACAAATTCTTGTTACATTTTTATGTATATAGAAAGATTACTTTATATTTCAATCACTCCATGCACATGCTAGTTTTTCCCCCCTTTTTCTTTTTTCGTTTCTGCTATAATTTTGCACCAGGGAATTTCGTTGTATGACAATAAAGATTATACTTATACTTATTCTATGTGTTGTGAAGGGCTGAAACTCAAGTAATTGGGGCAGTATAAAATATCTTTTCTTGTTCTATGTAAATAAAAGTGTAATAAGAGTTTGTTCAAAACCACTAATCTCCGAAACTCCTGCACAGATCGCTTCCAAATTTTCACACAATGCTCCTTTCAAGTACGACACCAATGATATATATATATATATATATAGATTGTGTAGATGTCACACCTGTGCCAGGTACACACAACGGAAATGTAAAAAATTGTAGGTAGATGGATACAGAGAGAGCAGTGGGCCAGAGGTATTATGTCATCCTTTAAGACATAAAATACTTTGTCCATATGATTCAAGGAGAAATACAGTAGGTAGGTAGGCAGCTATAGGGATAGAGAGAGGGAGGGAGAAATGTGGTAGGTAGGTAGGTAGGTAGGTAGGTAGGTAGGTAGGTAGGTAGGTAGGTAGGTAGGTAGGTAGGTAGAGGGATAGAGAGGGAGAGGGAGAAATATGGTAGTAGGTGGAGAGCAGTGGGCCACAGGTATTAGGTCATTCTTTATGACATAAAATACTCTGAGGGAGAAATACAGTAGGTAGGCAGGTAGGTAGGTGGATAGAAAGGGAGAGGGAGAAATACAGTGGGTAGGTAGGTTGGGGGTTATACAGTGGTTGTGTGTATGTGTTTGTGTGTGCATCTACACACATTGGTTGGCCATTTAACCAGATTGGGCCACAGCAACGCGTGGCCGGGAACGGCTAGTTATAAATGAACCAAGTGTGGATCCCGTCTTTAGAGGAAACGGGCAAGTAGCCCTCTCTGGGGAGGTCGCGGGTCAAGAATGAAGAAAGGCTGTAGGAGGGACCAGGCCGAAGAGGCCTCCAGCCTTTCCTAAGGGGATTGTGGGAATGGCGAGGTGAGAGGAAGAGGGATGAGATCACAGCTGTTCTGGGTGAATGCCCAGCAGTGGGGGGCATTTGTGCTGCAGGTCTCTCTCGGGTAGCCGTGGATGATGGGTGGGGCTGAACTTGCTTTCACTCTCCTCTCCTCGCTTCCTGCTGCAGAACCGAGCTGTGCTTCACATCGCTCTGCGGAATCGCTCCAATACTCCGATCCTCTTGGAAGGCAAAGATGTTGTTCCCGAAGTCAACCAAGTATTGGAGAAGATGAAGAATTTCTGTCAGGTATAAAGCATTTCCGGTCATTAACCGAGGACTATCTCTATTCCGTACACTGGTGGTATACTGCTATAACGTATACCTGCCTTACATATACAGGTGCTCCTTGACTTATGGCCACAATGGGGACTGGTCACTAGGTAAAACGGTTGAGATGTCATGTGGCCACTCTGCTTAACAACCACAGTCCCAGCTGCCACTGTTGTTAAGCGAGGATTGCTGGTTAAGCCGACGGAGCCCCAGGCACGGACTTGGAGGCCCAGCACAGGTTGATGGGGGTTGCAGGGTGGCCTGAGCATAAGAGGGGGGCAGGGAAAGAGGCCCCAGCTACCCCCTGGTTGGCCCAGCAAAAAGGCGCCACACACAGGGAAGCATCAAACACCCAGAAAGCTCCAGTGGCTCCCCTCTTCCCCCCAGATGCCTATCCGCCTTGCACTCGACCTTCACCGTTCCCTTGGTGCTGCTGCCGGCAAGCCTTGCCCACCGTGGCCCTCTGGGAGGCAGTTACCAGGCCTTCTCCACCAGGCCACTCACACGGTTCCCCAAGAGCCCACGGCCCCCTTGTGAGCCTTCGGAAGGCTTCCGAACCTTCCGAGGAGTCTACGCAGGATCCGAAGGAGGCCACACGCAGCTTCTGGAAGGCTGGAACAGCCAGCAGCTGCCTAGCAAAGGCATGCTAGGCATGCTTCCTCAGCAGCGGGAGCAAGGAGATGGAGGGGTCAGCTGGGACACCAGGGGCTAGGGCAGGCTAGGACAGTGATGGCGAACCTATGGCACGCGTGCCACAGGTGGCACGCTGAGCCATTTGGCAGGGCACGTGAAGCGCTGCCTGTCCACTGGCCAGCGCCCATGCGCACACTGGCCAGCTGATTTAGCCACTTTTAAAGCCATTTTTAGTCCTCTGGAGCCTTCAGGGACCTTCAGGAGGCTTCCCTGAAGTTCCAGAGGACTAAAAATGGCCCTACGAGAAAACTAGAAGTCACTTCTGGTTTGCTCGTAGTGTCGTTTTTAGTCCTCCGGAGGCTTCAGGGAAGCTCCTGAAGCCTCCTGAGGGACTGCGGAGGGGCTGTTTTCACCCTCCCTAGGCTCCTTTAAAGCCTCTGGAGCCTGGGGAGGGTGAAAAAAGCATGTAAATAATGGGAGGAGCGCCTGTCATGTGTGCATGCGCACTGGGGGGGGCGCATTGCATTATGGGTGCGGTACACCAGCGCACGACACCCCTGACCTTCCCCACCTTATGGCACACGAGCCTAAAAAGTCCCTTTTGGGAGATAGGGCGGTATAAAAATCCGATTAAAATAAATAAAATAAAAGGTTCGCCATCGCTGGGCTACGAGGTCACGGAGCACAGTGGGCGAATTGAAGCATCCCATCTCTATGGTCATAAGTTTGGGTGGGCTGCTGGCTCTGAAGTGTGATTGTGTGTGTGTGTGTATGTGTACACGCACTGCAACAGCTATAGCTTTGGGCCCAGATCATTAGTCCCTTTGTTGAGCATGACTGCAACTTTGAACAGTCCTCAAACACAGAGGTCTCCAACCTTTGCAACTTTAAGTCTGAAGTCCTTCAGACTTAAAGTTGCAAAGGTTGGAGACCCCTGCTCAAACAGATAGTTGTTGAGTATGACTGTAACCCTCACTAAACTGCAGGCTTGTGAGTTTTAGTGGCAGATGGTAAACACCTTGTTGTGAATGTAGTTGTCCTAGGACAGGGGGTCTGCAAAGTTGGCCCTTTTAAGACTGGTGGACTTCTGGCTGGGGGATTCTGGGAGTTGAAGTCCACCAGTCTTAAAAGAGCCAACTTTGCAGACCCCCTGTCCTAGTAGAATGTGCTGCAATGGACCAGTGGTGGGTTCCGGGCAGTATGGCCCAGTGCAGGCATACCGGTGGCTGCTGGGAGCAGCAGCCACTCTACCAGAACGCTGGCTCTACTGCCTGGCTTTTTGAAGGAAACTGGCCAATTGCGCATGCATGCACAGCATGACCTCCATTGAGCAGCTGGGGCATCGCAGGGCGGTGGCATGCACACGTGAGCGCAGCGTGCGTGCCCGAGGTGGACACCCCGGCCTTGTCGCAACATACATGTTACGACGGGATCCGGAACCCACCACTGGAGTGAACCCACAGTTGGAGTCTAAAGAGCACGATGTCCTTCTTCGTTGTGGAATTACAGCAGCATCCACTGGAGAAGGCAAGAGGTTGGGCTGGGGAGGGGACAATGGAGCCGCGAAAAGAAAGGCCCAGGGAAAAACCTCCAGCATAAAAAAAAGCAGAATAAGAAAACGGGCTCAATCGCAGAGTGAAGATTTGGAGTCAACGTGGGAGCACAGAATTGTAAAAACTCTCTTGCAGGTTTATTCAAAGGAGCAGATTGGACTTCGCTAGTATCAGAATATTGAGGCGTTCATTCAAAAAGCTCGGCACCGTGATGGCGAACCGATGGCACGGGGGCCACAGGTGGCACGCGGAACCATTTCTTAGGGCACGCGAGACGTTGCCCTGTCAGCTCCAGCGTGCATGTGTGCTCTGGCCAGCTGATTCAGGCCTTCTTTTGAGGCCGTTTCTCGCCCTCTGGAGGCTTCAGGGAAGCTCCTGGAGCCTCTGGAGATGGTGGGGGAGGCTGTTTTCACCCTCCCCAGGCTACTAGAACGCCTCTGGAGCCTGGGGAGGGCGAAAAAAGCATGCCAAAGGCAGGGAGTCGCGCACATAGCATTATGGGTGTGGCACGCCCACGCACGGCCCCCCTGCGCTCCACCCACTTTTGGCACGCGAGCCAAAAAAGGTTCGCCCTCACTGGCTCAGCATGTTTTTAAAGCAACATTTTAAAAGCTGATGTCCCACCCCACCCCTGTACCCCTGAGGCGAACGTGCTTTCTGAACGGGCTGCTGTCTTCTTTCTTGCAGAAAGTCCGTAGCGGAGACTGGAAGGGCTACACTGGGAAAGCCATCACAGACGTGGTGAACATTGGCATTGGGGGTTCTGACTTGGTGAGTGAGCCTCTGCGGCATCCGCTTGTCCAGGACTGGCGGGTTCCGGAGCGTAGCGATGTTCAAGGCTTGTCTTCTTCATCCAGGGGCCCCTCATGGTGACCGAAGCGCTGAAGCCTTACTCCAAGGGAGGCCCCCGCGTGTGGTTTGTCTCCAACATCGATGGCACTCACATGGCCAAAACTCTGGCGGAGCTGAATCCCGAGACTGTACTCTTCATCATTGCCTCCAAGGTACGTCCTGCACTGGGGAAGCTCAAAAGGGAAGGTGAGCTTTGCTGAAGCAGCTCAGGGTCATTAATGTGGTGGAAAAGATTCAAAGTGTGGATCAGCCCTAAGGATTCGTTGTCTCACCCTAAGACTTAAGGTGGGCTTAGCAACTGGCTTGCTTCCTGTTTTATTCTCAGTCTTTGAAGGAGCAGTCATGGAAAGGGCATCTGTTGGGGTCTTTTTGGGGTGAGCCCAATATGGGGATGGGCCATCCAGCCAGGGCCAGTCCCTCTTTTGAGGGTCATGAGGCTGAGGCATCTTAGTTGAGTTTAGTTGAGTTTATGGGTTTTTTATACCGCCTTACTCCCGAAGGACTCAGGGCGGTGGACAGCCAAAATAAAAACAAATATATAAAAGTTAAAAGAAAGCTTTTAAAAGACATAATTAAAATATTGGCCGAAATGTGGAAAACCCCCAAACTAACCCTCATTAAAATAATAAAAATCTAAATTTAAATTTTAAAATCCTGTTTTATTTATCTTATTTTTTTATCATATTTATCTTTGCTTCGCCTTTGGTTCAAATGGTAGCAAAACCCTGGATACAGGCACTCCAATGTTTTGGGAAGTGTGATGGATGCAAAATGTAATTAATTTGTCCACTGCTACATTCCTTGCAATCCTTTCTTGGAAATAATTAGATTTTGGAGGCTGATATACGAAGAGAACTTCACATTGTACATTTGGGTTCAATAGCAATAGCACTTATACCAGTGGTGGGTTTCAATTTTTTTTAGAACCTACTCTGTAGGTGTGGCCTATTTTGTGGGTGTGGCTGGGCAGTCATGTGACAGGGTGGGAGTGGCCACCTTTTAAAATGTGGTGAAACTCATTTAACAACGCTCTTGCTTAGCAACCAAAATTTTGGACTCAATTGTGATGATAAATTCTTTCTTTCTTTCTTTCTTTCTTTCTTTCTTTCTTTCTTTCTTTCTTTCTTTCTTTCTTTCTTTCTTTCTTTCTTTCTTTCTTTCTTTCTTTCTTTCTTTCTTATTTCTATATTTCCTTCCTTCCTTTCCTTTCCTTTCCTTCCCGTTGGGTCACTGGCAGCGGCGGGCCAGATTTACTTCCAGGTACGCCGGTGGAGCCCCCTCTCACCGGTTCTCTAAATTTCACCAACCGGCTCTCGCGAGTAGGTGCGAGCCTGCAGAAACCCACCACTGACTTATACGTTTATACTTTTAAACTTATACCACTCCGCCGTGCTTTCAGTGCCCTCCCTGAGGGGTTTACAGGGTCAGCCTCTTGCCCCCAACAATCTGAGTTCTCATTTTCCCGACCTCTGAAGGATAGAAGGCTGATTCCACCTTGAGGTCAAACTCCTGGCGGTGGGCAGAGTCAGCCTGCAATACTGCATTCTAAGCACCTTACCACCATGGCTCCCTGGGTTAAAACATTTGGCCTTACATTTTCATTGGGAAAACTGTCATAGTTGAAAAACTAGATAGGTATGTAAAGGTATGAGTGGCCCTTTAGAAGTTTGCTTTTAAAAAAAACCAAACTATTTTGTTTGTTTAGAAGAGGTCATGTTAGTCCAGGTTACAGCTAAGCAGATCCAGTAGAGAAGATTGGTTTCTAATCAGCTGCATAATTTATTTATTTATTTATTTATTTATTTATTTATTTATTCGAATTTATATCCCGCCCTTCTCCTTGTTAGGACCCAGGGCGGCGCACAGGCATGATTTAAAACCACAATAAATACAATATACATCATTAAAATTATGTCATAAAATACAGTCATTTCTCATTTAGTGGCTACTTCATTTGTTCACAAGTTCAACGGTATTATTTTTTTAAATCTGATCACTTACAACCAATTTTCTGCCTCGAACAACATGGCAGAGTGAGAATGACACAAGCACAGCTGCAGAAGGAAACATGAGCTTAAGGAATTGCAGTTGCCAAAGAAGGAGAGGATTTGGCGAATAAGCAGATTGGCTGCAACTCAGTAGCCAAGTTGCTTGCTTAAATGTGGCATAGAGGAGGGGAAATCAAATCAAATCAAATTTTTATTTGTATACCGCTCCCTCTCCCCGAAGGGACTCGGGGCGGTGGTTATAAAACATACAAACATAAAACAATATAAATATCTAAAATCAGATTAAACTACTATAACCCTGCGCTAAAACCTAAAATCCTAAAACACTAAAAACCCCTAAAAACACAATTAAAAATTTAAATATACAGACTGGAGGCAGGAAAGATAAATTAGGCCAGGCCGGCCTGTTGGAAGAAATAGGTTTTGAGCTTTTGGCGGAAGGAGCGGAGGTCCGGAGTTGTTCTGAGGTCGGGGGGTAGGTCGTTCCATAGGATAGGGCCTGCGACAGAGAAGGGCCTTCCCCTGGGAGCCGCCCGCTGGCATTGCCTAGTGGACGGCACCCGGAGAAGTCCCTCTCTGTGCGAGGGAATAGGTCGAAGGGATGTATGGGGCAGGATGCGATCTCGCAGATAGACCAATGATTCCAAGTGGTTGCCAATGATCAGCTGTTAGAGAATGGGACTACAACACATTTCTCCAGTCCTCCATTCTCTCTCTGCACCAGTTGGGTTGCCAGGATTTTCAACCTTGGTCTCTGAGTGCAGCACCCCTGATTCTGTCCCGAAGAAGCCCGAGGGCCCATTTGAAGGGACCTTCTCCCTGGCTTTGTTGCTCCAGGCACTGAGTTGGGTAGATGACCTGACCAGGCCTTTCACTCTTTCTTCTCTCTTGGTTCCTAGACTTTCACCACTCAAGAAACCATCACGAATGCTGAAACTGCCAAAGAATGGTTCCTTCAAGCTGCTAAAGACGTAAGTAGAGGTTGATTTTATTTTATTTTATAATTTATGTGCTACCCATCTAGCTGTCCAGAGTGACTCTGGGTGGCTTTGTTTTTCTCCAACATATCCCATCCCAGTCTTCTGGGTGGGTAACAAAACGAGGAAAGATGGAACACAAAATGAGAAAAGTGAAACAAAGGTGCCAGGAAGAACTAAGAGCCAAAAGGTGGTTTTAAGTTGCTTCTAAATGCCAGCAGGATGAGAGCTGCCTGTCCTTCCAGAGAAAGGGGCTGTGCGCCCTGAGAGGGTTGCTGATTACAGCCAGTGAGAAGTTGGGATCTCAACTGACTGTTTCTGGGTATTCAGTTTACCTGGGAGCATCCCATAATTTGCCTGGCTTTGTCTTTGAATGATTTAAAGATGGGGAACAAGATAGGACCCACCACTGCGAAACTTCTGTCTGGTGTCATGCGAACAGTTCTTACTTTCAAAGGTGTGTGGATATATACAGGCCTTTTTTGAATCTTCAGAAGGACAGTTTTTGAATTTTTCAAGGGGTTGTCGCTACTTTGGCATCCTACCTGAAAGTCTCCGTTCGAAGTCAAATCAACCTGCCTGTCAGGGTTCCGAATAGCATCCAAAAGTCAGTCAGAGTCCGAGGCAAAAGATTCCTCAAAGTTCCACTTGATGAAGAGAGCCATGTTGGCACGTCTGGGGAAGCCCGAATCTTAAAGCTTCCCGATTTCCCCCACCCCGTTGAAAGTTCAAGATCCTGCCCCCACACCCACCAGTCCATCCCATGGCCCAATCTCCCACTGCCATGCTGGCAGCTTCCACCCATCCAGTTCTGGCCAGGTGCAGAGACAAAGGATGACCTTGGCTTTCTAGAAAGAATTTTGTTATGGCTACACAGTATGTGATTCCTTACAATCCCCCCTCCCATTTCCCCACCATAGAAGACGCATAGCAGAATAAGGGAAAGAGTGGCAGGCCAAAGACCCCAAAGGAAAGAGGGATGCAGGCCTGACATTGCCCCTCCCCCTTTGCATCTCAAGCCAAAGTTCCTGATTTCACCATGAGTGCCGATGCAGAAGAGAGGGGCATCCATTGCTAAAGCTGTATCCGAACCATGGACTCCATGGAGCCACTGTTCGTCCCGGCCAGATTAAACTTGGCACAGGAGGGGATTTTCCTTGGGGGTGAAGCACCCATTCCTGAAAGGGGCTTCTGCCTATCCAGTTTCACCCAAGCTGCTCCATGAAACGCCTTGCAGCATTGAGGGGCTTGTGATGCGGCGAGAGAACATGAGAACGCTGTGGGGACTCGGATGCTTTTCCTTGGACTGTGGCCAGAGTGGCCTTTTCAGAGACGGTCTATAAATAGGCTTCCTCAAGTTATCCCTTCTGTTCTCCGGTAGCTTCTCCGCTGCCTGTATCCTATCAGGCTCTCTTTGGCTGGGCTCCTTAGCTCAGGGGTCTCCAACCTTTGCAACTTTAAGTCTGAAGGACTTCAGCTCCCAGAATTCTGGCTGGAGAATTCTGGGAGCTGAAGTCCTTCAGACTTAAATTTGCAAAGGTTGGAGACCCCTGCCTTAGCTGATAGAAGACTGGTTTTTTTATGCGTAGAGGAGTCAATGAGGACCCATTAATGAGTTTCTGGGACGGGACTATAGCCGGAGTGTCAAACTCAAGGCCCAGGAGCCAGATCTGGCCCGTGGGGCACTTAGATCTGGTCCGTGGGGCCACCCTGGAAACAGCGAAGGACCAGCCCAAGGTGCTTCTGGCAAAGAAAACAGGCTCTCAAGCTCAGTTTTCAGCTGCCACAACCTCCTGGAGCCTTCTGCCGCTGAAAATGGAGCTCGGGAGGGCCACCACAGGCGCCCCCAACAGGAGTGATGTAGAGCTAGCCACGCCCACCCCAGTCCCCTGAGGTCAAACACAACCCTCGATGAAATGGCGCTCGACACCCCTGGCCCTAGAGTGACCCAGGAGGACTCTTAGGTGATCCTGTCCACCTGAAGGCATAAGGGAAGTGGCTTCCAGATTGCATTCGGAAGGGGAGCTGTATTATTGGGGTGCTCCTGATGTTCCCCAGCAACAGCCTAAAGACATAGACACATCTAGATCCCGTCACAGTTTTGTTCCATATACGCCCTGTTTCCCTGACAATACGACCTCCCCAGATAATAAGCCCCATCGGGCTTTTGAGCACATGCGCTAAAAGAAGCCCTCCCCCGAAAATATTGCAACACAGCAGCAGCCATGAGGTGACCACGCTCGCCATCTCCTGCACCTCAAAAATAATAAGACAAACCCACCCACCCCCAAAAAATAAGGACAAGCGTTTATTTTGGGGGATGGGGGTCAAAAGAAAATAAGACCCTGGCTTATTTTTGGGGAAACATGGGTAGTATCAATCTTGTGACCTCTCCAAGTTTCCTCTTTCCATTATATATTCAAAATGAACAATGATCTGTCTCTCTATCATTTATCCTCTTATCTATTTTTGTTTTTATTGTTTTTTGTTTTATATCATATTTATATCCCGCCCTTCTCCACAGAGGACCCAGGGCGGCGCACAGGAATTTAAAAGAATAAATACATAATTTAAAAACATTAATATGTTATTATTCTAGTCCTATGCTAAAACCAATTTTAAAATCCCCAATTTAAAACTCTCTAAAATAGTCCCCACGGGAGGTTAGGCTAGGCCGGCTTGCTGAAAAAGATGTGTCTTTAGACATTGGCGGAAGAGGCGGAGGTCGGTGATGGTCGTTCCAAAGGGCAGGGCCCGCCACAGAGAAGACCCTTCCCCTGGGTGTCGCCAGACGGCATTGCCCGGCCGACAGCACCCTGAGAAGGCCCTCTCTGTGGGAGTGGATCGGCCGAAGGGATGTATGGGGCAGGAGACGGTCTCGCATATAACTAGGCCCCGAGCCATCTATCATCTATGGGTTTAAATATATATATATGTTTACGTTTGTGCTGATAAATAAATAAACAAGGGAGACTAGTATAGATCTATTTCAAGCTATTTAGCTCTCAACAGCTAGCCATACCCTTGCTGGGATTCGAAAAATAGCTTTCTGTCTGCATGGTCTCTTGTGTTGAGCCAAAAGACAGAAAAGGAAAGCAGCTTTGCTTCCTCTCTTAATTGGGGCTTACCAGGGGGTTGTGACACAATTGTATGTATGTATGTATGTATGTATGTATGTATGTATGTATGTATGTATGTTAGTTTTATGAGCTGATAAATAAATAAACAAGGGAGACTAGTATAGATCTATTTCAAGCTATTTAGCTCTCAACAGTGAGCCATACCCTTACTGGGATTCGAATAGGGGCCATATTACATGTTAGGCAGATGTTTTAGCCACTAAGCCACCAGGTTCTCCTCCTGATCAGCTGAGCCAGGGGAATAAGTATATATTTGTGACACAAATACATACATACACACACACACACACACACACACACACACACACACATACACACACTTGTGTCACAACAGTAAGGGTATCTCAGTAAGGGTATGGCTAGCTGATGAGAGCTAAAAAGCTTGAAATAGATCTATACTAGTCTCCCTGACTTATTTATTGATCAGCTCAAAAACGTAACACACACACACATATATATGTATATATAACATGTATATATGTGTTTTATGTACATGTATGGGTAGCTATATACTTTCTCTTGAGAGCAACAATGGCAGAATGCCATTGTTAATGTGGCCCAGTGTGCTCACGGTAAAAAAAGGCAATAAAGGCCATCTTAATCTTGCAGTTCCCCCAGAGTTGCCTTTCCTAAACTGGGGCCATTAAAAAACCCGCATTCGGGCATCTCTGAAGGCTCCCACTGGAATGAAGCTTCTCTGGAGGGCAGGTGACCCTCTCTTTGCAATGGTGAGCATCCCCCCTAGGCTGCCTAGACTCAAGACCCAAGAGCAGCTTTTCTCATGATTTGCCTTCTCTGGAGGAATTTCTTGGAGCATGACTTAAATTTCATTCCAAGTGGCTGCTGGCTGCTCCAGAGAGAGGATCCTTTGCTCCTCAGAAGATGTAAGGTTGGAAAAGTGAAAAAGAATTGGCTCAAAATATAGATAATGGTGCAGAGAATTTTCAAAATTGACATGCAGATGAAAGCAGAATTATTTCCATTAGGTCTCACAGAGCAGGGGTCCCCAACCTTTGCAACTTTAAGTCTGAAGGACTTCAGCTCCCAGACTTCTCCAGCCAGCAAAGCTGGCTGGAGAAGTCTGGGAGCTGAAGTCCTTCAGACTTAAAGTTGCAAAGGTTGGGGACCCCGTCACAGAGAACCAAGCAGAAGAGATGCACGGAAATTGGTTTTCTATGTGATGATTGCAGGGCGGTTGTTATGCCCACAAAGATGGGGAAATGCAGAAGTGTTCCCCCCCCCCCAAAAAATCCATGGAGGGTTGGCCTGTGAAGATGATGGGATTAGCAGAAGAGACAAAATTGAGCTGATTGACCGAAGTTAAAACAATAAGTTCTTTATTGTAAAAGACAGGAAAAGGGCTTGATGGACTTTTTTGTTGAAAATGAATGAAAAAGAAACGACGTCTAGATTTGCTGATGGAAAAGGGCTGAAGAGGTTCACTGAAGAAATGAGTCTTGATGGGGATGAGGACTTACAAATGGCTTTATAACCGCTGCAAGAAAAATAATAATAAGAAATTGCTTCTTTAAATATTTCCTTTCTTTTTCTTTCCTCCTTTACCGTACTTTATAACTTTTCTTAATTTTCCATATATTTTTTTTCGTGTTCCTCTTTTACTTGTTTTAAAAGGTTCTCATAAAACCTACGTTTAAAAACTTGTAACGTTGCTCTAATGGGCTTATTTTGTTTACCCAAAGCCTTCTGCGGTGGCCAAGCACTTTGCTGCCCTCTCTACCAATGGGGTGAGTACATCACTTTTTCGAAAACCTGCAGTTTGAAGGCAGCATTTCACTCACGAGGCATTTGGGGTTGACAACCTTCGTTGTCTTCGTTGATGGATCAAATTCAAGCGGGAGGCTTTACTGAAAACGCCCCAATATTTGCTGGGAGCCTTCACCTGCGAATGCCTGTCCTTGGGGTGGGGGTGGGGGTGGGTGGGAAATCCATCCTTAACAAACCTCCCTCTGTGCTTTCTCTCCTCTTGGTATTTCAGCCCAAAGTCAAAGACTTCGGAATTGACACTGCAAATATGTTTGAGTTCTGGGACGTAAGTAAAATCTGTGTAGGGTCACCTTTGCTACTTGGACAGGTGTCTCCCTCTCACCGCCAAGCATCCTTTGGGGGAATATGTTACGCCCCCCTCCATGGCCATGCAGTGGCATCCTTGAATTCAACACAGGTCCTGAAATACCAGGATTGGGTTGACATAACTGGGGTCAGAAAACCCTTCCCGCCCTGCATATCTTTTCAATTCGGTTGTTTAATATAAGCTTTCCCCTACTGGATCCCGGCACTCAAAGAACTCGGTCTCAGACTTTTCCAGCTTCCCCAACTCCTGGGCTGTGCCCTTTTGCAGGAGCAGCAATGGATGTGGGGCAGAAGGGCCAAGAGGGCAGATGGGATTTGCTGGCAGGGCAGGGCATTTGCGGTTGCCGAAGCATGGAGCCTCCCGCTCCTCAGCTGTCCTGCCTGGGGCTCCTCGGTGGCCAGGCCCATCCTGGCCCCATCTTGGCTTAAACAGCTGCTGGGTAAAAAGAGCCTTAATTGCTTTCAGGCCAATCCAAAGATGCTATTATAAGCCATGACATTTGCCTGTGGACGCTTGTTCACTTGGGCCACTAAAAAGGTCACGTCTGGTAGGAGACGACCTCAACCCTGGAATCTCCCAAGGGATTGGAGCAAAATGGCTTGCGTGATGAACGTTTTGGGGAAGCTGTGGGGTAGGTGGGCGAAGGGCAGCCTTGGTTGCAACGCTAATCGTTTAAATGGGGCGCCTCTCACCGTCTCCTGTGCAAAGCCCCCTAGGAGGGTTGCTCTGAGTCAAAGTGCCTTTTGGAGGAAGGCAGGGGAATATTTGTCGGTTGCAATATTTATTTTCCTGCATGTTAATCTTAGCAACGTATCAAGTATCCCACCTGACTTTCTTCTGCTCGCGTCTAGAACGGGGCTGAACTTGGGTGCCAAAAATGGGCCCCTCCCTCCCTCCCCCCTTCTCACCGGGGATTCAGAAGCATTCTGCCAGGGGGAGAATGGAATCAGTGAAATCTTGCCAAAGCTCATCAGCGAAGCATCTGGCCATTCGCCATTTGATGCGTTTGTGCAGATTCAAATGAGCCCCTGGCGGAATTCTCCGTCACCAGCAGGGGGCAGAGCTGGCTCTCCTTTGGTGGGAGCAGCAGGAAGGGGGGCCACAGGGTGCTTCTTCATGCCTGCTGAGAAGGGCTCTTCTAGACTTTGTTTCTCCCCCACCCACCCCCAAAGCGTCCATTTTCGCTCCTGTGCCCCAGATAAATGTAACCTCTGTTTCCCCTTCCACCCTTTCCCTTCGCAGTGGGTCGGTGGACGTTACTCGCTGTGGTCGGCCATTGGCCTCTCCATTGCTCTGCATATTGGTATGTATCTGCTTCCAACTGAGCTGACTCTTCCACGGAGGGTTGACAAAAGCTAGTTTAGCTGAGTAAGATTGGGGTCTTTCTTAAGGCGGCATCTCCCGAGGAAAGGAAGGCTTTTAAGACAGGGGTCCCCGACCTTTGCAACTTTAAGTCTAAAGGACTTCATGGAAGTGCTGAAGACTTAAGTCAGGGGTCCCCAACCTTTGCAACTTTAAGTCTGAAGGACTTCAGCTCCCAGAATTCTCCAGCCAGCAAAGCTGTCAGTGTCAGGGCCTGGGCCAGGGGTCCCCGACCTTTGCAACTTTAAGTCTGAAGGACTTCATGGAAGTGCTGAAGACTTAAGTCAGGGGTCCCCGACCTTTGTAACTTTAAGTCTGAAGGACTTCAGCTTCCAGACTTCTCCAGCCAGCAAAGCTGGCTGGAGACATCTGGGAGCTGAAGTCCTTCAGACTTAAAGTTGCAAAGGTTGGGGACCCCTGTTTTAAGACACCCTGGAAGGTTGTGGTGTCCCATCCCTCTTTTGTGCTTCCATGCTTAACTGAATAGTTTATTCGGCCAAGTGGGATTAGGAACACCAGGGATTGGGTGTGCCTGCACAGAAGCACTCAATGCACAAGCAAAGCAGGAGAAGGAGGAGAAAGAAATGAATGGTACCATTAACAATAGGAGTTCTTGGAGCAATACTCAAAGAGTTGTCTAGATACGTGGACATTTTGAACTTATTACAACCTGGATATTCTGACTTTGCAAAAAAAAACCCACCTTACTTGGAACTGCCTGTCTAGTCAGATGCTCCCTTAAGAGATCTTAGGTAGGACTCGGACCGTTAATTTTTTTTACCAGTCCCAGACTGTGAATCCAATTGAAGAGTAACCATCATAATATCCGTAGTAATAATCCCCCAGTGAGACAATACCTTGACTTTCATACATTGGAAGCTTTGCCAGAATTCTGGGTTCGAATGCAGCAAAAATGACTGGGAACACCCAGTTCACAGAGTTCTTGAAAATGAGCAATTCAAGGTCATGTGGGACTTTTGGATCGAAAGAAGAGGGGATCTGGCCCAGGGAGACGGTCTTCTCCGGGTGCCGTCGACCAGGCAATGCCGGTTGGCGGCTCCCAGGGGAAGGGCCTTCTCTGTGGTGGGCCCTACCCTCTGGAATGGCCTACCTTCCGACCTCCGTTCAATCACAGACCTCCGCTTGTTTCGCTGGCACCTAAAAACTTATTATTTTCATCTGGCCGGCCTAGCATGATCTACTCCACACCCATTATTTTATAACAAATCAAAATTGTAATTTGGGTTTTAAATTTAAACTTATTTTAAGCAGGGTATTGATTTAATTTAGTTATTATTTAATAATATTTTGTATTTATGTATAATTGATTTTAAATCTCTGTTCGCCGCTCCGAGTCCCTTTGTGGTGCGATGGGTGCGGGTTATAAATGTGAAAAATAAATAAATAAATAAATAAATAAGTCCCTTTGGGGAGAGGGGGCGTTTATAAATATAATAAATTATTATTATTATTATTATTATTAAGACGCTCGTGGAGAAGAAAAAAGTCCGGTTCGTTGATATTGCAATGCCGGGTGATGCATTAATTGAGGAGAAACAGCTAGAACAAATAACAAGCTTTTGCGATTTGCACCTTCCAGATATTCAGACCTGGGATCCCCATACGAGGTTCCTGCCTTGTTGGGCTGGAGGGAGGGGACCCAGAGTCTCCTGATCAGGCAGAGGGAGGGTCTTTTAGCCCCAGGAATATTTACTCCCAAACCCCTTGAGGGCAGTTATTTGGGCAGCAGCATTTAGGATTCGGCCTTTGACTTGAACGTTCTTGAAATGATACATACCTAATAATCATACAACAATTTTATTTAGGTTTTGACAATTTTGAGAAACTGCTCGCAGGAGCCCATTGGATGGTAAGTCCTTGAATCTTCTGGGCAGCTGATCTGGAGTTGGGGGAAATGGGTGGCTGTGGGCTTCAAGCCACACTCCCAAATGGCTGCCCACGGACAGGATTCTGAGCTCTTGGGCCTAGGTTGGGATTCCCTCTGGCTAAAATAGCCTCAGCTTTAAAAAAAAAGGAAGTTTCTCCTAGCAGTTGATCTGAATGGGGAAGCCCTTTCAATCTCCTGTATTCCATTTTGCCCTGGGGCTTCTAGGGGTCCCGCTTGGGCTGTTAATCCAGTTTTGTTTTTGTGCTCCTTGCCCAAAAGGACAACCACTTCCGCTCAGCTCCCCTGGAGAAGAATGTCCCCGTGCTGCTGGCGATGTTGGGGGTCTGGTACATCAACTGTTACGGCACAGAGACCCATGCGCTGCTGCCCTACGACCAGTACATGCACCGCTTCGCTGCTTACTTTCAGCAGGTGAGGTGGGCCCTTTGTGTTCTCTAGGAGGAGGGGCCCTTAAATGGGGGTGGGTGGGTGTTGAGGGCCATGCTTCTTGGAGGGCGGTCCTGAGCCACTTGGAGCCTTACGGGGCAGTCTCGTTGCTGCGTGCATGAATGGGGTGCAGAGGTGCGTTCCAGATCCCGTCGCAACCAGTATGCTGTGACGGGGCCGGGCGTCCTCGGGCGCATGCGTGTGCACACCACTGCCCTGCGACACCTCAGCTGCTCAGTAGAGGTCGGGCAGGCACCGTACACTGCGTGCATGCCCAATTGGCCCGTTTCCCTCAAAAACCAGTAAGGAATGCAGGCGGGCAGGTGGGCCACCCAGCTCCCAGCTCCCTCCAGGGGAGCTTCTGGTCATATCATGGAGAGGCAGACATCGTGTGACCTAGTAGCTGTGGGTAAAAAACCTGAAAGTTTTCACCCTGTATTTGAACATATAAAATCTGTGACACAGAAGGTAGAACAAAACCCATCCAAAGAATTTGCTCGGGAAATCATCACAATTATCCACCAAGTTAAAGGTGGTTACAGAAAGTGAAAAATCATCCTGGTTTTTGTGGTATCATCACTGTCTAGTAATCAAAATATTTTGTATGTCATTAACCAAGGTAATCCAAGACGTGTGAAATGTTGCAGCTCTTGCATAAAGTAATATGAGATTACTATCCAAAAATTCAAGAAAGACTATTTCATTTTTTTTAATTAGAGGTGGTGGGATTTTTTTAAAACAATTGAAGTTCAGATATGATGGCTTTGTACGTGTGTGTGTATGTGTGTGTGTGTATATATATATATATATTTGTTTTCTGAGGTTTTCGCGGGTGTTTGTATGTAGGTCTTTGGTTGTTCGGGTTTTCTCCCGCGTAGAATTGGAAGTATCTTCACGACGTTTCGATGAAATCTCATTCATCATCTTCAGGCTGGTGCTTCGGGCTTGGTGCTTCCAGGAGCTTCCGGCTTGGTGCTCCTGGAAGCACCAAGCCGGAAGCACCAGCCTGAAGATGATGAATGAGATTTCATCGAAACGTCGTGAAGATACTTCCAATTCTACGCGGGAGAAAACCCGAACAACCAAAGACCTACATATATATATATATATATGCTGGCATAGCTGGCTTTGGGGATTTTCCCGTGTATAAGGCATAGAAAAGTTGTTGCAACGTTTCGACAAGATCTCACTTGTCATCATCAGGCAGGCTTGTGTCTGTGTGAATGAGACTTCATCGAAACGTCGTGAAGATTCTATGCGGGAGAAAACCCGAACAACCAAAGACCTACATACAAACACCTGTGAAAACCTCAGAAAACCTGGTTTTCGCGGGTGTTTGTATGTAGGTCTTTGGTTGTTCGGGTTTTCTCCCGCGTAGAATCTTCACGACGTTTCGATGAAGTCTCATTCATCATCTTCAGGCTGGTGCTTCCGGCTTGGTGCTTCCAGGAGCAATGCTGGAAGATTGCTCCTGGAAGCACCAAGCCGGAAGCACCAGTCTGAAGATGATGAATGAGACTTCATCGAAACGTCGTGAAGATTCTAAGCGGGAGAAAACTCGAACAACCAAAGACCTACATATATCATTAAATTAATAATAAGTAATTAAGTATTAAGTATTATTAAATTAATAATAAGTAATTAAGTATTAATTAATTGTATTAATTTGAGACATATATATATATATATATATATATATATATATATATATATATATATATATATATATATATATATATATATATATGAGGTTTTCGCGGGTGTTTGTATGTAGGTCTTTGGTTGTTCGGGTTTTCTCCCGCGTAGAATTGGAAGTATCTTCACGACGTTTCGATGAAATCTCATTCATCATCTTCAGGCTGGTGCTTGCTCCTGGAAGCACCAAGCCCGAAGCACTTGGGTGAAGAGGGATATGAAGTGCCTATAAAAGAAACCTTGACAGCTATCCAGAAGAAATACAACCCCCCCAAATACATCCTGGATCTAACCAACCACTGTCTAACTAACACATACTTCATTCACAATGGACAAAGGTACAAACAAATAGAAGGAGCGCCTATGGGGTCACCACTCTCACCAGTCATCGCAAACCTTTTCATGGAACACTTTGAAACGAATGCCCTAGATAAATCGGAACACAAACCCAAACTCTGGCTTAGATATGTGGATGACACTTTTGTAATTTGGCCACACGGAAAAGAAAAACTACACAACTTCCTCACACACCTCAACAGCCTACACCCCAAAATACAATTCACTATGGAAATAGAAGATAACAACCAACTTCCCTTTCTGGATGTCCTAATCTACAAAAAACCCAATGGCTCCCTAGGACACACCATCTACCGAAAAAAACACACACAAACCGCTACCTAAACGCACAATCACATCACCACCCTGCACAGATCAACTCTGTAGCCAAGACCCTCATCTCCAGAACCAAACGCCTAGCTGACAAAGACCACCTGAAAAATGAATTACAAACCCTCACAAAGATATTAATCTCTAATGGTTTCCAAAGAAACACAATCACCAAACTAATCCAAAAGCAGACACCCCCCAAGATCCAAAACACAGAACAAGACAATGGCATCGCTCTCCTCCCCTATATTAAAGGTACCACTGATAAAATCAGCAAAATTCTCCACAAACACAATATAAAGACATCCTTCGACACTAACCAAAAAATTGCCAACATTTTAAGGAACCCCAAAGACAAAATCCAGCTAGAAAACCAAGGAGTCTATGAAATACCATGCAAAGTCTGCTCGTCCACATACATTGGACAAACTAATAGAATTAGTGCACGTATCTCAGAGCATAAGAATTCTGTTAAAAGACAAGTAAATACTTCCTCCCTCTTCCAGCACTTCCAAGCAACAGGTCATCAAATTGACTTTGAAAAAACCAAATTGCTCTCCAGGACTGAACACTCCAACAGGAGAATGATTATGGAAGCTATTGAAATAGAAAAACATCCCCAAAATATGAACAGACGCGATGATGCCTCCCGCCTGCCAGACATCTGGAAACCAGCTCTGGCCACTAAACGAGTCCCGGCCACTAAACAAACCCTGGCCACTAAACGAGTCCCAGCCACTAAACAAGTCCCGGCCACAAACACTGACACCATCATCAATCACTCTCAACAAACTCCAGCTACCAATCAGGATGTGGCAAATCAGCCAACCAATCGGTTTAAAAGTAGCAGAGCCAACATTCCAACCCCTCCCACCTCCACTTACAGAAAAACTGCCATTTCAAATGCAGTTCATTTGCAAAAGGCAGAAGCCAAAGCCTGATGATGATGGGGGTGATCCCATCGAAACGTTGCAAAAACACCTTTAATTTTACACGGGAAAAGACCCGAATAAACCAAAATCTACATACCTATACCCGTGAAAACCTACGAAAACATATATATAAGACAGCAGCAATTTAATAGGTCTCTGTCTGGATGGTCTCTAGGTTGAGTCGAAGGACAGAGAAGGATGACAAGTTTGTCTCCTCCCTTGAATAGGCCTAACAGGAAGCTGTAACAATATATCCACTTCATATATATATGAAGAGGTCCCATTTAAGAGTCCTGTAAATTGGCTGATATATCAGGGATACCAGATAGCTCAAGGCATAGAGAGCTTGCCTCAAATGCTGGAAAGCCCTGGTTCAAATCCCAGTAGAAGGAGTATGGCCAGCTGAAGAAGGCTATATATATGTCTCAAATTAATACTTAAATTAATACTTAAAAAAAACAGTTGAGTACTAATGGGCACAGAAGACACAAAAATACAACTTTTGTGTTATGTCTGTTGTACACCACCCTGAGTCCTTCGGGAGAAGGGCGGCATATAAGTCCAATTAACAGTAACAGTAACACTGGTATGCCCATACTGGGGCGTACTGCCCGGAACCCACCCCTGGTTCCTAAGCCATACCTGACTCTCCTTGCATGCTTCCTGTGGCCTTGCGCCATCTCTGGCCAGAATTTGGCCTTCTCCAAGCTCTCCTGTCCTTTCAAAGGCCGAAGGGGGCCTAATGGCCTTCTGCTGTTCTTGATTTAGGGGGATATGGAATCGAACGGGAAGTACATCACAAGGAAAGGCACCCGTGTGAACTATAACACTGGACCAATCGTGTGGGGCGAACCTGGAACCAACGGGCAGCATGCCTTCTATCAGCTGATCCACCAAGGTACAGAGAAGGGGGTGGGTTTTTAAAGTCGCCTTAGCCAATCAAAGAAGGTTGGGAGCCCAATCCGTCTGGAGCTGCTGTAGAAAAGCATTCACTTCCATGATAACCTTTAAGAATACAAAGCTGTGTGGTTTAACGGCACAGAAACTTGTCCGCCAAGTTCTTGATGGCCAATCTAGTTGTGCCATCTCTGTGCAGCAATCATGGCAGGATCAGACTCTGGCCCTCTAGGTCAGAGGTTCCCAAACTTGGCAACTTTAAGACTTGGCAACTCAAGTCTTAAAGTTGCCAAGTTTGGGAACCTCTGCTCTAGGTCTTGTTGAGCTCCAGCTGGCCTCACCAGCAAGATTGCATGACTGACCAGAGATGGGATAAGATGACCTGTAGCTCAGCAGGAGTTCCATATCCCTGCTCTTATAAAATGAGGTTTCTGTCTTTTTTGCAGGCACTCGCATGATCCCTTGTGACTTTCTGATTCCAGCCCAGACCCAGCATCCAATCCGAAATGGCCTGCATCACAAGGTAAGCCCACTTTTCCTTAACTTCCTAACCTCCTTGTGCTAATTGTTCTCCAGTGTTCATCCCGTTTCATACGAGCAACCTTCCGGCCTCCAATATTTCTTTTTCTTTTTAAGAGTAATTTTTTAATATTACTCCAATATTTCAAAGGGACAGTTCGTGAGATTCCTTCTTTTATACAGGGATAACTTCCCCCACTCTCAAAAAACACTGTGTTGACCCTGTGTTTTCTTCTGTTGCTTTGAGAAATATTATAATATTCTACACTCCTGCGGCAAGAACCGACTGCGGTAATTTCTCTATTTGAGTCCTGGCCTATTTTGTGGCTCCATTTCAAGTTGCAGACGTTGAAGAGAAGTCTGGCTGCTAGAAAGGCAAAACACAAGGCAGGGTGTGGATCCATGCAACTAGAAAGACCCAGCAGAGTTCCAGAAGGCACCTCAACCTGGGTCAGGTCCTCCTCTGTCTCTCCTGGCATTCTGGAATTTTAGCCGGAGGAAGATGTTTCTTGAACTAGCAAAGCTGAGAAACTAAAGCCCAAATATCCCATGTGAAAATGGGCCCTTTGCCCTAAAGCAAGGGTGTCCAAACTTGGGAACTTTTAAGACTTGTGGACTTCAACTCCCAGAATTCCCCGGCCAGCCGGCTGGGGAATTCTGGGAGTTGAAGTCCACAAGTCTTAAAAAGTTCCCAAGTTTGGACAGTCACACCAAAAGGTGGGGGCATAACAAAAGAAAAGACACACTTCTCTACACTTCTGCCCTATTTAAATGCCTCCCTCTTTTCTAGTGAGTCCATGTCTCCTGTTTTCAGGGAAAAGTATAAGACAGCTGAGTTGCAGAGAGTTGCATGTAAATTAGATGTTTTCCTAATTTCCTCAGGCTGGACGTAAGTCCTTAGGGCAGATTTGGGTTTAGCCCTTTGCCATTTGCCTTGCTGCCCTGGAATGCCCGGGGGGCATCTTTTCACCTCCCAGGTGTTTAGCTGGGGATCCTACAGACCTGGTAGCCTGCTCTTCCGCGGAATTGCCGAATTCTACAGAGTTTGACAGAGGAGTTGTTTGCCCCAGCCAGCTGCCCGGTTAGACCAGGTGCCAAACTTGCCATTCTTACCTCTGGCTTTTCCCTCTGGCTAGATTCTCCTGGCCAACTTTCTCGCTCAAACAGAGGCATTAATGAAAGGGAAGACGACAGAGGAGGCCCGCCAGGAGTTACAGGCCTCTGGACTGAGTGGAGAGACGCTGGAGAAGCTGCTTCCACATAAGGTACTTGGAGCCCAGGTTTCCCCCAGATCTGAGTGGGAGCCCACTTAACCCTCCCTTCCTCCCGTTTGGCTCCCTGACTTCCTCAATGAATGGTGGGTTGGATGGTCGTCTCAAAGGGGGAGAGATCAAGACTTGTGCCCTAGAATGCCATAGGTGGGTTTAGCCTGGTGATCTTAATTAGGAGCTTTCAGAGGATGAGCCCTTTAATCCAGGGGTCTCCAACCTTTGCAACTTTAAGTCTGAAGGACTTCAACTCTCGGAATTCTCCAGCCAGCTTTGCTGTGCTGGCTGGAGAATTCTGGGAGCTGAAGTCCTTCAGACTTAAAGTTGCAAAGGTTGGAGACCCCTGCTTTAATCCACTTGGACAGAGGGCAGAGCCTGAGATTGGTGAGCTGCTTCAAGCTTGAGCTTGCTTTAGAGCAGGGGTCTCAAACTCAATTTACCTGGGGGCCACTGGAGGCAGAGTCTGGGTGAGGCTGGGATTCCACAGAGGTCCACTCCCCCTGTGGGCTGCACTAATATTATACTTTCATATCACGGTGGGGGCCACAAGATACCGTCCTGCGGGCCGCAATTGGCCTGCTCTAGAGGGACCCGAGGAATTGTGAGAGTGAGTTCCAAAGGAGTTGCAACCAGGAGCTTCTCTGAATGGGGAGGTGATGACGTTGGGGATCCCTAAGAACGTGGTTTATGTTTATGAAGCCAATCCTAAACTTTCTCGACTTCAGGATAGGAAAAATTGGCCGATTCTGGGGCTTTAGGGATGGATGGTTTTATCGTGTTTTATCAGTAGCAGATGTGTCTGAAAATTGAAGCTTTGCCTCCGTCTCTTTCTTGAAAGGTCTTTGAAGGAAACCGCCCCACGAATTCCATTGTCTTTACTAAACTTAATCCATTTATTCTTGGAGCCTTAATTGGTATGTTTTTCCTCTTCCATATTTTGTTTCTTGACTTAAATATATTGTCTCCAAAAGGTTTACCATTAACACTGTTCTCATTGAAAACCATCTTTTCTCCAGCAATGTATGAACACAAGATCTTTGTTCAAGGAATCGTATGGGATATTAATAGCTATGACCAGTGGGGGTAAGTGTCCGACCACATACACGTTATTATTTTTTTTTGAAAAGTATTGTATTGGTTTTCAAAGTTTTTACAAGGGAAAAAGGTATAGGGTGAGGGTAACATTTTGGTGGCTTCCCTGCCGTTGGTGGTGGCCCTCCCAAAACTTCATAGATTTACAATTTTAAAAGTAAAGGATAAAAAATAGTGCTTCAAATAAACTCATTTTTGCGATCTAAGTCTTTTCGCAATTGACTCCTCTTCCCTGTCCCCGGGCGGGGCCGTCGCTCTCTCCGTTCCCCCGTCTTCGCCTCCCAACTGGGAAGAATGTTTTTTAATAAAAGCCTCCGCCTCACTTAGTGTTTTGATTTTTACTCTGCCCCCCTCCCAGAAGATCAGCATTCCCTCTGGTAATAACCACTTGAACCATATTCCCTTATTATATAATTTCTTAGACAAGAAGGAATACTTCCTTCTTATTTCTCTAATTTTTTTCGGAATCTGTTTCAAAATGATTATTTCTTTATCGTGGTATTTTAAAATTCCATCCTGTTGAGCCCTCAATATCTCATCCCGTGTGGATCTCCTAAGAAATTTAGCATGAATTTCTCTTGGTACATTATGTATCCTGGCATAAGTTGAATTAATTCTATAAACCAGGTCCATATCCCACCAGAGTTGATCTTTATCTTTTTTAAGGTATTCTGCTAATATTGTACTCATAACATCTTTTAAGATCTTCATTTTCGGACTCTGGTATATTCTGGAACCTGAGAAAAAAAGACATTCTTTCAAATTCAATTTTAGTCATATTTGCTCCTAATTCTAAACCCTCCCTCCGACTCCCACATACAAGTTACTAACGGTGTTAATTTCCACTCACTAAGAGTGTATCCATTGCTTTTCCTGGGAGTTAGAAGCTCCTTCCTTAGTGAGTTTAATTTGCTTGGCTGCCCATCTCAAACAAGGGATTCTGGGCAACGAGCAGTCAGAAAATCAATTCATGTTCTGCGTTCCTTACGAGACAAAATGAATTTAAGCTGCCTGGTTTGGAGAAAAAGAATTGGATCTGGGCCCATTTCACAGGGTCTTTATTGGAGACCAAGTGTGCCTGCTGGCAGGGTTCTGACCAATGCCCTAATTGGAGTTGACACCTTCCCTGCAACACCAATGGCCATAGCCATTAAAACCTCTTTGTGGTCCAAGTTTAGGTTAGCATATCGAATGACCCAGTCAACTTCTAATGAAAAGAGTCAAATTTTTCCTCAGCATTTGAGAAGTTAGTTGGGTAACTTTTTACCGTTTAATGTTTGTGTAGTTGTGGACTTGGTTTTTGTGCTGTAAAACCTTTGCAACAGTGTGCTAAGCCATAAATTGTGGATTACAAGGAACAGTGGTTGGATTCCCACAACAAAACATGTTTCAGTGTGGCTTTGCCCAGCTATCCTCTCCTGTTATATTATCACTTTATAAGGCCTTGGGAAGGCCACACTTGGAATACGGCATCCAGTTTTGGTCACCACGATGTAAAAAAGATGTGGAGACTCTGGAAAGAGTCCAGAGAAGAGCAACCAAGATGATTAGGGGACTGGAGACTAAAACATAGGAAGAACGGTTGCAGGAGCTGGGTATGTCTAGTTTGATGAAGAGAAGGACAAGGGGAGACATGACAGCAGTGTTCCGATATCTCAGGGGTTGCCCCAAAGGAGAGGGAGTCAAACTATTCTCCAAAGCACCTGAGGGCAGAACAAGAAGCAATGGGTGGAAACTAATCAAGGAGAGAAGCAACTTAGAATTGAGGAGAAATTTCCTGACAGTGAGAACAATTAATCAGTGGAACAGAAGTTGCCTCCAGAAGTTGTGAATGCTCCAACACTGGAAATCTTTAAGAAGTTGTTGGATAGCCATTGGTCTGAACTGGTGTAGGGCTTCCTGCCTAGGCCTAGATGACCTCCAAGGTCCCTTCCAACTCTGCTATTGTATTATTGTATTGGGGATTTCGGAACAATTGGGAATGGTGAGAATAGGAATTTGGTGCCTGTTTTAAAGCTTTCACTCCGGAGCCTGAATTTTCCTCCTCTTTTCCTTTCTGAAGGGTTGAGCTTGGAAAGCAACTGGCCAAGAAAATTGAGCCTGAACTGGCAACCGATGCCCCAGTCACCTCCCACGATGCCTCGACTAACGGGTTGATCGCCTTCATCAAGAAGAACCGAGCCTGACCGCCAACAGGCTGCGTGGCTGATGCCCAGATCACTGTTGTAGCTGCTGCTTTGTTAGCCACTTCCCAGGCCAGACTTCTCAAGGGTTCTGGCCTCATTGTTCTTAATGGTTAGCTTTGTTGTATCGGAAGCAGTGTTTGCAAAGGAATCCTTTAAAGAAAAAAATCTAGAAACTTGACCTAGTGACTGTTTCACGGCAACTGTGATGTGTTGAGCACCCCCGTCCCTTCTGTGTCACTCCCCCGTGCCTGGTGCTGCTGAGGAGAGGGGAGCAGCCTGTAGAAGGTGGTTAAACCTTTTCCGTGTTGTCTTGTGAAGGCCCAGCCTTTCGTGCACTGAAATAAACCAGAATTAATCACCACATTTGTCTTTCTGTAAATTGTCTTGGTCTGTGTACAGAGGGACTCGAGCATTCTGAGACCCTGCAAAGTTAGGTTTTTCATCCTAGGGAAAAAGGCTTCAAGCTACCTCCAGACTTCCAGTCCAGAGATCCGTGGTGGTCTCCCTATGGAACAGCTCTCTTTGAATGTCTCCTGTTAAGTCCATTTTGACATCAGAAGTCATCACAAAGGGAGGAATTGCTGTCAGTTGAGGTTTGTAACACAAATCCACAAATACTCAGGTTTCCTGGAAAGGGGACATGTTGAGGGATTGTAGACCCTCCTGAGCCCATTCCCCTTTGTTCTCTGGTTCTGCCCTTTGAGGAGAGGTTGAGAATGTCTAACGGTCTGCAGGCCAGGTTGGGGGCATCAAATTCCACCTCTCAGAAAGAGCCACTTCATCAAAAAATAATGATCTCTCTCTCTCTCTCACTCTCTCCTAGACATTCACACACATACACAGATACAGATAAGAGCAATCGCACTTACACTTGAGAGAGGGTTGTAAAACACTATGGAGTATTAAGTGGTTTAAAATGTCACCATAATATTGTCCCCCAACAATCTGGCTCCTCATTTTACCCACCTCGGAAGGATGGAAAGCTGAGTCAACCTTGAGCCTGGTGAGAATCAAACTCCTGTTGGCAGAGTTAGTCTGCAGTACTGCATTCGAACCATTGCACCAATGAACTAGTAAATAAACTTGGTCTTGGTGGATCGCCACAGCTCTCCACAGCTTTCGTCCAGTCGGAGAGATCCAGTCCAGGAGGGGACCTGGATGAAGCCTCCCTCCAGCATTCAATCTCCTGGTTGCTTCCCTTGAGCAGACATAGCAGACATGGTGGAGGTGGAGTCCTCTCCAGGCTGACAATAGCAGATTCCACTTAATGTCAAGCCTGCCCCAGTCTGATCTCCTAGGGCAGTGATGGCGAACCCATAACGCTTTGTGCATGACATAACCAGCGCTCCCTCATTTTTGGCGTGCTTATTTCGCCCTCCCCAGGCTCCAGAGGCTTTATAGGAGCATGGGGATGGCGGAGTTGAAGTCCACAAGTCTTCAAGTTGCCAAGTTTGGGAACCCCTGCTCCAGAGGGCAAAAAACCACCCTACGAACAAACCAGAAGTGACTTCAAGGAAGCCTCCAGAGGGCAAAAAACTGGCCTCAAAAGGCCGAAATCAGCTGGCCAGCGTGTGGATGTGCACTAGCCAGCGGACAAGGCAACACCTCATGTGCCCTGAGAAATGGCTCGGTGTGCCATAGGTTCGCCATCACAGTCCTAGGGAAATAAGTCTCAACTCCCATTTGTTAGAAGGGAAAAGCACTTTTATTAAAGGAGACGGATAGCAGTAAAGTCAAGCAAATCTAAATTTCCCATGTGCCAATACAGAATAAAACCCCTGGTTCACCTTAAATCCCCCCCTCCCCCCATAATCTGTCAATGGGCAGCCAATCTAGCACCACCAAGATGTTTTGAGAAACACTGAGGGGTTTGTGCTCGTGAAATTCCAATCTCAGGGTAAACGGCCTTGAAGCTTTCCACGAACTGGATTCCAAAGCCTGCTGTTCTTTCTCAGCTGTCAATTTCCCATCCTGAAGGTATACAACTTCATTGCCCATTTGTTCCTCCCTTCCCTCCCCGATTGATGGCAGAAGCTGGTGGATATGACACAAGGAATTTCTCTCCAGTACAGAAGCGCTCAGTGTACGTACAAAGCATCAGAATCCTCAGCATCATCAAAAGGAGACTAAAGATGATGATACGGGTAAACAATACTACTATAGCCAGATTAGATGAGTAAATATATATATATATGTATGTGTGTGTTACGTTTTTTTGAGCTGATCAATAAATAAGACAGGGAGACTAGGATAGATATGTATATATATATTGGGGCCCTAACAGAGTGTTGTGGAACAATTATATATATATTTTTGTTCCACAACACCGTTAGGGCCCCAATTAAGGGAGGAGACATACTGTTTCCTTTTCTGCCTTTCGGCTCATCACCAGAGTCCATCTAGACATAAAGCCATGAGTTCCGTTGTGTGATTTTTTAAATATGTGTGTTAGTTTTATGAGCTGATCAATAAATAAATCAGAGAGACTAGTATAGATCTATTTCGAGCTTATTAGCTCTCATCAGCTAGCCATATACCCTTACTGGGATTCGAGCCGGGGCTGAATTGCATATCAGGCAAGAGCCTTTATTTAGCCATTCAGCCAGCATGGCCCTCCCATTGCATTAGCTGAGACAGGAGGATTAGTATCTATATAATTGTTTCCACAACACCCTGTTAGGGCCCCATTTAAGGGAGGAGACATACTGTTTCCTTTTCTGCCTTTTGGCTCATCACCAGAGACCATCTAGACAGAAAGCCATGATTTCCGTTGTGTGAATTTTTTTAATATGTGTGTGAGGCTAAAGGCTCCTGCCTGATATGCAATACAGCCCCGGTTCGAATCCCAGTAAGGGTATGGCTAGCTGATGAGAGCTAAAAAGCTCAAAATAGATCTATACTAGTCTCTCTGATGTATTTATTGATCAGCTCATAAAACTAACACACACACACACACACATATACAGTATATATACTTGTTCCACAACACCGTTAGGCCCCAATTATTTATTGATCAGCTCAAAAACCTAACACACACACACATATATATAGACATTAGACAGCACTGTAAGAATTAGGTGTGCAGCAGAGAGATGGCCCAAGGGGGAAAAGCTGTCCCTGTGTCTAGTTCTTTGACATGCAACGCCCCTAACGACTTCTTTGGCTGAGAGCCCAGACAACTCACGTTCAATAGAGTAGTAGCTCTGGAGCAACCTTTCACACAGATAGTCCACACGAACAGGCATGGCTAGAATACACAGATAGTCCAAACGAACACGGCTAGAATATGCAGACAGACTTTCTTGGCTATTAATTCGAACGGTTGTTTCCTGCAAATGTCCCCTCCCAACGTCCCACCTATAAACTCTCTTGGGAGGGGCCAATCAACAACCACCTGGTGCTCAATCACCTGTGAGCCTGCCTATGGAGTTGCTGCTTCCGTTTCTCAGCCCTTCTCAATCTAGCATCAGGGACAAACTGCCTTTGATCCTCCCCACTGCTCCATGCCTCAGGCGCCTCCTGGTGGCCAACCAGCCTTTCTGATTCCTGCTCTGACTCTGAGCACTCCCCAAGGCCTCCCTCATCTTCTAGCGAGGAACCATAGGGTTCCTCGCTAGAAGAGTCCATCAGCAGCTCATCCGGATCCTGCTGGGCCACAACATAAACCAATATGTAGGTTTATTCAAAGAAACCTAAAATATTTATTAGGAAAATTTATATGGCTACCCAACTAATTCCCAGTAACAGAAAATAAGTCTAAAGAATGTTAGAATGGGGTAAGTTGTTCTTATGTCAACTTTTTTTTGTATGTAATACACTATAAAATCAAGAGGTAACTACAAAATGTCTTTATTGAAAAAAAGATTATAACATCTAAGGTTAAATGAAATTCTGACTTTTAATATTAAAATAACTTAGGATAATAGTAAGTAGTTTTTTTAGATAAATAAATCTATATTTCCCAACATTTATTCTTCAACAATCATAGAAACCATGTGGTAACACAAAAACTCTGACAAGTTTATGAACTAAAAGTCTGACATTTTAGAAAGATATATACAAACATGGTTAAACTAATAAGTTTGCAGATGTAAACTAGACACATAATATAAAAATTGGCCATTTTTTTATTTCCTACAAAAGAAAAATTAACATTGGTCCAAGTTCTTGGAAATAAAACCTATATTCTTTTAAAGAAAATGCAAATATTTCTCAAGAAACAAACTTAATTTAAGTCAAATCTTTTACTCTAGTTATGGCATTAGTTGAATCACAAGAGCTTAAGGGGGCCAAGAAAAGATTTCTCTTCTGAAGTTTTGGTTTAACTCAATGGAACTCTCCCATCAGTTTTTTTAGTTTCTAAATTATAAGACATCCAACCACTTGCTTTGAAACAAATATTTCCCCATCCTTAAATCTCTCCATACCTTTTGGAATCTTAGGTTCTGGGGCACGATGGTCTCCCAAATACTGACTTTGTGTTCATTAAGTGCATCTATTTTGGGTTCCTCGCTCAGGCGGATATGAATCGGTGGAAAGAAAAAGGAAGGAAGGAAGGTACCCCATAAATATTTTGGCACAAGCGTTAAAAGCACTTCATCCCTGCGGAGCCAAACTCTGTTAAGTAAATATAGAGGTGGCACTCAACTCCCAGGGTTGGTCTGCAGCTGGCGTCTCTTGGTGCAGCATCCCTTGGAGAAACTCCTGCCAAGGAGAAAGGCTGGTAGGCAGCTTCCCTTGGCAGTACTGGTGGGGAAGTTTTTGTTTTATTTTATTAAATTTATATCCCGCACCTTCTCCTACAAAAGGACCCAGGGCGGCCCTCCCTCCCCGCCATGCTTTCAGCAAGAGGGGCCAGTGGGCAAAGCCACCAGGCTGCTGTGGGGCCGGGCCAGTCCAGGCCTCGAGGGGCCTGGGATTCCACAGTTGAGCCACTATTGATGGGAGGTAGGAGGTTTCACATTTTTTGCAGAATCTGTTTTTTGTTTGCTGTATGACACTTCCTAGCTGCTTTCTGGTTGAAGACCGTAGTTTTAAAATGAAAAAAAAAAGGCATTGAAAAAAGAACTTTTCGGTGGTTGATTATATTTTGGCAACGGGGAAAACCAAAAATGGGGTTTTTAGGGGGAATTTTAGCACAGGCTCCGATTTAATTCTTTTTATCTGTTTATTGTATTCTTATCATTGTTGGTTTTAATTTCCTGTGCACCGCCCTGGGTCCATTTCGATGGAGAAGGCGCGGTATATAAATTGAAATAAAGTAAGTAAGTAAGTAAAACAGCAGAATGTTTTCAAAGGAATTCACCAGGTTGGCAAATCTATTTTAAGTATCTAAAAGGTAAATCCCCTGAAATATTTTAAACAAATGAAATAAATAGCCTGGTACGTTTGTAACATCGTAGCCTGCGTACATATTTTAGCGGTTATGGTATTTGTGGAAGATTAAGGCAGTAGCAGGAATGGACAAGTCTGATACTAAAATAAACAAGATGCCATAAAGAGCCGAGAAAGGAGAGGTAATTTCCAGAAGGCACCAGAGAGCCACCTGCAAGAGGTGAAATCAAAGGAATTACAATGACTTTCTGGAAGCTTCCAAGCAGCAAAAGGCCAACGGAACCATCCGGAACAGCCTTAAAAGGGCTGATCTGATGGGATGGGGGCTCCTTTCCAAGCGCCCCATCGTGCTCCTACTTGGAAGGAACTGCTTACACTTACACTTCTGCACTGACTCACTCACCTGGCCCTTCCCTCTTCCCAGCCCTTCGGACGTGGGAAAGGTCCCGGCTGCAGCTGGCAGGGCTATTGGGATAATCTGGGGAGGGGGGGGGGGGAGTCAGCCCTGCTCCTTTTCCACCAGGGCTCCTGCTTGCATTTTTCCAACAGATTCAGCTGTGTTATTTCCATCCGATTCCCAAAGCCGGTTTTCACTGAAGGTGCTGGTGCACCAACCGCTTTTGGCCTGCAAAGGGCTGATCCAGGTGGTTTTATCAGAAGGAGCGAGTCGAAACGATTTCAGGGTCGATGCGTGCAAGGAATTAATACAACGTGGCCAAACCTGAAGCCTAAACTGATGTGGTCAGTTTTTTAATTAATGGCACCTCCTTGTCTCAAATTAATCAAAACGTAGCTTTTTTTTTTTTTTTTGAATAGAAAAAGTAAACATTTTCCATATGGAACACAGATCTTCCCAGAGTTGGAAATGTGCTTTAAAAGTCTAGCCAAAATAGAAGTGTAAGACTTCTAACTCTTAACACATTGTATTTTATGTGTTTTAATTTTTGCTAATTAAAAAAAAACACCCTCTACGCTCCGAATTAGGCATTTCCCTGCTATACATCTGAGCCAATTTCTTTACATCCAAACGCCTAGAAAAAAGACCATTGTTTCCTGAGACTTTTAAAAACTGTTCAGCTATTTTGCGACCTACCTAAAAACGCTTTGCATGGTCCAGAGGCCACAGGAATCATCATGCAAGTGCTGTGGATTCAAGTATCATTAACTTGGCCTTTAAAGCTGGGTTATCACCAAGTTGTAAAAAAATAATAAAAGAAAATAGGGAAGCAAGAGTTTTAAAAACACCTCTAAGAAGAAGTATGTTTGCAAGCCGTGGCCCAGAGCTGCCATCCCTTCAGCCGAAAGACAGGGAATGGTGTGTTGCACCAGAGTCAGGATCCCTTCAGGTGATGACAATGGGGTGGCAAAGAGTCAAGACAATGGCCCCCACCGTGCAGCTGGGATCAGCATCTGTTGGATCCTTCCGGCAGACACTCCAAGCGGAAGTTATGAACAGAAGTCCGCTTCAAAACAGTGACTTTGAGAAGTGCAAGTGAAGAGGATCCGTCTTGACAAGAGACCCTGCTTCTTTGCCTGCAGCCACCTGGTGGATCCAGCACAGGAATCCGCTTTCCTTGTACTGGGGGGGGGGGGGGGGGCAGGGGGGGGGGAGGGAGAGCAACTAGCAGAGCTTCTTGCCGGGAGCCCCAGCGCACCAGGTTGGCCCTGGCAGGTCCTGTGGCTGTTGGAGCACTATCGTTTCGGGGCTCCAGGCTGCCTCTGGACTTGGGGATGCTGGGAAGATTCCCTTCAAAAATAAGCGGTGCCAGCTCCAAAGAAACGGATGGGACAGAAACTCAATTTGGCTGAATTCAAATCTGAATTAAATTTAATGAATAGGCTTATACCACCTGTATGTAAATTTTCCTCAGTCTGACACATTCGCATCTCTGCCGCAAAAACACGCTAAGAAAAAAAAAAACCCTGTGGATTGGGAATGGAGAAGCTTCTGCCCCCCCCCCCCCCTGCAACCCTGCTTTCCACAAGGCTCCTCTGCACAGATGCTGCCTGTCGGATCCCAGGAAGCTACGAGGTGACCGGGCTTCCCAGACAGCCTGCAGCTCTCCCCTTAGCGGTGTGTTCTGCCACACCTGGAAACACCCAACCCTCCCGTCCTTGCCAAGTGCTGGAGAACCATGCTGCACACAGCCTAGAAGAGGAATGCTCTCTGCCCTTCCAGGGGCTCCCAGCCCATGGGGTCTATTGTACTCGTTTTGCAGACAAAACGCCAAGCTGGAAGGCCCACAGGGATCCCCCACCAGGTGGTTCCTTTTTAAAGTCACATTCAATTTGGCTCTCGCTCTTTTTGATGCATGCAACCACCACCACTGCGCCTCTCGAATTGCGAGCACCACAAGGTCAAGGGTGCAAGGGGGACCTAAAACATGGCGGAAGTCTTTTGGTCTCTTTCCTGTTGGAAAGCTAAGGTTTCTTCTGGGGGCTCAAACCACCAGCCATAAAAAATGGCACCAAGCCAGTATTGATGGGGGTGGGTGGGTGGGTGGGTGTCAGTCATCCCGACAGCTCTGGCATCGTGCCCTTTCCTCCTCCCGTCCACGGGGCGCACGGCTTTTCAAGTACCAGCATCACGGAAAGAATCGCTAAGGCAAATGGTACCCAGAGCCAACCCAAGAGGTGCCCCCTTCCTTTCCAATCTTAGAAGCCAATAAAAAATGGCGGCTGCTTTGTCTTTCTGGGGAGTCCCCTGTTGAGCCCTTTCCCCTCTTTTCCTCCTGGTCTTCAGTAGATGGGGAGCGGAAGCCTCACAGCTCCGTGATATGCATGGGGTAGCCAGAGGAGTGGGCCGAGACTTTTGTGCTCAAGCGCCTGATATGACAGGTGTGGCAGAGCAGGTGCCTCTCCAGTGGATAACATCGGCGGCCCTCTTCGTCGTTCAGCTGCAGTCCACAATCCTAAGGAAAAGAAGATGACCATCCATTAGTGGCCAGTGGACTTAGGATACCCCGAAGGAAGCCTCAGGGAGACATGAGGGGTACAGGTGCCTGTGGAGATGCTCAACAATTAGTCAGTGGAACAGCTTGTCTCCAGAAGTTGTGAAGGCCCCAACCCTGGAAGTCTTCAAGATGTTGGATAGCCAATTGTCTGAAATGGTATAGGGCTTCCTGCCTAGGCAGGGAGTTGGACTAGATGACCTCCAAGGTCCCTTCCAACTCTGCTATTGTATTGTATTGTATTGTAACCTCATCTGGGTCAATGGTTGGGCTTGAGGCACATTAGGAAATGAAAGCAAGGCCTACCAGGAAGGTTTAACCACCAACCCTTTTGAGTAGATTTCTTTTCCCGGGAGGAGGGCTAGTTCTAAACTGCTCCCTCCCTTCATCTGGGCTGCCTCAGCAGCTCTTAAGGCTTACCTCACAGTGGTAGCACTCCACATGGTAATCCCTGTCCATCGACACCACCCGGATGGTCTCTTCGGAACCCTAGTTTGGAGAGAGAGAGAGAGAGTGAAAGAGGGTGAAAATTGGGGAGGAGTCCCATCCTTGGCTTTCCAGGAAAACCGGCACTTTGGAGCCTCCCTCTGCAACTATATAAATCCCTCGTTCTATAAGTGCCACCATGAAACCCATTTCCCCAATATTTGATTTACTTCCTTGCAAAAGTAAGTGCAGAAATTATGGTTCCTGAAGATAACAAGAGCACTTAGACTTATACACTACTGCAATGCTCTCTACATGGGGCTCCCCTTGAAGAGCACCCAGAGGCTCCAACTGGTCCAGAATGCGGCCGCGTGGGTAATTATGGGGGCGACACGACGCTCCCATGTAACACCCCTCCTGCGCGAGCTACACTGGCTTCCGGTGGTTTTCCGGGTGCGATTCAAGGTGTTGGTTAGCATCTTTAAAGCGCTCCATGGCTTAGGACCTGGGTACCTACGAGATCGCCTTCTGCCACCGAGAGCCTCCCACCGGCCAGTACGCTCCCCTAGAGAGGGTCTCCTCATGGTGCCGTCGGCTGGACAATGTCGACTGGAGACACCCAGGGGGAGAGCCTTCTCCGTGGGAGCCCCCTTCCTCTGGAACGAATGGCCCCCCGAGTTAAGAACTATCCCTGACTTACGCACCTTCCGCCGTGCACTCAAAACCTTTTTCTTCCAAGCCGGGCTGGCATAAAATGAATGTTTAAATATGAATTTTTATTAATTTTAATCGGGGTTTGTTTGGTTTTTTAATCTTATGAGAGGCCAAATTATTTAATATGTTTTTTTAAACTGTTTTTAACTTTTATATACCTGTTTTACTTTGGCTGTCCACCGCCCTGAGTCCTTCGGGAGTAGGGCGGTATAAAAAACTAATAAACTAAACTAAACTATACACCGCTTCACAGAGCTTTCCAGCCCTCTCTAAACAGTTCACATAGTCAGCCTCTTGCTCCCAATATTCCGGGTCCTCATGTTACAGGTAGACAGAGGATAGATGGATGGATAGACTGACAGACAGGAGAGAGGGAGGGAGGGAGAAGCAAGCAGTCAAAGCAGTTTAATTACTAGGATTGGAGCATGGAGAGAACTCGGCTGCAGAGACAAGAGTTGTGTTTGTGGCCAGCACATAATGGCTGTGCCAAAGCATTAATCAAATGACAAAGAAGGACATACCTGGACTGGCACAATGGGCTGGTTACAGGAAGCACACTTGGGTGCAAAAACCCTAGATTTGGGAAGGAGGGGGAAATAAGTTACATTTTTCTTGAGAAGCAAAGAGAAAGAATGGCAGGCAGCATTTTAACAATTGAGGGCAAACAAACTTAGCTAATCCCAACTCTGTCCCATGATTGTGTTGCATTTTCTAGACCAGGGGTCCCCAACCTTTGCAACTTTAAGTCTGAAGGACTTCAGCTCCCAGACTTCTCCAGCCAGCAAAGCTGAAGGACTGAAGCAAAGCTGGCTGGAGAATTCTGGGAGCTGAAGTCCTTCAGACTTAAAGATGCAAAGGTTGGAGACCCCTGTTCTAGACCACAACGGTAGGACATCTAAATCCAGCTATGGATTTAAGAATATCCCTCCTTCTAGTCAAAGCAGGACAGCAGACCAAAAGGATGATCCCATTAACCTCAGACAATCCCCCCAACTGAATGGCTGCCATCGAGTGAGATCTCTTTGGTCCCCACGTGCCATCACTTTAGTAGGCAGGATTTAATTCATTTCCCAAATATCACAAATGGAAAAGTTTTAAAAGACAAAAGAAAACAGCCGGGATTTCCTTCAATATAACCACGGTTCCCGTTACATTTTTCAACGCAATATACAGAAATGTTGGCCACTAGATCGCCTTGCTGTCTGTCCTTAACTGGACTTGATTCTGGACACCGTCCCCTTTAGCAGCAGTGAGCCCTGCCTCATGAGCTGACCGGGGGGGGGGGGGGTCCCCCTTTTTCCTTTTGCCCTGCAGAGCTCTGCATTCTCACGTGTGATAGTCTTTGACACAGTAAATGTTGTTCTCCATGTCTACAGTGAAGGGGATGCCATCCAGACATTCATTGCACACCACACAGCGGAAACAGCCAGGGTGGTAGGACTTCCCGAGAGCTTGCAAAATCTGAAAAAGAATCACAGGCGACAAATTCAGTCGCTTCCCGCTGTCGATAATTTGTTTCATGCACCCAGGAACGGCGAGTGCCCGGCTGGGGGAAATCATTCGGATTGCTAGGAATGGACCGCTGGAGTAACTGGCTGTCTTGAGAAGCCACAATGCAGCTGTCTGTCAGGCCTGCAGTCCTGTTCCTTGTAGGATCTTTGGCCTGCCACACTTTCTCTCTCTTTTTTTACTATGCTGTCATTAGTGGGGAATAGGGAGGGGGAAAGAGTAAGGAGTAGAATGTGTTGCTGTCAAAATAAAACATTCCTTTCTAGAAGCCCAAAGTCGTCCTTTGTCTCTGCACCTCTGCACCTGACCGGAAGTGGCTGGGTGGAAATGCCAGCATGGCAGTGGGAGATTGGACCATGTGAAGGACTTGGGGGAGTGGGGGCAAGGGTTTGTGTTAGGATAATCATCCTGATGTTGGGTTGACAATATATATAAGCCAGGATTCTTAAAGAGTATACAGTAATCCCTCGTTTTTCGCGGCTAATCGGGACCGCACCCGTCCGCGAAAACCGGAAATCCGCGAAGTAGGATTCGCTAGGAAACTTGAATTGGTGGACATGTTTAAAGCAACCACTAGGGGGCGCTTGCCTCCTACCAATGCATTTTTCCCCCTGTATTTTTTACAAATTCGCAAAGCACTGAAGCCGCGAAAAACGAGGCCGCAAAAAACGAGGGATTACTGTATGTAACTTTAAGGACTATGTGGAATCTGATTGGCTGTGTTTCCCAGCTCAACCATAAAAGGAAGCTGGAAACACAGTTCATTCTTTTTTGCTTCCTAATTGCCACTGAGGAAGAAGCTGAACCTGAAGACAGAAGAAGTATTATTGTTTTGACTTACTGTAAGATAACTGTGCGTTTTGGTTAAGGACTGTTTATTGTTAGAGGAGTTAGTATCACTGTTTGGAAGAAGTATTTTAGGTACTACAAAAGTAAAGACTATTTATTTTTTCTACTATCAGTGTTTGATAGTTATTGTCTGCTTTAAGTAATGCGTCTCTTGCTGTCCGGTGTATTGCACTACTCCGCCTGTTTATTTTCCAACGGGGGTGTTTTTTACCCCTAACAGTTTGAACTTTCACACCTTGGTGGGAAAACCCAGGAAGCTTTCAGATTCGGGTTTTCCACAAATTGTACCAACATGGCTCTCTTAATCAATTGGAACTTTGATGAAAGCCCTGCCTTGAACTCTGATTTAATTCTGGATGATATTTGGAATGCTGACACTCCCTGCGGGCTTTTTAAAAACTTCCCAGCCTAGACAGCAGTGCTGAGTTTCCTAGACATCTCCAAGCCAAGTACTAACCAATAGGGATTACTGTTTCTCCCTCTACGCTGCTCTTCTGCAAAGTTTAGAACCAAGTCTGGAATTGCAACCAGCCTCCCTTGGAAGTTTTAGGCTTCAACAGGGCTCTTGGGGGTGAAAAGGGGTAGGAAGGAATGCTTTGAGCTCCTGGATGAAAGGGGGACCTGACAAATCACCAAATGTAGCACTTAGCAATTGCACTCAAGACTTATATGCCGCTTCAACGTGCTTTGCAGCCCTCTCTAAGCAGTTTACAAATGTCAGCCTCTTGCCCCCAACAATCTGTGTACTTGTTTTACTGACTCAGAAGGATGGAAGGCTGAGCCAACCTTGAGCTGGTCAGGATTGAACAGCTGGCAGTCGGCAGAATTAGCCTGCAATGCTGCATTCTGACCACTGCGCCACCAGGGCTCTTCTAATATAATCTGCAAACCGTGAAAAGGAAGGAATAGCGAAGGCAGCGGAGGAAGTGGCTGCTCGGTGAGGGTCCTTTGCGGTCCATGAGTAGAGCTGCCACTGAGCATTTCTGGACACAATGCGTGAAGCTCCCAAGAGAAAACTGGGGAAGGTTTGTGCTGCTTTTACTGCAGCACAAACCTTCCCCACGAGAGGCTGTTGTGCCTCACCCTTCTACAACTTGCATCTAAATAGGCCTTTGATGCTCGGTCCTTTAATGCAGGGGGCCCCAACCTTTGCAACTTTAAGTCTGAAGGACTTCAGCTCCCAGAATTATCCAGCCAGCTTTGCCCTGGCCCAGGCCCTGACGCTGACAGCTTTGCTGGCTGGAGAAGTCTGGGAGCTGAAGTCCTTCAGACTTAAAGTTGCAAAGGTTGGAGACCCCTGGCCCAGGCCCTGACACTGACAGCTTTGCTGGCTGGAGAAGTCTGGGAGCTGAAGTCCTTCAGACTTAAAGTTGCAAAGATTGGGGACCCCTGCTTTAACGGTTGGTGCAAGCAACAGCTCATAACCTGCAAAGCAGAATGCAACCTTCGCCTCCTTCCAAAAATCCTCCCATGACTTGCAGTGAGTTACTGTTTCAGTGCGTTCTTCCTCTCACTGCACTTTGGGGTCCCGGCGGTTGACTTTCCCCCTTGAAAGAGCTGCCAGGCTTCAGATGTCGCCTCCTCTACCTCCTCCAAACCTTTTTTTGGCGTTTTGCTTTTGTAAAGCAGAAGGTCCTGGATAGGCGAGGCTGCCTCTGGCCCTCAAACATCGCCCAGCTATCGCCGTCGCAATGTTGGCTTGAATGCTTGTGAGTAAAATGGTGAGTGTTCTGCCTCCTCCCGGCCTACGAAGAGTACAAAGCACAGGCTTGGCTGCTTGCCACTGCTTAATTGCTGAAATTAGGAATTCCTTGGCTGTGAGCCCATAGAACTCACATTAAACTCTGCAGCCCCTTTTCACACAGAGAGTCCCAAACGGACATGACTCGAATGCCTTGACTAAGATTTGGAACTGTTGTTTCCTGCAAATGGCCCCTCCCAAAGCCTTCCCTATAAGCTCTCTTGAGAGGGGCCAACAACCATCTGGTGACCAATTATCTCCTGCAAGCCTGCCTCTGACGTAACTGCTGACTCCATCTCTCAGCCCTGCGTAATCTAGCATCAGGGACAAACTGCCCCTGATCCTCCCCACTACTCCAGGCCTCAGGTGCCTCCTGGTGGCCAACCAGACTCTCTGCTTTCTGCTCTGCCTCTGAAACCTACCCAAGGTCTTCCTCATCTTCCAGGGCAGACTTTTAGGACTCTTTGCTAGAAGAGTCCGTCAGCAGCTCATCTGGAGCCAGCTGGGCCACAACAGGTGAGTGTATAAATGCTCAAAGGAAAGCAGGGGGGAGGAAGGGGGCAGAGATACTTTTCCCAATCCCACCATTACTCCCTCCCCAAAGTTTCCCAGAGAGCTGGCCAGAGAAGGGCAGAGAGCTCAAGTGGAAATCCCCAGGGAGAAGCACCAGGAGAGCCAAATGGGTGCTGGAGGCAGAGGGGAGGGGGAAGAGCAGACGAGAAACCCTGCCACGAAGGGAGGGGAAGCAATCTGATTCTGGCATCTTTGCAGAGACACCCCAGGGGTGTGTCATTCCTAGAGGGGCCTAGGACAACTTGCCCCAGGCCTGCAACTGGCTGCAGGACAAGACTTACATAATATTGAAGAAATAGTGGAACAGAATCATTAAAGAAAGGATGCAAAAGGAGGGACAGAGTGACAAAATTTAAACTATTTAAAATAACATTGTTTTAAATAATTAAATTGAATTGTTGCATTGTCCCACAGCAAGTTGGCTGTGGTGAGTTGTCCCATTCTGTTTCTAAGAGGCCTACCTGGGCTCATCTTTCAACGCTTGCTGAAGCACAATCCAATCTGGCTAACAGAATAACAGTTGGAAGGGATCATGGAGGTCTTCTAGTCCAGCCCCTTGTTCAAACATAGACCGGCTGTCCAATCTCTTCTCAAAACCCTCCCGTGATAAGAGCACCCACAGCGTTTGGAGATTAACTGACCTCACTAACAGGCAATTCCTCCTTAGTTCTAGGTCGCTTCGCTCCTTGATCATTTTCCATCCGTTGCTTCTTGTCCTGCCCTCGGGGGCTTTGGAGGATAGGTTGACCCCCTTCTTTTCTTTGTGTGAGCCCCTTAAATATTGGAACACTGCTATCATGTCGCCCCTGGTCCTCCTTTTCATTGGACAAGAAGTTAGGGATCAAAGCCAAGCAGAGATTTCTACGGTATCTGTGAAGCCAAAGGTTTGGAGAGAAGCCCCATTCTTTCCAGGGGTCAGGAAGGCCTGTCCGAAGAGGAACTGCTCCGCCTTCTTTACGGACAAACCCAACACTATCTGGAAGGCTTTCCTGCCATTTCTCGAAGAAACAAACACTGGTGCAACATTTTTTAGAGTAGAAGCAGAAATATTTTTATTAATACACCTGTATTGCCAGCAGGATTTCCCTTGGGGGGGGGGGCAACTTTCTTGGTCCACGAAGGAAAAAAAAGTAGTTTGTGTACGACAGGAGTGTCACACTCAGGACCTGTGGGGCCAGCCTGGAAATATCAAAGGATCAGCCCACGGTGCGTGGCGCATGCAGCCTCTCCCGCAGTCCGTTTTCAGCCTCCCCTGGCCTCCTGCAGCACTGCAGCCGAAAACGGCGTGCTGCAGGAGGACTGGCCTGGATTACAATTATGTGTACAATTATCCTGTGTTAATACTACAGTTTAATGCCAGATTTTATGTAGGTCCATTTAATCCGCCATCTATAATTGACAGGCATTTCTATTTGCTATCCTGGAAATTTACCTCTGCCGTTAGATCCTGTATTATCATGTTATTTATGCGACTGTGTTGTTATTACTAGTCGAATAATAAAAAAATACAATAGTATAAATAGCTTTTTTTGCCTGGAAAAACAACGGGGTATAAATTTAGAAATAAAAGGTTTAGCGGAGTATGAAGAATAAGTAACACATGTTTGCCAGTAATATCTGGTAGAAGAGATAGGAGAAGGGTTATAGTGAAGAACTGTGGAAAGGAAGAAGGGGAAACAGAGCTTCTTGAGCCTGGGTCCAACGCCCACCATGCCCACCCATCACTCCGGCCCTCCGAGGTCAAACACAGCCCTGATGCGGCCCTCAATGAAATTGCGTTCGACACCCCTGGTTTATGATTTTATGCAGTGCCACGAGGCAAATGTCCCTCGTGGCACTGCATATTGGAGCCCTCGGGCGCTGCTGAAGGCTCCAAGGCAGCCCAGAAGGTACAGAACCGCCCGTTCTTTCAGAACCATCTGGAATGTGTCCAGGGGCGCTGTGGGCAGTTCAGGGTGGAAGGAAGAGTTTTCTAAGGCACAAATACCTGTGACTGTCTGGGTTCACACAACAGACTGGACTTGGGTTACAGCCCCAGTCTGTTCTCTGGCTGCACGCAACAGACTGGGATGGAGAGGGAACAGGGCAGATTCTTAGAACATTACAAAGAATTAATGATTAAAACTAATCAAGCTTGGCAGGTTGTACGAATGCGGCTGCTGGCACCTTCCTGAACCTGTTCCTCATAAGAGGCAAACCTGGTCTTAATTGTGAGGGTGTTGTGTCTCTGTGTGTGTGTACGTACACCCGGGTGTAAAAGAAGGCCAGTGGGCAGCCTTTTTCTGGAAGCCGGGACTCTTACCATTTCCATGATCAGATGGCCACAAACGAAGCATTTGTCTGCCGTCTGCTGAAACCCCGAATACTGTTTATAAGAAATAAAAATAAAAAAGGAGGGGGAGACAGTTAGAAGGCTCTTTCCCTTTCCCTCCTGTTAAAGTCACAAACACATTTTCTTTTCAGAAATCAAGCAAATATTCACATAAGAAGAGCCTTGCTAGAAGAGGCCACAGCCCATCTGGTCCAGCATTCTTTCTCCCACAGTGGCTCCCCATTTGCTTCAGGGTCTTCCCAAGTAGATGTCTTCACCTGCTTATGATTCCCTGCAAATGGCATTGAGAGAGATCCTGCCTATCTCTCCATCCCGGAGGGTGTCCTTAGGCATCCATCATGATAGCCATTGATACCCTTGTTCTCCATGAACTCCTCTCATCCTTTCTTAAAGGTGTCGAGGCTGACAGCTGTCACCACTTCTTCTGGCAGGGAGTTCCATAGACCAGTGATCCACTGGGTGAAAAAGTACTTCCCTTATTTGTTTGAGGTGTAGCTTCCAAAAGTTTCCTGGAGGGCCCCCTAGTTCTAGTGTTGTGCAATAGGGAAAACAGTTTTCCCTTTTCTACTTTGTCCACACTGTGCATGATTTGATAGACTTCAATCAGGTCACCTCTCAGGCGCCGTCGTTCTAGAGTGAAGAGGCCCAGCCGTTGCAGCCTCAGATGGTAAGAAAGGTGTTCCAGCCCCCTAATCCTTCTGGTTGCTCTCCTCTGCACCTTTTCCATTTCCATAATCTCCTTCTGAAGGTGTGATGACCAGAACTGTACACAATATTCCAGATGGGGCCTCACAATAGATTTATAAAGAGGCAGAATGACACTTGCTGACTTATTTTCTATACCCTTCCTAAGGATCCCTAGCAATGAGTTTGCTTTTTTTCACTGCTGCGGCACACTGGGTTGACCCCTTCATTGAGCTGTCCACCAGGACACCAAGTTCCCTTTCCTGGTTAGTTGCAAGGAGTTCACAATGAACTACTAAGCTGGAAATGAGACAGTAGAAGTGAAAACAGTTCTTCACGCCATTAACTTTCCCAACATTGGCACAAGAGCCCTGAAGGGGGATAGATTTTTGATCCAAGCATTTTAATTTGAACTGCAAACCTGCCCTGAAACCTTGCTTAATCAGGAGATACCTGTGATATTTAACGCCGAAAACTCACTTAATTAACTCAACATGGGCAAACTCCAAGCGATTGTGTGAATCCTGTTTTGTACCCAACCCTCTTTTTCAATTTCAAACTTCAATTTGCCACTGCAGACAAAAGGAGACCAACACCTCTACTTTATCACAACCGAGAGTGGAATTGTTAGATCTCTGTGCTGTTGGCTAGACAGCTATTATTAGAAATAAGCTTATTATTTCTTAAATCTTTTCCAAATGGCTATTATTGAGACGTAATAGAATCAAATCATGATAGTAAAACTCTCCTCCACCCTCAATTCTATCAAGACGTATCCATAATATCAGCTTCATTTAAGTTAAAAATTGGAAGTAATTTACATTTTAAAAACTAAATGTGCAAGATAATATTAAATTGCCCATTTATCTGGGTGATTTTTCTGACATTGCTTTCAAAAATAGTTCCTCATCAATGTTGTCCTCACTTACTGTAGGTTACTGTTCTGTTGTGCCATAGTCTCACGAAGCCAGAAGAAGAGATGGCATGAAAGAATGACAAGGGCACCATAGAAGAAGATACACAGGTTAAGTGCAATAAGCTAATACAAGTATTTTTTATCTCAAAATTAAAAACAAATAGATCTAATATGGAGGCAGTCATTAATAGGCACATCAATGCAGGATAGAAATAGATCATCTTACATGACCCAGGAATTTCTGGGTGCAACTGACCAATGTGAGGAGCAAGCAGGAAGAATGACTTAGACAATGTGACTGAATCCTCTAAGACAGGGGGCTCCAACCTTTGCAACTTTAAGTCTGAAGGACTTCAGCTTTGCTGGCTGGAGAATTCTGGGAGCTGAAGTCCTTCAGACTTAAAGTTGCAAAGGTTGGACACCCCTGGGCTGGAGAGTTCTTAAAAATATGTTTGTGATACATAATTTGACCCCATGCCAATGAAGAACAAGGGAGCTTTAGAAGCCGCTCTGGGTGGAGGGAGCTTTTATCTAAGTCCAAGGGACAGAAAACCAGTGTAACCTACCAAGGAGGAGTAGCTACACATAACTTATATTTGCAGACCGAGTATGAGAAAACATAAAAAAGCTTATGCTTGCAAGGGAAACTCAATGATGCAAACGCTGGTGGGGAAGTGACAGGTGATGGGAAGAGGGAAGAACCTCTCAGCAATTGCTCTGCTTTAATCTTGTCCTCAAAGGGAATCCACCATCTGGTAAAAGGGAGTGTAAATAAAGAGATGGTTAGGAGTCCCCGGCCAACATCAATGCTTTTAAGTCTTTAAAGTCAGATCAAGAAGATTGGAGAAGAACAAAGGTGGGGGGAAAGAGTGGAGTAACTTCAGACCAGTCAGTTGATATAAACCAGGGCTCTGCAAAGTTGGCTCTTTTAAGACTGGTGGACTTCAATTCCCAGAATTCCCCCACCAGCTTTGCTGAGTCCACCAGTCCACCAGTCTTAAAAGAGCCAACTTTGCAGAGCCCTGATATAAACTATTAGATTATTCAGTACTTTGTTTGGGAGCATTTAGAAAAGAATGCATTACTTGGCAGGACACAACAGGGATTTATCAAAAATAAATCATGGCAAGCCAACGTCATCTCTCTCTTTTTGTGTAAGAGTGACCTGTTCAGCTGACCCCAGGAATGTGGTATGTATAATGTACCTTGACTTGAGCAAAACATCTGACAAAGCCTTTTGGGTGAGATTCCAGTACAGAGGGCTGCAAAATGTGGGCTGGACTATGTTACCAACGGATGGATTCAATGGTTGAATAATTGTGCAAGAAGGGAATGAGTGATCTGGATAGGTTTGCCAAGAGCCCACCCCAGCACTCTGTTCTAGGCCCTATTTTGTTCAAGATATTTATAAATAAGTTGGATGAGAGGTGGGAAAATATGATGATCAAATCAGAAGAAAGCAGGAGCACAGGGGAACGATCATGGCTATCCGAAAAAATCTGGCAGAAGAATTTTTTGAAATGCAAAGCAGAGTCGGATGGGGAACAAAACTTGCAACAAAAGTCATAAATAATAAAATATAAATAAACAAGAAAAAAGCCAAGGCAACAATTGGTTCACATACGAGAGAAGATATCAAGGAAGTAACAGGTAGCACAGAGAAAGCACTAAGGTGAGATGCTCATCAGGTAGGTCTCTCTCTGCCTCCTTTTCTATCAATTGGGATCACCAAAGCTAGGCCATAATGGTCAGGAACCTCGGCATGATTATCAATACAGGTGAATAAGGAAGGCCACACCAATCTAGATTATTTTGCATCATCTCTGCTGAAATAAAATGGTATTCTGGAGCTTTATTTGGTTTCAGATGTTCAATCATTTTGGTAATTATAGAGCCTGACCCCAGGGGGCCAGTAGGGCAGGAGGTGGGCTTCATATTCTAACTTCCCTTGTGGGTGTGGCAGGTCCTTCTCCTGTGCAAAGAGCTATCTGGAACCTCAGTGGGAACACAGGGTGAGAATACGTAAGGAAGGGGAAGCAGATCCAAGAGCTACATACATTTCCAGAATAGAGCTGAATTCTTGGAATGAGTAGCAGATTAATTGGTTCCAAACTGTATAAGGCCAACTCTCTTCTTTAGCTGTAGTAGCGGTTTCTACTTCCTCTCAAGCAGCAGCAGAAGGTTGACAGTTGAGGAGGAGAGAGAATCTTTGAAACAGGCAATTTGTAAGGTTTCCTAAAAATGCCCTAATTGTTTCTTAGCTGTGTGGCAACAATCACTGTCGAAGCAGGCTTGCTTGAAGGAGCTCAGGATTCTTATGCATGCTTAGATCAGGCGTAGGGAACGATGGCCCTTTGATGACTAATGGGCATGGCTGGCTCAGGAATTCTGGGAGTTGAAGTCCACAAGTCATAAAAGGGCCATCGTTCCCCACCCCTATGCCAGATGGATAGGTGTTCTGACCCCACTTTCTGAGACTAATTACAAGACTGGCTGCTTGACTAACTGACGCTTGGCTGCGTGCCCGAACTGACCTTGAACAGACCTGAAGCTTCTTAACTAACCTGCAACTCGACACTAAGGAACTCAAACCTGGAAATTATTCGTTGTTCTCTGCAAGGGCTTCCTTAGCAGAGACTTCCTTTTAAACCCTCTTGAGAGGGGCCAGTCATTAGGCAGCTGGGACTAATTGCCTCCTCCGAGTTTGTCTCTGCTGCAACTGAAGCTGCCTTCTTTCAATCTGTCTTAACCTAACATCAAGGACAAACTGGCCTTGATCCTCCCCACTACTCCAAGACCCAGGAGCCTCCTGATGACTAGCCGGGCTCTCTGCTCTCTCAAGGTCGCCCTCCTCCTCCAGAGCAGACTCATAGGACTCCTCACTAGAGGAGTCCATCAGCAGCTCATCCGGAGCCGGCTGGGCCACAACAGATAGGTAGAGAGATTGACCAAAGAAGGTTGACTTGCCACGTAGGTGTCTTCAGGGAACTTGTTATCCACAACAGCTGTACACAATGGAAGCACTTCATTGGTGGAAAGCATTTGAGTCTATTTCTCCTTTGTCTGACCCATCAATTTTGTTTGCATTTGTCCCCTTAAGAGGGACAGGGTAGGAATTCAAAAAGGAGTGGCAAAGGGCATCAAAGGCAGCCCACTGGCATAGGGAACACCCCCAGGATGGTGAAACCGAAGAACTGAGGAAGAGAAGTGCCTTAATAAGATGTGTAAGTCAATCAAAGAAGGCCTTATGCCTGCCCAGTGCAGGAACTCTGCTGGGAGGCGATTAATATTTTGTTTTCCAAATGTCATAGTTATAAAAATGACTGCATACTCCATATTGGCAACCTACTGATATAAAAACCAGAAAATCTGCTCTGGTCATGCACAACTCATGTCACCTTCCCAGGATGGACCAAACTGTTCTAAAGTTATGGAAATTTTCCTCCTAAATCTTTTGCCAGGTCAACTATGATTTATTTTTCCCTTTTTCTAACATGGCATTCAAAAGTCAGCAGGGAGAGCAGATTGTTCCCGACTAAAAATAGCAGGGCCTATTTTCTTCGGCTGCGATTTATCACCAAAAGGGAGGAGGAATATCTGCCTGGCAATATTTATGTGAGTAAAAGGCAGGCGGAAGGATCACCCTAACTCAGGGGTCTGCAAAGGTGGCTCTTTTAAGACTGGTGGACTTCAACTCCCAGAATTCCCCAGCCTGGGGAATTCTGGGAGTTGAAGTCCACCAGTCTTAAAAGAGCCAATTTTGCAGACCCCTGCCCTAACTGAATGCAGCTAAAATGGTAAGAGTTTGTGCAGCAGTACTGGTGGCTGGCAAAACCATGTTTCAGCTTTACTCCGGGGTTCTTTGCAAAATCAGAACTCAGATTAGGCCCACAACTGTGCAACGCAGCACAAAAGGACTTCTTCCCCTGTTGCCCCCATGACCTCTTTTTTCCTTAAGAAGCTGGGGGACCAATGATTTCAGTATTATGATCAGTTTAAGTGACCAAACTGTTTCAAACAATGTAGAAAAGGTTCAGAGGAAAAACAAGTAGGACAATCGTAGGATTTCAAATCATATCCTAGGAGGACATGTTAAAAGAGCTGGGAAGTCCCGAAAATAGGAAACTGAGAAGGGACATAATAGCATTCTTCAAATACCTAAAAAGATCTCACCATTAAAAAAAAACCCAAAATGATAGATTTATGTTATAACAAGAGAGATTATGATTGTATGTTACATGACATGCATGCATGTTTAAATTTAGATTTCTACATGGAGCAGATAATTAGATTTGCTGGACCCTACATCATCTCCTAACTCAGGATTATTTTAAGTAGGTAATGCAACCTACTTGCTACCTCCATGAAATGGCCATTTGTCTTTCCCCAAATAGCTGCCTTCCATGGAGGGTTCTTCAGCCTAAATTGCCTAATCTAGGAGTTGGTCTATCAATTGAATAAGCAAGCTCCACAATGTTATGACTACCATCCAGCCAACTACCTTTAGTAACAAGAGAGAAAAGACTGAGGAGGGAACATTGTGTTCATCCTACAATTAGTTCACAAATGCAATATGATTATGCAAATAAACAAAATAATTATGCAAATTTCCATTATGATGGAAAACCAGCCTGAAATCTTGTGGATGCTATCTAAGATTCCTTTCTCTCTCCAATTTGTCAAACTTAAATATACTTAAAATAAGGAGAAAACTGTGCCCAAATTGACAGGTATACTGGATTTTACCAGCACCTTTGTAGTACTTAAGCCCTACAGCTGCTCCTCAGAGGGTGTGCATAATCAAGATAACTTGAAAAAAAAATTATTTTAAATAGTTTACTTTCAGTGCCCAACTTCCTAAGGATTTAATCAATTATTCACAATGTGTCTTTGATTTTGCAATTCACACAAATGAAATGAAATGGAGCCTCATTTAACGTATAGCTGCCTGTGTGTGTTGTACACACTTACATTAATTTCCTACAAGACTCAGAGATGCCTAAAATCTTACTTACTAGGAAGTCCTCTTCACAGTAGACCTTTCCATTAACATTGTAGAAGGCTTTCCCCCGTAATCTTCTCCCTGTTAAAAATATTACACTGTCAGACTTTTAATATTTTGGGGATATTAACAAAAGGGGATTAGTAACAATACAATCGATAGGAGCAGAGGGTTTCAGGAGTTTCTGCTCAAATTACAGTTTGGGGTATAAAAGCAATTTTTCACATAACAGAAGGGGAAAAGCGCCATATATGTACAATATAATGCAGTCATATAAATTTATGTCATTCAGGAAGTTTAAGTTTACTTAGAACAGTGTTTCTCAACCTTGGCAACTTTAAGTCCTGTGGACTTCAACTCCCAGAATCCCCCAGCCAGCACAGCTGGCTGGGGAATTCTGGGAGTTGAAGTCCACAGGACTTAAAGTTGCCAAGGTTGAGAAACACTGACTTAGAAGTTAAAGAAGACAATTTGATCTTGCAGCTTTCTGGGACTCAGCCAAGATGTTCATCACCTTCCAAAAGCTTGTATTACTATAGCGGCTTTCGATACCATCGACTATGTACCTCTCAGCGGCTTTCGATACCATCGACCATGGCATCTTATTGCACCGGCTGGAGGGGTTGGGAGCGGGAGGCACCGTATTGCGGTGGTTCTCATCCTACCTCTCCGACCGGTCGCAATTTGTGTTGACAGGAGGGCAGAGGTCGACCTCGAGACCCCTCACATGTGGGGTGCCTCAGGGGTCAGTTCTCTCACCCCTCCTGTTCAACACCTATATGAAGCCGCTGGGTGAGATCATCCGTGGTTTTGGGGTAGAGTACCATCAGTACGCTGATGATACTCAGTTGTACATCTCTACCCCTAACCACCCCAACGATGCCGTTGAAGTGATGTCCCAGTGTCTGGAGGCCATACGGGTCTGGATGGGGAGGAACAAGCTTCAGCTCAACCCGTCCAAGACCGAGTGGCTGTGGTTTCCGGCGTCTCGATATACCCAGTTAATTCCATCTCTGGCAATCGGGGGCGAGTCATTAGCCCCTGCGGAAAGGGCCCGCAACTTGGGCGTCCTCCTGGATTCGCGGCTGTCCCTGGATGACCATGTGACAGCCGTGGCCAGGGGGGCTTTCTATCAGGTTTACCTGATATGCCAGTTGCGCCCCTTTCTAGATCGGGACGCCCTACGCACAGTCACTCAAGTCCTCGTTATATCCCGCCTGGACTACTGCAATGCTCTCTACATGGGGCTCCCCTTGAGATGCACCCGGAGACTCCAGCTGGTCCAGAATGCGGCTGCACGGGGGATTCTGGGAGTCTCACGGTACTCCCGGGTAACACCTCTCCTGCGCGAGCTGCACTGGCTGCCGGTGGTCTACCAGGTGCACTTCAAGGTGTTAATCACCATCTTCAAAGCGCTCCTGGTTATTTGCGAGACCGCCTCCTACCACACACCTCCCTTTGACCTGTCTGCTCCCACAGGGAGGGCCTCCTCAGGGTGCTGTCTGCCGGTCAATGCCGGCTGGTGACTCCCAGGGGAAGGGCCTTTTCTGTGGCGGGTACGGCCCTCTGGAACGACCTGCTCCCCGATCTTCGCACCATCACTGACCTACGTTTCTTCCGTCGGATGCTTAAAACACATTTTTTCCATCTGGCCGGCCTGGCATAGATTAAGGGTTGAATTTTAAAATTAATATTTTAGTGATTTTAAATTTTTTAGCACAGAATTTACTATTTAATTTTGTTTTATATTATATGTATGTATTGTGGTTTTTACCTTTTCTGTGCACCGCCCTGAGTCCTACCACGGAGAATAGGGCGGTATATAAATTCAAAATAAATAAATAAAATAAAATAATGCTTTAGAGCAGGGGTGTCAAATTCAAGGCCCAAGGGCCAGATCCAGCCTGCAGGGTGCTTAGATCTGGCCCCAGGGACTGCCCTGGAAACAGTGAGGGACTGGCCCGCGGTACTTCTGCCAGCAAAAATGGAGCTCGGGAAGCCCGCGGGAGGCCCTCCTGAGCTCTGGTTTTGCTGGCAGAGGGCTGCAGGAGGCAGTCACAGCCAGAAACGTTTCCGCTGAGCGCTCAAGGCCACCACAGGCATCCCAACATGAGTGATGTTGAGCTGGCCACGCCCCTCCAGGTCACACAGAACCCTGATGCGGCCCTCAATGAAAGAGAGTTTGACACCCCTGCATTAAACCATCCTGAGCTCCCTAATTAATATACCAGTGTCAAGTGGGAGAACTATTTTCGAATCCTATACACCAGGGGTCCCCAACCTTTTTGGCACCAGGGACCGGTTTCATGTAAAAAAAAATTCCATGGACCGGTGGGAGCCTCCAGCGGGTGAGTCGAGTCATGTGGGCCGCGCGCGTGTTCGGCGGTCACGTGCAACCGGGCGGGAAAGGTGTCAGGAGTCCCGGGCGAAGGATCCTCGGCTGGGGCAGGGAAGGACGGGCTGCGTCCCGGGCAGGAGGGCCTGGCAACTCCTTCCTCCCGCGCAGGGCTGGGGAGTGCCCCAAACCCCCCCAATGCAGGCCGTTGCCCCTGTCCTGCCCCCAGGGAGTGCCCAGGCCAGCCGTCAGGATAGCGTTTGCTACACTTTCCTAAGAGTTGCACTACTTTCTCCGCCACCCACTCCGGCCTGGTTACTATCAAGCCACGGACCGGCACTGGTCCGCACCCGGGGGTTGGGGACCCCTGCTATACACAATAGATGATTTCCGTTTGACACAGAATTCAATTAAATGGAGGGTTCACCTATGCTTGGGGGGGCTGAAGTTGCAAAGGACTCAAAGAATTCAGCCCAGGGAGGCTGCCAGGCCCAGATTTTATTACAGCGGAGGTTTCTTAAATTAATTTGGACTGGTGGACTCTGGTATTAGCTTTTCTGTTTACATTATGCCTGTCTATCATACCATGATGATTCCCAAAGACTCAGCTCTTGCCTTAACAGTTCCTATTTGCAAGGAAGGTAATCAGAATCTTCCAGGTGACCCAGGTCCCATCAGTCTACTGAACACTACCAGCAAAATATGTCAGAAACCTATCCCTAAAGTTTTAGGACTGGTTAGACTTGTTCAAGGAACAAACTGGATTTAAAACTGTTACTCTATTTTTCATCACATTGTTATTCTACAACGTGTGGTAGAGAAATACTCTTCAAAATATAACTGTGAAGCTATATGCAGCATTCGCGGATTTTACAGTGGCCCGCGATCTAAACTTACACTCTAATCTGATATAAATTCCAAAATCCCAACATAGACAGAAGACCACAAGGTACTAATACCACTCTACAAAGCCTTAGTGAGATCACACCTGCATCCAGTTTTGGTCACCACACTATAAAACAGATGTTGAGACTCTAGAAAAAGTCCAGAGAAGAGCAACCAAGATGACTAGGGGGCTGGAGGATAAAACATATGAAGAACAGTTACAGGAACTGGGCATGGCTAGTCTAGTGAAGAGAAGGACCAAGGGAGACATGGTCACAGTCTTCCAATAGTTGAGGGGCTGCCACAGAGAGGAAGGGGTCAAGCTATTCTCCAAGGCCAGACAAGGAATCATGGATGGAAACTGATCAAGGAGAGATTCAACCTAGAAATATAAGGAGAAATTTCCTGACAGTGAGAACCATCAACCCATGGAACAGAAGTTGCCTTCAGAAGTTGTTGGAGCTTCATCACTGGAAGCTTTCAATAAGAGACTGGACTGCCATCTGTCATTAATGATGTAGGGTCTCCTGCTTGAGCAGGGGGGGGATTGTATTAGATGACCTACAAGGTCCCCTCCAACTCTGTTAACATTCTGTTATTCACCTGTCTACATATTCTATGACAACTCAACCCCAAAAATCAGATGCAACTACTGTCAGGATCACTATTCCGAGAAAACTCCTGTTGACACAGTTTAGTAGGGACACATTCATTATTTAAGGATTATGTTGATTCTTTATTCCGTTCACACATTTCTCCCAACCTGGGAAACCAGGATGGAGCATTCTGAGCCCTGGATGAAGATTGTAATGCAGAAAACCTAGAAATTAAGGACTGCACAGTAAAATGAACTGCTGATGTTCACAAAATACCTTAAACACACCCTGGAATCAAATACTCCGAGCAAATCATGTCATCCAAATATCTCAGCATTGTATTTCTTTTTATTATTTGTTTTATTTTTAAACACAACATGAAAATTCTTAATCTCACATATCATAGAAAGTGTTTTTGATTTGATTTTGATTTTATTGGATTTATATACCGCACCACTCTCCCAAAAGGGACTCGGGGCGGTGCACAGGAAATTAAAACACAATTTAATACAATACAATAGCAGAGTTGGAAGGGACCTTGTAGGTCTTCTAGTCCAACCCCCTGCGTGGGCAGGAACTTTATACCATTTCAGACAAATGGCTATCTAACATCTTCTTAAAGACTTCCAGGGTTGGGGCATTCACAACTTCTGGAGGCAAGCTGTTCCAGAGGTTAATTGTTCTAACTGTCAGGAAATTTCTCCTCAGTTCTAAGTTGCTTCTCTCCTTGATTAGTTTCCACCCATTGCTTCTTGTCCTTGGAGAATAGCTTGACTCCCTCTTCTTTGTGGCACCCTCTGAGATATCGGAACACTGCTATCATGTCTCCCCTGGTCCTTCTCTTCATCAAACTAGACATACCCAGCTCCTGCAACCGTTCTTCATATGTTTTAGCCTCCAGTCCCCTAATCCTCTTTGTTGCTCTTCTCTGCACTCTTTCCAGAGTCTCCACGTCTTTTCTACATCGTGGCGACCAAAACTGTATGCAGTATTTCAAGTGTGGCCTGTACATATCCACCCCAGACCACCCCAACGATGCCGTCGAGGTGATATCCTGGTGTTTGGAGGCCGTATGGATCTGGATGGGTAGTAACAAACTCAAGCTCAGCCCATCCAAGACTGAGTGGCTGTGGTTTCCGGCACCCCGGTTCAGCCAGATTACTCCAACTCTGGCCATTGGGGGTGAAACACCGCCCCCCGTGGAGAGGGTGCGCAATCTGGGTGTCCTCCTGGATTCCCGGCTGTCCATGGAGGACCATGTGGCGGCCGTGGCCAGGGGTGCATTTCATCAGGTACCACTGATGCGCCAATTGCGCCCCTTACTGGACCGGGCTGCCCTTCGCACAGTCACTCAAGCTCTCGTGACATCCCGACTCGACTACTGCAATGCTCTCTACATGGGGCTTCCCTTGAGGTGCACTCGAAAGCTACAGTTAGTTCAGAATGCAGCCGCGCGGGTGATTACGGGAGCTTCGAGGCACTCCCATATTACACCGATCCTGCGCGAGCTGCACTGGCTTCCTGTGGTCTTTCGGGTGCGCTTCAAGGTTTTGACGACCATCTTCAAAGCGCTCCATGGCTCTGGGCCTAGTTATATGCGAGACCGTCTCCTGCCCCATACATCCCTTCGACCGATTCGCTCCCACAGAGAGGGCCTTCTCAGGGGAAGGGCAATGCCGACTGGCGACACCCAGTGGAAGGGCCTTCTCTGAGGCAGGCCCTACCCTATGGAACGATTTACCCCCAGAACTTCATACCATCACTGACCTCCGCCTCTTCCGCCAGTGTTTAAAAACACACCTCTTTCATCAAGCCGGCCTAACATAACCTCCGCTGGGACTAATGTAGTTAGTTTTAATTGGGGATTTTAATTGGTTTTAGCACAGGGCTGATATTTAATAGGTTTTTTTAAATTTTGTATTATTTTGTATGTATTTTAAATTCCTGTGCGCCACCCTGGGTCCTTCTGGAGAAGGGCGGGATATAAATCAAATAAATAAATAAATAAATGAATGAATGAATGAATGAATAAATGAATAAATAAATAAATAAATAAATAAATAAATAAATAAATACCAAGGCACTATACAGTGGCATTAACACTTCACGTGATCTAGATTCTATCCCTCTGTTTATGCAGCCTAGAACTGTGTTGGCTTTTTTGGCAGCTGCTGCACACTGCTGGCTCATATTTAAATGGTTGTCCACTAGGATTCCAAGATCCCTCTCACAGTTGCTACTATTGAGCAAGGTACCACCTATACTGTACCTGTGCATTTTGTTTTTCTTGCCTAAATATAGAACCTTACTTTTTTCACCATTGAATTTCATTTTGTTAGATAGTGCCCAATGTTCAAGTTTGTCAAGATCCTTCTGTATCGACTTCCTTCCGGTTGGCCGGAGGCGACGGTCGGGTCTTTGTGCTCGTCCGCCGCTTGGTTGCCTCTGCGCCCCCCCCCCCGGGGCAGGGAGTTCTTTTAAAGGACTCCTGCTGTACGGGCGGCTTGTGGGGAATCCCCCCATCCCGACGGCGGTCGGAGGGGGGGCCCCCGCTTCGACCTAGGCACAGAGGAACGAGTCGCGGGGGGGGGGGGGGGGGGCGTCGTCCCCTTTGCCGATGGAGAGCCGGAACAGCTATCTGGTTTAAAGAAGAACTGAAACGCCGGGGTTGAAGGCAACACCGAGGCTCCTGGCTGCAAAGTGGATCGTGAGTGACTTTATTTTAATGCTCTCAACTTTAAGCTTGAAAGAAGAAGGAGGGGGGAGTTTGTAATACCCCCCCTCGGAATGGAAAAAAAGCGGCGTTTAGAAATGCTCCCCAGGCTTGGGGAAGCGGAGAAATCAACATCCGATTTTCTTAAACCATAAGTGAAAGTCTTTCCTTTACGATCTTTGGATACTTTGTATCGAAGTCTGGCAACAATTGAAATGATTTCCACTAACTGTCGGCGGCTTCCAGAAGGGCGGGGGAAGATGGCGTTCCTTTGTTCTCAGGAGACATACTTTTGTTGGAAAATTGCTGACACTCCCTTGTGTTCGGGACCGTTTTTCTCTTTTTATTAATGGATGAATGTAATTGATTAATTGGACCTTTCCCTGATGTGCCTTCTTTTTTTTTTCTTATCTGATTGTCTTTAAGAACTTGGTTTCTCTCTGGATTATAACTAAATGAAACTTTGAATTTGGACATTGGCTTCTGCTCCCTCCTTCCCTCACAGACTGCCTCTCCAACAGACGCCATTTTAGTGATAAAGACTTAAATCTTTCATTATGGCTTCAAAAAAGCAGCTACATCAACCTAAGATTACTTCAATGTTACCCAAAGAAGCAGATGTGGACGCTAAATTATCAGCAATAGATGAAACTCTTCAAAACATTATGAAAGAAATTAAAGAAATCCGGAAGGACAATGTCAGCTCAAAATTAGAACTTTTGGAGACACAGAAAGCACTAATGGAAAACAAACAAAGAATTGATGGACTGGAGGTGGGGTTGGCTGAGACAAGGGAAGAGCTAAAAAATTCTCATAATGAAATAGGGGATTTGGCTGGTCATATGTCTAGGATGGATTTTGAAAGGATGTCTTATTTTTTAAGATTTCAGAACGTTCCTGAATCAAGCACTGAGGATCTGAAAGATTTAATGTGTACGATTTTAGCAGATTATATAAAAAAGAGTAAAGAAGATATTTGGAGGGACATTGATCTGATTTATAGAATTAATTCAGCATATGCCAGGATAAATGAAGTACCCAGAGAGATACATATTAAATTTGTAAGAAGGTCAACAAGGGAACGGATCCTGAGAGCACAGAGAGACGGTCCTTTAATTTATCAACAGCATGAGATTGCCATCTTGAAGCAGATCCTGAAAAAGATTAGAGAGATAAGAAGGAAGTATTCCTTCTTGTCCAAAAGATTATTCAAAAAGGGGGTGTGGTTCAAGTGGGTGATGCCTGAGGGAATGTTGGTGTTCTGGAAGGGGGGAAGGGTAAGAATTAAAACAATTGCAGAGGCGGAAGCCTTTCTTAAAAAACACTCCTCAATCCTGGAGGATGAAAATGGGAGAACGGAGGGTGCCGCGGCCCCGCCCACTGGAGGTCAGGGAGAGGAAGATACAATTGCCAAAAGACTTAGATCTCACAAGTGACTTTATTTTTGTATAGTACAACTCTTATTTGGATGCTTATACATGATTGTTAGCATAGATTTTAAAATGACATATCTGTATTTCTTTCCACTTTGTAATACAAATGAAAATTTATTGTATTATCTATATTTTTTTTTATGAAGCCTCGGAGAGGGCCGACACTTCCGACATAGAGGTTCTCAAAATGTCTTTGTAACTCTTTATCTTCCCTTATCCTATTTTTATAAAATTTGTAAAACCCAATAAAACTTTTTCAAAACGAAGATCCTTCTGTATCTTAAGCCTATCTTAAGGCTTAAGCAATAAAACAGTACAAAAGAATAAATACATCCTAGACTAAATAAAATCCTATTAAATTCTGCTGACAACAAAATATTTTCATACATCTCTTTGATATTCATCCAGGTTTCATATTATTTCATATTATTTCAAGTGCGTGACATCAAATATATTTATCAACTTTATCTTTTCCATGCCTTCCTTAATTAAAATTGTATTGTACACCCTTCATTTTAAAACATACCAATAGAAACTTAAAACATAGCCACATGTTGGCATCATATTTGTTAATTCTACTATCCTCCAAAATCATTATTCCCTGTGGCCTATTTTAACCAAACACCAGTAATATTTACTCATCTCCTTTAATAAATCTTATTCAGTATTCATTCCCAATGGCCACTTATAAGTATGCATATATATACATTTACTATCACTTTCAATTACTTGTTTAACTATATCTATTATCACTAAGTTTCCCTAATCTCATCTGGTTGTAAGTTAATCTTTTGTCTATCAGCCTGTATACTTCCAGTAATAAAACAATATCACATCTTCTACCAAATGAACTGCTGATTTTCACAAAATACCTTTAACACGCCCAGGAATCAAATGCTCCAGCTGAGCAAATCATGTCATCCAAATATCTCAGCACTGTATTTCAAGACACGAACCAAATGTAGGCTGCATATGAAATACGTCATTCAAAAAGCCCAAAAACCTGATACAGTTCTTGAAATGTTCTTTTATACTCAATGTTGCCGCTGCACTTTTAATGCATTCAGCCCAGGTCTGGGCACAATTACTGTTTGGGGCTCAGATAGGTGCCTACCATTCATTAAGATAGGCTTAAGATACAGAAGGATCTTGACCCACTTGAACACTGGGCACTGTCTAACAAAATGAAATTCAATGGTGAAAAAAGTAAGGCTCTACGTTTAGGCAAGAAAAACCAAATGCACAGGTACAGTATAGGTGGTACCTTGCTCCATAGTAGCAACTGTGAGAGGGATCTTGGAGTCCTAGTGGACAACCATTGAAATATGAGCCAGTCGTGGGCAGCAGCTGCCAAAAAAGCCAACACAGTTCTAGGCTGCATCAACAGAAGGACAGAATCAAAATCACGTGAAGTGTTGATACCACTTTATAAGACCTTGGTAAGGCCACACTGGGAATACGGCATCCAGTTTTGGTCGCCAAGATGTAGAAAAGACGTGGAGACTCTGGAAAGAGTGCAGAGAAGAGCAACAAAGAGGATTAGGGGACTGGAGGCTCAAACATAGGAAGAACGGTTGCAGGAACTGGGTAGGTCTAGTTGAATGAAAAGAAGGACCAGGGGAGACATGATAGCAGTGTTCCAATATCTCAGAGGCTTCCACAAAGAAGAGGGAGTCAAACTATTCTCCAAGGCACCTGAGGGTGGAACAAGAAGCAATGGGTGGAAACTAATCAAGGAGAGAAGCAACCTAGAACTGAGGAGAAATTTCCTGACAGTGAGAACAATTAATCAGTGGAACAGAAATTGCCTCCAGAAGTTGTGAAGGCCCCAACTCTGCAAGTCTTTAAGAAGATGTTAGATAGCCATTTGTCTGAAATGGCATAGGGCTCCGGCCTAGGCTGGGGGTTGGACTAGAAGACCTCCAAGGTCCCTTCCAACTCTGCTATTGTATTGTATTTTCCCCTTTGGACCAAGTTCCTCAAGATTTTATTTCACGTTTTATATTATGTCTCAAACATGATTCTATGTCAAAGATAAGCTTCTGTTAGTAAGACTGAATCCATTGCCTGGATATATATATATATTTGTTTTCGTAGATTTTCACGGGTGTAGGTATGCTGGTATTGCTGGCTTCGGGGATTTTCCCGTGTATATAGCATGGAGATGTTATTGCAACGTTTCGACAAGATCTCACTTGTCATCATCAGGCAGGCATCAGAAGCCTGCCTGATGATGACAAGTGAGATCTTGTCGAAACGTTGCAATAACATCTCCATGCTATATACACGGGAAAATCCCCGAAGCCACTTTTTGACAAATTTATTTTCTCTTGGGTCAAGGCAATACATAAAACATGGGACCCTCTGGGTTTTTCCTTAGCTCAGGGGAATCAAATTTACCGACCATTTTATATTGGGACTCACTTGCCATGAGCTGCTAATTCCACACCTAATTAAATATCCTGATCACTCTGACCGGTATTACCTAAAACTTTCAGATTCAAATTATTTCAGTTCCTTAAATGTACCCAAATTTTATCGAGTCATAGATAGGATGTCCAGCAGGTTTGACTAATCTGTTTGCCTAATTGGTGAAACAATGCTATGGATTTTATGAATGTTAAGGGTGTTGTATGGATGGATAGGCCATTGGAAGAGTCTTGTTTTCAATGCCCAGGTCCTACAATCAATGTTGCTTGAGAAGAGACGCTGAGCTGAAGAAGGTTACTATAAAGCAGTGTTTCTCAACCTTGGGGACTTGAAGTCCTGTGGACGTCAACTCCCAGAATCTCAAGTCGCCAAGGTTAATAATAATAATAATAATAATTTTAATTTATAACCCGCTCTCTCTCCCCAAAGGGACTCGAGGCGGGGCACAGGGAATTAAAAAATACAATTAAAACCACAAACAGAATACAAAGTTAAAAAACGAATTAAACTGACCCTGCGCTAAAAACCCATATAAAACTAAAACTATCCCTAAAAACCCCTAAAACAATTTTAAACAATTTAAATTACCCTAGGCCGGCCAAGCAGAAGAAGTGTGTTTTTAGTTTCTGCTGGAAGGAGCGAAGGTCCGTGGTTGTTCTAATTTCGGGGGGAAGGTCGTTCCAGAGGGTCGGGCCCGCCACAGAGAAGGCCCTTCCCCTGGGCGTCGCCCGCTGGCATAGCCTAGTGGACGGCACCCGGAGATGTCCCTCTCTGTGGGAGTGAATCGGCCGCAGGGATGTATGGGGCAGGATGCGATCCCGCAGATAGCTAGGTCCCGTGCCATGGAGCGCTTTGAAGATGATAACCAACACCTTGAAGCGCACCCGAAAGACGACAGGCAGCCAATGCAGCTCGCGCAGGAGCGGTGTTACATGGGAAAACCTGGAGGTTCCCATAACTGCCCGCGCGGCTGCATTCTGGACCAGCTGAAGTCTTCGGGTGCACCTCAAGGGGAGCCCCATGTAGAGAGAGTTGCAATAGTCCAGTCGGGATGTCACGAGGGCATGAGTGACTGTGCAGAGGGCACCCCGATCCAATAGGGGACGCAACTGGCGGACCAGGCGAACCTGGTAAAACGCCCTCCTGGCCACGGCCGTCACTTGATCTTCCATGGACAGCCGTGTATCAAGGAGGACGCCCAAGTTGCGTGCCCCATCCACAGGGGTTAGATGTTCATCCCCTATGGCCAGTGATGGAGTCAACTGGTTGTACCGGGATGCTGGGAACTACAGCCACTCGGTCTTGGACGGGTTGAGTCTGAGTCTGTTACTTCCCATCCAGGTTGAGAAACACTGCTAAAAAAGGAACATTCTCGAAGTCAAACGAGCAAGTTTCTACTTGCATAGGATCTTCCTAGGACATGCAGCCATCTGTGGGTAGTGAGAAATAAATAAAACATACCTCGTGCCAACAAATCTGATGACTTTGTGCTGAAGTCATCATAAGACCTAGCCCCCACCTTCCACACACACACACACACACTTGAGCTGAAGAAGAAGAACAAGGCTACAGCATTGCTTTCAAAGTTATCCTCAGTTTTCATCAATTCGCCCCACCATCTCTCTCCTGCAGGGTCTGCTCCACGCCTCTTCCTTCTCCTTCCCCTGGGGAATGGGACTTTTTTTTGTAGTCCTCGAGTTACGGCTTAACCGTTTGAAGTTACAGCGGGGGCTGAACGAAGTGACTTATATAACCGGTCCAAAGCCTTATAAGTCAAAATCGAGGTCTTCGGGAGTCCATCTGCATCTATGACTTCAGGGGCACTTCAATCCCCCCCACCCACAAGTACTTTTAGGCCCCTGGACTCCATGCTCCTCGATCTTCTCTGCTCCCACTTCTGAGCAAGCATTTTAGATTTTACATTCTAGCGCAGGTACATTATTTAATTCTATTTCAAATATTGTATTGTTTGTACTTTTTAAATGTGTTTAAAATCTTGTGCACCGCCCCGAGTCCTTTCGGGGAGAGGGGGCGGACTACAAATTGAATAAATAAATAAATGAATGAAATAAATAATAAAGGACGTGGGGGTGGGATTGAAGTGCCCCCCTGGGGAAAATGGCCTCCCCTTCACGCTGCTGTGGTTTCCTATTACGGCGCTGGTGCTTCCTGCAATGGCAGCTCTGTGCCTCTTGCGCCCCCCCCCCAGCTGCGTGTTCTGGTCTGCAAGGCAGGGGTCAAAAGGGGGAGATGGGGGGAGGAGGAGGCGGAAGAGGGACCAGAGGGGAGTTGAAGAGGAAGCAGCCTCTTATCTTCCCAAGGTTGCTTGCGTTGGAGGGGGTGGTGGGAGGGAGTATTTGCTAACCCATGTGTAATTCTTGGTTAGTGGCGGCAACAAGAGAGGGCCAGGATTATGCACGGTCACCCTTTACGGCTGCCTTGCTTAGCCATGGAAATTCCGGTCCCAATGAGGGCCCTTATAACACGTGGGGATTGCTTGATCCCCAAAGTTGCCGAGAGGCCGTGTGCGTTCTCCTTTTTCCAACTCATCCATGCCCTGTTCCTAACCCTTCCCCCAGCCATTGTCCTGAATCGTTCTTCCCAGTCCACGATCCCCGTTGGAAAAAATCAGGGACGCCTCCAACCCAACCCCTCCAGCCTATCTTGCAGAAAGGAGGGAGGGAACCGGAGTTTTTTAAAAATATTTTATATCTTTCTGAAATGACATTGAAGCTTTTGTTTTATATCCCATAATTTCCAATCCCCCCACCCCTCCACCACCTCCCCTTCTCTCTGTTGTTATCGTCTGCTCTGCCTTCTCCTGCCAAGAATCAGAGAAGCTACTGGAATTTGGACTCCATGGAAGAATATTTTTAGAGTTGGGGGAGGGAGGGAGGAGGCTGCTCAGACCTTCTCTTACCCAGACTTAAAAAGTGTCGTCCCCCCTCCCCGCTCCGCTCTACCATGCCCTTAAGCGAAGATGGCTTGTAGGGACTTGTTTAGGACTTACACTCATACGGAAGCTTGGAGCAAGCAAGAGCTTGCTGGCGGACGAAGTGTCGGAGAGGAGAATAACCTGTTTTCTCATATACGAAAGGAGATGGGTCTACTTTATACATGGGTGATTGTGAAAAAAAAAATCCCCACGGAATTCCATTCTGTATACACATCAACAACCCAAAAACCCCCAATTCAAACACTTTCATCCAACGTGTGGCTAAGCAGATGGAATCCAAGCGTCTCATGAAGGCGGCTGAATCACCCTCCAATTCTCTTTTCTCACCTTCCTAGTTCTAAATTTCGAAAATGTATTTTCCTGGGATTGAAGTTTGTTTGTGTTCCATTATAAAAGTGCTCCGCGCAAGCTTTATTACAGAAGCCACTGCAACTTGCCAAACAGTGGAGGGCCATAAGGAGAGGCTCTCATAACTACCCACACTGATGCATTCTGGACCAACCGAAGCTTCCAGATAATTTTCCAGGGTATCCCCATGTTTTGCGACAATCCCATCAGGAGGGGTCCAAGGCACGTGCGACAATGCACGGGGGCCTCCTGGTCCAGGAGTGGAAGCAACTGGTAAACAAGGTACAGTGGTCCTAAGGCAGCCCCAGGCAACTGCTGCCCCCCTGCAGTTCCAGCAGAAGTGACCAGTCCAGGAAAAACCTCCGATTGTCCACCACGTCTGAGTGAAGGGGTGCCATCCCATGTAGAACAAAAGACAGAAACCCTTCAGCTCCCAGATCTGGGAAACCTGAAGCTCATAATCCCTTTAGTCCTCCTGGCCAGATGGAGCAGCCGCCTCTTCTTCCCTAGACATGTGAAACTGGGTATTCGTCTCACATTGATGATACCGCCTCACGCCCAACCAATAGTTGGAGTCTCCTTCATGTAGATATTGAAAAGGAGCAGAGAGAAGAGGGCCCTGAGGCTCCCTACAAAGCAAGACCTCTACCTACCTACCTACCTACCTACCTACCTACCTACCTACCTACCGTATTTCTCCCTCTCTCTATCCCTCTACATACCTACCTACCTACCTACCTACCTACTGTATTTCTCCCTCTCTATCCCTCTACCTACCTACCTACCTACCTACTGTATTTCTCCCTCTCTATCCCTCTACCTACCTACCTACCTACTGTATTTCTCCCTCTCTATCCCTCTACCTACCTACCTACCGTATTTCTCCCTCTCTATCCCTCTACCTACCTACCTACCTACCTACCTACTGTATTTCTCCCTCTCTATCCCTCTACCTATCTACCTACCTACCTACTGTATTTCTCCCTCTCTATCCCTCTACCTACCTACCTACCGTATTTCTCCCTCTCTATCCCTCTACCTATCTACCTACCTACCTACCGTATTTCTCCCTCTCTCTATCCCTCTACCTACCTACCTACCGTATTTCTCCCTCTCTATCCCTCTACCTACCTACCTACCTACCTACCTGCCTGCCTACCTACCTACCTACCTACCTACCTACTGTATTTCTCCTTGAATCTTATGGACAGAGTATTATGTCATCCTTTATGACATAATACCTGTGGCCCACTGCTCTCTCTGTATCCATCTACCTACATTTTTTTACATTTCCATTGCGTGTACCTGGCACAGGTGTGACATCTACACAATTGGTGCCGTATTTGTAAGGAATGTTGTGTGAAAATTTGGAAGCGATCGGTGCAGTACTTTCGGAGATTACCTGTTTTGAACAAACTCATAGTTACATTTTTATTTATATAGATGAACTACCTGGCAGTGCATCCAAACTAACCTGGGCATATGGTCTGGATGTCTACAATTTGTGAAGGATTGGCAGTCACCAGCTGGCTTAATGGTCTAGCACAGGGGTCTCCAACCTTTGCAACTTTAAGTCTGGAGGACTTCAGCTCTCAGACTTCTCCAGCCAGCAAAGCTGGGAGCTGAAGTCCTTCAGACTTAAAGTTGCAAAGGTTGGGGACCCCTGGTCTAGCATGCCTGCCTTAAAGGTTTAAATTATGTTGGTGCCACGCCAATCCCTCAGGGCCATCCCACGTCAAGAATCCACCCATCTACCCACCCTCAATATTTGTTTTGCTTCAACATGTCTCATTTTCTGCATTTCCTCACTCGAGAAAACACCAGCAGCACATTTTTCTCTGATACAGGTTGACGGAAAGTTATTGATCAACCACCAGGCTAAAAATTAATTTCAACTGGTAGTTCGAAATGGCATTCCTGGTGTCTTGTGGTTCCTAAAACTGTAATTTTAACTTGGTTCTTTGCTTGCAGACATTTTACCTACCTGACTAGGTAACGTCATCAGTGGGAGTGAGGTGGGATTGACTCCCTATTTACCTACAGTAGCTTGCCCTGTTAGTGTTGGGGGGAAGGATTTTCCCTTGAGTAGTTCTTCGATTAGGATATTGTACCTATTTTATCTCACCACACATAGTCCGATCCGCAATGCCGGTTGGCGACACCCAGGGGAAGGGCCTTCTCTGTGGTGGGCCCGGCCCTCTGGAATGACCTACCCCCCGACATTTGCACTACCTCAGACCTCCGCCTCTTCCGCCAACGTCTTAAGACGTTTCTATTCCAACAGGCTGGCCTAGCATAGCCCCCCGTTTCTGACTTTTATTTATAAATTGTAATTAGGTAGGGTTTTAAATGGGTTTTTAGCACGGGTTTAAATAATTTAATATGTTTTAATGATGTATATTGTTTTATTGTGGTTTTAATAATGCCTGTGCGCCGCCCTGGGTCCCAACAGGGAGAAGGGTGGGGTATAAATTCGATTAAAAACAACAACTATACTTTCAACTGGGAAATTGTAATCATCCTAGACCAGTGTTTCTCAATCTTGGCAACTTGAAGATGTCTGGATTTCAATTCCCAGAATTCCCCAGCCAGCATTCCTGGGAGGTTGAAGTTCAGACATCTTCAAGTTGCCAAGATTGAGAAACACTGTCCTAGACGAAGTTAAATCCTCAAAAGAGGAAACCCACTCATCCCAACAATGATAAGGCAAGCTGCTGTAATATAAACAGGAGCCACCCCCCCCCCCACCGATTCAGCAGCAGTGATGTTATGTCTGCCATCCAGCCCCCCACCTCACTGAGCACCAAGGACTCCACAGCTCAACCCTGAGCTACAGATATTCTCTTCTATTATCATTCTAAAACTTCGTTGGAGATACTTCTAGGAACTTGCACAATGGATGGTAGCAAAGGAGAACACCCTCTATGCCCATTAGGTTGTTATAAGACCCTAACTGAGAACTATATTACTTTAGTTTTAGGTTGTTTTTTTTAAAGTTAACGTTATTGATTAGCCCTTTGGCCACATCAAAGTGCAGAGTTGCAGACACAAATTATTACTAAAAACCGATAAAAAACAATTTAAAAAGGAATTGGAATAAAATACAATAATTTAATATATAGATACATAAAATATAGTGAAATTATATTTCGGTGTCATCCCTACAATCTATCCCAATCAGTCTCACATATGCCAACCTCAACCGAACCATTTTGCTTAAATACTGTGCTGTGTTAAATGTTATTTTCAGATTCTGGCCGCACACAAGGTAAGCTCTTTCGATATGGGGATCCCAATGGGTCATTTGTTTAGGATACAGAGCAAGTTACCTGTCTCTCGCTCTCTTATACAGGCAACAATCAGATAGGATGTGAGCCAGGCCATCTCCCTCTGCAAATGCAATTGTAAGGTGGAATCTCCCATATCTGACCATGGTGTTAAGCTGTTCGAATCTCACTTGTGTAAATAAGTATCTCCCTAAGATGTTTTGTCAGTTGTAACTTTAAATAGCTGTCTATTTGAAAAGTACATTTTATTTGCTCAGCCATTTCAAGTTACCCACCTTACCAAGGATAACTACCGAATTTTTCGCAGTACAAAAGAGGGTGAAAATCTGGATGCGTCTTATACACTGAATACAACATTTTTTGCCTCCCAAAACCCCTCTCCTTCACCAAAATGGCTGTGCAGAGCCTTTAGGACAGGGATGTCCAAACTTGGGAACTTTAAGACTTGTGGACTTCAACTCCCAGAATTCCCCAGCCAGCATAGCTGGCTGGGGAATTCTGGGAGTTGAAGTCCACAAGTCTTAAAGTTCCCAAGTTTGGACATCCCTGCTTTAGGAGACTTCTAGAGTAATCCTGGGGGCTGGGGAGGGCAGAAATGAGTGAATAATGGGCCTTTTTTTGCTCAATTGTGTCCCCTCCCCATCCCCCAGGAGCACTCTAGAAGCCTCCTAAAGGCTATTCGTACCCTTTGGGAGGGGGGCGTTTTCATGAAAAACGGGCCATTTTTGGGAGGTTTGCAGAGGGCAAAAACTTTTTTTTAAAAAGATTGCCTCTTCAAAATCTTGGTGCATCTTATACTCCGGTGCGCCTTTTACTCTGAAAAATACGGTATATCATTCTACACCTGAGTTTCTGTAAAAATTAGGGGAACCTCCCGCATTTAAATGGCAGAGGACAGCTGCAGACTCATTACCTGGATGTAATATGGGCAAACTCATTTCTCCTGTTTTAGCCAGCCAGTGCCAAGCGAGCAGGCCTAACAGCTGGACTGGAGAAAGAGTGGGAAAGAAGCCTCGATAGGAAGCTCTCCTGCCCTCCACAGACCCCTTCGCCTGGGGTCGAGCCCCACCATGCCTCTGCTCTGAGAATTCGATTATTCCAGGAAGAAAGCTCCTGTTCCTGGGCTTTGCTGGAGCCTCCACCTATAAGAGAGTTTTCCAGATGCAATGCTTCCTTCCTTCCTTCCTTCCTTCCTCCTGCTGTGGTTTTACCTGGCTGCAACCTCTGGCATAGCAATGTGGCCTGACCAGTTTTCGGGAATTCATGGATGTGGTTCTCCGTTTCACACCTGCCAGTCTAGGTGGAGAACTGCAGAGCAGCTCATTTTGCCTTCAGAGGCAGAAAGCCCCATCCGCAAGACCAGCAGCCACGGAGGGCAACTAGAACAAAAATCCATTCACATTTGGCTATTTCAGGGGTCTGCAAAGTTGGCTCTTTTAAGACTGGTGGACTTGCGCTTCAAGGTGTTAATTATCATCTTTAAAGCGCTCCATGGCTCGGGACCTAGCTATCTGCGGGATCGGATCCTGCCTCATACATCCTCACGGCCGATTCGCTCCCACAGAGAGGGACTTCTCCGGGTGCCGTCCACTAGACTTTGTCAGCGGGCGACACCCAGGGGAAGGGCTCTCTCTGTGGCGGGCCCGACCCTCTGGAACGACCTTCCCCCCGACATTAGGACGACCACGGACCTCTGCTCCTTCCGTCTTAAATTAAAAACACATCTTTTCTGTCTGGCCGGCCTAGGATAGTCTCTCTGTCTCTGGGGTTTTATTGGGAAGTTTTTTAGTATAGCTTAGTTTTAATGGGGAATTTTAGCACAGGTTTAGGTTTAATTTGTTTTTTAAAGAAATGTTTGTATATATATTTATTGTTTTTTTTTATTCTTCCTGTGCACCACCCCGAGTCCCTATGGGGAGAGGGAGCGGTTTACAAATATTAAATATTATTATTAATATTATTATTATATTCAACTCCCAGAGTTCCCCAGCCAGCATAGCTGGCTGGGGAATTCTGGGAGTTGAAGTCCACCAGTCTTAAAAGAGCCAACTTTGCAGACCCCTGGGCTATTTAAACCAAAAGGCTTTAGCGGCAAACAACCTCCAAAAAATTAAGAGATAGGGGACTCTTAAGACACAGGAAGTCCTTGATTTACAACCATTCATTTACTGACCGTTTGAGGTTAACGACGGCACTGAAAAAAAGTGACCTAGGAACTGTTTTCACACTTACGACCGTTGGAGCATCCCCCAGGGTGACATGATCAAAATTCAGATGCTTTGGAACGTATGACTCAGATTTATGACGGCTGCAATTTCCTTGGGTCACGGGATCCCCTGCGGCAGCTTTCTGACAAGCCAAGTCAAGGGGGAAGCCAGGTTCACTTAGCAACCATGTTACTGTAGTGATTCACAATTGCAATGATTCACTTAACAACTGTGGCAAGAAAGATCGTAAAATGGGGCAAAAAGTCATTTAACAACGGTCTCACTTAGCAACAAAAATGTTGTGGTTGTGCTCAGTTGTAAGGGCAACCCGTATTTAAGTTATGAATTGGTAGAAAAGGAAGAAACATATTTTGGTAGCTTAGGCACCAAAAGACTCCAAATCCCATCAAGTCACCATTTCTTCCACACCAATCTATTTTTCCCAATTAGTTGAGGCTGGAAAGGCAAGAAGCATGTCGACTGGGGATCTAACAGAGAGGAACGCTGGCCTTATCATTCATCCCAGGCAGCAAATCCCACTTATAAATTATAATATAGAAAAGTCGTGGAGACTCTGGAAAGAGTGCAGAGAAGAGCAACCAAGAAGATTAGGGGACTGGAGGCTCAAGCATAGGAAGAACGGTTGCAGGAACTGGGGATGTCTAGTTTCAATAAAAGAAGGACCAGGGGAGACATGATAACAGTCTTCCAATATCTCAGGGGCTGCCCCAAAGAATAGGGAGTCAAGCTATTCTCCAAAGCCCCTGAGGGCAGAACAAGAAGCAATGGGTGGAAACTAATCAAGGAGAGAAGCAACCTAGAACTGAGGAGAAATTTCCTGACAATTAATCAGTGGGACAGAAGTTGTGAATGCTCCAACACTGCAAGTCTTTAAGAAGTTGTTGGATAGCCATTTGTCTGAAACAGTATAGGGTTTCCTGCCTAGGCAGGGGGTTGGACTAGAAGACCTCCAAGGTCCCTTCCAACTCTGCTATTGTATTGTATAATATCTGAAAAGCGTCAGAGGAAGGGCTATATAGAAGTAAATAAATTAAAAATATCTCTGCAAGGGAACTACATGGATGAAGTAAAGGCAACCAGCAAAACGGAGAAGATAGCAAGAGCAGGTTGGATTAGACTACCATAAAATGAATTCAACAGCTTCATACCACAATGGGAAAGGAACCCTAACAGCCCATTGTAGAACTGGGCTTGTTTTTTAAAAAAATATATTTAAAATTTTTAAATTGGAGGTTTTTAAAAAAAAAATTATCCAATTTATTTTAATAGAATCCTTTTGGATTCTACCACCCCACATCTCCAAGACACAGCAAAAGATCCCAGCGCTGTGTTTTTGAGGGGCTGCATGGGTCTTGTTACTACAAGTATTAGGATGCAAATCTCATAGCGCACAAGCTTTTGGCTGGCCAATAGACGCAAACCTGGCCTGCCATGTCTACGCAGAACAAAGGGCCCTCTGCTAAACTAGGAGGAGAGCTACATAAACAAGGCGCATTCTTGGAGGCTGAGGTCACTGACTTACCCAGTTATATTTCACCCCAGTCTGCAATTTGACAATTTAAGCAGGGGAGAGGCAGTCCTGTGTCGTCCCCCCCACCCCCGGCAGCATGCACCTACATGTAGGCCCTGAAGAATGCAAGCTGTTCTTTGAAAAGGTTCATAAAAGAAAGCTTTCTCTCCCCTGCACACTGACCCGAGTAAAGATTATTTTAGCGTTAAAGACACCGAAGGGTTGGGGGGAAAATCCCTCTTTAAGAATGAAGTAGCACACACATGTGTGAATAGGAGAGGGGATGGTTACACTGATTACATTTTAGATCTAATTCCTATATTTATTATTCCTTCCCTAAAGTTAGTGCTTTGTGCGTCTCTTAAAAGGGGCTTTATTCCACAGCCTCCATCCCTGCCAATATTAATATCGAGGCCTCCAAAAATATTGTTTCACCTGCAGCTTCTTGAAAATTTCCATTTTGGTTAGAGCGAGTTTTAGCTCATGCACCTCCAACGATCTGTTTGAAAAGCTGTGGGGAATGACCACGGGAATCTCAGACAGGACTAGATTGCTCAGGTGCCCGACTTGGGGTATGCGTGTTAAGGAAAATTCCAAGTTATGCAGGGTCATCTAAGGCAGGGGTCTCCAACCTTTGCAACTTTAAGTCTGAAGGACTTCAGCTCCCAGAGTTCTCCAGCCAGCAAAGCTGAAGGACTGAAGCAAAGCTGGCTGGAGAAGTCTGGGAGCTGAAGTCCTTCAGACTTAAAGTTGCAAAGGTTGGAGACCCCTGACCTAAGGAACTATTTTTCTGCACCCCTGAATGCCTTTAGCAGCTCTACTACCAGTTCTTAAAAGACAAAAGGAAGCCCATTCACCACTACCAGGAATACGACTGCACAAAAAGAGGCATTTTCCAAAAGGAAGACAGCCTCCAAGATCTCCACATCTGCACAGACTTTGGGGTGCCCTTTAAGTGGACGGCCCCAGATTCTCCTTCTGCAGATTCTAAAATGCCTCTCAGCTGAGAGACCAGCAATGCAGACCTGCTGACACCCTAAGCTAGCTGAGCTACGACCGAACTACAGAGGGTAAGAAACGGTCCCAAGGATCCTGTAGGACAGGGGTGTCAAACTCAAGGCCCGCGGGGTGCTTAGATCTGGCCTACGGGGCCTGCAGAGGGCTGCAGGATGCCGTTGCAGCTGAAATCAGGGCCCGGGCCCCGTTTTCACTGGCAGAGAGCTAGCAAAAGGAACAAACAAAAAAAAAAAAAGGAGAAATGTTTTTTGCATCTGAGCATGCAAGAAGGGGCAGGAAAGGAGAGAGGGAAGATGGGAAGAGAGCAAGGAAGCAAAAAGAAGGGAAGAAAGGAGAAGGAAGAGGGAAGGAAAAGAAGAAGAGGAAGAGATAGATTGCAATGAGAAGGAGGGTTTGAGGGACGTCCTGCCTTAGCACTTGGCTACCACAGGTGCCCCCAACACGAGGGACGTTGAGTTGGCCACGCCCCACCTGCCCCCCCCCCCCCCAAGGTCAAACACAAGTCCCTGATGAAATTGAGTTGTAGAAGCTTAAATTATATCGGAACGGCACACGTATTCATTGTATGGATTCGTTCCCGCTCACCCAACGACACCATATAGGAACCTCCAGCAGGGCAATTGTGAAAGCTACAAGTATGAGGTCTCCTGCCAGGCGCCCCCAAAATGCTTCTCAGCGCCACAAAAGGGCGAAAAGCCCTCCCTAGGAGTCGAGTATCAAGTAACTGGGCCTAACAATCCTGCAATGCCAGAGGACGTAGGTGGAACGGTCCTTGGGAAGCATGCAGTTTGAGAGGAATAGGCAACCTTTGAGCCACCATGGCATCCTGGGTTTCACAAGGACTCCCGAGAGAAAAGGTGCCAAACATTCTCCCCCTTGGATTGATCCTCATCCCTAATCTAGTCTATTCTTCAAACCAGCTTGTCAAAATGACTACCAGGAGAGCTGGGGAGACACACCTCAACCCAGGACAAAAGGGGAGAAGCTTCAACCACCATGTTATGGATGATGGATCCAGTCCCATTTGGTGGCACGGAGAATGGAGAAAAAATCAAACACGGAGCCGATGGGAGGCGCAACGACGGCCTTCTTTCGTTGATTTCCAAGGACAATTTTCTTTGGACAGCATCCTACGGAAAACCTTCTATTCCGCAGGAGGAATTTGCTGTTTGAGCAGGCTCCATGCCAAGCTTCTCTTGATTAGCCAGACGGGGCAATTTGTGTCCCACAATGTTTTGGTTCCCACAGCTGCTGGAGATCTTTTTTTTTTTTTAACATCCAAAGAATGTTAAAAATATACCGTATTTTTCAGACTCTAAGATGCACTCCCCCTTCCCCCTAAACGTGAGTGGAAATATCTGTGCGTCTTATAGACCGAATATGGCCCTGTTTTTGGCCTCCTGACACCACCACCCCAAGTCCCATTTTTGGCAAAAACAGGATGTGTGAAGCGTTTGGGAGGCTCCTGGGGGTTGCGAAGGGCAAAAACTGGACATGTGGAGGCCAAAGACTTTTTCTTTCTTTCTTGTTTTCATCTTCGAAATCTAGGTGCATCTTATACTCCGGTGCCTCTTATTATAGTCTGAAAAATACGGTAAGTTCTGGGCAGTGGGAAGAAATGTGGGGGCAGGGAGTAGAAGAGCATTCTTTTACCAAGTTGTTTGTATATAAATCATTGCAAAAAAATAAATAAATAAGCATTCTGCATGGAATGCAGAGAAAGTCTTTGACCAAAGACTCCATAGGACTAAAACGTTCTCTTACCAAGCAATCCACATTTTTCAACACGAAACCCAAATGTACCAATAGAAGAAAATAGTTGTAGCTCATGGTTGAATAACACCTACGTGCCATTTAAAGCAGGGGTCCCCAACCTTTGCAACTTTAAGTCTGAAGGACTTCAGTTCCCAGAATTCTCCAGCCAGCAAAGCTGAACAACTGAAGCAAAGCTGGCTGGAGAAGTCTGGGAGCCGAAGTCCTTCAGACTTAAAGTTGCAAAGGTTGGAGACCCCTGCTTTACAGCCATACTATGGAAATTCTGATCCCGGAAGCCAAAGCAATAGCAACAACACTTATAGGCCGCTTCACAGTGCTTCACAGCTCTATTCTAAGCAGCTTACAGAGTCAGCCTCTTGCCCCCCAACAATCTGGGTCCTCATTTGACCCACCTTGGAAGGATGGAAGGGCTGAGCCAACCTGGAACCTGGCAAGACTCGAACTGCCAAACTGCTGGCAGCCGGCAGTCAGCTGAAATAGTCTGCAGTACTGCACTCTGACCATCTATCTATAAATGGTTTTCCTTGCCATGTTATTCTTTCAATAACCCGCAAAGTCATCTTAGGCTAGGAGACAGTAGTTTTCCCAAGATTACCTCTGAGCTTCCCAATTAAGCATGTTTTGATCCCAGATGTTTCCAGTTGTAGAGCAGCACTTTGATAACCTTAGATCCGAAGTAGAAAGTGAACAGATGTTTCCAATGTGCTTTCTGCCCCATGTTTACTGATCGGATTTCCTTTTGCTCCAAGGAAAACTTCTACCATTCTTTTAGCACTCTCTTATTCCGTTTCAGAAATATCTTTTGTCTTTGTGGCACTGTCTCTTTACAACTGATTTGCCATCATCATTATGTGTTGCCTTTTCAGTACTTCTTTACTTGAAAGGCGTTTTTAATCCAGTGGGACACCCTTTGATGTTTTGCAATCTGTCACAACCTTGAGATTAGAAACCACACAACAAACCCTCCAGACCTGCTGCTCCAGCGACCCCAAAAGAAGCCGCTTCTGCTCCCCAAACGCCCCCCAAGTACACCTGGGTCTTTCAAGGAAAGAAGCACCTTTACATTTGGGGAATAGTCATTGGAGATTCTGTACAACCCCAGGAAGCTTCCAGGCTGAGAGAAGCAAATCCCTCCCAAGGTCTCTCCCTCTCTCCCTTCGGAGTCCGTGTGACGGTCATTATACAGGTGGCCCTCCCCTTACAACAGTTCATTTAGTGACGGTCAAAATTACAACAGCACTGAAAAAAGTGTCATGACCATGTTTCACACTTATGACCACTGCAGCATCCCCCATGGTCACATGTTCAAACTTCAGATCCTTGCCCTGGGGCCAATGGACCTTGTTTGGTGACCGTCTGGCAAGCAAAGTCAATGGGGAATCCAGCTTCACTGAGCAACCCTGTTATGGACATAACAAAGGCAACGATTCACTTAACAACCGGGGCAAGTTGTAAAGTGGGGCACAACTCACTTACGAAATGTCTCATTAAGCAACATAAATTTTGGTTGTTAAGTCCAGGACTACCTGTACAGTAATAGGCCACATTGTTCCAAAGCAGCACCCTACAAAAAGGCCTCGAAGGAAAATCTCCAGGTCCATGTGGGGAGACACAGGTGGGGAGGACCCTTCCCTTTAGATCAGTGTTTCTCAACCATGGCAACTTGAAGATGTCCAGACTTCAACTCCCAGAATTCCCCAGCCAGCATTCTGGGAGTTGAAGTCTGGACATCTTCATCATCTTTATTGTTATTGTACTAAAATGACAATGAAATTGGTTCAAGTTGCCAAAGTTGAGAAACGCTGCTTTAGATATTTTCCCTCCATCAATATTCTTTAAAGGTCTCTCTGGCATTTTCTTTAAGCTTCATAATTCACCCCTGAAAAGGAGTGGCATTGTTTTAAATCCCTGTTTCCAATCATGAGGAACGGTTGCAGAAACTGGGTATGTCTAGTTTAATGAGAAGAAGGACCATGAGAGACAGGATAGCAGTCTTCCAGTCTCTCAGGGATTGCCCCAAAGAAGAGGGAGTCCAGCTATTCTCCAAGGCACCTGAGGGCAGAACAAGAAGCAATGGGTGGAAACTAATCAAGGAGAGAAGCAACTTAGAACTGAGGAGAAACTTCCTGACAGTGAGAACAATAAATCAGTGGAACAGAAGTTGCCTCCAGAAGTTGTGAATGCCCCAACACTGGAAGTCTTTAAGAAGATGTTGGATAGCCATTTGTCTGGAACGGTATAAGGGCTTCCTGCCTAGGCAGGGGGTTGGACTAGATCAGGGGTGCCCAAACTTGAGAACTTTAAGACTTGTGGACTTCAACTCCCAGAATTCCCCAGCCAGCTATGCTGGCTGGGGAATTCTGGGAGTTGAAGTCCACAAGTCTTAAAGTTCCCAAGTTTGGACACCCCTGGACTAGATGACCTCCAAGGTCCCTTCCAACTCTGCTATTGCATTATTGCATTATGTTCAAAAGGCCGCCAATTCCAAGGTGCCCAATCTTAACCACCACAGCAATGCCACGATGACTCAGTCTGTATCATTACTTCCTGGTGCAAGCTCTTTTCCGTAGTACTTCTCTCACCTGGGCACCCACAAGTACAACACGTGAAATATTGCGATACGTATTTCGCCACTTGTCCCGCCACAGTTATCGTCCCTTTCCATTTCTGGCCGTATGGCAACTTTCGCACATCGCTCCCATTTTTGGCAGTCCTTCTAAATGACCTCGCCCTCTCCTTCCTTCTCAGGACGGACCTTTTGCACGAATCAAAACTCGCCCTGAAACCATCAGTGCCGGCAGGGGTTTTAAAGGGGGTGGGGGTGGGGGCACGAGACGCAAAGGTCGCATAGGCGTTGTCGAAGTATAAATGTGGGAACTTACCACAAGAGCAGCATGTAAAGCAGTTGGTATGGTAAAGGTTCCCCATGGCCTGGCATGCTTGGCTGGCCCCATAGACCCCCTGTCCACACTTGATACAAATACCTTTGGAGGGGGGAAAAAAGAACAACAGAAGGGACGTTAGACCTTGGTTAATGGTCTGCAGAGACCCTCCCCACTAGAACTCTGCAGGTCTCTTTATTTAGAGGAAAACATGACATTGCAACAGAAGAGCCGAGGGGTGCAAACGCCCTGCGGTATACGTCTAATTTCTTCACCTTTTTCCTCCTCCTCTTCCTTCCATCTTTCCCTGCTCTGCTGGAGGGAGCGAGATGGGTATTCACAAGCTCATACTTACGTGCTTCTGTGCATGAATGACCATTATTGCTGTTAAACTCAAATGGGGAATCAGTTATTGTTGCCAAGGAGGAGCTTATTTCCGAGGCAAGTAATTCTCTTGCCAGCTATTGTTTGTTTATTTTTCCTTGGCATTGGGGGGGGGGGGGCAAGGGTGGTGGGGGCTTCATATGGGAACTCCACGCAGATTTTTCACAGGAGTTGGCTTCCCTAAGTTGACAAGGAAACTGGACATTGGACAGGAATTTCTTCTGATTAGCTTTTTTTGTTCTATTTACTCTTCGTTTGTTTAAATTTGGGGTTCTTTTATTTTGGATAAATACAGTATCTTCCGATCTGCTCAAAACAGAATTTGCACCTCAATGACACTGAAGGGGGACACCGAAAGATTTAACAGATTTTTGTAGGTCATCTAGTCCAACCCCCTATCCAAGCAGGAGCCCCTACATCTGCCTCTACCTAGGATTGAACTCACAACCTCCTGATTGGGAGGCGAGAGCTCGGCCACTAGGCCACAGTTAGAACTCTTTGTTAGCACTCATGCATATGTGGTTTGTTAGGCTATTTTGGCTGATCTCAAAAGCTCGGTAGGACCACATCTAGTTAGGATATGGATGGGAGGCCACCAGGAAATTTTATAGCAGTAACCTATTGAAAAAATCAGAAGACGGTACTACATTATTTATGGATTTATTTCATCTAAAATCTAAGTATTCTAGTATTATACCAGAGGTAGAGAGAATAATCCGTTAGTTCTCTTTCTAATATATTTCCTTGCCACCTGCACATTGGAATGTAACCCCTCATACTGCAAAAGTGGGATTAGAAAAAAAAAGTCCTTTTAGTTATAAAGAAAAGAATAGAATCACCAAATTGGAAGGGCCACAGAGGTCATGTAATCCATCCTCCACCCCAGGAGTTCCCAAATTTGGCAACTCCTGTTTTGAGCCAGAGATCTTCAAACTTGGCATCTTTAAGACTTGTGGACTTCAACTCCCAGAATTCTCCAGCCAGTTCTTCAACTTCTGGGAGTTGACATCCATAAGTCTTAAAGTGGCCAAGTTTGATATGCTGGCTGGAGAATTCTGGGAGTTGAGGTCCATAAGTCTTAAAGTGGCCAAGTTTGATATGCTGGCTGGAGAATTCTGGGAGTTGAGGTCCATAAGTCTTAAAGTGGCCAAGTTTGATATGCTGGCTGGAGAATTCTGGGAGTTGAAGTCCATAAGTCTTAAAGTGGCCAAGTTTGATATGCTGGCTGGAGAATTCTGGGAGTTGAGGTCCATAAGTCTTAAAGTGGCCAAGTTTGATATGCTGGCTGGAGAATTCTGGGAGTTGAGGTCCATAAGTCTTAAAGTGGCCAAGTTTGATATGCTGGCTGGAGAATTCTGGGAGTTGAAGTCCATAAGTCTTAAAGTGGCCAAGTTTGATATGCTGGCTGGAGAATTCTGGGAGTTGAGGTCCATAAGTCTTAAAGTGGCCAAGTTTGATATGCTGGCTGGAGAATTCTGGGAGTTGAGGTCCATAAGTCTTAAAGTGGCCAAGTTTGATATGCTGGCTGGAGAATTCTGGGAGTTGAAGTCCATAAGTCTTAAAGTGGCCAAGTTTGATATGCTGGCTGGAGAATTCTGGGAGTTGAAGTCCATAAGTCTTAAAGTGGCCAAGTTTGATATGCTGGCTGGAGAATTCTGGGAGTTGAGGTCCATAAGTCTTAAAGTTGCCACGTTTGAAGACCTCTGCTCTAACTCTCTGCTCAAAACAAGACCCATGGGAAGTTGTTAGGCAGGTGACTGCTTAACCTTTCTGAAGACCCTCTAGCAAAGGAGATCTCACATCATCAAACGTCAGCAACATTCAGCACAAGGTTATCTCAAAAGACTAAATCAAATGGATTAAAACATGGGCATTAAATTACCTAGTTTTAACAATTCAGAAGGAATGGGAAGATTTTAAAAATTCTGTGCAAATAACTCCCCCAATTAAAAAAAACCATTCTTGATTTATAGAAAATCACCAAGGAAATATTACCTTGTGTTCCCCATTTCAGTTTAACCTCTTGTCCCTTGAGTTAAGTGTCTTGATAATGCTAACAATTCTTCCAGGGTCTTTGGGCAGCTTTTCGCGCCTACAATTTTTAGAATCTGAGCATAACACTGACTGACTGTCTTGGTTAACATTGCAGAACAATAGGAACTGTTTCCCTGAGCTTCAGCCCAAACATCCTTAATGAAACATCTTGTTTTCTGCAAACTCATTCATAAAACATGGCCAGCTCTCGCCCCCCAGCCCCCCTTTCAATCAATTCGCCCGTTGTGTTTTATCTGCCTCCTCAACCTTCCGACTATTAGCAAGTTCTTCTTGATGCCTGCAAGGCATTCGATTAAAAAATGGAAATCACCAAAAGACCGCCAGGTTAAAAAAGTGTTTTCAAGAACAGGGGTCTCCAACCTTTGCAACTTTTAAGTCTGAAGGACTTAAGTCTCCAGCTGGCTGGAGAAGTCTGGGAGCTGAAGTCCTTCAGACTTAAAGTTGCAAAGGTTGGAGACCCCTGTTCTAGAACATTCAGCATGTAAGTCATCAATATATCTGAAATTATTCCTGATGCAGTTTATGCAAAATTTGTATCTCTTGGATGAGTGGATGACATCGCATCATGAGTGCACAAAAGCTAAGAAAAGATTTTGCAAACTGTTGACGTTCCATTGTCAACGGCATGAAGATGTCCAGTTTTTATTTATATATAAAAATAATATATAAATATAATATAAATACATTTAGCTACCCACAGTGATAGACAGCACATAAAATGTGAAGAAACTGATACCTTGCCTTTCACGTGTATAGCACTTTAAGCACTAAAAAAAAAACCAATCCAAAGTTTAAAAAAATGAAAACTATGATTAAAACATCCACAAGAAATTATCCAATAAAAGGGAAGCAGAGACAACAAATAACGCTTTCAAGATAAATGGATGCTGCTTGAGAACACTTTCCTAAGAGTAAAGAATAATCATCATCAGACAGAGACCAACAAAAAAACAGCTGCAGGTAACTCCTGGAATTACAACCATTTGTTCAGCAATGGTCCAAAGTCACGATGGCGCTGAACCAAGTGACTTGCAACCATCCCCAAAGTTAAAGCCGTTGCAGCACTCAAGTCATCTGATCAAAATTTGGGCACTTGGCACCCCACCTATGACCTTCAACTGCCCCAGAAGATGGTGAAGGCCAGCTGGAGCCTGGAGTGATGGGGCCTTGGAGTGCAGGGGGGCTCTGGGGCGACCTACGTCTTCACACTACGCTGCAGCTCAGAGAGCCAAGGGGCCGAGAGAGAGCAGAGGGGCTTTAGAAGGCTGCCCTCTCAAAGGAGGGGAGGAGGAGAGAAAGGAGGAGTGGAAAGGGGAAGTAGAGAAGGACGAGAGAGGGAAGAAAGGAGGTAGGGAAGAGGAGAGAAAGGAGGAGTGGAAAGGGGAGGGAGGAGAAGGAGAGAGGAAGGGGTAGAGAAGAGAAGGATGACAGAGGAAAGAAAGGACGTAGGGAAGAGGAGGAGAGAAAGGAGGAGTAGGAAGGGGAGGGAGGAGAAGGAGAGAGGAAGGGGAAGTAGAGAAGGACGACAGAGGAAAGAAAGAAGGTAGGGAAGAGGAGGAGAGAAAGGAGGAGTGGAGAGAGAAGGAGAGAGGAAGGGGAAGTAGAGAAGAGAAGGACGACAGAGGGAAGAAAGGAGGTAGGGAAGAGGAGGAGAGAAAGGAGGAGTGGAAAGGGAGGGAGGAGAAGGAGAGAGGAAGGGGAAGTAGAGAAGGACGACAGAGGAAAGAAAGAAGGTAGGGAAGAGGAGGAGAGAAAGGAGGAGTGGAGAGAGAAGGAGAGAGGAAGGGGAAGTAGAGAAGAGAAGGACGACAGAGGGAAGAAAGGAGGTAGGGAAGAGGAGGAGAGAAAGGAGGAGTGGAAAGGGAGGGAGGAGAAGGAGAGAGGAAGGGGAAGTAGAGAAGGACGACAGAGGAAAGAAAGAAGGTAGGGAAGAGGAGGAGAGAAAAGAGGAGTGGAGAGAGAAGGAGAGAGGAAGGGGAAGTAGAGAAGAGAAGGACGACAGAGGGAAGAAAGGAGGTAGGGAAGAGGAGGAGAGAAAGGAGGAGTGGAAAGGGAGGGAGGAGAAGGAGAGAGGAAGGGGAAGTAGAGAAGGATGACAGAGGGAAGAAAGGAGGTAGGGAAGAGGAGGAGAAAAGGAGAAGAAAGTGATGGATAAGGTACAAATAGGGTGTATGGAGAGCAGAAGAGCCAATAATTGGTTTTGGGGAGTTGTTGGTAAGATGAATTGATGTAAACATTTAATAATACAATATGTTGTTGGCTATGTAATAGTATACATGTGACTTATATGTTATGAAAATGAAAAAATAAAAAACTTTTTGAGGAAAAAATAGGGCTTCCCTCGTTTTAAAAGTACCAGGTCAGAGAGAGAGAGCGGCCGCTTAAGAAAGATGGGAGGATGGAAAGAGGAGATCAGAGTTTACGTCTCTTAAGAAAGGTGGGTGAAGAATATTTTTAGCTGCTTTTCTTAAAATACTGGGAATCAGGCAGACTTGCTGTCAGGAGGAATTCCCAGCCAGATTTTTCCTAGTTGGACTAGGAGCCTTCTAAACCAGGGGTCCCCAACCTTTGCAACTTTAAGTCTGAAGGACTTCAGCTCCCAGACTTCTCCAGCCAGCAAAGCTGAAGTCCTTCAGACTTAAAGTTGCAAAGGTTGGGGACCGCTGCTCTAAACCTTATATTATCATTCCAATCCCTTCTATCTGGGGCATATCGGCATTTGTCACCAATTGACTGGGCTGAACTATGACTGCCATGGCAGATGATTTGAATGGGAGGAAGGGCCTTAATATGACACATAAAGTAGGAGAGACTAGAACAAAACTTTCTGGTGGATACAAGCCACCGGCGCCTCCCCGCCTCGAGTCCCCTCGGGGAGAGAGAGCGGGTTAGAAATAAAATAATAATAATAATAATTATTATTATTATTATAAAGGTAAACACACAAATACACCCACTCTTTAAATGTATTTTTTCTAAATTTTTGTATATGTCTTGTTTTAATATTTAGTTTTTTTTAAATTATCAATCTATCCCACTTTCCGTCTGGGACTGTAGTAAAAGATTGGATGGGTTGCCATCCCATCCTGATCTCTTAGGATCCATTCCCTTTGTCTTCCCTGACAGCCATTTGACGCAGCCAATGTGGGTGTGGAAAGGGGGAGCTTCCCAGCCTCTAGCAGGGACCGAGGGATGGGAGGAGACCCTGTCAGGTATACCCTTTCACCTTCACTGGAGACCCACCGAAGGACCTTGGCTCAACGTCACTGGTGCCAAATGAATTGGTCCTTCGGAGGAGCCCTGCAACTCTTGCAGAAACCAGACCGAAGAGGGTCCCTAATTCCACGAGAAACAAATGCCGATTCTTGTAAGGAAGTAAGGAAGAGCCGCTTGCGAATGTGCATGCATACATTTAGCACGTTCTCTTGTATTTTAGGAATGGAATCAAGGAACTCTTGGCGAGAAGGAAGACTCATTACATGAGACCAGAGGACAAGAACAAAGAAGAGCATTTGCCGAGTCACTGGAAGAAAACACAGCTGCCTTGTTTGCCAAAGTTATGCACTGCAAATAAAATTTGGCCTATGGACAATTCTAGTACTTTGGGAGAACATTTGTGTTCAGCCGATCGCGGTCATTTCCCTCCACTAAACAGATGCTATTTCACTTGGGAAAATTGTTCAAAGAGGCTCTGGAGCATCCCAAGAATGAAGAAACACCACAGCTCCCTTTTGAGGACAAGCATATTAAAAAGACCAACGAAAAGGGATTCGGTCAGCCTTGCCCTTCGTGCCCCTGCCCTTCCCATGCTCCTCACGGGGTGCTGCCGTACTATGCAAGCCCGGCACCCACTCCTCGCAGCACCTGCTCAGGTGCTCCTAGAAAGGGCCTAAGATAAGGCTCCTTTTGCTTTCCAACTTTTGCGATCGAGTGCAGTTATTGTAAATGTCTTTGGAGATCCTCGGCCACGCAGGTCATTTGGTACAGATATTGTATCTGCCCGCTATGGATTTAGAACACAGGAGCCACCCAAGCTGTCTCTGTAACTTCACAACGGCAGGGAGTTTTGTCAGCTAGTTATGAGATCCATAAGGACATAGTTTATCAGGATGAATTACGTACCATCACCGACCTCCGCCTCTTCCGCCAATGTCTTAAGACATATTTGTTTCAACAAGCCGGCCTAGCCTAACCTCCCATGGGGACTTTTAGATAGTTTTAAATTGGGTTTTTAAAATTTGGTTTTAGTGCAGGATAGGTTTATTTAATGGTTTTTTAAATTATATTTATTGTATTTTGTATGTTTTTTAAATTTCCTGTGCGCCGCCCTGGGTCCTCTGTGGAGAAGGGCGGGATATAAATTTAAATAAATAAATAAATAAATAAATAAATAAATAAATCCCTTGGTGACTCTAAACACCGAGTTTCTCCTAAGTGAGCACCATCCAGAAGTCCTGGCTTTCCAATCCCCACAATTTTGAGGAACTGGGCGTTGCGGTGTCCAAACATCTAGAGCAGGGGTCTCCAACCTTTGCAACTTTTAAGTCTGAAGGACTTCAGCTCCCAGAATTCTCCAGCCAGCTTTGCTTCAGTCCTTCAGCTTTGCTGGCTGGAGAATTCTGGGAGCTGAAGTCCTTCAGACTTAAAGTTGCAAAGGTTGGAGACCCCTGCTCTAGAGAACATGCAGTTAATACATTTACATATGTTTCTGTAATTTCCTGTGTCTAGTGAATACTCCTCCCTCCCCACCTACCCAGTTAAGAGATTAGGCCCTCTTCTCCATTGATAGAAAGAAGTAACTAACTCAGGCATTCTTCTGCAGTGACAGAATTCTCCCAATCTGTATAAATGCAGAATTGATAACAAAATGACTTAATCTTTGTAATTTACTATAGAAACATTAACATACATTAAAGCTCTTCGCATATTTGCAGTTCTTACAAGAGCTCTGTGTTGTATTGTGTTATATTATTACCAGTAACAACAATTTCAGTGACTTTCCTAAAACTACCCATGAAATTAACAGTGAAGACTTCAACTATTAAAGCCCTGCTTCTTAGGCTAGGTACAAATATTATGACAGCTCACTTAGAGTTACTCATACAGCCATGAGCAGCTGGGATTTCATAGGATCAACCAGCAGGGGACAAGATCCCTTACGCTCTTCTAGAGGAATCCACTAGCTGTAACCAGCCTGAACGGAAGGCACTACAGTGTGAAAATTCTGCCTGGGTAAAAAAGTAACTCACCAATCGGTAATTCTGTTTCCGAAGTTAGTGCAATCTTACACTAACATGCTCACTTAATGAACATTTATTTTAGTAAGTCTTCATTTGGAAAACACGTCTTCTAACACAGCAGCAGATCTGATAACCTAACTTCCAAGAATCACATTGACTCTTGAATTTCCCTCAAGCCAATCAGAACTTACAATATCAGTTATTTCTAGGAAGCTTCACCCAAAGTTGAACTGAAGCTGTTATTTCATGCAATTTCTTCCTCCTGGTTCTAGTCCTTCTCCGGAGCGACCACAAGACACTTCTACATGGCAATGTTTCAAAAGCAGGCTTTCATGTCTAATCTTACGGTTCTACAGACTAAACTTTTTAGCCCTTTCTGTCATTTCCAGATACCTCCCCATCTTTAAGTCATCACGCAACGGGCACATTCCAATTTATAATATCCTTCTTGAAATGTGGCATGCAGATGCAACATTCTGTGTCTTATCATAAAAATGCAACGAGAACTATCCTATATGGTTTATGCATGCATGGCACATCTCTTACGGCTGTTTGGCAGGTGCATAAAATTGAAAGCAATTCCTTCCAAGTATGAGTTACAGAGTCAATTCTGCAAGATTTATGGAGAAGAAAGACACAGGGTTAGAGAATTCCAATAACTGAAATAGTTTTCATTTACAACAAACACATTCCTATGCGTATCACAGGGGAAGCTTTCTTTTGTAGCTGCTCTGATTTTTTAAAAGTAATACTCAGGTATCTGTTTCAATGACGTCCTTCTGTTTCCTTGCAGACAATCCAAATGTTTTAAAAATTGCAAATAAATAATCAGATGGGGAACATCTCAAGGCACAAAGAAAACACAGTAGCTTTTTACTGGTTGCTAAATGAAATCCGAAGGGCTGGGTTAGTCTTGGAATTCCTCCCCCCACCCAATATTTGATGGCATTTTCCAAGGGTCATCCCACTCATACTACTGAATTTACTGCTGACTGAATATTCTAAAGCAAATCTTCAGAAAGGGGAATGAAGTTTTAGAAGGATGAGAAACAAATTGAACTGGAGAATCCTTGATGATCTCTGGGTTTGTGTGCTTGCTGGCAGACCTTTCAGTACCAGGCTAGGTAACATCATCAATGCACGGATTATGTTATCTAGTTGGATAATGAAACAATGCAAGGAAACAACCAAGCTCAGAGAGTACCAAAAATTCCACAGTTCAACCTTGGGCTACAGATTGAAAATGAACTGGTCTAAATATGACAGGTTTTAACAGACCCACAGACAATAGTGGAGAAGCTGTTGCCAAGAGAAGGACGCGGCCCATAAACTGAGGGTATAGAATAGGAATATTCAATATCCCTGGCAACTAAAAGCATTAAAACTAGTGAGAAGGGTGGAACATACATGGAAACTCACAAATAACTAGCAACTTCAAACATTAGCTAAATTAGAGAAATGGTTTGAAAATAACAATATGAAATGCAAGCTTCAATTAACAAAAATAACATCAAATGCAGATGTACAGAACTGATGTGCAAAGTGTATACATACATACATAGATGGTGTGATATACATACACTATATTGCCAAAAGTATTTGCTCCCCCATCCAAATTATCCATCAGGGGTTCCAATCCCTTCCATGGCCACAGGTGTATAAAATCAAGGACCTGGCATGCAGACTGTTGTTACAAACATTGGTGAAAGAAGGGGTCGCTCTCAGGAGCTCAGCATGGAACTGGGATGGGAGGCCACCTGGGCAATAAATCCAGCCATGAAATTTCCTCGCTCCTAAATATTCCACCGCCCACTGTCAGATGTATTATAAGAACGTGGAAGTGTTTGGGAGCGACAGCAACTCAGCCACGAAGGCGTAGGCCACGTAAACTGACAGAGTGGGGTCAGCGGATGCTGAGGCATCTAGTGCGAAGAGGTGGCCAACGTTCTGCAGAGTCCATCCCTATAGACCTCCAAACTTCATGTGGCCTTCAGATTAGCCCAAGAAGAGTGCGGAGTGGACCGACGTCCTATTGAACCCTACGGATTAGGAATGGGACGTCACTCACTGTAAGTTCATATGCAAGTCAAGGCAGGGGAGCGAAGACTTTTGGCAAAATGTAGTGTATATGTGAAATGGATTCCAGCAGTGAAAAAGCCCAATTTAATTATGTAGTTGACAAATCCTAGGGAGTAAGAGCCCCACCATATTCTCCTTTAGTCTCTGACTCAATTACCATCCAGACAAATACAAGAAAAAGAGAGAGTGCATGCAAATGATAAGAAGACTGGGAACAGAGTCCTAAGCGTAGGAGCAAAGTGACTGTATTTAGCCTTGAGAAAAGCTGAAAAGGGGAGACAAACAATTAAGTCTTCCCATATCTAAAATACTGCACAGAAGTCAAAACCTGCCCTCCATCAATCCTAAGAGAAAGACACAGAATATGAGTGAATTTACAAGAAAGTAGCTTTCAGTTGGATTATATTCCTGTACAATTTAAAAAAAGGTTTAACAAGAATTAAACCGAAGGGGGGAGGGACTCCCTTTACTGGATGCACTCAAATAGCCCCCGAAATACAAGCTAGCCAAATAGTGGACTTGATGGCCTCTTCTAAGTTCCTCTAGTGAAGGGGTCTCCAACTTTTGCAACTTTAAGTCTGAGGACTTCAGCTCCCAGACTTCTCCAGCCAGCAAAGCTGGGAGCTGAAGTCCTTCAGACTTAAAGTTGCAAAAGTTGGAGACCCCTGCTCTAGTGCAAGTGTTTCTCAACCTTGGCCAGTTTAAGACGAGTGGCCAAGGTTGAGAAACACTGCTCTAGTGGCAACACAGATTACTAGAACTCTTAAATGTGAGAATATGGGGTCGATACAGAAGAACTGGCAAGCAGATGTGTTGGTATCTCTCAGGGCCTTATGGAAGCTCTCCCAGATTCTTCACTCCTAGCTGACTTACAAGAGCACTATAAGGAATCAGATGACCTTGACCTGAGTGGACCATATCTGCTACCCAAATGACAAGGGGAAAAACATGGCTTAAGTCCAAAGCAAGAAGGCATAGGCAAGAGACAGATACTTCCCTAATTAACACAACTTTCAGGCAGGGTGGGGCAGAGAGAGAGTAAAGTATAATCAGTCTTGCAAGATTCTGTTACTATGGCCAAAATTAAGAAAAAATAATGTTAGCCTTGGAATGAAGTTGATTTCTTGGTCTATATCAGTGTTTTTCAAACTTGGCAATTTCCAACTCCTAGAATTTCCAAGCCAGCAAGGGTACACAAAGAGGCTCAATGCAAATTGGGGACATTGTGAGAGGGGAGATGTGTGGGTAACGGAGGGTTGAGGGAGGGTACTTGAGGGTCAGAGAGATGCAGGTTGGGGAGAGTGCATATATCAGTGGGAAGTGCAGCAAGGAGTGTGTGCGCGCACTAGTAGACAGCCGAAACACAGAGGGATTGGAGGAGGGCACGTGGCTGGTGGAGATTTATTCCAACAACTTGCAAATGTCCCTGCTATTGATTCTCTGGGGAAGCCAATAGGGGAGGTTGCAAATGATGATCATATGATCACAGCACTTGGCAACCGATTGCAATTTGGAGTGACCGCAGGGTGCTGCAACAGCCAAAACTCATCATTTGCTCAGGGCAGATGTAATTTGGAACGTTGTTGACCAAACAGTCATAGGTCAAGGTCTTTGTTGACATTTGAGATCTCACCTTAGAAGCAGGAATGTATGTGGAGGATGCTTCTGTTGTTGACAGATTGTGTACTAAGGGAAGCAAGCAGAATCCAGTCGCAAAGACAAATATATGAACGCATAAGTGGGAGAGGAAGATGCGAGGGAGTCATGGTAAGAAGCTGATGAGATCCTCCAACAGAGAGGAGCAACAGCTTAAAGAGCACAAGGCAGCCAATGGAAAAAGGGAGAACGTGGTGGGAGTTTAAAGAGAACCCTTCATAGAAACGAAGGTACAGAGAGTTACAAGGCCATGGAAATGGCATAGACTGGCTTTAGTTACCATTTGCTTTCTTCCTAGCTTTCCTGTTTTCATGCTCTATGCCAGGGATGGCGAACCTTTTGTGGCTCATGTGCCAAACGCAGGGGAGCGCTGGGGGGCCGTGCGCAGGCGTGCCACACCCATAATGCTATGTGCACAACCCCAGGGCACATGTGTGCACGACCAGAGCTCACCCCCATTTTTGTGACTTCCGGTTTGCTCATAAAATCGTTTTTTGCCCTCTGGAGCCTTAAGGGAAGCCTCCGGAAGGTCCCAGAAGGCTCCGGAGGGCTAAAACCGGCCCTACGAGCAAATTGGAAGTATGTTTCTAAACTTCCGGTTTGCCCGTAGGGCTGGTTTTTTGCGCTCCAGAAGGTGAAAAAACAGCCTCAAAAGAAGGCCAAAGTCAGCTGACCAGCGTGCATGCATGCTGGCCAGCTGACAGGGCAACCCCTCGCGTGCCATAGATTGCCCATCACGGCTCTATGCTTTCCCTGAAAGGAAAAGTATAATGCATATCTTTGTATGATTTCAATCATTATACTAAGGTTCTAGAATAGAGGTTCCCAAACTTGGCAACTTTAAGACTTGTGGACTTCAACTCCCAGAATTCTCCAGCCAGCTCTGCTGGGAGTTGAAGTCCACAAGTCTTAAAGTTGCCAAGTTTGGGAACCTCTGTTCTAAACTGTAGGCTGGGATTCTGAGCATCACAAGAAAAGCGTAGAATCGTGTTTTTAAAAACCGTTCAGGCTTTACAAAGAGAAATCGCTGCTAAAACCCATCCCAGGTTTTGTCTGTGTGTTATTTTCTTTTAGATTCCGTTCAATCCTGTCAGCTTCTTGCAGACTCCTGGCCAAGACTGTGCAGTTTTCTTGCCAAGATTTTTCAGAAGGGATTTGCCATTGTCACCTTCCCAGGGCTGAGAGAAAATGACTGGCCTTAAGGCCGTCCGGCTGGCTTTAGGCCTAATGAGGGACTAGAATTCACGCTCTTCTGGGCCTGCTCTCTAACCATTACACCAAACTTGCCTCTGCAATTTGCAATAAATGTTTCTGGTTGTGAAAGTTCTTGATATTGAGATTGAAAATACCCCGAAACATAGAATGGAAGTTAAAAAGGCTCTCAGAGGACCTCAAATCAGGGACCACCAAACTCTTTTAATTCCCTGACCTTCCCAAGAAATAATCTGAGGTCGCTTATTCCATCATGGAATGGTTATTCCGGATCCACTTTTTGTAAGATGTAGCTGAATTTTCTAGTTCTAAAACAACTCTGAAGAATTCTCCTGCAAAATTCCACATGGCAGCCCTTTAGATTAGAACAGCCAAGGGGTCTGTTGTGGCTGCAGGATGCCCAGGTCTGCTCCAAGGCCATTATGATGCCCCCACCCCCCAATTTTCTCTTCCTCAACCTAATGGTATCAAATACCTTCAACTGCTCTCTTTCTTTTTCCCTATTATTGGTTTCTGTCCTAGGTAGAGGTAGCATCTCCTGCTTGGGCAGAGGGGGCTGGACTAGATGACCTTGCAAGGTCCCTTCCAACTCTGTTCATCTGTTAAAGGTTGTGAGTTCGATCCTAGGTAGAGGCAGAGGTAGGGTCTCCCGCTTGGGCAGAGGGGGTTGGACTAGATGACCTACAGGGTCCTTTTCCATCTCTGGTTTAATCTGGTTAAACTTCCCACCCGAAGAAAAGGGGCTGCGCTCAGCCTGGGGAGGGGGGGGGGAACGAAGGGACCCGTTGGAAGAGGCGGGGAGGCCGGTCGCCTCCCTCGAGGCCAGAGGAGCCAGAGGAGCCAAGGGGAGCCGGGCTGGGGGTCAGCCTCCCTCGGGGGAGCCTGTGGCCTGAGGCGGGGCACTCACCGAAGTACTCCTTGCGCACGTGCAGCTGCAGCTCCTTCTCCAGCTCCAGCGTCAGCGCTTCCAGCCGCCGCTCCACCTGGCTGGGGCCGCTCTCCCGGGCCGGCGTCACCTGGCAGGGCAGGCGCAGCTTGGCGGGCTCGGCGTCGGCCTCCTCGGGGAGCAGCGCGGAGGAGGCCCGCGGCGAGGCGGCCGGCAGCTCCGGGTAGGCGCCCGTGGAGCCGCGGGAGCTGCGCGAGCTGTGGCTGGAGAGGCTGGAGCGCGGGCTGGCCAGGGAGGAGGCGGCGGCGGCCGAGCCCGACGGCGCCAGGGACCGGCCGGCGGCGGCCTCCAGCTCGGCGGAGGAGCGCGGGCTGGCGTGGCGCTGGTCGTAGCCCAGGCTGATGCCGCTGGTGCGGGCGCTGCTGGGCTTGCTGCCGTCGGAGGACGAGCCGGCCAGGCTGGCGCGCGGGCTGGAGCAGGAGGACGGCTTGCTGGCGTCGCTGGCCGTGCTGGCGTAGCTGGAGCGCGCGCTGAGCGGAGCCTCGGCGGCCGAGAGGCTCCCGCGCGGGCTGGCCAGGGCCCCGCAGCCCGTCGAGCCCCGCGGGAAGCCCTCGGCCGAGGAGCGCTTGGAGTAGCAGGGCAGCGCCACCTCCGAGCCGGGCGGGCAGGCGGGCTCCCCCGACGGGTAGGGCGGCGGCGGCGGCACGGGCGGCCCGTTCAGCGGCGGCTCCCGACGCAGCCGCAGCCGCCGCCGCCCGACGGCCTCCTGGGGCAGCGCCGGCTCCGCCATGGGCTTCAGCGCCGCCAGGAGCAGCCGCCGCTGCCGCCGCCGGGCATCCCGGCCTCGCCCGGGGGAAGGTCCGGCCCCGCTCCGCTCCTCGCTGCCCCCGTCGGGCCCGGACGGCGCCTCCTTTGTGCGGGCGGCGGAGGAACTTCTTTGTGCGGGGCAGGAATGCGCGGAGGAGCCCGACGGCGCTGCGTCCCTCTGGAATGCGCCTCCGCTCCGGAGCCAGACAATGGCTCGACTCGGGTGGAGGGAGGACGGGAGGGAGGGGCGTGGCCAGGACCCCGCCCCCTCTCCGCCCCTCCCTCCCTCCCGCCCCTCCCGGACCCCCTGCGGCTCTGCGCCCCCCCCCCCTCCGCCCGCCCTGGCCCTGCGGGGTCTCCCCCGACGGCACGCGGGGAGGGGGCGGCTGGGGGCAGCGCCGAGCTGGGGAAAGTCCTGGCCGGAGCGAAGGCTGGCAGTCCGAGCAGGGGGAAGTCCTTTTCGGGGAGCTTTGGCCCCCGCGGGCGGCCGGCTGAGGGTTTCCCCCTCTCCGGGGTTGGGGGGGGGCAGAGGAGAGACACCCCCCCCCGGGTTCCCCCCTGAAGGCGAAGTTTCCCCTCAGCCCCAGGCGCCGGGGAAGGAGGCGGCCGAGCGAGGCTTCTCCGTCCTTGGAGGCGCCTTCCTTCCTTTCTCTTCTTTCTCATTAACCAGAGTTGGAAAGGGACCCTTGCAGGTCATCTAGTCCAACCCCCTACCCAAGCAGGAGACCCTACCTCTGCCTCTCCCTAGGATCGAACTCACCACCTTTAACAGATGAACAGAGTTGGAAAGGGACCTTGCGGGTCATCTAGTCCAACCTCCTCTGCCCAAGCAGGAGACCCTCCATCTGCCTCTACCTAGGATGGAACACCTTCCTGCTTGGGAGGTGAGAGCTCCCCCTCCAGGCCACAGCAGGTTTATGCAGCGCGCATTGGAGGCTCCCTTCTGTACGCGGCCATTGGGCTCCCTTCAAAGGGAGCAGAAAGTTCTGAGTTGGAAGCCTGGAGTTCTGAGCCTGCCCAGGACAAAGAGGCAGCCTCGCCTCGGTCCCTTCTCTCACCTGGAAGCCGCCTCGTGAGCAGGAGGGGGGGGGGCAAAGGGCAGGCTGGAGGGAGACACCCCCCCCCCACCTCCCCCCAGGATCAGGCAATGTGATTTTCTGGACGTTGTTTTCTCATTTTGTCTCTCATAGTGGAAGTGTCCCTCTGATGACAATTGCAGGCCTCTCTCATCTTTTGAAGTGGGGGAACCTGCACAATTGGGGGCTGACTAAATCCTTTCTGGCCCCACCATCCAAGGTCCCTCCCAACTCTGCTAATCATCTCCCACCGTCATCTTGCACAACAATCTCCAGCATCCATGATGGACCCATCCTGGACTCTGCTCACCTGTTAGGAGATTCTTCCTGGTTACAGGTAGCATTAGATCCACATCGTGTCCCGCCATTCTTTTGGGGAGGGGGTGGGGAGGGGGAGGGGAGGTTGACTTGCTGGCATTTCTCCCATATTTTTGCTGCAACTGCTTGGAATTGGGGAGGGGGATTGTCTCCAGAGAGAGAGAAGTCTCCATCCCAGCCGGTTCCTACTTGGCTCCAAGACCATTGTGCCTTGAGAGGGAGCTGTTATCTGTCTAGCACCGTGATGGCGAACCGATGGCACAGGGGCCACAGGTGGCACGTGGAACCATTGCTTAGGGCACGCGAGGCATTGCCCTGTCAGCTCCAGCGCGCATGTGTGCGCTGGCCAGCTGATTCAGGCCTTCGTTTGAGGCCGTTTCTCGCCCTCTGGAGGCTTCAGGGAATCTCCTGGAGCCTCTGGAGGTGGGGAGGGGAGGCTGTTTTCACCCTCCCCGGGCTCCTAGAAAGCCTCTGGACCCTGGGGAAGGCGGAAAAAGCACGCCAAAAGCAGGGGGTCACGCACATAGCATTATGGGTATGGCACGTGCACAAACGCCCCCCCTGCGCTCCCCCCGCTTTTGGCACGCGAGCCAAAAAAGGTTCGCCATCACTGGCCTAGCCCAGGGGTCTGCGAAGTTGGCTCTTTGAAGACCGGGGGACTTCAACTCCCAGAATTCCCCAGCCAGCTATGCTGGCATAGCTGGCTGAGGAATTCTGGGAGTTGAAGTCCCCCGGTCTTCAAAGAGCCAACTTTGCAGACTCCTGGCCTAAGCCCCTCAGGATTCTCAAGACAACCTTTGTGGCATCATGTTGCTTTCTACTTTGCGTGGGCTTCTTCAGATTTTGTCTGACTTGAGCGCAACCGCGCTCTCTCAGTGAAAGTTCTTTCGATTCAATTCAATGGAGTCAAGAGTGTGCCTTTCCCAAGGGACCAGCTGGGCCAGGCCCTTTCAGGGAATCTTCGGCTTTCAACCACAATGGAGTCCAGGATTTTAATTGTAAGTCATCGTGGTCAATAAGCAAGGCGCCCATATGGCCACCAGCCCAGTCAAATGACTGCATTCCAAGTTTTCATTGCGGTCGTGCCTCGGGCAACCTAGTAGGCCCTGGGTGGTGCCCAGTACCCACCATCTTGTAGAGGTCTGCCACAGGCTGGAGGGCAACGCGCTGCCCCTCTCCATTGAGCAAGGTGAATGCCTTCCGTTCATAATCTGTGCGCTTCATCACCACCGTTGAGTGCTGCTCATCTGCTGTTAAAATAATCATCTGCTTTGGTTTCAGGTCTTTCCCGATGCATTGCTCTATTGGGCTGAGCGTCTTTGGCCTATATGAGACTAGCACGGCCAATAATTTTTGATCTGATGGCATGATTTCAAAGCCATCAGTTGCAATTAAAATCCTGGACTCCATTGTGGTTGAAACACACTTCTTCTGCTTGGCCGGCCTCGGTTAGTCTTCCGTTTTTAACTGGGTTTTTAGGGGATTGTAGTTTAATTTTAGTATAGCGGGTTTTAGCGCAAGGATAATTTTGTTTAATTCTTATTTTACCTATTTATGTATTTTATATTTGCATTTTTAATTTCCCTGTGCACCGCTTCGAGTCCCTTTGGGATTATTATTATTATTATTTTCATGCCTTTGTTGAGTATGGACTGTTAATGCGGCTGTAAATTCTCCCGGTGTGGCATCTTCTGTGTTAAACCTCTCGTCATGTTGAAGTATTTGTAATTCTTCCTTGGCTTCATTGTTTGCTCAATAATTTATGGACCAAGTTCAGGCAGGTTTCGGAGTGTGGCTTTAACTCTCGAATTTTAACTTCCAATTGTTTCCTTTTCCTCACCTGTTTTTCTTTCACCAGATAAAAGAAAAGTCCTAATAACATTTTTCTAGGTGGCTGACTAGTGCTTCTCCAAGTTGTGATAAACAATGTACATTGAAAGGGTTGAAGGACTCCCAAAGCCAAACTGTCCAATTTATAACACTTTCTTTAGTGTTATAAATCAAAACGATCAACTAGCCTCTGTTCTAATTCTGGATGCTATCCTTTCAGGAACTGGTGCATTCATTTTAAATATCCTCTTCTTTTTGGACTTGATTTGTAGTATCATTATTTCTTTGTTTTCCAATCTGTGTATATTTGCATTATACAAATGTCACCTACAAATTCTACATCTGTTCTTCCAGTAATTCTGTAGCTGCTGGCCCTGGTTGGTCAGCCAACAATCCTGAGTCCTGTAACCCAGGGGTCTCCAACCTTTGCAACTTTAAGTCTGAAGGACTTCAGCTCCCAGAATTCAGCTGGCTGGGGAACTCTGGGAGCTGAAGTGCTTCAGACTTAAAGTTGCAAAGGTTGGAGACCCCTGCTGTAACCTGTTTCCCACCAGATGTGCAGGAACTCCCAACACCTAGTGCAGTTTTTGTAGACCTGGGAGATGACTGATGTAGTAGACGTTTCTATAAATTCTAAACCACCGTATTTTTTATGGGAGAGACACACTTTGGCTGGCTCCTCTAGTGCAGGGGTCTCCAACCTTGGCAACTTCAAGCCTGGTGGACTTCAACTCCCAGAGTTCCCCAGCCAGCTGAATTCTGGGAGTTGAAGTCCGCCAGGCTTAAAGTTGCCAAGGTTGGAGGCCCCTGCCCCAGTGAGACCTGAGCAATATAATTGAACCTCTGGCATTGCTCTCATCTTCCTCAGAGCACACAAGCCCTACCAAAGTACATCAAAGGAGTGTGTCATGGAGGTCAAGACAGTGCAGTGGCTCTCAACCTTCTCACTGCCGCAACTCTTTAATACAGTTTCTCATGTTGTTGTGACCCCCCCCAACCATACAATTGGTGTCTCGGTTCCTAAGACCATTGAAAATACGTGTTTTCCGATGGTCTTAGGCGACCCCTGTGAAAGGGTCGTTCGACCCCCAAAGGGCTCCCAACCCACAGGTTGAGAACCACTGAGATAGTGGATGCATAGCAATGCCTTTTATAACTCATCACATAGCCAGATGTTTAATCTGGATTGGCATCTTGATCCACCTATTCTGGGATAGGCAGATGTGGGCGTTCGATGGTGTTAAGAGGTTTTGTCACTAGATGGCGCTATTCCCACTAAATCTGCCTTTGGCAATTGAGTGGTGGGAAGTTTGTCAATGCCAATGGTGCTCAAGTTGTGCTCTTTTTTGAGGATTGCACCCAAGGCGCCGATTACTGTTGGTATTATCTTTGCTTTCTTTTGCCCCGGTCAGTTCACTTCTATTTGCAGATCTTTGTTTTTTTGTGATTTTTCTCCAGTTGTTTCTCACCCATTCTGCTGACTCCAGCTACTACCAAATTCACTACACACTCACTTTTGTCTTTCTTATCGGCAGGGCCCCGTTTGTTGAAGTCTGGAATTACAATTCTTAGTATAACAATTTGCTTTTATTTTGCATTTAATGCTCTATTTCAGGCTTGTCCCTGACTCCTGAGCCTGACTCCCTCTTCTTTGGGGCAGCCCCTGAGATATCGGAAGACTGCTATCATGTCTCCCCTGGTCCTTCTTTTCATTCAACTAGATAAACCCAGTTCCTGCAACTGTTCTTCATATGTTTGAGCCTCCAGTCCCCTCATCTTTGCTGCTCTTCTCTGCATTCTTTCCAGAGTCTCCACATCTTTTTTGCATCGTGGTGACCAAAACTGGATGCAAAATTCCAAGTGTGGCCTTCCCAAGGCCTTATAAAGTGGTATTAACACTTCACGTGATCTTGATTCTATCCCTCTGTTTATGCAGCCTAGAACTGTGTTGGCTTTTTTGGCCAACATATATAAACATATATACATGATATACATGATATATATATATATATATATATATACATGATATATACATATATACATATAAACATATATACATTATAGGATTTGAAATCCTATTTTGCAAGTTAGAAATATCTGTATCACAGGACCATGGACATGGCTAGATGTTGGGCCGAAATCACTGGACGTATTCAAACCTTTGGTGATTTGGACAAATGCTTTAATTGGGATTCCTGGCTTATACAGGCAGTTGGACTCAGTGACTTTAATGGCCCCTTCTAACTTTGTGATTGTGCAAGAAGTGTAACTGTGGCTGCTTTTGTAAGGATAGGCTGATCTGCTATTTAATTGTTTTGATTTAAATATTATTTTGCTGATGGGTTTGAACTTTTCTGGATGCTGAAGCATCCCTCTGTTGTGCAACCAGGAAAGGAGCAGGATACAGGTTGAGAAAAAGATCTGTACTAATGAGCGGAATCTCAAGAGAGCTCCTTTTATCTATAAGCAATTTCAGTATTGCACTTTTTAAATCTGGTTTCTAAGTGTCGTTAGTTGGACCGAGGTGCTGACTTTAATAGCAGAAGGAGCAATAAATCAATCAATAAAAATGAGTGGGTGACCACTGTTACCAGCCACACTGACTGCCATTACAGTGGAGCCCTGAACAAAAACCATTGCATTCCCCAAGTCTACATATATGTACTTTGCTATCCTAAACCTAATCGAGAGAAGTTTTGTGACTGATATGCAAACAACACTTTTTCACCTGGAAAACGTATCTCCCACCTGCCCATAATGGATGGGCGCACAAGTGGAGTAATTTTCTCCCTAGGATTTTAGGAACTGTTGACCCAAATCTAAAAAAAAAATTACAAATTTGTTTTACTGACTTTCAGTGATAACTTGCATGCCATTTTTGTTGCCCACCAACCTTAATACAATTTAGATTCTTCCCATTCTTTCAATAGTTGAATGTTGATACAGCTAAGCACCAGCTGCCAAAGATTCAGCTATGATTGGCATGCCATAAATACCTAAGATTAGATAGATGGAGCCATCCCCTGGGATGAAAGGCTTTGAGAGACACTCACGTAAGGATGGCAGCTAAAGAGATGGAGCTCACGTTCTGTCATTCTGGAGTAAGATTGCTCTTTAGTTATTTAATCCACCCAACAAATCCACGTCTTTTAACAAAAACACGGAGAATGGGGATTAATAAAGTTCAGCTCTCTGCAGATTTAATTCCACATCACGGAGTGCAGCTTCTTCATGGTAGCCATGTGCAGGCCAGATTCTGCCCTCAGCCCCAAGGAGGAACATAGGTTACCCTTTCTGTAAATACAGGAAAAACTAGATCCTGGGTCTTGAAGACAACATGATGAATTTGGCTTTTGTACAGATGTCTGAGAAAAAGAGAATTCTTGTTTAAAGCTGTTTCTTGCAAGAATCCCAAATCTACTTTCAGATCGATGTGGGTTCCTTCAGAGATTGATCAAGAGGCTCAACGTTGAAGCTTATGGCATTTTAGTTCCACTGCAATTTTTATTGATTGATTTATTGCTCCTTCTGCTATTAAAGTCAGCACCTCGGTCCAACTAACGACACTTCGAAACCAGATTTAAAAAGTGCAATACTGAAATTACTTATAGATAAAAGGAGCTGTCTTGAGATTCCGCTCATTAGTACAGATCTTTTTCTCAACCTGTATCCTGCTTCTTTCCTCGTTGCACAACAGAGGGACGCTCAGACAAACTTTTTTCATAGCACGGTGAATGCTACAGAATGTGGGTAACTAGGTGTCTTATACTAAGAAGTTGGATTCCTAGTGTCAGGCACAAAAAATCAGGAGCCAAGGCAGTTCAAATGAATTCAGGTTTAATGCATGCTAACACTTCCTACAAGAATCTGACCTACTAACTGTAGGTCCTTTCCTCATGCTCACCCTGGTTCTTTTCTATACATAGCTTACATTAAACTAAAACTGTGTGTGTAACTATAAAAAAGACGCGGATACTCTGGAAAGAGTGCAGAGAAGAGCAACCAGGATAATTAGGGGACTGGAGGCTAAAACATATGGTGAATGGTCGCAGGAACTGGGCATGGCTAGTCTAGGGGAGAAGGACAGGAGACATCTTCTAATATTTGAGGGGCTCCCCCAGAGAGGAGGAAGGGGTCAAGCTATTCTCCAAAGCACCTGAAGGCCAGACAAGGAATAATGGATAGAAACTGACCAAGGAAAGACTCAACCTGGAAATAAGGAGGAATTTCCTGACAGTGAGGACCATCAACCCATGGAACAGAAGTTGCCTTCGGAAGTTGTGGGAGCTTGATCCCTGGAGGCTTTCAAGAAGCAACTGGACTGTAAGGGACTGACCTGTCACTTATTAGAAATTATAGGCCAATTTCGCTGCTAAACTCTGATTATAAAATTTTTGCGGCAGTGTTAGCAGCAAGACTTACCTGTTTTCTTAATACCTTCATACACTCAGATCAGAATGGCTTCCTCCCCAACCGACACCTACGGGATAATTTGAGGATGATTATGAATACCCTGGAATATTTTGAGGCCTGCCCGGATAAACAGATGGCCGTAGTTTTTGTTGACGCCCAAAAGGCATTTGATCGGGACTTCATGATATCCCAGATGGAATATATGGATTTTGGCACAAAATTTATTGGGGCAATTCAGGCCATATATCAAAAACAAACAGCAAGGGTATTGATTGAGGGAGATCAAACAGGGAAGATCGAGATACATAGAGGTACAAGACAGGGCTGCCCCTTATCCCCGCTCTTATTTGTCTTGACTTTGGAACCTCTACTGAGAGAAGTAAGACAGAAAAATGAAATAAAGGGACTGAGGATTAGACGGGAGGAGGTTAAGGTGCAAGCATATGCTGATGATCTGGCCTTCATTTTAGAGGAACCAAGGGAATCAGGACCACATTTGTTAGAACTAATTAGGGAATTTGGGAGCGTTGCAGGTCTACTTCTTAATGAAGACCAAAATGTTGGTCAAAAACATGACCACAAGACAGAAGCACCAACTTGAAGATCTAGTGGGTCTGAAGATCGTAAATAAAATCAAATATTTAGGAATATGGCTGACAGGGAGATGTAGCTCCATAAAGGAAGACAACTATGTTCACCTTTACAAACAGATGGTCCAAGATTTCGGCAGATGGAAGAACCTGCAACTCTCCCTTATGGGGAGAATAGCAGTTATTAAAATGTGTATTCTCCCCAAATGGCTATTTCTATTTCAATCGGCCCCTGTAAGATTGGAAAAGAAATTCTTTAATGAAATGAATAGAGCCGTCTCAAAATTTATTTGGCAAGGTAAAAAACCTAGAATTAAACTGAAAATGATGCAGGAACCTAGAATTAGAGGGGGATTTGGTCTCCCCAATTGGCAGCTTTATTATCAGGCGGCTTTATTAATTTGGATTAAAGAATGGATGACCCTGAGAAGAACACGGCTCCTGACTATTGAAGGCTGGGGCCTACAGTATGGTTGGCACTATTATATTTGGCCCGGTTCAGAGTGACCCAAACACTTCAATGACCACTTGGTGCGTAGGACCTTGAGCTATTCTTGGGAGAAGTTGAGGAGGAAGTTATACTTGAAGGTGCCATGTTGGATCTCTACTCAGGAAGCCCTTGTTTATCCAACACGATATAGAGGGGAGAAGATCTTGACATATGAAGAGATCTTAGATTCACAGGGGAATTTGAAGACCAGGGAATCATTAGCTTCGCAAGGGTACCATATCGACTGGTGGCCATATTCCCAGATACTCTCAAGGTACAAAAAAGATCAGAAGACTGAAGGTATATATCCCTATAAACAAGAACTGGACAAGATTCTTTTTGGAACAGAGAAAGGGATGCTCTCCAAGTGTTACGGACATCTATTGTTATTAGACGTAGGGGAAGAAGTGGTCAAAGACTGCATGATTGCCTGGGGACGGAATATAGGACGCACATTGGACTTTCAAAATTGGGAAGAAATTTGGTTTAAAAATATGAAATTGACTATGGCAGCCTCGTATAAGGAAAATACATATAAAATGATATATCGGTGGCATCTACCCCCGGCAAGACTTGCCAGAATGTTCCCTGGGACCATGCCTAATTGCTGGAAATGTGGTCACAGAGAGGGGACCTATTTCCATCAGTGGTGGACCTGCCCAATGGCGATTAAATACTGGAAAAAAATCAGGCAGTGGTTAATAGAAATCACCCAACATCAATTAGATTTGAAACCTGAAACCTTCCTGTTAGGACTCAAACCCCCAGATATCAACATGGAGATATGGTTTTTGGTGTTGCACATAATTATTGCGGCAAGATTGGCATTTGCCCAGGAATGGAAGAGTGATCAAATACCAATGGATAGGGCAGTAATAAATAAAATTAATGAGTGCGCAGAATCGGATAGATTAACAAAATTAATTAAAGGGAAGAAGGACTCAGAATTCTACAACTCGTGGAAGAGGTGGTATAATTGGGTACGGGTACGACCGAATAATAATAACTGAAGCAATAATATATGTTTAAATCAGATATTGGTAAATAATATTAATCAGAAATTAAAGGACGAATAAGAATTGATGAAGTAGGTACGTTGACTAGATGGGCTGTATATAGTGTAAATGTTGGTGTTAAATATTAGGCCTATTATTATGACGGTAATGTTAAGTTTGGTTATTTAAATGTTATGCCTTCTCGTGCTGTGACGGCAATAGGTTTAAAATTATGTTTGTATGATTTTATTTTTTTATAAGAATAAATAAAAAATTTATATATATATAAAAAAAAGAAGCAACTGGACTGCCATCTGTCATAAATGGTGTAGGGTCTCCTGCTTGGCTGGGGGATTGGACTAGAAGACCTCCAAGGTCCCTTCCAACTGTTAATCTGTGTCTGTGGTTTGTGATTTAGAATGCTGTAAACTGAAACTATTGTCATAGCCTGTAGCAACGTGTTATGGGGGTACAGCCACTGTTAATCATGAACTCTGGATGCTGCCTGTCTTACCCTTGAGCGATAAGGGGGCAGCATCTGAACCCCGTGTCTACAAGGGAGATTGAGGAGGGATTATACAAGGCACAAAAAATGGGAAAAGCAGGAGAATCATCTGCTCCAACTCCTGTCAGGGAGCATAGCCTGTATAAACTTGTGACCTGCTGTTGTTGCAGTTTCATTCTGACCACATTTTGTAGGTAATAGATGGTCTGGAGCGCTTTCTTCTCTCCTGATTATTAAACTAAGCTGGCAATGGTGCCATTTAAGTAGAGTTTTAAGCCATCTATAAAGGACAGCTTTCCCCAGCATGAAGAGGTTGCAGGTATTCTTCATTTAATGACCACAATTGGGGATTGCTAACTAGATTGCTGACACGGTTACTAATGGAAAATCACGAGTATGCTTACAATTTTATTTCAGCTTTCCTTTCCTCCTCTATCCCTTGGAATGCTTACTCCTAATATTGAGAAAATTAGCACGAAGGGAATTAATATTTGTATTTTATTTCATTGAAAAGCAATGGAGAATACATATTGAAAGGAATGTGCTTGTGCCTCCTCCTAGTGTATTCCCTATATGTGCCTGTTTACTCTTCCAATCCCTTCCTCTCTAACATTTGCACTCTGCAGGGGGGGCGGGGGAGAATGATCAGGTGTAGGATGCATACTGCCTGACTGTAATGGCATATATGTAACAGAGATACTGCACTCAGTAAACAAGCTCTCTCTCTCTCTCTCTCTCTCTCTCTATATATATATATAGGGATGACGTTAAGTCTCCTCCCCTTAAAGGGACCTCTTCACAGGAGCTGTGATAATTAGTCTTCATATATATATATATATATATATATATATATATATATATATATATATATATATATGTTAGTTTTATGAGCTGATCAATAAATTAATTAGAAGAGACCAGGATAGATCTATTTCGAGCTTATTAGCTCTCATCAGCTGGCCATACCCCTTACTGGGATTCGAACAATTGTGAAACAATTACCTATATATATATATATATATATATATATATATATATATATATATATATATATATATATATATATATATATATATATTTTAGTATAGATCTATTTCAAGCTATTTAGCTCTCATCTGCTAGCCATACCCTTGGGATTTGAACTGGGGCTGTATTACATATTAGGCAGAAGTGTTAGGCACTAAGCCACCGGCTCTCCTCCTGTATCAGCTAAGCCAGGGAGATAAGTATGTCTTGTGTGACAACACCCTGGAATGCCCAAATATGGGAGGGAGCAGAACTGCTTCCCTTTTCTGTCTTTCGGCTCACCCTAGGAGACCATCCAGGCAGAAAGCTATTTGTTTCATTGCCTTTTGTTTCCATTTGTGTTTACAAGTCTCCCTTGTTTATTTATTTATCGGCACAAAATATATATATATTGCATTTGTGCTGATAAATAACACATACACACACACATACATACACAAATGTAACACACACACATCTCCTTTGAATACAAGTAGCAGAACTCTCATTGTAAGATTTGAACAGTGGGAGAGAAAAATAAGGAGCAGTTTTTACTTGCATCTGCCATCTCCCAAGAGATAAATGGAATTGCTTTTTGGTGTCACATTCCTTTTTGTCTTTATGGAAATGCATGGATTGTTGCTATCCCCTGCAGTTGAGTTAGATTCCTCCACCCGCTTTTCACACTTTGACATAGTGAAATCACTTTAAGAAGTTGATTTAAATGCTCTCATGGCAAATAATGATTTTTCTTTCTGACAATCAGTGACAAATTTTTTTATTTAAAAAACCCCTCCCTTTTCAATACCAACAAAGAATATTTTTCAAAAGCTCTGCAATATGTTTGTGGATGCTTAAGATCAAAGTTAGTACAGTATTATGAAGTCACTTTACAAATCCTCAGGTCAGCACACAGATCGTCTGTGCAAACAGATGTAGTTTACAGCTAGTGTATTTACTTGGTCCATTAGATGGCTGGTAGAGTAGCAGTTAAGTTTTACATAACATCCTATATAAATAATCTGAAACTCTAACACTACACCAACATCCATTTTTCACACAGCAGGCACTACCAGCTGACTGAGTAATTTGTTTTACAGTAATTTACATAAGTGTCCAATGACTACTTCAAACACAGCTCACCTTCATTTTCTAATTTAGTTCTGAAGGTGTGACAAGTTGCAAGAACTAGGCTAAGAAATGTATTTTTTAAGCCAGAATTGAAATGTTCTGAAAATTTACCAATTGATAACTCTTCATTAATCCGTGGATCCTTTGTTTTCCTTTATCAATTCAGCTTTCAAACATTATGGAGAGCTTAATTTTTGTGACTGTGCTTGAGTGGATAAGATAATCCAGTACATTTCAAAAAGCACACTGGGAAAAGATCTAAATGTGACGGAATGGCAATGGCAGAGATTCTGCACTTCGGGCTGATACAGCTATTCACACCTCCCTTCCATTGGCCTTTGGGCACACCCTCTGGCATGGCAGCCCTCAGTCCAGGGCTATCACATCATCCTGTTTGTCATCTGGCAGCTCGGATCGCATTCTTTTTGCACCAGTGTATTCTTTGTCATCAAGCTTCCTCTTGCGGGTCTTAGCCTCTGTGTCATCAGCATTGTTTGATGGACCTTCTTCAGTCTCAACAATCATAACATCGTCATCATCATCGTCGTCATGAGCTGGAAAAGAAAGCAGCAGCATAGAGCAAACCGGCTTTTACAGTTCTTTAAAATGCAAGTTTGCCGGAAGAATCTGCGTTTTTATTTCTAGCAGTACTTTCTGCTGTTCGAGAACAATCTTTTCTGACTATGTCACAACCTGACATTTGCAGTGAACAATGTGAATTGCTGAACCACTTTAATTCCTAAAATGTCTGGTCAAGGAGAGGAAGACATATGATTGTGAGGACAAGACCAGCCTAGTAGGAAAGAAATTGGTGTAATCCTTATTCAGAGGATTAAGTAAAAGTTGTGTATTTTAAAGTATATTAAAAAAATGTATAAAACAATTAGTTCTCTTCAAACAGCTTACATTTTAACGTGGCTGCCAAAACAACCAAAATACACCAGCCATATTGTTTTTTCTTACCTGTGGATGTTGAGGGCTGAGCGCCATCATCACTTCCATTGGTGATGTTTTTGGTGGACGGTTCTGATTTGGGACCAATGATCTCATCGCCAACAACCTCAAATTCCAAATCTTTTGCAAGGTCTTCACTGCTCAAAAAGATACAGACAAGAGTAAGCTTCTCTAGGGGCATGGGTTAATGAGAAGAAGTGTTTCTGAACCTCCTCTGGGTTCCTGTAGTTGGCCAAGAAAAGCCACAAATCTGATCTCTGTACTAGCAAGATCTCTGTCATTCTTTCCGCAGGAATTCTGATTTCAGCAATGCCTCATAAAGTTGGATTTGACCTTCCTCACCTGTGTAGCACATTGATCAGTAGGGTATAATCCTGCAGAAAGTCATCTGCTTGCAGCTGAGTGCCGTTTCGTATCCCAAATTCTGACAACATCTTGTGGTTATTTGCTGTAAGCAACAAAGGAAATCAGAGAAAGGATACATGCATTTTTTTAATGAAAACAACCTACAAAATTGTTATAATAATCAAACTCTTAAAGCTGGTAAAAAACATTGAATTATAGTCAGTTCTTTGTCTGACTGGAAAAAAGGGAGATGCATGTACCATATTTGAGAAGAGGTTTGTTAAATTAATTATAACCAGAATACAGTGTAATGTACTTCTCAAAAAAAAAATTAAAAAAACGAGGTAGTGGAATTGGAGTTTCGACTGAATAATACTGATGAAATGTAACCTATACAAAGTTGAGAAATGGTTCCCCCCCCCCCCAAATATATTCACCCTCCGGTTTTAGCTTTCATTTCTTACCTTCCGTTTCTCCTTCTTCTGAAGAGATGAGAATGGTTCCCTTTCCATCTTCTATTTGGACGTCAGGGGCTACCATATTAAATTTCTCTTTAACTATCTGTTAGATAAAAATATACTTTCAGATGCTAAGATTCTTTCTCCCTTTCTCTCTAAATTAAAAACAAGAATGTTAAAAATCAGTCTTTGGGCAGAGATTCCGGGGAGGAGCATTCTGTCAACGCTGTTCAAGCGGGAATTGGACGGAAAAAGCGCAGCTGCTTTACCTTGTCTTGCAGGGTGAGAACAGTCACTTTGTGGACATTGAGCTTCACCGTCACTTCTGGTCTACTCGCACACACATAGCAGTTAGGATTCGGTGGGTCCAGAGCACATGGAACAAGCAGCTTCTTTTTGGGGTTAGGTTGTTTATTCAGGAAAATCTTAAGAGAAGAGAAAACAGACCATGTATTCAGGAGGGCCAAGAGGAAGAGAAAAGGACTTAGTTGCCCCACACTTACCGCTCTGCACTGCTCAATTTTTCCTGAGAGAATTTTCAGTCCCTCCAGCACTATCAGACCAGCTATTATGGCGTTGGTAGTGGCTATAGCTGGGATGATGTTTCCCGCCATTGCTGAAAAGGAAGCAAAACTAAGATGCTTTTCCTGTATGTGGAAATGGCACGGCAAATATTTAAAAAAAACCAAAAACTCAGGGAAACCAGAACTCACATTTGATATCAAATTTGCTCTTCATGTTCATACTAAAGATATGCATTCTGAGGTTTGCAGCAGAAGTGACAAAATCCATGGCAGAAGGCTCATCCTGCAATCAAGATTCTATCTTCGGTTAACAAGAAAATATCTATATATCATGAAAAGTTAATTATATGGGTCATTTCCCCCCCAGTTTCGTATATTTTCAAAACCTTTCCCACACACATTTATCCAGTAAAGAACATTTAGATCCATTTATCAGCCTTCAAGAGCCTTGGACTCTACGTCATTCGTTTCATCTTAAATAGCGCTTTCTGGCTCTGTAGTATGCAAGGCTACTTCTTGGGTAGCAAGGCTGGCGTACTCCTCTGAATTCAACAGACTCTCAAACATTTGCTGAACTAACCTTATCCCATACAAGCTCAGCTCCATCACCTTTTTCTGCCAGTTGAACTCTCAGGGTCTCTATGCTCTTAGCGAACAAATCCGCAGTGCTCTTGACATCTAAAACCTGCTGGTCCTTGAGGCCCAAAGGACATTCATTCTGCTGATTAGATGTGTTGTTGTCTTCAGATGGAAAAGAAGAAAAGGAAAAACTGAGCAAATTGTTCTTTAAAACATTCTAAGCTGAATGCAATTTCACATCATATTATTTGTACATTAAGACGAGGCTTCCAGTCACTCTACAACTGTTACAAACAAATGCACGTCTGAAGCCACAGGATGGTTTCTGCTGTGATCCAAACCTCTTTGCTGACAGAGAAAAACGAGCCCTCAAACAGCCGAAGGACGGTTCCAACGCTGGGAAGGCAACCTAAAGTGATCTTCACAACTGCCTCACTTGAACCCCCCTCCGCTCTGAAAAGTTCATTCACTTGAGGCTTTACTGTGTTTAGTACTTTATACGTAACATCTAGAACACAAACATCCTCAACCTTTTACTTTACTTTACTTTATTCACATTTATATACCGCCCTCTCTCCCTTGCGGGACTCAGGGCGGTGAACAGGCAATCATAAAACATAAAAACCTCAGGTACAATAAATATAATAAAAACAAATTAAACAACAACCTGTTCTAAAAAGTCCCAATAAAACCCAGTTGATAAAATAAATGTAAAAGCTACGCCAGCACTTGTGAAATGCAATCAACTCAAGGAAGTCCTTCAATCAATGGTTTTTGATAACTTTGTGGGAAGATTGTTGAGGTGGTGGTCAGTCCGGTGAGAACCCTGGAGGAAATGAATCATCTAGATCTGTTCCAGTCCAGTTTCAGGCTGGGATTTAGTGTTTAGTTAGCTTTGGTCACACTTCAATTATAGGTGACCTGGGGTGAAATCAGGATGCAGGTGGTGTATTTGGCCTTGTGCTTTCTGATTTCTCAGTGGCTTCTGAAACCATCAATCATGCTATTGAGGAAGTGTGCAAGCTTAGTGAAGCGTGCAAACCAGCATTTGCATGAATGAGGAGAGCACATCTTTCTACTTCTGCCCTGGCCACTTTCTGCAGAGGGACAATTGAGAGCATTTTTAACAAACTGCATCACTGTTTGGTTTGATGTTAGCAGAGCCTCAAATAGAAAGTCCATATAGAGTGTTATGTGCTCAGAGCTCAAAGCATTGTTAGAGGCCCCCGCACACCGACTTCATGGTGTTTCTGTTGCTCTCCTCTGGGAGGAGGTTTCGAAGTATCTATAGCAGGATTGCTAGATTCTGCAGTATTCCTAATTTGAGTGGCTTTGTTCGTAATGCCATCCATCTTGCAAATTTGTAGGATACCCCCCCCCCCGCAAGTATATGTATACATTTAAACTAGAGGTTAATGTTTTTCTGTGTCATGTGTATGTATAATGATTATCTTTTGAGAGCTGAATGCAGTAAAATATCATGTTAATATATGCTGATTTCTGTTCTGTTCTATTTGTTTTATTTGTATTGTATTTCTATTCTTCTGAGCCAGCTCTATGAGTTAAGAGACTGGAAACACTGTTTACAGCAGTTCTGATGTCCTCTGGGGCTGGTTCCAGTCAACACTGGTTGAGGGGATGACTCCCTAGGCCCCCACTTTGCCCATGGCAAATTAAACTGCTGCTGATGACCTGTCTCAATATCTGGCGGCTGTATGAGTTTGGGTGGGGAACAAAAAGGCTTCAGCTCAACCTTGACAAGACCAAGTTACTTTGTTTTGGGGGCTGTCAGATGTAGGCCTAGGCCATCTTTGGTGCTGGATGGGGTGGCACGACTCCAAATAGACCCAGTGTCCAATCTGGGGGTCCTTTTGACCTTATGACTCCAGCATGAGGAGCAAGTGTTGCTACCAGGGCTTTTGTGCAACTGCACAAGGAGAAGTTATTTCTGTCCTTCAAGGCCATTCCCTCTGCCCTCTACAAGAGGGTCTTGTTCACTTTGATCACTGGGCAACAATAGCAGTTTGCAATCTACCCGGAGTCATCAATGCTTCCCAAATGGACTACTCCAATGCATTCCACATGGGGCTGCTCTTGAAGAGCATCCAGAAGCTGCAGCTGGTGCAAAATGCAACGGCTTAGGCGGTTACGTATAACCCTAGAACCCTACATGTCATCCCTCTGCTTCACAATATGCCTTGGTTGCTTGTCTTCTTCCAAGTTCAATTCAAGGTGCCTTGTTATGACCTGTAAAGCCCTGCCTAAACATGAGGCCATGTTATCTGAGGGACTGTCACTTCCTGCCTAGGTCAACCTGTACCATCCAGTCCAGCAGAAGGGCACTATGGGGGGCTGTGCCTGCCGAGGAGCTTCATCTGGCAGAACCCAAGAGGAGAGCCTTTTCTGTCACGGCATCTTTCCTGTAGAACATCATCCCTGAGGTGAGATTGGCTCCAACCTGACCTTATGGACAACCTTGTTTTGTCATTCAGCTAAGGATTCAATCCAAATATGGAGCCTGCAAGAGGTTTTAAAGTTTTGGGATGCACAAAACGTAATTGCTTGTAAGTTTTGGAAGGTACTTTCCCACATTTTATTTTTATTTATAGTTTTTAAACAGTTTAGTTGCATTTTGATGGTTTTGTTTTTCAATTGTTTTGATGGTTTGGTTTTTGTGAAATTGTGTGTGCTAGCCAATCATGTATAGGAGATGGACAGCTGTGGGCATTAAATAAATAAATAAAAATGATTGCATTTTCTTTTTTGATGTTTTTTATTTGTTACCACTCAAAGTCCTTTGGGAGTTGGATGGCATAAAAATTTAAAGAGCAACTTGTCAAATTTAAATTGGCATGATCACATCCTTCAAACAAATATTCTGGGATCAGCACTAAATAAAGGATGTAAGTACACCCATCAGTTCTGCTGGAGGCCAGTATTGAAATACTGTTTCTGATTCAGTTATTTTCAACTCTTAATCTAAAAATGCTTACCTTGATTTTGTATTTCATTCCAGTCCAGAGGAATAGGTGGTTTCCTTTTTCTCCAGAGCTTATCCATTGTTAACAGATACCCGATATCATCTTTGAAAAGCTAGAAAACCAGATTTGGAAAGGAAGCATAATATTAAGCAATGTTCTTGTTTGCTAGAAATATTAACAGCTCTCTGGTTAGGGCTGATTGGGAACATTAAAACAGAGTTCTTTCAAAGATATGCTAAATCTTAACATTTGCTGGTAATAGCAAATTTCTGGAATATCTGAAATTGCTGAGTGCAATCTTGTGTACATTTGATAAAGACAGCTTAGTAAGCATGCTGTGTTCTATTTGTGAACACTAAAGGTTTAACATAAACTGTAGCAGCCTAATGGCCCATAAAAATGTAATGAACGTCATGTAAATCCCCACCTTATCCCACTGCACTCCTCAGGTATAGAGTACGGCCCCCAGACCAAAAACGGTCCTCACCTGATACAAACATTTGTCCACATAATCCCTTCTCACTATTTTAGCAGCTTTCCCTTCTCAAATGTGCAGCCTGTACATCAAAAACAGCACTCTCTCTAAAACAACATGGAGAGTGTGAATGCAGCTGGGAGCCTTTGGAGTTTTCGCACTCCTTTACCAGGGCAGGAGGAAGAGGATGGTAAGGGAGCAAGGCAAATACAGCTTCATGTGTGCGCGCGCCCACTACTTGTGCAAATGGAGCTGCGAGTACATGGCCGCAGCCGTCCACCGCGGAAACAGCTTCCTTTCTCTTAAATGCCCCTGATCAAAACCAGCAATGGCCCCACGGCAACCATGCTGGGCTGCATAGATTCACCAAGTATAGAGGCCCCATGGAAATAAGTCCAGAGTTCTGTTTTTCTTCAGCTTGTACAGATATAAACACAGAGCCTGCCCTACCTTAGTGAAGAGTTTAACTGCGTCATAGCCTGTGGATTTAGCCCATTCCTTCGTTGAAACCCGCTTGATGTCCCCGTCCTCATTGGAGGCTCTTGCTCTAGCCTCGGCTTCTGCTGGCTCCCCTGTCAACAGTGGAACATTTTCACATTCATTACTAAGATATTTTGCCCCAGATCTTTTACTGAGCAAAGAGCAGGTCCTTCTTAGGAAGAAAAGCCCACACAAGTGATTGTGGATATCATTCACATTACCAAGTTTGGCTGGACATATGAAATATTCTCCAGACACGATGTTACTTTTTGTATTTCCTGCGTCGGATGAGGAGAGCATCTTTCTCCTTCTATCCTGGCCACTTTCTACAGAGGCATGATTGAGAGCATTTTAACAAATCGTATCACTGTTTGGTTTGGTGACTGCAATGCCTCAGATAGAAAGTCCATACAGAGAGTGGTAAGGACAGTGGAGATTATAGAAAGCTCGCTTCCTGTCATTACTGCTTGTAAGTGCTATGTGCTTAGAGCTCAAAACATTGTTAGAGACCCCACACACCCACTTCAGGGTCTGCTTCTGTTGCTCCCCTTTGGGAGGTTTCAAAGTATTTCTAGGACAACTACCAGATTCTGTAACAGCTTTGCTTCCTATGCCATCTGTCTGGTAAACATGCAAGATTTGTTTCTCTCACCATGCACATGTATACATCCAAACTAGACTGTGTTGTTTCCCTGTGTCATATTATATGTATGTATATGCATAATTTTGTAATTATCTTGTCATGTTTATGTAGTGTATATTGGAAGGGGTGACCCTTTGAGGTTTGTATGCTACTACATTTCCTTTCAATGCATGCCGATTAGTGTACATTCAAAGTGACAAAAAAGTTATTCTAAGTCTAAGTCTTCTTAATCCAAACCCTTTTAAGGGAAGGGCTAAGACTTGGATGGTCCGGATAGCGACGGTTTTGTGGCAAGGAGAATGGAACAAGCTCGGCTGACTTCTGGGAGAATAGCCTGGTGACAAGCAGTGAAAGGTTCTGGGCCTCCAGCAGGCAGAGTAAAGGCTCATTTACTCAAGAACGAAGAAGAATTTCACACTTACAAGAAGCTTCAGGATCAGCTCTATCAGGAGACACCTCTTGATCAGCGTCTTCTTCTCCAAATAGTTGGCTGTGGGTTCAAACACACAAGATACACAAATTATGGTGAATATGTGAATATGCATATACACATATCGCCTTTTTTTTTAAAAATAAATACAGCATTTGGAAGAGCAATTATCCATTTGATTTATTGGACTGTCTGCTGACTTTAGTCCAATTTAACAACTATGTCACATAGGCAAGTGTTTATTTTAAAAATTAGAGAGAGAAAAAAAACCGATAGTAAGAGTTACAAATGCTGTGTGTCCAAATGAGTCTCGATCTGCATTCAAATATCATTCAGCAGCCCCTGACTTAGATTACTTGTTTAATGATTATGGCAGCCTCGGAAAAAAGTGACTTATGACTCGCCCTCGAAGTTACAATCATTGCACCATCCCGAAGTCAGAACTGAAGTTTGGGTGCATGGCAACCGGCTCCCATTTACAACAGTTGCAGCATCTTGTAGTCAAGCGATCACAATTTGCAACCTTCCCAGCAGACAACTGACAAGCAAAGTCAATTGGGGAAGTTGGACTTGCTTAATGACTCTGTGATTCACTTAACAACCTGCTTAACTGCAGTAAAAGCACTGGTAAAATCAGGTCTGCTAATATGATGACTCTCATAACAATTGTCTGCTTAGTGACTGAAATTTCAGTTCCAATTGTGATCATAAGTCAAGGATTATGACCACAAGCAAATGGTGAGCCACTGTGTGAGACAGAATGCTGGACCAGATGGGCTGTGACCTGTTCCAGCAAGGCTATTCTTATGTTATGTTCTTATTCCCTGTATTCCTTTCTCTTTTACATAGCAGTCTACTATCTCCTCCAAGCTCTATCCTCAAATATATTTATTGTTGAGAAAGTTTCTCTGGCATTCAGTTGGAATTTGCTTTCCTCTCATTTAATCCATTATTTCATGCAGTGACAAAGGCAGGTTTTGGTCTTCTAGGTGTCATCCTTAGAAGAGTTTCACAAATGTCCCTGTATCCTTCTCAGAGTTGTCTTCTCAAGGACAAAGGTACCAGACTACAACTACTGGAATTTGTCCAAAAGGGCCCTGCTGGTTATGGTGCTCTTGGTATTCATCACTCAATGCAAATGTCAGAAAAAGAATCTCTGAAGAATTATTACAAAAATGACAGAGTTGTTTTCACAGAAAACAGGCACTCTTGACAGCTGCAACTGAACGGGACAAGGCTCGTGTCTTCCTTGTGTTTACATTTACAGCATGTTAACCCTAATGATTTGTTACGTCCAGGTTTCTTTTATAAGATGGGATCAGCCACACAATAGTCCTAGCCGATAAATCTATATAAGCCAGATAAGGAACCCCAGCTCAAGGAGTTACAAGCAGAGAGTGTAGAAGAGCTCTTCTGACCTTTGCCACAGGAGAATGGCATTTTTCCCTTCCAGAGAGGCCGCTTACTTGAATAAATACTTTGCCCACACAATGCAGTGGATGGGTTCAGAAGGAGTGTTCCGAATGGTGCAGCCTGGAAAGGTTTTCTGGGTTGGTTTAGGATGACATTCATAACACTCTGTCATTCCCTAGTGAAGAAAAAATAATCAGAAAAACATTACTGCAGAATAAGTCTTGATGAATTTTGAGGATTGTAATGCTGCAGCACCAGAGACCAGAAAGACAATAATGTCTTACCTTTTTGATAACGGTGACTTGCCCAAGATAGCCTGCGGTTCCACTTTCTATAAGAGGGATGTCAGCAGCCAAACACATCCGGTTCACGTGGTTACGGGCAGCTGGGTAAAGAGAGGACCCTTACTGACTTCCAAGAACCAAAAGGTTCAATACTCCCCTATTTCTCCCGAGAGCACAGTGATGTCAGTCCTACAAGGTGGACCTGACTAAAAGAGCTTGTCTTCCAACATTTAAGGGGCTTCACAGAGACAAGCAGGTCAGCCTATTCTCCAAAGCACCTGAGGGCAGGACAAGAAGTAACGTGTGGAACATTATCAAAATGGGGCTCCCCTTGAGGTGCACCCGGAGGCTTCAGTTAGTTCAGAATGCAGCCGCGCGAGCAATTATGGGAACCACTAGGTTTACCCATGTAACACCGCTCTTGTGCGAGCTGCACTGGCTGCCTGTCGTCTTCCGGGTGCGCTTCAAGGTGTTGGTTATCATCTTTAAAGCGCTCCATGGCTCGGGACCTAGCTACCTGCGGGATCGGATCCTGCCTCACACATCCTCACGGCCGATTCGCTCCCACAGAGAGGGACTTCTCCGGGTGCAGTCCACTAGACTTTGTCAGCGGGCGACGCCCAGGGGAAGGGCTCTCTCTGTGGCGGGCTCGGCCCTCTGGAACGACCTTCCCCCCGATATTAGAACGACCACGGACCTCCGCTCCTTCCGCCTGAAACTAAAGACACATCTTTTCTGCCTGGCCGGCCTAGGGTAGTCTCTCTCTCTATGGGTTTTTTAATTGTTTATTTATATTGAGTGGGGATTTTTAGTTAATGGGATTTTAGCACAGGAGTTTGTTTAATCTGTTTTAAATTGTATGTATTTTTGTATATTTATGGTTTTTATTCTCCCTGTGCACCGCCCCGAGTCCCTGTGGGGAGAGGGAGCGGTTAATAAATTCAGCTTTATTATTATTATTATTATTAAAAGAAGAGATCTAACTTAGAATTAACGACAAATTTCCTGACCGTGAAAACAATTAATCAATGAAACGGCTTGCCTCCAGAAGTTGTAAGCCATCCACCACTGGAGGTTTTTCCAATAAGACTGAAGAACCATTTGTTTAGAATGGTATAGGGCTGTGATGGCGAACCTATGGCACGCGTGCCACAGGTGGCATGCGGAGCCATTTGTTAAGGCATGTGAGGCGTTGCCCTATCAGCTCCATTGCGCATGTGCATACTGGCCAGCTGACCAGCCTTCTTTTGAAGCTGTTTTTCGCCCTCCGGAGGCTTCAGGGAAGCTCCTGAAACCTCTGGAGGTGGCGGGGGAGTGAGGCTGTTTTCGTTCTCCCCAAGCCTCTGGAGCCTGGGGAAGGCGAAAAAAGTGCGCCAAAAGTGTGTGTGTGTGTAGCATGTGCGCAGGGGTCACACACATAGCATTATGGGTGTGGCACGCCCATGCACGACATCCCCCCCTGCGCTCCCCCCGCTTTTGGCAGGCAAGCCAAAAAAGGTTAGCCATCACTGGTATAGGGTCTCTATCTCAAACAGGGGGTTGGATTAGAAGACCTCCAAGGTCCTTCCAACTCCATTATTCTATTTTTTTCTTGAAACTTGTGCTATTGTTGAGAGTTGGTGCCTATGGAAGGGTTAGCGCGATGGATCACGGTAACGTAACAGTTTCTAGAAAAGAGGGAGCACATTCCAAGAAAGGGGGACTGAGAAGAAGCAACACAATCCAGAGGAAGAGATTTAGGATAGCCACTTCCAAGAATATCTCCCGGCCAGCTGGTCTCCAGGTTTCCAGCGCTCTGGCGTGCACAACCAGCTGGCCTGCGCATGCCAGAAACAAGAGCAGCTGGCGATGGTGCGCGTGCCCAGAGAGGGGGCTCTACGTGCCACTTCTGGCACGCGTGCCATAGGTTCACCTTAGAACAAGAGTAATTATATGTTTAGTCTGATAAGATTCGGTCTATTTGATGGAAGCAAATAACCTGAACTTTGACTGATTGTTCTATGTCATTTTTTGGGTAGAGCTTGACAGCCATATAGATTGGGACTATTTTTTTGTAACTGATCTTACAGGTCTGAATGTGCTTCTCTTCTCCCTCCCTTTATCTTTGTGGGAATATAGAGCTAGAAATAGCCCTTAGACTTATATACCGCTTCACAGTGCTTTACAGCTCTCTCTAAAGCGGTTTACAGTCAGCCTCTGGCCCCCAACAATCTGAGTCCTCAATGAGCCTGGTGAGATGCGAACTGCTGAACTGCAAGCAGCCGAGTCAGCAGAAGTAGCCTGCAGTACTGCATTCTAACCACTGTGCCGCCGCCGCCACCACCACCACGGCTCTTTAGGGAGGAGCTTGTCTGATATGTTTTCTCAAATTACTTTCTAACTGCTGGATGAGCAGTAGTTCTTCTGTCCTTCAAGGCCATTCCCTCTGCCCTCTACAAGAGGATATTGTTCACTTTGATCACTGGGAAATTAAATTAGCAGCATGCAATCAGAGCATTTAACATGAATTCTTAAATATTACTCTCATGTCTGTCTATGCATCCCATCTTATTATGAAATACATTGAAAGAGATGTAGAGAACATTTGAGGTTACGAAAGTGTGGGGGACCCATTTAAAAATGTAAGATGCAAAGAGATATCTCACCTCTGTTATCTAAGGCATTCATTACTAAGGTGAACTGTCGAAAAAATTCCACATTATAATCAGCGCTGCAGAAAAAGAGCACATATCTGCTTTAATTAAGTGTGTCAAGTGAAACCTATGTGAACACAACCTTTTCCAAACAAAATCGCTAGGCTTCTAATTCTACTGTTTAAAAATTAATTCAAAAAAACTTTCTTTCAGTTAATATATCAAAACAGTTTGAAGAAAAATAAAATGTTTTATTTCAATTTATTATTCAATTCAATTTATTTTAGTTAGCTGGAAAGCTAATTGATAGAAGATTGATGCTCTTTCCACAACCTGTTTCTTTAAGCAAAAGTTAGCTAGGATCCAAACAAAAACATTTTATTTTCTGAATAAAATTGACTGCATTATTACCTAGGCAGATATCTAGTGAAATATATCTTTGTTTGGAATATGTACAGCTGATGATGAGGTTTTAGTAGCTATCAGGTATTCTATATTACCAAATCAGAATTAAGTAGAAAGAGAAAATCCAAATTGTCTGATATGTTACAATGCTCCAAGTTATGGAAGAAACCCAGTTATGTATGTGACAAACAGAAATTATTTCCCAAAAACCAGACTTTAAAAAAAAAAAAGCACCAAGAAAAAAAAGCATTTGGTTCCAAAATGGCTGTGTCTGTAGACGCTGTAGCTTTGAGCGCCTAATGTCTTATTCTTTATACTATTTATGTTGTTTGTATTTTTTGTCATGGATTGCACCAGTGAGGCTAAAACCAGTTTCGTTGTACACATGATTTACAATGACAATAAAGGCTATACTATAAAAGCACTAAAAAGTTTAAGAAAAATCAGGCATACTTCATAATGCTGTCATGATAAGCAATAATATTAGCTTGCTGGTGAAATTGTAGCACACTTTCCTTGGCAACCTGCAAGAGATCAAAAAACATATTGATACTCAAGAACCAATTAAATCTAAATTTTATACAGTATAGTCGAAAAGACCTTATGGATTTTTAATAATTCTACAAGACGAATAGGCAGACACAAACCAAACTGAGATGAAAAGCAAAAGGTTGGTGCCTATACACCCTCTTGTTATTTAGTGATGGGAGTCCTTTCCAGGGATTTGGTCATTAAGCAAAATAGTTGTTACATGAACACTTGTGTGGGAGAGGAAAAGAGAGACACTGCAAAGATTGCTGGCAGAAGTGGTAGAATGACAACTTTATCATCCAAAAGGTAGGGGAAATAATTAGTGGGTCAGCTATATATATGAAACTAGCCACGCGTTGCTGTGGCCCAGTCTAGTTAAATGGCCAACAAATCTATGTGTAGATCTACACCTGCACACACAAACACGTACACACAACCACCGTATTAACCTCCAACCTACCTACCTACTGCATTTCTCCCACTCTCTATCCCTCTACCTACCTACCTACTGTATTTCTCCCTCCCTCCCTCTATCCCTATAGTTGCCTACCTGTTGGAATGAACAAACCATGGTTCAGGCACAATAGCTTGCCCATAGAAAGCAAGTGGATTTGTAAGCCTAGGACCAGGAGGTACCACCTTATTACTTTCGCATCCCCCCCGAAAGTCATGGCTTCACAGGAAACGAAACTGAAGTGGAGAAACGAATCTAAATGTAGGCAGCAGGGAGGAATTGTAACACCTCCCTTAGGAATTTATGTAGATAGGAAGAGGAGACTGTAACCCCTCCTTTATCTAAAGTGCCTAATAAATACAGCGATCCCACCTGAAGACGGGGTTGGCTTTAGCTGAAAGAACACCCGTGTATTTCGCTTATTCCCAGAGCCTCGTTGCTGTCTGAGGAGGCTTAATCACCCTCCATTGATATGTAAATGACTCACACCTACCTCCCTACTGTATTTCTCCCTCTCTCTCTCCATCTACCTACCTACCTCCCTACTGCATTTCTGTCTCCTTCTCTATCCCTCTCCCTCCCTCCCTACTGTATTTCTCCCTCTCTATCCCTCTCCCTCCCTCCCTACTGTATTTCTCCCTCAGATGCCTGTGGCCCACTGCTCTCTCTGTATCCACCTACATACCTTTTTTACAATTTTTTACATTTCCATTGCGTGTACCTGGCACAGGTGTGACATCTACACAATATATATATATATATATTATTTATTTATTTTATTAGATTTCTAGACCGCCCCCTCTTCCCGAATGGGTGCTGTATTTCAAAGGAACATTGTGTGAAAATTTGGAAGCGATCGGTGCAGTACTTTAGGAGATTAGCGGTTTTGAACAAACTCATTACTATCTTATTATTATTATCTTATATAGATAATAGAAGAGATTTACATTTATTAAATTTAGAAATCGCTCCCTTTCCCCGAATGGCGCTGCGCACGTACCCTCACCTGCCGCTTGCCCAGCTCAGTTCTGAACTGGCTTCATCTCAATACCGGGCCACGGTTCATGGGTTGGGGACCTCTCCTCTAAGTCCTAAACAACTTATGATTTTACTTAGTGCCCAGATCTTGATGGCTTTGGAGGTGTAATTTTTTGTCTGCTTTTTAAATTTTTAATATTTTTTGTTTACTGGCTTTTAACACAATATTAAGACACCCAAGGCTGCAATACGTGAGTTAGGAAACCACAAAACTGAATAAAATGAATGAATATTTAAGGAACTGTTGTCCAATGAAAAATGGAGAGTAACAAATGAAAATTTGTTTTCATTTTGTCTTAAGAGAGGGAGGGTTTTTACTTTGTCTTAAGAGAGGGAGGGAGGATATAATCGGTGAATAATTTGAATTAGCTGAAAAATATAAGAAACTACATATACTTAGGATTCCTCTTACCTGAGCTTTTGATCGCCCAACATGCTTCTTTTGAAACAAGAACTGCCTGTTGAGATTACTGACATCAATGGTATCCAGATCAATCTAGAAATATAGTAATTGTAGTTACGATTTATTCAGATGAATTAACAAAAGCATATTATACGCATATCAGAGATCAAGCTCTATAGTCATTGAATGAGGAAGGACCCAGATAGATAGATCACCCCTTTGCTTTCACTCCAAAAATGTACTTAGATACTATTTCATGTTAAAAGCTGAACATCAATCTGGATTTGGGTCATTGTGGAATACAAATTATTAAATTAAGAAATAGTATTTCTCAATCAATTCTCAATTCTTTTCAGCTGCCTGCTTCAATTAGAGGTCCAAGTTCAGAAAAGAATATATCGCACACAATATTGTCTGCTATGTGCACAACAATCTTATACATTCATGAGTGTCAAAGGAGTCATATAGGTGCTTTGATAATCCCACAATTATTGGACTGCAAACAGAATGAACTGGGTCCAGGTTCAGTCATACGTCAAGTAGAATAACTGGAATCAGTGAGACTTGAGCTAATCAAGGTATCAGTGGATTTGCTCCCAGCCTAATTAAACCTGTATCCAACCTACTGCATATTAAAAAATATAGATACTACTATTTTCTAGCTTTTACTTTGCAATAATCAACAAATACTTTCTTTTCCTTGGCATTATAAAATAAAATCAGTTCTGTTGCCTGTTCTACCATTATGTCCTGGTGAACTCAATTTATAGAATGAGATTAATCAATAAATCTTAGCTAAACTAAGCTTTATTAGCAGAAAAAAATGTACCCATCCCATACAGGTGCAAAAGTACACTTATCTAAGATATAATCTATATATAGGGTATAGCACATTAACTTATGGATTATATGGATATAATTTATGGATGTCTGAAAATATTATTTGAAATCCTCCAGTTCTGTATTTCTTTATATTCAAGTATTTTGTATTTCCTGCATACCCCAAGCCCTTCTGTGAAAACATTAATTCACCGCTCCGAGTCCCCTTGGGGAGAGGACGCGGTATACAAAATTAAATATTATTATTATTATTATTATTATTATTCATTATTATTTTTACAATTATGCTACCAAATACACAGTACACAAACACTGACTCTTCCCAATCTTAAGGAGTTTTGCAAAAAAACAAAACACTTGACTCTTCAACTTTGTAGGGAATATATTTTAAAGAGTTGCATTGGCAGCAAAATAAAGCTCAATTATGAATTGACAATCTTTCAGCAACCACAGGCAAACTGTAAGTATAAAGACCCATTAAATGCATTCACACAATATATTAAGTTTCACTAGTTTTAACTTGGAGGGGGTGGAGGTCTCTGTTTTAATGTAGTGTTAATGTTAATTGCAATGTGCTAATGCAGGCAAAGGAGTTTATTTTTAACAAACTTAGCTATCTCGCAGCAACTTTCATAAGTCTCATAAATACCCAATGAATAAATACAGTAAGACTCCAGATAGGAACAGAAACGCTGAACTCAAAATACAAACCACTCATCCAACATTAACTCCCTGCGGGAAAACCAAGGGAAAATCCATTATGAAAGAACTCACTATTTTTCTTTGCTCTTTCTTTCCAGGATATAAAAGCAGCATTTCTCAACCTTGGCAAGTTCAAAAGAAGTGGACTCCAACTCCCAGAATTCTCCAGCCAGCATAGCTGGGGAATTCTGAGAGTTGAAGTCCACAAGTCTTAAGTTTCCCCAGTTTGGATTGTGCTGACTGGGGAATTCTGGGAGTTGAAGTCCACAAGTCTATCTCGCACCAACTTTCATAAGATCTCATAAATACCCAATGAATAAATACAGTAAGACTCCAGATAGGAACAGAAGTTCCCAAGTTTGGACTATGCTGGCTGGGGAATTCTGGGAGTTGAAGTCCACAAGTCTTACGTTTCCCCAATTTGGACTGTGCTGACTGGGGAATTCTGGGAGCTGAAGTCCACAGGACTTATACAATACAATACAATAGCAGAGTTGGAAGGGACCTTGGAGGTCATCTAGTCCAACTCCCTGCCTAGGCAGGAAGCCCTATACCGTTTCAGACAAATGGCTCTCCAACATCTTCAAGACTTCCAGTGTTGGAGCATTCACAACTTCTGGAGGCAACTTCTGTTCCACTGGTTAATTGTTCTAACTGTCAAGAAACTTAAAGTGGCCAAGGTTGAGAAACGCTGCTCTAAAGGTAGCCCGCTCTCTTACAGGGAGGCTCCACCCTCAGCAGCCACCACCACCTCGGAACCAGGACTGCCTCGTGGGATGCAACGGCTGCAAAGGCCTTGTGGGACGGTCTCCCAATCCCTCGGGGGGGGGAAGGAGGGGGGATATCAGGGCAGCTGCCGAGAGGGAGGGCCAGGGGCCCCCGCCCCCCAGTTCTGCTGCAAGGGAGGCCGGTTCCCTCCGGACACCGCTCGCTGCTCCCCCACCCTCCTGCGTCCCTGCTGGGATGCCTCTTGGGGGCCGCTTTCCCGGGGACCCTCGCCCGCCTTTTTTCCCTCAGAGATCTCGCCCGGGGAGGCCTGCGCGCGCAGCCGGCGGAGAGGCTCCGTTCGCGCGCCGCCATCGAGCCCCGCCCCTCGTGTGTGTGTGTGTGTGTGTGTGACGCGGCCCGAAGGCGCCAAGCCGCGCGAGCGCCCGTCCCTCCCCCCCACCCCCACGCCCGCGCGCCTCCCAGGCCTCACCACGTCGATGTGGGCGAAGCCGGTGAGCACCAGGTCCTTGAGGAGCTCGCAGCCGATGCCGCCGGCGCCCACCACCAGCACCCGCGCGGAAGCCACGGTTTGGGCCAGCTCCCCTTGCAGGGCCAAGCCCGCCGCCGCCATCCCAGCACTGAGGAAGCGGGCGGGAAAAAAAAAGGGACGGCGAGGAACGCCAGTCAGCCAGGCGCCGCCGCGCATGCGCCGCTCTTTCAGGCCGCCTCCGGCGACCGTCACCACAGAGCTGGAGGCGCGCGCTCCCCCAGAGCGGCCGCGGCCCTCGCTTGCGCGGCTGCCCCTAGCGGCCGGCGGCGGCGGCGGGGAGGACTTCCTTTCCGAGGCTGCTTCTCTGCCCCGCGCTGCTTTCATGCCAACCGGCCGGAAGGCTCGGCAGCAGGAGCCCGTCCTCTTCCCCGCCTCCAGCCGGGCTTTGGAAGCCGCAGAGGCGCTCCGTCCGATGGCCAGGCAGGGCTCCTCCCTGGAGGCTGCAAGGAGGCATGGCAAGGCTCCCTCCAGCCGCTGCTCCCTTGGCCGCAGCGCTCTCGGCCCCGGAGCCCCCCGGGCGTCCCAGGCTGGAAACGCTGGGAAGGTCCCGGCAGACGAGGGGGTGTAGCAGGAGGGGCAGCTCCGAAGGCGGCTGGGTCTTCCGCCGGGCGGCCGGGTGGGGAGGGGGTGCAAAGCCTCATGCCCCCCCCTCTTCCTCCCTCCCTCCCTCCCTCCCCCCGAAAGGGAAGCGATGCGGGCAGGAGCAGCCCCGCTGCAAAGGCCGGGGGAGCAGAGGCGCTTCCCCCCCCCCCCCCGGTACGGTACAATGCAATGCAATACAATACAATAGCCGGGTTGGAAGGGACCTTGGAGATCTTCTAGTCCAACCCCCTGCCTAGGCAGGAAACCCTACACCACCTCAGAAAAATGGCTATCCAACAGCTTCTTAAAGACTTGCAGTGTTGGGGCATTCACAACTTCTGGAGGCCGGTAGTTCCACTGATTCATTCTTCTGACTGTCAGGAAATGTCTACTTAGTTCCAGGTTGCTTCTCTCCTTGATTAGTTTCCACCCATTGCTTCTTGTTCTAGCCTCAGGTGCCTTGGAGAATAGTTTGACTCCCTGTTTTTTGTGGCAAACCCTAGTTGGCAAAGGCAGCACAGTTTCTGGCAGCTTCTCTGGCGAGAGGAAGGAAGCTTCAGCCGAGGTTTGTGATAGCCACTGCCTGGGTTTCCATGCCCCTCCGGGCAATCTGGATGGCAATTCCGATGCATCGCCTGCCAGCAGGACTGGATGCAGCGACGGTCTCTCCCCTCCCGCCGTGGCTCTGCTGAACCCCCGATGGCCCCAGTGGGGGTTTTAGGTCTAGGATATTTAGCCGTTTAGTTTAGTTTGCTTTGATTGCCATTGCACCTTGTGCGAGGAAATTGAAATGTGATCTTCGGTGTACAGCAGTGGTTCTCAACCAAGATGTCCGGACTTCAACTCCCAGAATCCCAGCGAATGGGATGGAGGGCTCTATACACATTGGCTAGATAAATGAATAAATAGCTTGAAGGAGTTCCTGTTCTAAATTTCTTCTAAATTCTTTCCAGATGGGCCGCAGGGCCATGGACAACTTTGAAGGTCCCAAAGGTGCTTTTTTCAGGAGTTTCTGGTTTTTTCTTTTGAAGACGTTTCCCTTCTCCTCCAAGAAGCTTCTTCAGCTCTGACTGGATGGTGGGGAATGGAAGGATTGATACGCCTTGCAGGCAGCTGGTCATTGGCATCCTTTTTAGAGCAGTGTTTCTCAACCTTGGCCACTTGAAGAGGTCCGGACTTCAACTCCCAGAATCCCCCAGTCAGCGAATGGGATGGAGGGCTTTATACACATTGGCTAGATAAATGAATAAATAGTGTGAAGAAGTGCCTGTTCTAAATTTCTTTCCAGATGGGCCACAGGGCCCCTCTGCCTGGGGAATGCTGGCTGAGGAATTCTGGGAGTTGAAGTCCAGACCTCTTCAAGTGGCCACAGTTGAGAAACACTGCTGTATAGGGACAGTTCAGGTTGTGGCTGTTAAGGAATCCTGTGCAGTCATTAAGCACAATGTGGTGGCTGGTTTCCTCATTGACTTGACATTTTGGAAGCTGGCAATGAAGCTCACAAGGGGTGAGGATGCGACTGTGGGAAGCTGTGACCATTGCAACTGTGCGCCAGTGGCCAAGTGCCCCAGTCGTGATCTACCTACCTACTGTATTTCTCCCTATCCCTCTACCTACCTACTGTATTTCTCCCTTTCCCTCTCTATCCCTCTACCTACCTACTGTATTTCTTCCTCTCCCTCTCCATCCCTCTACCTACCTACTGTATTTCTCCCTCTCTATCCCTCTCCCTCCCCTCCCTCCTGTATCTCTCTCCCTCTCTATCCCTCTACCTACTGTATTTCTCCCCCCTCTATCCCTCTGCCTACCTACCACATTCCTCCCACCCTCTATCTCTATAGCTGCCTACCTACCTACTGTATTTCTCCCTCTCTATGCCTCTACCTACCTACCGCATTTCTCCCACCCTCTATCTCTATAGCTGCCTACCTACCTACCTACTGTATTTCTCCCTCAGATTATTTTATGTCATAAAGGATGACATAATACCTGTGGCCCACTGCTTATTCTGTATCCATCTACCTACCTTTTTTACAATTTTTTACATTTCCGTTGCGTGTTCCTGGCACAGGTGTGACATCTACACAATCTATATATATTTATCATTGGTGCCGTACTTGAAAGGAACGTTGTGTGAAAATTTGGAAGCGATCGGTGCGGTACTTTCAGAGATTAGCGGTTTTGAACAAACTCTTGTTACATTTTTATACGTATAAGATATATTTTATAGAATAAGAAAATCTTGGATTTAAAGAAGTACTGGTACACTGGCCAGCCAACCAGACATTGTGAGAGTGGACAACAAGTAAAGGACAGCAGTGTTGATGGTGGAACTCTTGCCTCCCAAGCAGGAGGTTGTGAGTTCGATCCTAGGTAGAGGCAGATGTAGGGCCTCCTGCTGGGGCAGGGCTTGAGCAGGACTAGATGACCTGCAAGGTCCCTTCCAACTCGGTTAATGAGAAATAATGAGAAAATACCAGGAACCCAAGAGGATGTGGAAACTCAAGGCCAAAGTGCCCCAGTGGTGGAAGGAGAACTCAGGGCTCTGATTCCTAAGCTGGGGGTGGCTTTAATGATCCCAAAAATGAGATTAGAACTCTCTGTCCAGACACTGTGCAGAAGTGCCTTTGGTGGAGACCGGAGGTTGAGGAAAGCCCATGCCAGCTGTAAGGGTGAGAATGGAACTACACCCATACCCACACCCCACCCCTACTTACAGTATGAGTAAAAAAATACATGGAATGATGACAGTAACAACAGTAACAGTATTAGTTAATCAAATTTATAGCATGTTGCAATCATATTTATTTTATTTTATTTATATTTATCTCCCGCCCTTCTCCACAGAGGACCCAGGGCGGCGAGTAGATGACTCTCGGTAGATGACAAGTTAGGAATATACAGTAATATATGATATGATAAATATGATAATTACTGTATTTTAGGAGTGTAAGATGCACCTTCCCCCCCAAGAGGGTGAAAAATCTGGGTGCGTCTTATACACTGAATATAGCATTTTTAGTTTCCCAAAACCCCGCCCCCCCTTTGCAAAAATGGCCATGCAGAGCCTTTAGGAGGCTTCCAGAGAGCTCCTGGGGGCTGAGGAGGGCAAAAATGCGCGAGAAACAGGCCCTTTTTTGCTTATTTCTCCCCCCCCCCCCACCAGCCCCTAGGAACACTCTATAAGCCTCCTAAAGGCTATGCATGCCCTTTTTTTGCCCATTTTCACAAAGAGTGGGCCGTTTGGGGGAGGTCTGCAGAGTGCAAAAACTTTTTAAATTTGCCTCTTCAAAATCTTGGTGCGCCTTATACTCTGAAAAATACGGTAAAACCCAGCCTAGGATAGCAGGTCTCAAAAGCCGCCTGGAAAAGCCTTTCCTGAAAAGCAGACCAAGAGGGAGACGGGAGAATGAACCTGTTGAGGCCATTCCAGAAGGGCAGCTCCAACACCAAAAAGGCAGGAGGGCCTCCAGGGAATCGGGAACCAACAGCTGCTTCTCCTGGCCTCAGAACGGTCAGCCCAGCTGTAGTGGGAAGATGCAGAAACCCAACCCAAAGGGCTTTGCAGAGCCGGGCATGGGTGGGCATTTGAGCCTGGACAAGGTTGGGCAGTGGAGGCCAACATTTCTCTCTCGGACAAATTCCGGGGCTCCCCGTCTGCTTCGCTCTTCTTGTCTGCCTTTTATAAACAGAATCTATTTAAAAAATCGCTGGTCTGGATCTTCTTGTACGAAAATAAATTCTTCCAAGGGCGAAGAACACCCGGCTGCCCAACAACTTTTCTCACACGTGTACACTAAGGCAGTTCCAAATTCTATCGATGTATCTGCCAAAAGAAAAAGAGAAAGAGAACTTTTCAGGGTTATTGCCCTCCTGGCGAATGCAGGTCAAAAGACAATTGACGAAAGCGTTGCCCTTCTAACAGGGGAACAATAAAAACGCAAGATTAAAATTCAAACGCTCTGCAATCAGCGCCGTAACAGAAGGCTCTCAAAAAATTCTCCCCTGAGGGAAGAGAGGAGTCTGAACAGCCTTCTGGAAAGCAGGGAGGGACTGAGCCCTCCGTATTTCAGGGGAGAAGGGTGGACATGGTTAGAGAAAATGCTCCCTTCCTAGGTCCCATCAGATTACACTTAACGGAAGAGACCTAGAGCAGTGATGGCTATCCTTTTGCTAAAGGTGTGCAAAATTGTGGGTCTGCGTGCTATTGTGCGTGCATGCGTGCCTTCAATTCAATTCAATTCAATTTATTGGATTTGTAGACCGCACCCTCTCCCTGAAGGGCGGTGCACAGGACTTTAAAAACATATATAAATACAACAATACAATATTTAAAATAGAATTAAATAATTTACCTGCGCTAAAAGTTTAAAATCTTAAAACCTTACAAACCCTTTACACTAATTCCCAGCAATCCCTATTAAAACAATTTAAATTTATATTACAAACCTAGGAAGGATGGATTAGGCCAGGCCGGCCAGATGAAAAAAGTACATTTTTAGCTTTTGGTGGAAGGAGCGAAGGTCCGTGGTTGTTCTCAGTTCGGGGGGAAGGTCGTTCCAGAGGGTCGGGCCCACCACAGAGAAGGCCCTTCCCCTGGGCGTCGCCCGCTGGCACTGCCTAGTGGACGGCACCTGGAGAAGTCCCTCTCTGTGGGAGCGAATCGGCCGCAGGGATGTATGAGGCAGAATGCGATCCCGCAGATAACTAGGTCCTGTGCCATGGAGCGCTTTAAAGATGGTAATCAGCACCTTGAAGCGCACCCGAAAGACCACAGGCAGCCATTGCAGCTCGCGCAGGAGTGGTGTTACGTGGGAGAACCTGGAGGCTCCCAAGACTGCCCGCGTGGCCGCGTTCTGGACTAGCTGTAGTCTTCGGGTGCACCTCAAGGGAAGCCCCATGTAGAGAGCGTTACAATAGTCCAGACGGGATGTCACGAGTGTATGAGTGACTGTGCGAAGGGCGTCCCGATCCAATAAGGCAGGGGTCTTATTGGAAAGCAAAGCTGGCTGGAGAATTCTGGGAGCTGAAGTCCTTCAGATTTAAAGTTGCAAAGGTTGGAGACCCCGCAATAAGGGACGCAACTGGCGTACCAGGCAAACCTGGTAGAACGCCCCCCTGGCCACGGCCGTTATTTGATCTTCCATGGACAGCCGGGTATCCAGGAGGACGCCCAAGTTGCGTGTCCTATCCACAGGGGTTAGATGTTCACCCCCAATGGCAAGTGATGGAATAAACTGGTTGTACTGGGACGCCGGAAACCACAGCCACTCGGTCTTGGACAGGTTGAGTCTGAGTCTGTTCCTTCCCATCCAGACCCGCATGGCTTCCAGACACCGGGACATCACTTCGACGGCATCATTGGGGTGGTTTGGGGTAGATATGTACAGCTGGGTGTCATCTGCGTACAAGTGGTACTCTACCCCAAAACCACGGATGATCTCGCCCAGCGGCTTCATGTATGTGTTGAACAGGAGTGGCGAGAGGACCGACCCCTGAGGCACCCCACATGTGAGGGGTCTCGAGGTCGACCTCTGCCCTCCTGCCAACACAAATTGCGATCGACCGGAGAGGTAGGAGGAGAACCACCGTAAAATGGTGCCTCTCACCCCCAACCCCTCCAGTCGATGCAATAGGATACCAGGATCGATGGTATCGAAAGCCGCTGAGAGGTCTAATAGGACCAGGATGGAGGAACAACCCCCATCTCTGGCCTTCCAGAGATCATCCACCAACGCGACCAATGCCGTCTCAGTGCTGTGTCCGGGCCGGAAACTGGACTGGCGCGGATCCAGATAAACCATTTCCTCCAGGTGCCGAGGAAACTGTTGACCCACTACACTCTCTACAACCTTCGCCAAGAAGTGAAGGTTGGAGACCGGACGATAATTTACTAACAATGCTGGGTCCAGGGAAGGCTTCTTGAGGAGGGGCCTCACCACCGCCTCTTTCAAGACGGTAGGCAAGAACCCCTCACTCAAAGAAGCGTTCACTATCTCCTGGAGCCAGCCTTGTGAAACCTCCCAGGATGCCAGTACAAGCCAGGAGGGACACGGGTCCAATAAACATGTGGTAGCTCTCAGTCGCCTACGTAACCTGTCCATGTCTTTGGAAGTAACAGAGTCAAACTCCTCCCACAAACTTCCCATCTGTGCATGTGTGCACGAGACACCCCCCCCACACACACACACGTGGTCCTCCCAACGCAGGGGGAGAGTTTTTTCCCTCCCCAGGCTCGGGAGTGTTTCCTGAAGCCCGGCTAGAGACTGGGGAAGGCGAAAAACAGGCCCTAAGGATCTGACCCGTTGGGCCTGTTGTTTTGCCCTCCCCAGACTCCAGAGGTTTTCCTGAAGCCTGGGGAGGGTGAAAATGGGCTCTTCCGGCCCTCCAGAAGGCCGAAAATCAGCTGGCCATGCATGCCGGAGCTGAGGGCTGCCATGCCGGCAAATATGGTTCCACATGCCACAGGATCACCATTACGGACCTTGAGCAAGCCCACCTTATCCAATCTAGTGGGACTGGTAGGTGTCGCCAAAGGAGAGCTGATGGATCCCTCGAATGCCCTGGCCCTCCGCCACGCAGGGCTTTGCAAATGACACCCAGCACATGGGAAGAAACGGGCAGCTGGCGCAACCTTTGCCGCAATAGGAAGCTACCCTATTGTGACCCTCCTGAGACAGGCTGCTTAGAATTCCTTGTGCTGCTGCATTTTGGACCACTTGACATTTCCAGGTGGTTTCATCCTTGCAGGAGTTCCAATGAGAGGTGGCCACGGTAAGAGTCAGGACTCGCAATAGAGCAGGGGTCTCCAACCTTTGCAACTTTAAGTCTGAAGGACTTCAGCTGCCAGAATTCTCCAGCCATTCAGACTTAAAGTTGCAAAGGTTGGAGACCCCTGCAATAGAGGACACAACTGGAGCACAACGTGAATTCATGCCAAGGCCCCCCAATGGCATGGCTGTCATCTGCAGCTCGGAGTCCAAGAAGATCCCCAAATTCTACAACCCTCTCTGGGGAAATGCCACCTATCGCGTGGCAGCTAGTGAAGATGGAGGTTCCTCTCCATCCACTGCAGCCCCCAGAGAGCACCTGAGTGGGATTATATCGATGTATGCATGTAATTCGTTGAATGTGTTAATGGCCACCTACTCCAACAGATGCTGGGCAACTTGCAAAACCTGATGTAAAGTTAAAAACAAAACACAGCACAACAGCAACCCCACCCCCACCCCCCAACACACTAAGCCCCGATCAGGTTTAAGAACTGTTAGGATACTCAGCCTTATGTTGGGTTGACAATATATATATGAGCCTATGTTCTTAAAGAGTCCATGTAGCTTTAAGAACTATGTGTTGAATTCTAAGTGGCTGTGCTTCTCAGCACTACCATATAAGCAAGCTCAGAATCACAGTTCGTTCCCTTTTCGATCCCATTTGATTCCTGTCGTTTTCCTGTGCTTACTGTTTGCCACTGAGGAGTTGAAGCTGAAGACTGATGACTGAAGAAGTATTTGTTTCGCATCACAGTAAGATAACTCTATGTTTGGTGAAGGACTGTTATTGTTTTGAGAAGTTTCACTGGTTGGAAGAAGTATTTTAGTTGCTACAAAGTAAAGAGTATTTATTTTCTTGCTATCACTGTTTTAGAGTTTGTTTGTGGTTAAAGCAACGTATCTCTTTACTGTCCGGTGTATTACACTATTCCGCATTTATTTGCTAACACTGGTTACGGGACCAGAGTTGTAACACTAGTTCTGAACCCAGAGTTGCTAACAAAAACTCTTCAGAACTCTTAAGAGATGTGCGCCATGTGTATTTCTGGAACTGCTGTTCCAGAGGTTCAGGGCAAGACAGGTTCAGGGCAAAATGCCTACCATTTTCTCCGCTCTTCAGCATGTTGACTAGGGTTGGCATCAGTTGGAATTCAAAGATTCTCTTGCTTTTGCAGTTATTACAGGGTGGGAGTCTTCTCTGGAAGTCTGCCGATGGGTGGGTAATAAATAAAGGTTGGCCATTCCAGGAATATCTAAGAGGCAAAAGGTCCCAAACATATTATTACCCCAAGCTTCCATTTAGGGGGAAAAGCTCTCCCTAGGCAGCTAAACCAAAAAAAATACAGTCAGAATACTTACGATAGAAGTAGCAATAGAATAGCAGTGGCACTTTGATTTATAGTCTGCTCGCTCCATAGTATTTTACAGCACTCTCTGAGCAGTTTACAAATGTCAGCGGATTTCCCCCACCAATCCTCATTTTACCGACCTCAGAAGGACGGAAGGCTGAGTCAACCTTCAGCCCAGTCAGGATTGAATTCTAGGCTGTGTTTGCAGGGGTTCCCAAACTTGGCAACTTGAAGACTTGTGGACTTCAACTCCCAGAATTCTCCAGCCAGCAGAGCTGGCTGGAGAATTCTGGGAATTGAAGTCCACAAGTCTTCAAGTTGCCAAGTTTGGGAAGCCCTGGTTTAGAGTTTGCCTGCAACGCTGCATTCTCACCACTGTGCCATCATGGCCCTCCTGGGCCTCCTCCAATCCCCCAACACCCATTCTCATCTTTTTAGATAGTTAGTTTACTAATACAGGCAGTCCTTGACTTACAACTGTTCACTTAGTGACTGTTCAAACTTGCAATGGCACTGAAAAAAAGTAACCTAGGACCTTTTTTTCACACTGACGATTCTTGCAGTGTCCCCAAGGTCACGTGATCCAAATTCAGATGCTTGGCAACTGACTTGTCTTTATGACAGCTGAGGTCATGTGATCCTCTTCTGCAACCTTCTGACAAGCCCAGTCAATGGAGAAGCCAGATTCCCTTAACAACCATGTTAGTAACGTAACACCTACCATGATTCATTTAACAACGGTGACAAGATGGGTCATAAAACGGAGCCAAACTCATTTAACAAATGTCTCACTTAGCAACATAAATGTTGGGTCCAACTGTGGCCGTAAGTTGAGGACTACCTGTATTCCACTGTCATTGTAGTTCATGGCATATTATGTAGTGGATGTTATAAAACAATCACACATACTTCAGCATTACAGCACAGCCCTATGAGCCAAAAGAGATCAACTGAGAACATTTTATCCTACAGAAATTGCCTGTCAGGTCAGCCTCTAACAATAACCAAGAAAGTATCCACTCAACTCCATTTGTAAGAATTAAGAGTACTTAATTATGAAAAGATGGCAGCGAGGTAAAGCAAGGTCTGAGACCCGAGCGCGCAAAACCATACATATCAATATGTGTCCAACCCCCTTTCCCCAACAACCCCCACCCCATTGTCCAATGGGCAATCCCCTTAGATGTCATGTGGGTTGCATCTCCAGGAGCATCATCAGGATGGCATGCAAGACCGTTGGCCTTGACCATCTCAAAGCACCAGCCAGTGGTAGATGGCGAGAACTTACTCCCTTCTCCAAATCTCCCTCCTGCACCATGCAGTCCCAAAGCCCCTCCCTCCCCGTTTCAATGGCAGCCGAAGGAAGCAACATTGCCAAACTTTTAGCTTATACATTATTTGGAATCCCCGATCTTGATTTATTGTTACAAGGACTTTACCAGGAGACCTCGAGAAAAGATTTTGCTTCGGACTAGGATAAGTGCACCTTCTAGTTCTGTTCAGGTCATCGGAGCCAACTGTTTTTAATTTTTACTTAAGAAGGGGAACAGCCCGATGGCGCCTCCCATATCAGCAGGGAAGCTGCCCAGAAAGGATGGCGCCAAAACGCAACGCGACATGCCCATTGGCAGCAACTGCTTTTCTTCAGACTTGAATGCTTACAGCAGGTATATATAAAACACTTGCCAAGCACTTTCCCTCGGATCCTCCCCTTCCATTGCTAAAACAAAGCCGCATAACTCTCTTCTCTACCTTCCAGGAACACCACTCCATTATCAGCGGCCCCACGGCCTTGGAGGAGAAAGGGCCTGTTTTTAAGAGTCTAAAAGCCTGCGTCCCATCATTCTGGATGCTCTCCTTCATGTGGGTCTCATGGCTGAAGCATGGCTCACTGCATGAACCCCATTCCAACCGGGGGGGGGGGGGAATTAATGGAATGAAAGGGAGGTATGGGGGGTGGGGGCAAAGGGATGCAAGAGAGCAGACTCAAGCTTGTAGCTATGTAGTGACCAATTTCATTGTAATTTTAGTACAATGACAATAAAGATTATTATTATTATTATGTCAGATGCCAAACTTCGCTTTCTTTGAAACTGGCTAGCAACTGCCACAACCGTGTGTGTGTGTGTGTGTGTGTGTATTGGGGAAGAGAAGGGATCTAGAGGTGTAAAGGAATGCTGTGGGAAATAAGGGAGCATGCACACCAACAGGAACCAGAGGTGTCAAACTGAGCTATCTTCCTGCCTTCAAGGCCACCGACCCTGGGAAAGGAATTTTACAACCCTGCCAGAGGCACCTGGCTTCCAAAACATTGGAAACGATACCTGATTGGACTGCTCCCAAAGGGGGGAGGGATTTGGGGGCATGGGGATTGTTTTCAAGATGTAATTTTCGCACAGATTTCCCCCAGAGCTTCCCTTGCTTGTGCTGCACCCGGTGCCTTTTCTCTAACATCTATGGAGCCAAAGGTCATGCTTTCCTAGGAGCAAAGCTGGGGCCAGTCTGATGGCCAGTGCCTCAAGGTCAACCAGCTGGGAAAGTCCAGTCCATTACCCAAGCAAAATGAACACAGTGGATTGGAGGAAATAAAGTGGCTGTGGGATGGCATGGGGGACACACACATTTAATTATGCTATTTGTGTGAGAATCCGTTAAATTAGCTTTGCTATTTCTGTATCCATGTCAGCTCAATAAATTGTATTCTTGAAAAATGCAGCTAGCCCAGGAGTCCTTATTTGCTGAATGAACTGCATGGGACAGTTGACAGTTAGGACTCAAAGATATTCTAAATTCTAGCTTATTTCCAAACACATTCTGTTTTTTAATAGACAGAAGCGAAATAAATGCGCCTAACCTACCTTAAGATCTGTTCCTGGCAGGAGGACATTCTTTTCATGAATTTGTAGAATATCTGGTTTCCCTTTTCAGCTTCACTCTTCTCATACTTCTCACCAGAACCATCAGGGGTGTAGCTAAGCATAAATAAGGGAGACACTGATATTACGCCAATCACAATATTACTGTGTTAGTAACCAACTCAGAAGGGTTTTCTAGTAAAGAGAGAAAGTGGAAACTAGGGACTGAGATATCCACAGGATGTGGTTAAAAGCCAGGCCAGCAGGGTTGAAGGAGGAGGATTTATCTACTTTATGCTGCTGATTTTATGATCGATCCTGATCATTTTTACATTTGTACTTTTATTATCTGGTCTGTGCTTTTGTGAGCCGCTTTGAAGCCTAGAATAGAAAACTATAAATATTTAAACAGCAAGTCTCTTGCATATACTCGGTTCTACGCTGTCCATTCTCCGCATCTGCAGACCACATCGGGCTGTTGCGTGGTCCCAATTTTCCAGCCAGAGAAAACCTTCAGACTCAAGCCTCACCTTGCTGACGTCAAGAGTTCCAAATCCACATCCTCCCTCTGCTGGTACTCCTTTAGAAGCCTCTGAGCATCCCCCAGGTCCTCCCAAGAGAGATAATCTTCTTCCTCCACTACACTGATGTAGTAGGGCTGGAACTCCTGGGCACAGCTGGGGGGCTTGATTGGCTCCTCCTGAGCCACATCACCCAAACCCCCTGCGTTCTTCCCCAGGCTCATCCTCTGCAATAGGGCCGCACATTGTGTTTCTCTGGGAGAAGAGCTGAAAGTCCCACGCAGCTCAGAAGGTGCCTCTTCACCGTCTTCTCCCCAGTCGTCTGCTCCATTGCACCAGTCGGTGGCTGCCTGTGTCCATCCTTGCTCCTATCAAACCAAGGGGCGCAGAGGTGACTTATGCAGAGCCAGATCCAAGCAGTTGCAAAGCAGTTGCTTGAATCCATCCAGCTGGAGACTTTCCCAGACCTTGAGGAGTCAGGATATTTTTATGTTCTTTTTAAATTCCAATATGAGCCGTATTTGAGATGGGCAGCTGTATAATAAACTTAACTAATAAATAAATCTGGTTGGGCCCTTCTGCCTGCAGAAAAAGAGCTGTACCTCTTTATGCTCCTTTTAGGGAACAGAGTCAGGCTTTTGCACAGCTGAAAACATCTTTGAAATTGAACACATGGCGATAGGGGGGAAAAAACACAATTTAAAATGATAAGGGAGAATATTTGTAGCTTGGGGTTGAAATGAGGGGTACTTGGTGCTCTCTGAACTTTTCGTGCAGATGTTTTATTACCAAACCTAGGAAACGTCATCAGTGCTATAGTAAGGAATGGGACCTGCTCTCAATTTGTATTCTAGCAGTTTCTCCCATCAGCGTTGATGGAAACAGTTTTGGGAGTTTCTTTGGATGGGGGACTGTTTACTTCTTGATCGTTGGTCTGATGTTAATCTTTGCATTGATCATGGCTCGTCTGATTGTTGATTGCTGATAGGAGGGTGTTTTGGTCTTTTTGATCGCCTTTTCTGCATAGCATGTTGCTCATGTGCCTATTGATGGCCAATCTGTCAAGAGTGCCAGGCTTCCTGGAATTCTGTAGCATTTTTGGACTTGCTTGGTCTAGGATGGTCACAGTTCTCCAGTTGAAACCATGGTCGCTCTGCCCATATTTTGTGAAATTAAAGAGTTTTCATCATGTCACCTGACTTCTCCTTGGTGTTCTGACCAGTGGTCTGCTGACAAATTGGCCATCGATAGGCACGTAAGACATAAAAGTCTACATACTGTGCAAAAGAGACAATCAACAAGCCAAAAAGGGAACAAAAAGTCTAAACAGCTTCCTGTCAGCAATCAACACCCAGATGAGCCAAGATTAATGCCAAGATTAACATCAGACCAACCAACAATCAACAAATGAACAATACTCCAAACAAAACACTGCCAAAGAACCTCCCAAGACCACTTCCATCTCTACAAAAGAAAAGCAAAAATCACTCTCTACTAGCACAGAGGATGTTACCTAGTTTGGGTAATGAAACATCTTCAAGAAAACCACCGAGCTGAGTGAGTGCCAAGGACCCCTCAAATGTAATGATATTCTGGAGAGAAACTCTAATAGATTGTAAATTTAAGGCTGGGGCTTAGTTTTGAGACCGCCTTCATTACCCCTGTCAATGACCGGTGGTGGAGCTGGGATGGCAAGAGGTTCAATTCCTTTTTTCTTAAACTCTCTCTGAATTGTTTCAGCAAACAAAGGACATCCCCCAAGAGTAAAATAGGCCAATCCCAACTGGAGCAGACACCACATTAAGAAACAAACTTGAAGAAAAAGAATAAATTAGGCATGTTTTTTAAACCATTTGAACATTTTTCATCCTATTATAACCTAACCAAACACACAACAGAAGGCTTCTGCTTTACAGAGAATGCTTGCCTGTGCATCCAGACTGGGAAGTTGATGTAAAAAGGCACGTTAGTCTTCCCATTAATATTCCCTATAACTCTACTGAGCTGCATACAGTAGCTACGTTGAGACAAGGTGCAGAGATATAATAAATATCTTCTGATGAAGACTAGACATATTATCTTGTAGAATATTGCAAGCTACCCTTGGGGTTTCAACAGACTAATGTATATAATGCTACCTCTCCCCGTGTTTCACTGATACTTAAGACTAGTTCAGCTACTAGCTCAGTAGCCATTAAATGCCCCAATTCTAACGTGAATTTCTTAATGCAAAGGCTTGTTCTTCTACATTAGAAGCTCCTCCAGTCAGAAAACTGACCTGGCCCATTGCAACTAGTTATAGAATACATTCTCTGTGGCCCATGTTACCTGCTTCCGTGTGCAGTCTTGTATTTCTTTTCTTGGGACTTGCAAATACTGGGATCGTAACACCTTCCAGCTTTAAAAACATGGTGCAGACAATAGCGAAAGAGGGACAAATGAATGCTAACAAAATGACTTCACAGTAACTTTACTAGATTTGATAGCTTAAGGCAAAAAGGTTACCTGCATAAATCAAGAAATTTCTGACTTGTATTCCTTTTCTGCCATGTTCTCACTGGGTGAACTAATGCAGGATGCCACCCGATTCTAAAACAGGTTACTGGTCTATTTTGCTTTGCACAGTATTCACGCCACATGCGGTTTGTTTTATTGCCACAGATTACCCCAACAGAGTAAAAAAATTAACTATGGGTTATAAATGACAATGGCTGGGTTCACACAGCATCCTAAGCCATACAGGCAGTCCTTGCTTAATGATGGTAATGTCCATCATAAATCAAATCATGTAACTTCATCACTTAGCAATTGCAATTCCCACAGTCTCAGTTGCCATTGTTAAATGAGGATTGTGGATTGTTAAGCAAGGATCTCAAGTGGCCGTGACTTACAAGCCAAATCAGTGGAGAAGCTGGCAGGGAATCTAAAGTCCCAGTCAGCTCACAAGGCCAGTTGGCAGGTGAGTGTTACAGCGTGTGGGTAGGCAGGGGTGCTGCACAAGCTTGGCCAGGCAAATGTATGATAGGGAGTGAAGGCAGGGGAATGATGTGTGGGAGTGGCTTATGGGAGTGATTTGTAACCACCTCTGCTCATTGCATTGTATCCCCATTGACTTTGCTTGTGGGAAGCCAGGGGGGAAGGTTGCAAAGGATGATCATGTGACTCTTGGATGCTGCAATCGTCTTAAGTGACAGCTGGAACGTCAAGGGCCAATTGCACATAGCACTTGTTCAACAGCGTCACAACTTCTAACAGTTGCTGAACCTGTAAATGATATTTATCATTTGCTGGGGTCCCTGAACCAAATAGCAGGAGCTCCGGAATATTCTTTGCCACTTGAGGTCTTTGCCATCCAAGGATAAGGATACCGAAAACATGCAACGGAATGTAGCAAGAGTCATGTTGCTAGGTATCCACACTAACAGTCACAGACACGGAAGGTAAAACAAGTAGACTTTTACTTGCGTTGGAAAATTAAGTTAGAGACACTTCTTCACAAACAAGTGATAAGTAGTCCTGAATTATAAACACAGTCTATTAATCAAACAGTTGGCTTACAGTTGCTCAACTCACGATTCACTTCGCTTTGCTGATCTAACCAACATACAGAGCCTTCATCCAAGGGATCAGAGTCTAACAGTGATTCTGGCTCCCTCTTATGGCTGATTGAGGAAACAGCAGCCAATCACATCTCACTGTAGCAGTTAAATTTACAGATACCATATTCCAATCATGGTTTATATATATTGCCAACCCAACACTAGGATTACATTCCTAACAGATCTCTCTTGCAAACTCATCTCTCTTGCAAACTCTTGCAATAGGAAGGGCCCACTTTTGGAGACGGCAGAAAATATTGAGAACTTGACAGAGTGAAGTATTACATTGCATTCGTTCTTAGTTTCGCTTAAACACAAGAGGTTCTGCCCCTCCAAAGCCAGAGATGGAACCCAAACTACCTTTCAGAATTCCCCCAGCAGCTTTTCCTGGCACAAGCAAATACGTTGATGACCCGGTGGTACGGCGAGCCTTCAAGGGGGCAATAGATTTGCACCACGTGCAGCAAACCAGCCCGGCAAACCTCACAGGATGGGGGGATCACAGAGACCGAGAGCCTCCAATCCTAGAAGAAACGAAAAAGAACTTGGCATTGCGTAACCTTCAACAAAGGACCTTTTTTTCACCTTCCTTCCTTCCTGCAACCAAGCAGGGGCCATAAAAAGTGCCCAGGTGGGCTGCTTAGCCCGGCCTCCAGCCAGCTGGTCTAACTCCCAGAATTCCCCCAGCCAGCATAGTCCAAACTTGGGAACCTGAAGACTTGTGGACTTCGACTCCCAGAATTCCCCCAGCCAGCATGGCTGGCTGGGGAATTCTGGGAGTTGAAGTCCACTCATCTTAAACTCGCCAAGGTTGAGACACACTGGCTTGGAGGAAGAGGCGGCGGCGGCGGCGACGCCCAGCGGAACGGCTCCAGGGTCCCCAACCCACCGGAGACCCGCCCAGCTTGCTGGCGGCGCCCTGCGACGGGAGCCCATCGCTGCCCGGCGGGACGACGGCGTCGCGCAGCCCCAGCAACACCCGGGCCGGAGCGGCCGTCATGACGCCTCGGTGTCGTCGCCCCCCTCTCCCACGTGGCGGAAGAAGCGGCACGGCGACCGGAAACTGCCCCGCCCCCCGGAGACGGCAGCCGGGGGCGGCCAATTGAGGGCGCGCGAAGCTGTCTTTTTTCCAGCCAGAAGCCGGGCTGCAAGGGCGCCGGGGAGCTTGTCCTGCGGGAGGGAAGCCGCTTGGGGCGCCGCCCGAGAAATTAGGGCAGGCAGGAAAGAGACCGAGCTCGGCTGGATGGGGCAGCGGTTGAGAAACACTGATCTATTCCGCCCTCCGTCCTCGCTAAAGGCAAGAAGGAGGGGAGTGGAGGGTGATGGCGGGGCAGCCCCCTTTCCCGCAGCCAGGAAGAACAAAAAAAGGAGTCCGCCCGTTTTTCTCTCTAAATTCAGGCAGGCGTCGGTTTAAACCATGTCCCATTTTGAGATCAAAGTCCCTCCTGAGCATTGGCAATGGAACAGCATCTGCCCCCCTACAAATGATTGTGCGGCCCACCATCCTCTTTTTAAACTAATAATAAACTAAATGTAAATGTGCAGAAACGGCATCCCTGGGACGAGAGTGAGCATTCTTGCGCTTTTTATGGGCCGAGTCAAAAGGTTTTCAAAAGCAGAAATTGGAAATGTTGGTTTTTCTGCATATTCAGTTTATCATTTATTTTTTGGGCTTCCTATTAGATCAGCGGTGTCCAAACTTGGGGAGTTTTAAGACTTGTGGACTTCGACGCCCAAAATTCCCCCAGCCAGCATAGTCCCAGCTTGGGAACTTGAAGACTTGTGGACTTCGACTCCCAGAATTCCCCCAGCCAGCATAGTCCCAGCTTGGGAACTTGAAGACTTGTGGACTTGGACTCCCAGAATTCCCCCAACCAGCATAGTCCCAGCTTGGGAACTTGAAGACTTGTGGACTTCGACTCCCAGAATTCCCCCAGCCAGCATAGTCCCAGCTTGGGAACTTGAAGACTTGTGGACTTCGACTCCCAAAATTCCCCCAGCCAGCATAGTCCCAGCTTGGGAACTTGAAGACTTGTGGACTTCGACTCCCAGAATTCCCCCAACCAGCATAGTCCCAGCTTGGGAACTTGAAGACTTGTGGACTTCGACGCCCAAAATTCCCCCAGCCAGCATAGTCCCAGCTTGGGAACTTGAAGACTTGTGGACTTCGACTCCCAAAATTCCCCCAGCCAGCATAGTCCCAGCTTGGGAACTTGAAGACTTGTGGACTTCGACTCCCAGAATTCCCCCAACCAGCATAGTCCCAGCTTGGGAACTTGAAGACTTGTGGACTTCGACTCCCAGAATTCCCCCAGCCAGCATAGTCCCAGCTTGGGAACTTGTGGACTTCGACTCCCAGAATTCCCCCAACCAGCATAGTCCCAGCTTGGGAACTTGAAGACTTGTGGACTTCGACTCCCAGAATTTCCCAGCCAGCATAGTCCCAGCTTGGGAACTTGAAGACTTGTGGACTTCGACTCCCAGAATTCCCCCAGCCAGCATAGTCCCAGCTTGGGAACTTGTGGACTTCGACTCCCAGAATTCCCCCAACCAGCATAGTCCCAGCTTGGGAACTTGAAGACTTGTGGACTTCGACTCCCAGAATTCCCCAGCCAGCAATGCTGGTTGGGGAATTCTGGGAGTTAAAGTCCACAAGTCTTCAAGTTCCCAAGCTTGGAGAGCCCTGTATTAGGTGATCCTAATATGGCAAACCTATTCTCTGTTGTTTTGACATTGAATGGTAATAATGGAAGAATGTGGACCACTAAGATGTAATATTAGAAAGGGATCAAAAATTTAAAATTTAGCCCAGTTAAAATTAATACTGCTAGGATAATTATCCTGAAGTTGGGTTGACAATATATATAAGCCAGGATTCTTAAACAGTATATGTAACTTTAAGGACTATGTGGAATCTGATTGGCTGTGCTTCCCAGCTCAATCATAAAAGGCAGCTGGAAACACAGTTCATCCCCTTTTGCTTTCCTTTGCTTCCTGATTGCCACTGAGGAGGAGCTGAACCTGAAGACAGAAGAAGTATCATTGTTTTGAATTACTGTAAGATAACTGTGGTTTTGGTGAAGGACTGTTTATTGTTAGAGGAGTTAGTATCACTGTTTGAAAGAAGTATTTTAGTTACTGCAAAAGTAAAGACTATTTTTTCTACTATCAGTGTTTTAGAGTTTGTGTGTGGTTAAAGCAACGTATCTCTTACTGTCGGGTGTATTGCACTATTCCGCCTGTTTATTTTCCAACGGGAGTGTTTTTTACCCCTAACAAATACTAAGCATGTTTCCATCCAAAGCTGTGAGGCTGTAGGTTTAATTGATAAAACTTTAGGTGGACTAACTGTGGTCTTAAAACAAGCCAAAAGAAGGCCCAAATATCTATGTCTGAAATACGATTGAGCTGTAAAGAAATTTCACAAAGATTACTTTTCTTATTGAATGGTTTTATTCTGGCTTAAAATAAGAAGGCCCACTTTTCCGTAGCAAGATACACTGAAGGGACGTCTTGCTGCTGTTCGTTGGGGTACAGTACACCCCAATTAGTAAACTCAAATAACTGATGGGTAAATCGAACCCAAATCATACCTTCATAATGTCTCATTGGTATTTACAATTTGTCTGGTTTAAATAAGTTTGGGACACCTTATACAGCATAGATATAGTTATTGCAACAATACAGCACTTGCCTTTTGCCTAAAAAGCCCCCGCCAAACTGTTCAGTATCATGATTTGTGGATTCCAAAAAGGCGTTAACATGCAGAATGTTACTAAACAATTGTATCTAATTCTACTTGACCTCATATGGAAATGAATTACAAAATACTTCCTTATAGTGCTATACAAAAAATATAAAATTATGATTCTTATCACTTGAATATTCCCATTTGCTAACAGTGCATTTATCCACATTTTATCACTACTGAACACGAAGGAAAATGAACAAAAATTCAGCAAATTAGATAAAATATTTTAATCTTTGGATCCCTTTATTCTTGCGGCTTTCAGATATACATAAAAATACAAATTATTAAAGATCTGTATCTAATTATAACTTAATAGCAAAAGAAGTCATAACTAGTTATTCAGAATTAACCTCAGTTACTCCAAGCAAAATCACCCTAGTGATACTGGGGTAAAAATGAACATCAATGTCTCCAAGTTACAGTCCATCAAAACTCTGGCAAGCGCAGACGCTAAGAAATAATTCTTAATTGAGTATGTCAACAATACAAAACAACATTTTAAGTATCGGCACGTGGAGACATTTCATTTTTATTCCAGGCACATCAACGACAACAAGAAGTCAGTGACTGGCTCTTTTTTCACTTACTATCATAACGTGGCCTGCAAACTGCATAAAGTGTTAAAGGTTTATCTTTATCTAAATTGTCCCTTAGTGTGGTCCAATCCTACAGCAAGACCAAAAACTAGAAAATGGATTTCTTGCAAGAGAAATATTTTAATCCTTCTGAATAATGGAAGAACATTTCAAATATTTATTGGTAGTCAAAGTATAAAAACAAACAAATTTAAAGCTGAAAAGCTAGAAACCCTCCAAACATGTGTTTAGCATTTCAACACAGCAGTTTTGTAGACTTAAAAATGTTTATTCTTAAAAAATTAGTTGCTTTTTATACAGCTATACAAAATCCCTAGTGTTTCTTTGGCAATGGGATAATCATGGAATTATACAACTATAAAAAGCTTCCTTTGCCTAAGAAACAGCATTTTCCATGTTTATACTTTATTTACTGACAAACCAATTTTTTTTTACTGCCCAGCATCCTATTTGACAAAAATTACAACTATCTGCAAAGAGATTATAGGATTTCAAATACAACCTTCACTGGATCAACACACTCACAGTACTGACGGCCTTCTGCATACAATTGTCTTTATAGCCTGCAGCAATTATAAAATACAATTTTAATTCAGAAAAACCCTTTCTGTAATGAAAAAAAATACTAAAACTCCACTGAAGTACTGCTTCGTACTTTTAACTATATGTAAGAAATTATTTTAAGTTTTCTATCTCAAATATATTTAATATTCTTGTTTTTGAAGATGGCCATATTTTCAAAAAAAGTTACTGCTCCTTTGAAATTAAAAACGAATGCTAGTGCTGGTGAAGTTTTAACAGCAAATGAACATAATTCTTTGCAAAAACCAACACCTTCTCGGTACCACGAAGATCAGCAAGTCCACCTGCTTTCAAATTCTTTGTAGATTATGCTGCAACTTTGTTGTCTTTCTAAAAAGCAATACAAGATTAACATTACTTTTGGTTTAAGCTGGTATAAAGTCAATCAGCTGTACATATCCACCCCAAACCACCCCAACGATGCCGTCGAAGTGATGTCCCAGTGTCTGGAAGCCGTGCGGGTCTGGATGGGAAGGAACAGACTCAGACTCAACCCGTCCAAGACCGAGTGGCTGTGGTTTCCGGCGCCTCGGTTCAACCAGTTGGTTCCATCGCTGGCCATAGGGGGCGAACATCTAGCCCCTGTGGATAGGGCATGCAACTTGGGCGTCCTCCTTGATACCCGGCTGTCCATGGAAGAGCAAGTGACAGCCGTGGCCAGGGGGGCGTTCTACCAGGTTCGCCAGTTGCGGCCCTTATTGGACCGGGATGCCCTTTGCACAGTCACTCATGCACTCGTGACATCCCGTCTGGACTACTGCAATGCTCTCTACATGGGGCTCCCCTTGAGGTGCACCCGAAGACTGCAGCTAGTCCAGAATGCAGCCGCGCGGGCAGTTATGGGAACCTCTAGGTTTGCCCATGTAACACTGCTCCTGCGCGAGCTGCACTGGCTGCCTGTGGTCTTTCGGGTGCGCTTCAAGGTATTGGTTACCACCTTTAAAGCGCTCCATGGCACAGGACCTAGTTATCTGCGGGATCGCATCCTGCCCCATACATCCCTTCGACCGATTCGCTCCCACAGAGAGGGACTTCTTCGGGTGCCGTCCACCAGGCAATGCCAGCAGGCGACGCCCAGGGGAAGGGCCTTCTCTGTGGTGGGCCCAACCCTCTGGAATGACCTACCCCCCGAAATCAGAACAACGACAGACCTCCGCTCCTTCCGCCAGAAGTTAAAGACTCACTTCTTCCATCAGGTCGGCCTGGCCTAATGTTACATTCCTAGCCGCAGAATGAAATTGTATAATCAGAATTTTAAGGGGTAATTGTTAGGGTTTTAAGGGTTTTAATAGTGATTTTAGTACAGGGGTAATTTAATTCGGTTTTAACATTTTGTATTTTATATTTTGTTGTATTTATTGGATTTTTAATTTCCTGTGCACCGCCCCGAATCCCCATGGGGGGAGAGGGGGTGGTCTATAAATTAATAAATTATTATTAATTATTATTATTAATTTGATCAAGATCATAAACATTTTGAAAGATAGGCAGCCATACAAATTTGATAATAAACTTGTCATCAAATTTTCAAAATGAATAAATGAGTTTCATTACTACTATAACAAATAAGCTCCTACAATAATGATAACTACTGTAAATCAAAATATGAATGGAATAGAACAATTTATTTTCTTAAGAAAAATAAGCCATGCCTCTTCTTTTAGCGGTGTGAAAAGTCCCAATTCATTGCCTGGTAGAGATGGAAAATTCCTTGCTATTGCTGGGACATATAGCTAATGAGGTTAGACAGAGAAGTGGTCTGACTTGATAAAAAGGAAACTTCACCATGAATTTGTAGTGTCGCCCTTCCTTAAATCTTGGTGGGGGGGTGTGGAGTGCTGACTATTATTGTGAGTGAGTTGATTGGCTGTGCAGCTGTATCATGATTGGTAGATTGATGCTGATTGGTCTTATTTATATGTTTCTCCTTATTTTGAATTTCAACGGCTTGGGTGGAGGGTGGGGCTCGTCTGTTGGTCAGTGCTGGTTTCCAGATGTCTGGTAGGTGGGAAGTGTCGTCACGTTTGTTCATATTGTTAGGTTGCTTCTCTATTTCAATGGCTTCTCTAATTATTCTCCTGTTCAGCTGTTCAGCCTTGGAGATCATTTTAGTTCCTTGAAAGTCAATGTCGTGTCCTGTAGTTTTGAAATGTTTATAAAGAGAGTAAAATCTGCCCTGCCACTTACATAGGACAAACCAACAGAAGGATAAGTGCACGTATCGCAGAACATAAAAATGCATTAAAAAACCACCTTAATACCTCATCTCTTTATCAACATTTCAAAACTACAGGACACGACATTGACTTTCAGGGGAGTCTTTTATTATCCATTTCTTCAAATCTGTTTGGCATTTTAGGAGTTGGTGGAAGAGGAGCACGTCTCTTTTTCTTTTTTATTTCTTGTTGCAATGAACTTTGAGGAATCGCACTTGGCATTTTTTCTTCTCTCTCAGCTTTCCCAACAGAAAAGGATGGAATTACTGGTAGGGGTGGTGCTCTCCGCTTCTTCATTTCAATTCTTGCAGTTGCCCCTTGTATATTCCCAAAAGATAATGATGGTGCCACCGTTACAGAACATAAACTTCATGAAGAATCTGCGATCATTCTTTCATCAAGGCTTTGTTTACGCTACAACATGGGTTTTAAAAATTCTCCACTACCCAGATCTAGGCTTCTTCTTGAGGATTTCTCTGCCTGAAACTTGTTTTTCTTACTTGTCCTAAAAATCCGAGTAATCCTTTTTTTTCCCTTTAACTGATGTGTCACAATCAGTTGATATGTTTGTTTCTCTATAATTCACAGTAGGTTCAGAGCGAGTTTTGATGGAAACGTCTGCTGTGACACCAGGAGGTCAAAGTCGCTGCGCCTAAGCGCGCCGCCATCTTGAATGAATCAACCCACTCACAACAATAGTCAGCACTCCACCCCCCCACCAAAATTTAAGGAAGGGCGACGCCTTCGCAATCGCATACCGAAGCCTGAGGATGGCAAGTGAGATCTTGCCGTTTTCGTAGATTTTCATGGGTGTAGGTATGCTGGTATTGCTGGCTTCGGGGATTTTCCCGTGTATAAGGCATAGAAATGTTATTGCAACGTTTCGACAAGATCTCATTTTACCAACCTCAGAAGGACGGAAGGCTGAGTAAACCTTGGTGAGATTCGAACTGCCAAATTGCAGGCAGCCGGCAGTCAGCAGAAGTAGCCTGCAGTACTGCACTCTAACCACTGCGCCATCATGGCTCGTATGGTACCATAATTAAGGGGAAAAAGTGACTGAATTATCTAAAGTCTTTTAGTTCTGTAAATAGCACTATAATTATCAATTTACAGATAGTAATAATATTGGTAAATGCCTTACCCTATATTCAAAATCCGCAAACTCCCTGCCACCACGGCCACCTCTATATCCACCACGAAAACCCCGAGGAGCGTTGAAGGGCCCTCTTGCGTTTCCACGTCCTCTACCTGCCCGGAAGCCACCAGCTCCTCCACTTCCCCCTCTGCCTCTGTACCCCCCCCGGCCACGGTTTGGACGCAGTGGAAGGCCAAACGTCTCTGCATTCAATCTTCTTTCCTCCGCCCAGTTTGGTCTTCGGTCTCTGAAAAGAGACAGAAGCGACGCATTGCAGTGGCTTCAAGGTATAACCAATTTCTTCCTAAAAAGATGCTTCCAGCAAATGACCACTAGAAATGCCAGGGTTAGTTAGCAAAATGAAAAGTAAAAAGTGTATTGCAGCATGTTATGTAACCCCTTTCTCAAATCTTTAGTAGTGGACACCCAGATGTGGATTTACAAATGCCAACATCTTCATTAAGTTCCACTTGGGAGAGAATGGAGGTCAGAAGGAATTCATTAAACTGGTGCTTAGAAGTCTCTCAATTGTTTTTAAAAAATGGCTTGCACCTTTTTGCAAGATAAAAATGATGAAGCAACCTTGTGCACTGCCTCAGCCCTGGATTTTGAGAGAACCTGCCTGGTTTTAGCAGAAGTCTGAATCTCAGAGCCAGGCCTGGCATCTTCAGCATACCCTGCTTTGCTGGCATCCTTCCATAAAATGCAGAGGGGGAGAGACTGGGGAAGTAGGAGGGGGAAATGACAGGGTGACAAGAACCAGAAATGTCAATCCGGAATAGACGGCCAATCAAGGATGGAGCCATGAAAACGGACTATGAAACTCCACCCAAAAGGCTCCAAATATCATTGGACACTGACTGTCAATGGGCGAGGGCTAGGGAAGAGGGGAAAATGCCATTTTGCATGGGGGATATTCAGATCCAGCTTTGCTTATGCTGTAACCATGTGACTTCAGTAAAACTCAACCTTTGACTTCAAAACTGGAATTAAGGGTCTTTCTTGCCTAAATGCTCAAATCGGGACAAGCCTGACACTCGGAGGTCTCTATCTATGCAGCAAAATGAGTAGAGTAGAATGAACTGTGGCACGCCTGAATGCAGAAGAAAGATTATACTTATAAAAGATAGAAATCATTTTAATTGCAGACACTGCAATCAAAAGTTGCCCCCATCCCCCCATATGATGGACTAGCCCAGTTCATTTACTGCCTTCATTCTGCTTAATGTGAAAAAGAAACTTCAGTTCTCTATTCAGATGCAAAATTCTAGCTGAAACATGTTAGTGTCAAAGGAGTGTCATGTGCAGCTTGCCCAGAAAAACTTGGTACCTGTTGTCATCACAGGAAATGTTATCAAAGAAAGACTTGGTTTTGTCATAGTAGCATTTGGGGCCAAGCGGATCCTCATCGTCTGCATTTCCTTCACTGTTTTGGGTGTCAACACCTGAATCGCCTTTATCCTCCCCATTCACAGGTTTTTCAGGCTTGTCCTCTAGAAAATCAAGAGGGGGGGAGGGGGGGAAATGACCATCCTCAATGACCGTTCTAGGAAAATAATCTGTGAAAAAAAAGGCAGATAACCATTTGAATTCACTATCACTGCCTGATCGTCTTGGGTGCGGCTGCTTTGGAGTAGAATGGGTCAATGATTGGGAAGAAACACAAAATAGCTTTTAATTTTCTCTTTTTGTATTCTTTCACCACTCTTTACCAGATAGATGCAGATTTAGTTACATTTAGAATCAAACCACTTGAAATAATGATGCCATGATGAGCATGACTGGTATGAACTGACACACACACACCCCAACCCCCCCCCCCCCTATATAATTACATTCTATTCATTCAAACTATTTGGTTATTTAAATCTGGTGCATTTTAGAATGCAAGACGACTCTGCAAATTACTTTAGGGAAAAGGAAAATTATGTAGGAGAAAACTCAAAGACTTTGAATATGTCTAAATGAGACCTCTCTTCAACAAAAGCACCCCTTACACTTAACTCCAAGGTCAGTAAGCCTTATAAAAATAAAAATAAAAGTGTCTGTTCACCACTTACCTTTCAGTTTTAGCTTATTATGAAATTCACGATCTATTTCATCTTTATTAAACTGTGCATTTGCACTTTCAAAGTCAAAATCCTTCTCAAACTTCATGGGAACATCCCGCCTAACACCAAACCTTCCTCGGCCTCCGCGATGGCCTCCCCGGCTCCTGCGTGAAGGTGCGCCTGGAACTGTAGCAACAACAACAATTTAATTTAATTTAATTTATTTAGATTTATAGAACTGCCCTTCTCCATTGAAATGGACCCAGGGCGGTGCACAGGAAATTAAAATCAATAAATAACAATAAATACAAAAAAGTTAAGAATAAATTAAACTAAAAACAACAACAGGGTCTAAAGGCACCACAGATTTTCAGGTTTTTGTAAACAGCATCCTGAAATGACATTCAACGTTGACCCACGGGCAAGGTTCTGTTTGCCAATGATAATCATGTGAAACAACTGATATGTGATGTCGCCAGATAAGATCAGTTTACTGAAGACATACTGAACGTTTTCTTTTGAATTAATTAGCTTAAAAAGTCACAGAAATCCCGAATTACCGTATTTTTCGGAGCATAAGATGCTAAAAAGAGGATAAAAATCTGGGTGCGTCTTATACATCGAATGCAGCATTTTTTGCCTCCCCAAACCCCGCCCCCTTCACCAAAATGGCCGTGCAGAGCCTTATGGAGGCTTCCAGAGAGCTCCTGGGGGCTGGGGAGGGCAAAAATGAGCCTAAAACGGGCTGTTTCCCCCCCCCCCCGCACTCTGTAAGCCTCCATAGGGCCATGCATGCAATTTATTTGACACAAAAATGGCCCGTTTTCGCAAAAAATGGGTCGGGTTTTTTGCTCATTTTTGACCCCCCCCCGGAGCATTCTGCAAGCCCCCCCCCCAGGCTAGTCATGCTTTTTATTTGAAGAAAAATGGCCCCATTTTCGCGGAGAAACTTGTAGTTTTGGGGAGGTTTGCAGAGCGCAAAAACACTTTCGGAAAGCTCTTTTGCCGTTTCTGTGCCAGGAGAAACAAAGTCCTAAGGTTTGTCAGCGATTTCCTTCTCCAGGACATGGATAAATACACCTGGGAACATCAACCTATCTACCTACTCTCTCTACCTACCTACTGTATTTCTCTCTATTTCTCTCTCTCTATCCTTCTACCTATCTACCTACACACACACTCTCTCTCCCTACCTACCTACTGTATTTCTCTCTCTATTTCTCTCTATCCTTCTACCTACCTACCTACACACACACTCTCTCTCCCTACCTACTGTAGGGAGAGAGAGAAATACCAACTGTATTTCTCTCTATTTCTCTCTCTCTATCCTTTTATCTACCTACCTACCTACCTACTCTCTCTATCTACCTACTGTATTTCTCTTTCTTTCTCTCCCTCTCTATCCCTCTATCTACAGACCTACATTTTTTTGTAATTTGCCTCTTTAAAACCTTGGTGCATCTTATACCCCGGTGTGTCTTATACTCCGAAAAATATGGTAATGTGTTTTATAAGACCAAAGATTGTTTGGTCTTATAAACCCCCCCCCCCCCCCCCAAATCTGTCAGGAGAAGGAAGAGTTGCTTTTTCTCTTTCACAAACAACATCCTTGTAATGTCTGAATAAGGAGCTAGCTGTTTGGGGATCAGAACTAAGATCCACTCTGGTCCTGGTTTGTTCCAATCAGCACTGGCTGAAACAAGCCACTTTCTCTGTGTTCAGGGTTATAATGCAAGACGTTCTATCCAGTGTCTCATGTTCAAAGGGAACAGAAAAGGAGGGGGGGGGGGATATTTTTGTAATCTCAATCCTTTAAAGCTGGGAAGAATTTTGATGGCATCGTTGTAGTTTAGCCCACCCTATGGCAGAATGTTTTATTTTCAACAGTGATTTCCGTTTACCTATTTGTCGCTTGTTTTCATTTCTTAGATGCTCTGCTTCATATCTTGTCACCCTCTGTGCTTCAGCTAGAAATAGAGGAAATGCAAACAATACTTAGAATAAATACTTACCATAAAGAGGTGAATAATTTGTTTAGCACAAAACCACAGAATTGATAACAAGTGCAGTAGGGGTTTGCGAGAAAGCCATCTTGTTCACGGCTTCAAATGCAAATATACGAGATTTTCTGTGCACATTTGAAGTGGTACATAGCTGAAACAGGACCTGTGCCTTTGGACCCCTGAACAGAACAGACAGGGTCAGGGTATGCTTTCGCCTCTGCAAAAAGTGCAAGTGGTCCTCATTTAACAACCATTTGCCCCGTGGCCATTTGAACTCACGATCGTGCTGAATGAGTGGTACTTATTTATTTAATTTATTTATTTATTTGGATTTATTGACCGCCCCCCCTCTCCGAAGAGACTCGGGGCGGTGTACAAGAATTTAAGAGCATATACATACATAACAAATAAATAATAAAACTAAATTAAATGTTTTACCCTGTGTTAAAATATCTTGTTTAAATTTATAATGTAAAAACCCGATTAGGTAATATTTACTACCACTAGGCTGGTACGGTAGATTAGGTTAGGCCAGGCCGGCCTGCTGGAAAAGATGGGTCTTTAATTGTTGACGGAAGGAGCGGAGGTCTGTAGCAGATCTAAGCTCGGGGGGTAGGTCATTCCAGAGGGTTGGGCCCGCCACAGAGAAGGACCTTCCCCTGGGAGCCGCCTGTTGACATTGCCAGGAGGACGGCATCTGGAGAAGTGCCTCTCTGTGTGAGCGAATCGGTCGAAGGGATGTGTGGGGTAGGATACGATCACGCAGATAGCTAGGACCCGTGCCATGGAGCGCTTTAAAGAATGTAATCAACACCTTGAAGCGCACCTGAAAGGCCACAGGTAGCCAGTGCAGCTCGTGCAGGAGCGGTGTTACGTGGGAGTACCTGGAGGTACCCATAATTACCCGCGCGGCCGTTTTCTGGACTAGCTGTAGTCGTTGGATGCACCTCAAGGGGAGCCCCATGTAGAGTGTTACAGTAGTCTAGTCGGGAAGTCACGAGCGCATGAGTGATTGTGCGAAGGGCATCCTGGTCCAGTAGGGGCCGCAACTGGCGTACCAGGCGAACCTGGCAGAATGCCCCCTTGGCCACGGCCGTCACATGATCTTCCATAGACAGCCAAGTATCTAGGAGGACACCTAAGTTGCGTGCCCGATCCACAGGGGCTAGAAGTTCACCCCCTATGGCCAGTGATGGGATCAACTGGTTGTACCGGGGCGCCAGAAACCACAGCCACTCGGTCTTGGATGGGTTGAGTCTGAGTCTGTTCCTTCCCATCCAGCTCCGCACGGCTTCCAAACATCGGGACATCACTTCAACGGCATCGTTGGGGTGGTTTGGGGTAGATACGTACAACTGAGTATCATCAGCGTACAGATGGTACTCCACCCCAAAGCCACGGATGATCTCACCCAGCGGCTTCATATATATGTTGAACAGGAGTGGTGAGAGGACCGACCCCTGAGGAACCCCGCATGTGAGGGGTCTCGAGGTCGACCTCTGCCCCCCTGCCAACACAAATTGCGATCGATCGGCAAGGTAGGAGGAGAACCACCGTACTTAGGAATAGTCCTCAAGATTATGGCCGTCACAGAGCGCCTGTGGTTTACATGAATAGGTGCTTAGCAATTAGCCTGGATTCCACCAATCACTGTGTCACATCACTGTGATTTGTGACCTTCCCTGATGATTTCCCACAAGCAAAGGCAATGGGGAAGCTGGGATCACGTGATGTCCTTGCATAGTGAGGGACCTACTGATTGCCATCACTAAGTGGCGTGGTCCATTGAACCCCATTGCTTAGGGATGACTATTCTCCCGGGAGGTTACACGAGGCTGGCTCCTGGGAATAGTGAACGCTTCCTTGAGTGAGGGGTTCTTGCCAGCCGTCTTGAGTGGTGACCCCTCCTCAAGAGGCCTTCCCTGGACCCAGCAGAGCTGGATAATTATCGTCCGGTCTCCAACCTTCATTTTCTAACGAAGGTTGTGGAGAGTGCGGTGGCACGAGAGTTCCCCCAGCACCTGGAGGAAACTGTCTATCTAGACCCGCACCAGTCCGGCTTCCGGCCTGGGCACAGCACGGAGGCGGCATTGGTCGTGTTGGTGGATGATCTCTGGAGGGCTCGGGATAGAGGTCATTCCTCTATCCTGGTCCTATTAGATCTCTCGGCGGCTTTCGATACCATCAACCATGGTATCCTATTGCACCGGCTGGAGGGGCTGGGGTTGAAAGGCACCGTTTTACGGTGGTTCTCCTCCTTCCTCTCCAACCAGTCGCAATTTGTGTTGGCAGGAGGGCAGAGGTCAACGTCGAGGCCCCTCACATGTGGGGTGCCTCAGGGGTCGGTCCTCTCGCCCCTCCTGTTTAACATCTACATGAAGCCGCTGGGTGAGATCATCCGTGGTTTTGGGGTAGAGTTCCATCAGTAGGCTGATGATACTCATCTGTACATCTCTAACCCTAACCACCCCAACGATGCCGTTGAAGTGATGTCCCAGTGTTTGGAGGCCGTGCGAGTCTGGATGGGGAGGAACAAACTCCAACTCAACCCGTCCAAGACCGAGTGGCTGTGGTTCCCAGTGTCACGATATAGTCAGCTGGTTCTATCTCTGACTATCGGGGGCGAGTCATTGGCCCCCGCGGATAGGGCTCGCAATCTGGGCGTCCTCCTGGATTCCCGGCTGTCATTGGATGACCATGTGGCAGCCGTGACCATGTGGCAGCCTTTTATCAGGTGCACCTGATACGCCAGCTGCACCCCTATCTAGATCGTGACACCTTACGCACGGTCACTCAAGCGCTCGTCACCTCCCGCCTGGACTATTGCAACGCTCTCTACATGGGGCTCTCCTTGAGGTTCACCCGGAGGCTCCAGCTAGTCCAGAATGCGGCCGCGCGGGGGATCCTGGGAGTGTCTCGATACTCGCATGTAACACCTCTCCTGCGCAAGCTGCATTGGCTGCCTGTGGCCTTCCGGGTGCGCTTCAAGGTGCTAGTAACCATCTTTAAAGCGCTCCATGGCACGGGACCTGGCTACTTGCGGGACCGCCTCCTACCACATACCTCCCTTAGACCTGTCCGCTCCCAGAGTGGGCCTCCTCAGGGTGCCATCCCCGGACAATGCCGACGGGTGGCCCCCAGGGGGAGAGCCTTCTCTGTGGCGGGGCCTGCCCTCTGGAATGACCTACCCCCCGACCTTCGTACCATCACGGACCTACGCCTCTTCCACCGGGCATTAAAGACACATCTATTTCATGAGGCCGTCCTGGCTTAGTTTTTAATGGGTAAAGTTTTAATTGATTTTAACCCTTTCCTAATCTAAATTTTTAGCACAGACCTTAATTTAATTCATTTTTAACTGTTTGTACTGTATTGTATTATATTTTTATATTTCTGTGCACAGCCCTGAGTCCCTTCGGGGAGATAGGGCGGTATATAAATTTGACAAATAAATAAATAAATATTCTGGCCCCAATTACTATCTTCAAAGAAGTACTACCTGTATGTTGGCAGTGGAAAGGCCAAGGTTGGTGGGATGAACTGTATTAGTATAGCAGCAATGGCTAAAAAGGCAGAAAGAAAGGTGCTGGGAAGATCAGGGTGGGAAGCCAGTGAATGGGGCAGGTGAGAGATGTGGCACTCTTAGCTCCTGGGGAAACATGACAGTGTGTGCCAGGCTTGCCCTACTCACCCCATATCAGGCTTTGTCTCATCTGGGGCTTGGGAAGAATCAAAATATTCCTGGTTTCATTTCTGCCAAACTCTGGCTGACTCTAAAGGTTTAGTGGAACTCTCAGAATGTGATGGGTTTGTTTCCTGATTAAGGACCGTTAGGTTTTCTGTTCTGCATACGCCACAGAACAAAAGGATAATTTTTTCCAAGCTGGAATCCACCACGGAACAGACATCTCTGCTGCTAGAGGTATCTCCCCAGATACAAGACCGAAAGAGGCACTTATCGTTTTATCTCAAGGCCTGACATTTATCTGCAGGCAGATAATATCTATTCCACTTTAGCACACAAGATAAATCAAGATTCAATTACAATTATTAGTCTTTCAAAAGACTAATAAAAGGACCAAAATGGATAAAAACACCCCACCATACACAATGTTGCAGCAATATCACGCTAAGGTAATGTCCTACCTCTCCTGTGATCCTGGTGATCTAATGTCTTTTGGTTGATAGACACAAGTGGTCGGTTTGAAATAGAGCTTCTCCCAACTGGGACTGAGGCAGGTAAATGCGCAGTTTGCACTGCCTGTTCCAGAGTGGGACTCTTTCTCAAGTGATCTAAGGGAGGCGGAGTGGACCGAGCTGAAACAGAAGCAGGAATACAGTATTAGCTTAGGCCAGCTGTGGCAAACCTTTTAGAGACCGAGTGCCCGAACCGCAACCCAAAACCCACTTATTCATCTCGGAGTGCCAACACGGCAATTTAACCTGAATGATGAAGTTTTAGTTTAGAAAAAACAACTCATATATGTGATTAACGTCTTTTCTCTGGGGAAAAAACCCCACCACAATAACAGCACTTTCAATGATACAAACACCTTTTTATTGAAAGATAAACATTTGCATTTGGCATGCTTTGGATTAATGTGACTTTTGCTGCTGTATGCACGCTGATATTTTTTTTAACTTTGGCTCATACTTTGTAAGTTTGAGAGCAACACATGCAGCACTCAGGCAATCTGTTAGTCCAGGGGTGCTAATCTCAATTTCAAAGAGGGCCCCATTGTGGTTGACTTCGGGGGCCAGGGTGGGCGTGGCCAGCTCCCACTGCTGCTGTGCTTGGTTGCCCATGGTGTGTGCAGAAGGGCAAAGTATGTGGGTCAGAGGGAGGCCCGTTCCCTCTCCTTACAAGACCTGGCTTTGTAACCAAAGCATCCTCAGTGATAGGATGGGAGACCACCAGGAGAGGTCAGGAGGAGGGGACAAGGTGATTGTAAAAGGCAGCAGCGCTGCTGGTGAAGAAGTGCTAAGGCAGGATTTACCTCACACCCTCACTCTCTCTCTCATTATAATCTCCTCCTTTCCTTCTTTTTCTTTCCCTCTTCATTTTTTCTTCTTCCTTCTTTTTGCTTCCTTGCTCTCTTCCCCTCTTCCCTTCTTTTTCTTTGTCTTTCCTGTCCCTTCTTGGCTGCTCAAATGCAAAAGGGGAAACATCCCTTGCCTCGTGATCAAATGCCACTTTTGCTAGTAGTTTGTGGCCACTTAAAAAATTGAGAACAAACCAGGCTGAGTTTATTCCATGCCTGCATTCATGGGGACAGACGACAGGACAGCAAAACTGTCAAAATGATGATAGTTGATCAGAGCTCCTTTGTTTTTATGTGCAACAGCTTTAGCATTTAAGAACAGAGCTAATTGCTTTCCTATTAATACACAATGATCCTTAAAAGAGCTCTTCTGTAGGGACCCTGCTATGGCCTAATTCAGATTGGAAATATAGCAAAGGAAACTCTTTCGCCCCATTTGCTTTGTCCTGTTTTCCCCACTAGAATCAGCTGTTTGCAACCCACAAGGAGGGGATACTTTCCTAAGAGCTCCCAATTCAAGAATACCAATTATGCCCATGAGGTATCTCAGGGTGGGGAAGGCCATGGGGGTCCTAGTGATAGAACAGACCCTCAGGACCTCCCCAACCCACTAAGATACCTCATGCTTCTCCCTCCCTTCCTGCAACAAGGACTCACTGACTTTGCAAACCTGCCTCCTCTCTAGTTTCTCTGTTTCTTTGTCTTTGAAGAAGGGAGAGAAGAGTTTGCTAGGGAATGCTTTTCATGCGGAGAATAGATGCTCCTGGGTGCTATAATCTTGTGCAGATTCAGGCACCCATCCTCTTTTGCGGAATTAGGGACCCAGAAACTTTCATTCTCAGAGTGAAAAGTGTTTGCTTGTCTGTCTCCTGCTCTTCCCCTCCCCCCCAACCACTTTCCACTTAACTACTTAATGAGGCTTCTTTGTCTCGGCTTCCCTGGCTGAGGAATTCTGGGAGTTGAAGTCCACAAGTCTTAAAAGTTCCCAAGTTTGGACACCCCTTGCCCTAAAGTCACACCAAAAGAAAAGACTTCTCTACACTTCTGCCCTATTTAAATGCCTCCCTCTTTTCTAGTGAGTCCATGTCTCCTGTTTTCAGGGAAAAGCATAAGACAGCTGAGTTGCAGGGAGTTGCATGTAAATTAGATGTTTTCCTAATTTCCTCAGGCTGGACGTAAGTCCTTAGGGCAGATTTGGGTTTAGCCCTTTGCCATTTGCCTTGCTGCCCTGGAATGCCCGGCGGGCATCTTTTCACCTCCCAGGTGTTTAGCTGGGGATCCTACAGACCTGGCAGCCTGCTCTTCCGCGGAATTGCCGAATTCTACAGAGTTTGACAGAGGAGTTGTTTGCCCCAGCCAGCTGCCCGGTTAGACCAGGTGCCAAACTTGCCATTCTTACCTCTGGCTTTTCCCTCTGGCTAGATTCTCCTGGCCAACTTTCTCGCTCAAACAGAGGCATTAATGAAAGGGAAGACGACAGAGGAGGCCCGCCAGGAGTTACAGGCCTCTGGACTGAGTGGAGAGATGCTGGAGAAGCTGCTTCCACATAAGGTACTTGGAGCCCAGGTTTCCCCCAGATCTGAGTGGGAGCCCACTTAACCCTCCCTTCCTCCCGTTTGGCTCCCTGACTTCCTCAATGAATGGTGGGTTGGATGGTCGTCTCAAAGGGGGAGAGATCAAGACTTGTGCCCTAGAATGCCATAGGTGGGTTTAGCCTGGTGATCTTAATTAGGAGCTTTCAGAGGATGAGCCCTTTAATTCAGGGGTCTCCAACCTTTGCAACGTTGTGGAATACATGACAATTATAAGGAACAGGAAAGGATTAATTCTCTACCTTGAGAGAGCTGTGTTTTTAGTGATCTTGAATCTGTGGTAAAAGTGGAACCAACTGCACTGTTTTGGGACAAGCTAGTACTCGCTGGAGGTTCTGTTCCAAACGATGTTAATGAATTTCCTGCATCAAGATAAAAGAAATGTTAATTTTAACAATTTTTTTTTAACAGATGAAGTTACTCAGACACCTTGGGTGTCGGCTACGTGTAGTGAGCTCTATATGGGATTGTCCTTGAAGGCCACTCAGAAGCACAACTCATCCAAAAGGGAGCAGCTCAAAGAGCTACAGGCATCCCGCTGTTTGCCCATAAGACCCTTCTACTACGGGGGTCTCGAAACTTGGCAACTTTAAGACTTGTGGACCTCCAACTCCCAAAGTTCCTCAGCCAGCGAAGGTTCACTGGCTGAGGAATTCTGGGAGTTGAAGTCCACAAGTCTTAAAGTTGCCAAGGTTGGAGACCCCTGCTCTACTGTGCAAATCTCTCTCTTGCTTGTTGAAGGAAAAAAAAAACACAATGCAGCTTACCAACACCAACAGCCCCGAACTGCTGACTCACTAAGGGGCTTGGACTAAACTGACTGTAGGCTGGCATTCTGCCGAAAGGACCATAAGATCCCACAGACTGGAATGAAGAAGTAGAAGATGATCCTAGAGAAGACTGAAGAAAACAAGATTTGGAAGAGACTCATCAAGACAGAGTAAAATAGAGCCCCAAAAGAGATTTTGTGCTGTTTGCTAGAAATCAGCAATAAGAACAAAAAGGCTTTTCTTTTAAGTCTTCACAATGCAAGAAATGCAATTGTCCATAACAATTCATTTTACAAATTGAAGACATACATAATTTTAATTTTCATCAACTCATCAGCCATTAATTTAAGGTAATAAAGTATGGAATAACAATGACTTCAACCTGAATACGAGGCTGTGCCCACTAAAACTCTTAAGTTATGTTGGCCACCGCCTCTTATTCTACGTTTTGTGATTCTAGCAGCAACATGCATGGTGAGTGAGCTTTCTTCACCTTTATCATTTGTACATGCGTTGTTGATTTATGAACACTTGCTAAGGCATTTGCTAGTGTTTTCCCCTATGGCAGGGTTTCTCAACCTTGTCAACTTGAAGATGTCTGGACTTCAATTCGCTGGCTGGAGAATTCTGGGAGTTGAAGTCCAGACATCTTCAGGTTGACAAGGTTGAGAAACACTGCCCAACGGAGATGTGGAAAAACATTGTTCAGAGGCTCTGAACCAGGGCGCTTGTTAGTTTTTCACCTGATTTGAGGTCCATTCCTCTAGTGTGCAGGAGGATTTCCCCTCCCTGCCCAAAAGGGAGGGGAAATCCCTCAAAGCACTGGAGGAGAAGACTTCAAATTTAATACCCTGCCCACTTGCAACGTTCCCTGCTGGCTTTCCATTGACCTTTTGGGGAAACTGGCAGAGAAGGTTCCAAATGGCGATCACCTGATTGTAGGGCACTTGACAACTTGGTCGGAAATACAGAGGCTGTCAAAACACCTGAAATGTGTCCATGTGATGGGAAGCAGGTAGCAGCATGATGTTTTACACTGGTCAGAAGTGCCTTACAGCAGGAGTCCCCAACCTTTGCAACTTTAAGTCTGAAGGACTTCAGCTGGCTGGAGAAGTCTGGGAGCTGAAGTCCTTCAGACTTAAAGTTGCAAAGGTTGGGGACCCCTTGCCTTACAGAACCCATTCCGAAGCTGTTGTGACTGCAACTAGTCATTAATGACCAGCTGTAAGTCAAGGACTACATATTAGATACTGGCCTTGATCATTATTTTACTAATAATGATTTATGATTCATGATATCCTGTTGGTAATTGTGTTATATGAAATTTAAGCTTTATTATTAGCAACTTAATAAATTAGTGATAATCAGCACGGCATCCATGTCTCTTTTTGAAGTTTAAGAAATCAGAGTTTTCCCCTGAGCGAAAGCCATTTCCTTTGATGTACAAAATCTAGCCTTTTCAGCAACCAAACAATAGACGTCTCCTCTGAAGTCCTTTATTAAAGCTCTAAGTGTTAAAGAAACAACCCCCGCCCGGGCAAAAGGGAAAGATGTAACGTACTTTAGGGATTTCTGCCTTTTTTCATGTCTAACCAATTTCATTGTAATTTTATTACAATATTATTACAATGACATTAAAGATTATTATTATTATTATTATTATTATTATTATTATTATTATTATTATTATTATTATTATTATTAACAACAAAACAAAAGCCTTAATTGCATACCAATGTTAATTGTTTGATTTGTTGCTTTGCACATATAAAGTGTATGTATCATTTATTTCTGTACCTTATATAGAGACTTGCCCATTCCCTTAATAAATGCCTTTCACTTTGTCTCAAGTACTTGTAGTTTTATTGTTGGGGATTGAGGGAAGTAAAAAATCCATTATGCAAAGGTATTGGGTGTTTTTCTCTCAAATTCAGGGAAATATTCAGCAAATATTTATGTACAGTGCACTTTAACACACACACACACACACACACACACACACACACTTTTCACAATTAGACCCAACTCTCATAAAACTCAAGTGTGTTATAGTGTGATACCTGAACAATTGCTGGATCTTGGGGAAGAGAACACTGTGGTTTAGGAGGCTCACAAACAGTTAAATCCTTAATATCACTTCCTCGGAATATAATGTATTCGAATACTTCATCACGAGGTGGTATAGGCCGATCAGTTGGTCTGTCTTCAGTTCCAAATGAACAAACTGCAGAACAAAACAATTTTATATCAATGTTATATGCACACCAATTCAAGAATTTTGAGTCATTGAAGTATTTGCTTTAAGCCAGGGGTGTCAAACTTGATTTCATTGAGGGGCACGTAGGGGGCTGGGGCTGGTGTGACGTCACTCCTGTCAGGGGCACCTGCATCCGACCCTCCCGAGCTCCGTTTTCACTGGCAGAAGGTTGCAGGAGGCCCAGGTGGCCAAAAACGGAGCTCAGGAGCCCATTTTCACTGGCAGAAGCACCTCGATCTGGTCTTTCACTCTTTCCAGAGCGGCTGCGTGAGCCAGATCTAAGCACCCCGCAGGCCGGGTCTGGCCCCTGGGCCTTGAGTTTGACACCCAAAATGAAGAATCATTTTGAACAATAGCTAATGTACATCACATATTAATGTTGAAGTTTACCATCTTGTGGTGCGGCATTACTAGCTGTCCAGGGTTGCATGCAGTGGGCTGCAGGTTGGACATACCTGCTCTAAGCAATCCTAGAGCATTATTCCTCATACATTTGGTCTACTCTGCCAATATTTTCAAATGAATATGATTTCTCCATAATACAGGAGAGCTTAAGTAGAGGCGTGTCAATCTGAAACAATGTCTTATTTATTTCAGCATTTGCATGCTGCTCAGTGATGACTCTCACATCACGATGGTCCATCAGACATGAGCAACCAGAACCCTTCAGAAGCTTTATCATTAGTCACCTAAGTTGCAAGAATCTCATCAGATTGACTACATTCCCTGTGGGACAGCCAGTTAGGCTTTGGGAAATTCTGGAGGTCAGGCACGTGCTGCTTTCTGCAGTGCAAGGACTCTAAGCTTGACCCCCTCTTAACATCTCCCACCACTCTAGCTGGAGATTCTACCAGAAAACCCTGGTAGAAACAAATTCTTACTAAAACAGTAATACCCCAAAGAGAAAATTAAGAACAGCTTCAAAGAAAGGAATGGCTGAAAACAATTCAGAATACTAAACATTTTAATTAACAAGTAGCTTGAAATAAGAGCAGAGCATGCTTAAAATATATTTCAAGGCTACAAAAAAAGGAAGCTTGCAAGCTACCTGCCCTTTCACGTGGATATAATTTCATTATCCTACAATGCCAATATTTTTAATCTGTCCTTTTAAATTAAATTTAAAACAAACAGCCGATATAAATATAGAGGTGGAACATCTGGGCGTAGCAGGCTAGTGATGTCAGAAGTGTCGGCTCTTCAATGCTTTTGGTTTTAGAGCAATGTTTCTCAACCTTGGCGACTAAGTCCTGTGGACTTCAACTCCCAGAATCCCCCAGTCACACTTGATTCAGAACAAGAAGTAGCCCACATTTAGCAATCACAATTGGGACCGGCAACTTGACTGTCAAGCAAGACCATGACTACCCTTATGATCCTTACTTCGTTTTTCCTCTGCTTCATTGGGCTGCCAAGGTCCCAAATGCGAGAGACCAGTAACTTTTTCATCATTGCTTTAACTGCAGTCACTAAATGAGGCAATCACTAAAGAAAAACTACTTGTATTGTGTGTGGGAAGATGTCTTTATAGGACAGGGATGGGCAATTAATTTCCCCAACAGACCACATGAGAGACTGAGACTGCTTTGGAGGGCCGGACCAATAGGCTGAACTTAATTCTGCTTAATATTAATTTGCTTTGTAAAAAGCAGTAAATGATATGGTTTGAGTTAACCGCTACTGGTAAAAATACACACTCTGATTATGTTATGAAAATGTGGAGCATCTCAAATTACAGCAGTAAAAAATAGTAAAAATATCAATCATTGTTCATTATTTCATTTTATTTTCAACATAACATACTGCTAATCTTCACCCACCCACCCCAATACTAGAAATTTATATGCTTTGCAGTATGTTAAAAGACCTGCAATTAATTAACTTTGATGTTTTTGGGTTGTTTTTTCTCGTTGAGTGAGAAAAATTCAGTCTGTCTTGGGATGGAACAGAGGCACTGAAGTCTGGTTGAATGTCTGAGGTTGCTATGCGAAGGGCAGCTGACAGGTGACCATCAGTGAGAGAAGATCTATATCTGGATTTGTTGAACTTCATCACTGAGAATGTTTGTTCACAGGTGGAAACAAAGAGAATTAACATCTTCTGCCTCCTCATGTATAGAAAGTTCTCCTCTTGGAGAGAAACCCCCCCTCCCCCCCCAGCAGTGATACTGACATAAACTGCAAATTTCTCATGAACTGGCCATTGTATAGTTTCCCAAGCCACCTCCAGCCCTCTAGCTGTCCCTGCCTGGCCTATGTGAGGTCAACTGGAAATTAGGAATCAAATGTAAGTAAGCCCCCCACAGGACCGGAAGATGTCGAGTCACAGTCAGGCGCTGGCCGCGCTGTGTGGTGGCCTCTGTCCTGTCCAGGCTCTTGTCCAAAGCCAGGGAGAAAAAGTCGAAATTGTCTGCTTTGTTTGGTAGCTGAAACTCCAGATTTCCTGCAACGCCCTCAATCTTTTCAGTTACGGTTCATTGGAGAAGGGCGCCTTCTCAGATGCCTCTTTCTTCTTGGAACACAGCAGCCCTGTGGAGTCCACCAAGCACTCTTTGATAAACTCCCCATCAAAAAATGGCTTCCTGTTTTTTGTGATTTTGTAAGATACTACATAACTGTTCTTGACTACTCCAGCCCTGGATGTCTGAAGCTTGGCAAAAAAATTATCATTGTTCGTTTTCCAGCTTAGCTAGCGAAGCATCAGATGCCGATGCCCACTCTGCATCGGTCAAGCGGCTCTGAGTTTAGTCACATAGTACGGATTCAAGTTGTAATCCTTAAACAAAGCGATCCTTATTTCACAGACTAAGCCCACAGCTTTACCTTTGACTTCAGTGGATAAACACTTAGAAGTCCACATCCACAACTAAAAGGTTAAAACAACATAATGATCATCAGTTGAGGACTACCCACATGCTGTGGCAACTGCTCCTCACCCAAACGTTACAGGTAGTCAAGTCACAACATCTATATAAATAAAAATGTAAAATAGTTTGTGCAAAATCACCAATCTCAGAAAGTAGTGCACCGATCACCACCAAATTTTCACACAATGTTGAAGAAATGGAGTAACGATCATACGTACATTTTGTGTGGCTGGCACACATGTGTCATGCGCAAGCAGCACAAACGTAAAAGGTACACACTTCTCAGGTTTTCACCTCCCTGTAGCTGCTTCCACCAGGCTGCTTCTTATGATGCTTCACACACACACCCCTCACATTTCCAACGGTTGTTGCCTCAGCAACCGAATAAGCCTCCAATGTTCCACACTGTATGGAGGCCTACTAGGCCCAAAACAAGGCACAGAGGGTAGCACACTCCCAGGTGGCCCGTAGAGGGAGAGAGAGAGAGAGGGAAAAATACAGTAGGTAGGTAGGTAGATGGAGGGATAGATAGAGAGGGAGAAATACAGTAGGTAGGTAGGTAGGTAGGTAGGTAGAGGTAGAGAGAGAAAGAGGGAAAAATACAATAGGTAGGTAGGTAGAGGCATAGATAGAGGGAGAAATACAGTAGGTAGGTAGTAGAGGGATAGAGAGAGAGAGGGAAAAATACAATAGGTAGGTAGGTAGAGGCATAGATAGAGAGGGAGAAATACAGTAGGTAGGTAGGTAGAGGGAGAGAGAGAGAGGGAAAATACAATAGGTAGGTAGGTAAAGGCATAGATAGAGAGGGAGAAATACAGTAGATAGGTAGGTAGGTAGAGGGAGGGAGGGAGGGAGGGAGAGAGAGAGAAATACAATAGGTAGGTAGGGGCATAGATAGAGAGGGAGAAATACAGTAGGTAGGTAGGTAGGTAGGTAGGTAGGTAGAGGGATAGAGAGAGTGAGGGAAAATACAGTAGGTAGGTAGGTAAGTAGATGGAGAGAGGAAGAAATACAGCAGGTAGATAGGTTGTTATACGGTGGTTGTGTGTACATGTTTCTGTGTGCAGGTGTAGATCTACACACAGATTGGTTGGCCATTTAACCAGACTGGGCCACAGCAATGTGTGGCCAGGAACGGCTAGTCAAAAATAAAAAAATTCTTTTTAAAAAAATGCCCCCAAAACAGACATGTGACGCCAGCCAGCTGGTCTTCGTGTTTCTGGTGTTCCGTCGTGCGCAAAAACCAGCTGGCTGGTGCACATGTGCATGCTGGAAACCCGAAGACCCGCTGGCTGATCCTCCGGCGCATGAACGCATGAAATGAATTCTGGTTTGGACACTCGGTGCCTGTTCTATAAGTTTGTTGACTTCTGTAACGTGTGGCTGGGTACAGCTAGTTGTTGAATAAAGAGACATGTCCAGTCTCTGCAGTTACAGATGTTGCAGCATCCCATGATCAAAATTTGGATGCTTGACAGCCCATCCACACCTATGGCCACAACCCCTCCCACCTACATCTCTCCCCCACCTATGCCCTTTTGGCTCCCTGAACTCTGCAGCCCTGCTGCTCTTCCACCATTTTCCTGCTCCCACTGATGATGCCATGCCTGGCCCTGTGCTGTCCCACTCACACACACACACAACCAAAAACCCAGAACTGTCCCAATGAAAGTCCAGCCACAAGGAGAGCAAGGCTAGTCCACAGGGCGATGGCCACAAGGCACTTGGAATTGTCCCAACCAAGATAAACAGGCAAAATTAAATCCACAACACAAGAGGCAACTTCACGAGGTAAGAAAGGCCCAGAGTTCACAAGGCACGATCCAAAGTCAAGGCACGTTGTCAATCCAACACAAGGCAGGAATCACAATGACCAGAGAACACACAGCTAGGAAAGGAACACGTTGTTCACAGCATGGCTCCCATCTGTCTGCTGTGCTAAAAAGCCAGTTTCTGGTGCAGTCCATCAAAAGGGGTGAGGCTGCCTCCCTACGAGTAACCGGGCTGACCTTCTCTGCTCCTGCCTTTTCTCTGCCCTGCGTGTTCTTGGATCAGATGCAGAAGGCAGCTCCTCCTCATCACTGGTCGGCTCCAGCTGCCTGCTTTCCCCCCCTGAGGGCTGTCCTGCTGCAGCTGTTTCAGCCAAATCCCTCTCAGACGGTTACTTGGAACCATTGACCAACTCCCCTCCAGATGTGCCTGGAACCGGTTCATTCTCCTTCGGGTTGACATCTGGAGATATGTCTGGAGAAGCGTCCCGGGGTCATCAAAGGTAACTGCCAGCCCCATAAGGTTTTCTTCTCAAGGTTGCAAACAGCAGTTTCTTCACAGGACTTGGGTAAGATGGCCAGCAATTGTCTCATGAAAGGCCAGGCTGGGCATGCCTTGACAGCAACAGGAGCAAGAAGATGGCAAAGATCAGCTGGGCCAGTGGAGTGGCAGGGACCTGGGATGGGCAGACTGACTGTAGTGGTGGCAGGGCTTATGATGCTATGGCTTTGCGCTGCCAATGCAGGGTGGCATCCCACGGTTGACTTTGCACTATGCAGCTGCAGGAACCGGTCTTCATGCTGTGGTTCAGGGCTTCTTGCAGCCTCAGAGTCACAGCACACTAGAAGCAACTGAGCAACAGTGTGGCAAGCAGCCCCAGAGCCTTACACTTAGGGTGCTACTTGTACTGCAGGGCAGGGTGCAGGACACCCAAGAGGGCAGAGATGGGGGGGTGGGGGGGGGGCGACTGGTGGGGCAATGGGAAGCAGTCTTTTTCCTTAGTGAGGCTTGGGGCTGGGAGGGACCAAGCCTGAAATAGCTTGGACTGGGGTGGACCCTTGCTTAATGATGGGTGGAATTGGATTAAGGACGGCAATGGGGAATGCCAGAATTGCAGTCACTAAGCAATGTGTTCATGGGGACTTTGCATTTTGACTCCATCGCTTAGTGATTTAAAATCCAGCCCCAATTACGGTCATAATTTGAGGACTGTTGAGAGACAACACGCAACACACAACACGACTGCCCAGAAATATTTTAACTGCTATTTAGTTATTTCCATGTTGTTAATTTTCTGCAAATTGTTCTTGATCGATTCAATTTTATAATCCAAATCTCAAATTCTGACTGACAAATTGAATCTTTTAAAACACCATAATAAATCACATCAGAATATACTGTGAAATAGAAGACAATCAATTCCCTAAACTACTCTATTTCCACCCAGAACTCACAAGCAAGAACATCAGATGGGCAGGTAGCCTCACCAACCACAATTAGGACTGGCAACTCTGCTAAGTGACGTGGCCGTAAGGTGAACAATCATGTTACCATTTCCCACTGACAATGGCAGTTCATCAGTTCCAGCTGCCATTGTTAGGGAGCACAATCGTGTTACTAGCTTATCAGCCAATGCAATTTGAGCAATTGATATTGGCATATTATACATGCTTCCACAACAAAAAGCTTAACAGCATTTTTAGATACTGATCAGACTTAAAAATATCTTACAACCAAGATGACCAGCCAAATACAGAAATTCTGTGCTGAGAAAAACAACTTTTCAGTGCATTTAGAAAAGAATTGTAACAATTGAAAAATGTGAATGACTACGGAAGCTGTTATAATGTGAATCAGACTATGTCTGGCTCACTTTTTATAGCAGCAGTTTAAACATCAGGTCTCCCTTTACAAAACTTTATTATTATTATTATTATTATTATTATTATTATTATTATTTCTCAACCTTGGCAACTTTTAAGTCCTGTGGACTTCACCTCCCAGAATCCCCCAGCCATCTTAGCAACTCAAAGCCCTGTGGACTTCAACTCCCAGAATCCCCCAGCTGGGGAATTCTGGGAATTGAAGTCCGCCTGACTTAAAGTTGCCACGGTTGAGAAATACCGATCTAAAGACTTAAATCAGTGAGGATTTCTTTTCTTTTTAAAGGCAGCAAAAGGGATGAAACTCAAGAAACAATCATGTGACGTGGGAGCAGAAACAAGATCAAGCCCTGACGTGATCCAGGAAAGGCGTTAAAAGTAGAGAGGGGGGGGGGGGGAAATCCCTGAAAACAAGTAATGCTCAAAATACCCCGTCAAGGCTCCTTTTTTGTGAATAATGCGGTTATTATGAAGCACCCAAAAATTATTTTTTATTCAACGCTGCAGAGGCGGCTGGGTTTAAGGCGGGGGGGGGGGGAGTCGTGGCGTCAACCCCAGAAGGCAAAGGGACCATATTTCAAGGGGCCAAAAGCCGCTTCTTATTCTTTTCCTCTCCAGGGCAATGCAAACGGTTAGGCGGCTGCCAAAAGACACCCCCCCCCCCCACTTCCACCAGGGGAAACGGGGGGGGGGGAAGAGGTTCCAGTGAGGGGGATAAAAAAAGGGCTTCGCGGCCCCGCATCTCTCGCTCCCGGTCAGACTCCACGCCGGCGACCCCGCCCAGGAAGCCCCCGGGAAGCCCGCAGCTCCGCGCCTCACCCTTGGCGAGGGCCACGGTAGAGTTCTCGGTGTCGATGGTGTAGAGGATGCCCTCGTAGCGGATCTCGGCCTTGGAGATGAGGCTGATCTTGCTGCCGATGTAGGGCGTGCCCCCGCTCATGGCGCCGCCGAGTTCGCCGCCGCCTGCTCCGCTTCCTCCCCGCGCCAGCGGCCTCCGGGCTCCAGCCGCCCCAACGCTCCCAATATGGCGGCCGCCGCCTTCCCCAGCGCCACGAAATGGATGCCGGGAAGGAGGAGCCACCTCTCGCGAGAGCCGCCGAGAGAAATGGGCCCCGCGTTCTCCGTTTCCCTCGCGAGAGTTGGCTCCTCTTTCCCGGCATCCATTTCCCGGCCGCCGCTATGAATGTTGGGAGTTGTAGTCCAACCGGGATGGGATGGTCTGCTAGGCCGGTGGCGCGCAGGGTGCCCGGGAAGGCGCGGCCTCCTCAGGCCGCCGCCACGATGGTCTTTGTGTTGCTCTCTCAGGCCCCGGCCCGAAAGAGCATCTCTGTCCCGGCCTTCGCGCTCCCCTCAAGCAAGGGGGCCTCTGCCGCCGCAAGGCCTTCCTTCCGGCTCGTCCTCTGAAGGGCCCTGGCTGAGTTTCGCGTGGGCGTCCTGAGGACGAGGAGACCACGCTACCCGCGGGGAGATTTTCCCTCAGGAGGGCCGTCGAGGCGGCCCCACGAAGGCCGAGTCGTCAAGCGAGAGAAACTCTGTCAGGTGGCGACTGTTGGCTCGTGGGGCTTCGATCTGCCCCGGGGCGGCTGAGGAGAGGGCCTGAGGAGGCTGGGGGCAGGCCTCTCGACCTCTGCCCTTTCCTCTGAATGTGGGGAGTTGTGGGGTGCAGCCTGTGGGAGGAGAGCAGCGGGACTGAAAGCCTTCAGAGGTGACACAGAGGAACCTCCAAGTGGCCACAAGGACCCCCTAAAACACTGTTTCTCAACCTTGGCCACTTGAAGAGGTCTGGATTTCAACTCCCAGAATTCCCCAGCCAGCGAATGCTGGCTGGGGGATTCTGGGAGTTGAAGTCCGGACCTCTTCAAGTGGCCAAAGTTGAGAAACATTGCTCTAAAAAGGATGCCAATGACCAGCTGCCTGCAAGGCGTATCAATCCTTCCATTCCCCACCATCCAGTCAGAGCTGAAGAAGCTTCTTGGAGGAGAAGGGAAACGTCTTCAAAAGAAAAAAACCAGAAAGTCCAGTGGCCTCCTGAAAAAAAGCACCTTTGGGACCTTCAAAGTTGTCCATGGCCCTGCGGCCCATCTGGAAAGAAATTTAGAAGAAATTTAGAACCAGCACTTCTTCACGCTATTTATTCATTTATCTATCCGATGTGTATAAAGCCCTCCATCCCATGATTGCGTAGCGCTAATCAAAGCTCCCAGTAGACCAGTGGTCCCCAACCAGTGGGAGCCTACAAGGAATGTATTTGCACAGATCGATTAGGAAGAAGTGTTTTGATGTACGCTACACAATCATGGGATGGACGGCTTTATACACATTTGGCAAATAAACGAATAAATAGTGTGAATAAACGCCTGTTCTAAATTTCTTTCCAATTGGCTTCATGAAGACCTTCACCCCATTATTTTATGCACCTTCACCTTACTGGACCACAACACCCCCTTGCATGCCTGCTGTATTCCACAACCCTCCCCCCCCCCGCCCCCGCCCTGCTCATCCCAGGCACAACACTCCATGCTGATCCAGAGCACCCACCTGCAGGCCCCCCAACGCCCCCCTTATTTGTTTATTACTTTTGAAATATAGTATTGCATTGTTAAGGTAGTTGCAGGGGTGAAATCCAGAAGGTTCTGAAAGGTTCTGGAGAACAGGTAGCGGAAAATTTGAGTAGTTGAGAGAACCGGCAAATGCCACCTCTGGCTGGCACCAGAGTGTGGAGGGAATGGAGATTTTGCAGTATCCTTCCCCTGCCACGCCCACCAAGCTACGCCCACCAAGCCAGGCCACGGCCACAGAATCGGTAGTGGAAAAATGTGAATTTCAGCACTGGGTAAATGCCTATATGCATAATTTTCATTCTACTAGTCCAGGGGTCTGCAAAGTTGGCTCTTTTAAGACTGGTGGACTTCAACTCCCAGAACTCTGGGAGTTGAAGTCCACCAGTCTTAAAAGAGCCAACTTTGCAGACCCCTGGACTAGTCTATAAGAAAACAAACTAAATTACAATATTGCATAAGAAAAATTAACCTTGCTATCCCATAATTATTTTGCTTTTGTTTCTTAAATCTTTTATTTTTCACACCACATATTCCTTTAAAATGCTTAATGAAAGGAAAAAAATAATCATAATGGGAACTTATTAAATCAACTATTTTTAAAATAATCCATGGCTTGGTGCAATGTGAATGTCATGTGTAAAAGGGGGTTTGGGACTCCAGTCTAATACTTAGCTTACCTTCCTCAGATGCCCTCCAGAATCCACCTGCACCAGTGCACCTGCATACAATATTGTGTGTTAACTGCTACCATCTAGTGGCAACTTCCTTCCATGAAGACTTTTGATGTTCTTAAAAGGATCTGGTTCTTCTGGAATAATAGTTTAGAGATGAAATTGATTTTCATATTTAATCATGTTTTTTTTAAATCACCGAAAATAGGGAAGAAAACAAATTTCCTGACAGAATAATTAAGCAATGGAACATCTCTCGCCTCCTGGAGTTGTGAGTGTTCCATCTCTGGAGCTTTTCAAAAATAGACTGGATGATCTTTCGACTGGGATGGTATAAAGCTCCTGCCTTGAGCAGGGGTGGACTAGATGACCTCTGAGATCCCTTCCAGCCCCTATGATTCTGTATTCTAATTATTACAACTAGGGTAATAATTAGAAACATATCAAGGATTAAAGCTTTTTTGAAAGTATTTGGGTGAATATTAGAATCAGAGAACAACAGATCTGAAAGGGACCTTGGAAATCTTCTTGTCTACCCCCTTGCTCTAGCAGAAGGCCCTATATTTCAGACAAATAGCTATTCAATCTCTTCTGAAAAATCTCCATTGAGAGACCACCCACAACTTCTGGAGACAAGTCGTTCCACTGATTAATTGGTCCCACTGACAGGAACTTTCTTCTTAATTCTAGGCTGGAGCTCTCTTTGATACTCTTCAATCTGTTACTTCCTGTCCTGCCCTCAGGTACCTTGGAGAATAGGTCGGCCCTTCTCTGTGACAGTCCCTCAGATGTTAGAAGACTGCTATCATATCACTCCCCTAGTCCTTCTCTTTGTTGGACTACTAGGACATCCAGTTCCTGCAATCGTTCATCATACGTTGATAGGTTTAGCCTCTAGACCCCTCATCATTTTTGTTGCTGTTCTCTTTCTAGAACAGGGGTCTCCAACCTTTGCAACTTTAAGTCTGAAGGACTTCAGCTCCCAGAATTCTCCAGGCAGCTTCGCTGGCTGGAGAAGTCTGGGAGCTGAAGTCCTTCAGACTTAAAAGTTGCAAAGGTTGGAGACCCCTGCTCTAGGATGTCAGCATCTTTTTTGTATTGTGGTGACCCAGGATTGGATGCAGTTTTCCAAGTGGCTAGTGTAGTATAGAGCGGTACTAATGCTTCTTGTGACCCTGATGCTATCTATTCCTCTGTTAATGCATCTAGGTACTGCCTATTTTATGACTGCATTTGGTTTTTCTTGCTTAAATGTAAGATTTTACTTTTCTAACCCTTGTTGGACAGGGCCCAATATTCAAGTCTGTCAAAGTGTTGACTATTCCCCACAGCTTGGTGTCGTTTGCAAATTTGACGAGTTCCCTTATCTAAATTGTTGAGATCTATCTCAACAGGGATCTATCTGCGAGATCGCATCCTACCCCATACATCCCTCCGACCGATCCGCTCCCACAGAGAGGGACATCTCCGGGTGCCGTCCTCTAGGCAATGCCAGCGGGCGACGCCCAGGGGAAGGGCCTTCTCTGTGGCGGGCCCAGCTCTATGGAACGACCTATCCCCTGACCTCGGAACAACCGCGGACCTCCGCACCTTCCGACAAAAGCTCAAGACTTATCTTTTCCAACAGGCAGGCCTGGCCTAACCTACCTTCCAGCCTTTTTAGTCTGGTCATCTAAATTGTTTTAATTAGGTTTTTTAAGGGGTTAATTTTTAGGATTTTAGCTTTTTAGTGCAGGGATAAATTGTTTAATTTGATTTTATATATTTATGATGTATCTATGTTTGTACATTTTTAACTCCCCTGTGCACCGCCCCGAGTCCCTTCGGGGAGAGGGAGCAGTCTACAAATTAAATTTATTATTATTATTATTATGAAGAAGTCGAAATGGGGAAAGCAGTTCTAGATCAGGGGTCCCCAACCTTTGCAACTTTAAGTCTGAAGGACTTCAGCTCCAAAGCTGCCTGGAGAAGTCTGGGAGCTGAAGTCCTTCAGACTTAAAGTTGCAAAGGTTGGGGACCCCTGTTCTAGATGACATCTATGGACCCCCCAAATGTAATACCTTTCACGCTTCTTTTAAATCTTACGAGACTTGTACGAAAAAGAACATAAAAGATTTGATGATCTAATTTAAAACAAAATTAAAACTAAAACGTGAGATTTGCTCATGTTTTTAGTTTTCAGAAAAAAAATCCCAGAAGGGCACTTGGTGCCTGAAAGTATTAGTTCTAGAAGAAATGTTATAATTATCCAAAACATAAATACAAAAAGTATGATAAACAAAAACTTGAAGACTTTATTGTTTTTGGTGTTTCATGTAAAGATTCATGGTCCCTTTTTGCAAGATTTTTCTGCCCTTCCTTTACCCTTTGATTTTTATCCTTCTTTTTTTTTTTGCCTGACAAGCCTCTGAGGATTTCTTTTATTCTTCTTGTTCTGACTAGGATTCTTAGACTACATGTTGCCACAACATATTTTGCAGCCGAAGGAAAACACATTGGATTCCTTTCTGATGCCTTTTGACTTGTGTTCCTTTGATTTGTTATCAAGGTTATATTTTTATAATTTCCACTCTTCCAGAGATATACTGCAGTACGCAACAGTTTTCTATGCAGCCACACCCCTGCACTGGAATATTACTTTTACTTGCAGACATTTAATTACATATTTTTGAGATTTTAAACAACATTTTTGAAGCTTCATTAAAACATGTGCATCTTTGAATAAAGATTAATATAATATGTTAATTCTGTACAGATGTACAAATAAAATGAGAGAAGAGCCACAGGGCAGTTTTACCCTACTGAACTGGCAGTAGAAATTTGGATATTTTTTCAGTAATCAAAAGGGTCTTCTTAGAAAGACACAAATATTTCAAGAGATCTTTCAGAGTGCATATTTAATCAAGAGAAGTTATCTTTCGTTAGCTGATCAAACATTCTCAATGACCATCTGTAGTCTTAGCAACATCAAAAAACTGGCAGAAGTTTAGAGTCCTTGCATTGCCCCAAGATATCCAAGTATGGCCTTCCTTGAATTCTCTTGGCTCTTCTGTAGTGTTAGTTTAGTGCTGACTGTTACCTGACCAGAGTCTTGGAGTAGAAGTCTGAATAATGCATGCTGCAGCTTTATGAGTGATCCTGAATCTTTGTGGCTCAGGGGTCCCCAACCTTTGCAACTTTAAGTCTGAAGGACTTCAGCTCCCAGACTTCTCCAGCCAGCTTTGCTGGCTGGAGAAGTCTGGGAGCTGAAGTCCTTCAGACTTAAAGTTGCAAAGGTTGGGGACCCCTGTTGTAGCTAACATTAATGTGGTCAATCATCAAACATTTGAGAGGGAGAAGAAGGAAGGAGAGAGGGAGAGAGCCGCCAATATTGTATGCTCCTCTAAGCACCAGCATAGCTTGGACACCAGGATCCGGAATATGTCAGTTCCAATGCTCCAATTTGTCCAGCAGATGCAGAATCTAGTGCAGCCACTACTTCCTCCCTTCTCACCAGTGGCCCCAGCAACTATGCCTTTACTCAGGCAGTTTACCTGAGTGGTTGCAGAAGAGTGAGAAAAAATGAGAACCAGAGAGCTCCTCCCCAAAATGGCTGCCATAGGGTGAGACCTTTTCTTTCTCTTGCCCATGACCTGGAACAGAAAACCAAGCCCTGTTTCCCAGAGACTAGTTATTTCAGGTTAAAGAGAAAAGTTTTTGCATTTTTTTTTAAAAAAAGTAGAAACCCTTTATCACAGTGTTTCTCAACCTTGGCGACTTTAGGTCCTGTGGACCTCAACTCCCAGAATTCCCTAGCTATGCTAGCTGGGGGATTCTGGGAGTTGAAGTCCACAGGACTTAAAGTCGCCAAGGTTGAGAAACACTGTTTTATCACTCTTTCGTTTTAATTAAATCCAACACTAGAGGGCAGTGTTTTTACATTATTTTTCTTTGGTATATTAGTTTTGATTTCTTTTTTCCTAAAAAAAAATGGAATTAAAAATTCCAAATATAGGTTTTCCATTTTTATTAAGTAACACATCCCGTTATTCTTACTTATTTAGCTTTTTGTTTCTTAGATATCATATTTTCAATAACAATGTAACTTTTGGTGGACAGCTGCAGTATACTTCATGGTAACAGTCTTGTTTTAGCCTGCAGTTAAATTTGTTGCAGCCTTACTATGTAGTCTTTTGATAATGGAAAACAGGTGTTGGTGGGAAGCTCCACTGATTTTCTCCTCTTCCGTTGCCATTAATTTTTCAGAGCCCTTTTATATCTCGTCAGTGACAGCCACCAAGACCAGACCAGCACTTTGGGGAGAGACAATTCAAGGATATGAAATCTAAATTTAAATAGATTGATTTGCCTCTAAATCTCATTGCTTAGTAAGTAAATGAATAAAAATTGAGACCTGGACCTCTTCATTTCTGTCCCACCATAAAATATAACACACAATATGAATTGGCTGGACCATATTTATAATCCGAAGTCAGTCCCTCCAGAGTACAACTGATGTTCCACCTTCATAAGGAGCCTAACAGAATGGTGTGGCATCTACAAAATATTTGCAAGGCAGATTGCATTATGCTCCCAACTGGTCCTCCCTCCGCCCAGTCAATTCTTCTTTGCCTTTTTTTTACTCCTTTTCTGGACAGGTAAGGTATATTTTCAAGCAAATCGATGTAGCTGCTGCCCATTAGAAAGAACAGCTGCAGCTGTGGCCTTAATGGAGATTAATGACCTCAGACTGTGCCCAGCAAGAACTGCTCCTGCTTTACTCTTAAACTGTGGTCAGGTGTAGCCTGAGACAAAGAAGAGGTGTGATTTGCACCTGTTAAGTTACAATAATTTCCAAGGTTGTTTTTTTTTGAAAGCTTTTCAATGGCCTACACTCAGCATTTGCTATTTTCTGTATTCAACAATCAACATGTCCATGAAACTGGTGGGAGAGATCATTTCTTGGTTCAGCATTTGAATCATCAGTAAACTGAGAGTAATCTGTATCTTCACCCAGGATCAGAGGTTCCCAGAGCCTGAAGAAACGGAAGTTTGCTTTCCTGTCCTAAGATATAGTCAATGAAGTGTAGTTATGTAGAATGAAACTTAATTGTCATCTGGTTGTTATGCAGGCTGTGTTGCAAAATTGTCTTGAGCATATACGTAGCTCCAGACAGCTTACTAAGAAGTCACCAGGCTGGGCAAAATAATTTAGTCCAGTCTGTACATTCATCAATTATCTGAACTGCAATTATCTGAACTGCAACCTGATTCAAAACTCTTTTAAGTTTCAAGCCTATTCAAGGATTTCCAGGGAAGCAATGGCAGACTGAAGATAGCTCCTTAAGACCAGAACCCAAGACTGGTATCAAGAGGAGCCAGTGAATGGATCTGCTCCGTGGAACTCCACTCAAGATTAAGAAGACTAGGATCTTGATAGGTTTACTCCATGTGGAGTTTGCCAGTGAATAAACAGTGATTTCCAGCTAGTTTGAGAGCACTAGGAGCTGCGGGAGAAATCATCCTGTCTAAGCTGCAGGTCGGCACCTTCAAACGGACACAGGTTCATCCACTTCCGGTTACAGATTAACAGAGTTGGAAGGGGCCATGTAGGTCATCTAGTCCAACACCCCCCCCCCCCGCTGAAGCAGGAGACCCTACACCGTTTCTAACAGATGGCAGTCCAGTCTCTTCTTGAAAGCCTCCAGTGATGAAGCTCCCACAACCTCTGAAGGCAACTTCTGTTCCATGGGTTGATGGTTGATTGTTCTCCCTGTCAGAAAATTTCTCTTTATTTCCAGGTTGAATCTCTCCTTGATCAGTCCATTGTTCCTTGTTTGGTCTTCAGGTGCTTTGGAAAACAGCTTGACCTCCTCTTCTCTGTGGCAGCCCCTCAAATATAACAACAACAACAACGCCATGACTGTGTTGCTAAGATCATTAACTGGAAATTGTGCCAGAAGTTTGGATTTGAGTACAGCAAAAACCACTGGGACCATCAGGTTGAGAAGGTTTTAGAGAATGAGAAAGTCAAGATCTTGTGGGACTTCAGAATTCAGACTGACAGGCACTTGTCCTACAACACACCTGACATAACAATAATTGCAAAGAAAAAAGTATGGTTCGTTGACATTGCAATACCTGGTGATGCACGAATTGAAAAGAAGCAGCAAGAAAAAATCACAAAATACCGGGACTTGCAAATTGAAGTTGAGCGATTGTGGAATAGGAAATTGTGTGTCGTCCCGATTGTAATTGGAGCCCTTGGAGCAATACCTCAAGGGCTGCCTCGCTATTTGGGAATTCTAAATTTACCTGACTTGAACATTCTGACTCTACAAAAAACCGCCCTACTTGGAACTGCTTCTATCCTATGACGTTACATTGACAGTTCCTTAACAGTTGAGCAACTGTGGAAAAAGAAATCGTGTGTTGTCCCGATTGTAATTGAACTAGATAGACTTGAAAGAACATTTCCTATGGGGTGTTTAAAATTGTATTTTAAAAAATGTTTCTAAAATCAACTGTAAGAAATCCTCCTCTGGGAAAGTGTAGTTGATTGGAAAATAAACATACAATAAAACAGGCTTTGAAGGTTGACCAGAAGAAACTAGAAAGAACCAAGAATTACAGTTATAGGAGAAGAGACTCATAGATACAATGAAGCAACGCTATTTAACTATAAATAGTATTATAAGAGTAGTGCAGGATCAGAAGATGTGGATAAAATAAGATGCCCATAAAATTGCCAAGAGTTGGGCACAACTAAATGGATAACCACCACCACTATTTTCTCCTCCGGCTCCTACAGGTTTGGGAAATTGTTTGCGAACAACATTACTCAGAAATTACTTAAGAGTGTCTAATACTATAAAAATGGATTTAACAGAGAATCAAGTGACGGCCATAGCCAGGAGGGTGTTTTACCAGGTTCGCCTGGTTCGCCAGTTGCGTCCCCTATTGGACCGGGATGCCCTTTGCACAGTCACTCATGCACTCGTGACATCCCGACTGGACTACTGCAATGCTCTCTACATGGGGCTCCCCTTGAGGTGCACCCGAAGACTGCAGCTTGTCCAGAATGCGGCCGCAGCGAGCAGTTATGGGAACCTCTAGGTTTGCCCATGTAACACTGCTCCTGCACGAGCTGCACTGGCTGCCTGTCGTCTTTCGGGTGCGCTTCAAGGTGTTGATTATCATCTTTAAAGCGCTCCATGGCTCGGGACCTAGCTATCTGCGGGATCGGATCCTGCCCCATACATCCCTTCGGCCGATTCGCTCCCACAGAGAGGGGCTTCTCCGGGTGCCGTCCACTAGGCTATGCCAGCGGGCGACGCCCAGGGGAAGGGCCTTCTCTGTGGTGGGCCCGACCCTCTGGAACGACCTTCCCCTTTTACCTTTGTATTGGTAAATTTTAATAAAAATAATTCTTTAAAAAACGTTCCAGTCAATCTGCAAACCGCTCCACTCCATGGCTTCTGAGAAGAGTCAGGTCCTTAAAGTTTTCCTGAAGGATGCAGAGTTGGGGATGCACCATAGAGGTGACAATAAAGAAGGCAAACTCTAGTAAGATAACTTCTTTCTCTTGGTGGGTCTTGGAGAATGCAGACCCTGACTGTCCTCGATAGGACAGTCAGAAGGATATTATGGAAATGGAAAAGGTGCAGAGGAGGGCAACCAGAAGGATTCGGGGGCTGGAACACCTTCCTTACCATCTGAGGCTGCAACGGCTGGGCCTCTTCACTCTAGAACGACGGCGCCTGAGAGGTGACCTGATTGATGTCTATAAAATCATGCACGGTGTGGACAAAGTAGAAAAGGAAAAACTCTTTTCCCTATTGCACAACACTAGAACTAGGGGGCACTCCATGAAGCTTTTGATAGCTAGACCCCAAACAAATAAGAGGAAGGACTTTTTCACCCAGAGGATCACTGGTCTATGGAACTCCCTGCCAGAAGAAGTGGTGACAGCTGTCAGCCTCCACACCTTTAAGAAAGGATGAGAGGAGTTCATGGAGAACAAGGGAATCAATGGCTATCATTCTGGATGCCTAAGGGCAACCCTCCGGGTTGGAGAGATAGGCAGGATATCTCTCAATGCCATTTGCAGGGAATCATAAGCAGGTGAAGACATCTGCTTGGGAAGACCCTGAAGCAAATGGGGAGCCACTGTAGGAGACAGAATGCTGGACTGGATGGGCTGTGGCCTGTTCCAGCAAGGCTGTTCTTATGTTCTTATGTAGAAAAAAATGGGAGAAAGGCAGTTGCACAAATAATCTGCTGCTGTGGCTTAGAGGTGGAGCTCTCGCCTCACCAGCAGGAGGTTGTAAGTTCAATCCTAGGTAGAGGCAGATGTAGGGTCCCCTGCTTGGGCAGGAGGTTGGACTAGATGACTTGCAAGGTCCTTTCCAACTCTGTTAATGAGAAATATCCAGGCCCCTTGTGAAGAAAGGCTTATCGTCGCATTGAGTTGGCACCTGGAAGCAACTGGCAGCTGATACTCTGCTTGTGAAATAAAGAGGGGCACATCGCATAGACCCTCCTCTGTATTCTGGACCAGTGGTAGCTTCAGAGTCATCTTCAAGGGAAGGCCCTTACATAGCAATTCAGATAAGCAGCGTCTAAGGCCGTAATGGTGAGCCTATGGCACGTGTGCCACATGTGGCGTGCAGAGCCCTCTGTCTGGGCATGCGAGCCGTTGCCTCACCACGCATGCATGTGTGACTCCTGCTGGCCAGCTGGTTTTCAGGTCTCTGCTGTGCATGCGTGGGTGGTTGCGCACGCATACATGGAGTATACATGTGCATGTGTGAGGGGTGGGGTGCATGCAGGGGTCATAGGCGCATGCCTGCGGGTTGGGGTACATGTGTGGAGGTCACACATGTATGCGGGGGGTCCCATGCGCATACTCAGGGTCATGCACGCATGTGTGGGGTTGTGCATGCATGCACAAGCCAGGGGGGTGAGGGGTGCGCATTGCATTATGGCTGCGCATGTGCAGCACGCTATGACAAAAAAGTTAGCCATCACCGCTCTAAGGCATGAGTGACTGTGAGAAGGGTGCCCAACCCAGGAAAGGTGCAATCTTTGCCACGCCTCCTAGCCACAGGTGTCATCTACTCTTTGGGCAAAGACCTGTAAATCTAGGAAGGGGCTGTGTTGGTGCAGCCAGTTTTTTTCTAGAGGCTGTGACAACTTTTTCTAGAGTGCAACAGTTAGGAAACTCAGCAAGGCCAGATGTAAATCCCTCGTTGGCTTAATAGCCCTTGCAACTACAGATAGCTCAGGCTTTCCCGTCGTTAGGACATTCAGAAGTGGATTCATTAAGAAGCAGTTTGCAGACCAGCTGAAAAATCCCTTCTACTTTTACTTTTATTTCTGTTGCTTCAAATGTCCCCAAGGCATTGGTAAAACGACAATGGCTTTCTTTGTGCGGTTAAGTTCCATCTATTTTTTTTAAATGTGCATCACATCGCAAAACTACCATTTGGACTTTTTAAAAACCTGGGTCTGGCAAAGAAAAAGGCTTGGCTGTTGGTAATCAGAAAGTATATTTACCTTTTCCAAGGTGGTAGCTTCCTGCAGAGCCTTTCGGAGACCGGTTGGGTTTCTTGGTACTGTCCAAATAACATTGTGCGAGTGAAGCCATCAAGCATTTTCCCTTCATTAGCAAAACTTTCAGGTTGAGCCTCCCACAGACTCTAAGCAGACGACGGAGGGTTTTCTTTCTCCTGGATGTTTTAAACGGGGCTTAAATTGTTCTTGCAGTTGCTTAGCTATATGTAGATGCCACTAGAAATTTTTATATACAGTATATATAAATATATATTTGCTTGTGGAGAGAACGTGTGATGCTTGAGGCACTGATTGACAATTCAATAAATCTTTGGTGAGTTTTGGTAAATAAGCTGTCAAATGTGTTCCTTTCCCCCTGCAACAGAACAAATTTTAGTGAATAAAAGCCGTAGCCTTTTCTCTCTTTTTTCCCTTCCTTTTCATCCATCAAGAAAGCAGGAAATAATTCTGTGACATTTGAGTGAGTCCGTAACATTTCAGGAAATTATTAAACAGCAATTGTGATCAAGCGTTTTCCTTGATCGTCTGGACAAAGAATTATGCTGGGGCCAATTCAAATCTCAGCCTGTAACCTGAGGACAAATAGATGCCTGTCCATTAAAGCCCCGGGCAAAGAATTGGAAGTCTGTATTAATTCTCGGAATGCTGTAGTTTCCCTCAACATTCTCAGCATGGGAGGGGGGAATAATGGGCCTTGTGACCAGGAGGCAAATTGGTACCTAGAGCCAAGCAAGGACTTTGAAGAAAGAGTAGTGGGGTGTATACAATTATTTCACCTGTAGTGTTTTATGATGCCATCTTTTCTCCATTACTTCCCACTCTGTCTTTTCTTTAAAAGCTCTGGAAGGTTATTTTCTAGATGCTTGGGTAAATAAGAAACGATAAACAAAGTTTGTTTTGCTACATTAACAGCTGAGCCGCCTGTCCTTTTCCTCAGCAATAACCTGTCCTGTTGAAGGCAGAAGGAACAACTTTGGGAATTACGCTTCCCCGCATTGTTATTTGAAAAAAAATGACTTTCAAGACACGTGCCTGTCTCATGTTACAAAGCACTCTTGCACTATAACTTGTTTTGGTTCTTGCTTAGCAGGAGATGTGAACAGCGCCATTGTGACTTGCAAACATATTTTTTGGGTTTAGGGTCATAGGTGAGCCCAAATCAGGATTCAACAAATCAGGCGCCTGCCCTATGGAAGCCATTTCCAAAGCCATCTATTTTTCCTAACATTTATCTCTGATGGTATTTTAAAATGTTAAAATCTTATATAAATAAAAATGTAACTAGGAGTTTGTTCAAAACCGCTAATCTCCGAAAGTCCTGCACCGATCGCTTCCAAATTTTCACACAACGCTACTTACGAATACGGCACCAATGATGGCACCAATATATATATATATAGATTGTGTAGATGTCACACCTGTGCCAGATACACGCAACGAGAATGTAAACAATACAGGTAGATGGATAGAGAGAGCAGTGAGCCACAGGATGACATAATACAAAATGTCATAATACTCTGTCCATAAGATACAAGGAGAAATACAGTAGGTAGATAGGTAGGTAGGTAGGTAGGTAGAGGGAAAGAGAGAGAGAGACGGAGAAATATAGTAGATAGGTAGGTAGATAGTGGGAGAGAGAGAGAAAGGGAGAAAAATGATAGGTAGGTAGGTAGAGGGATAGAGAGGGAGAAATACAGTAGGTAGGTAGGTAGGTAGAGGGAGAGAGAGAGGGAGAAATATGGTAGATAGGTAGGTAGGTAGAGGGATAGAGAGAGAGAGGGAGAAATACCATAGGCAGGTAGGTAGAGGGATAGAGAGGGAGAGGGAGAAATACAGTAGGTAGGTAGGTAGAGGGAGAGAGAGAGGGAGAAATATGGTAGATAAGTAGATAGGGAGAGGGAGAGAGGGAGAGAGGGAGAAATACAGTAGGTAGGTAGGTAGAGGGGGAGGGAGAGAGAAGGAGAAATACAGTAGGTAGGTAGGTAGGTAGGCAGAGGGAGAGGGAGAGAGAGGGAGAAATACAGTAGGTAGATAGAGGGATAGAGGGAGGGAGAGGGAGAAATATAGTAGGTAGGTAGGTAGGTAGGTAGAGGGATAGAGAGAGAGGGAGAAATACAGTAGGTAGGTAGGTAGGTAGAGGGATAGAGAAGGAGAGGGAGAAATACAGTAGGTAGATAGGTAGAGGGATAGCGAGAGAGAGGGAGAAATACAGTAGGTTGGTAGGTAGGTAGGTAAGTAGGTAGAGGGAGAGAGGGGGGGGAGAAATACAGTAGGTAGCTGGTAGAGGGAGAGAGAGAGGGAGAAATATGGTAGGTAGGTAAGTAGGTAGGTAGAGGGATAGAGAGGGAGAAATATAGTAGGTAAGTAGGTAGGTAGGTAGGTAGGTAGGTAGGTAGAGGGATAGAGAGAGAGAGAGGGAGAAATACAGTAGGTAGGTAGGTATCGTAAGTGCAATGAGACCATACTGAAATAACCACAATGGAGGAGTGGATTTTGAAGATGGCAGAAGAAATGATGAAAGTGGCATTTTGATTAGGGTTAAAGCAAATACTTTTATAGAAGGCGGTAAACCTCTTACGGACTTTTTGTGAAAATGGAGGTGGTGGTGGAGGAAATAAATGGTGGTTTATTAATTTTCTTTATTTAAAGAATGGTTGAATATGAGAAGAAGAGGACCATGTTCTGGGAGGAGGCTTTGGGTTAAATCTGAAGACTCTTTTTTTTTTGCTATGTATTCAAAATGGACAGTGATAGACAGACAGACAGAGAGAGATAGAGAGAGAGATACATACATAGACAGAGATAGATAGACAGACATATAGCCATATAGACAAGGACAAACAGACAGATACTGATCTTCCATAAGCCTTAACTAATTGGCTATCCATTGTCCCAGTAAGAAAAGTTCTGTTTCCTCTGAATATTGATTTTTAATGTTCTTGTATGTGTATGTACTCTTTTCCTTTTTTGCGTCACACATAACACAATGTCCATTTATGTTTTTCACATTTCTGGCATTGATTAGAAATATCTTGTTCCGGTTCCGGCTCCGGCGGCGACGGGCGAACTTAGGGTTCGCTCGCCGCTTTGTTTCTTTTCCTGCCCCCCCCCCCACGGGGGCGAGAAGCCCCTTGTTTGGGGTTTCTCCCGTAAAGCCGGCTCGACGGGGAAGCCCCCCCCATGGCAGTGGGGAAAGCGACCCCGATCCTCGGCTTAGGCGGAAGAGGACATTCTGCGGGGGGCTTTTCCTTCGCCAAAGGTTGGCGGCACCATTTAATTCTATGCAGAGAGACGATCGGAAGAGTCGGGAGGCTTTTCGGGACCTCAGCTGCGAGCGGAGAGTGAGCTATTAAAACTTTTTTTTTTTGTACTGTCAGCCGGGCTGAAAGGGACAGGAGGGGGGTGTTTGTTCCCAAACCCCCCCCCCTTGGACTAAAAGCGGCACTTGGAAATGCCTCGTTGCGAGGAATCGGAAACTTTCAATCCGGATGGTCTCTAACAAGGGAAAGTATTTTGCGGCTTGTTTGCAATTATGTCTCTAGGTCTGGCTGAAACAGTTTCTTTTTTGCTTTTTAACCGCTTTCTCCCTCGGGCTCTGAGTTTGGGCGGAAAATGGCTTCTCTTTGTCCCCGACTGACTATGACCTATGGAAAATTACCAGTGTCTCTTTGTGATTTGGACTTCCTCTAATTATTGATGAAGAATTTTTCTCTTTTGGATTTGTGTTTTCCTTTCTGGATTACCTTCGTTATTATACTTATGGAGTTGGAAAAGTGTTTCTCTACTGGTTTCTGAATTCTGCAGCTCTACAACTTTGAGAACTTTGGACCCCTGATCTGCCTCACCAGCCCCACCCTAAAAACGCCATTTTACTGGCACGGACTTTAATAGCTAAACATGGCACAAGAAGCAACGCTGGCAAGCCTTGAACAAAGAATGACTGCCCTTGAAACTGTTATACAAAATTTGGTATCAGAAATTAAGGCCCAGAGGGCAGAAAATGTCAATTTTAAAAAGGAATTACTGGACACTCGAAAACAAGTGCTTGAGAATACACAGAAGAATGAAGAATTGAAAGGGGGGCTGGAGGGGGCTAAGGGAGAGATTAAAAATGTTTCTAATGAGGTTGTGGAAATAAATGGGCATGTGACTAGGATAGATATGGAAAGGATGACATACTTTTTGAGATTTCAGAATGTTTCTGAGATGGATGGTGAATGTCTCCCTGATCTTATGAGTACAATTATTGCAGACTATTTACATAAACCAAAAGATGAGATCAGAGGGGACATTGACCTAGTCTACAGAATAAATTCTGCATATGCCAGGATGAATGAAGTACCCAGAGAGATACATGTAAAATTTGTTAGAAGGTCAACCAGAGAGGAAATCTTGAAGGCGCAAAGAGGGAGTCCTATGATTTACCAACAAAAGGAGGTTACCATCTTGAAGCAGATTCCAAGAAAGATTAGAGAAGCCAGAAGAAAATTTTCCTTCTTGTCTAAAACATTGTTTGAGCATGGGATCTGGTTCAAGTGGGTGATACCCGAAGGGATGCTGGTGTTCTGGGAAGGAGGTAGAGTGAAGATTAAAACAGTTGTTGAGGCGGAAGCCTTTCTTAAAAAACATTCCTCTGTCCTGGGAGAAGATCCAGGGGGGGCAGGGGGAGCCATGGCCCCGCCCGCTGGGGGCCCGGGGGAGAAGGTGGAAGATACAATTGCCAAGAGACTTAGATCTAAAAAATAACTTTGTCCTGGTTTTTTTTTTGAGTAATATTGTATGATATTTGTAATCTGGATTTTTGTAATTGACTGACAGTATATAACTGAAAAATTTAGGAATATGTACTTGCTCCCAGCTTGTAGTGTTATGTGAAATGTTTCTTTTCTTTCTTTTTAATAATGTAACTTGAGGTACCGGAGGAGGCGTCGACTTTGACGTGACCACTCTCAAAATTTCTATGTATCCCTTACCCTACCCCACAAAAAATGTAAACTCAATAAAACTTTTTCAATATAAAAAAAGAAAGAAATATCTTTGTACGCAATAACATTATTTTATAAATATTCTGTCAAGTTTTAACCCAACGTGAATATCAGTCCTCTTATCCACATTCTCTCCCCTTGATCAATCTGAATCTTATAACCAAATTCTTAGCCCACTTTATCATGCAGTTCTTTAAATTATTCTCTGTTTAAAATCTTAAACGTTTATACATTTTAGCAATCATTTCATTGTTTGTACGGAATTAAATTTCTATTTCTATTTTGTGTTTTTCAATGCCAAATACTTTTTATCTATAGTAAATCTCTCTCTTAAATGTACATAGGAAATCTAAATCCTTCTTCAGCCAATTGTTTTCTTGACTTCATTTTAAATTCCATATTTCTGTACTAATATATATTGATATGTCAAACATTTTTCTTTGACTACTGTTCATTTTCTATAAAATGCTTTCTGTGTTGGAACCAGTAAAAGCATTTTAGGGCATAGCCTAAATTTATATGTATTCTTAGTATAGGGTTTCTAACATGATTTTTAAAGTTTACATTAATCTTGTCATATCATTAAAAGCTATACTATTAAAAATATTGTTTCCTCAAATCTCCTTCTCAGGAAGAGCATGGAGACCAACCCTGGCTGCTCTTTAGAAGGCCAGATCCCGAAGAGGAAACTCAAAGACTTTGGCCACCTAATGAGAAGGAAGGACTCCCTGGAGAAGAGCCTCATGCTGGGAAAGATGGAGGACAAAAGAAGAAGAAGGGGACGGCAGAGAAGGAAGTGGCTTGGCTATATGGAGTCACTGAAGCAGTTGACGTGAGCTTAAATCAGCGTTTCTCAAATAGTGGGGCGCGCCCCCCTAGGGGGGCGCGAGGCTCCGTAAGGGGGGGCGTGGAGCCGCACACCCGGAAAGACCGATACCACCGTTGCATTCTCCGCATGGCCCGAGCGCCTGTTCCTTAGCAGCTCCCAGCGCGCCGCCCGGCTCAGCAGCTCCCAGCGCGCCGCCCGACTTGCCCGCTCACGGCTCTTGCCCGCTGCCCGCCTGGACGCGGCCAGTCGAAAGCCGGGAGGGAGGCGACCCCCTTCCATGGCGTGGAAAAGCGGCCTCCCTCCCGGCTTTCGACTGGCTGCGTTGGGAGCGCTGGGACTGCTGAGACCATCGCAGTAAGGAACAGGCGCTCGGGCCATGCAGAGAAGGCAACGGCGGCACCAAGGAGAATAAATATCCTTGGCTCGGAAGGAGGCGAGGGAAAGAAGGGAGGGGGCAGCCCCGGGGCTGGGGGGGGCGCTTTCCGGGGCTGGGGGGGGCGCTTTCCGGGGCTGGGGGGGCGCGAAATGTTTTCTTCTTCCTAGGGGGGGCCTGACAGAAAATAACTGAGAACCACTGGCTTAAATGGACTCTGAATAGAGGATAGGAAGGCCTGGAGGAGTGTTGTCCATTGGGTCGCGATGGGTCAGGCATGACTTCACAACAAACAACAACAAAAAACTAGCACAAAAGTTTCAAATTTGCATCCTGTATCCCAGAAGTCAGAGCTGTCCATTTTCCCAGGACAACGTGGTCTTTAGCGAATGAAAAGCTGTGGACAAAAGTGTCCTTACTTTCTCAAATGGCAGAGAGAGAACAGAAAGCTACAGCCATGAAGAAACACGCCCACTAAACTAGAAACTGCAAAAAGAAATGAATTTGTCAACTATGCTCATGCATGAAGCCATTTTTCCCCCCAGTGCAGTTTTCCTAAACAAAATTCTAAGCTGTTTTCCTCAGAATTATCCATCAGAGGCATTCAAACCTCTAGTTTCCATGCATGATTCCTGCATATCGTAGCTGATACAGGACGTTTTAGAAATTGAGGCTTTAGGTAAATGCTTACTTCAAAATGATGTACAACAAAGAGAAGTAAATGGATAATGAAAAAAGCCAGTGTTCAATCATTATACTTGGCCATAAGATCTCCTTCATGGACATCAGTCTTTCTGCACAGGTCAACTTCTTTGCCTAATAAATTAATATTTTGCTTTAAATAATTAATTTTAAAACATTAAATATTTTATTTTATTTTAAATGTTAGATAAAAACCAACCCCTCTTTGCACATAGTCCAAACCAAATTCTTTATTACTGCTTCTCCTTGAAACAGCCTCTGAGCAATCTTGATGTAAAAGTAGCAGAATCCCATTGGCCCAAGTTCAGATCTTCCAGATAGGAAGATGATAATTTCTAGAATCTCAACTTGGAGACTGAAAAGTGAGGGCACCATATTGGGCAGAAAAAGGGCATAATCTGTACAACCTGAGCAGTGGTGGGTTTCAAATTTTTTTAGAACCTCTTCTGTGGGTGTGGCCTGCTTTGTGGGAGTGGCTTGCCAGCCATGTGACCAGGTGGGAGTGACTTGCTGGCCATGCGACTGAGTGGGAGTGGCTTGGCAGTCATGTGACAGGGTGGGAGTGGCCAACTTGTAAAATGTTGTGAAACTTACTTCCTTAGCAACCAAAATGTTGGCTCAGGAACTCTGGCATTTGAAGCATGCAAGTCTTAAAGCTGTCAAGTTACAAGACCCTTGCACCCCTCACCCTTTAGGGGGAAAAAAACCCTTCAAACTTCACAGCTTTAAGACTTGTGGACTTCAACTCCCAGAATTCCTCCTCTCGCTCTTCCTCTTTTTTTTTTTCTTTTTTTTTAATTGAAAAAGTTTTATTGGTTTTACATTTTTTAACAGGATAGGGTAATGGTTACAAAGAAATTTTGAGAGCATTCACGTCAGAGTCGTCGGACCTTCCGAGACCTCAAAATACACATTAAAAAAGTTAACATAGAAAACATTTTCCATACCACTACAAGATGGAAGCAAGTACATTTACCTAAATTTTCCCTTCCATGCTGTCAGACATTCACAAAAAGTCCGGATAGAAATATTATACAAAATTGTTCAAGAAAAATCAAGGCAAAGTTATTTTTTTGATCTAAGTCTTTTGGCTATTGTATCTTCTTTCTCTCCTCCCTGGCCCCCCGCGGGCGGGGCCGTGACCCCCTCCGTCCCCCCTGGGTCTTCCCCCAGGGCAGAGGAATGTTTTTTAAGAAAGGCTTCCGCCTCAGCAACTGTTTTAATCCTCACTCTTCCTCCTTCCCAGAACACCAGCATCCCTTCAGGTGTCATCCACTTGAACCAAATCCCGTGATCAAACAAGGTTTTAGACAAGAAGGAAAATTTCCTTCTTGAATCTCTAATTTTTCTAGGGATCTGCTTCAAGATAGTGACCATTTCTCGTTGATAAATTAAAGGTTTCTCTCTCTGCGCTTTCAGGACTTCCTCTCTGGTTGACCTTCTAACAAATTTCACATGTATCTCTCTAGGCACTTCATTCATCTTGGCATATGCAGAATTAATTCTATAGGCTAGGTCAATATCCCCCCTGATCTCATCTTTGGGTTTTTGTAAATAGTCTGCTAAAATTGTACTCATAAGATCAGGTAGGCATTCACCAGATTCCTCAAGAACATTCTGAAATCTCAAAAAATATGTCATTCTTTCCATATCTATCCTAGACACATGCCCATTTATTTCCCCCACCTCATTAGAAACATTTTTAATCTCTCCCTTAGCCCCCTCCAGCCCCCCCTCCAATTCCTCGGTCTTCTGTGTATTCTCCAACACTTGCTTCCGGGTATCCAATAGTTCCTTTTTAAAAGTACTATTTTCAGCCCTCTGGGCCTTTATTTCTGATATCAAAGTTTGCATAGAGGTTTCAAGAGAAGCCATCCTTTGTTCCAAATTTACAAGTGCTGCTTCTTGTGCCATGGTTAAAAGTTAGAGTCACTGCCACCAAGATGGCGTTTTCCGGGTGGGGCTGGTGGAGCAGATCAGGAGCTCAGTTCAATTCAGGGCTGTGAAGTTGCAAACAATTCAGAAACCAAAAGAGACACAATTTCCCAAATCAGCAAATAGTAATAACGAAGGTATTCCAGAGAAGAAGTCACAAATCCATCAAAAGAAATTTTTTTTCAAAAATCCAGAGAGAGTCCTGCTTTCAAAGAGACGCTGGAAATTTTCCTTAGTTGAAATAGTTAGGCAGGGACAAAGAGAAGCCACTTCCACCGCCCATCTAGCCAGAGGGAGAGAGTAGCAAAAAAAAAGAATTTTTTAAGCTCAGCCAGACCTAGAAACAATGTTGCAGAAAGTCACAATCCACTTTCCCTTGTTAAAGACCGTCCGGAGTGAAAGTTTCCGCTTTCTCTTTGCAGAGAAGCCATCTTAGCGTGCCGCTTAAATCCGAGGGGGGTTTTTTAAAATTAAACACCCCCCTCCCAGTCCGTTCAGCCTGGCTGGCAGCAAGGAAAAAAAGGTGTTCTTTTAAACTCACTCCCTCTCGCAGCTGAAGCCTCGGCGATCCGCCCGACCTCTCCGTTCAGCCCTCTCCATTAAAGCGAATGGCACCGACAGCCGTTGGAGAAGGAAAAAAACCCCGCTGGCATGTTCCTCTCCTCCTAGGTCGCAGAGAGGAGCGCCCTCCCCACCGCCGTGACGAGGGCCGCTCCCTCTGAGCCGACCCTACGGGAAACCTCCGGTAACCGGAGAGTTTCGCCCCCCTGGGGGGGCAGAAAAGGCAACAAAGCGGCGAGCGAGCCCTAGGCTCGCCCGTCTCCGCTGGAGCCGGATCTTCCTCTTGAGGATGGGTGGACGGGAGGGAGCTGGAACTGGTTCTAAACAGCCCTGGAGATTTGTGGAACCTCTTCTATAGAAGAGGCTAGAACTGGCAGGAAACCACCCCTGAACCTGAGTAACAAACTATTTTAACAAATTGTAAAGGTTATGCATGTAATAGGAAAACAAGTGCAATCACGAGATGAGAAAGAGCTACTCATTTTCACTTGTATTGTTCCAGATGCTAACCTGATAATTGATACATTTATTCATAAATAAATTTATTCAGAGTCAAAATATGGATGATCAAATTTGATATGTCTTCCTGCAAAAGTACTGTGATTCAAGTACACAACATTTTATAAAAATGAAAACATAATTAGCTGCAATTGACTGAAGCCAATTAATCTTAATATCCATCTTAGCAAAGTCAGTAAATCAATTATTGTTAGTTGTGTTTGGTCATCTATGATAAACAACCTGCTTTCTTATTAGTTTCAATTGAAAAGTTTTGTGCTAGACACTCCAGAACAAATAGAATCGTGAAATATAGTTGTTTAGTTTGAAAATCATTATTATTAACCCAGATCATGGAGGAATGGAGGATGGAGGAAGGAAGAGAGGGAAAGAATTTCCTGTAGGAACAAAAGGGCAAAAATAGGGCAAAAATAACCCTGTAGCAACCCTTGATCCCTTTTTCAACTCCTCTCCAGGGGAGACATGATAGCAGTCTTCCGATATCTCAGAGGCTGCTAAAAAGAAGAGGGAGTCAACCTATTCTCCACCTGAGGGCAGAACAAGAAGCAATGAGTGGAAACTAATCAAGGAGAGAAGCAACTTAGAACTGAGGAGAAACTTCCTGACAGTGAGAACAATTAACCAGTGGAACTCCTTGCCTCCTGAAGTTGTGAAGGCCCCAACACTGGAAGTCTTTAAGATGATGTTGGATAGCCATTTGTCTGAAATGGTGTAGGGCTTCCTGCCTAGGCTGGGGGTTGGACTAGAAGACCTCCAAGGTCCCTTCCAACTCTGCTATTGTATTGTAACTCGTGTCATCATGGCAGCGTCACATGGCGCATCCCTACTTCCCCCCCTTCACTAAGCTGGGTCTGGGCATGGCCAGTGCATGACGAATTTGCCCTGTGGACTGTGAGTTGGACAGCCCTAATATAGACAGAATATGGTGATGCAGTCTAGCTTCAGCTTAACAAAGAAGTGAGACAAAGCCGTATACCAGTGATGGCGAACCTTTCTTGGCTCGTGTGCCAAAAGCGGGGGGGGGGGGGGCAGGGGGGTCACGCGTGGGCGTGCCACACCCATAATGCTATGTGCATGATCCCCTGCTTTTGGCGTGTTTTGTTCGCCCTCCCCAGGCTCCAGAGGCTTTCTAGGAGCCTGGGGAGAGTGAAAACAGCCTCCCCCACCATCTCCAGAGGCTCCAGGAGCTTCCCTGAAGCCTCCAGAGGGAGAAAAACTGCCTCAAAAGAAGGTCTAAATCAGCTGGCCAGCACACACATGGCCAGCTGGAGCTGACAGGGCAATGCCTCGTGTGCCCTAAGAAATGGTTCCCCATGCCACCTGTGGCCCCCGTGCTATAGGTTCGCCATCACGGCCGTATACTCTCCCCTTATTTACTGGACGTATATGTGAATTAAGGAAAGCTGCATTGGAAGGATCCAAGTGTGATCTTAAAGCAGGGGTCTGCAAAGTTGGCTCTTTTAAGACGGGTGGACTTCAACTCCCAGAATTCCCCAGCCACCCGTCTTAAAAGAGCCAACTTTGCAGACCCCTGTCGTAAAGCAATAATCAGGAAATAACTTGTGGTCTGCTGATACTATCCAGACAGCCAAAAATGTAAGCCTAATCATAAAAACTAGGGGACAGTGAAGAAATGGGGCTAAAATATTAAAGGAGACCAGACAGTCTGCATGGATGGTACCTATCCAACAATCAAATTGTAAATTGAGCACCATAGTTTCGTTCTCAAAAATCCTAGATTAATCTGTGCTTCAGTCGTTGCTTATAAAGCGAGAGCGGTGTTGATTGCCTTTGCATCAGCTTACAAAAGTAGACATATAATAATTTAATAATGCAAAAGCTAAATCATACATAATTTGCATTTGTCATGTCAATTCTATCTTTATTTCATACGTATTTCTTATTAGCAGAATGTTTTTTTTTTAATCTCAACTGTCTGCTTGAATGCAATTAGCACTTGATTTCAGATTTATGTTCCGTTTTGTAACTCTGACACCTCCTTAAAGCCTATTTGACGTCTGACACATTTGCCAGATAATATGAGCACTTTTTGTAAAACGAATCTTCATCCTTTGAGGAGTCAGTGCAAAGGGGCCTGTAAATAAGGTACGGAGCTCTCCCAGGCAAAGAGGGAGCTTGAAATGATCAAAGAAACAGAAGAAGAAGGATGGAGCATCCTCCTCCTTCCTGCGCAACCTATGGACACTATCATGTCCCGATAAATTATAGCTTGGCCAAAGTGCTTTGGAAGGGCTTGGAGCTCAAGGCTTTGGATCAACTCAGGTAATCCATTTATTTAAAAAGAAACCGGGACTTCAGGGGTGTTAGGCTCAATTTCATTGAGGGTGCATCAGGGTTGTGTTTGAGCTTAGGGGGCCAGGGTGGGCATGGCCAGCTTGGTCTCACTCATGTTGGGGGGCTCTGTGGTGGCTTAAGGGCTCTGCCAGCAAAAATGGGCTCCTGATCTCCACCCCAGCCGAAAATGGAGATTGGGAGCCCATTTTCGCTGGCAGAGGCACCACGGGCCAGTCCTTTGCTGTCTCCAGGCTGGCACCATGGGCCAGATCTAAGGACCCTGCACAGTTCACTGTAAAAGTGTTCTGCGCATCCGCAAAGACCATGGAAAACTAATAAAAACATGCCAGCCATGGCAGCGGAGAGCGGGAAACCGGTTTGGGGTCGTGGTCTGTTCTGCGACCCAGGCCAAATTACCACTAACAGTTCCCCCCAAAGCGGTGTGAACTGATAGAAACCCACCTCTGACCTTGCGGCCCAGATCTGGCCCACAGGCCTTGAGTTTGCTGTCCTTAAATTCAGTCACATTCTTTCAGGGCTGTCCATAGGGTGTGTTTGAAAAAGTCAAGACATGGCCAAAGTTTAATTAAAGTTCTGCTTTTTAAAATGTACATCTTAACACTTTGAGAGTTTCCAACTCTGTTTCCACTCTCAAGCTGGACTGCAACACTCAATATCCAGGATTCCATCCATCTTGCATGCCTGCTCATACATATGTGTCCCTGACAAAGCCCAGAGCCTGAGAATTCTAGAGGAATTCTGGCATCTTTTAGTGCAGGGGTCCCCAACCTTTGCAACTTTAAGTCTGAAGGACTTCAGCTCCCAGAATTCTCCAGCCAGCAAAGCCCTTCAGCCAGCAAAGTCCTTCAGACTTAAAGTTGCAAAGGTTGGGGACCCCTGTTTTAGTGGACAGAGCAACTTCTCTCATCTCCCTGGAGGACCACACAGAATACAGAAGAATGGAAGGGACCTTGGAGGTCTCCTGCTCCAAGCAGGAGAACCTAAACCAGTTCAGACAATGATTGTCCAGTCTCTTCATAAAAACCTTCAGTGGCAAGCCATTCCACTGGTTCATTGTTCTCTCTGCAAGGAATTTTTTTCCTTAGTTCTACTTAGGTTCCTTCTCTCTTCGAATAGTTTCCATCCATTGTCCTTGTTTTGCCTTCTGGTGCTTCGGAAAATAGGTTGACCCCCCTCTTCTCTGTGGTACTCCCTCAAATATTGGAATGCCATCGTGTCCCTGAGTCCTATTTTTCAGTAGAAATACCCAATTAGAGATGGATAAAATACAGGACGGTCACGCTCAAACTCTTCTACACTGTTGTGGAATATTTCAAACTCTTTCGCCTTTCAGAGGCAAAGGCCTTGCATAACCACCTGTCCCTTCAATTCAGAGCACAGAGGAACAGACTTGGAAGGGATCTTGGAGATCTTCTGGTCCAATTCCCTACTTGAGGAAGAGCAAGTGGCTGTCCAGTCTCTTCTTGAAAACCTCCGGTGATGGAGCACACACGATCTCCACAGGCAACCTGTTCCACTGATTAATCGTTCTCACCGACAGGACATTTCTTCTCAATTCTAGGATCAATCTGTTTGATGAGCTTCCATCCTTATTGTGCCCTGAGATGCTTTGGAGAAGGTCAACCCCCTCTTCTCTGTGACAGCCCCTCACCTGCAGCTTCTGGAGGCAAGCTGGAACACTCCTTAATTGTTCTCCCTGACGGGAAATTTCTCCTTTTCTAGATTGGATCTTGCTTATTAAATGTCCATTTGTTGCTTCTTGTCTTCCCCTTGGGTTCTTTGGAGGTTGGCCCCCCTCCTCTCTGTGACAGTTCCTCAAATATTGGAAGACTGCTCTCATGTCACGCTACTCTTCTTTGGACTAGACCAGCGGTGGGCAAACTTTGCAACTTTAAGTCTGAAGGACTTCAGCTCCCAGACTTCTCCGGCCAGCAAAGCTGGCTGGAGAAGTCTGGGAGCTGAAGTCCTTCAGACTTAAAATTGCAAAGGTTGGAGACCCCTGTTGTAAAGTATAAATGTGTATTTTTCCACTTTTCTCAGGAATGTTGTTCCTGTTTCAGATAGTTTCTGAACTTTAAAAAGAGAGAGAATTAACTCAGATTCATCGAAGGAAAGAGTATTAATTGCAATAACAAGGGATAAACAGAACCTTCAGAAAGGTTCTATGTTCAGAAAGGCTGTCTCCTTTCCCCCAAGAAATAGTAAGAACAAAGAGTGACTTACCGGCTTCCCCTGTCTTAGTTGCTCCTGGAAATATAATTCTACACTTGCAATATAATATGTACCAAAATACTTTGGTAAGAGTCGGACAGACTGTATAAGCAAATTTCATACACTTCATCTTTCAAAAGAAGAATACATATCTACTAATGGGAAAAGGTGCCTATTAATCTTGTTTAACTTTTATTTAATGAGTTTGGTTTCTATTAGCAAACGTGCATAAATTCACAAGATGGACTCAAGCTGCACAGGAAGCAAATGCTGCATTATTTAGAGCAGGGGTCTCCAACCTTTGCAACTTTAAGTCTGAAGGACTTCAGCTCCCAGAGTTGGGAGTCTGGGAGCTGATGTAGAAAATAACCTTCCAGACCTTTTAAAGAAAAGACAGAGTGGGAAGTAATGGAGAAAAGTAAAACACTACAGGTGAAATAAATGTATATACCCCACTACTCTTTTCTCAAAGTCCTTACTTGGCTTGGCTTGCTTTGCTGGCTGGAGAAGTCTGGGAGCTGAAGTCCTTCAGACTTAAAGTTGCAAAGTTTGCCCATCCCTGGACTAGACATTCCCAGTTCCCGCAAGTGTTTGCTGTATGATTTCAGCACTGCCAGTCCCCTAGTTGCCCTTTTCTGCACTCTTTCTAGGCTGTCAAAGTTTTTTTGTATCATGGGGACCAAAACTGGATGCAGCATTCCAGGTTTGATGCAGGATGAAACGGTACTAAGACTTCAAGTGAACATGAATGGTTGTCCCAAAGGTGCTTTTTCAGGAGGCAACTGCACTTTCTTGATTTTTCTTTGAAGGTGTTTCACTTCTCAACGAAGAAGCTTCTTCAGCACCTTTGGGACAACCAGGACTTGGATGACTGAGAATCTCTACAGACCTTTAACCATGCAATTTGGGATGAAGACCCTTGGAATGGTGGGGGGAGAAGGAATGGATTTCCAGAGGGAAAATTGCAGACTACAGGAATCCTTTTCACCACAGGTGACCCTGAGGACACAGATTAACCTCCAGGTGGCCTCAAGGACCATCTAAAAGGAGGCCAATGGCCAGCTGTCTGCAAGGAGTGTAAATCCTCCCATTCCCCACTATCCTGTCAGAGCTGAAGAAGCTTCTTGGATGAGAAGGGAAACGTCTTCAAAGGAAAACAAGGAAGTCCAGTTGCCTCTGGACAAATCACCTTTGGGACATACTTAAGTGGTGGCTCACTAGAACTCCTGGATGCTTCTCACAGTTATTGCTGTTGAGTCAGTTATTACCTATTCCAGGGGTCTGCAAAGTTGGCTCTTTTAAGACGGGTGGACTTCAACTCCCAGAATTCCCCAGCCAGCATAGCTGGCTGGGGAATTCTGGGAGTTGAAGTCCACCCGTCTTAAAAGAGCCAACTTTGCAGACCCCTGACCTATTCTATGAACCAATTTCATTGTAATTTTTACAATGACAATAAAGATTATTATTATAGCTGTGTATCTGGGGTTTTTCCTTATTTTTTGCATTTGGTGTAAAACCCTCCTTTTCTCACCATTGAATTGCATTTTGTTGGATAGAGTCCAATGTTCAAATCAGAACAGAGCTGGAAGGGATCTTGGAGGTCTTCTAATCCAACCCCCTACGCTGTACTGTTTTAGACTGGTGGCTGTTCAGTCTTTTCTTAAAAACCTTCAGTGATAAAACATCTGCAACTTCTGAAGGCAACAACAATTCATTTAGTGACCATTTGAAGTTACGACGCTTATATACCGCCCCGAGTCCCTTTTGGGAGAGGGTGCGGTATATAAATTTAATAAAATAAAATAAAATAAATAAAAATAAATAAATAAAAATGTGACGTGTTTTTCACTCTTAAAACTCTTGTAAGCATGCTGGGGTCACCTTTTGCGACGGTCTGACAAGCAAAATCAAAGGGAAAACCAGATTCGCTTAATGACTATGACCAGGAAGGTTGTAAAATGGGGCAAAACCTGCTTAACAACTGAGTAACAGAAATTTTGGACTCAGTTGTGGTCATAAATCAAGGATTATGGGGGAGTAACCCTGAGAGAATTTTGGGGATTGTCCATTCCTTGGTTCTTCCATCTAAGAATGATTGTCTAATCCTCACCCGCTCTGTTTCCCTGATTCCCATGATCCACTCCTTCAGTTCTCCTTTTCAGTTCCTCTTTTCCACTTTCTTGTTTGCCCTTAAATTGTAGTATAATGCATGTTTACTCAAAAGTAAATCAAATTATGCCCAATAGAATTTATAGGAATAGTACAAAGGATCCCAGCATTAAATATATGCTGGAATTCACTCTTGCAAACAGCTTTAAGGTTTCATATTTCCAAATTCACTTTTCTGAACCATTAGAACAACTGAAACATATACGAATGTTTTGCGTCCATGGGAAATGTTACCTAAAGCATTTTTATTCCAGAAAGGACCGGATTCCATTACAGTGACTACATCGTCTCCTCTTGAAATTTCAGCCTTCGCATTTAGTGGCTCAGTCCGTGGTCTGTCCCTTTTTAGAGTTGGTATAAACGTTGCCAGTGGCATTGATGGTTGAAGAGTTGGCCTTCAAATAGAACAAGGCCTGATTCCAGTGGAGCTGAGAAGTGGTTTCTGCAAAGAAGCTGCAAAGCCGCCCTAAAGACCATGCAGCGAAAAGAACCGATTTGCCAGTCTCTTCAAACAGCAAAGTCTGCTGTTGATTTTCATGCCAACCCAAACCACACCTTTGGTTGGCTCTCATCTTCAAACCGAGAACTTCATTTACAGCAGGGATGTCCAAACTTGGGAACTTTAAGACTTGTGGACTTCAACTCCCAGAATTCCCCAGCCAGCTATGCTGGCTGGGGAATTCTAGGAGTTGAAGTCCACAAGTCTTAAAGTTCCCAAGTTTGGACATCCCTGATTTACAGTATATAAATGCTAAAAGCAGAGCAATTTGCAAAAAACTATTTAGCTTTAATACACAAACATTGTAATCAATTACAGCCGAAGATGTGGGAAGCTTAACATTTTGCCACCAAGACAACTGTAGAACACATTGTCATAATCATATCTTATATTTCATAGAACAATTATGAAATTATTGTTTTGTAACATCACGATACCAACTCTGCTCCTTTCAGAGCTAAATAACTTTGTCAGCAGGTGCTGCAGTTGGCCCAGGTCCTCTTTAAGGTGGTGCCCTTTTCTGCAGTTTAGATCATGGCTTGGTCAAGTTGCACATTTAAAAAAGAATTTTTAATCTGTTACTACAATTCTCATGTTGATAATCTTTAGCTGCTTGAAATTGTTCATGATAGGACAAAACCTTTTCAATCGAAGTACCTTAAATATGTTTATTTGTTGTTGTTAGTTGCGAAGTTGTGTCTGACCCATTGCAACCCCATGGACAATATTCCTCCAGGCCTTCCTGTCCTCTACCGTCCTCTGCAGTCTATGAAGCCTATGGCTTCAGCCACCTCATTCTCTGCCGTCCCCTTCTTCTTCTTTTGCCCTCCATCGTTCCCAGCATGAGGCTCTTCTCCAGGGAGTCCTTCTTCCTTCTCATTAGGTGGCCAAAGTCTTTGAGTTTCCTCTTCAGGATCTGGACTTCTAAAGAGCAGTCAGGGTTGATCTCCTCTAGGACTGACCAGTTGGATGGCCTTGCAGTCCAAGGGACTCAATGCAGGAGTCTTCTTCTCCAGCACCAGAGTTCAAAGGCCTCCATTCTTTGGCGCTCAGCCTTCCTTAGGGCCCAACTTTCACAGCCATCCATTGCAGCTGGGAAAACCATCGGCTTGACTATACGCACATTTATTGTCAGGGTGATGTCCCTGCTTTTTAGTCTGCTGTCTATATTTGCCATCGCTTTCCTCCCCAGGAGCAAGCGTCTTTTAATTTCTTGGCTGCAGTCTCCATCTGTGGTGATCTTGGAGCCCAGGAAAATAAAATCTGTCACTATTTCCATTTCTTCCCCATCTATTTGCCAGGAATTGAGAGGGCCGGATGCCACGATCTTAGTTTTCTTAATATTACCTGTCTGCCCTGGACGAGTTCAAATCACCAGGACCGGATGGACTACACCCCAGGGTTCTGAAGGAACTGGCAGATGAGATCTCAGAACCACTGAACTATATCTTTCAGAGATCCTGGAGCACCGGGGAACTGCCAGAAGACTGGAAAAGAGCTGATGTGGTTCCCATCTTCAAAAAAGGAAAAAAAAACAGATCCAGGAAACTATAGACCCATCAGCCTGACCTCAATACCAGGAAAGATTCTGAAAAAGATAATTAAACAACAAATAAGTGAACACCTAGAAGCAAACAAAGTAATAGCCAAAAGCCAACATGGGTTTGTCAAAAACAGATCATGCCAGACGAATCTAATTGCATTCTTTGACAAAGTGACAAAATCAGTGGACCAGAGGAATGCTGTTGATATAATTTACCTGGACTTCAGTAAGGCATTTGATAAAGTAGACCATAACCTACTATTAGATAAAGTAGAAAATTGTGGGTTAGACAGCACCACCAGCAAATGGATTCGCAACTGGCTGACCAACCGCACTCAACGTGTAGTCCTCAATGGAACTGCATCTACATGGAAGGAAGTATGCAGTGGAGTCCCCCAAGGCTCTGTTTTAGGCCCAGTACTCTTTAACATCTTCATCAACGATTTGGATGAGGGGATAAATGGGGAACTCATCAAATTTGCAGACGACAGCAAGCTGGCAGGAATAGCCAACACTCCAGAAGATAGGCTTAAGATACAGAAGGATCTAGACAAACTTGAACATTGGGCACTATGTAATAAAATGAAATTCAATTGTGAAAAAAGTAAGGTCTTACATATAGGCAAGAAAAACAAAATGCACAAGTACAGTATAGGTGGTACCTTGCTCAATAGTAGCAACTGTGAGAGGGATCTAGGAATCCTAGTGGACAACCATTTGAATATGAGCCAGCAGTGTGCAGCAGCTGCCCAAAAAGCCAACACAGTTCTAGGCTGCATCAACAGAGGGATAGAATCTAGATTACGTGAAGTGTTAATGCCACTGTATAGTGCCTTGGTAAGGCCACACTTGGAATACTGCATACAGTTTTGGTTGCCATGATGTAGAAAAGACGTGGAGACTCTGGAAAGAGTGCAGAGAAGAGCAACCAAGATGATTAGAGGACTGGAGACTAAAACATATGAAGAACGGCTGCAGGAGCTGGGTATGTCTAGTTTGATGAAGAGAAGGACCAGGGGAGACATGATAGCAGTGTTCCGATATCTCAGAGGGTGCCACAAAGAAGAGGGAGCCAAACTATTCTCCAAGGCACCTGGGGGTAGGACAAGAAGCAATGGGTGGAAACTAATCAAGGAGAGAAGCAACTTAGAACTAAGGAGAAATTTCCTGACAGTTAGAACAATTAACCTCTGGAACAGCTTGCCTCCAGAAGTTGTGAATGCCCCAACCCTGGAAGCCTTTAAAAAGATGTTAGATAGCCATTTGTCTGAAATGGTATAAGGTTCCTGCCCACGCAGGGGGTTGGACTAGAAGACCTACAAGGTCCCTTCCAACTCTGCTATTGTATTGTATTGTATTGTATTAAGTTTCAAGCCAACTTTTGCACTCTCCTCCTTTACCCGTACTCATCCTCTTCACTTTCTGTCATTAGAGTGGTATCATCGGCATAGCTGAGATTGTTGATATTTCTCCTGGCAATCTTAATTCCAATTTGTGATTTGTCTAGCCCGCCTTTCTCATGAGGTGCTCTGCATATAAGTTAAATAGGCAGGGCGACAGTATGCAGCCTTTCTGGAGTCCTCTCCCAATTTTGAACCAATCAGTTGTTCGGTATCCAGTTCTCACTGTAGCTTCTTGACCCGCATGTAGGTGTCTCAAGAGACAAGTAAGATGATCTGGTACTCCCATCTCTTAGGTTAACTTACAGAACCCAAAATCTGGGATCCATGATTCCCAAGAAACTGAAATTTGGCAAATTTTATAAAACGTTTGAAGATATAAAACTTTCATGAACATTATATGACTGATTACAAAATGTGATAAAATATTTCTTGGGCTCAATTCCTGATGCTTGACAGGCCTCAATGTTGAAGGCATTGAGGAGTCCAGGAAGGAAATATTTCTCAAAGCATGAGGAAGGGGACAGAGGTTGTCTAATTTACTGCCAAAAGTTAGATTTGGAAGGTGCAGCAAGGAAAGGGAGGGCAAGTTTAAGGCAGGACGTGACGCCTCATCCTCTCCGCACCACAAATCCCATTGAGTAAACTGCTATTAAGTTGCTGGGAACGCAAAACTAGACTACTGAAATCTGACATAGTTTCTAGTTGAGATTTCATTACTCTGAGCAGAGCAGACTTTTCTAATAGATCAAGGCATGAAATAAATAAAAGGGGAGCAAAGGAAGGGAATCCGCCTTACAACGGAGGAAAACAATTTCAAGCCATTTTTCATGGAGGGACAAAGAGCGAATTAGAGAGGGGTTTGTTAAGTACAATGTAGGCGCTTTCTTTTCTATTGATCACAGATAATTTACATCTCACCAATGTGAATTCTTGCATTCTCACTCGGCACAAGGAAAATCTCAATGATTTATTCATTTCAAATAAAAAATAGAAGGTAGATTAGAAGAATTACTTCACAGGCTTCAGCCCACTCAGGGCACTGTTAGGAGGCTGCTTTCTGCACCGCCTGGAGGAGTTTTGTCTGCGAGTCCCTCTAATTAACAAGGTGAATCATGCAGCAGCTCTCTCTAATTAGCGAACATGACAAGCCATTGGAAGGCAGCACCCAGGCCTGGTCAACAAAGACGGAGCCCCGCGTCTGGGGGGAAATGCATATTTCATGTAAATAGAGTGCAAAAAGTAAGAGAAGTTGGGGGGGACCTCGTTTCCTTTTTTCATGTTTCAGGCTTATGCCTCATTTATTTTCAGACATAAATAATGACACCGTAAATCAAAGCACCCCACTGCAAGTCACAGGCGGGGAGCCCAGGCTTCTCACGCACACAAAGACACATCAAGGTTTTCTTTTAAAACAAAGCTCAGGTATCCGCTTAAGGGGGCGCTATTTGCTTTCAGGTTATTATGATTATTATTCTGTGGTTAATCTTTGGTGAGAGTCACAGCCTTTGGGGCTGGTTGGTCGCTCAACAGCTCGAGTCCTAACCAAGGACCTAGGAACCGTCAAGGTAACGTCGGAGGATATATTATTATTATTATTATTATTATTATTATTATTATTATTATTATTATTATTATTATTATTATTCTGTGGTTAATCTTTGGTGAGAGTCACAGCCTTTGGGGCTGGTTGGTAGCTCAACAGCTCGAGTCCTAACCAAGGACCTAGGAACCGTCAAGGTAACGTCGGAGGATAGAAGCAGTTCCAAGCAGGGTGGCCCTTTGGAGAGTCAGAATGCCCAAGTCCGGCAAACCTAGAACCTCCACATAGCGAGGAAGTCCCCTAGGTCTTGCTCCAAGGGCTCCAATCACAATCGGGACAACACACGACTTTCTCTTGCACAGTCGCTCAACTTCAATTTGCAAGTCCCGGTATTTTGTGATTTTTTTCTTGCTGCTTCTTTTCAATTTGTGCATCACCAGGTATTGCAGTGTCAACGAACCATACTTTTTAAAATTTTATATTATTATTTATTAAACATGAAACTCAGCCAACTGAACATTTAAAAATGCATTACAAATACCATTCACTGGTGCTAATGGTTGATACGGTTTGCTGCCAGCATCCTAGGTATCAACCAAGTACCTTCTTAGAATGTAAGATGTTCCAAGTAGCACAGTTTTTTGCAGTTCCGCTGGTGTTATTGCAGGAAGCTGCAATTTGCTGATATATTATTATTATTATTATTATTATTATTATTATTATTATTATTATTATTATTATTATTATTATTATTATTATTATTATTATTATTATGCTTTGCAGTGGAAAGGAGATGCGACGTGGGTATTTCGAAACTAGCTTCAGTATCCTTCCAGCCTCCTAATCAGCTTTTCCTGAGAAAAGTTTAGAATGACAAGATGGAGAGACAATACAATACAATAGCAGAGTTGGAAGGGACCTTGGAGATCTTCTAGTCTAACCCCCTGGTTTTCTTCCACCACCATCACATTTGAGTCATTTGAGATTCACACCACCAAAACCCAAATCCATCCTTCCCTCCCTCTTTTTCCGGATTCTGTTTTATTCTCCCCTTTTTCCATAATTTTTCAGTCATCAAACTACATTTCCATTTTTGGGGGCAACCAAATAGTAAGCTTTGTCTATCTTGAAAGGGGAAGGAGAAAGCGAGGTGGGAAATCTGGAGAGGAGAAGATGGTTGCACTGAGAAATCACCTGCACTCGGTTGTGTCTCCTCATTAAACAAACCCTCCCCCTCTGGAGTGGCAATTGAATGCATTATGGTTCAGTCCCAACCAGCCAATTCTGGATTAAATGGAAAGTTTGCCTTTGAAAAAAACCACTGCACATTAAGTGCCGTTTCCCCCTTCTTGCAGGAAGGAGATAAAAATAGATTAAAAGTTGATAGGATGGCACCTTCTCACCAGTGTCTTCCCCCCTTGTCCTTATGGTGTTGTGAATATAGAACCTTTTAGAGGTGCTGCCTTATAAGCCACTTTTCTGGAAAGGGTCCTGTGCTTGAAATAGAGAGATGGCAACCCTGGGTTTCAAGCCAAAAGAGACACAAAGAGACAAAAATCCAGCTAGTTAAGATCTGGATTTTGTACTCCCAGTTCCTGTCTAACCACCTAACGATAGCAAATGATGACAAATTCTCAAGCTCTCAGCCTGGGACATACAAACCATGACCTCAGGCTTCAATTAAGTTTGCAAAATTTCTGCTATGAGTCTTTCCTTTCAAAATTTAATGCCAGAGAACAGAAAGGAAAGCTCTGACTGAAAATATTAATTAAAAAGAAGGTATAGGTTAAAATTTGAGCTACGTGCTTTTTTCTTCTTCTTCTGGTGATCTTACTTGGGACAGCAGCTTCCATGCTTCCCAGGGCTTCAAGTAGACCAAGGGTGTCCAACCCGATTTCACGGAGAGCCGCATCAGGGCTGTGTTCGCCCTCAGAGAGCCGGAGTGGGCAATGCCAGCTCGACATCACTCCTGTCAGGGGTGCCTGTGGTGGTCCAAGCGCTCGGCCAGCGAAAACAGGCTCCTGAGCTTCGTTTTCAGCTGCCATGGCCTCCTGCAACCCTCTGTCAGTGAAAACGGAGCTCGGAGGGGGGCGGGGGGCACACACAGCTCTCCCAAGCTCCATTTTCATTGGCAGAGGGTTGCAGGAGGCCATGGCAGCTGAAAACGGAGCTCAGGAGCCAGTTTTTTGCTGGTAGAAGCACTGCAGGCCGGTCCTTCGCTGTTTCCAGAGCAGCTCCGTTGGTCAGATCTAGGTACTCCACAGGCTGGATTGGGCCCCCGGGCCTTGAGTTTGACACCCTCGAAGTAGACCACCTTGAGAAGGGGGAGTCCTTCCACCGGTTCCCGGGAGACAGTCCCCAGATCTCCCATTTCAAGAGCAGGAGAGACAATCCACTGGAGAACATTCACCCTGGTCAAGGTTCCCAAACAATATTCCCACAGGGAAATTTTGGAACATTTCCCCAGGGCTCCAATGTTCCCAGCCTGGTGTTTGCTGGAAAGGTGGTTTTTAAAACGGGAAGAGCAGAGAGCAGCGGAGGACCTACTCATCAGGTTTCTAACGAGCAGGCTGGGGCTGCATGACCGCATGCGCCTCTGCCGTGGAAGAGCTCCTTGCAGAGGGACTGGGGGGAATGATCTCCACACTCAAACAGCTTGATATTATTTCCAGGATTTCCATCATCATTTATGTTTGTTGTGGAATGCAGCCATGCTCCGAAGGAGGCCTTGGCTCAAGGCAGCTGCTGACATTCTGATCTTTATTTACTGGAGTGCTTTTGATAGGAGCTCACAGGGTTAGCAGAATAACAGTATTGGAAGGGGCCTGGGAGGTTTCTAGTCCAAACTCTGCTCAAGAGCCTAGACCAGGGATGGCGAACCTTCGTGGCATGCGTGTGCATGCGCAGGAAACCTGAACACCAGCTGGCTGGCGTGTGCATGCCTGTTTTTTGGCTGTTTCTTGGCCCAAGAAATGGCCTGAAAATGGTCCAAAATACCAGCACCAAACCAGCCCAAAAATCGCCTGAAAACAGGACAAAATCCAGCCCAAAACCAGCCCCCAAAAGAGCCTGAAAACAGCCCAGAAACAGCCCCCAAAATAGCCTATTTTTTGGTTGGGTTTTTTGGCCATTTTCCAGAGCTCCAGTGCCTGCAAAGACCAGCTGGCTGGCGCATAAAAACAGCCCCAAACAACCTGTTTTATTGGTCATTTTTCAGGCTGTTTTCAGACCATTTTCCGGTGCTCCGGCACCTGCGAAGACAAGCTGGTCAGAAACTAAAAGAGCACCTGATGACGGCGTGTGTGCCTACAGAGAGGGCTCTGCATGCCACCTTTGGCACGCATGCCATAGGTTTGCCGTCATGGTGCTATACCATTTCAGATAAAGGGCTGTCCAATCTCTTTTTAAAAACCTCAAGTGATGGAGCAGCCACAACCTCTGGAGGCCCGCTTGATTAATTGAAATTTCTAAGAGGAAATTTCTCCTTAATTCTGGTTGGATCTCTCAATAAATTTCCATCTGTTGCTTCTCGTCTTGCTATCAGGTGCTTTGTGGCAGCCCCTCAAATATTGGACAATTGCTATCATGTCACCCCCAGTCCTCTTTGTTAGGTTAGACGTACGCAGTTCCCACAACCGTTCATTGCACGTTTTAGCCTCCAGTCCTCTAAGTATCTTTGATGCTCTTCTGAGCTTTCTTGTATCTTGGTGACCAAAACTGGATGCAGTAGCACAATAACAATAACAGAGGGAAGTTGGAGGTCTCTAGTTCAAACTCTGTCAAGCATGAGACCCTATATCAGGGGTGTCCAAACTTGGGAACTTTAAGACTGTGGACTTCAACTCCCAGCTGGCTGGGGAATTCTGGGAGTTGAAGTCCACCAGTCTTCAAAGAGCCAACTTTGCAGACCCCTGCCCTATACCATTTCAGACAAATGGCTGTCCGATTATTTAATCTATTTAACAGAAAGCCCACAAAAAACTTCTAATCTAGGATAAACTACCACAGTCATTATCCCTGATCCATCCGGGATCAAATATCCTGGATTCATTCTTAATAAAACTTTTTCTTGAAATTTTAAGTGGGATCTTGCCCCAAAGTCATTCCCCAAAGTCCTACCTCTGCGTTGTAATTACCTCTGCAGCATTTTTTGTACAAAGATTTGTCCTACAAGTCGAAACCCACTATCTCTGGAAAGTTGTTTTCTAATAAATCTATTCCACAATATCCATCAATTTCTTAAGAAAGTCCAGTAGTTCTCTCGTCGTTTCTATCATCTCGAAGCCTTTTGAATTCATGCCCCTTCCAGTCTTCTCCAAGCCTGCAATTCTCAAACCAGGCTCCTTCACTCCCAATAACAGATTAGGTTCCAATCCAATTTTATAACTGAAGTCTGATTTACCTGCTAAATCAAGTATCTAAATATCATTTTTGGGTTGATTTAAGACTATTATTAATACATCAAACCTCTTATCTCTTTTCACTTAGAGCTTGTATATTAAAAAAAAAATCCAAAGGCTTTTATAGACCTTGCAAAGAGTATATGACATACAATATTCAAAACCCTTAATTATTATTGTTTTCATTGTTAATATAGTCCAAAACTTATAGCTAAGCTTTCACAATGAGATGTAGGTAATTCCTCTCAATTGCAAGAGAAGAAGTTGTTTCATAACAGAATAACTGCAGAAAGAATTGAGATATTTTCCCCAATGATTCCCCCCCCCCAACCACTTGATAATATTTGCAATATTTCACACCCACCCATTTTCTTTGGTAAGTGCTTTGAAGTTCATGAAGGGCATGGTTTATTATTATTTTTTTGGTCTTCCTATCTAGGATTTTTAGTTCTGCTTGAGTCCAGCCCATTATTCCAGCTGTGTATTTAATGACTGGAATTGCCCAGGTGTTGATTGTCTTGATATGTCTTCTACAGCAGGGGTCTCCAACCTTTGCAACTTTAAGTCTGAAGGACTTCAGCTCCCAGAATTCTCCAGCCAGCAAAGCTGGCTGGAGAATTCTGGGAGCTGAAGTCCTTCAGACAAAGGTTGGAGACCCCTGTTCTACAGACTTTGGACTTAAGATCTTTACTCTCTTGATGTATTCATTTTTAATCTTTTTCTTGACTTCAGTGTTCTTGATTTTATCAGTTTGAAGGATGCCCAGGTACTTGTAGTGATCATCTTCATCCACTCTTGATATTCTATGCTGGGCTTCAATAATATTTGCGATTGGATGACTTATGCCACCACAAATGTGATTTTCACTCTCCATTCCCAGCTTACTAAACCCTTCTGTGAGTGTTCCTCCTCTCAGATTGTGTTATTCAGATGGCCCGGAATAATTGTGATAACCCTCATACGGCAGCAACCAGAGGAAATTGGGAGAGAAGATAATTTATCTTCTTTATATGCAGTTTTAGGTCCAACCTTTCTGAGCTCCCTCATAAGAAGGTAGCAATAATTTCTTTTCACAGGCTTTGGCCAGCGATGGGATTCAGACATCTATTTACAGCTGCCTCGAAGCCTCATAATTACAATGCAGCTGAAATGTCCATTTTCCCTTCCTGACTACAAATAGGGATCAATCGAATTTTAAATGACTGCTTACGGGCTAGATTCTGATCGTGACCTTTGTAAATAATTAGAGTTTGCCCCATTCTATCTACCTGGAAAGGGTAAGTGGGCAGGTATTTCTAACTGGCATTTAATCTGGAAGGGAGCCAAAGATAAATATCTAGCTAAAAAGCTAATATGACTTGGCAAAAAAGAAGCCTACAGAGACCGCTCTGCTCCCTCCAAATCGTTGTGGTCAATAAAAATGGAACTGGAGAAATTCTGCCACTTTTTCAAGTGGATCAAAGTGCACCTTCCTATACTACCTGGTCTTGCACTATACCTCTCTACCTTTCCTGCTGCTTATCCTGAATTTACATGTAAGTCAGGGGTCTGCAAAGTTGGCTCTTTTAAGACTGGTGGACTTCAACTCCCAGAATTCCCTAGCCAGCATAGCTGGCTGGGGAATTCTGGGAGTTGAAGTCCACCAGTCTAAAAAGAGCCAACTTTGCAGACCCCTGATGTAGGCTACAGCCATGTTGCTAGGAAAGATGGAATCCAAAGATCAAAATACAAGAGACAAGAACATAAAAAACCATCCATTTTGCCCTGAAAAATAGCTTGAAAAAGAAGCAGATGTTAGGGGCATTGCCAATCATTTGCTCAAGTATTGAAAATATTCTTCCTTACATTTAAGGTTCTGAGTAAGCCACCAGTTCTGAGCATATGGCTTTTTTAGTCATTTGTTCTATCTTTGCTAAAATTCAGATTCTAAAAGTCATAGGGCTGGAAAGGAAGTCTAGTCCAGATCTCTGTTGAAGGCTTTTGTCTAGGGTCTCTTCTTTCTCTGTGGTATCGTGTTTGACTGGGCTTTAATAATCTCATTTTTCAGAGTTTCCAAAGCATCATCTTGGGTTTCCCTTTAGGATTTCCATCCATGAAATATTTCCCAATCTCTCTCTTAGTTTGTTGAAGTCAGCTCTCTTAAAATCTAAGAAAGTAGTTTGAATTTGCTCAATTGATTGTGCCTGCATTATGGTGAATTCTAGTATAACTCTACTCCAAAGTTTCTACAACTTCCACCCCTTCTATCATTTCATCCTTAATAGTAAGAATTAAATCTGGTATAGTTGGCCCTCTAGATTCTTTCTCTAACTTCTGGCTAACAAGGTTGTCATCTAGGCTTTTCAAGAACTTGTTTGATCTCCCATCCTTTGCAGAATTTATCACCCAGTTTAGAGTAGTTAAAACCTCCTCCAAACCTTATTTAACTGATTAAAATGTTCATGTATTTCCTCTGCCTGGTTGGGTGGTCTGTACTATATAACTATAGGAATGTCATTTCCTCTAATATTCACACAAATGTGTTCAAGAGGACTTTCATCCTTGGTATTGTGCATTTCTGTAGAGGTGTAATGATTCCTTGGGTGGACGTCAAGACCTGCACATGAATTGGATTTAAATGAGGGAGAAGTGCGCATAGTGAGCCTCGCTTTCTCTTCTCAGATGCCATCTTGCTCCAATAGCAGGACAAGAGTCAGGACAGTTGGAGATGGGCTGGGCACAAGGGCTGACCAGGATATTCAAGTCCCTGGATATCGACACCTGGGAAAAGACCGATCAACATGGCACCCAGGCTGCCAGACATCTGAGGACAAAAGAACCACCATAGCACAAGAAAAGCGAACACTCCACAAAGCCAGAGCTGCAAATGCTGCAACAATAGTGCCCACATATGTCTGACCGACATGTGGCAGAACATTTCATGTCCCAATAGGCCTTACAAGCCACCTGCAGACACATCGTGGCCAGCCTACAACCTGCTAGATGTCAAGGTCCTTTTCAAACACGATGGACGAACATCAATCAAACGATTCCTTACCTAGAGTGCAATTCCCCTTCCTCTTTTGTTGGGTCTGTCTCTTTGAACATTTTATATTCTTCTAGCAATAGGTTCGAATCATGGGTTCCATCCCACCATGTTTCGGTAATGGCAACAATATCAAAGCTGCCCTCATGCATGAGCACTTCAAGCTCTCTGTTCCACAAACTTTTGAGTTATTAATCTATAGGCAACAGAGCTCTTTGACCCCATGTTTCCTTCCTACGTCTCCTGTTTTGCAACAGAGTTCTCTTTCTTTTTCACTGTTGGATTTGCTCTTTTAGGCTTTATTGCTGGGATTTGGTCTTAAGGATTCAGACCATCTCTTCCCTTTTTCTTTTTTTTATATTGAAAAAGTTTTATTGGTTTTTACAATTTTCCAAAAGGGTAGGGTAAGGGATACAGAAACATTTTGAGAACTTTCGCGTCGGGATCATTGGCCCTTCCAGGGCTTCATAATAAAACATTAAAAAAAACATTTTTCAAAAATACTACAAGGTGAAAATAAGTGCATGTTTCCTAAATTCTCAATTCTATGCTGGCAGTCGTGTGCAAACATCCAGATATAAAGGTTATACAATGTTAATAAAAAAGCAAAGTTATTTTTTCGATCTAAGTCTCTTGGCAATTGTATCTTCTTTTTCTCCTTCCTGGCCCCCAGCGGGTGGAGCCGTGGCCCCCCCTGCCCCCCCTGAATCTTCCCCCAGGACAGACGAATGTTTTTTAAGAAAGGCTTCCGCCTCAACAACTGTTTTAATCCTAACTCTCCCTCCTTCCCAGAACACCAACATCCCTTCCGGCATCGCCCACTTAAACCAAGTCCCGTGGTCAAACAATTTTTTGGATAAGAAGGAATACCTCCTTCTCATTTCTCTAATCTTTTTTGGGATCTGCTTCAAGATGGCGACTTCCTTTTGTTGGTAAATTAGCGGCCCCCCTCTCTGCGCCTTCAAAATTCCCTCTCTGGTTGACCTTCTAACAAATTTAATATGTATCTCTCTGGGTACTTCATTTATCCTGGCATATGTCGAGTTTATTCTGTAGACTAGGTCAATGTCCCCCCTGATCTCATCTTTAGGTTTATGTAAATAGTCTGCTAAAATTGTACTCATGAGTTCAGGAAGACATTCACCAGGTTCTTCAGAAATGTTCTGAAATCTTAAAAAATATGACATCCTTTCAAAATCCATCCTAGACATATGCCCAGTCAGTTCTCCAACCTCACTGTTAACATTTTTAAGCTCTCCCTTTGCCCCAGCCAGCCCCCCTTCCAGCTCCTCAGTCTTCTGTGTGTTCTCCAGCACTTGTTTCCGTGTTTCCAAAAGATCCTTCTTGAAGCTGCTATTATCTTCTCTCAAAGCTTTAATTTCCTGCACCAAAGCTTGTAACACTGATTCCATTGATGTCATTCTTTGTTCCAAACCTGCCAATTCTGATTTTGATGCCATGGTAAGCTGTTAAAGTCAGTGCCACTAAGATGGCGTTTTTTGTGTGGGGCCGTTGAAGCGGGTCAGGAGAAAACAGTTCAAATCACGGTTGTAAAAAGTTCAAGACCCAGAAGAGAAACACTTTTCACAGTCAATAATTATAGCAGAGAAGGCACTCCAGGGAAGGAATCAATTAATCCAGAAATTTCTTCATTAATAGAGAGAGGGAGTCCAAATCACAAAGAGATGTTGGTAATTTTCCATAAGTAAAAATAGTCATTCAGGAACAAAGGGCAGCCATCTTCCACCACCCAGTCTGAGAGCCAGCAGGAGAAAGTAGCAAAAGAAAAATTGTTTCAAGCCAGCCGGACTTAGATACATTGTAAAGAAACAAGCCGCAAAACACTTTCACTTGCTTCAAAGCAATCCGGATGCGAAATGTCCGCTTCCTCGCAACGAGGAGCCATTTCTAAGCGGCGCTTTAAATCCGAGGGGGGGTTTAACAAACAAACACCCCCCTCCACGTTCTTTCAGTCCAGGCTGCCAGCACAAATAAGGTTAAAATCACTCACTCTTCACCTCGCCGCCAAAGCCCCGGAAAGCCTTCCGACCCGAACACTCAGCTCTCTCCAAATTCATCGTGCGTTGCCGTCCTCCATTGGCGAAGGGAAAACCCCCCGCAGCATGTCTTCTCTCGCCTAGACCAAAGACAAGGGCCGTTTTCCCGCCGCCGCTGGGATAAACTGACCCAGGCAAGCCAGCCTTACGGAGGGACCCCAAAAAAGGGGTGCCCCGCCCCCGTTGGGGGGCAGAAAAAAGAACAAAACGGTGGACGAGTCCCAAGACTCGTCCGTCGCCGCTGGAAGGCAGAACCGGAAGCCTCTTCCCTTTTTCATTTAACGCCCTTCTAATGAGCCAAGCAGTTATGTTCCAAACAGATTCTCCCCAGTTCTTGTGTGGTGCAACCCATCTTTGGCCCTTCCTCTAGATCAGTGGTCATCAACCTGGTCCCTACCACCCCCTAGTGGGCGTTCCAGCTTTCATGGTGGGCGGTAGGGATTTTGTCCGATACTGAAGCACTTTCCTTTTTTTAATTTAATTGACTTCCCTACTTTATAAGTCACCATCACTGTGGAACCAGTGGGCGGTTAGAAACTTTTACTACTAACAGAGATACAGAAGTGGGCGGTAGGCATAAAAAGGTTGACTAGCCCTGCTATAGATAATGTAAACCATGGCATAGAAATCCAAAGTTCTCTTGACAGCATCATCTCTTGAGCCAGGGGCTTACTTCTAAAACCTTCTGTCCCTCATCGGAGGTTCACCTTCTGTTCTCAGGCACTAAATGAAAAAACAATTTGAGTACCAGGCCCTTTGCTTTTCTGCTTATTTCCAGACTATTGGTTCATCCCAACATGAAAGAGATTTATAAATTATAAAATGAAAGGAACGTATAAAGTATAAAGAAATTTATACTCTCCTGGGTTGCTGCAGCTTTTGCCTTTCTGAGTCAGAAGGGTCAGAAGTCAAATGCAAGCCTGTGTCTTCTCAGTATCTTCTGGACTCCAGGATTGTGACAATTACAGTGGGGGTCTGTCTTTCCATTGTCAAATACATGTTGGATAAATCAGTAGACAGATTCCAAATATTCAGAATCACCACCATATCTTTAAACTATATTTGGGGAAAGCGAGATGGTTTGAGAAAACCATATGGACAAATGTATGAATGTTAAGCTAAAGGAACAATAATGAGGCATCCATAATTGTTCTGCCCCCACAGACGGACACACACAAGCTTGGCTGCTTGCCACCATCTCCTTGGCTGTGAGCCCTAACTCACGTAACAAAGACAGACAGAGAATTGCAGACTCGGACGACCAGAATTTCCAATGAGGAGTTGTAACTGTTGTTTCCTGCAAATGACCCCTCCCCAAACCTTTCCTTATAAGCTCTCTTGGGAGGGGGCCACTCATCAAGCAGCTGGTGCTCATCAGGGCTTACCTCTTCCGTAACTGTTGCCTCCTCTTCTCAGCCCTGTGTAATCTAGCATCAGGGACAAACTGCCCCTGATCCTCCCCACTGCTCCATGATCCAGGCGTCTCCTGGTGGCCAACCAGACTCTCTGCTTCCTCAAGGTCTCCCTCCTCCTCCAAGGCAGACTCATAGGACTCCTCACTAGAAGAGTCCATCAGCAGCTCATCCGGAGCCGGCTGGGCCACAACACATAATCATATGCACATGTCCTCTTTATCATGATATATGGCTTCACAATTGTTCTTTTTAAACATTATCTGGGATAGCCAGTACATGTAAAAGAAAGATTCTTTGTTGAATTCATCTCTTGAAATTATAAGAAAGAAACATAATATCTTAAACCTTCAGTCCTTGAAGTTCATAAAAGGTATTCCCAATTTTTCCTGTTGTTTTAGGAGGGAAACATGCAGGTGGTTCTATCTTAGGCCCAGTCCTCTTCGCCATCTTCCTAAATGATTTAGATGAAGAAACAGAGGGGGAACTCATCAAATTGGCAAGCTTTAATATTCATTTTTCAGAGTTTCCAAATCCAAATCTAGGATTTCCATTCTAAAAGAGGAATACTCAACACTTTAGAAGATGGCTCAAGATCAAGAAACACTGGGTCCTATCCAACAAAATGGAATTCAATGGTGAAAAAAGTAAAAAAAAAGCTTTAGGCAAGAAAAACCAAATGCACAGGTATAAAATAGGTTGTATCTGACCTAACAGCAATAACTGTAAGAAAGTTCTAGGAGTCCTAATGGACAACCCCTTAAGTATGAGTTAGCCATGTGCTGCAGCTGCCAAAAAGCCAGTGCTATTTTAGGCTGCTTCAACACAGTCATAGGATCAAGATCATGTGAAGTGTTAGTAATCATTTTACGCTGCACTTGTAAGACCATACGTAGAATACAGTTGTGGTCACCATGATACAAAAAAGATGCTGAGACTCTAGAAAGGATGCAGAAAAGAGGAAGATGATTAGGGGACTAGAGGCTAAAGCAGATAGTTGCAGGAACTAGGATGGTCTAGTCTAGCTTTGCTGGCTGGAGAATTCTGGGAGCTGAAGTCCTTCAGACTTAAAGTTGCAAAGGTTGGAGACCCCTGGTCTAGTCAACCAATTCTCCAAAGCAGGGGTCTCCAAACTTTGCAATTTTAAGTCTGAAGAACTTTAGCTCCCAGACTTCTCCAGCCAGCAAGTCATGATTGGAAGGTTATCAAAGAGAGATCCAACCTAGAATTAAGGAGAACTTTCCCGACAGTGAGAACAATTAATGGCTTCACTTCAGAAGTTGTGAGTGCTCCATCACTGAAGGCTTTTAAGAAAAGGTTGTATAAACATTTGCCTGGAATGGTCTCCTGTTTGAGCAGACGGTTGGACTGGAAGACACCAAGATCCAACTCTTATTCTGTAATTCTGTAAATATCCACCTGAGCAACACTGTTTATAAAATGAAAGTTTGAATAATAATAATAAAAAACAAATTGTAGCACTCATAAAAAGGGTAGGACATTCAGTATAGTAATATATCGAAATTGTATGTCTTAAAATTATCTGAAAGTTCTAACCTAGTAATTAGCATTATGACCTAGTCAATGTAATATTGAAGAATTCTGGCGATCCTTTCCAGTAACCAGGAAGAAGGTGTAACTCTACTTGATTTAGTTCAGGTTATTGTTTCTGTTTGTCCTCTTCATTCTCAAATTGTCTCCTTCACTTTAAACTCTGCATTCACTCACCAATCAAAGGGGCTGCCATCCACACAAAAGAATGTGACAAAATAATTCTTTTTCTTTTTTTTTTGAAATTTTTTTTTTATTGGTTTTTAAAATTTATATAGGGAAAAAGGTATAGGGTGAGGGTAACATTTTGGTAGCTTCCCTGCCGTTGGTGGTGGCCCTCCCAAAACTTCATAGATTTACAATTTTAAAAGGTAAAGGATAAACATATAAAAGGATTACATTGTACAGTCCATCTATTCAATCATCTTTTTCTTTGCCATTTTATCTTGTATCAACCATTGCAATGGGATTTCAAATAAAATCATTTTTGCGATCTGAGTCTTTTTGCAATTGACTCCTCTTCCCTGTTCCCGGGCGGGGCCGTCGCTCCCTCTGTTCCCCCATCTTCACCTCCCAACTGGGGAGAATGTTTTTTAATAAAAGCCTCCACCTCACTTAGTGTTTTAATTTTTACTTTGCCCCCCTCCCAGAAGATCAGCATTCCCTCTGGTAATAAACACTTGAACCAAATTCCATTTTTGTATAATTTCTTAGACAAGAAGGAATACTTCCTTTTTATTTCTCTAGTTTTTTTTCGGAATTTGTTTCAGAATGATTATTTCTTTATCCTGATACTTTAAGATTCCATCCTGTTGGGCCCTAAATATCTCATCCCTTGTGGATCTCCTAAGAAATTTAACATGAACTTCTTTTGGTACATTATGCATCCTAGCATAAGTTGAATTAATTCTATAAACCAGATCCATATCCCACCAGAGTTGATCTTTATCTCTTTTAAGGTATTCTGCTAATATTTTACTCATAACATCTTTAAGATCTTCATTTTCTGACTCTGGTATATTCTGGAACCTAAGAAAAAAAGACATTCTTTCAAATTCAATTTTGGTCATGTTAGCTCCTAGTTCTAAACTCTCCTTCCGGATCTCCTTAACCTCTTCCCCCATCTCCGCCGCCCCTTCCTCTAACTTCACAATTTTTTTTGCTTATTTTCCATTGTGCTTCATTGTTATTTCCCTAAGTTCTAATGTTAAATCTGTCAACTCTTTCCGCATTTCATTCATATTTTTCATTATTTCCCGAAACATTTCTATAACTGACGGATCCTTTGAGCCCGCTCCAGCGGGTTCTTTCTGTAAAAGTGAAGAGATCTTCGGCTGTGTAGTTGGGCTGGAGATGGCTGAGGATGGGGCGGAAGTTGACTTTCCCGTTGGTGGCTTTCTAAGAGCCATTGTTTCAGTTCTAATTTCTCAGTTGGTAAAGAAATGGCGCCGGAGAAATGGACGACCAGGTATCAGAGAATCCAAGTGAGAGTTCAGTCCTAAGAGCTCCCTTTAGAGAAAAGAAATCTTGCAATCCACATCCAGGAGTCCATGTATTGGGAGAGACTTGGGAGCCTCTGGGAGAAATGCTAAAAGTAAAAAGTTTCTAATCCTTCGTTGGTAATTATGGAGGGAAAAGCTTCACCAATGCAGGGGAGTTATAGGCGGAGAACAAAGAGAAGCCATCTTGCCCCGCCTTCTGACAGGAAGAAAAGTGAAAGTTCCATTTGCTTTCTTTTTTTAAAAAAAGAACTCCGTGAAAAGTTGTTGCAAATGCGATACGATACAATCCTTTCCCATAGTTAGTTCAAATAGCAAATCAATCCTTTCCTCTCTCCATTTCAAAGGAGAGGGATCACTTAATTGCCGCTTTGTCCGAGTTTTTTTTTTTTTGAAAACTCCCCCTTCCAATCTCCATTCAAAATGGATTGAACTGGAACTTACAGTGGCTTATCGCTTATCCTTCATCAGCAGCTCAGGAGATTAGGGAGCGCCCTCCACCTCCAGCATTCCGCTACTCTTCTCATTCTGTTTACTGTTCCCGGGATCCATCCGGCAAAGAGGCAAGGTTTGCCCCCCTCTTTTGCTCGCCAGCTCCTAGGGTGAGGCTGGGGGCAGTCCACCGGCCGCTGCCAGGCTGGGGGCTCCCAGCGAGCCGCCCCTATGGCAGAAGGCCCCCCGAGGTCTTCTGTGCTCCCGAAGGAGCCCACCGGTACAGCAAGCGGCGGACAGAGCACAAAGCACGTCCGTCGGCTTCAGAAACCGGAAACGAAGTCCAAAATTATTCTTTTTCTTATCACTGAAGTTTATTATACTTGGGTTTTATTCCTTTCTATGGAAATTGTTATTGTGTTTTATTAGAAGTTGGAATCCTTTGGCAACATACCAATATCATACAACCAGAATAGTAATGATCATGATTGGAAAGAAGAGATGATCAACAGTAAAGATGAATGCATTCAGTTGCAGTGGTGATTGATACAGTGGTGACTGTACAAAAAAGATGCCGAGACTCTAGAAATTGTGCAGAGAAGAGCAGCAAAGATGATAAAGGTTATGGAGGCTAAAATGTATGAGGAATGGTTCAGGGAGTTTGATACGTCCAGCCTATCAAAGAGAATTGGAGGGACATGATAACTGTCTCCTAGGACACAAAGAACAGGGCATTGACTTCTCCAAAGCACCAGAGGGCGGGACAAGAAGTAATAGGTGGAAACTGGTTAAAGAGAAAGTTAACCTAGAAGTAAGGAGAAATTTTATGACAGGGAGAACAACCATTCAATGGAACAGCTTGCCTTCTGGACTTGTGGCTGCCACCATCATTGAAGGTTTTCAAAAACAGATTGGGCGTTGACCAGGATGGTACAAGATCTTCTGCCTTGAGAAGAGGATTGAGCAAGAAGATCTCCAAGATCCCTTCCAGCCCCATTAATCCATGTTCTATGCTGGAAAAAAAACACAATCCAGTTAGTGACAGATCATCCTGGGAAGGTGGGTCACTAAGAATTGATGGCAAATCAATCAACTGCAATGATAAAAATAGATTTAAGAGATTCAAAGATCATAAATTTTTAAAGGAAGGGGATATGTGAATTGACTAACCCATCCCATACAGCCAGATAGTGTAACCTGTGCAATCAAACTTAAAAAAAAAAAAAAGTCTTGATTAATTCTGCAAAACTCTGCATTGAGTAATCAAAAAAATCAAAGTGAAATACCTCATTTATTGCTCTGAAATCTTTAAGGAAATTTATCAGGCATGCTCACAAGAGTATAGGATTAAGAGCTGGCCTATTCTTTTGGCTGAAATACCTTAACATTTGAAAATAGCATTTTTCTTCCACAGTGGCAGAATGGCAACATCATTTTTGCATTGTTCTTTCCAGTATACAAGTGTTTTTTTTTCTTAAGAGGCTTACTGTATTTTTCAGAATATATGGTATTTAGGCCAATTTCTTTGCTCATTTTCCATCCCCACCCCCCAGGAGCACTCTGCAAGCCCCCCCAAGGCTAGTCATGCTTTTGATTTGAAGCAAAATGACCCCGTTTTCGCGGAGAAACTAGCAGTTTTTGGGAGGTTTTCAGAGTGCAAAAACACTTTTGGAAAGCTCTTCTGGAAGCTCTTTAACTGTTTCTGTGCCAGGAGAAACAAAGTCCTAAGGTTTGTCAGCGATTTCCTTCTCCAGGACATGGATAAATACACCTGGAAACATCAACCTAACTTTCTTCTCTCTCTCTCTCTCTCCCTACGTACTGTATTTCTCTCTCTATTTCTCTCTATCCTTCTACCTACCTACACACATGCACTCTCCCTCCCTCCCTCCCTCCCTCCCTACTGTATTTCTTTCTCTTTCTCTCTATCCCTCTACCTACCTATCTACACACACTCTCTCTCCCTACATACCTACTGTATTTCTCTTTCTTTCTCTCTCTCTCTATCCCTCTATCAATCTACCTACTTTTTTTTATAATTTGCCTCTTCAAAACCTTGGTGCGTCTTATACTCTGAAAAATAGGGTACATTAGAGGCTTGTTTTCAGATGATACTTAACAGTAAGATTTAGGCGAGAAGCTCCACTGCAAAGATCTTTTGCTCCCAGGGGTGCAGGTGGTCTTCACCGCAAGAGGAGTTAATGGACCCCTGGCCAGTGTGCAGGGTTTCTTTTGCTCCTTATAAATCAATATGGCCTACAATAGTTTTCCTCAGCCGCCTTGATATTTTCTAATAATAAAAGCAAGGGTGGCTGTCAGGCTTATCTCGCATTTGCCAAGAGAAGACAAACTGCTCGCCTCTGTGATTTGTCCTTCTGGAAAGGGGAAAGTGGAGAGGTTGCTCAGAAGATTTTTTTTTTTAAAGCATGCTAGAAAAATTGCCCATAAAAATGCAAGTAGAAAAATAGGTGGACGTGTCCCATCAGAAAGAGATACTGGTGTAAAATTCGGAAATGGCTGGAAGAAATTACCGAGCGAAAAATAGAACTTAAACCGGAAGCATTTTTATTAGGACTGCTGGACCAAAAAATAGACAAAGAATCTCAATATATAATCATACACATACTCACTCCAGTTTCGCACAAAACTGGAAAAAAATGATGAAACTATAATCCCTCAGATGAAACTATAATCAGGAAAATGCTCGAATGCGCAGAAATGGACAAAATGACAATAGAACTAAAAGAAAGAGAAGAATCGGATTTTTATAAAGTAGGGAATAAAATGTACAAGTGGCTAGAAATTAGAAACCAAACAGAAAATAGAGGAAATGGTGATACAAATAATGAATATCATTATAAGTGTTGATATTGTGTCTGCTACATTACAAGATAAGGATATCGTAATAGGAAGGCAAGGCAGAAGGGAGAATTACAAAAGCTAAGCAGGAAAGCCAGTATAGAAAGCTATAAAATTATTGTATATTGATTATATGTTCTGTGTTTTGTTTTGCACTCTTGATTTTTTATTATTATTTATACTTGTGTCTTCTGACTGTTTTTAGAGATTAAAACATTTAATAACAATTATTTAAAAAAGAAAAATAGGGACCACCTTTGGTGGGAAGGGAACAGCATTCTGTGCACCTTCGGTGTTGAGTCATGCCGGCCACATGACCATGGAGACGTCTTTGGAAAATGCTGGCTCTTTGGCTTTGAAACGGAGGTGAGCACCGCCCCCTAGAGTCGGGAATGACTGGCACAGATGCGTGACAGGAACCTTTACCTAGAAAAAGTTACTGAAATATGTTTTGAAAGTTGGATCTCTTTTCCAATTTTATACTTCTTTATACTTTTTTGATGCGAGAGGGCACAAAGACCAGGCTATTTTTGTTCCATATTGTAAAATGGAGCTCAGGAGTGGTGTGGTCGGTGGCCTAGAGGTGGAGCTCTCGCCTCACAATCAGGAAGCTGGGAGTTCAATCCTAGGTAGAGGCAGAATGTATCTGCTGAACAAAACTCCACATTGGCGACAGGAAGGGCATCCAGCCATTAAAACACTCTGCTAGCTTCATTCAGTTGCCCAGACTCCACCCCACGGGGGATTATGGGGTTGTTAAAAGAAGAAGAAGATGATGATGATTGTAAAATGGAGCTCAAGAAGTGGCATCTGACATCTGAAGGTATGTTTCTTTGATTTGGGGTAAGGAAATTCACAGAAATCAGCTGAAGTAATGAAATGGCTTGACATCTGTGAAGATTCTCAGTCCTCCAGGTTATGGTTGGCCCAAAAGTGCTTTTTCAAGAGGCATCTGGACTTATTGGTTTTTATTTAAAGACATTTTGCTTCTCATCCAAGAAGCTTCTTCCTCAGAGCTGAAGAAGCAAAACGTCTTCAAAGAAAAACCAGAAAGTCCAGGGGCCTCTTGAAAAAGCACCTGTCAGCCTCTACTTTGCTTGCTTGCTATAGAAACGGGGAGGGAGGGGGGCTTGAGATATTTGGGAGGGGAATTACCGGTATCAAGGAGGGAGTTTTGTTCTCACCATCTTCTGCGCATGCTGGTGGCTGGTGTTTGGACCTGGTCAAGGTCAATTGTCTCTGCATCCCAACGGAATGAGGCCTCTTGAAGATGCAGCCCACATGACACCTCTGGGAGTTGCAGATTGGACATTGGGTTGGGGGTAACTGGGGGGAGGATCCTGGGTAAACGTTTGATATGTACACATTTGTGCATATTAAAGAGTAAGAGTACCTTTTATCTCTACTCAAATGGAGTTGGGGGTTTCCTTTCTTGGATACTGAACAAGGCCCGCCTGGCAGCACCTTTGGGACGAGTGAAATGGCTGGCATTTGTAGTGCGGAGTTTTTCATCCTATTTCCTTTTGATACGTATCTACATGTCTCTGAGTCCATGCTAGTAACAATGGCTTCAACACTACCACTGTGGTGGCCGGCAATTCCCAACCATCAAATGGCTTGAAACTTTGTGAGATCACATGAGATCCCAAAATACCATGAGTTATTACCAGATAATGCTTATACTTCATGAGAATTTGTAAGATAGTTTAATAATAATAATAATAATAATAATTTTAATTTATAACCTGCTCTCTCTCCCCGAAGGGACTCGAGGCGGGGCACAGGGAATTTAAAATACATATAAAATCACAGACATGGTACAATATTAAAATGAAATTAAACTAGCCCTGCGCTAAAATCCCATATTAAAACTAAAAGTAAGTTGCTAAAAACCCTAAAAACAGTTTAATTACCCTAGGCTGGCCAAGCAGAAAAAGTGTGTTTTTAATTTTTGACGGAAGGAGCGGAGGTCCGTAGTTGTTCTAATGTCGGGGGGAAGGTCGTTCCAGAGGGTCGGACCCGCCACAGAGAAGGCCCTTCCCCTGGGCATCGCCCGTTGGCACAGCCTAGTGGACGGCACCCGGAGAAGTCCCTCTCTGTGGGAGTGAATCGGCCGCAGGGCCGATTGGCATGTGAGCCCTGGCAAACGTTTAGCTATAATTTGCATTAACTATAACTTTCTTCTTGTTTATGGGTGGTATCTTTAGATTGACAATCGCTTACTTGATAACCTTCTTCAGATACTAACACTAGAGAGGAGTTAGGAGCAGACAGGGAAATGTCTTAGTCTGTAAAAGATGATGGGTATTCTCAATCACGAAACATAGGCTATTAATTGTGCCATAGCGTAGAAAAAACCCGATTAAAAACAAGTGATTGGTTACATTAATTTTGCCTTTAAAGCATTTTTGTTTGTTTGTGAAAAGAAATTAGGATTTTTATTTGTAACTGGATTCACAGACTCTTATTCTGGAATGTGATAACGTTCTCATTACTGCTACCATGGAAAATTTTCAACTGGCTTCACTTGGCTTTCTGTAACTGAGGCAAATTTCTGATTTCAGGGAGTTTAAATATGATTAAATGTGGAAGCATTTCCAAGTTTTTACTCTTTTTCTAATCATACCGTCCAAGGTGTGATTATTAAATTTTTCATATTTCTCACCCGCTGCAGACGTAAGATGGAAGGGTGGAAATACATTTTCAAACACATGATATGCAAGAAGAAATGATGCCAGTAGATGGGTGCATAGAAAAATGGGCTGGGAACCATCAACCAAAACAGAGGAACAGAGAAAGCATAACACCAAGAAATACAATGGGCTACAGCAAAATGCCACAAGAAGGAAGCATTTGAGGAAATGATGTGGGGAGGAATCTTTATCCCATGAGTAAGGATTACAAGACACTATGGTCAAAGCAGAAAAAGAAAAACTATGGTAAATCTTACCAAAAAAAAAGAAGAAACGAGAATCAACTAGAAATGAAGCAATTTTTCTCTAGTCAAATCCATTCTCTAATAACAGTTCTTTTGAGCAACAAGGTAAGCAGCCCACGTTTTCTTAAGAAACTAGAACCAGCTCATGTTCCCATGTCTAGGAATTTACTAGGAATTTACTAGACATGGGAACATGTGTGAGTATCTGAACGGAGGAGCTAATGGCAAGATCAACCATCTGCAGAGTGGTCAGACGTGGCTCCAATCCACGAGATCTGAGTTTAGTGCAAACGTGCTGCTTATTGGCAACTCTGTTGGCATGGATGAAGACTGCATGGTCAACTGGCCGGTACAAGCCAGGCCTTTGGTCAGCTGAGTGAAATCCAGCTATGATGACCATCAACTCACAAACCACTGTCGATTTCATGCCCAAAGAGGGCACGTGAATGTCTCCAGGACCTCATGTCTGAGGAATTCTATTGCCATTCAATTCAATTCAATTCAATTCAATTCAATTCAATACAATACAATACAATACAATACAATACAATACAATACAATACAATACAATAGCAGAGTTAGAAGGGACCTTGGAGGTCTTCTAGTCCAACCCCCCTGCCTAGGCAGGAACCCCTATACTGTTTCAGACAAATGGCTATCCAACATCTTCTTAAAGACTTCCAGTTCTCTTCTCTTCTCTTCTCTTCTCTTCTCTTCTCTTCTCTTCTCTTCTCTTCTCTTCTCTTCTCTCTATTCTCTTCCCTTCCCTTCTTTCTTCTCTCCTCTCTTCTCTTCCCTTCTCTTCTCCCTTCTCTTCTATTCTCTATTCTCATCTTCTCTCAACACAATACAATAGCAGAGTTGGAAGGGACCTTGGAGGTCTTCAACTCCCTGCCTAGGCAGGAAACCTTATACCGTTTCAGACAAATGGCTACCCAACAACTTCTTAAAGACTTCCAGTGTTGGAGCATTCACAACTTCTGCAGGCAAGCTGTTCTTCCATATTCCAGCCATGCCAGCCTAAAACTCTGGTACGAAGGCTGTTATGCAGAAGGAATGCGGGCACGAGCGCATGTGATGCTCCTTTGATGAGTTGCACTGGTTACCAGATGGCTCCCAGTTGCAATTCAAGCTGCTGGTGACATTCCTGTCTCTCTCGTTGTTTCTACCCACCCAGTGCAAGCAGACTGGTCCTCCCCCAGGACCCTCCAATTAAGCAACAACAACCTGTGAGGCATAATGTTCCTTCCCTGCCATTGCCCCTGAGCAGTAAGAGCAGTACATTTAGCAGATACATTATTTAATGGGGGTTGGCTTGTTTGTTTGAAAATAAACAAAATCTACAAGAAGCTGGCATCCCAAGGTGTTGACACCTACTTGGATATGATGGATTTGATTTAATCCTATCATGGAAAAAGTCTTGTTAAGAGATAGAGAGATGATAGATAGATAGATAGATAGATAGATAGATAGATAGACAGACAGACAGACAGACAGACAGACAGACAGACAGACAGGCAGGCAGGCAGGCAGGCAGGCAGGCAGACTGACCAACCTTTTGGTTGCGATGGGAATTCACTGACTGGTTTGTCGCCCAGGACTGATGTGGACTGAGAAAGAGTCAAGATCAAGGCAGGACTAGAGCTCACTGTCTCCTGGTGCTTGGCCCAAAGTCACCCAGCCAGCTTTCATACTTAAAAGGAACTAGAACCCACAGCCTCCTGATTCCTAGCCCAGGACCTTCACCACCAGACCAACTGTGCTCACATTACATACATTCAGTTTAGAGGCCACCTGATTCTAGTGGACGTTTGTGGCTCATTTTAAAAGCAGAAACAATAAAATATAATAATAATAATAATAATAATAATAATAATAATAATAATAATCTTTATTGTCATTGTAATAAGATTGTAATAAAATTACAATGAGATTGGTTGTATGCTATTGTATTGCATTGCATTGCATTGCATTGTATTGTATTGTATTGTACTGTATTGTATTGTAATCAAGGAGAGAAGCAACTTAGAACTGAGGAGAAATTTTCTGACAGTTAGAACAATTAATCTGTGGAACAGAAGTTGCCTCCAGAAGTTGTGAATGCCCCAACACTGCAAGTCTTCAAGAAGTTGTTGGATACCATTTGTCTGAAATGGTATAGGGCTTCCTGCCTAGGCAGGGAGTTGGACTAGATGACCTCCAAGGTCCCTTCCAACTCTGCTATTGTATTGTATTGTAAGTAAAGGGAAGGGAGGGAGGGAGGGAAAAAGGAAGGAAGGAAGGGGGAGGGAGGGAAGAGTATGGAAGGTAGGAAAGAAGGAAGGCAAGGAGGGAGGGAGGAGGAAGGAAGGAAAGAAAGAAAGAAAGAAAGAAAGAAGGAAGGACAGAAGGAAGGAAGGAGATTGGAGGGAGGGAGGAAAGAGGAGGAAAGAAAGAAGGAAGGAAGGGGAAGGGAGGAGGAAAGGAGGGAGGGAGGAGGAAAGGAGGGAGGGAGGGAGGAAGGAAGGGGATTGGAGGGAGGGAGAAAAGTGGAGGAAAGAGGAGGAAGAAAAGAAGGAAGGAAGGGGAAGGGAGGAGGAAAGGAGGGAGGGAGGGACAGAGGGAGGAAGGAAGGAAGGAAGGGGATTGGAGGGAGGGAGGAAAGTGGAGGAAAGAGGAGGAAAGAAAGAAGGAAGGGAAGGGAGGGAGGGAGGAGGAAAGGAGGGAGGGAGGGAGGAAGGAAGGAAGGAAGGAAGGGGATTGGAGGGAGGGAGGAAAGTGGAGGAAAGAGGAGGAAAGAAAGAAGGAAGGGAAGGGAGGGAGGGAGGGGGAAAGGAGGGAGGGAGGGAGGAAGGAAGGAAGGGGATTGGAGGGAGGGAGGAAAGTGGAGGAAAGAGGAGGAAAGAAAGAAGGAAGGGAAGGGAGGGAGGGAGGGGAAAGGAGGGAGGGAGGAGGGAGGAAGGAAGGAAGGAAGGAAGGAGATTGGAGGGAGGGAGGAAAGTGGAGGAAAGAGGAGAAAGAAAGAAGGAAGGGAAGGGAGGGAGGGAGGAGGAAAGGAGGGAGGGAGGGAGGAAGGAAGGAAGGGGATTGGAGGGAGGGAGGAAAGTGGAGGAAAGAGGAGGAAAGAAAGAAGGAAGGGAAGGGAGGGAGGGAGGAGGAAAAGGAGGGAGGGAGGGAGGAAGGAAGGGAGGGGATTGGAGGGAGGGAGGAAAAGTGGAGGGAAAGAGGAGGAAAGACAGAAGGGAAGGGCAGGGAGGGAGGGAGGAGGAAAAGGAGGGAGGGAGGGAGGAAGGAAGGAAGGGGATTGGAGGGAAGGGAGAAAGAGGAGGAAAGGAGAAAAGAAAGAAGGAAGGAAGGGGGAGGGAGGGAGGAAGGAGGAAGGAGGGATTGGAGGGAGGGAGGAAAGTGGAGAAAGAGGGAAAGAAAGAAGGAAGGGAAGGGAGGGAGGGGGAGGAGGAAAGGGAGGGAGGGAGGGAGGGAGGAAGGAAGGAAGGGGATTGGAGGGAGGGAGGAGGAAAGTGGAGGAAAGAGGAGGAAAGAAAGAAGGAAGGGAAGGGAGGGAGGGAGGAGGAAAGGAGGGAGGGAGGGAGGAAGGAAGGGAGGGGATTGGAGGGAGGGAGGAAAGTGGAGGAAAGAGGAGGAAAGACAGAAGGAAGGAAGGGAGGGAGGGGAGGAGGAAAGGAGGGAGGGAGGGAGGAAGGAAGGAAGGGGATTGGAGGGAGGAGGAAGAGAGGAAAGGAGAAAAGAAAGAAGGAAGGAAGGGGGAGGAGGGAAGGAAGGAAGGAAGGAAGGGGGATTGGAGGGAGGAGGAAAGTGGAGGAAAGAGGAGGAAAGGAAAGAAGGAAGGGAAGGGCGGGAGGGAGGAGGAAAGGAGGGAGGAGGGAGGGAGGAAGGAAGGAAGGGGATTGGAGGGAGGGAGGAAAGTGGAGGGAAAGAGGAGGAAAGAAAGAAGGAAGGAAGGGAGGGGGGGAGGAGGAGCAGGCGGGAGGGAGGGAGGAAAGGGAGGGGGATGGAGGGAGGGAGGAAAGTGGAGAAAGAGGAGGAAAGACAGAAGGAAGGGAAGGGAGGGAGGGAGGAGGAAAGGAGGGAGGGAGGGAGGAAGGAAGGAAGGGGATTGGAGGGAGGGAGGAAGAGGAGGAAAGGAGAAAAGAAAGAAGGATGAGGGGGAAGGAGAAGAGGGAGGAGGAAAGGAGGGAGGAGGGAAGGAGGGCGGGAGGGAGGAGGAAGGACAGGAGGAAGGAAGGAAAGGAAGGAAGGAAGGAAGGAAGGGAAGGGAAGGAAGGAAGATTTTGCTTCTTGGGAAAAAAAGCCTACTTGATTCTATCATTTTCACATTAAATTATTTGACATTGCTACTCAAAGAAGAATGAAGAACAAAGAATGAACAAATCCTAACCAAGCTTTATTTCTATCCCCCATTTCTTATGCTCAAATCCTGGGGATCTTTTGTTCGTGTTTTGTTTCACTAAAGAGTAACTTTCTTTTTTTTTTACTAATGCTGCTGAGAAATATGCTTTTGCACACAAAAAAGAAATATTCAGGCACAAAAGGAGATGGCTTTCAAAAGATTATTTTACAATTTACATATTTTACCCTAAGCATTTTGTAGTTACTGCCTTCTGGTGAATCTATCAAATTTTACACCCACTTTCAAAATGAGGCTGTTTCTTTTTCTTTTTCTTTTTCCTTTTGGCTTTTGAGCCATTGCGAAGGGGGGAGGGGAGGGGGCAGAATTTCCTTATTTCACTGGATTGGAAGCCAGAGCCCTCCAGCGCTGCTGTTTCCTTCCTCAAGAGCAAAGCGAATGTGACTTCTTGAAGGGGGTCACGGAGGCCTCCGGGGGGCTTTGGGGAGGCTGGTGCCTGCCCTGCTTGTCAAGAGTTGCCGTCTCCTTCGAAATGAGCCTCTGGCTGTGGCCGGAAGCAGGAAAAAAGGGCAGCATTTATGGATCTCACCCGGCTTACGTCCCACTGATATCAAATCCCGAGTTTTAAAAACTAATCTCCCACAGAGGCAATTCGTCGTTTCCAAGGCCAGTGGGAAATTGGACTGGAGGGATGGCCTTCGGAAGACCTGGTTTTGCTCAACAAAGCTTCCTTTGTGTGTGTGAGAGAGAGAGAGAGAAAGAGAGAGACGGAGGGAGGAAGGGAGGGAGGGAGGAAGGGAGACAGAGAGAGAGAGAGAGAGAGATGGAGGGAGAGAGAGAGTGGGGGAGGGAGAGAGACGGAGGGAGGGAGAGAGAGACGGAGGGAGGGAGACAGAGAGAGACAGAGGGAGGGAGAGAGAGAGTGGGGGAGGGAGAGAGACGGAGGGAGGGAGAGAGAGATGGAGGGAGGGAGGGAGTCAGAGAGAGACAGAGGGAGGGAGAGAGAGAGAAGGAGCGTGAGAGAGACAGAGGGAGGGAGAGAGAGAGACAGAGGAAGGGAGGGAGAAAGAGAGAGACACGGAGGGAGGGAGGGAGAGAGACACACAGAGAGGGAGAGATGGAGGGAGGGAGAGACAGAGAGAGAGACAGAGAGAGAGAGATGGAGGGAGGGAGGGAGAGAGTGGGGGAGGGAGAGAGACGGAGTGAGGGAGAGAGAGAGACAGAGGGAGGGAGAGAGAGAGAGAGATGGAGGGAGGGAGGGAGAGAGAGACACACACAGAGAGGGAGAGATGGAGGGAGAGAGAGACAGAGAGAAAGATGGAGGGAGGGAAAGAGAGACAGAGGGAGGGAGGGAGAGAGAGACGGAGAGAGGGAGACAGAGACAGAGAGACGGAGGGAGGGAGAGAGAGCGTGACGGAGGGAGGGAGGGTGAGAGAGAGGGAGAGAGAGGGAGATTCCAGTGGAAGATAACATCTGTAGTTTCTGGTGTTGGTGGACTGGTTATTTTCCTAGATCAGCGATGGTGAACCTTTTTAGGCTCATGTGCCATGGGGAGGGGGAGCTCAGGGGGGTTGTGCACCAGCATGCTGCACCCATAGTGCAATGCAGCCCCCCCAAGTGTGCATGCGCACATGACAGACTCTCCTCCCATTTTTTACATGCCTTTTTCAGCCTCCCCAAGCTCCAGAGGCTTTATAGGAGCCTGGGGAGGGTGAAAACAGCCCCCCCTACCCCTTGGAAGTCCCGAAGGTCCCTGAAGGCTCCGGGGGACTAAAAATGGCTTTAGAAATGGCTGAATCAGCTGGCCAGTGCGCACATGCACGCTGGCCAGCTGCCAGGTCAACGCCTCACGTCCCCCGCCAAATGGCTCTGCATATGCCGCCTGTGGCACCCGTGCCATAGGTTCGCCATCCCTGTCCTAGATGTTGTTTCATGATAGCGTCTGGTTTGGTGACCTCATCAGTGCATGGGGCAGGGGAACTGGCCGGCTCTTTATGGGTAGGTATTCTACCCTGGGCGGACACCTAGATAAAGATGGCACTGAATGGTTGTCATTGGCAGGTAAATGACAGGTTTCTGTCCTGTGGCAGATGAGCCTGCAAGTCTAAAGGGTCTCTTAGAGACGTTGTCGGCCCTGCCATCTTCGGCATACTTCGCTTCGCTGGCATTCTGCCATAAACTGCAAGGGAGGGGAGAGGCCATTGGAGAAGTAAGGGATGGGCATGGGCAGGAGAAGGGTGGGGAGGGAACGACTGGGTGACAGGAACCAGAGGTGTCAAGCTGGAATAAACCAGCCAATCAAGGGTGGAGCATTCAAGGAATCATGGATGGAAACTGACCAAGGAGAGATTCAACCTGGAAATAAGGAGGGACTTTCTGACAGGGAGAGCCATCAACCCATGGAACAGAAGTTGCCTTCGGAGGTTGTGGGAGCTTCATCCCTGGAGGCTTCCAAGAAGAGGCTGGACTGCCATCTGTTGGAAATGGTAGAGGATCTCCTGCTTAGGCAGGGGGTTGGATTAGATGACCTACAAGGTCCCTTTCCAACTCTGTTAATCTGTTAAAACATTAAAAAACCAATGCGACTGGACACTGATGAATTGGCCAAGTGGGGGGGGGAGTGGGAACATGCGATCTTTGTGCGGGAATACTCAGATCCCGCTTTGCTTAAGCTGTAACTACTTGGCTGTAGTAAAATAACCTTTCACTTCAAAGAATGGAGTCGAGGGTCTTTCTTTCCCAAGCGCCCAAGTCAGGAGAAGCCTGACATTTGTAGCAATCCAGGCAGATTGGAACCTAAGAAATGAGGTCGCCGATGAGGAGCGGGAGATCCTCCCGTCGGAACACAAAGTCAGTACCACTTGTTCAGTGACCTTTCAAAGTCATGACTGTGCTAAAAGAGGGGGGGTTGTGATGGTCGCGGCATCCCTGCAGTCACATGGTAGTTATCCAGAGCATTTGGCCGCCAGTTTGCAGCCTCCCGTGACCACATGCTTGCCATTCGTGACCTGCCCCTGCTGGCTCCCCACAAGCAAAGTCAGCGAGGAAGCCAAAAGGATAAGTTGCTCCTGCTCCATTTCTTCCCCGGCAGCCCCTGGGGAAGCCTGGGGAACCTACACCGCCTGCCTGCAATTCTTGTCCACCTGTTTGCCAGAGATGCGGTTTCAGAGTATAAGCGAACACTTCTGGATTTGCGCCTCTTCCCATGTCATGGGTCACACGAGGTCCTTGCTTAGGGACTGCGGGGTTTGCCATCATTAAGCAAAGCGACCATGGGATGTCCAGCATTGCTTAGCGATGGAAATTCTGCTTCCATTTGGCTGTTGCAACCTGAGGATTATCTATATTGGCAAAGTTGGCAAATTGCTGCTACCGTATAAGGTGCAAATATTGGTCAAAAGGAGAATGAGACAATTTGTTAGGATGCTCTGTTAATCACTGGGAAAGAATCATATCGGTTCCAAGATGACAATTGCGAGATGGGTGATTATGACACATAAAAATAGGAAGCGCTTTGATTACGCTGTCATAGAGAGCAACAGCAATAGCACTTATAGACTGCTTTACGGTGCTCTATAACCCTCTCTAAAGTGGTTTACAGAGTCAGCCTATTTGGCCCCAACAATCTAGGTCCTCATTTGACCCACCTCAGAAAGAAGGAAGTCTGAGTCAACCTTCAGCCTAGTGAGAATTGAACTCCTGGCAGTGGAAGAGTTAGCCTGCAATACTGCATTCTAATAGGAAGGAAGGAAGGAAGGAAGGAAGGAAGGAAGGAAGGAAGGAAGGAAGGAAGGAAGGAAGGATGAATGGAAGGAAGGAAGGAAGGAAGGAAGGAAGGAAGGAAGGAAGGAAGGAAGATATCAGCCCTCTCTAAGTGGCTTACAGCCTATTACCCCCAACAATCTGGGTCCTCATTTTACCCACCTCAGAAGGAAGGAAGTCTGAGTCAACCTCTTGAGCCAGTGAGAATCGAACTACTGGCAGTGGGCAGAGTTAGCTTGTAATACTGCATTCTAACAGGAAGGAAGGAAGGAAGGAAGGAAGGAAGGAAGGAAGGAAGGAAGGAAGGAAGGAAGGAAGATATCAGCCCTCTCTAAGTGGTTTACAGCCTATTTGCCCCCCAACAATCTGGGTCCTCGCTTTACCCACCTCAGAAGGAGGGAAGGCTGAGTCATCCTTGAGCAGGTCAGCATCGAATTGCCAAATGCAGGCAGCGGGCAATCAGCAGAATTAGCCTGCAGTACTGCACTTTAACCACTGCGCCATCGTGGCTCCTAGATGCCATGGTGACTTTTTTCCATTATGTCTTGCAGACACCCCATGATTTATTTATTTTTTTAAAAGGCAAGACCCTGAATCTTGTATTCAAATCCGGTCTGATCTGCCTTCCAAGCAGGTAACCAACTCAGGGGAAGCTGTGTGCAGCATGGCCTGTGGTTTCAAAGCCCAAATGAAACCAAGAAGTGAAGCTTACTCCTATCCTTTTACCTTATGGATTCCGCGCCGCTTTGTAGTCAGAAAAGAGGTCCATGGAGCGAGAGACAAAAGCAGAAGAGCCAAACCAGGCCACCGACTTTCCTCTGGAGTCTTTCAAAGCAAAGACCTCTGTGTGAATCTGCTTAGCATTCTATGACACCAACAAGGCTGGTAAACCTATAAGTCAGGGATGTCCAAACTTGGGAACTTTAAGACTTGTGGACTTCAACTCCCAGAATTCCCCAGCCAGCATAGCTGGCTGGGGAATTCTGGGAGTTGAAGTCCACAAGTCTTAAAGTTCCCAAGTTTGGACATCCCTGCTATAAGTGAATGTCTCAAGTTATAAAAAGAAGTTTCCGGAAGGTTTTTCTCTCTCTCGATACGATGTGGAATAGAAAATTCTAAAGCGTATCCAACAGATTGTAATGGACAGAAGGAAGAAAAATCCAAAGAAAGAAGATTCACAACCAAGATAATGGCCAGATAAAAGAAATCTGAGTTGGAGGCAGAAACATAATTACAAGAAGCATCCCAGGCATTGCCTTCCCTAGTTCCCAAGGAGATAAGGGCAGGGGAGAGGAAGTGCGTTCTGAGCTTCTGCATCTTTGGTTTCCCAGTTTGGCCTGACTTGGAGGGCTGACACAGATAAAACTTTCCAAAGTGGGCGGAGTTCTACCCCAAAAGTTGTATTAAGGGAGAGGGGGATTAAAAAGAGGAACGATGGTAGCCTATTCTCCAAGCAACAAGAGAAGTGGGCTGAAGCCATGGGGATAGGCAGAACTGTCTCCAGAAGGATTTGTAACTGGCTAACACACCATACTCAAAGTATTGTACTTGCTAATACTACATCCACATGGAAGGAAGGAAGCAGTGGGGTAACCCAGAGTTGGGTTTTAGCCCCAGGACTCTTCAATGCCTGCTTAGACTTAGATTTATTTATTTTATTTTATTTTATTAAATTTATACCCCGCCCTTTTCCAAACGGACTCAGGGCGGCGCACAGGAATACTAAAAATACATACAAAAACATATAAAATTTTAAAAAACTTATTCAAATAAAATCCTGCGCTAAAAACCAAATTAAAATTCCCAAATTTAAAACTATCTAAAAATCAGTAATGGAGGTTACGCTAGGCCGGCTAGATGGAACAAATGTGTCTTTAGACACTTGCGGAAGAGGCGGAGGTCGGAGATGGTGCGAAGTTCACGGGGTGAGTCGTTCCAAAGGGCTGAGCCCGCCACAGAGAAGGCTCTTCCCCTGGGTGTCGCCAGTCGGCATTGTCCAGCCGACGGCACCCTGAGGAGGCCCTCTCTGTGGGAGCGTATTGGTCTGAGGGATGTATGAGGCAGGAGGCGGTCTCGCATATAACTAGGCCCCGAGCCATGGAGCGCTTTAAAGATGGTCGTCAGAACCTTGAAGCGCACCCGAATAATGAGGGAATAGAAGGGGAAACCCATCGAATTTACAGATGACACAAAGCTGGCAGGAATAGCCAACACCCCAGATGGATCCCGACAGACTCAAACACTGGACCCTATCTAACAAAATTAAATTCGGAGATCACTTCCGGCTTCCGGACAAGACAAACGTGTTTTCTGACACGTCCGCCGCTTGGTTCTTTTGGTGAGCGCCTTCGGGGGCAGGAGGGCTCCTGTAGAGAGCCCCCACTGTACGGGCGGCTGTGGGAGGCCCCCACCCAGACAGCGGTCAGGGGGGGCGTGCCCATCTTGCTCCAGGAGCTGAAAGACAGAATGCGGGGGGAAGAGTCCTCTCTCCGAAGGAGTGCTGGAACAATGAAAGTTTGGAGAACGGGCTGAAACGCCGGAGTTGGAGGACCGCACCGAGACTCTGGACAGCTGCGCGGTCTGTGAGTTATTGACTTTAATGCACTCAACTCTTTGAAAAGAAGAATAGAGGGGGGAGTTGCTAGAACCCCCCCCCCTCAGAATTAAGCGGCATTTTAAAATGCTCCCCGGGATCGGGGAGAAGGAGAAAGTGAAACATCCGAATTAACATAAAGAAAGGGAAATGTATTACCATATATGGAGTTGCTAAAGAAACTTTGTATCCGAGCCTCACCACAGTTTAAATGAAACTTTCGCTGATTCTTCACTGCCGCTAACGGGGCGGAAAAATGGCGCTTCTTTGTTCCCAGCAGTAAACATTCTTTGACTTGAGAACATTTCTTCACCTTTACAAGATCAAAGCCACCCAAGCGGCTCTCGGTATTTCTCCCATTGTGAGCCTTTTTACTTTTTTTTTAGATGGATTGGATGATACAATTGTTTCTCTGGATTTTAAACAGTACAAAATTTTGAACTTTGATATAGACTTTTCCTTCTCTTGGACTTCACTGACTGTCTGCCCTTTGATGCCATCTTTTGTCATAAGAACTTAAAACAATGGCAGCGAAAAAGCATCTGATGGGGAAATCACTCTCCGCCAGTCCATCCCTACAGCAGGCAAAAATTTCTACAATGCTCCAGAAAGAAACATCAGGAGAGGACACTCCACCAACAATAGAGGAGATGCTGCAAAGCATAATGAAGGAAATAAGAGAGATCCGGGAAGACAATATAAGCACAAAATTGGAATTACTGCAGGCACAAAGAGCTATAACAGAAAATAAACAAAAAATTGATGGGTTGGAGGGAGGGGCAGTTGAGATGAGGGAAGAGATGAAGGAATTTCAGAAAGATATTACCGATATTACTGGTCATATGTCAAGAATCGATTTTGAAAAAATGTCTTTTTTTTTTTAAGGTTTCAAAACGTCCCAGAGTCAGACTCTGAGAATTTAAAAGATTTAATGAGCATGATTTTAGCAGAATATACTAAAAAGAATAAAGAACATATTTGGGGGGATATAGACCTGATTTATAGAATCAATTCAGCATATGCCAGAATAAATAATGTACCCAGAGAGATTCATATTAAATTTGTAAAAAGGTCAACAAGGGATGAGTTTCTGAGAGCGCAGAGGGAAGGACCTTTGATATATCAACAAAAAGAGATTGCCATATTGAAACAGATCCCTAAAAGAATTCGAGAAATAAGAAGGAAATATTCCTTCTTATCAAAAATATATATATATAAAAGGGGTGTGGTTCAAATGGTTAATGCCAGAGGGAATGTTGGTGTTCTGTGAGGGAGGCAGAGCCAGAATTAAAACAGTAGAAGAGGCAGAGGCCTTTCCTAAAAAACATGCCTCAACCCTGGAGGACGAAGATGTGGGAACGGGAGGGGCCATGGCTCCGCCCACCGGCGGTAAGGAAGAAGAAGAAACAATAGCAAAGAGGCTCAGATCACAAAAATAAATATTTTTTTTTGTATTGTAACTCCTAGATGGATGTTAACACGAAAAAATGATTGAATGCATGGAATTTATGATATGAAATGTATGTATTTCTTTCCACCTTTTATTGAAATTATTTTGTATGAAGTCTCGGAGGAGGTTACCAACCCTGACATGGAAGCTCTAAAACATTTGTTAAATACCCTACACACCCTTTTCCTGTTATAAAATTGTAAAATCAATAAAAATTGTTATACAAAAAAAATTGAAATTCAATGTAGAGAAAAATAAAGTTTTATGTTTAGGCAAGATAAACCAAAAGTAGAGGTGTAGATTAGGCAATAACAGAGAGAGGGACCTTGGAGACTTCGTGGACAATCACTTAAGTAAGGTTCTACATTTAGGCAAGAAGAACAAAATGCACAGGTACAGTATAGGTGGTACCTTGCTCAACAGTAGCAACTGTGAGAGGGATCTTGGAGTCCTAGTGGACAACCATTTAAATAAGAGCCAGCCGTGGGCAGCAGCTGTCAAAAAAGCCAACCCAGTTCTAGGCTGTATCAACAAAGGGAGAGAATCAAGATCACGTGAAGGGTTGATACCACTTTATAAGGCCTTGGTAAGGCCACACTTGGAATACGGCATTCAGTTTTGGTCACCATGATGTAGAAAAGATGTGGAGACTCTAGAAAGAGTGCAGAGAAGAGCAACCAAGAGGATGAGGGGACTGGAGGCTCAAACATAGGAAGAATGGTTGCAGGAACTGGGTAGGTCTAGTTTAAGGAAAAGAAAGACCAGGGGAGACATGATAGCAGTCTTCCAATATCTCTGGGGTTGCCACAAAGAAGAGGGAGTCAAACTATTCTCCAAGGCACCTGAGGGTAGAACAAGAAGCAATGGGTGGAAACTAATCAAGGAGAGAAGCAACTTAGAACTGAGGAGGAATTTCCTGACAGTTAGAACAATTAATCAGTGGAACAGAAGTTAATGTCAGGCCTGCTTCTTCGTTGACTCAGGAAAGACCACACTTAGACATTGTTTTGAAATGAATAAGGCTCCTTTTACTAAGTAACAAAAGTGTACAGACCAAGTAAAGCTGAGAGTGAATAGTTTAGGCGCGAACAGAAAGTATTAAGCTTAAGCCCATCCCAATCCCCAAACCCCCCCCTTTGCATTGTCCAATATGCTTCCATCTCCAACATCAGGTGGGCAGGTCTTCACCATCCTGGAATGCATGGCCGTTAACCAAGAGATAACACCAACGATCAACATTATCCACCAGCAGAGCACGCTCATCCCAACGCCCCCCACCCTCCCCGTTTCCATGGCAGCGAAGCAGGAACTAGCGAGACTGACATCCGGACCTCCTCCAGGAACAGCGGGAAATTCGGGACAGCAAGTGGAACACGATAGGCTACACCTGTAAAACAAGGAAGGACAGACAAAACAACAGATAGGAGAAGGGAAAAAAAAATCAAGGTTTGTGCGGATATTTGGCATAAAACTGGCGTACCAGTTTAGGAGCTTTGAGGTGCTCTTTATCCACCCATTCGTTGTGAGAAGGGGGAAAATCTTTCCACATGACCAGGAACTGAGTCTTATTTCTGCGGATTCTGGAGTCCAAAATATCACGGACTTCATAATGCTGGTGACCATTCACCATGGTAGGCGCAGGTGTATCAGGCAACGGTTTGCGGAGATGCGAGGTACGAGCAGGTTTCAGCAAGTGAACATGGAATACAGGATATAATCGCCGGTAGGTCTTTGGGAGATCCAAACGGACCGACACAGAGCTGATAATCTTGGTTATTGTGAAAGGACCAACAAACTTGGGACCCAGCTTCCTGCACTTCTGGGGGCTATCTAAATTTTTGGTAGACACATAAACTTGATCACCAACTTTGTAGGAGGGGGGGACTGCCCGTTTCCTGTCAGCGTACAATTTGTGCGAATCATGGGCATCGTTCAAAGTTTCCCGGAGAACTGGCCAGACAGAAGATAGTCTAGAGGACCATTCAGCTAACGAGGGGACCGTCGGTGAGTCATGAGGCAGTTCGGGGATTGGTACAAAGTCCTGCCCGTAGATGATTTTAAAGGGGGTCATATTTGTACTGGAGTGAACAGAGTTATTATACGCCACCTCGGCATGTATGAGAAGATCAGCCCAATCATCTTGTTGAAAATTAATAAAGCAACGTAAGTACTGTTCTAGAACGGAATTAACCCTTTCACAGGAGCCATTCGTTTGAGGGTGGTAGGCGGAGCTTAAGCTCTGGGCGGAGCCAATCAGTCTCAAAAACTCTTTCCAAAACAGAGAAGTAAATTGGGATCCCCTATCAGAGATGATGCATTGCGGGACGCCATGAAAGCGATAGATATGAGAAACGAACAATCGAGCCAGAGATTTGGAAGAAGGAATCTTTGTACAGGGAACAAAATGAACTTGTTTGGAAAAAAGATCGGTAACGACCCAGATAACGGTATAGCCCTGACTGGGGGGAAGGTCAACTATAAAGTCCATTGAAATTTCCTTCCAAGGTCTCTCCGGCGTAGCTACGGACTGGAGAAGACCTTGTGGCTTCCCCGGCGCACGTTTGGAAGCCGCACATATGGGGCAACTGGCAATATATGATTCAACATCTTTCTTCAATGAGGGCCACCAGAACTGTCTTTTGACAAGATGTACAGTCTTAACGAAACCGAAATGCCCAGCTAAACGTGAGTCGTGTGCGCGTTGCAAGACAAAAGGACGCAATGTAGCAGGTACATAGATCTTTGAGCCAATCCAGGGAAGATCGTCTCTAATAGTACAATCACCAGAATGTGCTGAATACCAGTCATCAGTAAGTAGTTCGTCCTTAATACGAGCAATCAGATCTGTCGGTGGAGTAGTTTGGACTGCAGCAAGACCCTTTGTAGATACTGGTGAAGCTGGTAAAGTGAGTGGCATGATGGGTTGTACTATAGTGAGTTTGGAAACATCATATTGTGGCAATCTGGAAAGCGCATCAGCCATGAAATTTTTGCCCCCTGGAATATATTTAAGGTTGAAATTGAAACGATGGAAATAGTGAGCCCAGCGAAGTTGCCTTGGGGACAATTTCCGAGAGGAGGTAAGAGCTTCCAAGTTTTTATGGTCCGTCCACACTTCGAAAGGATGGGGAGCGCCCTCAAGAAAATGACGCCAAGTCATGAGAGCCCACCGAACAGCAAAAGCCTCCTTTTCCCAAATCGCCCAACCACGTTCGGACGTAGTGAGTTTCCGAGAGGTGTAGGCACAGGGTTGCAATTGGCCATGTTGGTTGAGTTGTAATAGGACCGCTCCCACAGCGACATCACTGGCATCCGCTTGAATTACAAACGGGGAATTTACATCGGGGTGTTTAAGAACAGGTTCAGCCGCAAACAAACGTTTAAGCTTCTCGAAAGCGGCTTGACATTCCATGGTCCATTTAAGTGGGGATCCTGGATGAGGCTTGCCTTCTCCTTTCGTTTTTAGAAGGTTTGTAATGGGTAAGGCAATGTCAGCGAATGACGGAATAAATTGGCGGTAAAAGTTTGCAAATCCCAAAAAACTCTGTAGTTGTTTACGAGTACGGGGAGGGGCCCACTCCGTCACCGCCCTGACTTTAGCAGGATCCATTTCAATTCCCTCAGAAGAGATACGGTAGCCCAAATAGTCAATTTTTTCCTGGTGAAATTCACACTTAGAGAGCTTGGCATAAAGTTCAGCGGAACGCAGTTTGTTTAATACGGAGCGCACCAGTTTAATGTGCTCGTCATGTGTTTGTGAGTAAACCATTATGTCATCAATATAAACAATAACTCCCTTGTAAAGGTGCTCGTGGAGAACCTCATTTATCAGTTGCATAAATACCGAAGGTGCACCTTGAAGACCGAAAGGGAGGACTTTAAATTGAAAACATCCTAGCGGGCAGTTAAAAGCTGTTTTCCATTCGTCCCCCTCTTTGATTCTGACCCTGTAATAGGCCTCACGTAAGTCCAGTTTAGTAAAAATCTTACCGGTAGCCAGGTGAGCAAGCATGTCCTTCATGAGCGGAAGGGGGTAGATATTGTGTTCACAAATGGTGTTTAGATAGGAGTAGTCTTGTATTAATCTTAGGGTACCATCTTTTTTCTCCCTAAACATAACTGGTGCAGCTACACGCGGCCTAGCTGGTTCAATGAAACCCCTTTGAAGGTTTTTATCGAGGAATTTACGTAATTCCTCCATCTCCCGTGGGGTCATGGAGTACATGCGAGGTTTGGGTAATTGAACCCCCGGGAGGAAATCAATTGAACAATCAGTAGCTCTATGAGGAGGGAGGGAATCACAAGATCTTTCACAGAAAGCATCCTTTAGGTCCCAATATTCTTTGGGAATTTTCTCTTCGCCTGGTATGACTTCAGGTGATGGAAAATCCAACAAAGGCGCAGCAGATTCAATTAGGGGAGGTGGGTGATTTGGAGGGGGGTGATCAGTGTCTGATGGTAGAGAGGTATGTTCAGGTAAGGATAAAGGTATGCGTACCCATCCTTCCTTCCAGTTTATCAGAGGATTCCATTTACGAAGCCAATTGACCCCCAAAATTACAGCATTATCGGCAATGGCAGTTACAATAAAGTTGATGGTCTCAGTATGGCCCGTGCCTATAGAAACGTGAATTGGTTCGGTGATAAAAGATGCTGGGGTTCCCCCAGCTACAGAACCATCCATTTGGCAAAAGGCTATGGGAGTTTTCAGGGTCTTAAGGTGAAAGCCCATCGAAGACACGATGTCTTGGCTTATGAGACATTTTGAGCAGCCAGAATCAATGAGAGCCTGCACATTGCATGTACGTCCAGTAGATGGCGCTAAAAGCTTTAAATTAATATAAAGGGGCCCGGAGCGATGACTCACCAGATTGTCGTCAGAAGAGTTCGAAGACGCCTCCCAGTCATCAGGGTGAGCGGTGGGCTGGTCAGCAGAGAGGTTGATGGGCTCCACCCCACTCATGGCCGGTTTAGTGCGCGCGGCTGGCGTCTTAGGATGCTTCCGGTCCGAAGAGGAAGGTGGGCGTGGAGGTGGTCTTGATCTGCATTTGTCGGCCCAGTGCCCCTCCTTTCCACAGCGATAACAGCTGCCTGAGCGAGGCTGGGTTGTTCTCCCCTCCCCCCTTTGCAAGCGCACATCCTTCGCAGGGGGGTGAGATTTGGGGCCATCTTCCTGTGGTTTTTTATCCACACGGACTGGATCCTGCAAGTGGGCTTGATCCAATTCAACATCTGAAGCTAGATCTATCCATTCATTTAAAGTCTCGGGGCGAAATCTGTTCACACATGTTTGATAAATGTCTTTATTTAGCCCTTCAACATAAATGTCCATTAGAGCTTGTTCACTGTACCCAACCATAAACACTGATAATTCCTGAAAAATCTGCGTGTAAGCCTGAACAGACATGCCCCCCTGCTGTAAGGTTTTCAGTTTCATCTTTGCTTTCCTTTCAACACGGGGGTCTTCAAAACGCCTTCTAAGAGCATTCATGAAACGATCGAAATCCCTCAGTGCGGGTGAACGGCAATTATGCAATGAAACCAGCCACTTAGAAGCTTGATCTTCTAAGGTCATAGAAACAATTCTGATTTTGATTTCATCGTCCAAATCAGCTGCGTAAAACTGCATGAAATTATCGACGTGAATTAGAAAAAACGCCAGTTTGTCGGCACTTCCGTCGTATTTTACACCCAAGGGAGGCAGTTTTGCAAGTTGGCGGGGGTTATTTCGCAAATCCCTGCTGGCCTGGGGAGGGGGGGATGGTGTTGAACTCCTGCTTTGCCTGGCAGAAGCTGCCTCTCTCCGCAATTCCCTGCTGGCCTGGGGAGGGGGGGATGGTGTTGAAGCCCTGCTTTGCCTGGCAGGAGCTGCCTGTGAACCTTTTGGCTGTTTGCGTTCCGCCTCCCTCCCCCAGATTTTTTCCAGGGCCTCTCGTTTCTCATCTGCCTGGCGTAGTAAATCCTGAGCCATTTCTTTCAACTCCCTTTCTTCTCTTAAGAGCTCCGGTATGACCCTCTTTGGGGAAAGTCGACGCCTGGAGACGTTTACCCCAGTCATTCCTACCCCTTCGGACCAACGTTTTGGTTTGACTGAATCTTCAGCTGGCAGATTTAGATCTAGGCCAGCCAAGCAGTCCATCACTGACCTGGTCTCTTCAGATTGAACAGGAGGATGCGATGCTTCAGCTCCCATAATTGATTCAGGCAGGACCTCCACCAACGGAGGCTCCTCTTGTGAAGGGTCCGACATCAGGTCAGGGTTTTTTTTTGACTCTCAGCTTAATGTCAGGCCTGCTTCTTCGTTGACTCAGGAAAGACCACACTTAGACATTGTTTTGAAATGAATAAGGCTCCTTTTACTAAGTAACAATAGCGTACAGACCAAGTAAAGCTGAGAGTGAATAGTTTAGGCGCGAACAGAAAGTATTAAGCTTAAGCCCATCCCAATCCCCAAACCCCCCCCCCCCCTTTGCATTGTCCAATATGCTTCCATCTCCAACATCAGGTGGGCAGGTCTTCACCATCCTGGAATGCATGGCCGTTAACCAAGAGATAACACCAACGATCAACATTATCCACCAGCAGAGCACACTCATCCCAACGCCCCCCACCCTCCCCGTTTCCATGGCAGCGAAGCAGGAACTAGCGAGACTCCAGAAGTTGTGAATGCCCCAACACTGCAAGTCTTTAAGAAGAGATTGGATAAACATGTGTCTGAAGTGGAGTAGTGTATTGTGCCTAAGCAGGGGGTTGGACTAGAAGACCTCCAAAGGTCCCTTCCAACCCTGTTATAATTATGCAATCATGGTTGTTTCCTTCACTTTTTAAACCCAACCATGGATGCTTTTGGAAAGCTAGGCATGCATGAGGATGGAAATGCATTCTCCACAATGTTCTGGGCCGATCTGAAGGAAAAAAAACAAATTTCACAAGATTTCTGCAAGAGCTCCTTACATATGAACTATCCCATCCATTAGATATCTTTTCGGTCACATTAAATCTGTGTTTAATGTACAAAGATGCTCAGTTCCATATTTACGTATATATATATACAGTACATCCATACATGTCTGTGTGTTTGTATGGGGATATAAGCACATATATAATTAGTGAAACGTTTTCATTTTCAAAGATGGAGTTCTAATATTTTAAATGTGCATTTGGAGATTTTGAAAAAGAGCCACTCATCTGATCTTCTTTTTCTTTTTAAATTTTAGAATTAGGAAGGCACAATATGTGTTGCAAATGGCTTTACTTCAGCATTTCCCCAAATAAAAAAATAATACATTAGAACATGTGGACAGAAAAACAGTCTCTCTCTCTCTCTCTCTCTTTATATAATATATATAATTATTAATCATCCCTTAAAGAAATTTAACATATATATATATATTAAATTTCTTTAAGGGATGATTAATAATAATTAATTAAGAGACCAGGATGGATCAGGATATATCCACTTCATATATATATATATATATATGTTAGGTTTTGAGCTAATAAATAAATAAACAAGGGAGACTAGGATAGATCTATTTTGCGCTATTTAGCTCTCATCAACTAGCCATACCCTTACTGGGATTCGAACCAGGGAAGTATTACATGTGAGGCAGTTGTAATTGCCACTAGACCACTGGTTCATATCCAGTGGCTAGTGGCAATTACAATCTTATTGTGTAGTGGCAATTACAACTGCCTCACATGTAACACTTCCCTTGTTCGAATTCCAGTAAGGGTATGGCTAGTTGATGAGAGCTAAATAGCTCGAAATGTTTATTTATTTATCAGCTTGTTTATTTATTTATCAGCTCAAAAACCTAACACACATGTAAACAAAAGACAACGAAACTAATAGCTTTCTGTCTAGATGGTCTCTGGTGATGAGCCGAAAGACAGAAAAGGAAAGCAGTATGCTTCCTCTCTTAATTAGGGCTTAACAGGGTGTTGTAACACAAATGCACACCCACACACCCACACACCACACCACACCATGTTCTTCCCCTCACCCCATTTGGAATACAGTGGAAATTAGATCACTTGGTATTTCCCCTTCAGAAGTTAGAAGCTTTTCTGGGGGTTTTGTGTGTGTGTGATCGTTTCTCTTCTTTTAATTCATTTCCCCTTGTTGAAGATCTCAAATGCACAAGGAAAACCGATGCCCTTTCCTGCAGCTAAATTAACCAGAATCATGTGGAAAACAATCCGAGCCTTGTACGGAAAGGGGAGCCATTAAAATTAGCCCAGAGCTACGGACTCTGCCCGGTATCACTAAGCAGCACACGCTGCAGATGTGAGGGCTGCTTTCAGGCACTGGCAGCCGTGTTGTATAGCTACAATTAAAATCAGCTCTTCTGCCAAAAAAACAGAAGGGTGGGGGGCAGAAGGAAAACATCAAAGGCAGATTGAAATGTGTAGTTGGTAATAAGAGTGGTCTCCTCTTGAACCGGGCCCTCCGGCTAGCCACAGCCCCCTTGTTAATGAGAAATTTTGACCTCTGGTTTGTAAGTTAAACTTGTAATCCCAGCTAATGAAGTAAATCAATCCCAACTTCAGATTGTTGTTTCCCTTTTTTCTTTGCTCGCTGGGGTCTGGGAGCTTAGCATCCAGGGGTCTCCCAATAGGACGGGGGCGTAAAAGAGGCGGGGGAGAGAAAGAGGCATTGGATAAGTTTTCTGTGTGTCCTGTGATTTTGCAGATTCAACGGGCAGCTTTTGCTGGCAATAATTCAGCTTTAACGTGCACTTGCAAAGATTTAATAGATGGTCATGGTTAACTGTGCGTAAATATAAACGTATCGATTTATTTGGCTTTCTGTCTTACCGCATCCTCAGGGCTGGTTTATCGTAAAATCTCAAGCCCAGAATTGCAGTCTTAATAGGGAAACAATTTGACTGCTCCAAAAACTGTCTCAGACATCCATTTACTCTCTGGCTGTGCTATCCAAAACTCTTTTGAAAAAACAACCACAAAGAAGTAAATCCAGTAGATTTACACACAGCCTATTGGTTGCATGGGAGGGGATTAGGTTAGATGATGCCCAGGCTCCCAGATGGTTCTAAATGACCACTCTTTTTTCTCACCTGACTGAGATGGCCAGGCTAAGCTCATACAACTAGATGGAAGTGGAAACCCATTTTTTGTAAAGCAGGATATCGTATTAAGCCACAATAGGAGTTATTTGGGGTGTGTGCGTGTGTGTCAGAGAAGCTTATACAAACACAGTTACTAGATTTTCTTAAGTTGGGCTTCGGTTGTGTGAACAGCTATAGTGAAGAATTGTAGTGCAAAACACTATGCAATGTCCATCCCTCACTTGGTGAAAGTCCTTCAGAGAGGCCAAAAGGATGGGACGTAGCTAAAAAAAAAGCTGGATCTCATTAGGACCATCTAGATCAGCGTTCCTCAACCTTGGTGACTTTACGTCCTGTGGACTTCAACTCCCAGAATCTGGGAGTTGAAGTTCACAGGACTTAAAGTTACCAAGGTTGAGAAACACGGATCTAGATAATGATGCAAGAAACAACTGGAAGTGTGTCTTCCAGATGTGCTAGAAGACATACACAACCAAAAACAAGCCAAGGCCAATCAGTTGAGTTCATTAAAAGCCCACTTGCCTCACCGATCTTACCATGCTTTGGCTCTGATTTAATGTGGTATCTGAGCCCTCCCACTGGGAATTGAAAAACACAACCCTCCCGACCTGTGGCACCTTCCATAGATTTTATGAGAAAACTTTCTGTTGGACTAGGCCTGTGATGGCAAACCTATGGCACGCGTGCCATAGGTGGCACACAGAGCCCTCTATGGGTGGGTGGGCGGGGCAAGCGTGGTGCGGATGGGCGGGGCGTGCGAGAGAGAGCGCGGTGACCAAGCAGATGGGGGGAGCAAGCAGGGATAGGCCAGGGGACCATCACCATACCAGAAGAGGGTCATGGCCAGGTTGGCATTGCCAACGGTACATAAATGTACGGCCGATTTCCGCTACTGGTACACCCGTACCGGTGCGTACCGGGAGCAATCCACCTCTGAGTTGGTGCCTTCAAAATGAAAATGGGTTTGTATACTTCCTGTTCGAACTCACTTTCAGATATTGATTCTTAACTGCTTTTCAGTTATTAGGAACTAGCTGTACCTGGCCACGCATTGCTGTGGCCCAGTCTGGTTAAATGGCCAACCAATCTGTGTGTAGATCTACACCTGCACACATAACCACGTACACACAGCCACCGTATAACCCCCAACATATCTACCTACTGTATTTCTCCCTCTCTCCCTCTACCTACCTATCTACCTACTGTATTTCTCCCTCTCCCTCTCTAGGTCCTCTGTGGAGAAGGGCGGGATATAAATATAAATAAATTCAAATTCAATTCTATCCCTCTCCCTACCTACCTACTGTATTCCCCCCCCCCCTCTCTCTATCCCTCTATGGTCCACCTGGGAGTGTGCTATCCTCTGAGCCTTGTTTTGGGCCTAGTAGGCCTCCATACAATGTGGAACATTGGAGGCTTATTTGGTTGCTGAGGAAACGACCGTTGGAAATGTGAGGGGCATGTGCGTGAAGCATCATAAGAAGCAGCTGGGTGGGAGAAGCTACACGGAGGTGAAAACCTGAGAAGTTCCTACCTTTTACGTTTGTGCTGCTTACACATGACACACGTGTACCAGCCACACAAAATGTATGTATGATTGTTACTCCCTTTCTTAGCAACATTGTGTGAAAATTTGGTGGCGATCGGTGCAGGACTTTCTGAGATTAGCCATTTTCCCACAAACTATTTTAAATTTTTATTATTTATATAGATCTTGATATCAACCAGACTGAAAACAGTGAGTTGTGAGTTTCCTTCAATCCTCCATGTAAGAAATTGTAAATGCAAGTTTATGGACTTGATTAGAAATCTGATTTTGGAAAGCGACAAACACACAAAAGATCCCGATAGATTTGAAATAAGATTTTGGAATTAATTAAAGGAACCTTTCCAGTGGAAGAATGCTTTTGTTTTGAATTCTTTTGAAAAAATGATGGGATGAAATTTTTGAAAGTTGGGCACTAGAGGGAACCAGAAGGAACTAAAGATTACAATTAAGGAAGACCAAACAAATTTGGCTTGCTAAGTACAGAATGAAGCAAAATATTTTAACATTGGACATGTTGAAGGATATTTTTGGACCTGAAGTTAATTTTAAGAGCATCTATTTTTATAGACCCAGTTTAAATAATGCCATGGGAACACAATTTGCCAGACAAGACAGGCTGATCTGCATGTGGATTTTATAATGACAGGCTACCAGAATGATTTGGGAAAAAGATGCTACACTGGACATACAAAGGAAACCAGTAGATGTCTTAATAATTAAGAGGGACATACAAATAATAAACCCAAAGAATGGCCTGGATAATTTTCCTATACTAGATTTACAAAGGAGCCTTGTTAAAGTTTTAAAGAATTCTATAAGAAAAACATTTTTTCTTTGTGCAGAAAAAATGAAGAGAAACTAAGTAATAGGACGCTACTTGACCCTAAAGATCAAGGCAAAAGGAATAAAAAGATAAAGTAAAAGGAATATTAAGTTGGCTTATTTTTCAAGCTCAAAATAGGTATGTTTTTTATCTCTAGCCCTTAGTGGATTTTTGCTGATCAAGACTGAACAATGAATCAGGTTTTTTTTAGAGAAAAGAAATAGGAAATGGGGAGTATAGTTCATCTGTTCTATTTGGAGAGATGGTGACAAGTTACTAAAATGTTTATATTTGTTCTGTTAAAGGGAAACTCATTACAACTTATGACCACAATTGAGGCCAGAATTTCTGTTGCTAAGTGAAACATTTCTTAAGTGAGTTTGGCTCCATTTTATGATCTTTTTTTGTCACCAATGTTAAGTGAACCTCTTCAGGTGTTAAGTTAGCGAAACGGTTGTTAAGTGAATCTGTGCTGTGTACTGTAATTAATTGGTCAGCCGGCACTCAGGTTTCACAATCACACTCAGAAATAGCTTTGCAAATGATGTTTTGGGATATGTTAATCTATATAAATAAAAATGTAACAAGAGTTTGTTCAAAACCGCTAATCTCCGAAAGTCCTGCACCGATCGCTTCCAAATTTTCACACAACGTTTCTTTCAAGTACGACAACAATGATATGTATAGATTGTGTAGATGACACACCTGTGCCGGGTACATGCAATGGAAATGTAAAAAATTGTATAAAAGGTAGGTAGATGGATACAGAGAGAGCAGTGGACCACAGGTATTATGTCATCCTTTATGACATAAAATACTCTGAGGGAGAAATATAGTAGGGAGGGAGGGAGGTAGAGGGATAGAGAGAGGGAGGGAGAAAGGGAGTAGGTAGGTAGGTTGGGGGTTATACGGTGGTTGTGTGTACGTGTTTGTGTGTGCAGGTGTAGATCTACACACAGATTGGTAGGCCATTTAACCAAACTGGGCCACAGCAACGCGTGGCCAGGAACGGCTAGTTATAAAAATATGTAATTTTGAACTGATCTTAAGTAGCAATTCGGGAACTATAGCATAAGGATGTTTTAGGATAAGGTCAGAGAGAGAAGGAGGGAGGGAGGTCAGACCTGTTTTGCTCTTAAATCCTGATCAGTTTGGAGATAGGTAGTGTTATATGAAGCAAGTTGTATGGACAATGACATTAGAGCTTCACTTGACCTGATTTTGGCCAGGACACAGGAGGACTCTGTGGCCATGACCTTTGAAAAGCTTTGGGATTCCTTCTTCTGTCTTCCAATTTTACAATAAACACAAAGCTTAGATTTATATACCACTCCAGTTTTTACAGCACTCTCTGAGCTGTTTAGAAATGACAGCCTCTTACCTCCAACCATCTGGATGCTCATGTTACCAACCTCAGAAGGATGGAAGGCTGAGTCAGCCTCGAGCCAGTCAGGATTGAACTCCTGGTTGTGGGCAGAGTCAGCCGGCAATACTGCATTTAAGCCACTGCACCACCACAGTAAGAAGTAATTTGGAAGCCTAGCCCTAGATCAGGGGTGGGCAAACTTTGCAACTTTAAGTCTGAAGGACTTCAGCTCCCAGAATTCTCCAGCCAGCTTAAAGTTGCAAAGTTTGCCCACCCCTGCCCTAGATGATAGCCAAGACGTCTTCCTCTAAGGGCCTCTATGATTCTGTGAGTTTTTAAATATATGACCAATATAATACTAAATTTCACATTTCTTCTTAGAAACTTGAGATTTTGGAAATCATGAGCAAATATTTGCAGGCAGTTTTAGGATGGAACGAGGGCAAGCAAACTGAACGGATTAAAATCCGTCGGATTAAAATATTACCGAATGCATTGACTAGGAATGTCTTAAGTTTTGGTTGGTTCGCTGATTCATTTTCTTAAACGTGTTCTGCTTAATCCATCTGCTTTCAGCATCCATGCAATCTGCTCATGAATTTCCAGAGGCTTCCAGGAAGAGAAGGTCCTTCACCGCCACCTGCAGAAGTTCCATGTTCACACCCTGGCACCTCCAGGGAAGGCTGGAAAGACCCTGCCTGGAACTTTTGACCCTGCCATGCTGGATGAACCAAGGAAGGATAGGCTAGAGTAGAATGAGTTCCTATGTCCATGATGCAAAACATAGAACTTTGTAACCGTCTGTTTCTGCACTACTCTTAATGCAGCCTTCAAGGGTAGCTGCAACAGCTGGAGAAGACCGACATGGCCGGTTATCTCCTCCCAGGTGTTTTGAAACATACCTTCAGTTGGCAAGGAAAAGACACCTCTGCCATTTAGCTGTGCAGTGAAAGCAGCTTTCTCACCTGGTTCCTATCCAGAGGTATCTGCAGGGTATAATTTAAAAATAATAATAATTCAAGATTGTGACTGCAAACATAACCTGTTTGTTATGTGCCTCTACTTCTGCTTTGTTAGCCTGAAAAGGTGCTACAACAGGGCTGTCAAACTCAATTTCATTGAAGGCCACATCAGGGTTGTGTTTGACCTTGGGGACTGGGTGGGCGTGGCCAGCTCGACGCCACTCGTGTCGGAGGCGCCTGTGGCGGCCTGAGCGCTCTGCCAGTGACAACGGAGGTCCGGAAGACCGCGCACGTCCCTCCCAAGCTCCATTTTCACTGGCAGAGGGTTGCAGAGGTCATCACAGCCTCCCAAGCGCCATTTTCACCAGCAGAGGCACTGTGGGTCGGTGCTTGGCTATTTCCAGGGTGGCTTTGAGGGCCAGATCCAAGTACCCCGTGGGTCGGATCCAGCCCCAGGGCCTTGAATTTGACACCCCTGGGCTACCAGATTCTGGGTCTCTGGATATCATAGATCGGTGGTCCTCACACATTTTGGTCTGGGAGCCCTTTACATCCTTAAAATGACTGTGTTGGTTTTTGTGGGATATATCTTTTGATATTTACTGTATTAGAAATTAAAATGGAGAGATGTTAAAATATGCATTTGACTTCACAGACCCACCCCCCAAAAGGTTCTCTTTTTAAGCCTAGGTCTTTTTCCTCGCTCTTCTAAAAGCCTCTTTTTCAGATTCACGCAGATTAATTGTACTAATTACAGCGCAATAGAAAAGGGGGTTTATAACAACTTCTCTTTCTTGCACTCAGTTTGAAAGCAGCAAATACAAGAGCACAGCAGTGCCTCTATTTGCAAATGATATACCTTCGTATATGGGGAATCTGGTTGAGAAGAACTTCACAAGCAAGGCTTCATTGGCTGCATAAGAACTTGTTTGTTTTTACTCATTCAAGTGAAGCAACTCAGCACGCAAGGCTAAAATTAGCTGCAAAGGGGATAAAAAAATAATAGCAGTCAATGGGATATTGGAATCCTCGCCAAGCCCATTGAAAGTGGACTTTGCCTTCAGGCTGAGCAAGAAGTAAAAGCATCTGAGGAAAGAGTTAAACAGACCCAGTTTGCCTCTAAGAATGAAGTCTGTCTCTTCCCGACGTTCATCTGGGCCAGAAATGCATTGATCTTCCATGTCTCTTGGCAATGATGAAATATTAAATTCAAGCCATGCCTTTTCCTTCTTCAAGGTTTCCCATTTGATCAAACTGAACAAGTAGGACAACAACTAATAATAATAATTTAAAAACAAAACAAAACTGCAGAGTTTATTCATTTGGTGATCATTTTTAGGCTTTATGCTTTACAAGCTATTTTATGGCCATCAGAATAGTCAGTAAAAAAAACCAAAAACCAATGGCACTTATTTTAAGCAAATTCTTGACATTCTGAGAACATCTAATTGGCACCCAAACTTTTTAGACCACCCTGAATTCTGAAAAAAAAATTCAAAAGCAACTTCGATTTCATATAACATGTTTTAGATGGCATTTATACTTGAGGAAAATTACCATTTTCCATAAATGTCATTTCATTTTCTGATGGTATTTACAGGAAGGTTACAATTCTCACAATTCTGAATTGTCCCCCTCCCTCATAAAACTCAGGGCCCTCAAGCTCCCAAGGTTGAATGACCAGGCGCTCCCTGGGGCAGCCTCGCCTTTCACTCTTGGCATTGGGAATCATCCCCAATGCTTTCGCCTGGGGCACTGCAGCCGTTGCCATCCTGCCCTGCGGGATAAGGAATTGATGGGTGCAAGCACAAAAGGCTGCAGCTGGTAGATGGGATGATTTTGAAAGAAAATGACTCAATAAAAGCATCGGGTGGGAAGCGTGAATTCTGGGTTATTCCAAATTTCCCTTCAAGAAATGTTTGGTGAAATACTGATAAGAATTGGAAAATTATTTGTACCTGCACACTGATGTTTAGAGTTGCAGTTGTGGCCATATTTCTTTAGAAGGAGACGCCTATCAGTTGATCAGAGCCCTATCATGTAAAGAGCATTTTTTTGTATTGTATTGTAAATCTCCAGCTTGAGAAGCAGGTTGGACTACTAGAGGACCTCCAAGGTGCCTTCCAACTCGGCTATTGTATTGTATTGTATTGTATTGTAAATCTCCAGCTTGAGAAGCAGGTTGGACTAGAGCAGGGGTCTGCAAAGTCGGCTCTTTTAAGACTGGTGGACTTCAACTCCCAGAGTTCTAGGAGTTGAAGTCCACCAGTCTTAAAAGAGCCGACTTTGCAGACCCCTGGACTAGAGGACCTCCAAGGCCCCTTCCAACTTGGCTATTGTATTGCATTGTAGCCAAGAGTTAAGCGCTGCGGGCGGCGGCAGCAGCAGCGCGGCGTTCGTGCGAAGGCGACTCATTTCCCGCACCGGCGCAGCCTGGCAACCCGCGGCGCTCGCGAACCTTTGCAGAGCCAAATGGCTGGCGGGCTTTAGGTGTTTTTTCCCCTCCCCTCCGCCCTTCTCCCGCCTTCGCCTCGCCGCCCTCCCCACGCGCGCCCTGGGCACAGAGAAGGCGGGGGCGGCTGGGGGGGGGGCTGGCATGCGGGAGGGAGGGGATTCGGGATGGGGGGGGGGCGGCTCGGGTCTGGGCTGGGGGGGCGGCGGTCTTGGAAGGCAAGGGGGGGGGTCGTCGTTTTTGCCAGAGAGGCCGGCGGGGGGAATGCTCGGGGAGGGGGAGCGCCAGTCAAATTGGGGCCGAAGTCAAGTCCCTTCATCACCTCGCCCCTCCCCCAAGCGCCCCCCACCCCCTTTACCGAACAGTTCTCATTCGGGAAACGTTTCCCATCAATCAAGAACCTGGAGTTGAGGGATCCAGTGGGACGGAATTAGTTTAATTCGTTGTGGCAAATAGAGATAGAGAGAGATAGAGATAGAGGGATAGATACAGACAGACAGACAGACAGATAGATAGACAGACAGACAGACAGAGAGTTGGAAGGGACCTTAGAGGTCTTCTAGTCCAACCCCCTGCCTAGACAGGAGCCCTATACCATTTCAGACAAATGGCTATCCCAACTTCTTAAAGACTTCCAGTTTTGGGGCATTCACAACTTCTGGAGGCAACTTCTGTTCCACTGATTCATTGTTCTGTCAGGAAATTTCTCCTCAGTTCTAAGTTGCTTCTCTCCTGGATTAGTTTCCACCCATTGACTCTTGTTCTACCCTCGGGTGCCTTGGAGAATAGCTTGACTCCCTCTTTTTTGGGGCAACCCCTGAGATATTGAAACACTGCTATCATGTCTCCCCTAAGTCCTTCTTTTCATTAAACTAGACAAACCCAGTTCCTGGAACCGTTCTTCATATGTTTGAGCCTCCAGTCCCCTAATCCTCTTTGTTGCTCTTCTCTGCACTCTTTCTAGAGTCTCCATGCCGTATTCCAAGTGTGGCCTTCCCAAAGCCTTATAAAGTGGTATCAACACTTTACGTGATCTTGATTCTGTCCTTCTGTTGATGCAGCCTAGAACTGTGTTGGCTTTTTTGGCAGCTGCTGCCCACGGCTGGCTCCTATTTAAATGGTTCTCCACTAGGACTCCAAGATCCCTTTCACACTTGCTACTATTGAGCAAGGTACCACCTAAACTGTACCACCTATATAAGATAGATAGATAGATAGATAGATAGATAGATAGATAGATAGATAGATAGATAGATAGATAGATAGATAGACAGACAGACAGATAGATGATAGATAGATAGATAGACAGACAGACAGACAGACAGACAGACAGACAGATAATAGATAGATAGATAGATAGATAGATAGATAGATAGATAGATAGATAGATAGATAGACAGACAGATAGATAGACAGACAGACAGATAGATAATAGATAGATAGATAGATAGATAGATAGATACCGGTAGATAGATAGATAGACAGACAGACAGATAATAGATAGATAGATAGATAGATAATAGATAGATAGATAGATAGATAGATAGATAGATAGATAGATAGATAGATAGATAGATAGATAGATAGATACCGGTAGATAGATAGATAGACAGACAGACAGACAGATAATAGATAGATAGATAGATAGATAGATAGATAGATAGATAGATAGATAGATAGATAGATAGATAGATAGATAGATAGAAATCTCAAGAGCTGGGAAAAGCATCAGCCCTTTAATAAAAAGGTCAAGGCAGGAAAGTGGGCAATGGGCTCCTGTGTGATTTTGGGTGTGTGTGTTTCTCTGGAAGGTTTTGCCCATAATAATGGAGCCATTCCGACAATCCATAGCCTCTGTTTCTGGTCCTTGCCCTGAGAATTGTGGTTGTGATAACTAAATACAGTGCAAGAGTTAAATGGCAGCAAAAAGTAAAATTGCTGCAGTTCCATTCTTGGGCCAGAAGCCATTTGAAGGAAACCCCCCCCCCCCCTACCAAAAATACCCAATCCTTGGTTCCAGATATGTCCATGAATTGCTCCTTGAATTTCGTGAATTCCAGCTTGCAGAGGTAAAAATCAAGCTTTAAGCACCTCTCCTGCTCTATTATGAGAAAACAAATGTTCTCTTTTAATTGAGGAAGCCAATGCAAAACAGTTTGATCTGATCCTAAAGGCCATTATATAAAAATACCTTCTTCACCATTAGATGTAGCACAGTGTGTATGTATGCATTAGGTGGCAGAAACACGATCAGAGGGGCACTTACTAACAATTTTCAACACAATGGGAATGCATAGAGAATGTCTAATACCGTGCTCCAAACATAGGTAGCCTCCAACTTAACAACTTTTCATTTAGTGACCGTTAAGTTAGAGTGGCACTGAAAAAAAGTGACTTTTTCACACTTATGACTGTAGCAGCGGCCCCAATTTTGACATGATCAAAATTTGGACACTTGGCAACTGTCTCATAGGACGGTTGCAGTATCTCGGGGTCACTTGGTCAACTTTTGCGATCTTCTGACAAGCAAAGTCAATGGGGAAGCCAGATTGACTTAGCAACCATGTTACTAAATGTGAATCAGATCTCATCAGGCTTCATAGATGACTTAGGCTTAGTAATGGGGTGGTGATGGCAAGTTTTCCATCCAGTCCTTGCTTTGGGGAATGTGGATTCCAGGAGAGAGAGGGTCCCTGAGGATGGGCTTCCCACGAAGTCCAAAGTTTTGGAAGAGTAACTTCAGTGAGCTTGGATGTTTCAGTGTTATCCTGGGGCACAAAGATTTGCCTTGATTTGCGGAATCTAGAAGCTCCATGTTCCCTCAATCAGAAGAGGGCTCTCTGCATTTCTTTCTTTCTTTCTTTTTTTTAACATATTTTGACATTTATTGGAAAGAGATACCACGTTGATAATTGTGCACCCACTGCAAATCCATAGCCTGCATGCTTGAATATACCAAGGTATAAAACAAATCAACATGTGAAGAATTTCAAACAAATGTGCCTCCATTCAACATTACTGGTATGTGTGCATAGTGTACAATTAAAAAAATAACATTTTTCACTATTTACTGAATTTCTTTTCCTGCACTTTTGTTTATATTCATATAGTATATTTTCACACGGTAACTATTTGAGTTTCTAACAGAGCAGTGGAGCGCATAGTGGTGCTGTTTCTCTATGCAGGAAATCACAGGTATTGGCACATACCGTATTTTTCGGATTATAAGACGCACCCTTTTTCCTCTAAAAAGAGGCTGAAGATCTGGGTGCGTCTTATACATCGAATACAGCATTTTTGGCCTCTTGAAACCCCTCCCCCTTCACCAAAATGGCCGTGTCCGTGTCCCCACAGTCACAGGATCAGGACTGGGGCCCTTGGCAACCCGCACACAGTCGCAATGGTCACACCTACCCACAGTCACATCCTCACCCCTTGTGATCTTCCCTGCCAGCTTCCAACAAGTCAAGTCAAGGAGGAAACCAGCCACCCCCTGATGTGCTTAAGGACTGCATGGGATTGCTTAACAACGACAACCTGAACTGTCATTGTACACCGAAGATCGCATTTAATTTCATTGCACAAGGCGCAATGACGATAAAAGTAAACCAAAGTAAACCTGAAACTGAGGAGAAAATTTCTTGATCCTGATAACAATTAGTCAATGGCCTTGGGAGTGCTCCATGCCTGGAGGTTTTCAAGAAAAGATTGGACAAGCGTTTGTCTGGGATGGAATGAGGACTCCTGCCCTGGGCAGTGGCTTGTATTAGGAGGCCCCCAAAGTTCCTTCCAGCTCTATAATTCTATTATTCTAACTTCCGTGTGTTCTGCCAGGGGTTTGCAGCAGCTGGAGGCAGTGGGGCAAAAGCTGATGTGTGGTTGCACTGTTGCAGAAACACCATTCAGGAATGTGCCTTCAAAATTTATGTTGCCATGTCTTGAATTTGATGTTTTAATTAAAAAAAAAAACACCATTCGTTTTGGCAATAGTTCAGGGCAAGCAAAGAGATATGAACATAAGAATAGCCTTGCTGGAAGAGGCCCCAGCCCATCCAGTCCAGCATTCTGTCTCCCACAGTGGCTCCCCATTTGCTTCAGGGTCTTCCCAAGCAGATGTCTTCACCTACTTGTGATTCCCTGCAAATGGCATTGAGAGATCTCCTGCCTATCTCTCCATCCCGGAGGGGGTCCTTAGGCATCCATCATGATAGCCATTGATACCCTTGTTCTCCATGAACTCCTCTCATCCTTTCTTAAAGATGTTGAGGCTGATGGCTGTCACCACTTCTTCTGGCAGGGAGTTCCATAGACCAGTGATCCTCTGGGTGAAAAAGTCCTTCCTCTTATTTGTTGGAGGTCTAGCTTCCAAAAGTTTCATGGAGGGCCCCCTAGTTCTAGGGTTATACGATAGGGAAAACAGTTTTTCCTTTTCTACTTTGTCCACACCGTGCATGATTTTATAGATTTCAATCAGGTCACCTCTCAGGCGTTCAAGAGGGAAGAGGCCCAGCCGTTGCAGCCTCAGATGGTAAGGAAGGTGTTCCAGCCCCCTAATCATTCTGGTTGCCCTCCTCTGCACCTTTTCCATTTCCATCATATCCTTCTGAAGGGATGGTGACCAGAACTGTACACAATACTCCAGATGGGGCCTCACCATAGATTTATAAAGAGGCAGAATGACACTTGCTGACTTATTTTCTATACTCTTCCTAAGGATCCCTAGCAATGAGTTTGCTTTTTTCACTGCTGCGGCACACTGGGTTGACCCCTTCATTGAGCTGTCCACCAGGACACCAAGGTCCCTTTCCTGGTTGGTTGCAAGGAGTTCAGACCCCATCAGTTTATAGATGCATCCCCATTGAGCAGCTTCCATCCAGCACGGGGGGGGGGGGGAACCCCAGTAAAGTTCAAAAGAGCCTTGGGCATAATGGTTACGCAATATCTCCTCCATCGGTCCCATCGATCTCTGATTTGGGATAGGGATCAGGAAGTCGAGGAATGTGAAAAAGGTGCCAGAAGTAGTTAAAAGAAAGGAAGCTCCCTTAGCACACACCCCACCCCATCTCATTTGATTCAAAGTCGTTTATTCATACGATTCCACACTCTGCGAAAAGATGCATCTTGGTCTCTTGGGAACTGTTTTAACCCTCTGCAACTCTCCCTGATTGTGGTGTCCAAACTGGGAAATTGAGGGGCACCATTTGGTCTGTTTCTGGATAGGTGCTAAGCCAGAGGTCCCCAAACTTGGCAACTTAGCTGGCTGGAGAATTCTGGAAGTTGAAGTCTGCAAGTCTTAAAGTTACCAAGTTTGGGGACCCCTTTGCTAAGCTTTGGCAACTTTACTTACCCATCCTACCCCCTCAGGCTGTCCAATGTGGATGAAATTATAAAGAGCAACTCATCACAGAGAAACCCAAGTGTGGGTAGGAGGCACCTTCTGCTTGGGAGTGCTTCTGTGCGCAGGACAGTTAAATGCACCAAGGTTTCTTGACGAGGTGGATGGGCAGGAGAGCTGCAGAGAGAGATGCGTGCAGTCCACCCATCCCCACCACGGTTTCAGTCCCTGCATGAGGGATGCATTAGGGATGGAGATGGCCCTAAGGAACCCCACGCAGGGATCTTGTGTTACGACCTTTGCAATCCCGGGCCCCGTTCCTTTCGGTTAATCTCAAGGATCCTGGTTTGCATGAGAAGAAATCTTCTTAGGAACAGGGAATATTTTGGGCATCTGTTTTGATTTTTTTAAAACATGCTTTATGTTGCTGCCTCAAGATAACACTGAATAACATATTTAAGCAATTCATGTGTGAGAAACTAAAATTGTAACTCACAAGCTGATTTCTTCACACTTTGGTGAAATTTAAACCTCTTCCTTCAGACACTGTTGGAGAGAATATTTGTAGAAAAGATGATCTAAAGAACTTCAGTAGATAGAATTGTTCTCTCTCTCTCTCTCCCTCTCTCTTTCTCTCACTCTTTCTCTTTCTCTCTCTCTCTTTCTCTCTTTCTTTCTCTCACTTTCTCTCTCTCTCTCTCTCTTTCACTCTTTCTCTCACTCTTTCTATCTCTCTCTCACTTTCTCTCTCTCTCTCACACACACTCTTTCTCTCTCTCTCTCTCTTTCTCTCACTCTCTCTCTCTCTCTCTCTCTCTCTCTCTCTCCCTCTCCCTCTCTTTCTCTCTTTCTTTCTCCCTCTCTCTCTCTCTCTCTCTCTCTCTCTCTCTCTCTCTCTCTCTCTCTCTCTCTCTCTCTCTCTCTGCAGAATATTGGGTTGGAGGAGTTTTGAGTCTAGCGATGGAGAGCCAAGTTCTCATTTTTGAGGCAGGGGGAAGCAGACCCCAGCACTGCAATGCTCTATCCATGTGTTTTCTAACCCTCTTGTTTCCCCTTTTCGTTGACTTTCCCTCCTCTCTACCCGGGATAAAACGGTTGCCATTCAAAGTAGACCTGTGAATTGATAGCCCAGCTGGGAAACTCACTGGAATGTTTTTTTTTCTGAAAGTTTAGAGCAGGCTTGTTTGGTTTGCGCTGTCCCAATGGAAGAATTCTGTCATGTGGGCAACATTATGGATTGCGGCGGATGATTTGCTTAATTTGTGGAGCGCCTTTTAGAACAGACATGTGAAACTCAAGGCCCCGTGATGAGTTTAGATCCCCACAAGGCTCTCCTGCCACCCCTTCCTCCTCTCCAAAGAACTTTCAAGGCAGAAAGGTTGGACTCAAGAGGAAACTGCTTCCTGCAAACTTTCTCCTCTGGCCTTCTACACCCAGCAGCAGCGTCCTCCTCCGCCTCCTGCTTTGCTGGGAGGGGGCACAGGATAGGGCAACTCCAATGATGTCAGGGATTGGGAGAAGGACGTCTCCTTTGGCATGTTGTGCACACACACACACACACACACACACACACACAAGCACCATTCCAAGCTTGGACATTTTTATCCATATCTCTGCTAGCCAACTGCCAATCATGCCTGGGCTTCCTCTGTGGATAAAAGACTCCAAACCTGTGTGTGTGTGTGTGCGTGCGTAGATGTGCTTGGCTTCCAGCAGTTTGGGGAGGTGAGGAGCTTGTGGAGCACCGAGTTGTTCCCACGTTGAGTTAGCTGGTGAGACTTGTTCCATCCTGGCCCAGCCATCCTTGAATCAGCTGCGCCCGGAGAGCAGCATCGAGCCAGCCATGCCCACCTATTCGGGGCAACCCAGCTGTGCCCACCCAGCCACACCCTGCTAGTCACGGGGACCCAGCTGTGACACCTAGCCACGTCTACCCAGCCACGCCCACCTGTGTGCGGTGAGTCCTCATAGTCTTGCATGCAGCTGGCCCTTTGAGGGCAACCATGAGGCTGATGTGGCCCTCAATGAAATGGAGTTGGAGAGCCCTGCTTTAGAAGACCTGCACAGTCAGGAAAAGACTTCCACTCAAGCAGTTTTGGAGTGAGCTCTACTCCCAAATGAAGTTTGTTTTTGCACATCACCCAAATTGTTTAGGGTTGGTGGCTTCTTTATTGTTTTAATGGGGTGGAAGAAATGTCCTTCAGCTCCAAGTGGGGGGGAAAGACGCTGGAAACATGGAGGCTGCTGGGAAAGATGGTTTAATGGCGGACAGGATCACGTAGCTTGAGCTCCTGAACAGAAAAGGGGGATCAGATGCTTCCAGATGTTGGGTGAAGAAAAGGAACAAGAAGGCGCTTGTGGGGAGTTCCTGGGTTTTTTATACTCCCTGTTCGGTCCCATCTCTCAGTTTCCTGTTCCTGTATAAGAAATGTATTCTGATTGGTTGTCAGACTTCTATGGGGCCGTGTAGGGGCAACTCTCTAGGCTGTGTTTTGAGTCCAAGCTTCGTTGAGCCTCGCTTCTCCCCAGGTGCCCTGTGGTGAGATGGGTAAAGGGCTAATACTATCATGCCTTAATCCCATCACCCTGGAGCTGAAGGGGGGGAGGTCTTTGTTACGTAGAATAGACTGGCTCAGGGATTCTGGGAGTTGAAGTCCACAAGTCTTCAAGTTGCCAGGTTTGAACACCTCTTGATTTAGAAAGAGGAAAAGATGATCCTTGGCAATTTGAAACCACAGTAGTCTCAAGTCCTCTGCTTTTATTGAGTGTGTCCTTGTGAGTAGGATTAAAGACAGCCCTGCATGCTGATAATTCTTCTTCAGAATGTCACCATTCTCATGAGCGTTCTTGAATAGTTGGAGATATAGATTACAGCTTAATTGGCTTGCTTTTTAAAGGCTGGAGATGCACGTGGTCCTTCAAAAGGCTTATTTGCAAAGCGTTTCCTTCCTTCCCCCTTGAAGGAAAGGCCTGGCAGAGTCCATCCTCCATCCGGATTACACAGAGCCAGGTGGTAGCCTCCTGCTTTTGAGTAAAACCTTCTGAATCAATGAGCAGAGCTTGAAAAATCGGGAAACGTGAACGCTGGGATACTTGATCTTATTCTGCTCGCCTGCAGGGCCTTCATTTGTCTTGCTTTCAGAGAAATCTCTCTGACAAAGAGAGCTGCTAGAAAGAAATCTTTCATTAACAGCTGATTGCCTCCTTCAAAAGTTGCTTTTAAAGAGAGTCATTATGTTTACAGAAGTCGCCTCCAAGCAGCAGCTTCTCTCCCCAAAGATCTATATTTGTCGGATCCTTTGCTGAAGTAGACCAGGTTGCCTTGTATAGTGATGATGGCGTTGGGCTAAATCAGGGGAGACTTGGGCTCAGCTCCGGGGTTTTTTTTAATCATGGAAATCCATAGATGGCTTTGGGGCCAGTGACGCTCAGCCCAGAGGGGTCGGGTTAGAGGAATAGCGATTTATGTGTGTGCTGGGAGAAAAGCAGAATATAAATCAAACCATTAGTAGGCATTCCTCCCTCCCCCATGCATATTCATGCGTCTTTCCCCATGGATTGACCCTGGGGGTTCGGGGCAGCGTGTAAGAAGCTGTCAGCCGTTCATTGCAATTCCTTAATACTCAGCTGAAGCAGCTCAGTTGACCCATGTACAGGACGGAAAGATGGAAACGCTACCAAAAATACGGACAGCAGACGATACCGACTGGCCAATAAGGGAATAATAAACAGACTTTGGAAGCCAAAGTACAGGTGGAGACTGGCTGTCTTGGCTGTGGCTGGGAAATGAAAACGGAATTGTTTTTCACTTGTTTTCAAATCTTAGCATAAGCCACCCAGAGTCCCTTTAGGGTTGGATGGCCTCTCCTTCTTGTAAATGGATGGGTGGATGGATGGATGAGAGGCAGTGTAATAGCAGAAAAGGCAAATCCACAGGATACTCCACTGTCTCCTGGTTAGGTCAGATTCCACCATGAATCATGGATTCCACATTTTACGAAAGATTCAGAAAAATTGAAACCGTTTCTGAGAAGGAAAACAAAGGATAATCCAGAGAATAACACTTCCCCAGAAGGTAGATTGAAGAAGGTAGGTAAACGGGGACCTCACCCAAAGGGTGAGAATATCCACTTAGGAGCCCTGCTAAGTGAGACATTGGTGAAGTGAATTCTCTCCTCTTTTACAGCATGTATTGCTACAGTTGCTAAGTGAGTCACTGCGCTTGTTAAGTTAGTAACACAGTTGTTAAGTGAATCCAGCTTCCCCATTGACTTTGCTTGTCAGAAAGTCACAAAAGGTAATCACATGACCCTGGGACATTGCGACCGTCGTAAATACGAGTCACTTGTCCAGTGTCTGAATTTCTCTCCGTCATGTGACATACACTCACAAGTCACTTTTTTTCAGCGCCATTGTAACGCCGAACGGTCACTAAACGGTCACTGTTGTAAGGCAAGGACTACCTGTACAGGAAACCGAATAAGGCATTTAAGTTATACGAAAGTAGGTTCTCACTGAATTGGGGCAGAAGGAATTTCCTGACTGTGAGAGCAATTCTAGAGTAAAGTCAGTGAGATGGCGGACTGAGTTCCCTTTCTTTGGCTGAGTGCCAGCAGAAGTGGCATTTCTGTTGATCTGGGATCCATAACAAGGATCCTTGAACGAGAGAGAGGGCTGGACCCGATGGCCTCAAATGTCCCTCCAAATCTCGGGTTCTGCGATCATGCTAAAAGGGCAAATGCCTGATGGAAGAGCTGTTCTGGACTGCCCCAAAAATTGTGCCTGTCTTACAGGTAGATCTTTGGAAGAAGACACGCAGGGCTTTAAAACTGGAGGAAGAAACTTCAATAATTTGAGCCCTGCTGATGACACGACAATGAATCCCTAAGCCGGAAAGGATTTGCAAGCTCAGGCAATAAAAGTCAAGGAGCACAACAAAACAGTGGAACTAAAAGTGAAAACCAAATTAATGAGAACAAATGGAACAAACAGCTTTAGTATTGACAGCAAAGCTATTGAGGTGATAGATAGCGCCTGCACTTTAGGATCAACGGTTAACATAAAGGAACCAGAATTCAGGGAATAGGTTGCAGACTAGCACATGGCAGAGGACCTATGAGGGCCTTGAAAAAGATATTGAGATGCCAGGATGCTCAAGATCAGAATCGTGCAGGCAACTGTGCTCCCTCTGACTCTCTGGGAAGTGAAAGTTGTAGAAGCAGGATGGGAATAATGGTGTGGAAAAGGCTCTTGAGAATACAGATACAGATTAACAAAGTTGGAAGGGACCTTGAAGGTCAACTAGTCCAACTCCCCACTCAAGCAACACCCTGCACCATTTCCAACAAATGGCAGTCCCGTTTCTTCTTAAAAGCCTCCAGTGATGAAGCTCCCACAACTTCTGAAGGCAACTTCTGTTCCATGGGTTGATTGCTCTCACTGCCAGTGAATTCCTCCTTATTTCTAGGTGGAATCTCTCCTGGATCAGCTTCCATCCACTATTCCTTGTCTGGCCTTCGGGAACTTTGGAGAATAGCTTGACCCCCTCCTCTCTGTAGCAGCCCCTCAAATAATGGAAGACTGCTATCCTGTCTCCCCTGGTCCTTCTCTTCACTAGACTAGCCATGCCCAGTTCCTGCAACCGTTCTTCATATGTTTTAGTCTCCAGTCCCCTCATCATCCTGTTGCTCTTCTCTTCTCTCTTTCTAGCGTCTCAATATCTTTTTTAGTATGGTGATGAAAACTGGGTGCAGTACTCTAGGTGTGGTCTTACTAAGCTCCTATAGAGTGGTATTAATACATTCCTTGATCTTAATTGTATCCCTCTGTTAATGCAATTTAGGATTGCATTGGATTTTTTTGGCTGCCGCTGGCTCATATTTCACTGGTTGTCCACTAAGACTCCAAGATCCTTCTCACAGCCACGGCTATTAAGCCTGGTTTCACCCAATTTATATGTGTCCTTTTGGTTTTTCTTACCTAAGTCTTTACTTTTCTCTACGTTGAACTTCAACTTTGTGAGATAGGGCCCAGTGTCCAAGTCTGTCAAGATCCAGGGATGATTCTGAACAGGATGTGCAGCATTTCCCAAGAACGGCCAAAGGAGGCGATGGGGCGGAGGTCTCTGTTTGCTGATTTCACAGCTGATATACGGATATTTTTTTTAGGGAGGAAGGCAGAAAGTTGAAAGATGCTTAGAAGTGTTGAAGTCAAAAACTGTCCAGGAGGATAATAAGTGAGATGGGAAGGGATGGGAGCTTTTTTTCCCCCTCCCAAAAGATTGAATCCCATTCTGAGCCAGGGGCTTCCTTAGTGCTCCATTCTCTGACCCGGCTGTGCTCAGCCCTCCTTCAATCCGAGGCCACGTCTGAACAGAGGGAGGAATTCATCTCTTCCCTTTCTGTCAGTCGGCTGCCAAGGTGGTAGCTCTATGCCATCTGTTGCACGAACCGCACAGCAACAACTAGTCCTAGGTTGTTTTCAAAGCTAAGGACGACTTTGTAGGTGAAAGTGATGCCAGACAAATTTAATTATCCTCCTACCTGTTATCAACAGTTCAACAGATGCAAGTAGGTGGAAGGGGTGTTTGTGCATTTAAGTGCAGCTGATTCGTGTGGATCTGTTTTTACACATATCAAGTGTATCACAGTTTTTGCACTTGGAGCTTTCACTTCTATACCTACTCCGCCCCAGCCCCATCCAGAAGAAGAGTGGTGTAACTTTAAGATCACGAAGAAAATCTTGTGAAATAAGAGGGGAAAGCGGACAGATGTTCTCAGGTGGCAGGAGCTGCTGGAGGGGAAATGGTTCCTATCTGCTTGAAGCCCCTTCTCCAGGGAGGGGAAGGGCCTAGAAACGACACCACCAGAACTCCAGTTGAATTGTATGCACAGCTATGGATGGACATGATGGACGAATATATCTGCCAGACCCGCAGCCATCTTTTCTTTTGGGTCTTTGGCCTGCCACAATTTTTATTATTCTACTATGCTGTTTCTATTGTGGGAAAACGGGAGGGGGGATTGTACAGAGTTAGATGATATGTAGCCATAACAACATTCTTTCTAGAAAGCCAAGGTCATCCTTTGTCTTTGCACCTGTGACCGGAACTGGATGGGTGGAAGCTTCCAGCCTGGCAGTGGGAGATTGGACCATGGGATGGACTTATGAGATCCTGAACTTTCGACTGGGTGGGGAAAACTGGGAAGCTTTCAGATTTGGGTTTTCCCAGATGTGCCTACATCTTCATCAATTGGAAGCATGTTGTCTTGGACTTGCCTTGGACTCTGATTTATTGTTGGATGCTATTTGAAATGCTGACAATATACAATACAATAGCAGAGTTGGAAGGGACCTTGTAGGTCTTCTAGTCCAACCCCCTGCATGGGCAGGAATCTTATACCATTTCAGACAAATGGCTGTCTAACATCTTTTTGAAGACTTCCAGGGTTGGGGCATTCACAACTGCTGGAGGCAAGCTGTTCCAGAGGTTAATTGTTCTTACTGTTAGGAAATTTCTCCTTAGTTCTAAGTTGCTTCTCTCCTTGGTTAGTTTCCACCCATTGCTCCTTGTCCTGCCCCCAGGTGTCTTGGAGAAAAGTTTGACTCCCTCTTCTTTGTGGCACCCTCTGAGATATCGGAACACTGCTATCATGTCTCCCCTGGTCCTTCTCTTCATCAAACTAGACATACCCAGTTCCTGCAGCCGTTCTTCATATGTCTTAGTCTCCAGTTCTCTAATCATCTTGGTTGCTCTTCTTTGCACTCTTTCCAGAGTCTCCACGTCTTTTCTACATCGTGGCGACCAAAACTGTATGCAGTATTCCAAGTGTGGCCTTACCAAGGCACTATACAGTGGCATTAACACTTCACGCGATCTAGATTCTATCCCTCTGTTGATGCAGCCTAGAACTGTGTTGGCTTTTTTGGCAGCTGCTGCACACTGCTGGCTCATATTTAAATGGTTGTCCACTAGGATTCCGAGATCCCTCTCACAGTTGCTACTATTGAGCAAGGTACCACCTATACTGTACTTGTGCATTTGGTTTTTCTTGCCTATATGTAGGACCTTACTTTTTTCACAATTGAATTTCATTTTATTAGACAGTGCCCAATGTTCAAGTTTGTCTAGATCCTTCTGTATCTTAAGCCTATCTTCTGGAGTGTTGGCTATTCCTGCCAGCTTGGTGTCGTCTGCGAATTTGATTTGATCTTTATCTGTACAGAAAAGTGTGAAGGGCGAGTGGCTGGCCCACTGACTGAGAAAGTGTCGTTGTTACCCTAAATTTAGACAGGCCACATCTGCAAGAACATAGAAATGTTTGGGTTCTTCTTATACAACTCTGCCCTCAAAAAACATCTATATATGTTGAAAGCAAGGCCTACCCCACAGGAATTTGCATTTAAAAAAACTGCAGGAGAAAAGTAAACATGAAAAGCATTTGGAAATTTAGCTTTGCAGTTGATTTACCTGAGAGAAAGTCAAGGAATAAAAGGAAAGGCCCCTCTCATCTCACGGCACCTTTATTGCACATTTACCTTCCAATAAAAAGGGGGAAAAACATCCTACCATTAAAAATATAGAGGAATTCCATAGGATTGAAACAAGGTAGAAGAATTATTGTGAAAATAGATTTCCCCTCCATTAAGAGCATGAGAGCTGAGCAATTTTTATCCTTCAGGGCCAGAATTACAGCTACAAAATGGGTGTGCAAAATGAATAATAGGAGAAATGGCTGGGGTTTTGGTACTTTGTCTTACTTTGTCATATGTTACAATGATGGTGACCTACAACTCCCATGTCCAGATAGAACATGGACAACAGATGGACTGACTTAAGTATATGTAAATGCTGGTGATACATCCAAAGCACCTCATCTTGACAGGAAAAGCTCAGAACTGACTTTGCTTCTGCGGTACGTAGATGGATCTACGTCTAGCCGGCCTAGCCTAACCTCCCATGGGGACTTTTAGAAAGTTTTAAATTGGGTATTTTAACAATTTGGTTTTTAGCATAGGATCGGGATAATTTAATATATATTTTAAATTATGTATTTATTTTTCTATTTTTGTATATTTTTAAATTTCCTGTGCGCCGCCCTGGGTCCTCTGTGGAGAAGGGCGGGATATAAATATAAATAATAATAATAATAATAATAAATTTAATCTAAATAAATAAATAAATAAATAAATCTTTCAATAAAGCTACACCATTGGTCAATTTAAAGAGCCGGGAGTTTCTTTTGTTGAGTGTGCCAAATGGGACGGTTAACATTTGTCAAAAAGTGTACGTATCATGCGACTGTAGTGTTCAGGTTTAAGGAAGCTTAAGTGTTGTGCCAGCCCTTTAATAGGGTTGAAGGTAGGACTATCCCATAGCCCTGCGATAGATGTGTGGGTGACCCCTATTTGGTGTATCTTGGGGAGGCCATACAATCTTGCTGGGGGCAGCATCTGTTCCTCTTCCAACATTCCATCTCCATTATTTGGTTCTTTTGTTTAAGTTGATTAAGATAAACATTCAACTGTGTGACCATAGTTGCTGGTCTACATGCTGAGGATTCATTGAGCAGGATGAAGGCTTTCATTTCATAATCTGAGCGATTCATCATCACCACCAAGTGGCCTTCATCTGCCAGCAAAGTAATAATGCTCTGATCTTGTTTCAGGATTTTCCTGGTGCATCTCTTCTTTGGGCTGAGCGTATTGTTTGACCAGCATTGTTGATATTGTTTTGTCCAAGAGCTTGTTTTTCTGACTTTTCTATCTCTGGTGAATATAGATTCTAATGTTGCTATGAATTCCCTTGGTGGGACTTTAAATCCCTCATCGTGTTCAAATATTCGTAATTTCTGCTAGCTTAATTGTTTGCTCGATGAATTATGGACTAAGTTCACACTGGTCAGGGACAGTCTGCATCTCAAACAGTTGCTTACAGTTGCTCAATCCACGATTCTTCTTGCTTCTTCATTTTTCGCTGATCTAACCCTGACATACAGAGTCTCCATTCAAAAGATCAGCCATCTAACAATGATTCTGGCTCCCTCTTATGACTGATTGAGGAAGCAGCAGCCAATCACATTCCACTGTATTAGTTAAAGTTACAGATACCAATTTCAATCATGGCTTATATATATATTGCCAACCCAACACTAGGATTATATCCCTAACACATGGCTTTAACTTTGGAATTTTATACTCCAACTGCTTTCTTTTTCTCACCTGTCTCTCTTTCACAAAGTCATATCCTCTGATCCATTCTTCTTTCAGAAGGAAAAGTTGGGAAGAAATCTGATCCTGTTGGGTCTGATGAAGTGGGGACAGCGTGCTCACAACTGTGCACTCCATCACCTCTGGATTAGACCCATGTCCCTCCTGGCTGCCTAAGTCCTCCTGGGAGGTGAGATGTGGTTGAGTCTTATCAATGGTAAATTCTTGAGAGCGGGATTGAACCAGTGTCCCTTTAAGAGGCTTTCACTGGTTCCAATCGCAATGAACAATTTTCATCCTTTTCTTTTTAGGGAAGGTTGTGGAGAAGTTGTTATGTACAAGTTCCAGGGAATCCGGGAAGAAGCAGATTATCTGGACTCCTTTTAGTCTGATGTTATTAAGGTGTTTTCCTTGCTCCTGAAGGTTGTATATGCTGTGGCCTAGAGGTGGAGCTCTTGACTCCCAATCAAGAGGTTGTGAGTTCAGTCCTAGGTAGAGGCAGATGCAGGGTCTCCTGCTTGGACTCGGTGACCTGCAAGGTCCCTTTCAACTCTGTTAATCTGTATACGACTGTATGTGCCTAGGTAGGGGTTCAATCTTAACATGACTGAGTGGCTTTGGGTATTAGGACCCTGTCGATTCTAGGGACTTTCTATCTTTTGTTCTGGATGGGGTTGCACTTACCCAAAGAGTCTGTGCACAATTGCATTTATTTATTGGAGGTTCTCTTGGAATAATAGCTAAATGTCATCTTGTTGGAAATCCATGATCTCCCAAAAATTACTTGTCTTGGACCTTCTGTTTTTCCTGGTTTGTCTTTTCTGTTCAGGCTTTCTTCGCTCTACAGTGCCGTGCCTTGTAAGTCTTCAGTATTTTATAACTCTAAAGCAGGGATGTCCAAACTTGGGAACTTTAAGACTTGTGGACTTCAACTCCCAGAATTCCCCAGCCAGCATAGCTGGCTGGGGAATTCTGGGAGTTTTATTTTTTTTATTTTATTTTATTAAATTTATACCCCGCCCTTCTCCAAACGGACCCAGGGCGGCGCACAGGGATGTTAAAACACATATAAAACATATAAAATTTTAAAAAACTTATTCTAATAGACCCTGCGCTAAAAACCGAATTTAAAAAACCCAAATTTAAAACTATCTAAGAGTCAGTAATGGGGGTCATGCTAGGCCGGCTAGATGGAATAGGTGTGTCTTCAGACACTTGCGGAAGAGCCGGAGGTCAGAGATGGTGCGGAGTTCAGGGGGTAGGTCGTTCCAAAGGGCAGGGCCCGCCACAGAGAAGGCTCTTCCCCTGGGTGTCGCCAGTCGGCATTGTCCAGCCGACGGCACCCTGAGGAGGCCCTCTCTGTGGGAGCGTATCGGTCTGAGGGATGTATGGGGCAGGAGGCGGTCTCGCATATAACTAGGCCCCGAGCCATGGAGCGCTTTAAAGATGGTCGTTAAAACCTTGAAGCGCACCCGAAAGACCACAGGGAGCCAGTGCAGCTCGCGCAGGATAGGTGTTATGTGGGAGTGTCTAGGCGCTCCCGTAATCACCCGCGCGGCTGCGTTCTGGACTAGCTGCAGCTTTCGGGTGCACCTCAAGGGAAGCCCCATGTAGAGAGCATTACAGTAGTCGAGTCGAGAGGTGACGAGTGCTTGAGTGACTGTGCGTAAGGCACCCCGGTCCAGTAAGGGGCGCAATTGGCGCATCAGGCGTACCTGATGGAATGCCCCCCTGGCCACGGCTGCCACATGATCTTCCATAGACAGCCGGGAATCCAGGAGGACACCCAAATTGCGCACCCTCTCCACGGGGGCCGGTGTTTCGCCCCCAATGGCCAGAGTTGGAATAATCTGGCTGAACCGGGGCGCCGGAAGCCACAGCCACTCAGTCTTGGACGGGTTGAGCCTGAGTTTGTTACCACCCATCCATATCCGTACGGCCTCCAAACACCGGGACATAACCTCGACGGCATCGTTGGGGTGGTCTGGGGTGGATATGTACAACTGAGTATCATCAGCGTACAGATAATATCCCACCCCAAAACCACGGATGATCTCACCCAGTGGCTTCATATATGTGTTGAACAGTAAGGGCGAGAGGACCGACCCCTGAGGAACCCCACATATGAGGGACCTCGAGGCCGACCTCTGCCCCCCTGCCAACACATATTGCGACCGACCAGAGAGGTAGGATGAGAACCACCGCAGAACGGTGCCTCCCAACCCCAACCTCCCCAGTCGGTGCAATAGGATACCATGGTCGATGGTATCAAAAGCCGCTGAGAGGTCTAATAGGACTAGGATAGAGGAATATCCTCTATCCCGCGCCCTCCAGAGATCATCAACCAACGCGACCAATGCCGTCTCGGTGCTGTGCCCGGGTCGGAAGCCGGACTGGCGCGGGTCTAGATAATCAACTTCCTCCAAGTGTCGCGGAAACTGTTGAGCCACCACACTCTCAACAACCTTCACTAAAAAGTTGAAGTCCACAAGTCTTAAAGTTCCCAAGTTTGGACATCCCTGCTCTAAAGCATTGTTCTTCAACGGAGAATCATGGGCAGACCCCCTTCACATTTCTCTTTTAGCTGGTCTCCTGCCAGATCCTGAAAGCAGCATGATCTGTAGGAACAGCTCCCCAACTGGGCTTAGCGTTTAGATCCTATGCCCAGTAGCCCTGGGATAAAGTTAGCAAGGAAAGGAAAAGGCAAAGCATCAAGGCTGTTTTATTTCTTTTTTATTTCTTCCTTATTCAGCTGCATAGTTTTATGTGGGCTCTCATTCTTTCCACTTTCTCCTTGTACCCACTAATGATTGGCATGCAATCCTTTTTTGGGCTAACCTAATGCAGCTAATTGAATTCATAAGTCTTTTTCTTTTCTTGAAATAAAATATTGTATTCTTGACTGCTTCATTGTTGAACCTATAGTAACAAGACTCAGTCCCAAATTGCTTCTAACCTGAGTTGTGTGTGTTTTTTTTTAATGCGGCTATTTATGTAACAGTTTGCTCCCGGGGAATACTGTGATTCCTCTTGTTCCAGCCTATTCAATTCCAGAGGAGCAGCAGGTCATCAAGAACAGCTGGCAGCAACATCTGCACCTCTTGACCTCCTGAAGCTTAGGAAGAAGGTGGGGGTGTGGCTCACATTGCACCATGGATTGGCCGCATCGCTGTGGCTGTGTTGCTATGGTCCTGTCACTGCAGGCATGTTGTTGCAGCCAACTTGTGGTGGAAAACTCACCATGGGACAACTTGCCCCTGAAAATCCCATGTTGGATAACTCAAAATGCCTTCCTTCGAACTGACAAACTTTGTTGGATTTTGTGCATGGAAAGGGGCTTTGCGTATGCACAGAGAGGAAAGGAGAGCAAAGGAAAGCAATTCGCCGGCTGTCAAGGAAAACCAGATGTGGATGCTAGCCAGCCCCTCCCTGGCTGGGAAATAAACGGTGGGGGTTTGGGAGCAGCCAGTTGTGGCAGACAATGCTTCGTTTTTAGGATACAGCAAGAAATGTGGATTTCTCGGGCAGAGCCAGGTCTGTTGGGTCTAATTGTGTTTTTTGTTTATCCACGTGAATAAACGATTGTTTGAAAAGTGGTTTGTTTTTACGCACGAGTAAGCAGCTTATCATTACTTGCTGAGGCTGGATCAGAACACCCTGTGACTCTCAAGATATGCACAAATTACTCCTAGGCTAAGAACTGCTGGTGCAGAAGTACCAGGTCTCCAGGTGTGGCTCCATATGAATGGAGCCTAGGTCATTTATAACAGGGGTCTCCAACCTTGGCAATGTGAAGACCTTTGGACTTCAATTCCCAGAATTCCTCAGCCAGCTTTGTTGCCTGAGGAATTCTGGGAGTTGAAGTCCAAAAGTCTTCACATTGCCAAGGTTGGAGATCCCTGATTCATAAGACCGTCTTGCTCCCAATCCACATTCAAGGGAGCTTAAAGATGGCTTTCCAAGACAGTTTTATCTTGGCTACCATGAAATGGGCCATTCCATCAGTGTGTCATCATCAATGGATCTCTCCTGGGTGTGGTTGTCCAGCATCTATTGGCCACTTTGAACTAGTGGAGACAGGCCCTTCCTCTCTTTGAGGCAATGCGGCTCAAGGACTTGAACCGGCCCTCACAGTACCTGGCATCTCTCTGCCTCTTCGTGGCACCTGCCATACCTAGGAGTGGTTATTCAGGCCCCAGAGCACACTTTTAACAGAGAGCTGGACCCTCCCAACGAGCCATTGGCTAATCCTGCTTGCCCATCACTGCCTCCCCTTCTCCAGGAGGGTCACAAATGCTATGTTGCTGGGGATCAGATTGGGGAGAGGGGAGGAGAGGGGAGGAGCTGGGGCCACCTGCCCACGCTGGCAGTTCCACCCATCCAGTTCCGGTCAGGTGCAGAGGTGCAGAGACAAAGGATGACCTTGGCTTTCTAGAAAGAATGTTGTTATGGCTACATAGCATCTAACTCTGTACAATCCCACCTCCCGTTTTCGCACAATAGAAAAGGCATAGCAGAATAGTAGAAAGTGTGGCAGGCCAAAGACCCAAAAGGAAAGAGGACTGCAGGCCTGACACCAGAGATTTTATTCTTCCCAGTTCTGCCTGATCTGGGTCCCTTTCCAGGTAATTTCAAAACTTATTTGGCATACATTATGGTTCTACTTACAATTTTAGAACGTTAGTCAATTTTTGTATTGGTTTCTGCATCCTGTAGTACAGGGATTCCCCAAACTTTCTGGTTTTGCAGACTGGCATATTGTGCACGTGGTGGGCATGGGCATGCAATGGAGCATCATGCGTGCGAGAGTGGCGTGCCTGCCACTCATGAAGTGGACCCCCCCCCCCCATGCACCCTCACCTGCCACTTAACCTGGACTGGTTCCGAACGGCCTGCAGCCCAGGACTTGGGGACCCTGCTGGAGCAAACATTTTTAAGCAAACATTTTCTCCTTTTACCGGGTCTGGAAGCTTTACCTCGTGTGACATCAACAGAAAACTGCTTCAGAATGAATTCAGCGAGGGACTTCCCCCCACCCCCACCCCTCCATTTCGGTGGCTCCAGGATTCCTGGCCTTAGTTCCCAACTTGAAAAGGAGCCACAAGACTCCCTAGAATGTTGCAATGGTTCTGGTATTTGAGGCGCTGCCGGCGCTCGTGAAAATGGCTTCTTTCCTTGATATTTGGCCGCAGGGTTGCTGGGCGTGCCCTATGCCCAGAGGTGGCATCCAGGAGGGTGCATTAAGTGAACTGGTGCCAAATCGGGATCAGTTGCGTTGAGGGGGGGGGGAGGAGGAGGAGGAGGAGCATGCCATAACAAAGCACGGCTTGCAGACAGAGCCAATTTTGCATATAAATGCTGCTAATTGAAATATTTCATTAAAAAAAAACATGACATATCTGGGATCGTCTCAGACGTCTGCTCTGCTGGCTGATTAACATACCACCGCCTACACCTCTCCGAAGCATTTTGCAATTTGGGTGCTCTAGAGCTGATGTGACTAACAGCGATTTCAGTTATAAATAACCTAGTAATCCAGTATTACCCTTTATTAATTCATTTTTAAAAAATGTTTAGCCTGTCTAAAAGCTTGCAGATGGATAAACAGTGAGAAAGAAATACAGCTCAAAAAAATGGTCTCGACTATACCGCTTCCAGTCCTGTCTTGCTTCTAACGTGCTCAGAAACAGAACTTTCTTCCCCCTCAAAAATAAAAAAAACCGCCCACCAAGGTTATATGGTTTTCTTTCCTGATTTTAATTGTGCTAGGTAAATATTTAACAATTCAACAGAGACATGTTGGGACTAGAAAGTCAGAGTGAAATATTTATTCTTGGTTGTTAATTGGATATTGGCCACATTAGATTTGTGAGTTATTCAAGATTTGTTGCTTTTCCACTCATATACAATACAATACAATAGCAGAGTTGGAAGGGACCTTGGAGGTCTTCTAGCCCAACCCCCTGCCTAGGCAGGAAACCTTATACAGTTTCAGACAAATGGCTATCTAACATCTTCTTAAAGACTTCCAGTCCTCTTCTCTTCTCTTCTCTTCTCTTCTCTTCTCTTCTCTTCTCTTCTCTTCTCTTCTCTTCTCTTCTCTTCTCTTCTCTTCTCTTCTCTTCTCTTCTCTTCTCTTCTCTTCCCTTCCCTTCCCTCTTCCCTCTTCTCTCTTCTCTCTTCTCTTCCCTTTCCTTCTTTCTTCTCTCCTCTCTTCTCCTCTCTTCTCTTCCCTTCTCTTCTCCCTTCTCTTCTATTCTCTATTCTCATCTTCTCTCAACACAATACAATAGCAGAGTTGGAAGGGACCTTGGAGGTCTTCTAGCCCAACCCCCTGCCTAGGCAGTAAACCTTATACAGTTTCAGACAAATGGCTATCTAACATCTTCTTAAAGACTTCCAGTCCTCTTCTCTTCTCTTCTCTTCTCTTCTCTTCTCTTCTCTTCTCTTCTCTTCCCTTCCCTTCCCTTCGCTTCCCTCTTCCCTCTTCTCTCTTCTCTTCCCTTTCCTTCTTTCTTCTCTCCTCTCTTCTCCTCTCTTCTCTTCCCTTCTCTTCTCCCTTCTCTTCTATTCTCTATTCTCATCTTCTCTCAACACAATACAATAGCAGAGTTGGAAGGGACCTTGGAGGTCTTCTAGCCCAACCCCCTGCCTAGGCAGGAAACCCTATACCATTTCAGACAAATGGCTATCCAGCATCTTCTTGAAGACTTCCAGTCCTCTTCTCTTCTCTTCTCTTCTCTTCTCTTCTCTTCGCTTCTCTTCTCTATTCTCTATTCTCTTTCCTTTCCTTCTTTCTTCTCTTCTCTCTTCTCCTCTCTTCTCTTCTCTTCTCTTCTCTTCTCTTCTCCCTTCTCTTCTCTTCTCTATTCTCATCTTCTCTCAACACAATACAATAGCAGAGTTGGAAGGGACCTTGGAGGTCTTCTAGTCCAACCCCCTGCCTAGGCAGGAAGCCCTATGCCATTTCAGACAAATGGCTATCCAGCATCTTCTTAAAGACTTCCAGTGTTTGGGGCATTCACGTATATTACTTGCCTTTATTGGATATTTGCACTGTCTCTCTCTCTCTCTCTCTTCCTCTTTCGTTTCTATCAGTATTATTCCCTTTTCCTTTCATTTTTAAAAAATTCTTATAAAAACACATTAAAAATACGTTATGCACGTATTTGATGGCCATTCATTCTGTAAGTGACTAGGATTTGCTGTGTTTAATTTTAGTGAACAACCAATTATCCCTCATTTGGGATTAGAATTAGGCAGTTGATGGTTTTCCAAGAGATCTACAGGAGCCCAACATACGAGTGGAACGATAATGCGAAAGAGCTGAAGAAGCTTCTTGGAGGAGAAGTGATACGTCTTCAGAGAAAAAGCACCTCTGGGACCATAATGCGAAAGAGAGATTCTTCCAAGGGGGGGGGGGGAAACCCATTGCTAAAAAGCGCCCTGAGACACAGAATCATTATGGAGTTGAACGTTCTTAGAATAACTTGGAAGCCCATCATGTTGCCTCTCCCATGTAAGAAGAGCCATTCTGGAAAGGTTTTGACAGTTTTTCAGTTGTTGGAAAATGTCTTTGAAACCCATCAAGGCATTTATGGTAAGAAACCAAAAACCACGTAAACTTTCTTCTGCTTATACCAGAGGTGGGTGTCAGCTTGCAAACCATCACCATGACGATTATCAAGCTGCCATAGAGAAGTGAGAATTCCAGACATTCCTGTGGTCAGAATGGAATCTCAAGATGACCTGTGACTGCACATGCATAGATTTACTTTCAATGCTAATTGGGTAACGTGATTTATGACAGGCGGAGGGGAGGGGCATGGGGGGGGTAAAGTTCAGGCGCCATCAAATAATTTTCAGTTCTGGCTCCACCGGAGGCTCAGCCAAGGTGTTAATCCTAATAAATGGATGTTTTTTGAACTTAATCTTGAGGCCATGAATTAATTGGGGTTTTCTCTTGGGAACTTCACAGTGGGATTCAGCCGGTTCAGAGCGGTTCGGGCAAACCGGTAGCTCCGATGATCAGCTGGGCCCTGCCCTGTCCCGTCCTTTATTTCCTGATTTCTAGCTCACCTCAATCGCACGGCACAGCTGATCTCCCCCCACCCCCCCACTGCTGTTTTACTTACCGTTGCTGACTTGGAAGGAAAGCAGCTGAGCATCTAAATCAGGGGTAGTCAACCTTTTTATACCTACCGCCCACTTTTGTATCTCTGTTAGTAGTAAAATTTTCTAAACGCCCACCGGTTCCACAGTCATGGGGATTTATAAAGTAGGGAAATCAATTAAATTTGAAAAAAGGAAAGTGCTTCAGAATCCAACAAAACTCCTACCGCCTACCATGAAAGCTGGAACGCCCACTAGGGGGCGGTAGGGACCAGGTTGACTACCCCTGGTCTAAATGCTCCATTTTCAGCGCTGTGTGCAAGGGCTTTTGGCGCACACTCATCGATCCGGTAGTTAAACCGACAGAACCCCACACCTTTACTCTCCTATTGCTTGGGTGTCCAAACCAGAACTCTTCTCTGTTCACCTGAGAGGCGAAGTGATGAGGTTCTCTGTAGCCTTCTGCCATTTCCTTTTCCGCTCGTGGCTCCTGGGTGTCAAGAACGTTGACCTTCTCTGTGGCCCCCATGCCCTCTCGCCCAGCCCCTTCAGCCATGTGCATATGGCTGCCCTTGGACTGCATCTGCTTGTGTTCCTCTTCATGACAACCTAAGGCAGTGATGCCAAAAGCGGGGGGAGCGCAGGGGGGTCGTGCTTAGGCGTGCCACACCCATAATGCTATGTGCCCCCTGCTTTCGGCGTGGTTTTTTCGCCCTCCCCAGGCTCCAGAGGCTTTCTAGGAGCCTGGGGAGGGTGAAAACAGCCTCCCCTCCCCACCTCCAGAGGCTCCAGGAGTTTCCCTGAAGCCTCCAGAGGGTGAAAAACGGCCTCAAAAGAAGGCCTGAATCAGCTGGCCAGTGCACACATGCGTGCTGGAGCTGACAGGGCAACGCCTCGCGGGCCCTAAGAAATGGTTCCGCGTGCCACCTGTGGCCCCCGTGCCATCGGTTCGCCATCACGGGCCTAAGGGGTTCCAGGAAGGCATCTCCTCACCTTGATTTGTGCTTGCTGCTTTGGAGATGGAAAGCTCCATGAGAAATGAGCTCTGGAGACTGGGAAGAAAAAAAGCATCTCTCTTTTATCCTCCTTGTAGGTCTTCTCTGGGTCACCGGGAAAAAGTAGATCCAGTTGGCTTTCTGCTCCAAGGGTGGATGATGTCAAGGCAGACGTTCTCCCTGGTAAAGGAAGAATAGATAAAGCATGAACTGCAATCTCGTGTTTCCCTCACAAGTTCCTGTCCAAAGAATCCTGGCAGCAGATAGTACAATAATACAATAGCAGAGTTGGAAGGGGCCCTGGAGATCTTCTAGTCCAACCCCCTGCCTAGGCAGGGAGCCCTATGCCATTTCAGACAAATGGCTACCCAACATCTTCTTAAAAACTTCCAGTGTTGGGGCATTCACAACTTCTGGAGGCAATTTCTGTTCCACTGATTAATTGTTCTCACTGTCAGGAAATTCCTCCTCAGTTCGAAGTTGCTTCTCTCCTTGATTAGTTTCCACCCATTGCTTTTTGTCCTGCCCTCAGGTGCCTTGGAGAATAGCTTGACTCCCTCTTCTTTGGGGCAACCCCTGAGATACTGGAAGACGGCTATCATGTCTCCCCGGTTCTTCTTTTCATTAAACTATTGTAATGCTCTCTACATGGGGCTTCCCTTGAGGTGCACCGGAAGGCTTCAGTTAGTGCAGAATGCGGCCACCCGGGGGATTTTGGGAGTCTCTAGACACTCCCATGTAACACCTCTCCTGCGCGAGCTGCACTGGCTGCCTGTGGCTTTCCGGGTGCGCTTCAAGGTCTTAGTGACCATCTTTAAAGTGCTCCATGGCATAGGACCTGGCTACTTGCCTCCTGCCACATACTTCCACCCGGTCTGTACGCTCCCACAGGGTGGGCCTCCTTAGGGTGCTGTCTGCCGGACAATCCCGGCTGGAGACTCCCAGGGGAAGAGCCTTTTCTGTGGCAGGCCCAGCCCTCTGGAACGACCTGCCCCCCGACCTCCGCACAATCACGGACCTTCGCCTCTTCCGTCGAGCACTTAAAACACACTTCTTCCATGCGGCCTGCCTGACTGTATATTACTGATTTTTTTAGCTGGGTTTTTAAATTAAGTTTTAGCACGGGCCAAATTTATTTAATTTAATTTTAAACTTATTTGATGTTTGTATATTTATATTTATATTTTCTTATTCCTGTGCACCGCCCTGAGTCCCATTTGGGAGAGAGAGTGGTATAAAAGTATGAACAAATAAATAAATAAATAAACTAGACCTACCCAGTTCCTGTAACCGTTCTTCGTATGTTTGAGCCTCCAGTCCCCTAATCATCTTTGTTGCTCTTCTCTGCACTCTTTCCAGAGTCTCCACATCTTTTCTACATTGTGGAGATGTATTGTCAGTTCTATATATTTTTTCTTTTTAAAAACTCTTTCCCCCCCTTAGAATTGAAAATTTTAAAATAAGTGCATTGCTTAGATTATAATTCCCAACTTGTAGCAGTTAGATAATTCATCCTCTTTAAAGCACTCGTATCTTTTGATCACTCAGGTTAAATTTTAGACTATTTTTTCTCTCTCTTGCCCATAAGAAAGGAGCCAGTATTCATATTTGTGAAGCTAAGCACTTGACTGCAGAAGGGAGGTTTTCTAAGGCCTATTAAAATTTGATGGAGTCCTCATTTCTATTCCTCTTCAGGTAGCATCGTGCCTCGGTCTCTTTTGCTCCATCTTCCTAGTGCTTCTACCCTTCGGGCATGATATATCCGACTTGCTGGGAGGGTTTTCTCGGAAAGTCCCTGGAACTGAGCAGAGTTTTTCAAAGATGGCACGGAGAGGAGTGGGTAGGACAGAATCTCATCCTACAACACACTTTAAAAAAAAGAGGGGAAGGTTGAAATAACAGCTTTGATATTCTCTGCATCTGGTTTCACAAATATGAAATGGAATCGGGTGGTGTAAATATTTCTGTTTCTCAAAGATTTTGATTAGAGCTTTTGTCTTTACTCCTGCCGAAGTTACAGAAGACAAAAGGTTTTGTATGATTGAATCTTCTTCCAGTTTCACATGCCATGCTTCTATCATCAGTAAAACGACGCTGGCATGTAGAGGAAATGTTTGCAAATATGCAGTTTAAACAATAATTATCACACTGAGTCAGTGTTAGCTTTAGGTGGGTTTTTGGAAATAAACTCCTTTGATATTTAAAAAAACAAAAACAAAATTTAATTATTAAATTTATGTAGCCATTGATGTACCTAGGAACTTTGTGGAGGAGATTGGACTGTGAAGTGGTCTATAAGTCTAAGGGCCATTGCTATCCCCAACTGGAGGCAAGCTGTTCTCCTGGTTAATTGTTCTAACTGCCAGGAAATTTCTCATTAGTTCTAGGTTGGATCTTTTCTTGATATGTTTCATTCATTACTTTTTCTCCTGCTTAGGAGAATAGGATGACACTCCCCCTTTTCTCTGTGACAGTCCTTCAGCTATTTGAAGACTGCCATACCATCCCTTGGTTCTCTCTTTGTTCATATCTTCACCATACATTTGAACGACGGCGCCTGAGAGGTGACCTGATCGAAGTCTATCAAATCATGCACGGTGTGGACAAAGTCGAAAAGGAAAAACTGTTTTCCCTATCGTATAACCCTAGAACTAGGGGGCACTCCATGAAACTTTTGGAAGCTAGACCTCAAACAAATAAGAGGAAGGAGTTTTTCACCCACAGGATCCCTGGTCTATGGAACTCCCTGCCAGAAGAAGTGGTGACAGCTGTCAGCCTCGACACCTTTAAGAAAGGATGAGAGGAGTTCATGGAGAACAAGGGTATGCATGGCTATCATGATGGATGCCTAAGGACACCCTCCGGGTTGGAGAGATAGGCAGGATGTCTCTCAATGCCATTTGCAGGGAATCACAAGCAGGTGAAGACATCTGCTTGGGAAGACCCTGAAGCAAATGGGGAGCCACTGTGGGAGACAGAAGGCTGGACTGGATGGGCTGTGGCCTCTTCCAGCAAGGCTGTTCTTAGGTTCTTATGTACATTTGAGCCTCCAGCCCCCTAATCCTCTTTGTTGCTCTTCTCTGCACTTTTTCTAGATTCTCAACATTTAGATGCAGTATTTCAAGTGCAATTTTACCAAATCAATAGCACTAACACTTCCTGTGATCTTGGGACTATTCCTGAGTCCAGGACTCCATTGGCTTTCTGAGCAGCTGCAGCACCTTGGGGGACTAGCACAAAGAAGAAGGGATCGACTGATTTTCCAAAGTATCAAAGAAGGCAAGGAAAAAAAAACAATGGATGGAAACTAATCAAGGAGAATAGAGGAGACATTCCCTGACAGTTAGAACAATTAACCTCTGGAACAGCTTGCCTCCAGAAGTTGTGAATGCCCCAACCCTGGAAGTCTTTCAGAAGATGTTGGAGAGCCATTTGTCTGAGATGGTATAGGCCTTCCTGCCTAGGCAGGGGGTTGGACTAGAAGACCTCCAAGGTCCCTTCCAACTCTGCTATTGTATTGTATTGTATTGTATTCTCTCAACGCTTCCAGGCAGTTTTCATTTTAAAGTTGCTTTTGGTGTGTGAAGCCAGCCTGGGCGAGGCTGATACAATTAGGGGGCATCCCAAGAGCTTGAGGGATGGGCTGGGGGTTCCCAAGCAACCCTTCCTTGTGCTTTATGGGGGGGAAAGAGTGTGTGGCTCCATTCGCTGGGCAGCTATCTCCTGAATCGGGCAACCTCTGCCCATGGTGGCCGAGACCGAGGTTGACTGCCAACACAATCATCTCGAAACCTCCACCACCACCCCGCCATGGGTTCCTTGCCTCCCAGAGGCTGCTTGCCTGAACTGGAAGCTCAGTTTCTCAGCTCTCCAAACTTGCCTGCCTTAGAAACCCCAAAATCAGAGACAAAGGATGAAACCTGCAATTGCCCCCTCCCCAAAAGCACTTTCCTGTGGAATCTCCCCTCCTGCGGATTTTTCCCTTTCCCCCTTTTTTAAAATTTTGCCTTGGATTGCTGAGCCTTCGAGCGGAATTCCACGGCCTCCAGTTCCAGGAATTAATTCCAATTGGTAAAGAAACGAGCAACCAAACCTTTATTGAATCTGTATGGAAGATTGTGGCGGGTTGTTCTTCTGGGACGGGTTCCAGGTGTCTCCGCAGTTCTAGGTTTTAAATGACTCTGGCCCAGAGCACAGGAAGGAGGCATGTCGACTTTCATAGCCATTTCCCTTGATATGAAGACCTGGCTTGGGGAATCTCTTCTAGTGGCAGCCACTGATTTTGAATACACAAAATACTTAAAAAGGCTCGACGGATGCCAGCAATAGGGTGTCTTCCGTGCCAGATAGAAAGATTTCTGGCCATTGCATTTGGCTGTGTTTGAGGATCGGTTTGATTCTTTTATTGGAAAAAGCGCCTGTAAGGGCCGTGGGGGGAGAGTTTTGACAGCTCAGAGCCTTCCAGAGAGAAGCCGGGATTAAGAGACGGTGTAGTCCTGAATCAGAGTGGTTCTCCCTTCCATTCTCAGGGTCTTGAAGATCCTGGTACCAGCCAGTTTGGTGATCTGGCCTTCTTCTGTTGTCACTTACCGTATTTTTCGGACTATAAGACGCACTGGAGTATAAGACACATCAAGATTTTGAAGAGGTAAATTTAAAATGAAAGGTTTTTTTCACTCTGCAGGCCTCCCAAACACCTCATTTTTTGTTTAAAACAGGGCATGCAGAGAGTTTGAGAGGCCTGCAAAGGGGTTCTGGGGGCTGGGGGAGGCAAAAATGGCTCATTTTTTGCTTGGTTTTATCCTCCCCAGCCCGCAGGAGCACTTTGCAGGCCTCCCAAACCCTCTCCACATCCATTTTTAAAAATGAAAAATGGGATGCGCAGGAGCGGGGTTTCGGGAGGCCAAAAATGTTGTATTCAGTGTATAAGACGCACCCAGATTTTCACCCTCTTTTTTTGGGGAAAAAGGTGCATCCTATACTCTGAAAAGTACGGTACTTTTCCCCATTTCCCACCATAAGATCCACTGGTGTGGATGTGCCCCCAATGCCTCACCCCTCCCTTCCCCATTGGTGGCAGGACGATGGAGATCCTGACAGCCAGGAGACTCTCCCAGGTGACAACAGCCACCCTTGCCTTGGGGGGAGGGGGGTGTCATCCAGCCAGATTTTAGTAACACATGCAAGGGTTATTTGCGGAATGTGGCTTGGTTTATTTTTAATACCCTCTGTTATAATCCATGATCTCTCTTTACATGTTTTATATTTTAAGTGTTAGGTTTTTTTAATGCACATCTGTTTATGCCAGTGTTTCTCAACCATGTCAACTTGAAGATGTCCGGACTTCAACTCCCAGAATTCCCTAGCCAGCATTCGCTGGCTGGGGAATTCTGGGAGTTGAGGTCCGGACATCTTCAAGTTGCCAAGGTTGAGAAACACTGGTTTATGTAGTTAGAGAACTTTGTTTATAGTTCAGATTGGAAATCTTCCTCCTCCTCCTCCTCCTCCGCCTCATCATTCCCCATCATGTCCTGCTGGTCCAAAACTCTCCCATGCCAGAAAGATCTCAGTTGACAACCCAGAGGGATCAAGTCCTTTCCCACACTGGATTGGCTCTTGCCCAGGTAAATGAGGACAGTTTTTGCTGCGATGCTCCCTAGGCATCCGGGGATAGGTGGGCCACGGGCTCACTTCCCTCAGCTCAGCAACTAGGGCAAGGAATGGCAGAGCGACTGGCCAACGAACAAGATGCTCCCTGAATCCTTGCCTTGCACCCAGATCCCGATTGGACTCTGAGATTCATTTGGAGGTAGCGTGTTAATAAACCCAGCAGGAAAATAATGAAGCTCAAGTTGGCGAATGGCCAAGAGCAGATTCCCTCCCTGTAAGACCTCCGCCTGCCCAGGGTGGTGTGGCCAGAAGCATGTCTAGCTTTAGCAATCAGTTGAAACCCACCCGGCTTCTGCCTGGGTGCTAAAGCTTTCCTCCCCTCCCTCCCTCATTAAATTCTGTCCATCTACCAGCTGTGGATTGCTGGGTGCCCTCCAGCCAGTCTGCTTTAATCTGGCACCGCATTTGGGTTTTGTCTATGCAGCCCTCGGGGTACAAGCAGACTGTCTTCTGGCTCATAAATCCAAGCATCCAAGCTATTACAACAAGCACAGTCAAAACCTCTTCATTTGTGTTACAGGGCTTGGATGGGGTTCTAATCCTTTCCCAGGGTTCCTGCAAAATACTCTCAACGTCATTGTTCAGGGTTCAGAGCCAAAATGTTTCGCTTCTGGCTTAACACAACCAGCTTTGGTTAAAAAGGGAAGCTGTGAAAAGAGCTGGATTCGTATTTCTTTTCGGTCCCTTCTCCTCGGTCTAATTCAGGGGCGTAGAGGTAGCCCTCGACTTATCATTTAAAGACTGTACGAAATTACAACAGCCCTGAAAAATGTGGCTTACGACCAGTTTTAACTCTTACAGGATCCTCGTGATCCCATGATTAACATTCAGATTCTTGACACTGATTCACAACTGCAGCTTAATAACGGCAGCGATTCGCTTAAGAACCACAACCAGGAAAGCAAAACCCACTATGGGAAGCCCCCCAAAAGAATGAAATATTTTGGGAAATATTTAAAAAAGACAGAATATTATATTTCCCCAAAGGGAGAAAAACGGAGAAACGGGCTCTTAAGGGAGGCCCCAGTTTCCCTGCCCGAAGCAGAAACTGAGGAGGCCAGCTTTTAGAAATGCAGATCGGGTGACCCATTCAGAAAGGCTGGGACAAGACAGAAAGTCAGATAAGCCATAAACAAAAGGTGGGCAAAAGTAGCTCAGACAAACACCTGGGATTTGCATTTCCTCATTTTGCCTATAGAGCCAGCCATGACCCCTACATGACCCCAGAGGAATCCAGAACGTATAAAAACCCGTCCACTCTCAAGTCCACATTGTCAGCTGTCCCTGAAGGCAGCATGTGGTTGGGGGTTCTTCTTTCTCAATATAGGGAACCTTTCTTTCCAACCAGCCCCCCTTTTAATTCCAGGGTCTTTCTCCCAGATTGGAACTGAACCAGGTGGATTTTCCTTCCAACACCACTTAAGAAATATCTCACTTAGTAACAAAAGTTTTGGGCTCAATTGTCCTCAATTGGACTACTTGTATTTGGCTCTCTGGTTGAGAAAATAATTGCCGCACAGGAGCACAGCGAGCCATAAAATTTCCTTTTATCCAAAGCGGCCATCCTTGCCTTCCTTTGACTCTGGCTTTTTCTGACGAGATGCCAGCCCTGTAAGGAAACCAGGGCCACGTAGGTCTAGAACTACTTTTATGGGGACAGAAGCTTGCAAGTCCGAATGGGCTCCTCCCTCGCTTTATCTTGCTTTGAATTGGGGAAGGACCGGCCTGCAGTGCTCCTGAAGTTTGTTTTTGGGAAGGAGCACAAGGCCTTGCTGCCCAATAGTTGCCTTGGCTACAGATTTTACAAGGCCATTCCCTATGCCCTCTACACAAAGGAACTCAATAGGAAGCCCCCTGCCATCTTTCTTTTTGAAAAATAGTCTCTGCGGTATGTGTGGCAGGAGAGAAGCTGCTTGAGACTTAGTAGTTCACTTTGCAACTTCCCTTTTATTTATTTCTAACTAGCAGTTCCCAGCCACGTGTTGCTGTGGCCCAGTCTGGTTAAATGGCCAACCAATCTGTGTGTAGATCTACAACTGAACACACAAACACGTACACACAACCACCGTATAACCCCCAACCTACCTACCTACTGTATTTCTCCCTCTCTATCCCTCTACCTACCTACCTAACGTATTTCTCCCTCTCTATCCCTCTACCTACCTACTTACCTACCTACCGTATTTCTCCCTCTCTCTATCCCTTTACCTACCTACCTACTTACCTACTGTATTTCTCCTTGAATCTTATGGACAGAGTGTGACATCTACACAATCTATATATATCATTGGTGCCGTACTTGAAAGGAACATTGTGTGAAAATTTGGAAGCGATCGGTGCAGTACTTTCGGAGGTTAGCGGTTTTGAACAAACTCTTGTTACATTTTTATTTATATAGATGAAAAGAATCTCAGAGAAAGGTAAATGGGGAGAGGAAGCCTAACAGATTTCAAAGCCAAACGTTGATCCTATTTGGGCAAGTGGGCACCATGCTGGAGACCTGAATCTTATCTATCTTCCAAGGTGGTTGTCAGCAACACATCAGAAGTCGAAGTGAATTAAGAAAAAATGAACCCTGTTCTGCAGGAAACAGAAATCTATATAAATAAAAATGTAACAAGAGTTTGTTCAAAACCGCTAATCTCTGAAAGTACTGCACCGATCGCTTCCAAATTTTCACATAATGTTCCTTTCAAGTACGGCACCAATGATATATAGATTGTGTAGATGTCACATCTGTGCCAGGTACACGCAACAGAAATGTAAAAAATTGTAAAAAAGGTAGATAGATGGATACAGAGAGAGCAGTGGGCCACAAGTATTATGTCATCCTTTATAACATAAAATACTCTGTCCATAAGATTCAAGGAGAAATACAGTAGGTAGGTAGGCAGCTATAGGGATAGAGAGAGGGAGGGAGAAATACAGTAGGTAGGTAGTTTGGTGGATAGAGAAAAATACAGTAGTTAGGTAGGTAGGTAGATAGAGAGGGAGAGGGAGAAATACGGTAGGTAGGTAGAGGGATAGAGAGAGGGAGAAATACAATAGGTAGGTAGGTAGAGGGAGAGAGAGGGAGAGGGAGAAATGCAGTAGGTAGGATAGAGAGAGGGACAAATACGGTAGGTAGATAGGTAAGTAGGTAGGTAGAGGGATAGAGAGAGGGAGAAATACAGTAGGTAGGTAGGTAGAGGGAGAGAGGGAGAAATACAGTAGGTAGGTAGGTTCGGGGTTATACGGTGGTTGTGTGTAGGTGTTTGTGTGTGCAGGTGTAGATCTACACACTGATTGGTTGACCATTTAACCAGACTGGGCCACAGCAACGCGTGGCTGGGAACGGCTAGTGTTTAAATAAATGGATATAGGAAAAATAAATGTTTGTGGATATAATACTTTGACCCCCAAAACTTGGAATAGAATGGAGAAGCAATAAATCATGATGTATATAACCCCCCCCCCCAATGGTCATTTCCCTACTGCAAACACCAACCATTTTGTAGGAAAGAAGTTAGAAAAAAAGGATGCTTTTGCAAATGGACATTTGTGAGTATCAGCCCTATCAGTAGATCAGGCCAGACAATCAAATCCACAGGAAGGCTAAAGCGATTATCATGGAATCCTGCAAGGGTGTTTGGGCTGTTGTATCTCCTGTGAATTAGGGAGGTGTCTGTCAGTATATTTTCTGCTTGTTCTAAACTTATCGATTTGGCAACAGAGTTGGCATATATCCATCAAGATCATCCTTCTTACTCTCTACGGGCTGAGAGGGTGGTTGAAGTTCTCTTAGCCTGTTGTAAGTGGCAAGAAGGAATCCAAGAGGTTGGAGTTGCATGGAGTTTGGACTGGTTAGAAGAGGAGTGAGCAACTTTCTTGGTGGGATGGTGGCAACATGTGTGTATGCAATTTGCCCTTAAGCCACCTTTGGCTTCTCAAGCTCCAAAGATTTGGCAATATATTCTGGTGCTTAGCCATTCCCAAATCAACTTTACTCTATGCTCCTGAGAGAAGAGGGGAAATGGCTAGGGAGTGCATCTTTTTAAAAAATTATTATTATCTTGTTTGTGAAATACTTCTCTTTGAGAAACTTACCTAAAGAAATTCCCCTTGGGAAAAGAATTAGTAGGAATATTTTTTCATTGTACAGAAAAGCATCTCAAAATGCTTTGGAAGTGAAGTGTTGATCTGAAACTACAACTGGTACTGTTGGTTTTGAACAGTTGGCTCTTAAGAAAGAAAATGGTATCAAAAAGAATATTCAAAACTCTCGGTGAAGCTGAAATGTCTGCTAGAGAAGGAGCCAAAAACTGCTTGGTCTAAAGAGATCCTGTTAGGAATGTAATCCTAGTGTTGGGTTGGCAATATATCTATAAGCCATGATTGGAATATGATATCTGTAACTTTAATTGCTACAGTGAGATATGATTGGCTGCTTTTTCCTCAATCAGCCATAAGAGGGAGCCAGAATCACTGTTAGGTGCTGATCTCTTGGAGGAAGGCTCTGTATGTCGGGTAGATCAGCAAAGCAAAGAGAATCGTAAGTTGAGCAACTGTAAGCCGACTGTTTGAGTAATAAACTGTGTTTATGATTCAGGACTACTTATCACTTGTTTGTGAAGAAGTGTATCGTACTTTATTTTTCCACCACAAGTAAAGTCTGCTTGTTTTACCTTCAGTGTCTGTGACTATTAGTGTGGATACCTAGCAACATATCTCTTGCTACATTCCGTTGCACATTTTCGGTCTCCTAATGGAGATATCCTTAACAGGTCCATCTTCTGTCCTGTGAGGAGGAGGGGAGAAATCAGCTATCATGCCTGCCTCACATAATATTAGGGGTATCAGATGGAGCACAGTGGGGCATATCTTTTAAACGGATTCCATGGAAACCATTTACTTGAACTTTTTTTTAAAGCTATTTTGGTTTCATTAGGTAGCAGTGCCAGCAGAGCTGATGAGCATTGGCTGGTTGGCCATAAAATGCTTGAGTTAATGAGTGGGTTAATCAACATAGCCAGCACAATGGCCTTGTCCCTCTCCACAAAAGGTTGTATTGAGTTACACTGAAAGAATTGCTCCAAACAGCTGGACCAAGGTGTGTTTGGACCTTTTGGGCCACTGGAAGATCCTGACACCCACTTTCCGAATTACACCCGAGACACACTTATGGAGCAGTAGAAAAGTTGTAATCAAAGCAGCCATTTGAAACAACTCGGTTGCCAGGGATTTTGTGTTTAGATTTTTTTCCCCTGCACCATTTGGATCAAAAATGGAGTTTGCTCTTGCTGTTGTTTTCAATCTGGTGTGTGTAATGGGGAAAATAAATAAGACACAACTGTCATTGAGGTGATGAAGACCCGAGCATTGGAAAACACACTTGCACATGTGCATCCTGAAGTCAGTTAGCCAAGCATGAGAGACTTTAAAGGGGAGGCATCCCATCCTAAGGGGTTGAGTGTTTCCATGTGTCCTTCCTATTTCACTCCTGTTCTTCAGCAAGTGCTCTGCGGTCACAACTCACAACTTTCCCATTTGCAGGAACTTTTAATGGAAGGACTTTCCCCAAGAGGTTTGATGCTGATTTACATACGTTGAAATGCCTCACAAAGATCTACGTGGAGGAGTAGGTGGGAAAGTCATGAGCAGACTTTTGCTCTAGTCTCACAAAAACAAGATGCTACTTTAATTGCTTCTCTTTCCTAAGACTTCCCCACAGGATGTTGTTTAAAAAGGTGGCAACCACAATGGCATCGCCCGTTTTTTTTTATGTCTGGTGCATATCTTCTTGACCACATCCTCTTAGTATTTTCAACAGGACATGTCATCTTGGTTATGAATCACACACAGCAATGGGGTTTGGATTGGCCACCATTTGGCTACCCAGTATTGCTTGCAGAAAAGGGCAAACATTTGTCCAGCTGAGTATTCTCCCCTGAAAGGTTTGGGATTTTCCCCGTTGTTTATTATTAAAGAACAGAGACACGGTGGAGTGCAATAAAATGACGAATGCATCAGGGCTGAATATACATAGGTATCGTGGTCACTGCAGATCTAGGCAAAGAGAACCAAACTGGATGGCAAAAACATTCCTAACCTGGAGTTAGGGAAAGAGGAGGGATTTTTAACACGCCTATTTTTCCAGAAATAAATGGCTTTGAAAGGTTGGACACTCTTGGATGCTACCTAAATGTACTACTAAGTGTTGTTTCAACGGTTGTGATGCTATTGCTAAAACTAGTTGCATGCACGGGACAATTACTGCGTGAGCCAAACTGAGATACTGATGTATTTTTTTAAATGGGGTGGGGGAGATTTAGCAGAACTTAAAGTGATTTCTTGGTGTAAAACAGGGGTTCCCAAACTTGGCAACTTGAAGACTTGTGGATTTCAACTCCCAGAATTTTCCAGCCAGCTCTGCTGGCTGGAGAATTCTAGGAGTTGAAATCCACAAGTCTTCAAGTTGCCAAGTTTGGGAACCCCTGGTGTAAAAGGTCCAACTAGATGAGCCACCATGAAGAGCAAGATGAATGGGAATGGCAAATGAGGCACCATTCTTCTCGGTTCCAAGGAATGTCCCAGGAGGATTCATTTGAACGCCCCAATTCTGTTCTCAAACCCTTGAAATAAAATAAAATCCTGCGTATTTGGCTCTTGACTTTTATGGGCAGGTCAAACACCAAAGAACGGCTGATGGACACATTGCACGATCTGTTTTTATGAAGGGCAAGAGGAATGCCAAGAAGGTACAACATTAAGCATTTACAGTACAATACAATTTAATAGGTATCTTACATACAAAAGGGAGGGCGTTAAGACCTAAACATTTTATTTAGAAAAGATATTAAACTAACTCGATGGCACAAAATGTACAATGCAGCCATTTTTTTCTGCATAGATAACCCTCAACCGGTTGTTTTGGGGAGGGGAGGGGGACAGATGGGATAAATTCTTCTTCTTTTTTTGCTTAACAGCTCTCACTCGGTTTGATGAAAGTAGCGCACTTTAAAAAAAACCTGTACTTTGAAAAAGAGAACTTTATTGAAAAAAGTGTTGTGTTGTGACGATTCTGTACTTTAGTTCTGAGGTAGCTAAGGGATGTGTGTGTGTGTGTGTGTGTGTGTGAGAATGTCCTGTTTTTTCTTGGTAGCACCACCCTCTCCCAGATCTCTCTTCCCAGCTTCCTGCGGGGGGGGGGGGTGTCCCCATTATAGCCCAAGGGATCATGAAGGGAGTCCTCCTGGCCTTTTTGAGTGACCTGCAGCCCCATGCAGAGGGCAGCAAAGCTGCCAGGACAGCCTCTTGCAAAATGCAATAGGTGGCAGCCAACTTGTAGTTTGACACCCCCCTCCACTCCTGCCCATCACAGCTAACTATAGTTTTGTCCTTAAAATTGTTGGGAGAACCTCGCTTTTAATCTGGTGAAATTCCTTCCTCCCCACAAATTTGGTGGGGGATGTTTTATTTGTGGCAATTCGATGATTAAAAATATATGAAAAAGACTCTTGGCCAGTTCAAAAATGGAGCATTCCCATCAGAGCGGCAGCTTTCTGGGATACCAAATTTCCTCAATGAACTTTTTCGCAAAGGGGCGCCACCATCTCAGGGCGGGTACTTTTTGGTACTGTGCTGTTTCATTTCAGGTGCCCCTGCCACATTTTCTTTCTTAAACTTCAAACAATGAGAGCTATTCACCCGTCTCAGCAGGTTTACTAATTCAAGAAAATTGCCTTTGCAACCCCCCCAGGCTTAAGCCAAGTATGTGGCTGGCTGCAGTGGAGCATCTGGGGAAGGGCAGTTTTGAGGGAGGGGGGAGTAACCAGATTAGCACCTTATCAGAACTATAGTTCCCTGGATTCCACATTAAACCCATAAGAGAATTTACAGACATTTTTAGTATGAAAGACACTATTTATGGACTGAGCACTCCTCAGGTACAAAGATTCGTCTCCAAGCCTCGATTTTCGAAGTGGTGCTCGTGAGAAATGGGTTGAGGATGAGCAATAAAACAAAGTTAGCACTTGGCAGGATCCAGGAACTTACAGATGCATTTCATAGTTCAACTCAATGAGGTTCTCCAAAGAGGTTTTCTGTCAGTACAAAAAGTGGCATTAAAAGGGCTGATCAGGAGGTCTGGATTCTCACTCAATATGCTGCTCAGGAGGCATCAGGGATGGAGGGCTTCCCTTCCTTTTTAAAAATCTTTTGAGCACAGCCTCATATGGGGACTTCCTCGGAAAATGCAAACACAACTGCAAGGGGCGCGCAACCTGATGTGCCACGCCGAGGAATAGATATTTGCGATTCAGTGCATCCTACGAAGAGAAGCGCTTACCTTGGCAAGGTGGGTGAATGGTGATTGGCCTGCCTCAGACTGAGCAGTGGGGAGGGGTTTTAACGGACAAACGTTGGCCTAACGGTTTAGCGCGGGAACTTTAGATCCTGCCTATTCTCCTTGCTATCACTGTCACCCAATAAAAGTTCCTTCTGATATGCTGCCTGTTTCAAGAGTTCTGCTTCCCTGAAGGGACCATTGTAAGACAAGCCACCCTTCAAAGTCCTAAAGACCATCAATATTTCAGCATGTAGCATGGCATATAAATGCTGCCCACCTCCTGCATGTTGACCTGGGCTTGGATTCTTGAGTTTTGTGCAAAACCGGTCAATCAGCGGGGGAAGAAAATAGTGCTAGCGATTACACTGTGTTGGTCATCCCTCTTCCTACGTGTTACATCCATTGGGTTTTGGGAAATGGCAGCCCCAATAGGTCTGAAGTTCCTTTGGTCAGGAAGGATGCACTAACTGACCAATCAAGGCATACAACCTAGAGCATAATTCATACACCAATCAAATTATGGCCCAGCATAAATGGGCAGATTTTTCTGGATCACCTGAACTGTCATGACTGCTCAGAGATTGAAAACCAAGTTTATTTTCTCAAAGAATGCCGATGCCAAAGGACTTGTGAATGGAAGCAAAGTATTTAAAGTAGTTGCTGAAAAGTAGAAATGCATCACACTTTTGTGTCATTTAAAAAGATGACACACAGCATCCAATCAGGGTGGCATCATCCCTTCCCGTGTGTCAAAGCAATATGGGGACTGAATTCAAACGAAGAATCAAAGCTGACTTGAGACACGATTTAGCCAGTTCCTGTTCTTAACCACAATAAAAACCAGCATACCTTAACTTGGGCTCCCCTCAGGACCTATTTAAAGTTACACAATTTTGCAAAAGGGATTGATTTGAACCTCCTTTTTTTTTTAGAAATTGCAGCTATGTGAGATGTGTATGTGCATGGGGGAAGGAGGGCAGTAAAGATGTGGGGCTGGAAAGGATGACATTAGGTTCAGCACCATAAGAGCTCTGGTCCCTACCTGAACTGGCTCCTCTGTCATAGAAAAATAAGCCATAATACAATGAATCCAAGAAATGAGCCAAGGATCATGAGTAACAAACGGAGATAGGAAAGTAATGACTGACAGGCCCGAGACAGTACAGGGTTGAGGGAAGACGCTCATCATACCACCAGCTTCCTTCTGGCAGCTACCAAGATCTTGATGCATGCGTAGGACAGAGGGGCTGTCCTCCAGAAAGCTGGTGGGCTTATTCCTTCAGTGAGACATACTTTAATTACACCAAATGGTCTTTTCCCACCAAATTCAGTCCAGTTAGTTCTTTACAGAAGCATCCCTACTCTCCATGGGCCGATACAATCCCACAAAACGCCAGGCTTCCAAGGGCCCTGCGATGACTTGAGTGAGAATACAAGCACCTCTGTTGTGTCACTGTCCTTGCCTTCACGTGAGAGTCATGGCTGGCCATGCAACGGGGCTGCTTCGGAAACAGGCTGGCTGCTCCTGCGTAATACTGTCCTGGGACCTTTGAACACATCTACTGTCTCAAAGGAGGGAGAGAGTCAGTCCGTCCTTAATCCAGGGGTTCTTGCTTTATTCTGATGGTGGTGTTGGGCTGTGGTCTCCTGTCTTCACGACACAGCACATATTCACTGAACTGGGAGGAATCTACGCCTCCCCCGCAGGAGGCTGCCACGTTGAACCCCTTCTGGAACAACCGTTCAAGAACCTGGAGATTTTGGGGAGGGGGGGGAAGAAGAGAAATACATTAGAACAAGATTTCATACACAATGAGCCCCTGAAAGATCCAAAGATGCTTTCCTGACTCCATATGGGCTACATTTTCTAATACACAGGCAGAAATTTTTTAAAAATTGCCACTTCAGGGTATCTGGAATGGCCTGGCCCACATCCTTTGACAAGCCACAAATGGCTTATTGAATAAACCACCTGACGTTCCTGAAGGAACTTGATCTGTTTAGAATACATGTCTGAGGCGAAGAGAATCCTGGATTCAGCTGCAAGATTTTGGGGCGAAAAGGTTCATGCGTAGAATTTTAGGCAACAGAGGATACCCTTAAGTTCATAGCAATAGGACTTAGACTTATGTCTACACTTCGCAGTGCTTCCCAGCCCTCTCTAAGCGGTTTACAGAGTCAGCCTATTTGCCCCCAACAATCTGGGTCCTCATTTGACCCACCTCGGAAGGATGGAAGACTGAGTCAGCTTTGACCCTGGTGGGGTTTGAACTGCCAAATTGCATGTAGACAGCAGTCAGCAGAAGTAGCCTGCACTCTAACCCCTGGGCCACCTGGGCCACCTCTGTTAATGTTACTAAGAGATCCTAATGGGATCATCTACTTTAGGGATATGAAACTCGACGTCATCTTGTGGCATATTGTGACTTTTTACCCCTTTGCTAAACCAGGGTTGGGCTTGGCCAATGCGTGACGCATCCCGCCTGCGGGCCGCGAGTTTGGCACCCCTGATTTACTACATCTTGTAGGGAATTTTGTCACCAAACCCTTCCCAGTCATCTTCTAAAGTACTGGTTCCAACCAATGATGACCTAAGAGCCTTAAGGCTTGACTCCTGTGTAGACCACCAATCTCCATGTGACCCTCTTCAAAATGCCTCCACTTTTCAAGTTCACTTGGTCAGGACTTCTCCTTGGTTACTCTCAAGTTATGCATGTTTTGCTGTCTTCAGAAAGGAATCAAGGTCTTCCACCCCAGTGAGGCTTTCTGAGTGGATTAATAATAATTATAACCTTTTTTCCTGGGTTATAACACTGTTTTGATGTTTTATTTGCCACCCTTGAGAGGTAAGTAAAGAAGCCATTTAAGCTACAATTAAATTAGTAAATGATAATTATTATTTTTTGATAGGCTCTCCATGAAAGTTGGCTCTGTCTAGCATGGTGTCAAGAGACAAAATGACTCTGGATAACATCGTTGTCACTGGGCGCCTGTCTTGCTGAAGGGTGGGGGAAGTGATAGGGGGCTCTTTCCAATGAACCCCCCCCCCCAAACCTTCCTCCATCCTTGACTCCTCACTATGCTCTTTCTGTACCTGAGTTTAGTGTTCTTTCTTAAAAAAAATATTTTTATTCAGCACTAGCCGTTCCCAGCCATGCGTTGCTGTGGCCCAGTCTGGTTAAATGGCCAACCAATCTGTGTGTAGATCTACACCTGCACACATAAACACGTACACACAATCACCGTATAACCCCCAACCTACCTACCTAGTGTATTCCTCCCTCTCTCCCTCTACCTACTTACCTACCTACCTACTGCATTTCTCTCTCCCTCTATCCCTATAGCTGCCTACCTACCTACTGTATTTCTCCTTGAATCTTATGGACAGAGTATTTTATGTCATAAAGGATGACATAACACCTGTGGCCCAATGCTCTCTCTCTATCCATCTACCTACCTTTTTTACAATTTTTTACATTTCCGTTGTGTGTATATGGCACAGGTGTGACATCTACACAATCTATATATATCATTGGTGCCGTACTTGAAAGGAACATTGTGTGAAAATTTGGAAGCGATCGGAGCAGGACTTTCAGAGATTAGCGGTTTTGAACAAACTCTTGTTACATTTTTATTTATATAGATTTTTAAACATTAAAAATTACAATTACACTTTTACAGCTTTCCGCTTTTCTTATTTCTAATTTTCCATTCTACAACCTATTGCTTCATACATATGCCTCGTTTCATGATTATTATTTTTAGAATATATACAACATATATATAGCATTTACATCTCTACTGATTCCTGAATATATACCATCTCCTTTTGTTATATTTTCTATACGATCCTTATGCATTAATTTTACATCTCTTTTCAAGCCAATTTTACCACCTATCCCATATCTTATAATACTGTTTCCTCTCTGTCCCTTAGTTCCATCGTTAATTTATCCATTTCCGCGGATTTCTAGCACCTTTTTTAAACGATCTCTACGTTTGAGGGGATGGTTTTTTGTTTCAAGTTTTGAGATTCTGGCTGCGATAATTATACGAAGCATAATATATTGAATTTCTTTGCATATACTTCCTTTTATTATTCCCAAAAGAAACAGCTCAGGCTTCATATCAATTTTTTGTTCCATTACTTCCAATTTTTTATTAAAGGGCCGGTCCTTTGCTGCTTCCAGGGTGGCCCCGTGGGCCAGATCTAAGCACCCCCTGGGCCAAATCTGGCCCCCCAGGCCTTGAGTTTGACACCCCTGGCCTACATGATCTTTTATGTAGATGATACATGATCTATGGTCAGATGATCTTTTTCTTCCCTCTTTGGCAAACCCCCCCCCCCGCTTCTTTGTTTCCCATTGAGATATGAATTATTTATTTCATTATTTTTTAAAAAAACACTCTAAAGTAAATAATCCTAGATCCAACTGTCCCTAGTTCATTTCAAATTGTTAATCTTACTTCTGACCTAGCATTTTGCCTTTCATTATGCTTCAGTCCTTATCTTTCTTGGCTTTTAGGTTTAATCTTTCACCACGGTCGAAGGTTGGCTCACTAGGTGGTATAATTGCTCTGCAGCTTTTAAAGCACCTTCTATTCCCAGGTGCTTTAGAGAGGAGGGATTGGGGCAAAACCCTGCTGTTGAACAGGTTGCATTGAGGCAGTGAGCATGGAATTTCTCCAATGGCTCCCGGTGCTCTTACTCGTGAGTTGCCTGCCTATCAGGAACGGCCTTCTCCTGGCTTCTTGTCCGGAGTGGCTCCTCTCTCCTGGCCTTGCTGCCCAGTCCCTCTCTCCTCCTCCTCCTCCTCCTCCTCAGCATCTCTGTTAATTGGAGACGCATCTCGTCTCCAGTGTCCCCCACCCGGAAGTCTGAAAGGAATGCTGAACCAACGTTTACTTATTAATCAAATTTATATTGGCCACCCATCTCACTCAAAGTGACTCTGGATGGCGTGCAATAATCCAGTATACAACAGTAAATAAATAAGGCAATCATTAGCTAAAGCCTTTATATCAGGGGTCTCCAACCTTTTCAATTTTAAGTCTGAAGGACTTCAGCTCCCAGAATTCTTATCAGACTTAAAGTTGCAAAGGTTGGAGACCCCTGCTTTATATAATAAGTATTAAACTATTTAAAAAGAAAAAAAAGCAAAGCCGAAACAGGAAAAGAGAGTAATAGATGGAGGGATGCAACTTTTACAAGTTCTTGAGGGACCTTCTGAAGCCGAGGTGAGGCAGGCAAGGCCTGAGATCCTCAGAGATATTAGGAACCTTCATTTTCTTCAGCTGCCCACCTCAAGCAAGTGACTCTGGACAGGAGCAGTCAGAAAACAATTACAATAATGTAATTAAATACATATGGCGGCTGAGTAAAAATGTCAGAATAGACGTCAGTGTGGCCAGAAAACAGGGCCCTCGTGGTCCCCCAGACATGGACACGAAGCCAGGCCTTCAAAGAGCCAAGAGGCCTGGGGCTATCTTTAATTCTGAGAGGAGAAGGGTGGGGAGGGCAAGAACTATGGCCGAGAAGGCAGGTCTCCTAGTTCCCACCAGCTGGCATTCCTTCGTTGATGGAACCGGTAGCATCTGAGGTGGGATCCTATCGGTTCAGCCGAACCGCTAAGGCCTTGGCCGCCTGGGTGGCAATGACTCAGGCCTGCCAAAGCCCCAAACTGGTTCTCCTATGGGACTGCCAGTTTGTTTTTGGGATCTGCGCATGCACAGAACAATTTTCAGTGCAAAAATTTAATTTCCCCCCCATTTTTTTTAAGGCGCAGACCTTATTATTTGCAAATGCGCGTGAGCGAAAGGAGCACGCCCGCGAAAAAGTTTTGAGGCCCCGAACTGGCAGTCATGCCGGCAGCAACCCACCCCTGGGTAGCATGCCCAACTACCAGACTGGATTGGGCAGGTGGAAACCGCTGGGAGGAGATGCTTCCTCACGCAATCCAGATCCAAGCCATGAAGGGTTTTAAAGGCGTGTTTCTGGGTGCCATTCAACCAGCAGAAACACAGGCATGCAATGCAGCTCTCAAAGTGGTCTTACATATGTTGAACATACACAACACCCATGCAGCCACATTTTGCACCAGTTGAGGCTTCCAGGTGGTTTTCCAGGGTAGCCCCACATAGAATGCATTGCAGACCTCCAAGGTCCCTTCCAACTCTTCTCTTCTCAACTGCGGTGGCAACGCCAGTTGCGCCCCCTACTGGACCGAGATGCCCTTCGCACGGTCACTCATGCCCTTGTGACATCCTGTCTAGACTACTGTAAAGCTCTCTACATGGGGCTTCCCTTGAGGGGCACCCGAAGACTGCAGCTAGTCCAGAATGCGGCCGCGCGGGCAATTTTGGGAGCCCCTGGGCATTCCCACGTGACACCACTCCTGCGCGAGCTGCACTGGCTGCCTGTGGTCTTCCGGGTGCGCTTCAATGTGCTGACTACCATCTTTAAAGCGCTCCATGGCACGGGACCTACCTATCTGCGAGATCACATCCTGCCCCATACATCCCTTCGACCGATTCGCTCCCACAGAGAGGGGCTTCTCCAGGTGCCGTCCAATAGGCAATGCCAGCGGGTGACGCCCAAGGGAAGGGCCTTCTCGGTGGTGGGTCCGACCTACCCGCCGAAACTGAGAACAACCACGGACCTCCGTGCCTTCTGCCAAAAGCTTAAGACTCATCTCTTCCAGCAGGCCGGCCTGGCCTAATCTACCTTCCAGCCTTTTTAGTCTGAATATCTAAATGGTTTAAATTGGGTTTTTAAGGGGTTTAGTTTTTAGGATTTTAGGGTTTTTAGCGCATGGATATAGTTGTTTAATTTGATTTTATATATTTATGATGTATCTATGTTTGTACGCTTTTTAATTCCCCTGTGCACCGCCCCGAATCCCTTCGGGGAGAGAGAGCGGTCTACAAATTAAATTTTATTATTATTATTATTATTATTATTATTATTATTATTATTATTATTATTATTATTATTATTATTATTATTATTATTCTCTTCACTTCTCTGTTTTATATCTGCAGGAAAAATTGCTTGAAAAGGCAAAAGCTTCTTTAAGATGTCTTAGCCAAGGATCAGGCAAACATTTATGAAGACATAGCAGCCAACGAGCAATAGCCGAAATATACTGATGGAATACTTTTGTTAAAACAATTGGCCTTATTTCCCTCTTCTTTCAGACTCCAGCCCAGGAAGACACAGTAGAGATTGAATCTGAGAGTTTTATCAAATGGTCAAAAAAGGATTTCAACGCAGCATCTTCTGAACTGAGGCGACCAGCGGACTTCTTCCATGTTATTTTAGTTTTCTGGACTCGTTTAGGATATAAATTACTCTGCAAAATACTTGGTTCCAAAGGGCCCAGGAGAGGAGCTAGGAGCTACATGATGCATCTTTGTCTTTCAGGATCTCCTAGCATATTATGCAGTGATAATTCTATAAGTTATTCCTAAATGACTACAGTGTGATTAAAGTCTTGCTTACAGCAAACCTCTGCAGAAAAGCCCAATATTAATCAAACAAACAAGCGCTCTGCGGGGCAGTTCAGTACATTATGGAGTAACGTTCTGTCTGGTAGGGATATTGATGCAACCTCTTAAGGAAAAGCAACACCAGGGCTTCCGTCATAACCAAATGAGGCCGGGACTCGCCATGAATACGCAATGTTGGACGTGGGGGGACAGTGCAAACGCGTGCAGAGTGCTTGGTAGGCCTGCCGAGTGCAAAAACTTTGTTTTAAAAATTGACCTCTTCAAAATCATGGTGCGTCTTATACTCCGGTGCATTTTATAGTCTGAAAACTCTCAGCAAAAGCAAATTTCAATTTAATTTAATTTAATATTTAAATTTCTATACCATCCTTCTTCCTTCCAGGACTCAGGGCAGTGTACAGGCAGCAGTAAAATCACGAATAAAACATAGAAAACAATTAAAAACCTATTAAAACACATTAGATTAAATGGCTAGGAGTCTTTCTTTGCTAGAAGACTGAGTAGGACAATTGACAACCAGGCTAGCAAGCAAAAGTTCTAGTCCAGCCTTAGGCATGAAAGCCAGCTGGAGGATTTCGGGCCAGTCATCAGGGTTGAGGGCGGGGGGGGGGGGGGGAGGGATAGGAGGAGGAAGGTGTGCTGGGACTCTTCATTGTCTTCATTCATTTGTAAAATAATAGAGGCAGGGTATAAATACACAAATAAATAAAATATCTCTCGTCGTTGCAGATTGGGAAAGATTGAAGGCAAACGAGGTCCAGGAAGAAGAACAACCTCATGGCTTCCACAACACTACTACTGTTATCAGGAAAACTTGTTTTATCAATTAAACAAATTTTCCTGATAACAGTAGTAGTGTTATGATTTTTATTAGCCTGATAAAATAAAAATTTTAGGTAAATAACATAAAACCTAATGACTATTGGAGCTAATTTGGAAAAAATGTTAATGGACTTTGGAATAACCTTGTGACATTTCCTAGTTTAAGAATTATAGGACATTTTCCTATGTGGTAAATTGGAAGTCAACATTCTGTATGCATGCAGATTTTACAGTAATTAAATCATATAAATCAGGGGTCTCCAAGCACAGCTGGCTGGGGAATTCTTGGATTTGAAGTCCACAGGACTTAAAGTCGCCAAGGTTGAGAAACACTGATTTAAAGCGTGACACCAAACTTTTAAATGCTGACTCAATGGTTCCTGAAACTGAATTTTTCTTTGATCAAGATAAATCTTTCAAACATTGCTAAAGCTAAAACTCAGAATTGTTATTATTGTTATAGGAAGTAAAAGACACTTTCAAATCCATAGAAATCAGGAAGCCCTCCAGCTAAGTTGGCTTTCCTGGGTAGCTGCAGATCATATCCACGAAGCCTTTTGATGCTTGTCTGTTGGAGCTGAGTAATCAAGGTCCCCCCCCCCCTCCCCCCCCCCCCCCCCCGTCTTTCATTAACTGTAAAGCTGGGGAAGGTTAGGGTTAATTCTGCAGAGTGTACAATTGATCGCTGAAGGCTATTTGTCACATAGGCCTCCAAAAACTGCCACAGCAGCTCTGGCTATGAGGCTTTAAACCCTTTGCCAATGAATCCAGTCGAATCTTTGCAGGAATAAAACAGTGAGAATTAGCCTATTAACTGATATTTTAGATGCAGAGTAAACTGAGTTGGCAATGACAACTTCACCATGTATGAAAAAAAATATCTTGCTACGATGCAGGTTGAATTCTTGAAATATATTTTGTTATTATTATTAGAACAATATATCTCAATCCTTCAAATTATAAATATATTTCTTCACATTGTACGTTGTCTTAAGGAACTTACCAAGGAAATTATTTGTGTTTTATTAGATTTAATTTGGTTTTAGAGCCACTGGTTTGTTTTACTAATCAATCAAATGATATTTTGTGTATAACAGTGTTTTTAAGGTCTTTAGAGTCTCCTTGATAATTAAGATTCTTTACTTCAATTTGTAGATATTGTACAACAGTTTAAGAAATTATCAGGGTATTGAATTAACTGAAATAAACCCATTATGCAGTTGGATCTAAGGTATCTCTAGACATTTATAAAAATGGAATTTTCTTACCCAAATTGATTCTGTAAAATATCCTACAATAATTATTCACATACAAGATATACTTGCACAGAGGCACAATACTTGCATGGCTGCAACCTACATTGGGAAAATTTGGGGACCAAAATTTGATCTTTGTTCACATGAAAAAATTATTTTGGACTAATCTTAATTTTAAAAAATTGAGGCAAATATGTATCTATTTACGCACGCACACATTAATAAATTATATCATTCGGACCAGTTCTTCCAAAAAGATAACAGAGCGCAAGAAGCATTTAGATGTTCTAAAATGACTGTGAATTTAACTGAAACGTTTTTAATTTAGACCTAACACATTAGCAACTTCTGAAATCTCTTAATTTCCTGTCATGCTGAGAAGCATTGTGAAAGATTATAAATCTGCAGGTGAAGTGAATAGACATCCAATAATTTGGGTCAACCTTTTCATGTTGAAGTTGTAACATATTTAGGTGCAGAAACCATATGGGATTTCCCTCTGGTTGCTCCACTGTCAAGACAACACAGCTTAAACATTTGGCTCAGATCTTTGCAATCCAAGATCAGTTATTATACCAAACTGGCCTCCATCCCATCAGTGTGGATAGAACTGGAAGAAACGGGAAACCTTGATTTTCCTTGCTGAACCTGGCTTGGGATTTTCACCTGGGAAAACACTCCCCAAGTTTCATTACTGCCAATGAAAGCACTTTTTCAAGAGCTAATAGCCTGATTTCAGGGATGGGGGTTTGGACTCTGATTGTTACTCCCTAAACGCAGTTGTCAACCATGGTTGGCCACGGACCTTTGCTGGCAAAATGCCTCATTTGGGGAGTCATCGTTTTTTTTGCACTATTTTTCCAAAATAAGAAGAGGAAAGGAGGCAGGAGATTCCTGGAAGCCACCTGCTCCCGAGACTCCTTTTAAAAAATGGCCCCAAATGATATGCTTCAGATTGGGCAGCAAAATGGCTGAATGAGAGTAATGGGATTCTGGGTGAAGATTAAAGGTGAGATTGGGAATAATGAAGATGAATGAAAAGCAATTCAGCTGCTTCCACAGTTCTTAACTCTATGAGTTTGCATTGCTGCTACAGCCCACAGTTCTGCTCTTGCCAACTCAACTGTTCCTGATGGGGAAAGCATGGCTGTGATAAAACAAACATTATGCTTTTAACTCACTTCCTTTCCAGTTGTTTGAAAGTAGCCTGTTTTGGCAATTTTTCTGTATTTGGAGAGTCTGACGTAGTCACCACGGATCACCATACCATCTGATCTCATGGCCCTCAAGTTAAAAAATGGATTTGTTTTATCTTTATTTTTTATTTTTTTTGGAGTGGGGGGTTTCTCTAATTCCTGGTTTGTCTTCATTATCGTAAGATCCAGTTGGTTAGGGATTAAGGGATCAAGAAGGAAACTTTACAAATTGCTGAATTTTGAAAGCACAATCTTTAGATTTATGGATGAACCCAGGTTTATGCTCAGCTGCTCAATCAATCAATAGTTTCCCCTCACTGAACATACAATTCTAGAGGTAAAAATAAACCCAACCTCCATTGTCTTCTCTCACTCTCTGTATAGGAGGCATTTCCGCACTTGGGTCTTGGGCTTCTTAAGCCATTTCCCAGTGAGCCACAGAGGGATTTGGCTTGTGTGAACTTCCAATGCAGAGCCAAAATCATCTTCTATTTCTTGTATCTTAACATTGCCGTTGTTTTATCATTTTAACCCATTCTTGCCGTTTTATAGTTTGTTGTGATTTTATAACTTTTATTTCGACATCTATTCCGCTCGGCGATTGTGACAGTGAAGTCCAGCATGTAATGCGTTTTATTAATAAATAAGCTGATTTAAAAATGGTGGGGAGAAATTCCACCAGGGTTTCAAGGATTCAACTGGGTAGGAATTCACCTCCCACTTCATCCTCAGCCACCAGCATCACCCAAAAAGATGAGGGTGTTCCTTCGCTTCTTCAGGACCGGGCCCTCCAGGTAACACCAATAGCCATGGCCTTGGGGCAGTGGTGGGTTCCAGATCCCGTTCCAACCATACCGGCAGTGTCCACATGGACACGCACATTAGTGTTTAGTGTTTCCGCGATGCTCCAGCTGCTCAGCGCAGTGTTGCGCAGGCGCTGTATGCACTGTGCGCATGCGTGGAAGCACCAAAGACTTAAAAGACCGGTAGGAGCTCGGGCAGGTAGGTGGGCCCTCTGGAGCACCTTACCGGAATGGTATCCGGTGCTCCGGGTGGGCTCCGGTACACCGGTACTGGGGTGTACCACCTGCAATCCATTGGGGGCTTCCTTGGCTCCCACCAGCCCAATTCTTTGGCCAGGAATGAAGCCCCTCCTGCCTGGCACATCTAAGGAAGGTCTCACGCAAGAAGGCCCTTGTTTTTTGGGCTTCCCTAATTAGCGAGGCTCTATCAAAGGCTGCTGGGTGGCCTCCCTGCCCCCTGGGGGCGACTAGCCCTGGTGGGGGAACTCTTCCAAAGAAGACGCCAAAGGACAGAGGGAGCCCCGCTTGCTTTTTCCGGCACCTGCTGATCAGCCTGCCTTTGTTTCAAGACCTAATTTCAAAACTTTGAAAAAGGATAGAAGGGGGGGAAAAAAACCCTCTCAATCAATCCCTACAAAAACCTTTGGAGTATAAAGTGGAGCACATTTTATTTTAAATACTCTGGGCAATTTTTACAGTACATCTTTTTCTGGGGGTGGGGAAAAAAGTGCAGAGATCATTTTTTAAAGTCCATCCTGCAGGCTCTATCATTTAATTATGAGCGGGACATAAATTATGCATTTAAACATTGTTGCATTTTCTACAAAGTGGCATGCAAAACATTTCTCTCTCCCCCCCCCCACCTCTCTTTTCTTTCCTCCTTTTGTACGTCCTGTAGTTGGAGCGGGCTCTCCCCCCCCCCCTTCCTAGGGGCAACGTAGAAGGAAAAAGAGGACTGCAGGGTATGCGATGATGAAAAAAAATTAGCATTTGTCAGGCTAACACCATTATGAGATCAGCGTGGTGCTAACATATACAAAATCTAAATCTATTTTTTTCTCCTGCTTGAACTTGGGGGAGGGGGGGGGGAGGAGAAGAAGAGGAGGGGAGAGGAAAGGGAGGGAGGGAGGGGGCGGAAGTAGTCTCAACAGTGCATGGGCTCACCATAAACCAGGGGTGTCAAACTCGATTTCATTGAGGGCCACATCAGGGCTGTGTCTGACCTCAGGGAGCCGGGGGCGTGGCCAGCTTGACGTCACTCAAGAAGGTGCAGTTTTCGGCCGTGACAGCCTCCTGCATCCCTCTGCCAGTGAAAACGGAACCTGGGAGGACCGTGTGACCTTCCCGAGCTCCGTTTTGACTGGCAGAGGCACCTTGGGCCAATCCGTCACTGTTTCCAGATCCGTGGGCCGGATCCGGACCTTGAGTTTCATACCCTTGCCATAAAGCATGTTGCCATGCACTAGATCAGCGGTTTTCAACCTGTGGGTCGCAACCCCTTTGGGGGTCGAACTGCCCTTTCAGGGGTCGCCTAAGACCATCGGAAAACACATATTTTCAATGGTCTTAGGAACCGAGACACCAATTTTATGGTTGGGGGGTCACCACAACACGAGGAACTGTATTAAAGGGTCGTGGCATTGGGAAGGTTGAGAACCACAGCACTAGATGGAGGGGCACGAAAGCAGAGGGGAATTCTTCCCGCCAACAAAAAAAGAAGGTAGAAGAGCAGAATTACCTGCACCGAATTCAGCCGGCAGTAGCCGTTCAAGGGGAAGCGGATGACGTGGGTAGGGTCCTGGTTCCAGCCGGCATTCACCGAGTTGCACATCACATCTCCCGTCTCTGGAAAGATCTCCTCGATCAGCGCCTTCTCCCCGCTCAACGCGATGCGCTCGCCGAGATCCGGCGTCACCCTCACCACCAAGCAGTCACAGGGCTGGAAATGTTTCTGTTGCTCTTTCTCCTGCTTCCATCGCTCCAGTTCTTTGATCATCGGCTGCAGCTGGTAATACTTGGCTTCCTCATACAAAAGACTGAAGTCCTTTGGAAAGAACGGAGAAGGAGAGACTAGAAGCATCTGTTAGGAGTAGACGCCTAGAGTTGGGTAGGCAATATATAATACCATGATGACAAATAGTCCTTGTTGCTTTAAGATATTGGAATGCAATTAGAGACTGTAATTATCTTGGCAATAAGAGGAAGTCAGCAGAGTGCAGTCTCTCTCTGCTCGATCTCTCTGCTGATTGCTACCTGATTGCTCGCTATGACTGACTGAAGGAAGAATCATGAATTGCGACTGTAAGCAATTGTTTGTTTGTTAAGGACTTTGTTTGACTAACTATATACTATCACTGCTTGTGAAGCAGTAGTTTAGTTTTGTAACACCAGTAAAGCTACTTGTTTTTTACTAACAGTGTCTGAGATACTATTTGTGTGTTTACTAGCAACGTTTCTCTAGCTGCACGTTCCGCTGCACAACTTTTCTGTCTCCCAATGGAGATATCCCCCAACAGCATCGATGGATTGTTCCCCTGCAAGACTTTTTTAAAAAAAAGGTTAATATCCCTCTGATGCCAAAAGGTCCATTATTTCCTTTTGCTTGGGTGGCGGGGGGTGGAGTCAAAAAGTCAAGATGGCAGCCACAGCCATGTGGCCAAAGTCTTGCCCTGGAAGGGGCTTACTCAGTCCTGCCAGCTGCCGTAGTGTGTGTGGATGCTCACTCTGACCTCGCCAAGGTGTTGTGATTGCTGCCTGCCTTTTGTTCCACTTGTGCATATAAGAACCTTTCAATAAACTGAAGCCGCATGGCACAAGAGAAACAGCAATAGCAATGTCCCTTAAGACTTATATACCGTGTCACTGTGCTTTACAACCCTTTCTAAGCGGTTTACAGAGTCGGCCTCTTGCCCCCAAAAATCTGGCTCCTCATTTGACCCACCTTGGAAGGCTGGAAGGCTGAGGAAGGACAGGAGAAAAGGAAGGGAAGGAAGAGAGAGAGAGAGAGAGAGAGAGAGAGAGAGAGAGAGAGGAAAATAGCAATAGCACTTAGACTTATATACCGCTTCACAGTGCTTTACAGCCCTCTCTCAGCGGTTTACAGAGTCAGCCTATTTGCCCCCAACAATCCAGGTCCTTATTTTACCCATCTCGGAAGGACAGAAGGCTGAGTCAACCTTGAGCCTGGTGGGATTTGAACTGCCAAATTGCAGGCAGCCGGCAGTCAGCAGACGTCGCCTGCAGTACTGCCTTCTAACCACTGTGCTACCACAACTCAAACAGAACTTTTGCCAGAACTGATCTCCTAGGGCAACAGTCTCCAACCTTGCCACCCTGGCGACCTGGCAAGGAGTACCTGTGAGTAGAAGGCGACCTCCATTTACAGAAATGGAGCTTTGCATGCAAGCGGATGGCACTTGCACTCGTGTGAGTTGAGGGCGACTGAGCAGAGAGTGCTCGTGGATGCACAAGCTCCTTCGCACAAGTGGAGACTTGCGTATGAGCAGAGCTTTGCACACACCCATTTCCCCATTGCTCGTGAGGCCCAGTTTCGAACAGGCCACAGCCCGGTAGTTGGCTGCGGCCTGGGGGTTTTGGGGAGCCCTGTCCTAGAGTACTTTTCCTAATTGTCACTATTTCAACAGTTGCATCTGATTGTGTGTAACTGGGAAAGAACTCCATTGGCTAAATGGCAGTCTAATTCATGGTTATCCCTACTTACTGTATTTTTCAGAGTATAAGACGCACCAAGGTTTTGAAGAGGCAAATTAGGAAAAAAAAGTTTTTGCCCTCTGCAGACCTCCGAAAAACGGCCTGCTTTTTGTGAAACAGGCCGTTTTTCTTTCTTTCAAAAAATGGTATGAATAACCTTTAGGAGGCTTATAGAATGCTTAAGTGGGGAGGGAAATGAGCAAAAAAACGGCCTGTTTTTTGTCAAAAAAGGGAATGGATAGCCTTTAGGAGTGTTATAGAATGCTCCTGGAGGCTGGGGCAAAATTGATCAAAAAACAGTCCGTTTTCTGCTCATTTCTGCCTTCCCCAGCCCCTGGGAGCTCTCTGGAAGCCTCCTAAAGGCTCTGCACAGCCATTTTTGCAAAGGGGGGGGGGTTCAGGAGGCAAAAAATGCTGTATTCAGTGTATAAGTGTATAAGACAGAGTGTATAAGTGTATAAGACAGAGTTTCAGCTTCTTTTCTGAGGGAAAAAGTCTTATACTCCAAAAAATACGGTACTTAAAAATATTCCACTAGTACGAGCCAGTGAATCCATTTTGTTACTGATGGACACTCCTTGCTCTCAAATAGGAAATTTTAATTGGCTACTCAATCTAAATCTGAAACCCTATTGCACTGAACTCAGCGTGACATACTTTGGAATAAATACAGTATAAAAAGGGTGAGGCGGTACATAAGAAGAGCTGCACATACATTTTTTTACAAAAAAAAGTTTACCCAAGCAGGTACACACCTGTTCCTGCATGCAGTGACAGGTTGGGGATGTTTCCCCCTCCTTTGGTGAGCATCCTCTTCCTCAAAGCAACTCTGTGGTACCCTACCTCTCTTAAGAAGGGGACGGTTCAGAGATCATTTTTCAGAAAACCTGCCAGGTTTACATATAGCAGATGAAAAAATACAGGAAAATGAAGGCACCCTGTTTGTAGACTTACAAGCAACCACGGTTTAAGAGTTCATTGAAACACTTTCTGCAAGCATTTGAGGGCCGTCAGAAATGCAGCATAAAGCCTAGAACAGAACCTTGGAGGTCTTCTAGTCCATCCCTCTGCTCAAGCAGGAGATAAGTGACTGTCCAGTCTCTTCTTAAAACCCTCCATGACTTCTGGTGGCAAGCTGTTCCACTGGTCAATTGTGGAATGAGGGAGCCTGTGGCCCTGATTAGGCTGTAGCAGAGCAGTTCTCCCACAAGAAAGCTCCAACTTCCCTGGCAAAAGAATGACATCTCCATCCCACAAGGAAAACCCTGGGCCCCAGGATGTCCAGGGGACAATGGGTGTCTTGGAGGATCAAGATGAATCAAGACTTACTTCAGTTCAGGCCACAAATATTGGAAGAGGGGAAACTGCTTTGTCTAACTCCCCTGCTTAGAAGCATCTTTAAAAAGTCCTCAAGAAGGAAGAGATAAAGATGTTGTGCCTTCACAACAGTCAATGTTCGGAGCAAAACATCAGAAGTCTGCAAGACTTGGCTGGTTACCTCAAAGCCAAGGTCTAGATTTGCCTTCTGCAACTAGACACTTTCCGGCCACTTCCCTAAATTCCGCTGAAGATGTTACCTAGCTTGGTAACAAAACGGAAACCAACCCACAAGCTTGGAGAACGAACCTCCACCCTCCAATCATCCTAATTTGGGATATTTCTTCTTTGGCCCTTCCCATTGGTCTCCTGACTCCTGGACTGCAATTTCCTTGCAGTCTCCCATGCACTTTAAGCTGTAGGCCATAAAAGTCCAATCCCAGCCGTGGAGCCATCTCTTCCTTCCCTAACAGAAGCTGGACTGTGAATCATTCTATTTCAGAGCACCTGAACAGTCCGGATTTCTGGTTTATGGGAAGGTGTTCTGCCCCCATGGACGGACACACTCAAGCTTGGCTGCTTCCCACTATCTCCTTGACTGCGAGGTCTAACTCACATAACAAAGACAGACAGAGAATTGCAGACTCGAACGACCAGAGAACTCCAATGATGAGTTGTAACTGTTGTTTCCTGCAAATGACCCCTCCCAAAGCCTTCCTTATAAGCTCTCTTGGGAGGGGCCACTCATCAACCAGCTGGTGCTCATCAGGGCTTACGAGCTTGCCTCTTTTGTAACTGTTGCCTCCTTTTCTCAGCCCTGTGTAATCTAGCATCAGGGACAAACTGCCCCTGATCCTCCCCACTGCTCCATGACCAAGGCGCCTCATGATGGCCAACCAGGCTCCCTGCTTCCTCAAGGTCTCCCTCCTCCTTCTCCTCCAGGGCAGACTCATAGGACTCTTCACTAGAAGAGTCCATCAGCAGCTCACCCGGAGCCGGCTGGGCCACAACAGAAAGGTATGATGTACCTGCTTGCAGAGGGAGGTTGAAGTCAGGGGCAAGAGCAGCAGCTTAACCCTGTTCCAAAGATCGTGCAAGAGAGACAACTTAAATCCCAGAATTTATTCACCAATTATATTTCTTTAATTCCATAGGATTATAGCCTCTTTAATTACAAGCAACACTTATCTCCCTCCTATCGTTGCAAGGATTCGGCTGTATAGGTTTGTAAAGCAAACAGTTTTTTCTCACTCTCTTATAGAAATCTGGCAGGAAATCTGCACAACTCTCCACCATAGGACATTATGGAAGCAAAGCATTGCAAAACATACCTCAAAGACCTGGCAGCCAGCCCTACAAGAACCTGACTGGCACCTGAGAGCCACACCTGGAGAAGACAGGAAGTCTCATCTTAATATTTGCAAAGAACATTAAGATTGGGCTGTTCTGCACCGCCTGCTCCAATTCGTTGCCCTGCGGGTGTGTTGGGAGCAGCTCCCAGACTTCCCAGTGAACAGGGCCAAGAGGAGAGTGAAGGACGGGTCCTCGTGGTCCAAAGGGCTACAGGCCAGGGAGGGCAGGAGCCACCTCATTCCCAGCAGTGTAGCAAAGATTCCCCAGAGGGAGTCCTGCGGGCGCCTCCTCTAATGAGAGGCTTTGTTTTAAGACAACTTGAAAACGTGCCAATATATTTGGGTGGAGAACTACGCCGAATTATTCCTATTTGGGATGACTGGGCCCAACAGGAGAAATCTGCTAATATTCTTCTCTTGTGAGCTGGATAGAAAATAAGAATGATTAATAATTACTTTATGCCCCTGACAGATGGGTGTTTAAGGGTGAAATATTTCTTTTCCTGCATCCTTCAATACAGCTCGAAAACACTGCTGCCTAGACAGGTCAAAGGGATGGAGAGACAAACAGAACAAGAAAGAAAGCGGCTAAGTCCTTTCTCCTCCTAGGCATCGTTTTCTGAAAAGGACATTTTTAACATAAGCATATTCTTCTCCTCCCTTCTCCGTGTCTCGTCTGCGGCTCGGAAAGCAACGCTGATCCCTGAGCATCCCATCCTTCAGTGCCCTTTCACTGTCTTGCTCAAGAGGAAGCCGGTCGGCCCAAATCCGCAAGGGAACAACACCCACGAAACACTTCCAAGAGGCAGAAGTGGGATTGCCTTCCCAGGCTGGCTGCTGGCTGCACCCGGGAAGCTGCCAATCTGATATTGCTCATCTGACGGAAGGCGGCTTTACTCCCATTTTAATGCAGATGACTCGGGGCAGGAAATCGGGGATGAGAACGCGCTGACAGTGTTTTTTCAAGGTGCTGGAGAACAAGCCAAGCCCTTCTGGGACTCATGGCCAAGGGGAAATCGCTAAAATACAAGCTCTGGCCAACTGGAGGCATCGCCCAAGGCAAGAGGGATGGTTTACTCTCCAGCAATATTAATAACAAGATCTTATTCCAGTCTGAAGTGATCAAAACACAGACTCTAAGAAGTCTGGCTGTTGCCACCACAATCTCCTCCAAGCTGGGGCTCTCAGCTATGCCTGGACTGCATCTCTCAAGCCAGCACAGGCAAAACACAGGAGGCTGGGGGAGGCTGGCTTACAAAATCAGGCCTCATTTCAGCCCTCGGAGCTGCACGAGGGGTGCAGGGGTGGAACAGAAGCGCTAGAGATCCAAGCCACGTCTCGTGGCTCCAATGGGTTCTCCACCTCTCCTGCAGCTCACTCTTGAGGAGGCAAAGACAGTTCCCATTGCAAAAAGACAGTTCCCATGTGCCTGTGACTTCTAAAAAAAGCCGTAACTGCTAACTCCAAGTCCTTCTGTTGCTGTGGAATTAAGTGGAGGATCTAAGCGAAAGGAGAGAGTACTTTGAGCCTTGCCTTATTAGCAACTGGAACAGTAGTTAATATGCACTGTAAACACACCAGCCAGATGTGATAATAGAGAATTGCTAGCTAGGAACTTAAGAGGCATGGCTGTCTCCATTGCTCACCCCTCGCTTAGCCTCAAAACAGCCCTCCACAGAGGCAGGACCCTTAAGAGCACAGCCTCAAAACCCTGCTGGGACTGGTGGAAAACCTCCTGGCATAAGGGGTGCGAGGATTGAGCCCCTCCCTTTACATCTTGCATTGTTCTATCTCATAGGAAAGATAAAACATACCAGCACATTTGTTTTATAGATAGCATTTTCTTTTGTATATTCCTTCCCATCGTCTGGATCAGTTTCTAAATCCATCTATTAGATTAGATGAGATGAACAGAGTTGGAAGGGACCTTGGAGGTCATCTAGTGCAACTCCCCTGGCCAAGCAGGAGACCCTACACTAATTTTGACAGGTGGCAGTCTAGTCTCTTCTTGAAAGCCTCCAGGGATGAAGCTCCTAGAAGAATGACCAAATCCCTTGTAGATCGGACAGCTCTTAGCACGGATGCCAGTAAGGCAACTTTGAAGAAGACGACAACCGGGGGCAGAAACAGCAATGGCATTATTCAGAAATATATCTTGCATTACTGCATGTTGAACAGAATCCACTCCGGCTGTATTTCAGCCAGTCAACAAGCTCATCATAGGCTCCACATGTCCATACTACTCTCCAAGCCACTTCGACAAGGCAAGAGAGGCTGGAGGGTGCCAAGGAGCCTAAATCCGATCGACGGACTGTAATTTTCAGATCTAAAAAGGTTCTATTTGTAACGTTGCTTTGATTAACGGAAATGCTGAAGCACTTAAATCCTGGCAGTTGAATGCAAACACACCGATGGCCCATGGAGCCCGCATAGATATTCTGCATTCTGTTCATGGGGCTGCTTAAAAGGGACAGCATCCCAAATCCTTGGGCATTTGTTTCAATGGCTCCTGCCAAGCGACATGAAACCATAGGTTTCCAAAAGGAGCCGTACAATTCGTTTTCCTGAGTAAGAACTGCCATAGGCTTAACAGATTAACAGAATTGGAAGGGACCTTGTAGATCCGTTATGCCAAACCTATGGCCTGCGTGGCACAGGTGGAAAGCAAAGCCATTTGTCAGGGTGCGTAAGGCGTTGGCCAGTCGCCTTCTTTTGAGGCCATTTTTCGCCCTCCGGAGGCTTGAAGTACGAAAATCCAGCCCTACGGGCAAACCAAAAGTTCGGGAATGGGGTTCCAGTTTGTTCGTAGGGCCGGTTTTAGTCCTCCGGAGCCTTTTGGGAAGCCTCCTAAAGGCCCCAGAAGGCCCCAGAAGGCTAAAACCGGCCCTATGAGCAAAGTGGAAGTCCCTTCCCGAACTTCCGGTTTGCCTGTAGGGCGTTTTTTGCACTCCGGAGACTTCAGGGAAGCTCCTGAAGCCTCCGGGGAGGCGGGCGAGGCTGTTTTCATGCGTGCATGCACGCTGGGGACATGCGCATAGCATTATGGGTGTGACACGCCCGCGCATGACCCCCCCTGAGCTCCCCCTGCCTTTGGCATGCGAGCCAAAAAAGGTTCGCCATCACTGTTGTAGATCATCTAGTCCAACTCCCTGCCCAAGCAGGAGACCATTCCTACACCATTCCTAATAAATGGCAGTCTACTCTCTTCTTGAAAGTGATGAAGCTCCCACAACTTCTGAAGGCAACTTCTGTTCCATGGGTTGATTGCTCTGTCAGAAAATTCCTCCTTATTTCCAGGTTGAATCTCTCCTTGATCAGTTTCCATCCATGATTCCTTGTCTGGCCTTCTGATGCTTTGGAGAATAGCTTGACCCCTTCCTCCTCTCTGTGGCAGCCCCTCAAATATTGGAAGATGCTCTCCTGTCTCCCCTGGTCCTTCTCTTCACTAGACTAGCCATGCCCAGTTTTGCAACCATACATTGTATGTCTTAGCCTCCAGTCCCCTAATCATCCTGGTTGCTATTCTCTGCACTCTTTCTAGAGTCTCAACATCTTTTTTTACAGTGTGGTGACCAAAACTGGATGCAATACTCTAGGTGTGGCCTTACAAAGGCTTGATACAACTGTGTCTTGGATGCTTACGTTCTTTCTTAGGTATCTCAAATCATAATAGAAAAAGGAGCATTAAAGTGGAGCAGATGTTGATCACCTCCCAAGACACCTGAGAAGCCCAGAGAGGTTGGTCACTCAAGTCCAGCACCTGCATTTCCCTGCCATTTGGATAGGATGCGACACCCCCTTATTTCTGCAAGTCTAGAAACAAAGCCGAAGAAGCACATTTCTCCTGACCATCCAGAACACATTGCTAAAGACATTTATGGTTTCTGGCATAATCCTCATCAAAGATTTCTATTTCCCAAGTGGAATAAAGGCTCATATCCTGGCATATGTGAATAATTTAATATGCTGTGCTGCAATAGAGCCTTTTAATTTATTTTATTTATGCTGCTTTACTTTTTGCTACTAATGGTTTGAATTCAGAATGTTTCAAGTTTCAACATTCCCCTGTTTGAAACAGGCGGCTTCAACGACGCTGCGAGTCTTTTAAGCTCAGAAAGCTGTTTTGAATTCAGTTGAAAGGCATTTCATGTGGTTGAGGCAGCCAGTTTTAAACTCTCCATGTCTGGGATCAGATACCTTTCTGTGCCTCTCCTAGAAATTATCACAGTGGAGTATTACTATTTTGTATACAGCTGCCATTATACCTGAGATGTTTGGATTGTGGTTTTTTTAAAAGAGGTTTAAGTCACCCACGGAAAGCTTTTGCTCTAAAGGACGGCTATGCATTTTTGAAGTAGGAATAAAAGAATAAATATATATTGCAGTTATTTCACTTTATTTCAATGTACTTTATTTCAATTTATTTCAATTTATATACAGATTTATAGAGGTACTTGACTTATGGCAGTAATTGCAATGGGAATTTCTACCACTAAGGATGTAACAGTAAATTGTGGCTGTATCGCTTAGTGATAGCAATCCCTGCAATCCTGTTGCTATTGCAAGAGCCCTAGTGGTGCAGTGGTTGGAATACAGTATTGCAGGCTGACTCTGCTCACTGCCAGGAGTTCGATCCTGACTTGTCCAAGACAGACCCATCCTTCCATCCTTCCGAGGTCAGTAAAATGTGGGCCCAGATTGTTTGGGGCAATAGGCTTTGTAAACCGCTTAGAGAGGGCTGTAAAGCACTGTGAAGCGGTACATAAATTAAGGGCTATTGCTGTTATTAACTGAATCCCTCGCTTAGGCAAGGCAACTTGTTGACAGCTTTCCACAGCCAAAGTCAGTGGGGAAGTAAGCCAAGAAGTTGTAAATCCCAGGCAGTTCAGGGCTCCAGCTTCAAGGATTGCCAACCGGCTGGCTGCTTTCCCAATTCATCTGAAGGAGGCTCAGAGGGGGGGTCCTTACTAGAGAAGGTTTCAAGTGCCGACTTGGGGCGTGTTACTCCCACCCCTGTTCCAGTAACCGCGGCATAGCACCAGGTTAAGGGATACCCCCAGCAAGGGAAGCCCCCCCCCCCCCTTTGGAAAGCATCACAGGCGCTGGCTCAGCAGGAAGCAACACAGACCTGCGCATGGCAAGCGTGACCTTTCTGAGCTGCAGGAGCACCTGGATGGAAGTGGGCAGGAGGCACGGGGCTCTCCGGGTTGGGCCATGACTCCTGTTGGAAGTTTGCTGCTGCAGCCTTTTCCAAGGCCCAACGCTATCCTCAGCTCATGCGGAAGCACCCCTTTCAAAATGCATGTCCAGAAAGCTCACCACGTCCACAGAATGCACTAAACCAGGGGTGTCAAACTCAATTTCATTGAGGGCCGCATCAGGGTTGTGTTTGCTCTTGGGGGGGGGGAGTGGGTGTGGTCAGGGTGGGCATGGCCATGAGTGACACCACTTATCGAGGCTCTGTTTTTGGCTGTGACAGCCTCCTGCAGCCCTTTGCCAGCGGAAACGGAGCCCGAGAGAGCCGCCCGGCAGAGGGCTGCAGGAGGCTGTCACAGCCAAAAACGGAGCCCAGGAGGAGTTGTGTGGCCCTCTTGAGCTCCATTTTTGGTGGCAGAGGCATCGCGGGCTGGTCTTTCACTGCTTCCAGGGCGTGCCTGCAGGCCAGATCTCAGCATCCTGAGGGCCGGATGCAGCCCGCGGGCCTTGAGTTTGATACCCCTGCACTAAACCAAACCACGTCACCTGAATCCAGAGGCAGGGCAGTACAAACAGTTCCCAGTCAAGGGCATCTCTAGTATGGAACAAAACTAATGAAACTATGGGCTGTGTGGTTGTGGACAACACCTTGACTTTTCGACCCAGGTTGACCTCTGCTTCCAGTCTTGAAAAAAAAATCAAAGAATTCATTACTGCTGCAAAAGTGGGCACCCTGTTATAACCTTGTCATGTGAAACATTACATTCAATATATGCGTAACGGTCTGGAATTAACTATCAGTCATTACTTTAATTCTATTTTAATCTGGTTTTTTATCCTGGCTCCATCTCTTTTCTGCAAAAGAGCCTGTGACGTAGCTTTCCAATATAAAAATGCATCCCATAGTCTGGAAAACACTGTGTTTCCTAGTATAGCGTGCTGTGTGAAGCAAGACAACTGTGGTTTATTGAACAAAGCATGGTTAAGCAAGCAATAACTACCGTATTTTTTGGAGTATAAGATGCACCTTTTCCCCCAAAAAGAGGGTGAAAATCTGGGTGCGTCTTATACACTGAATACAGCACTTTTAGCCCCCTTTGCAAAAATGGCCATGCATCGCCTTTAGGAGGCTTCCAGGCTGGTTTTTTGCTCATTTTTGCCCCCCCCCCCAGCCCCCAGGAGCACTCTACAAGCCTATGAGTGCACTCTACAAAGACTATGAGTGCAATTTCTTTTGACAAAAAACGGGCCCATTTTCGCAAAAAACGGGTCGTTTTTGGGAGGTCTGCAGAGTGCAAAACCTTTTTTTAATTTGCCTCTTCAAAATCTTGGTACGTCTTATACTCCGAAAACACCGGTAAGCATGGTGTCAACCTCTGACATGAGTTTGAAAATGGCAAAACTCTTGTCACACTACCTACAATGGCCTGCTTAGCCAGAGAGGACAAGAGAAGAGAGAAACGTCAATTAATTAATGAGAGAGAGAGAGAGAGAGAGAAAGAGCAGATTACAGGTTTCTTGCCTGTCTTACCTTAAAATCCTCCGGGAGCAGCAGCTTTGAAGTTCTTAAGAAGCTCAAGATGTATCTGAATATTTCACCATCTCGATCAATGAAATAGTGTTGTTTTAAACTGTCCAAGACAATCGGCTCTGTGCCATTAAAGAGGCGGCTTATTCTGGGGAGGCAGAGGAGGGAGAAAAGGAAAAGAGTTGGCAAAAAGGAGCAGAAGGCTGGGGGGCAGAAAGGCAGCGCATCCTTTCTAAGGTCCCAGAGAGCTTTCCTTAAAGTCACCTAGACCAGGGGTCTCCAACCTTGGCCACTTGAAGACTTGTGGACTTCAACTCCCAGAATTCTTCAGCCAGCTTTCAGCTCCCAGAAACTCTGGGAGTTGAAGTCCACAAGTCTTCAAGTGGCCAAGGTTGGAGACCCCTGACCTAGACTAGTCATGGGTTTCAATTTATTTTGCTACCGGTGCGCTCGTGCGCCGGGCGGGTGGGCAGAGCTTCCTGCCGTCAACACTACTGGTTCGCCTGATCCAGGCCAAACTGGCAGAAACCCACTTCTGACCTAGACTCATTTCCAGGGCAGGAGGCTGCAGAAATTAAGTGTGTCCTGCAGAGAAAACTACACGCATCCCAAAGAGTCAAGTCCCATCGTCAGGAATATGACCAAGAACCACAAACTGATGACGGTCAGAGGACTGGCTGGAGGAGGAAGAGAAGAAGCCCAGATGGCTCTAGAAATCGGACTCCAAAGGAGTTGTTCTACAGGGGAGGTCCCCAAACCTAGTAACTTTAAGACTTGTGGACTTCAACTCCCAGAATTCTCTATGCTGGCTGGGGAATTTTGGGAGCTGAAGTCCACGTCTTAAGGTTGCCAAGTTTGGGGACCTCTGATCTACAGCATCCGTCTCCTCTTTCCCTCCCTGCAAAAGAAAACTCCAAGGAGAGGCTAAGATTCAGGAACACCCAACCACTGCTTGGACCACACAATCTGGCAGCCCTGAAGATGCCCCCCAAATTCCCCTGGGAGTCAAGGATGCTCTACCAGGGGTTGAAAGGGTGTGGATCAAAGCTAGCCAGAGTTGGGACTGCAACCTGCTTGGACCACGTGATGGACGGGTGACCTGGGGGGGGGGGGGAGAACGACGACAACAAGAACTTTGGGTTTTGATTTGGGTGGGGAAAACCCTGGGTCCTTCAGAGTCGGCTTTTCACCCGCTGTGCCAATATAAAAATAAATCCCAAATAAAATGATGCTTTGGGGAAACTCTGGGCCTCGGGAGTTTTGATTGCTTCGGGGTTGTTACTTGAACCCCAACACAACCTGCGGAGTCCTCAGCAGAAACACGACCACGACAGGGCTCCAGGACAGGGGTGAAATCCAAAAGGTTCTGGAGAACTGGTAGTGGAAATTTTGAGTAGTTCGGAGAACGGGCAAATGCCATCTCAGGCTGGCTCCAGAGTAGGGCGAGAATGGAGATTTTTGCAGTATCCTTCCCCTGGAGTGGGGTGGGAATGGAGATTCTGCAATAGCCCGCCCATCAAGCCACACCCACAGAACAGGTAGTAAAAATTTTTGAATTTCACCCCTGGTCCAGGATGAGGGCAGGCAAGGTGTCCGGTGCCCATCACAGGCAGCCGTGGGACCTGGCAAGTCAGTCCTGCAGGGAGAAAGCGGGCACAAGGGGAATCTTCCCTAACCAGCTTCTGTTCTTGGCTCAGGAACCACGGTTTACGAAACTGAAGCCATGGCTTCCGTACCAGGCATTTGGGAGATTGCTTCCCTCGCTTTTAAATTTTTCCTGCTACGTGCCTCATCTTTTGGGAGAGGGAAACCGTGTGGTGCAATCTCTTGTGGGCCCCAATTTCCCATCTGGGTTGGTGGTTTTTTTTTTTTGCAAATGCAGCCTACTTAAGAAGCAAAAACCCCCAAACGGCTCTTTTTCAGAAGAAGCCACATGTTTGACTCTCTTGTCGTCTGGCTGCCACGTATCTCCCATCTTTTAAAAGTCTCCTATGGCCAACTTTCCTCACTGGCAGAAAACGCCTCTCTCCCACTCCTTCTTCCCCCTTTTTCTTTCTCCGCCTCTCCTCCGGAAGCAGCGAGCGCCCCCCAGGCATCTGGGTGCAGCTTTTGACTCAACACGGGTAGTTTGGGGACAGGCTGCTGCCTCCCCTTCTTCCCCGGATGGCCCAGATCGAAGCCTCCTTTTGATGTTGCCTTGTCTTCCCACTTCATGTATAATTTTCTTTCCGCTATCGGTCCTTAATCTGGAGTTTCCAGTTCTTTCTAATTTAGTAATCATCCGCAGATTTCATTAATATACCTTCCATCTTGACTCTCCTCTGGGTTAATTATAGAGATATTTAATACTGCGGAACACCCTGCTTCCTGCTGAATGCCGGAGAAAGGCCCTGCTTCCCCCACTCGGTGGCCAACTCTCCCTCCTACTCCTGGTTGCAGCCCACCGGCCACCGAATCGCTGGGGTTGGAGTTAATGGGGAAATAGTAAGCCTTGCCCCACGGCCACTAATCATGCCAGGGTTCCCAAAAGGAGCAGGGAGGTTTGGGTGGCAATCCGTTGCCTGCTGGGTTGCATCCTGGCCAAAACTTGCCTGGATCCAAATCCTTGAGCCCCCCTGTGCTCTGCAAGGGCTGGCGTGTGTCAACGGGGGACACGCCCACCTCTTTGAACACCCTGGGAATCCTGGTAATGTGGGGCTGCCAACACACACCGACAGGTTTTAGAGATACCGATGATACCATCAAGGCTGAAGGTGTTATCTGTGAGAACCAGGGAATTGTCCCGCAGCAACCGAGCCGGTTATGTGCAGTAATGAGGACCTGGTCGGGTTTTGAGAGCTTTCAGATGATCTAGAGATCAGAGAAGAAAGCCTTGAGCCAAAGCTGGTTGTAAGAATATTCTTTGCCTGCCCGCCCCAAATCTGCCCCCAGCATTGCTCAAGAGTAAACTCTGAGATTGGGAACAGCTCCTGTGCTCTGTTATTCTGGATCAGTATTAGCAGGGCAGCGGTACTTACAATGCAATTATTGAGATAGCATTCAGAACAGTTCACTGCAAAACAAATCTAACCAGCAGATGGTTTTCTTCACCAGGAATACTTGCATGTCTAAAACCTCTCCTTGCTTGCTTACATTTGCCTTTTATTTTTTTATTTTTTGGCAAGCAGAAGAGTGTCCTGTTTGAACTCAAGGCCACCTGAAGACTCCCTTGTTCCTAAATCACAGGATTAATGAGGGAGGAGTGTTACTTGGATCGTATTTAATGTTGCTGGTTTTATAGGCAGAGGAATCGCATTCCATTTGTGTCCTGGACTCACCCATTGTTTTCTGCCATGGAGCCCTCAACCTATTGTAAAACCAGTGCAGCTGATTTTACCAGGGTCAGAACCTCCAGGGTTACAAAAGTGCTTTGTGCAATGAAGGGTTAAAGTCCTCTCAGCTATAATGCCATGACTGCCACTGGACTGGATCTGCTTTCAGCTCCTCTTGAGTCAAAGCAGAATTAATCTGCAGCAGGATAAAGTGATAAGGCTTGTCCTCAATTTTATATGGAATTAATTTAGCAATGCAGCAACACTAACAAGAAGGCTGGTGGTGTTAATGAATGCAGTTTGCTCGCAGGAAGATTTTCCTCCCCTACTAAGATTCTGGTCGCCACCTCTTTCTCTTCTGTGCTCCCTTTTGTCACTTTTTCATTGGAAAAAAAAAGCAAGGAAATGATTGGTCCATTAATGGGAGAAAATGGCAGGAAGGTGACAAGCAACAGGGAGAAAGCAGAACTGCTTAACTCTTTTTTTGCATGTCTTCACTCAAAAGGAAAAAACAGTTCAACCTATCAAAAACCTTACCGTAAAAAACCAGATTAGGAATACAAGTTAAAATAGGCAAGAAAATGGTAAGTGAGCCCCTGTCCACCCTAGATAAGTTCAAATCACCAGAGGAAGATGGATTTGATTATAGTTTCAGGAAAAGATAATCAAGCAATGGATCAGCAAACACTTAAGAGGCATACTAAGTCATAACTATGAGCAAACATGAGTTTGTCAAAAACAGATCATGCCAGACAAATCTTATTGCATTCTTTGACATAGTGACAAAATTAGTGGACCAGAGGAATCCTGTGGATATAATTTACTTGGACTTCAGTAAGGCATTTGATAAAGTAGACCACAACCTACTACATGATAAGATAGATCCATAACTGGCTGACCAACCGCACTCAACGTGTAGTCCTCAATGAAACTGCATCTACATGGAGGGAAGTATGCAATGGGGTACCTCAAGGCTTTGTCTTAGGCCCGGTACTTTTCAATATCTTTCATCAATGATTTGGATGAGGGAATACATGGGGAACTCATCAAATTTGCAGATGACACCAAGCTGGCAGGAATAGCCAACAGTGCAGAAGATAGGCTTAAGATACAGAAGGAACTTGAAAGACTTGAATATCCAACAAAATGAAATTCAACTGTGAAAACAGTAAGGCAAAGAACATTTAGGCAAAGAACCCCAAATGCACAGAGGATAGGTGGCACCTGGCTCAATAGTAGTAACTGTGAGAGGGATCTTGGAGTCCTAGTGGACAATCTCTTAAATAGGAGCCAGCAGTGTGCAGCAGCTGCCAAAAAAGGCAACACAGTTTTAGGCTTCATTAAGAGATGAATAGATTCAAAGTCATGTGAAGTGGTAATACCACTTTATAATGCCTTGATAAGATCTTACTTGGAATACTGCATCCAGTTTTGGTTGCTACGATGTAAAAAGGATGTGGAGACTCTAGAAAGAGTGCAGAGAACAGCAACAAAGATGATGAGGGGACTGGAGGCTAAAACATATGAAGAACGGTTGATGGAACTGGGTATGTCTAGTTTGATGAAGAGAAGGACCAGGGGAGACATGATAGCAGCGTTCCGATATCTCAGGGGTTGCCCTAAAGAAGGGGGAGTCAAGCTATTCTCCAAAGCACCTGAAGGCAGGACAAAGAAGCAACAGATGGAAACTGATCAAGGAGAGAAGCAACCTAGAACTAAGAAGAAATTTCCTGACAGTTAGAACAATTAACCAGTGGAACAAATTGCCTCCAGAAGTTGTGAATGTTTCAACACTGGAAGTTTTAAAGAAGATGTTGGATAGCCATTTGTCTGAAATGGTATAGGGTTTCCTGCCTAGGCAGGGGGTTGGACTAGAAGACCTCCAGCCTGAGTTTTTGGCTTTCTCTTTGGTGGCATTGCATTTCTGTTAAAATCCATCTCCCCAAGTCCTTTGCATTTTCCTATCTGGTCAAGAAATGGGCAGAGCCAACCACCCAAAGGGAAAAAATCTTTGCCCCCTACAAGGACATTTGACTGACAATTTTTAAATGCAGAGATCCAGCGTGAGTTCCACTTACTTCTGATCTTACTTCCTTTCAAGCATGCTTGCTACAAGGCAGAAAAACACATCCCAGAGGAATTGAGTAAAACCAAATTATTATTTATGTAGCTCAGGAAGCTGCTGCTTTAGCTGCAGTAATGATTAAAACTATAACCTAAAAGGTGGGGGGGGGGGGAGAGAAGGACATTCAGTTTAAACTACAGAGAAGGGCAGGGACTGGCAGGGAACACTTGGCAACACTGGAAAATCCATTCAGGCTCAAAAAGGCGCTCTTAGATGAGGTGGACCCAGCCTTGGACATTGGCTTCTTTGGCCCTGTTACAACCAGATACCACCATGCTGCTTGTATCTTTCAATTTATATTGTTTTTATTTGTTTCCTGGTATGGTTTGATAGCTTATGAGTAACCTTGACTATCACTAAGAGTTGCATCTTTTTATTCTTGATGAATGTCTTTTATTCTCCTTATGTACATCTGCACCAAAGGCAAATTCCTTGTGTGTCCAAGCACACTCGGCCATTAAAGAATTCTATTTATTCTATGTAGACAATACAATACAATACAATAGCAGAGTTGGAAGGGACCTTGGAGGTCATCTAGTCCAACCCCCTGCCTAGGCAGGAAACCCTTTCCCATTCCAGACAAATGGCTATTCAACATCTTCTTAAAGACTTGCATTGTTGGGGCATTATACTGCAGCATAATATAAGAGAATTAGTAGAAATGCCTGTCCTGGTTACATAGAGGGGACACACACACACACACACACACACACACACACACACCTTTGTCTGTGACAACCTTCAAGTACTGGAAGACAATTATTATGCACCCCCTCCTTTTTGATAGGCTAGACATGGTTAGCTCACAGTACACACAGAAGCATTGGCCGTCTTTAAAATACAGAATGCCACTGATGTAAAAGAGGCCTGTGGGAACTGAGGGGTTCAAAGGATGATTTCTGTAGCTAAAGATTTAAAGGAAGGCCTGTGGAAGGGAGGGGAAGCAACATTTGCTGCCTTAGGTGAGGCCGTGGGACTTCCTCCCTTCCATGGGGGACATGGAGAAGAGCTGGAAAATCTCTCATTTCTGGTGCTGCTCTGAATGAGGGCTCTCCATGTGTTCCAACTAACTTTCCCATTCAAAGGCTTGTGCTGCTGACAGAAGTACAGCTCCCCCCCACCCCACTTAAAATATTTCCTCCACTGCGCCTTGAATAGCAATAGCACCTAGACTTATATCCTCCTTCGCAGGGCTTTTACAGCCCTCTCTAAATGGTTTACAAGAGTCAGTCTCTTGCCCCCAACAATCTGGGTCCTCATTTGACCCACCTCGGAAGGATGGAAGGCTGAGTTAATCTTGAGCCAGTCAGGATCGAACTGCTGGCAGTGGGTAGAGTTAGCCTGCAATACTGCATTCTAACGGGAAGGAAGGAAGATAGCTAGCAACAGCACTTAGACTTAAATAATGCTTCACAGTGTTTTACAGCCCTCTCTAAGTGGTTTACAGAGTCAGCCTCTGGCCCCCCAAAATCTGGGTCTTCAATTTGACCTACCTCGGAAGGAAGGAAGGCTGAGTCAACCTCTTGAGCCAGTGAGAATTGAACTCCTGGCAGTGGGTAGAGTTACCCTGAAATACTGCATTAAATACCACTTCACAGTGCTTTACAGCCCTCTCTAAGAGGTTTACAGAGTCAGCCGATTTGCCCCCAACAATCGGGGTCCTCATTTCACCCACCTCGGGAGGACGGAAGGCTGAGTCAACCTTGAGCCTGGTGGGATTTGAACTGCCAAATTGCAGCTAGCTGGCAGCCAGGAGAAGTCACCTGCAGTACTGCCTTCTAACCACTAGTTAGAAAATGCTAATTTCTCGAGCCATAGGGAAAGTGCAGAGTCCTTGAAACTGGAGTTTTGTCAGGGAAAAAAGGATTTTTTAGGGGTGAGGCAAAAAACTTTGGCTTGGAAACTAATCTCTGGAGAATGAAAAATAAGAGCTGGGGAAGAATTCCCAGTTTCCCTCATGGCAGCAGCCCCAGGACCACGGTTGTCCATCCCAGAAGAACTCCTCCCTTGTCTCCCACCGTGTGCTAGCTGCAATGGGGACACCTAAGGGTGGGTTTCCCCTCTGGACTTTGTCTTCCTGAGATCCAAGGAAGCAACCTGGATTCAAGTGCATTTTCAGAATTCAGAATGAAAATTTTCAGACCTCTGAAAATAAATAAGAGGGTTGGAAACTCTGCTGCCTTCCTTCCCAACCAGCTTAGCTCCCTTGCCCAGGTACCAGGAGGGGTCTGGGAGGCTCTCTTCTAATGGGGTCCAAAGATCCCATTTATAGACCCCCAAGAGCTCAGATAGTGTCCTGATCAGTCTGAGGTCTGTTTGGGAAAGATTTTTTCTTGCTAGCATGCCCCCCCCCCCAACTAGGCTTCCCTTTTGACATCAGAATGTCCCCTTTAACAGATGAACAGAGTTGGAAGGGACCTTGCAGGTCATCTAGTCCAACCCCCCTGCCCAACCAGGAGACCCTACATCTGCCTCTACCTAGGATCGAACTCACCACCTCCTGATTGGGAGGCGAGAGCTCCACCTCTAGGCCACAGCTTGTGTAGTGGAAGGTGATGCCATTGCACTGCTCTGGTTGAGGACCTGCCAATTGCCCAGGTTAGATGTATAGGCCACTTTTCCCCCCGGGGGGCTTCTCTTAGGAATCCCCCTTCACTCGGTCCCCACAACATGCAAGGGAGGCTGGGCTGAGAGAAAGAGACCGGCCCACTCTTAACTTCCATATTTGACGATGGCCCACCCCTTTCCCTGTTCCATCTTCCATTTATTCTGCAGCCCATCACTTCCTTCAGGTCCTGGCTCTCCCACTTCCCCGGAATCACTTAGAGCAGAGGTGTCCAAACTTGGGAACTTTAAGACTTGTGGACTTCAACTCCCAGCATGGCTGGCTGGGGAATTCTGGGATTTAATTTCCACAAGTCTTAAAGTTCCCAAGTTTGGACACCCCTGTTTTAGAACCAACTGGTTTGGCAGTATCCCCTAGACCAGGGGTCCCTAACCCCAGGTCCGCGGACCGGTGCTGGTCTGTGGCTTGATAGGAACCGGGCCGCAGGGCCGCAGAAGAGGAGGAGGGGGCAGCCCCCTGGGCAGAGCGCACACTGGGGGTGGGAGAGTGCAGGCGCGGGAGCTCGCGCCGTTGGGGGCCAAGAGAGCCGACTCACTCCCCCCGCGTGCGCATGTGCTGCCTGTTCCCCCTCCCCCCCCCGCTCCCCCCCTCCGCCGACCGAGCCATGCCCACCGGTCCACGGAATTTTCTTTAAAATGAAATCGGTCCCTGATGCCAAAAAGGTTGGGGACCCCTGCCCTAGACTGATCTACATCAGTGGTGGGATTCAACATTTTTCACTACCGATTCTGTGGGCGTGGCTTGGTGGGTGTGGCAGGGGAAGGATACCGTAAAATCTCCATTCCCTTCCCACTCCAAAGGAAGGATACTGCAAAATCCCCATTTCCTCAGCTGGGACTCAGGAGACAGAGAATAGATGGGGGCGAGGCCAGCCAGAGGTGGTATTTACTGGTTTCCCAAACTACTCAAAGTTTCCGCTACCGGTTCTCCAGAACTGGTCAGAACCTGCTGAATCCCACCTCTGATCTACATGTCCTCGCTTGACTGCAATCAAATTCTGCGCCTCCAGAACAATGTTCCTCAAAGCTCCATTCACCTACAGGGAAGACTTGGCCCATCATTGGCTATGGAGGCAGAGGAGTTAGAAGAATCTTGTATAAAAATAGCTCTCACGCCTGCCAAGTCCTTAATAACATTCATTAAAAGAAACTTGTGTTTGAGAGAAAAAAGAATTTGGAAATAGGGTAGATTTGGGGTTGAGGTGGCCGAGGATGGTTTTGGGGGGTTTTCTGTCCTCTTCTCTGAGGACAGAAGCCTCCCAGGCTTCCTGCATTTTGCTAAATCCCACGGAGACACAAAAAGTGAGCTTTGCCACATTTCAGTCCTCCAGGAGTCCTGGAGGACTTGGCCACGAGAAACCACTGCACCACCAATAGCTTCCCTGACCAGCTCCAAGAAAACTAAAAAATTGCCCGAGGGGAAATCCAAAAGGAATTCTCAAGTGGTCCGAGAATGAGATAAAAAGGCCATCGTTGAGAGAAGAAAAACTTTGACGAAACTATAAGGCCTATCCAAGTGGACCATTATCCATTTCACTTCCATTTGGGAATAACGCCTGGTGTTATGTCACTTATATTGAGGGTGTGATTTAAACGAGATGTAAGTGAGCCCTCTAAAATGTGCTCTTTTTACTCTGTTCAAACGTTTCCTGCTCCTGTCCTCTGTCATGCTAGCCTCATAACAGGCTATTATTCAATGATGACTTTCCTAAATTTGAGGCCTTGTAGATGCCGGGGATTTCAATGTCCTCTTAGGGCAGTGTTTCTCAACCGTGTCAACTGGAAGTTGCCTGGACTTCAACTCTCAGAATTCCCCAGCCAGCATTCGCTGGCTGGGGAATTCTGGGAGTTGAAGTCCAGACATCTTCAAGTGGCCAAGGTTGAGAAACACTGCTCTAGGCCAACGATGGAGAACATACAGCACACAAGTCAAAGGTGACTTTTCAGGACACTTTTAACTGTTTACCAACACCTGACAACAGCTATTCTTGAAAGCACACCTTGTTCTCCCACACGTCTCTTGAACATTGGGCACTGTCTAATAAAATGAAATTCAATGGTGAAAAGAGTACGGTTCTATATTTAGGCAAGAAAAACGAAATGCACAGGTACAGTATAGGTGGTACTTTGCTCAACAGCAGCAACTGTGAGAGGGATCTTGGGAGTCCTAGTGGACAACCATTTAAACAGGAGCCAGCCGTGGGCAGCAGCTGCCAAAAAAGCCAACACAGTTCTAGGCTGCATCAACAGAGGGAGAGAATCAAGATCACGTGAAGTGTTAATACCACTTTATAAGGCCTTGGGAAGGCCACACTTGGAATATTTGCATCCAGTTTTGGTTGCCATGATGTAGAAAAGACGTGGAGACTCTAGAAAGAGTGCAGAGAAGAGCAACAAAGAGGATTAGGGGACTGGAGACTAAAACATAGGAAGAACGGTTGCAGGAACTGGGTATGTCTAGTTTAGTAAAAAGAAGGACCAGGGGAGACATGCTAGCAGTCTTCCAATATCTCAGAGGGTGCCACAAAGAAGAGGGAGTCAAACTATTCTCCAAAGCACCTGAGGGCAGAACAAGAAGCAACGGGTGGAAACTAATCAAGGAGAGAAGCAACTTAGAACTGAGGAGGAATTTCCTGTCAGTTAGAACAATTAACCTCTGGAACAGCTTGCCTCCAGAAGTTGTGAATGCCCCAACACTGCAAGTCTTCAAGAAGATGTTGGATAGCCATTTGTCTGAAATGGTATAGGGGTTCCTGCCTAGGCAGGGGGTTGGACTAGAAGACCTCCAAGGACCCTTCCAACTCTGCTATTGTATTGTATTGTATTGTATTGTATTGTATTGTATCGTATCGTATTGTATTATAGTCTCAGTCATCCAAGTCACAGTTGCCCGAAAGATGCTTTTTCAGGAGGCAAATGGACTCCCTTGTTTTTTTCTTTTGAAGGCGTTTTGCTTCTCCTCCAAGAAGCTTCTTCAGTTCTGACTGGAGGGTTGGGGAACAGAAGGATGTAACACTCCTTGCAGACAGCTGGTCATAGGCATCCTTTTGGGAGGCTGTTTTCACAGGGATTTCAGAGGCTGCCAGAGGCCTTAAGGGTCACATGAGGGGGACGTGCTTTTGCTCCCAAAACGGCCCGAGAACGGAGCGTCCTTTCGCTTGGTTTTCGGCAGCTGCGGAAAAAGCATTTGTTGAAGCCGCTTCAAGAAGGAAGGCCTGGTGTGACCAATGGAAGAGACCCTGGGAGGCCTCGTGGGCCTGGCAGCAGAAGGAGAACATTGCCTGAAGGCAAATGGTGCTGGCTGTGGGGCAACGGTGCCATTCCCCAAGGCTCAGGACCAGCACCAGGGGCACGAGGGATGAAGGGCAGCTCTGGACCTCGCCCAGCCTTGGTGCTACCAACAAGTGCCACACTGACTGTGTGACTCTCTCTCTCTCTCTCCGCCCTAACCACTACTAGACCAAATGTATGATATAAAACAGGGGTCCCCAACCTTTGCAACTTTAAGTCTGAAGGACTTCAGCTCCCAGAATTCTCCAGCCAGCAAAGCAAAGCTGGCTGGAGAAGTCTGGGAGCTGAAGTCCTTCAGACTTAAAGTTGCAAAGGTTGGGGACCCCTGATATAAAAGACATATCAGAAAAGGAAAAAAGAAGTGAAAATAAAATTGATGTGTAGTTTCTGTGGTTAAACCACTCTCTGTTTTGTTTTTAAAGAGCTTCGTTTGAAAGAGAGTAAGTCTATTTTACTTTACTTTATTTACTTTATTTGATTTTACTACTCTTACGCAGAGTGCTGCATGCATCCCTACGTTAAAGCATCTTTTAAAAAACCCAGAAAAGGCTCAGTGTTACAACCCATCTGTCTAGTCTATGGAGGCTAATGGCTGGTTGCCTTTGTAGGTCATCCTGTCTGCTGGAATCATGTAACTTTTTGGCTCACACAAAGCACAAGGCAATTAACTTTTTTTTTATTTGACAGCTGTCCTAAGGCTCTTCAAACCAGCTTTTGTTCTGGAAGCCGCCCTGGGAGAGGAATAGGAAAGGCCTTGGAGCAACCAGTGGGCTGCATTCACAGGACACCCCGGTTATAGCATCTTGTGTGAATGCAGCCTTTTGAGCCTTTATCCAACCTTGGGGGAGGCTGGGCTGGGCTGGACACGAACCTGGAACCTGATGCTGAAGGTGTTTCCCTGGATATACAATAATACAGTAGCAGAGTTGGAAGGGACCTTGGAGGTCATCTAGTCCAACCCCCTGCCTAGGCAGGAAGCCCTATACCGTTTCAGACAAATGGCTATCCAACATCATTTAAAAGACTGGCAGTGTCTTTAAAACTGGTTCAAAACTGACAAGAGTGAAATAGGAGGAAAATGGCCTTGGTGGAGCTGGGGTGGGGGCTGATCTCTATTATAATCCCTACCATGCCGATTGTAAAGCCAGGGCATTAAAAAGGGAGTTCTGGTCCACAGCATGAATGTTTCCTATTCAATTCTTATTTACATGGAGTTTTTTCACCACAAGAGAAAACTTTGGGGGAGTTTGGGCCAATACCCTCCCTTCTCAGCCCCAAAGCCAGTGTGGGGGAAGAGTCAGTATGAAGGGGCTGGGCTATGAAAAAGACTCAGGTTCAAGTCCTGCCCCCGTGCCCAGAAGCTCCTTAGAGGGGCTCCCTTACAGGGTGGTTATAGGGAGAAATTGAAAGAAGAGTAACAGAGTTGGAAGGGACCTTGGAGGTCATCTAGTCCAACTCCCCTGATCACATAGGAGACCTGCGAACCGCTGAACAGCCGACCTTTATGATCGACAAACTCCGTGTCTTAGCCACTGAGCCACCTAGTCAGGCTAGGGAGAAAATAGGGAGATCCTGCACAGATGATGGGATGGAAATAAGAAAACAAATAAACGGAGCACGAATAGACATGAGACTTAGTGACACCTAAGCCCTGAATCTGTTTCCTATAACAATTATATTCTCGATTATGTTCTTAAACAAGCCTTGCTGTTTACAAGCTTAATTGGGGGGTTGGGGGTATCTGGAATGCCACCGACACTAAATAGCTCGTGCAGGCATGTTTTTTCTTGCTAACTTGCTCTTTAAAAGGTTTTTAAGCAACAACAAAAAAGGCATTCCCATGTCAAGACACAGAATAAAGAGAAGGAGTTGAAAGGGACCCTGGAGGTCTTCTAATCCAGCGGTCAACAACCAGTGGTCCGCAAGAAAATTTTGGTGGTCCAGAGAAAAATTATTTGCATTTTTTATATTGCACTAAATACTATTTATCTTTTTTAAAAAATTCATCTTAGTGGTTCAAAAGGTTGGCGACCCCTGTTCTAATCCAATCCCTTGCTCAGGCAGGAGGCCCTATATACCATTCCAGACAGATGGGTGTCCAATCTTAAAAACTTCCATGAGACATAAGGAATTATAATTAAGGCACAATGGCACGAGAAACATAAAAATAATGGGTATCATATTCATCTTTCACTATTATACTAATGCTGTCATCTAAATTAACAGTACATATACTCTGTAAGTGACATAACATGCAAAAGCCAGAGAAAGAAAAGGTTTGGAAACGCGTTTCAGAAAGGCACAAGTCTAGGAAATTTCAGCAAGGAAATCGAGGCTCCCTTAGGCATTGATCAATGGAATCTCTTGGCCACACAGCACTGCAGATCAGGGCAGATTGCTTTATCAGAAGTTATTATTATTATTATTGTTGTTGCTGTTGTTTAAATTTCTATACCGCCCTTCTCCCTTCCGGGACTCAGGGCGGTGTACAGGCAACAATAAAATCACAAGTAAAAAACATAGAAACCTTTAAAAATACATTAAATGTTAAATAGTCTGTCTTAAAACCTTGTTAAAATCCCTGCTAAAAGTTGTGCGCTTATTGTACAAGGGCAGCTCCCAACAAACCCACATGGTATTCAGCAAACAGAGAAATGCAAGTTCGGCTTACACACACACACACACACACACATCCTGTCTTAACATCACCCATAGTCCTGTTTGCTTAAGCCCAAGGGCACAAGATGGCTTGTTCTCCTATTAATTCAGATCTAAGTTTGCATCCTTAGCAAACCTTATAGACACCCAGTGCCCAAACCGTGTGCATGCACATGCCCAAACGGAAATGTGCGCATGTGCAGCAGAGACCTGAAGGCCTGGCGGAAGGTGGGGCATCCCAACACTGGCAGTGTAGCAAGAGGTCAGATTTTCCGTTTCGTTTTCAGGGAAACGAAAGCTCACGAAAGAAACGCCACGGAGACCTGACCTGGGCCGTGCCACACCTTTCCCATCACAGGCATAAGGGATTCCAGGGCAGTTACATTTTAGGAATACCTCTGAACCCCTTTGGTCTGAACCAGTGGTGGATTCCGACCGGTTTGCCTGTTGGGAGCACCAGATACCGTTCCGGTACGGTGCACTGGAGGGCCCATTCTCCTGCCCACGCTCCTTACTGGTATTTGAGGTTTTTGGGGCTTCCACGTATGCGCATGGAACGTAGGGCGCATGCATGATGGAGGCATTGCGGAGCGTTGCAGTGGTATGTCTGTGCACATGCGCAGTTCACGTTCATGTGGTGGATGCCCAGCCCTGTTGCACGATACTGGTTGCAATGGAATCCGGAACCCACCACTGGTCTGAATAGCTGAACAGTCTGCTTGATGTGCATGCTTGACAAGGAATGGAGCTCTCAATGATGTCCATTCCTTGTCAAGCATGCACACCAAGCTCTCAATGATGTCCATTCCTTGTCAAGCATGCACACCAAGCTCTCAATGATGTCCATTCCTTGTCAAGCATGCACATCAGGCTCTCAATGATGTCCATTCCTTGTCAAGCATGCACACCAAGCTCTCAATGATGTCCATTCCTTGTCAAGCATGCACACCAAGCTCTCAATGATGTCCATTCCTTGTCAAGCATGCACATCAGGCTCTCAATGATGTCCATTCCTTGTCAAGCATGCACATCAAGCTCTCAATGATGTCCATTCCTTGTCAAGCATGCACATCAAGAGAGGGATCTTCACAACTCTGAGGTCAGGTAGGGCTTTTCGATTTCTTTCTTCGGGTAACTGCGAAGCCCTTGATCTTGATTTCCTGGGGTTGGGCAGCTTGCAAGGACTTCAAAGGCTCGGGCTAGTCGTGAGACTCGGGGGGAGGGGGCTCCCACCAGCACCACCGCTGCCTGCTGGGGAATGCCTCCCTCCCGCTCAGCGGTGCCATGTTTCCCACCTCTGCCTCTCGAATGCCACATCTGAGCAAAGCGGAAACGACAAGACGCGGCAGAGAGAGAAGAGCTCAGGGAACTTGTCAGCTTCGCTCTGTCTCCTCGGGGGTCTCTAGGGACAGGAGGGCTTTCGGGCAGGATGGGGAAGGGGGCAAGAGGAAGTGGTCTCCCCCGGCTGGACAAAGTTTTGCCCTCGGGGCCCCCAGACAAATCGGAATCTTTGAGAGGGGTTCCTTTGGAGCTTGTTTCTCATAAAGGAGCCATTGTATTGTGGCTATTTGACATGTGACAGGGAAATTACCTTTGTGGTCACCATGAAAGAGCATAGAACGCAGCTGCAAAATTAAAGGTTACTTGCGCGATTTGCTGAGAATAATGTTTAAGGCCCTCTCTTTGCAAGGGAGATTTGGGCCCTGCTAGGCCACAGGGGAAGGGAATGGCCCCCAGAAATCTAACCACTCCCGTCAGGGGGAAACCCGTAGCTGTGCAAGTGCTGAGCTGCTAGAAATGTGAAATCTGGGACTTGGAGGGATTTAGCACAATTGTTGCACTTCCCCTAAATGTTAAGCTGAAGAAAGGTGCTCACAATAATCGGAACACTAGTGTAATTGGCGTTCTGGTTCTCACAGCAGGGACCATGTTCAGTGGCCGTTGGGCTGATAACTGACCACCCTCGAGGCCGCTATCTTGACTTGGGAGCCTCCTGAAGATGCTGCGGTTTATAATACGTTGAACCCCAAACCCACCCAATCCTTCTGTTGAGTGAGTTGCTGCAGGAGCCTAGGATGGGAAAAGGGGAGTGAATTAGTCACAGAAAACCATAAAATGGGCTCAGCCCTTAAATCTACGCAAAGTCTAGCAGCCTCCGCAGGTCTCTGCCTGGGGAAGCCACACCTCAGACCAGAGGGGCAAGCAGCTGCTCCATCCGTCTGCTCTGCAAAAGGAGGGGATGCCACCCTCCCTCCTTGGGCTGATGCTTGGCACATGGGGCAAGGATGATGCTAAGCCGTGTTTTGTCATTGTGGCTCCATGCGAAGTCTGAACAAAGAAGCCGCACAGGGATTGTGGCAGTCCAGAATCCGTGAGCCCAGCCAGTAAATTCACTGGGTTTGCCTTGGAGCACTTCAGAGCCGCCTTCATTACAAATTTTATCAACAAATGTAGATGGTTGTTCAGAGCTCTGGCGATGGGAGTTCAGCCCCACAACTGAAACACACACACACACACACACACACACACACACACCTCTCCTGGTATGTAGGGAATAAAGGAACTTCCTGCCCTTTGGAAGAGGGGCTGTTTTGAGGGCAACCCCCAGGTCTCTCACGGGCACAGAATCGATGCTGTTAGTAGCAGTGGCGGGTTTCGGATTCCGTTCCAACCAAACGGTTGGAACAGGCTGGGCGGCATCCACATGGACGCATGCAGTGCGTGCACAGGTGTCTTGGCATTTCCGCGAGCCTCTGCGACTCTCAGCGGAGTGTCATGCAAGCACTGTACATGCTGCGCCCATGCACAGAAGCACTGAAGACTGAAAAGAATGGCAAGAAACGAGGGCAGGCAGGTGGGCCCTCCAGAGCACCGGAACGTTATTCGGTGCTCCGGGCAGGACGCCTGCAATCCACCACTGGTTGGTAGCCTTGCCTTAGAGGGCCCAGGTGGCAGAAGGATTTTTCCCCCAATGAATTGAAGTCTTCACACAGGCCATTCTGTTGGGCTGAGGATGGAGACTCTTGCTTGCTTACTAATCTTTGAAGCTCCTGTTTCTTTTAAAATATTATATTTCACTGTAATGTTATCAAGGGCCCGGCTGTTTTGGTAGAAAGTTCAGTTATCCCAGGTTTATTTTATTTTTTTTAAAACCCTCAGTCCAACAGAGACAGATCTTTTTAATGGGAATAAAAGATGCTGCCTTTGCTCTATGGAAGACGAAAGACACTTTGGGAAATTAGAATAGCTCTTGTGCCTTTGCATGGCTGCTGTGCTTGCTCCGGCCTCCACCGGAACTTCTGCTGCTGCCTAGAAGGAGACAGCTGCCAAGGGATGCCCCAACCGTGTCCTTCCCTTCCTCGTCAGTGGCCCTTTGACTGCTTCCTTTTCCTCCTCTCCTCGTCTTCATTTTTAAAGGCATTTGCAATTTCTTTTCCTGCTTCGGGGCAGAGCTCTTGAGACCTTCAGCTTTGCTTGGAGAGGTGGGTTAAAGGAGGCGGCTGAGCCAGGAACGGCATGGGAGTTGCCACTCCAACACGTTCGGCTGCCTCGCCTGCCCGGATAAGCCATGCCAGGAGGGCGTTGGAGGGGAGCTCTAGGCAGCCGATGTGGGAAGATTAGCCAAGGCTCTTTCAAGGCAGCCTAGCATCTCCCCGAAGGGCACATTGGGGCCTGGCTAGGGAGTGTTGGCTTCAGGCTGGAAGAGAAATGGGCGAGGGAGTTCTCTGTAGGGAGACGGAAAGGCAGGAGCCGGTGGGTAGGAGTAGACGAGTCAGAAACAAAAGGAATTTCTGCATATATTTAAATACACAGTTAAATTCGTGTATTTGTTCACAGCACCATGACACGCGGTGGGGTTTTTAAAAAAATTGTGGGCACAAGAGCCTTCCCCAAGAAACTTAGAATCAAAAAGTCAGCCTTGGAAATGGAAGGAGCTTCTCCAATTGATGTCCTCCATAATGTCCAAGATTATCACTCCCCTGCGTCTATCCCTTCTTTCTCCCTTCCCCTCCTTTCTCTCTCTCTCTCTCACACACACAAAATGCACAGGCACACACACACGTCAGGCCTGGAGCAGGGATAGCAAACCTTTGGAGCTCCGTGTGTCAAAAATTTGGGAAATTCCTACTTTGGCGATCTCTCTTTCTCCCTCTCTCTCTCTCTCACACACACACACTTAATATGTTTAATAATTTATTACTTAAAATTAATATATTTACTTAATAAAATAAATATGTTTGCAGGCAGGAACTGTCTTTTTATATATATATATATAGACTGGTAAAACGAGAAGGCTTCCTTAGTAAACAGGATACTCTAGTAACTTTATTGGTGAATAAATAATTCAGATGCGAAGTCCCTGAATTTCATATCATGAATTCAAGGGAGAGGAAATTGGAGCCCTTGGTGGATAATTTGAAGCCAGAAACATGGTGTGAAATTCTTATAGGATATTGCAGGATATAAAAGACTTTCGTTTCCTGGATTTCCTTGTAATCATGTTGGACCTTCACTCACATTTGCTTCCTCTTGGGTCCCCCAAACTAGGCATTTAATGGTGTTTTCTTCCACTGAATAAATTGCTTGGCACTTTTGCCTCATCGGCTGGTTTACATAGGCTTCCAAAGGAGCATCTATCTAGTTTCGACTCCAATCAAGTGCAGCCATCTGATCGAACTGTGGGAATCTCTTTTTGTACCTCTTAAGGCTACCTCCACCAAACACCCCCCCCCCCAAAACCCCTCACCCAGGGCAGAAGAAAAGCAGGTGAACAATAATGAAGACCTACCAGGGCTCTCAAAACTACACAGTCAAAATCTGCCCCCAAATAGCAATGTGTCAGTTTCTTCTCCATTTAAAAAGCACAATTTAAGAGGTGGAATAATGGTTGTTCTGTCTTTACCCAGGATCTTAGGTGCAGGCATCAAGACAGCAGTGGGGAGCACTTTCGTCTGTGAGGCCTAATCCTTAATTTTGGTTGCCTGGTTTTGCTTCTCTGGGGCAACACTTCCTAAAGCTAATGGGACCAACAGGGGTTAACAGATTAACAGAGTTGGAAGGGACTTTGTAGATCATCTAGTCCAACACCCTCCCCCACCCAAGCAGGAGACCTTACACTATTCCTGACAGATAACCGCCCAGTCTCTTCTTGAAAGCCTCCAGGGATGAAGCTCCCACAAACTCCTGAAGGCAACTTCTGTACCATGGGTTGATTGTTCTCACTGTCAGGAAATTTCTCCTTATTTCCAGGTTGAATCTCTCCTTGATCAGTTTCCATCCATTATTCCTTCTGGCCTTTGGATGCTTCAGAAAATAGCCTGACCCCCCTCCTCTCTGTGGCAGCCCCTCAAGTATTAGAAGACTGCTATCCTGTCTCCCCTGGTCCTTCTCTTCACTAGAGTAGCCATGCTGAGTAGGTGCCACTGTTCAAAGTCCCCTCTCTGATATTCCTTCAAACACAGGTAGCAAATGAAGTCTAACAAACACTGGTGCCCAGCAGGTTTCAACATGCATCTCCGCAAGGTTAAAATGCTTTGGGATTTTGTCTAAAGATTTGTGTTTCTCCTGACTGCATTCTCTTCCTAGAATGTCCCAAGAACTTTTGCAGATCAAAGTTGTATCTAGTGACTGAACAGCATGGAGAATTATGATCATCCAGATTTAATGCACATAATTATCTGCAAAGATGAGAAGATTCCTTCTGCAAAAGAAGGGACAACACACATTAAAAGTAAAGTGTACCAAAGTGGCAAATTAATTTATTTAGAAAGTTCCAGATGCATATTTCCCAGAAACAACATGATGAAAGAGAATTGAAAAGCACCAACTCTTTCAAATTTGAATAATAAATATCATCAGGGTGTTCTTCCAGAGTTATAAATACTGATTAAGTCATTCTCAGATGGAAACAGTTGCCCAATGAATTAAGAGCTATCAAGGAATTCAAGTTTTGTATTCAAAAATGTGATTTTCAAGCAAAACAAACTGGAAATAAGGATTCTCAGTTCCACCTGAGAGTTCAGTTTATAACTGGCTACTTTTATGAGGATATTCCCTTTAATAATCAAAGATGGATGGATATAAAGGTTTGCCACAAAAAAGAGGGGTCAACCTATTTTCTAAAGCACCTGAAGGCAGGACAAGAAACAATGGATGGAAACTAATCGAAGAGGGAAGCAACTAAGGAGAAATTTCCTAACAGTGAGAACAATTGCAGTGGGACACCTTCTGAAGTTGTGGGTGCTCCAACACTGGAAGTTTTTAAATAGAGATTGGACAACCATTTGTCAGAAATGGTATAGGATTTCCTGCCTGAGCAGGGGGTTGGACTAGAAGACCTCCAAGGTCTCTTCCAACTCATCAGCTCTAATATCATGTCTGCCGGTTCCTTCAGAACGTTGGGGTATAATCCATCTGGTCTTGGAGAACTCATCTAAGGTGGACAGGTGCTCCCTTACCATTTTCTTGCCTATTTTAACTTGTATTCCTAATCTCTTTGTTTCAATAGGCTGCCCTGTTTTCCTTTTGTATAAAGATATGCAAAAAATGAGTGAGCAGTTCTGCTTTCTCCTTGTTGTTTGTCACCTTCTTGCCATTTTCTCCCATTAATGGACCAATCATTTTCTTGACATTTTTATTGTCTTTTGCATGTTGAAAGAAGTTTTTGTTATTTTTGACTTTTGTCACAAGGCTTGCTTGGACCCTGATGGACCCGGAAAGGTTCCAGAGGGAGCTTGGGCCAATACCTGTGGCCTTGCCCCGTGACTCGACTGAGGACCTAGTGGCCGCATGGCTGAGTGTGGCCGCGGGGGCCTTGGACCGAGTTGCGCCCTTGCGGCCTCTCATGCGGCGCTGAATCACCCAGGCTCCTTGGTTTACCGAGGAGCTGAGGGAGATGAAACGCCGCAAGAGACACCTAGAGAGCAGATGGAGATCTTCTCACTCCGAAGCCGACCGAACACTAGTGAGAGCCCATATTAGAACTTACTTAGTGGCGATAAGGGTGGCCAAACGTGAGTATTGTGCCACCCTTATTGCATCCGCAGATAACCGCCCTGCCGCCCTGTTTGGGGTGACCCGCTCCCTCCTTCACCAGAGGCCGCGGGAAGCCCCTCTACAGGGACGAGCAGAGGAATTTGGCATATATCTGCAGGACAAAATCACTCGGATTTGGAATGAGTTACCCTCCATTGAGAGTGGTCCGGTCGGATTGTCTCAGGCTGTTCTTGAGACACCATCTTGGGAGGAGTTTGACTTTGTTACTATCGATGATATGGACAGGTTGTCAAGGAGACTTAAGGCCACCACATGTTTATTGGACCTGTGTCCCTCCTGGCTTGTACTGGCATCCTGGGAGGTGACACGAGGCTGGCTCCAAGATATCGTGAACGCTTCTTTGAGTGAGGGGTCCTTGCCTGCCGTCTTGAAAGAGGCGGTGGTGAGGCCCCTCCTCAAGAAGCCTTCCCTGGACCCAGCATTGCTGGAAAATTACCGTCCAAATTGAAAATTACTCCAACCTTCACTTTTTAGCGAAGGTTGTAGAGAGTGTGGTGGCCCAACAGTTTCCGCGACACCTGGAGGAAATTGATTATCTAGACCCGCGCCAGTCCGGCTTCCGACCCCGTCACAGCACCGAGACGGCATTGGTCGCGTTGGTGGATGATCTCTGGAGGGTGCGGGATAGGGGATGTTCCTCTATCCTAGTCCTATTAGACCTCTCAGCGGCTTTTGATACCATCGACCATGGTATCCTATTGCGCCGACTGGGGGGGTTGGGGCACCGTTTTGCGGTGGTTCTCGTCCTACCTCTCTGGTCGGTTGCAATGTGTGTTGGCAGGGGGGCAGAGGTCGGCCTCGAGACCCCTCCTATGCGGGGTTCCTCAGGGGTCGGTCCTCTCGCCCCTCCTGTTCAACACCTATATGAAGCCGCTGGGCGAGATCATCCGTGGTTTTGGGGTGGGATATCATCTGTACGCTGATGATGCTCAGCTGTACATATCCACCCCAGACCATCCCAACGATGCCGTCGAGGTGTTGTCCCGGTGTTTGGAGGCCGTACGGATCTGGATGGGTAGTAACAAACTCAAGCTCAACCCATCCAAGACTGAGTGGCTGTGGTTTCCGCCACGCCTTGAGTCCCTCTGGGGAGAGAGAGCGGGATATAAAATTAAAAATTATTATTATTATTATTATTATTACCCCGGTTCAGCCAGGTAACTCCAACTCTGGCCATTGGGGGCGAAACACTGGCCCCCGTGGAGAGGGCACACAATTTGGGTGTCCTCCTGGATTCCCGGCTGTCCATGGAGGACCATATGGCGGCCGTGGCCAGGTACTATCAGGTACGCCTGATGCGCCAATTGCGCCCATTACTGGACCGGGCTGCCCTTCGCACAGTCACTCAAGCACTCGTGACATCCCGACTTGACTACTGTAATGCTCTCTACATGGGGCTTCCCTTGAGGTGCACTCGAAAGCTACAGCTAGTCCAGAATGCTGCCGCGCGGGTGATTATGGGAGCCTCTAGGTACTCCCACATAACACCTCTCCTGCGCGAGCTGCACTGGCTGCCTGTGGCCTTTCGGGTGCGCTTCAAGGTTTTGACGACCATCTTCAAAGCGCTCCATGGCTCGGGGCCTAGTTATATGCGAGACCGTCTTCTGCCCCATACATCCCTTCGTCCGATCCGCTCCCACAGAGAGGGCCTTCTCAGGGTGCTGTCGGCCGGGCAATGCCGTTTGGCGACACCGAGGGGAAGGGCCTTCTCTGTAGCGGGCCCTACCCTCTGGAACGACTTACCCCCCGAACTACGTACCATCTCAGACCTCCGCCTCTTCCGCCAGCGTCTTTAGACGCACCTTTTCCAACAAGCCGGCCTAGCATAACCTCCCGTTTTGACCGGTTTTTTAGATAGTTTTAATTTGGGGGATTTTATACTATTTTAGCACAGGATATGGATTTAATAGCTTTTTAAAATTTTGTACTTTTCTTATATTTGTTATATTTTTAAATTTCCTGTGCGCCGCCCTGGGTCCTTTTTGGAGAAGGTGCGGGGTATAAATTTGAATAAACTAAACTAAACTTGCTTCATTTTTAGCCTTCGCTTTCCTGACTTCGTCTTTGCACACTCGTCTATTTGCTGATATTCTGCCTTAGTTATGTGCCCCTCTTTCCATTTTTTATACTTGTCTTTTTTGTCTTTCAGTTTATCAGAGAGTTCTTTGTGTAGCCATGCTGGTTTCTTTTGAGATCTCTTATTTTTTTTCTTCATTGGAATTGTGCTAGACTAGGCTTTTAGAATCTCACTTTCCACATTTCCCAGGCTTCTTGGGTTGTTTTTCCTTTGAGGATTCCCATGCATGGATCCTTCCCAAGCTTTACGTTTATTGAAATCAGCTCTCTTAAAGTCTAAGAGTCTAGTTTGACTTTGTGCTATTGCTTGTGCTGGCATAATGTTGAATTCCAATATTGCATGGTTCCCACCCCCACCCCAAGTTCCTTCATCAACTTCAATGAGCCGTGGTGGTGTAGTAGTTAGAATGCAGTAATACAGTATTGCAGGCTACCTCAATGTTCACTGCCAGCAGTTTGGTCCTGACCAGCTCAAGGTGGACTCAGCCTTCCATCCTTCTGAGGTGGGTAAAATGAGGAGCCAAATTGTTGGGGGCAGTACGCTGATTCTGTAAATTACTCAGAGAGGGCTGTAAAAGCTCTGTGAAGCGGTATATAAGTCTAAGTGCTATTGTTATTCTATTATTTCATCTCTGCTAGTGAGAATTAAGTCCAGTATGGCTGGACTTAGTTCCTTTCTCTTCTTCATGGGAGACAAAATTGTCAGCTAGGTTTGTCAGGAATCTGTTTGATCTTCCACGGTGCAGAGTTTGTCTCCCAGTTTATGTCAGGGTAATTAAAGTCCCCTATTACTATTACGGTGTTCTTCCTACATATTTTAGTTAACCGACTTAGCAAAATGTTCCATCTGTTTCCTCTGTTTGTTTGGGTGGCCTATAGAATACACCTAAGGCAATGTCATCCCCCCCCCCCCTTTTATATTGACCCAAGTGCATTCAAGATGGTTTTCATCAATATTCTGCTGTATTTCTGAAGAGATGGAGATGCACTATATATATAAGACATAATTACATTTCTTATATATATAGTGCAACTCCATCTCCTTTTTTATTAGGCCATAATTTATCTATTTCTTTTTTTTTAAATTAAATCCTCTAGCTGTATATTCCATTCATGGGTTTCATCCCACAAAGTTTCTGTAATGGCAACAATTTCATATCTGCCCTCATGTACTCACATTTCTCATACTTTGTGCAGTGGCGTATGGGCATTTGAGTCCTTTTCGACTGCCCTGTGTTTGCTTTCCACATAACTTGTTTTATGTCTGATTTATCCCTCCTCCTTATCACCTGTTTGATTAGTACACACGGTATGGCACACACTAACATGAATACGATTTTCTCTTTTCAGTACTTACATCAACCCATCAAAAGATAACACAGCAAAATACCTCAATTCTATATTCTTATCTTTGCTTTTGATCCAATTCAAGTGACATCCTTCTTATAGTTCAACTAGCTTGTTTACTCCACTTCTCTCTGAGATCTTAAAATGGCTTGCCCAGCAGATCAGATCTATCAGCTGATTTGAGCAGAGTCCTCCAGTTAATGAATCAGGTTTTATCCATGGGCTCTTCTGCTCAGAATCCCTACAAACTTTAATTATGGGATAGGGTGACTTTCCAAGCATAAGACCTACCCCATCCAGCACCCTTAGGGAGACAACCAAGTTTTACATGAAGATCAGATCTTAACCATCTTTGTAACAGAATCTCAAGATCTTCCACATCTTCTGGAAAATGACACCAGGAAAGCATTATTAGCTTTCCTGGTGTCTTGAATAGGCAATTATTCAAACCTAATATTCCAGCCCTGTTCCATCTCCTAACTGACAAGCAGGACTTTGAGGTTCTCTTAGTTAAAATGGGTTTGCCGGGACCCAATTTTGACTCAGAGAGCATGCATCACCCCTAAAATAATTCCATCTTGCACAAATACACGAAAATATACTCAAGCTGCAAAACAATTCAGTGAGGATAGAAACAATCTTACATCTTGCTGTAGAACATGTACAGTGTGAAGGATGCGATCCCTTTACTGTTTTATGTTATTTAACACAAATCTGGGGTGTTAAAAATCAGCACTTGGGCGAAGATCTCATCCTACAAACCTCTCAACCAAATTCCTTTGTTTCTCTAAAGGCCCATTTATGTAGGAGTGAAGTGGTCTACTCAGTTCCTAGTGCAGAAGGACGCAGCACCCGTACATTTCTTACTCCAAGTCACAACTCAGACCTAACAATTCCATAGCAAACAACTTTCACGTTCTATATTTCGTTTGGGACTTCATCTATATAAATAAAAATTTTAAATAGTTTGTGCAAAATGGCTAATCTCAGAAAGTACTGCACCGATCGGCACCAAATTTTCACAATGTTGCTAAGAAAGGGAGTAACAATCATACGTACATTTTGTGTGGCTGCCACACCTGTGTCATGTGCAAGCAGCACAAACGTAAAAGGTACGCACTTCAGTTATTTTTCTCCCTTAAGCTCCTCCCACCTGGTTGCTTATGATGCGTCATGCACACGCCCCTCACATTTCCAACAGTCGTTTCCTCAGCAACCGAATAAGCCTCCAATGTTCCCTCACATATAGAGACAGAGAAGGAAAAATACAGTAGGTAGGTAGGTAGGTAGGTAGGTAGGTAGAGGGAGAGAGGAAGAAATACAGTAGGTAAGTAGGTTGGGGTTTATACGGTTGTTGTGTGTACGTGTTTGTGTGTGCAGGTGTACATCTACACACAGATTGGTTGGCCATTTAACCAGACTGGGCCACAGCAACACGTAGCTGGGAACGGCTAGTGCTGAATAAAAAGGATGAGCTGGCACGTACAGCTGAGATATGGGGGAGGTGGTCTCTCTGAGATGTGCCAAAGTGGGTTTTAGCTACGGCACCCGTTACAATCCCAGGGCAGGGGTGGGTAGCTAATCTGGATGATTGTCAGAGGTGCTACCTTGCTGATAAGCTGGGTGTGACTCTGTTTGTGAGACCGGGCGTCAGGGATGGGTTGAACTGCTGTAGCAACCTCCCTGAAGTGTCAGAGCTTCCTGGCCTTGGCCGCTAGATGCCGTGGCTGATTGGTAGTGGAGCTACCCAGGCTTACAGAGCCATGGGACTTCTTCCTACATATCTTAGGAGCCCAGGGGCTTGTTGGCCACCATGACATGCATGGCTCTAATCCAATTTATTGAGGACTTGACCCATGGTTTTTTTTTTTTTTTTGTCTTGTGACAGTTGTAACATGACCAGGAATTGGCAAATACCGTATTTTTCAGAGTATAAGACACACCAAGATTTTGAAGAGGTAAATTAAAAAAAAACACGTTTTCCTGGGGGCTGGGGGGCAAAAATGAGCAAAAAAAAAAAAAAACAAGTGGAAAACTCCCCAGCCCCCAGGAGCACTTTGCAAGCCTCCCAAACCCTTTGGCACATCCATTTTTGCAAAGGGGACATGGTTTTCAGAGGCCAAAAATGTTGCATTCACTGTATAAGACGCACCCAGATTTTCACCCTCTTTTTGAGAGGTGAAGGTGCGTCTTATACTCTGAAAAACAGGGAATATATCATTAATCTTGGTAACCCTAGAGTTTACTGAGGTACCTCTAGCTGCAGGGAGGCTGGGCCCATTTATCTTCCCCAAGCACTTATGGATCCAACGAGGGTTCAGAGGGAACTTGTTCCTGAGGCTTTGATGCTTGGTTTTACTTAGTTACAGTTAAGTAGCGGTATGGGAGGAAGTCCTTGGGAGACTAGGCCAAGGGATGCCACTAAAGGAATGGTCAGATAAGAGACAGTAGAGCCCCCTGTTGCATAATGAGTGGAGAAAGAGGCTCAAAAGAGACCCTCTCCTGTTTCTTAGGTTGAAAAGGAGATAGGCGAGAAGAATTGTTACTTTCGGACTTACTAGGTAGTCCAGATGGGAAACACCAGCAGTTGAACTAGTGGTATTTTATTACAAAGCTACATTAACTGAATCTCGTGTCTAAAAATGTCATCCTGTGGACTATTTTCAAGACTTCGTAAGTAAAGCTGCTTGGCTTTTAAGATGAATTGGGCTCCAGTTATGCAGGTCCAATGAAATTGGCAGTCTTTTGGGAAGACATTTGATCCTGTTAGTTCTGAGGAAGTGGAGAGGGCTCCTGGTGCTATGGTCAACCATTTGAGTTTTAGACCCATGCACTTCTGGATGGTCAAGGTCTCCAGGGAAGGAGCGTACAGATGGATGCATGAGAGGAGATCCCATCCTTCTCAAGAAGCAATTGACGGATCTGAAACCCGATGTAGACAACTTTCATTATTCTTCCAACTTCCCCTTTTAAAGGAAGTTGTTGAGAAGGTCGTTGGTCTGTCTTGGATGAGATAGAGCACCTATACCTCTTTCCATCTGTATTCGACATAAAGTAGCGCTAAGGCAAAAAGGGGTTTTTTGTGGATTACCTTTTAATTGAAAAGAACAGTTTCACACAAAGTATTAAGCTATAGTGCATTCAGAAAGTATCCGGACCTCCTTCGCTTTGGTCAATTTTGTTATATCTGCAGCCTGATTCTACACTTGTTGAAATTCATTTTTTCTCATTAATCCACACTCAGTACCCTATGGTGACAAAGCGAAAACAGAATTTTAGAAATTTATTAAAAAGGAAAAACTGAAATATCACATTGGCATAAGTATTCAGACCCTTCACGCAGTACCTCTGGGCAAAGAGGTTGCTGAAGCACCTTTGGCAGCAATTAAAGCCACCTCGAGTTTCTCTTTGGTACGACACAACAAGCTCTGCATACCTGGATTGGGGCACTTTTTGCCATTCTTCCTTGCAAATCCTCTCCAGCTCAGTCAGGTTGGATGGCAATCATTGGTGGACAGGCATTTTCAGGTCCCTCCAGAGATGTTCAATAGGATTCAAGTCAGGGCTCTGGCTCGGCCACTCTTAGGACATTCACAGTCGTCCTTAAGTCATTCCTGTTTTGTCTTGGCTATGTGTCAGCTTGGACAGTGAACCTTCAGCCTAGTCTGAGGTCCTGAGCGCTGTGGAACAGGTTTTCATTGAGGGTATCCTTCGGCTTTCCTTCAACCCTGACGAATCTCCCAGTCCCTGCCCCTAAAAAAACACCTCCACAATATGATGCTGCCGCCACCACCATGCTTCACTGTTGGGATGATGATAATTGGGCAGGTGATGAGTGGTGCCTGGTTTCCTCCAGACGTAACGTTTAGAATTGAGGCCATACAGTTCAATCTTGGTTTCATCAGACCAGAGAATCTTGTTCCTCACAGTCTGAGAGTCCTTCAGGTGCTTTATTGCAAACTCCAAGTGGGTTTTCATGTGTTTTGCACTGAGGAGACGCGCTTCAGTCTAACCACCCAACCATAAAGCCCAGACTGTTGGAGAACTGCAGTGATGGTTGTCCTTCTGGAATTCTATCCCATCTCCACACAGGCTCTCTGGAGATAAGTCAGAATGATCATCAGGTTCTTGGTCACCTCTCTTACTAAGGCCCTTCTCCCCTGATTGCTCAGTTTGACCAGGCAACCAGTTCTTGGAACAATCCTGGCTGTGTCAAATGTCTTCCATTTGAGAATTATGGAGGCCCCTGTGCTCTTAGGAGACTTCAGTGCAGCAGAAATTTTATTTTAGCCTTCCCCAGTTCTGTACCTTGCAATAATCCTGGTCCTTGAGCTCTGCGGGCATTTCCTTTGACCTCATGGCTTTTGTTCTGCTAGTGTGTTTTCAGCTGTGAGGCCTTCTGTAGAGAGATGTTGCCTTTCCAAATCATGCCCAATCAATTTACAACAGGTGGACTCTAATCAAGTTGCAGAAAACATGTCAACAACGATCAAGAGAAATGGGAGGCACTTGAACTACATGTCAATCATGTGGTTGCGAAGGGCCTGAATACTTATGCCAATGTGGTATTTCAGTTTTTTTTTCTTTTTACTAAATTTACAGAGGTTTCTAAAATTATGTTTTCACTTTGTCATTGTGGGATACTGAGTGTAGATTAATGAGAAAAAAAATGAATTTCAACAACCGTAGAATCTGGCTGCAGCACAACAAAATTGACAAAAGTGAAGGGGGCGTATGAAGACTTCCTGAATGCAATGCAGGTTAGTGCACTTCCTTTGCATGGGCTTAGCTTCCAATGGCAAATGGCGGAACCTCTTTAAACAATTCCATGAACACCAAGGCTCAACGTTACCTAGGAATCAAGCGCTTAATGGAGTAGATGGAGAGAGGAAGAAAAGTGAGGCTGTTTTACAAAAGAGGTGACCCTTTCAACACACAAAATATGTGAATCAGTACCGTCCACAAGAGTGGAGAAATGGTTTCTTTATTAGGATACGGCTTGGCCTAAAACTGCGTGGATTCTATGAAGACCTAGAGCACAGCTGTAACACTTTCTGCATCTCCTGCTCAATAGGATTATGATGTGCACAAATGCATTTACTTGATGCACAGTAAGTCTCCACCCAAGGATCATGCATGAACCGTTTCCATGTTAGCAAGAACGGAATCATGAATGCGAAATCCAACGGAGACTTTTCTGAAACCAGTATTTCTTTCAAAAATGTTGCATCGACCGTGGAATAGAAGTACCTAACAATGACTAATGTTTGAAATTTTTTGGGGGGGAAAAATGCTTAAAATAAATTAAGAGAGAAAGCTTGTCCACCGAGACAACAGATTGTCAACAAGAAGTGCACACAACTGGTGATGAAGAAACTTTACGTTGGCTGTGAAGCTTCTGCTCATTGATGAAAGGATTCTCAGGCAAGGTTATTCTTCTTCTGCCTCCCGTTTTACAAGACAGAAATCAGATGAGGTTACTAATGAGGTTGTGGAAATAAATGGGCATGTGTCTAGGATTGATATGGAAAGGATGACATATTTTTTGAGATTTCAGAATGTTTCTGAGGAAACTGGTGAATGTCTCCCTGAACTCATGAGCACAATTATAGCAGACTATTTACATAAACCTAAGGATGAGATCAGGGGGGACATTGACCTAGCCTACAGAATTAACTCTGCATATGCCAGGATAAATGAAGTACCCAGAGAGATACATGTTAAATTTGTTAGAAGGTCAACCAGAGAGGAAATCTTGAAAGTGCAAAGAGGAGGTCCGTTAATTTACCAACAAAAGGAGGTTGCTATCCTAAAGCAGATCCCAAGAAAGATTAGAGAAGCAAGAAGGAAATTTTCCTTCTTGTCCAAAAAATTGTTTGACCACGGGATCTGGTTTAGGTGGGTGATGCCCGAAGGGATGCTGGTGTTCTGGGAAGGAGGAAGAGTGAGGATTAAAACAGTTGCTGAGGCGGAAGCCTTTTTTAAAAAACATTCCTCTGTCCTGGGGGAAGATCCAGGGGGGGCAGGGGGGGCCACGGCCCCGCCCGCTGGGGGCCTGGAAGGAGAGATAGAAGATACAATTGCCAAGAGACTTAGATCTAAAAAATAACTTTGCCTTGACTTTTTGAATAATATTGTATAATATAACATGTGCATCTGGATTTTTGTAAATGACTGACAGCATAGAGAGAACTTAGAAATATGTACTTGCTTTTACTTTGTAGTGTATGGAAAATGTTTTTTATTAATGATCTATTTTGATGTCCCGGTAGGGCCGACGACTTTGACGTGAATGCTCTCAAAATTTCTTGGTATCCCTTACCCTATCCCAGGGGTCTGCAAAGTCGGCTCTTTTAAGACCGGTGGACTTCAACTCCCAGAATTCCCCAGCCAGCTATGCTGGCTGGGGAACTCTGGGAGTTGAAGTCCACCAGTCTTAAAAGAGCCAACTTTGCAGACCCCTGCCCTATCCTATTGAAAAACTGTAAAACCAATAAAACTTTTTTAATATAAAAAAAAAAAAAGACAGAAATCAGATGATATGCTTGGAATATCCTATTTCCTAGGCTCTTCCAGGGAAACCTGGAATTCCTCTGAAATCCGTAGGTGCTACAGGCAAGAAAGGGTAGATCTTTTACTGTAGGGACTCAGGTCCTCTTGTGTGTCCGTGTGGCAGCCCAAAAAGTCATCTCTAACCAACTGCAGTGCCCACCTTCTACGGCAGCTTCAAATCCTCAATCCGAGTCAGGTTTTCTCCAGGCAGATTACTAATACCAACGTTTACTTATTTGTAAACTTTCTTTGCTGCCTATTTCGCCATGGAACTACTCTAGGGGGCTTACAATCATAAAGAAGGAAATAAGAGGAGTGTAAACAGAAGTAAAATAATAGGACCATAAAAGGGCAATGGAAAAGCACACACAGAGAGTAATCCATATGACAACCAAGGAGATGGGCAGGTGGAGAGCAAAGGGAAGGGAGGTGGAACCTGCTGTCAATCTAGCAGGCACCTCTAGCATGGATCTCCCCCATTTGGTTCCCAGGCCAACCAGAAGAGCCAGGGCATTAGGCCCTTAGGGGAGGCTAGGAGGGCGGAGGAAGATCTTACCTTAGAGCAGGGGTGTCCATGCTGGCTGGGGAATTCTGGGAGTTTAAGTCCACAAGTCTTAAAGTTCTCACGTTTGGACACCCCTGCCTTAGAGGGTAAGACGTTCCAAAGGGTGGGCCTTGTAGCCAAGAACAGGCTCTTCTTTGGGATCCTGATAGTCGTTGGGAGTTCCTTTGACTGACCCCAGGATACGAAGTAAACGTTCTCTGCCGCAACAAGTAGGAAAGGTTTCTCTTAGCAGGACAAGGCAGGTCATCAGGTACAATACAATACAATAGCAGAGTTGGAAGGGACCTTGTAGGTCTTCTAGTCCAACCCCCTGCGTGGGCAGGAACCTTATACCATTTCAGACAAATGGCTATCTAACATCTTTTTAAAGACTTCCAGGGTTGGGGCATTCACAACTTCTGGAGGCAAGCTGTTCCAGAGGTTAATTGTTCTAACTGTCAGGAAATTTCTCCTTAGTTCTAAGTTGCTCCTCTCCTTGATTAGTTTCCACCCATTGCTTCTTGTCCTGCCCCCAGGTGCCTTGGAGAATAGTTTGACTCCCTCTTCTTTGTGGCACCCTCTGAGATACAACTCCAGGTAGCCTGGACTTGTGCCATCAAGGTCTTTAAAGGTTATAACCAGCACTTCGACCTGCACTCAGAAGCAGCCCGGTAGCCAGGGAAGTGCGGGAAGCAGAGATGTCATAGGGGCCATCTTAGGGGTCCCAAAGACTGCTCTCGCGGCTGCACCCCAGTTTAAACTTCCAAATGGGCCTCAAGGATTCCCTTACATAGAGCTCCCTGCAACAGCCCAGGTGAGAGAGGACCTGGGCTTGAGGAACAGAGCAGGAGGAGTCCTGATCCAGGAAAGGTTGCAACTGGGGCACAAACTGGAGTGGTGCCAAAGGTCTCCTGGTGACCCTGGAGATATGAGTCCAGGAGAACCCCTAGGTTGAGAATTGGGTCTGAATTGGATACTGCAACTAAGAACTAAGGATGACAAACACTCGGATCCTGAGGCTGAACGCACCCAAAGCCATTCAGTCTTGCCAAGGTTCTGTCTGTTGTTCCCCATCCAGATCTCTACAACCTCCAGGCTTTGTGAGAGGGCAGAGGCAGCATCACTTGGGCTGAGTTGAGCACCATCAACATATTGATGATGTCTCCACCCATGGTGATCTCACACAATGGCTTCATGTAGAGGTTAAACAAGAGTGGATAGAATGCTGAGCCCTGCAAGACAACGCAAATCAGGACTGGATCTCTCACTCCCTATCCACATCAACTGGAAATGACCTTGGAGGAAGGAGGTGAAACAGCACAGAAGGGAGCCACCCAACTCATGTAGCTGGTCCAAGAATTCTTTACTTGGGGTTATAAAGGCAGGATGCAAATTGTAAAAATGAATTCATTACTGAATATTTGTTGGGGAGACCACTGAAAGTCAGCAGATTGCTCCCCCCCCGCCCCTTCCTCTTACAGGTAACAGGAATCCAAGTTGCCCTGGGCTACAAACCAGCATAGTACAAGGCTCCTCCATCTTCACACAACATTGTTAAAGCAGCACAAATTGGGCATGATGCCATGAACAGGAAGCGGCTCACTGACCCTTCCCTGGGCCGGCCTGCTTCTCCATGGGCCTCCTGTTTCTCATGCTGGAGCGCTTCTGAGCATGAGCCTTGGGGAGGGTTCTCTGCAGCCACACCAGCACAGATGCTCATCCTCAAAGGTGATGCTTTGAACTTTGTGTGGTGTCTCTGGCTGCTCAAGGGAGGTCAGAAGCCAGAAAGCGAATTCTAATCCTCATCGTTTTTGCTATGCCTGCCCTCTTGATTCTTTTGTCATAATTGATTTAAATGACTGTCTCATACACACATGCCCATACCTACACACCCCGATAAGAGGTTCCCACAATACTCTTCATTGCTTTCCCAATTGTCAAACATCGATTTGTAACAATCACTCCCTTTAATAAAGTTTCAGGTAACAGGACCTTTTTAACTCCAAGTGGAAACAATAATGGGCCACACAGTCTGAAGTTTATAAAGTATTGTGCAGACACACACATCCAAGCAAAATAAGGAAACATGCCTGCTGACAGACATTTGGTTGCGGCTACAATCTGACACATTTATGACAATAGTCCCAATGAACACAGCAAGATTGGCTTTCTTAGAATGAAGTCGGTAGATGCATCCAGATTTGCAGAAGAGAATTGTCCATTTGCCTGTCTCCGAGAGAAAATGTTGTGGCAATATTGAACGAAAGGGAAGAGGGGGTGGGGCGTTTTGTGCAACCATGCTGCTAGAACATGGGGTGTTTTTTTGTTTTTTGTTTTGCTTCACTTGGCTCCATTTCTGTCCCTGGTATTTGCAATTCTGGTAGCAATTATTTATTTCTGGGCCAAGGCCAAACCTAAATTTGATTCCCTTACTTAGCCTAAAGTTCCATGTATTAAATGCCACCAACCTATATAAACGTTTCCCCCACCCGATACATTTAACAATCCAATTGATGCTACGTTTTAGAGCTTCAGACTCATCCCCAGCTTACGAAAGGCCACCAGTGGGCAAAACGCAGAGATCCCTGCCCTGATGAACTTGTAGTCCATCTTGCAGTCCATCTTAAGCACATAGACCAGGGGTCAGCAACCCACGGCTCTGGAGCAGCATGTGGCTCTTTCATCCCTCTGCTGCAGCTCCCTGTCACCAGTCGGCTCCACAATTGATAGGGCTTTCGGTTAGGACAGGCAGAAGAAAAAGGATGCCGTGCTAGGAGGAGACTCTATGGTGGGGGAACCGGACTTCTGGTAAGCAGAAGACAAAGGATGCCGTGCTAGGAGGAGACTCTATGGTGGGGGGGGGGGACCAGACTTCCAGTCGGCAGAAGACAAAGAATGCCATGCTAGGAGGAGACTCTATGGTGGGGGAACCAGACTTCCAGTCGGCAGAAGAAAAAGGATGCTGTGCTAGGAGGAGACTCTATGGTGGGGGAACCAGACTTCTGGTCACCTCCAGAACTGAATGGGGGGTGTCCGGTTAGGATCTTTGTGGCTCTTTTGAGTGTTTAAGGTCACCAACCCTTGGTGTAGAGGATGTGAAAGGGAGGCAGGGTCCAAGAAAGGGGAAACCTGATTTTCCCTTATTTATGGTTTTTAATAAAATCTGATCAAGGGCTCTGCTCTCTCGGAGATAAAAATGACCCATCCGTTTGTTAGGTCAAGAAGACTCGCGGGTTTATCTATGGCCTAACTGGTACTAATGGTGCAGAGTAACTTAATCCCATTAATTTGATGTGTAAATAAACCCCTCTAAACTCAGCAGGATTCTGGCAGTCTGGTTTTTCTTTTTTCTTTTTTAATCTCAGGGCCCGGAACAGCTGGAAATGTGCAGGTTTTAGATGAAGAGGGAAAGAGCTCCTCCCCTGGGAGCTTTCCTTATGCCCCAGTCCCATCTAAGTCCATCGGTATAATAACGTCTTTAAGGTTCTGGGATTTCCGCAACTTCTGCCTTCTACATTCACTGGGGCTGCAATTCAATCTTCCACCAGACAGACTTAGCTTCTAAGAGCTGCACTTCCAAAGTACTGAGAGATTCTCCAGCAGAGGCAATCTGGAGGGCATTCAGTTATTATCAATTAAGCAGAATGGGAATTATAACTTCTATTGATGTTAACTTATTCTGAACTCCTCGAAATTACGTCTGTTCCAGCCATCTATCGTGGGACAGGACAGGCAAGAAGCCTTCAATGCCATTCCTTAGTTGGGGATGGCTTACAGCTCCTGCACTGTACTTGCCAGCCTGTATCTATTACAGCCTATCTCTCGATTTCGAAAAGTATATGGTCATGTGAAACCCACGCCACGCTTGAAACCAGTGAGGAAAAAAAGGATGCACATTTAACAAAACTTTAATATAATTAGTATCTTTAAGCTCCCTTCTTCAGGCTCTAAAAGGCATAAACAGCATTTTATTACAGACTTCGAAGTTAAAGAAATTTAAATACAACCAGGATGATAGAAAAGAAGATGTGAATCCTTGTACAGATTTTGCCCTATCTATCCACAGTTGTGGAACAAAGGCATGGCTACCAATAAATTGGATGATTTTAAGTCAGCTCTTATTTTATTAGGACCACCATGGCTCATGTATTAGTTGGTTATTTATGAGACGTGAACACATTTAAGCAGCTTAAAATATATATTTCTGGGAATCCACTGGAAGATACTTGCAAAAAAATAGTGTTAACATTAGTTATTTTTAATAAATGACAAGTATCTTTAACATCAATAACATCAAGCAATGTTTTCTTCCAAATTATCATTATACCACATAAAACTCCATAAAATTATGCTGTCACCAAGAGGATTGGCATTGCTTGCTTGCAAACATTATCCCACTCACTTTGAACCACTACATTTTTGGAACCTACACATAATTACAGCTCTTGGAACTCCAAAGTTAAAAGGCTAAATTATAGAGCAGATAAAAATCTCATCCTATATGCATAGAAAACAGAGCAGCTACGCAGCCCTTTGCCAGAGGTGCACTGCATTGCCCCATTTGTATTAAAGCTTTATTTGGCCAAAGCACATGCACAATTATTCCCTGGGGCTCCATTCAGGCCTCATAGGTCTTCTGCCCCATTGGAAGCGGTTGAACCCAAATTTCTAGCAGCTTTATTCCAAAAAGCCCCGAGTGTGTGTATTATATAGTATTAAAAAACCAGGAGTGTGATTTTCATTAAAAAAAAAAAAAGCCTTTTAATAAAATCTATACATTTATAACGGCTGTCAGATTCCTTCTGATTTTTCTTTTGCCCCGGTGGGCTTAATAGGTGTCTTCTTCTGCGAGGGTAAGGTTGATCAAAGCTGAAAAGCTCCACGGATTTGCACTGTTGCCTATTGGTAGGAGTAACCGTTCTTTTCAGACAGCCTGGGCTCCCTCCTCTTTGTAAACAATCATGGGTGGATAATTGCAAGAATTTCAACCCTGTGGTTTTTCCTAGGGAAGCCCTTTTTAATGATGAGCTGTGACCAAGCAAGTTGTATGTCCATGATCGGAAAGGCCAATGGATCAATGTGCAATGTTTTTCTGAGTAGCCAGGTCCTTTCTTTAGGCCACATATAACTGACCCTAAACCCCAAGAGTGCTCACCTGAACTAGCCTCAATGTCCTCCTCCCTAAGGCAGTTCTTGAAGGCGGATACAATATCCAACCTCTGACAGTCCCAAGAGCTAAGACTGGGCCTTATAAAGATATATTCATTCTCTCTCTCTCTCTCTCTCTCTCTCTCTCTCTCTCTCTCTCTCTCTCTCTCATGCATTCTAGATGCTTTGTGTCTTTGTGCTCACAAATCTACCTAAGCAAGCTAGGAAGAACTCCTAAACCATGTTCTCTTTTGGGAACTTTTAAAATAGGTAAGCTGTAAAGCTTGGCTCAATAGGCCAGTTCTTTCACAGCCTTCCTGCAATGAGCACCCCATAAATTTCCCCAACTTCCTGCCCTCCACATTCACTGGGGCTACAATTCAATCTCTTGACTCCAAAGCTTCCCCAGCAGAGGCAACGTGGAGTGGATTCAGTAGCTGTTGTTAGCAATCCACCAGAATGAGAATTCTAACTTCCTTTGATGTTAACCTATACTGAACTCCTTGCGATTAGCTCTGTTTCAACTAGATGGCAATGGTGCTGGGGAGATCCTTAAAATGGCACCCCCACCTTCTCCCAAGAAGACCGCTGCCGCCCTCCAATGGAATTCAACACCAAAACAGCAGAGAAAGCCCCAAAGCCCCCCCCTCTCAATGAAATGGAGGTGGCTTTAATTCCCACCAGTTACAATGCTATAAAAGTCACTCTGGGCAGCAGCAAGTTGGGGTTCAACATTTAGAAGGTATTGCTCAACTTAAGCCTTTGACTCTACCTCTGGAAATGCTTTCCACTGAAAATGACATGTGTTTGCAAAGTGGTTGAAACTGGAATTTACTTCCAAACCATTCGGAAGAGGCAAGGGGAAGTGCAGCAGCAGCAAATTAATGGCTTATGTCATTCCTGTATATTCATTAATTCCACACACATACACATATATGCACCGAGAGAGTGCATATATGTGTATGTGTGTGGAATGTTTACCATTCTACGGAAGGCTGCTGCAGATTAAAGCAGCCTTCCTATGGCAGAACAACCCAAGTGACATAACAAGACCGTTAGAAAAATCACTGAAAGGAAGAAGAGCAGAATTTTCGATTTAAAAACAAAAGGCATATTGTTGGGATAGTTGGCTGATCAAAAAAACAACAACCTACATCCCCCTGAATTAAAATGACCTTTAAATAGCGCATTTCCTTCCCCTGAACCAAGAACATCCTCCTCCACAATCACAGTTGTCTGGAAATAACACAATTATTTGGAATAGTAATAACCACCACCAGAAAAAAATGCAAAGAGGTATTGGCCCTTCAGTCAGGGTGGCCTTACCTGGAATCTGGGTATTTGGTCAAAGTTGCTAGGCTGCTGGTATACATGTGACCTCCTACATCGATATGCACCGGGGCGTTGGATTTGGTGAGCTGTGCAGGGAGAGGAATGCCTTGAGCAGCGATGGGAGAAACTGGGGACCGTGTCAGAGACAGCCGGGACATCGCTCTGCCTTCCTCCTAGGAACCTCAGACAGAAAAGAACAATTTCCTCTTTAAATTGCTGCAGTTGTGTGCTACCTTGATTCCAGCGTGATCACAGATCTAATAAGATCTCTTTTGCATCTGCCTGATCACATATTCAGCTAACAAATTATTGCCACCTTCATAATTAAGTGTATTTGCATCATAGTCTTCGAAGGACCAGCGGCAAAGAAAAAGATGCTTATTAGCAATAAGAAATCAAGGGGAAAAAAATCTTTTTCAAGGTGTCAGCCTCAAGGGGCATAAAACAAACTGCAAAATTCTAATTAAAGGTCGCAGGCTTATGTGTTAGATGTGAAATATCCCCTGACAAACGAATAACCAATTTGTGAATTGGGATTCAGGGGTTTTTGCAAGTTTGTCTCAGTAACAAGACACCTCTAAATTAGTGACTTCCTCAGTACCTAAGGCGTTTCATTTAGACATGTAGTAAAATTCACATCAAACTTGGAACTATTTTTGTTGCTTTTTAAATAAGTAACCACGCAAGAAAACAGATAGCTATTTGTTATCTTCAGGACAATGTGCCCAGAAGAGAGAATGGAAGGACAGGCAAAACTAAAGGTTTAATCAATTATCACTGCCCTGCAATGTCTTTTCTGTACATAATTTCCAATTATCCATTGGCCTCACTTTGAAACACACACATACACACACCAATCCTCTTATATTTAATACCTAAAGCTGCCAGTTCCATACACACACACCCCACATTTGAAACTTACAGATGCAGTACGTCTTTCATTAAAATGCATGTATTACCATTTTACTCACATGCTATGGAATTCTGATCTATGCAGAAATATAAGGACTTTGTCAATGTTCACTTTTTAATATTTGACATAGGGAAGTCTACCGGTTATTTCCATTGACATCAAAGTATTGCAGGGCATATAGGTAGCCAGCAGAAAATCTTGCAAAAAACAGAGCCCCAGCACGTCTAACCTCCCCTTCGTGTATTAAAACAAAATATGCCAAAGATTAAACAATTACGAAATGTTTAATGATATGCAATGTTTTGAATATAATGCAATGTTGTCATATTGCAGGAGTCGATTCAAGCCAAGAGTTGGCAAGTATCTTCTCTGTGGTATTTCAGAGTGTTTTGTTTTTTTTAGAGATTAAATTCTAAAAAAATTAAATTTAAATTAATTTTTCTCAGAATCTTCATCTTGGAGTTCACTTGGGCAACACTTTTCCCACCATACAACAGGCAACAACTGGATGTGCTTTCCCTAAAACGGAAAATACCATTTTTGGACTTCAGGGACAACAACATGGTAGGCAGAGGGTCTTTTCTGTGGAGTCTGTCTGTCTTTGGCATCACCTCTGGCTCTAGATCTCCATCATTTGCTCTCTCTTAGTAAGAAGACTCAACCTGTGCAGAACCCAAAATGATCAAAAGCCTCAACTCTTGATAACCCAGTACTGTTCTCAAGCCAAGTTCTGACTTCAAGAAGGACAGAGTTTTCTAAGGGAGTGGATGTTCCTTTTCTTCGGGGAATATTTCATGTGGCAACACAAACCACTTGGCTTTTTTTAGAACTGCATGCGCTGTATCTGTTCAACCTACCCAATGCCCTACTGGCCTTGTATTCTATTTGCAAACGTACCATTTCTCAAGGATGGATGCCTAATCTTTTCCTAACAGCAACATCCTTGTGTCCACGCTCTTTTCTGAAGGTTAAACCCAAAACTCCACAGAGCCAACCTCATGCAGAATGGCTCAAGCCCAAAGCCCAAGGACTTGGCTTTAAAAGTCCAGCCAGTTGAAGCTCACCCTTTCTTTCATGAAAAGAAACCTTGTGTTTTTGGAATGAAATTTTAGAACCAGGAGCCTCTTGAAAAAAAAGAGTTGTATCTTGAAATATATATGCCTGCTTTCCTATCAGCCTACCCAGCTCAAGAGCAAGTGTTCAACGCACTGCTATAATTCTCTTTGATGTTACCAGTGCAGGAGACCCCTATCTAACATCTATATGGAAGACAGATCTTAGCTATGCCAAAGAGGCTTCCTTGGAAACAAATTCTCAGATTATAACATTTGTTAGGTGCTAAACAGCATTAGGTTCACAAACCTTACAGAAGGTTTACAATGGAGCAATTTTGCACGGAGCTGCAATATTGTCTTCTCTTTCAATATATAGCCAGAAAAATATATTATTCCTTAGTAGGATTTCCTGAAATCCATCTTGTGAATTCTTTCTGTCTCACAGCAGGAGAAAAGAAAAGGGGTCAAACTTAACAAATGTGATTCTAAAACTAAGACCCGAATTTAAAAAGGTGGATGCAAAAATACTCATCACAGAAGGACATCATGCTTCGAATTATAGACATGCAATTTATTATATCATGTCCTTAAAATGGCATATTACTGCCATAAGCACTACCTATTACTATGCATTCAAATAATTCTTAAAATAACAACTCAAGAAACCCAGGTAGGAAAACATTAAGGGTAGTGACACCAAGTTTCAAATAATCTGTGTTGACAACCTGCCCCTAGAGAACAAATCGGGTCAACCTGCTGAAGGTAATAAGGCTTTTCCCCACAACAACCAGGCCAAAAATAATATGCAACTCTGGACGGCACCTTTCCATTAAGGTGGGAAGATTCTCAAGGGGCTCGTGCCCCAAACCAGCGGAGCTGATGTGTGCATCTGGCGTGGCTCACTGGGATCTTTCCCTCCCTCCCTGCTTTCCTATGCTAACTGCCAAAAAGCACTGCTTGTAAAATCTATCTGCCCATGAAAAGGGAAATAAGCGCCATCCCATGCTCATTTGCACACAAAATGATTTTGCGTCCCATGGAGCTCACAGTTGTTCAGCTCTCTAGGGGTGATTAAACTAGCTAGGCTGCTACAGCTTGAGATGAGTTTACCAGGATTGTTTCTCCACATAGCTGCTTCCCTGGGACGCTTTCATTTTTAGCCATAAAAGGTAACAGAAGGCAGTTGTGCAAGCTCCATTCTCCTCTGTGCCCATGGCGATCCACCCTGGGGGGGGAAAAGTGGGGAGGAAAGGCTGCAGAAATTTCCAGGGCATTGACTGCCTGACTCTCTGCCTGCCCTCCCCTCCCGCAAGCCCACTCTTCTTCAATATCATTCACTCTTCTTTCAGGCCAGGATTCTTCCTACTTTTGGGGAAAAAAGGCTTCAAAAGTGCAAAAAGGAAGTTGGGTGGGATGGAATTTGCTCCCATCTGCTCACAGCTGAAGGGGGGCACAGGAGTCATTTGGGGGGGGGGGGCTGGGCAAGCTGCTGTGGCCTAGAGGTGGAGCTCTCGCCTCCCAAGCAGGAGGTTGTGAGTTCGATCCTAGGCAGAAGCACATGTAGCATCTCCTGCTTGGGCAGGGGGGTTGGACTAGATGACCTGCAAGGTCCCTTTCCAACTCTGTCCATCTGTTAAAGAACGGAAGCCCCCTTCAGAGGGGAAAGTAAAGGAGAGGAAGAGCGGCCAAGGGGGGGGGGGGCAGAAAAAGGGGGGGGGCAGAAAAAGGGGGGGGGGCCAAGAAATAACCGCCCCACCACAACAACGGGGCCAAAGGAGGACCGAAGTTTCCTCCATCCAGGCGTTCCAGTCTTCGGGGCTGCAGCTGGGAAGCCGGCCTAATGAGAATAAAAGCGCTTCTGCTCCCAAACTTTATGGCTGCCTCGATTAACGACGACAATTGAAACGCCGGCCATTGATCTCCCCCCCCCCCCGTGCCCGTCTCGTCCCCCCACAAACCCAGCCGCCCCTGCAGCGCAGCCCCCAACCGTCTCCCGGCCCTCCGGCCTAGCCCAGCCCTTGGGGGCACCGGCATCGCCCCTCCCTCCCTCGCCGCCGGGATGCCTCCTTGTCGGGCGGGCGGCGGCAGAAAGGCCGAGGAGGGTCCCGGGCTGCGCCTCCCTTGCCCGCCGGGCTTTTTGTTTTCCCCTCAGAAACTTTCTCGGCCAACTTCCCGCCATCCTCCCCGCCTGGGCCCCGTCAGGACGGCGAGCAGCCAGTCAGCCAGCGCCGCCTGAGAGCCATGGAGCCCCGGCGGGAGCCCGCGCGGCGGCCCCGAGAAGCCAGGCCGGGCGACCCGCCTCCCTCCGTCCCTCTCCTCCCCCGCAGGGAAAGGCCAACATGGCGCCTGGACCAGCGGCCGGCACGGAGGGCAGAGCAGCCCCCGCTCGGCGCCTCCAGGCCTCCCTTTGTCGTCCCTCCCGGCCCTGCGCCAGCCCCGCGCCCCGGACCCTACCAGGCAAGGCTGCAGAGCCGCCCGCCGCCGCTGCCCACCCGCCCGGCCTGGCGGTGCCGGGGGAGGGCTAGGGCGCCGCTGTGAGCCACGCCGGAGCCGAGACCGAGCCGGGCATCGCGGCGTTCAGGCGGCGGCGGCTTTTGCCCCCTTCCGAGGAACCAGCGGCGGCGGCGGCGCGCGCGCCTCCCGAGCGCAGCCGTGGCGAGGCCGAGACGAGGCGGAGGTGGCGGCGCGCGGAGCCCCGCGGGGAAGCGGCGCTGGCGGCCCCCCGTCCGTCCGTCCGTCCACCCTGGCAGGCCGTGGAGCGGCGCTTCCCCGGTCCCGCCGGTGGCGCAACCTCCGCGGCCGGGGTCGACGAGGGCGAGCGCGGCGGCAGGCAGGCAGAGCCTCGGCCGGATGGGCTCCAGCCCCGGCTCGCCTTCTTACCTGGTGCGCCGCAGAACCGGGGCGAGCCGGCGACTGCGCGCCCCGCCTCCCCGCCCTGGCTGCGGGGCTGTCCGCGGCGCTGCTGCCGCTCGGCTCGGCGGCCCCGGAGAGGCAGGAGCCCCGGCGCTGGCCTGCCTTTTGTCCCCCGCCTCCGCCTCCTCCGCCTGGCTGCGAGCGCTCCCCCCGCGCTCCTCTCTGTTTGTTGTGTCTCTGGGTCTGCGGAGGGAGGGCGGGAGGAGAGCGGAGAGCCTCGGCAGGCAAGGCGGCCGCCTCTCCGCTCGCCAAGCGCCGCGGGGAAGGAGAGCGCCGGGCGGGCAGCAGCAGCGGCGGCGGAGGAGGCCGACTCTCGCTCCGGGCTCTCCGGCCCCTCCGAGCGCTCGCTCACCCGCGGCGATGCGGCCCGGGAAAGCGGAGCATCCCCGCCTCGGGCTCTTCCCGAGCTCCCTCCCCCGCGGACGCCACTCACTTTCCGTGCCCGCTAACGGTGCGAGCGTCCCCGCTGCTCGGCGGCGTCAGGCCACGGCGGCCACGTCCCTCCGGCGACGGGCGGGCGGGAAAGCGGCCGGGCTGATGCGAGGCATGGCGGCGGCGGCGGTGGTTCCTGGCGCAGCTGCAGCCGGCATCGGCGTCGGGGCTCCCGGGCAAGGAGGCGGAGGCGGAGGGGGCGGGCGGAGGGAGGGCGGCGCGCGACGGGCACTTGTTGATAAGGCGGACCAAGTTTGGCGCTTCCACGCGCGCCTCCTCCGCCCGCCTCCCCTCCGCCTGCCCACCCCGACCCGCGCGGGGAAAGCGCCGCGGGGCTCCTGGCGAGGCTCCGCCGACGTGCCTGGCTGGGCCCCCCTTCCCCGCGGTTGGAGGGAAGCGCCGGCCGCCGCGGGGCAGAGGCGCCGTTTCCAAGACGGGCTGGGCGAAGGCAGCTGCCGGAGGCCCCGCCTGGCCCGCCTCGGCTTGCCCGGCCTCTCCCCGCGCCCCTGGCTCTGCCGCGGCGTGGCTGGCGAGCGCCGCCCCGGGGAGGCTCCTCCAGCCGGCTCTCCCAGGCTGGGGCGCCAGCTGGCGAGTCCCCGGGGCCGTCGGGCCGCGTCTCCCGGCCGTCTCCCGGCCCGCCAGCTGCTCCTCCGTGCCAGGCGGGCTGCTGGAGGAGTCCCCCGTTCCTCGCCTTCCTTCTCCGGGCCCCGAGCGGGCCTTTTGCCGCCTGGAAGTCTGAATCGTTCGGGGGTCCTGTTAGACTCAGCCCCGGTTTCCCCTTGGAGGAGCTTTAGTCGTATCCTCAACTCTCCCTTTGCGCGCCAGCATGTTACGAGGCGCCCTGAAAGAAAACAGTGGACCTAATGAACGCTTTATCACCCCCCCCCCATCTATCTATCTATCTATCTATCTATCTATCTATCTATCTATCTATCTATCTATCTATCTATCTATCTATCTATCTATCTATCTATCTATCTATCTATCTCTTCTATCTATCTATCTATCTATCTATCTATCTATCTATCTATCTATCTATCTATCTCTTCTATCTATCTATCTATCTATCTATCTATCTATCTATCTATCTATCTCTTCTATCTATCTATCTATCTATCTATCTATCTATCTATCTATCTATCTCTTCTATCTATCTAATCTATCTATCTCTTCTATCTATCTATCTATCTATCTATCTATCTCTTCTATCTATCTATCTATCTATCTCTTCTATCTATCTATCTATCTATCTCTTCTATCTATCTATCTATCTATCTATCTATCTCTTCTATCTATCTATCTATCTATCTATCTATCTATCTATCTATCTATCTATCTCTTCTATCTATCTATCTATCTATCTATCTATCTCTTCTATCTATCTATCTATCTATCTATCTATCTATCTATCTATCTATATCTTCTATCTATCTAATCAATCTATCTATCTATCTATCTCTTCTATCTATCTATCTATCTATCTCTTCTATCTATCTAATCAATCAATCTATCTATCTATCTATCTATCTATCTATCTATCTATCTATCTATCTATCTATCTATCTATCTATCTATCTATCTATCTATCAGTTCTCTTTCATACAGGTTGTCCCAAAGGTGATTTTTCAAGAGGCCACTGGACCTTTCTGGTTTTTGTTTGAAGACCTTTCGCTTCTCATCCAAGAAGCTTCTTCACCTCTGACTGGATGGTGGGGAAGAGCAGAAGAAGCTCCTTGGATGAGAAGCGAAAGGTCCTCAAAGGACACCCAGAAAGTCCAGCTGCCTCTTGGAAAGGACCTTTCTTGCCATTATTGTAATGGGTGTTGATTATGAAATTGAGAAGGATAAAACACAAAGCAGCCAGAGGTACCAAACTCCAAAGAACTTTCCCTGTTCTGCTATTTCAATCACAAAGGCTGGCCTGGTTGTCCTTGTTTGTGCTACTTGCATATCTGATCTATACGTTCTTGTTTTTAACATGGGTACATTTAAGTCAATCAATCAGAATAGAGCTGGACGGGACCTTGGAAGTCAATCTAGTCCAGCCCCCTGCTCAAGCAGAAAATTCTTCACCAGGGATGTCCGAACTTGGGAACTTTAAGACTTGTGGACTTCAACTCCCAGTTGCACTGCCTACTATGGCCAGAGAGGAAAAACAGCAGAAAAAGTTATGTCGTTCTTTGATCGCCACTGATGCAAAAGGTCAATTCACCCACAAGGTTAAGAAAAACTTAAAAGGGCCTCTAATAACATTCACTACAAAAAGAGAAAGATCTTTACAGTTGGACTCCCTCTAAGTTTTCCTGACAGTGGTTCGAACCTGGGGAATGCCCCACAAACAGACAAAGCCTGGAATTACTTTCTTAAGAAGTAAAGCAGAAACTTTCTCCCCCCCCCCCAGGGGGAGTTTATTTATTTATTTCCCAAACACAAGCTGCAGGAGAAGAGGGAAATTTTCTCATTAAAGTTACATCCCTGCAGTTAGTTCAATTACTTGATATATGCAGAAGATGTTGTAAATTTAAAGATTTAAATAGCTTACAAAGATGCCAGAGGCTCCATCAGTTAATTTCCTTAATTTATGGATTTTTTTTTTTAGCTCAGCTTCTGAAGTGGGAGGGAAAAGAAGAAGAAGAAGAAGGGAAGACAAAGAGAAGTAGGTCATTGGATAGAGATCTATCCGGGTCAGGATTCCCGGCTTGTTTTTACTGCATCCATCAGAACAAGATGAGATGTGGGCGTTCCAGACTGCAAGCAAGGAGAACTTCCAGATAGAGTTCTGGGGGAAAATCTGGCTCTGCAAAGCATCCTATTTGTCAACATTATTTTCTATGCCTGGGGAAGGGGGAACACCTCTAGCAGTAGGTAGTCAAGGAGGTCAATCAGAATAGAGCTGGAAGGTACCTTAGAGGTCTTCTAGTCCAACCTCCTGCTCAAGCAGGAGACCCTATACCAGTTTAGACAAGCGATATCCGGTCTCTTTTTTAAAAATATCTCCACTTCTGATGGCAAGCTGTTCCACTGGTTAATTGTCCTCACTGTTAGGAAATGTCTCCTTAATTCCAAGTTGCTTCTCTCCTTGATTAATTTCCATCCATTGTTTCTTATCCTGCCTTCAGGTGCTTTGGAGAATAGATTGACTTCCTCTTTTTTGTGGCAGCCCCTTAAATACTAGAAGACTGTTATCATAAAAAGAGGTATTACTATATATGTATACTCCCTCCCTCTTTTTAAAAAAGAAGGAAGATATATGTTAAAATTAAATATGTATATTGAAAAGGAATTATACATACCATCAACATAAAATGGAGCTCGCTCAGAGCCCGAAATACACCAAGTAAATGAGATGAAGAGAGGGAAGTAGAGGAGAGAGGAAAGGGAAGAAGAGAGGGTAGGAGAGAGGAGGAGGAGAGGGAAAGAGGAGGAGAGAAATGAGTGGTAAGGGGAGGGAGGAGAAGGAGAGAGGAAGGGGAAAGAGAAGAGAAGGACAGTAGAGGGAAGAAAGAAAGTAGGGAGGAGGAGAGAAGGAGAAGAAAGTGATGGATAAGGTACAAATAGAGTGTAGGGAGAGCAGAAGAGCCAATCATTGTTTTTGGGAGTTGATGATAAGATGAATTGATGTAAACATTTAATAATATAATACGATGTTGGCTATATACATGTGGTTATATGTTATGAAAATGAAAATGAAAAATATAAATATATATAAACTAGTCTCTCTTGTTTATTTATTTATCAGCACAAACGTAACACAATTATATATATATATATATTTGAGAGGTAGCCAGTAGCAATGTACTTTATTCAGTTTCAGAAGATCTGTCTGCTGTGGTACCTCCAGAAAGAGATAATTAATTGTCTGAATCTCAGGAGAATCTTGTCCTCTTATCTCAGTAATGCTGAGTGGGACAAGAGATCAACCTGAGCCACTTTTGTGCATGAGGCATGTGACAGTTGAGTAGTGCAAACTCTTTAGTACAAACTTTAGTACAAACTTCTTGCTGTGTTTATCTGTGGAAGTAAGACCACCCCTAGAATCCTGCATCCAGTTTTGGTCACCACATTATAAAAAAGATGTGGAGACTCTAGAAAGAGTGCAGAGAAGAGGATGATGAGGGGACTGGAGACCAGGATGATGAGGGGACTGGAGACTAAAACATACAATGAACGGTTGCAGGAACTAGGCATGGCTAGTCTAGGAAAGAGAAGGACCAGGGGAGACAGGAGAGCATCTTCCGATATTTGAGGGGCTGCCACAGAGAGGAGGAAGGGGGTCAGGCTATTGTCCAAAGCTCCTGAATGTCAGACAAGGAATAATGGATGGAAAATGATCCAGGAGAGATTCAACCTGGAAATGAGGAGAAATTTTCTGACAGTGAGGACAATCATGGAACAGAAGTTGCCTTCAGAAGTTGTGGGAGCTTCATCACTGGAGGCTTTCCAGAAGAGACTGGGCTGTTATCTGTCAGAAATGGTGTAGGGTCCCTTGCTTGGGTGGGGGAGTTCGACTAGATGGCCTACAGTAGAAGGTCCCGTCCAACTCTTTTAATCTCTTAATCAAGTAGCAGGAGGTTCTAGGAAAGCCATTTGAATTTGGCAACCATTAAGGCTGCAATGAGGGACGTGGTGGCTCAGTGGCTGAGACGCTGAGCTTTTCGATCAGAAAGTTTGGCGGTTCAAATCACTAGTGCCACATAACGGAGGGAGCTCCCGTTACTTGTCCCAGCTTCTGCCAACCTAGCAGTTTGAAAGCATGTGAAAAATGCAAGTAGAAAAATAGGGACAAGCTCCATGCGCCTTTGGCCTTTAGTCATGCCGGCCACACGGTCATGGAGATTTCTTCGGACAGCGCTGGCTCTTCGGCTTTGAAACGGAGATGAGCACCGCCCCCTAGAGTCAGGAAAGATTAGCACATGTGTCCAAGGGGATCCTTTACCTTTAATGCTGCAATGGTAGGCGTCATATTCATATTTGCCTTTTAATCCCTGCTCTGCTGCTGTGCAAATGCATAGTGGATATTGCCAATATTGGGGTAGTTTTACAAAAATGTTTTGAGAAAGAGGAATGAGCAGATCTCCTCTCCTCCCCTTCATTCTATTGGCCTTTGGGCCTCAAGTCAATTGACCAAACCAGGGTTCTGCAAAGTTGGCTCTTTTAAGACTGGTGGACGTCAACTCCCAGAATTCCCCAGCCAGCCTAGTTGGCTGGGGAATTCTGGGAGTTGACGTCCACCAGTCTTAAAAGAGCCAACTTTGCAGAACCCTGGACCAAACCAATGTTATCAGAGAACCCCCACTTAAATTTCCCAATCCCTTCTAGTTAATGTCACAAGTATCCCGCAAGTAACTGTGGTAAGCTGAAACCTACGGTTGTGACTATGCAACAGATTCCCCCTTTCCCAAAAGGCATAGAAGCAATAAAGAACCAAAGTAGGATTTGGACAAGAACCAGCACCAGATAAGAGAGGTTGTAGTTGGTGTCATTTAGGTGCAAGGCGGCTCACAGGTGGGGACAAACCCAAGTACAGGTAGTCCTTGACTTACGACAACAATTGAGCCCTAAATTCCTGTTGCTAAGTGAGACATTTGTTAAGTGGGCTTGGCCCCATTTTACAACCTTTCTTGCCACAGTTGTTAAGTGAATCATTGCAGTTGATCAGTTAGCAACCCGGTTGCTAAGGGAATCTGGGTTCTCCAGTGACTTTGCTTGTCACAAAATGGGGATCACACGACTCCAGGACACTGCAGTGGTCATAAGTTGCCAAGCGCCTGAATTTTGATCGCATGATCATGGGGATGCTTCAAACTGAAAAATGGTCATAAGTCCCTTTTCAGTGCGGTTGTGACCTTGAACGGTCACTAAAGGAACTATTGCAAGTCTACTTTTAGTTGGCCACTTGGGCCCATCTGGATGGTCAACAGGGCTAGCTCCTTCTACTTTTTAGCTGCCCTTTGCCAAGCACCATTAAAACTCCCTGAGGTTCAGAAATAGGTCAACAGCCATCAGTACGTGTAGCCCTGAGGGCATAATCCCACATAAACCCATCAGGCCCTTTGTAAACTAGCTATATTGGCTAGTCCGCTGCTGGTGGATTCCCATTCTACCTTGCAAAAATACATTTCCGTCCTTGTGATGCTAATCTCCATGCATTTAATTTCAATGGCTGACCTTGAGTTTCTGTGAGAGACCAAGGAATGCTTCTTTCTCATTCTCTCAGTTTGCCACATGGGTGATTTCCTCCCTCTGATGTGTCTCCCATTAGCCCTCCTTTGTCCCCGACTAAAGAAGTCAATTACCATCCTCTTTCCTTATAAGGAAGCGGCTGTTTGGTTTGTCCTCTTTTTCTGGAGCTCTGCAAAATCCTTTCTAAAAAAGGATGGTAAACCATATTCCTAGAAAGGGCATTATTGCTTCGGTGGCTCAGCCACAGATTTAACGGATCAACCGAGTTGGAAGGGACCTTGCAGGTCATCTCGTCCAACCCCCTGCCCAAGCAGGAGACCCTCCATTGGCCTCTACCTAGAGATCGGAGATGTGTTGCCTTGGATGAAATCACCCTGAACAAGTTTGGATGGGAATCTGAGGACCCCAATTGGTTTGGCTCTGCTAAAAGTTTACATCCATGCAGTCTGCTGTCCATTGTAGGAAGTTAAAACCTACCCTTCTCCTAGAACAGGGGTCTGCAAAGTCGGCTCTTTTAAGACTGGTGGACTTCAACTCCCAGAGTTGGCTGGGGAACTCTGGGAGTTGAAGTCCACCAGTCTTAAAAGTGCCGACTTTGCAGACCCCTGTCCTAGAAGAATGAAATATCCTGGGATATATTGAAAAGGCAGAATATTATATTTCCCTGGATCGGAAATGGAGAAACGTGTTTTTAGGCAGGAAGCAGGCTCACTCTGAATAGCCCCCATCTTTGTCAATGGGCCATTAAAAGGCCTGAGCTAATCTACTCTACATAACAGATCTCCCCCTTCAGCTCCAGGGTGATGGGATTAAGGCATGATAGTCTTAGCCCTTGAGCCATCTCACCACAGGGCACCTGGGAAGAAGCCAGGCTCAACCAAATGTGGACTCACAGCTTTGAGAGTTGCCCCTGCATGGCCCCATGGGAGTCTGACAACCAATCAGAATACAAAATCAAAGGCCAGAGAGGGCATAAAACCAGGGACTTTCTGCATCTCTGCATCTTTTCTTCTTCACCCGACATCTGGAAGCATCTGATCCCCCTTTTCCGTTCAGGAGCTCAAATCATGTGGTCCTGTCCACCATGAAAACTATCTTTCCAAGCAGCCTCCATGTTTCCAGTGTCTTTCCCCCCACTTGGAGCTGAACCCAGAAGGACATTTCTTCCAACACCATACAAGATCCCCACCAGCTCAGTTCCTATCACTGTGTAGATGAGGTGCTCTATCTGTGCTCACATATTTGACCTACATTTTTCTTTTGAAGTCTGTATGTTCGTCTCAGGGTCCCTCCCAGAATGACACTGACTGGAGAAGATGTCCACCTGTTCCCCTAAGGCAGCGTTTCTCAACCTTGGCCACTTGAAGATGTCCGGACTTCAACTCCCAGAATTCCCCAGCCAGCGAAGGCTGGCTGGGGAATTCTGGGAGTTGAAGTCCAGACATCTTCAAGTGGCCAAGGTTGAGAAGCGCTGCCCTAAGAAGACCAGAAACTAGCTTTGTTCTGGGACAGAGCATGAAGTCAACCCTTCAAGCCTTGATGAATTTGCACCTTAATCGTGTGAACAGTCCAGCGAAAGATGCAGGGGTTGTGGAAACATCAGCTCCCACCATTTCCAGGATGGTAAAGTGCACAAAATTACAACACAAACCATTGCAAAATGTTGTCCTCCTACATGAACACACAAAAGAGAGAGAATTGCCTCCTGTGGTCCTACCTTCCTGCCTTTAACAGGGCCAAGCCATCTGATGCCCTTCAGGAATTTAGCACTAACAAGTTAACTCCATGAACCCGAACCCAGATGGCAAGGTCCAAATAATCTGGAAAACCGAATCCCTTTCAGTAATCCAATTTCTCACCACAAGACAGTAGGAATGAAACAAGCTATCTGGACCTTCTGCTTAATTAGACTTTGAACTTTGAGTAGACTAAAACAGGGTTGTTGTTGTTGTTTTTTTTAAAAATCGCTCATTTTAAATGTTTACCACATAGAAAAGGTGTGATGTTTATCTGAATCAGCTGGATGCATATTTAAAGCTGCAAAAATGTTCAGGCATAATGCACGCTTTCTGTTTTACAGAGCTCTATTATGGTGCGGATTCTTTCTTCTTTCTGTTGTTTTAGGATCCTGCATGTCAGTACAATGAATATATACATATGAATTAATACTTAAAAGACACAATGCCAGCTAAACAGAATCATGGAGAAGCATCTCCGTACGATTAAGTATTGGTGTTTTCACTCTAACATTTCTTCCCCCACTAGATGAAGTTTCTAAGATTTTCAAGGTACATGTCAAGGACAGGTTTATAAATGGATTTTTATTTATTCACAACTTGGAGACTAATTGCTTCTCTTTGCCTGAAGGCCAAGAGATGGTTTTAATATGACACTTCAAAAGTATTCATAGAGCCACTGAGATACTAAAGTGTCATTGTTTTAAGAAAGAAATCTCAGGATGGTACTTGTGACCCTGAAAATAACATCTTTCACCACCACGATAGGATTTTTCAGTTAAAAGCTCAACTATTTAAAACCATACAAAGGAAACTACCGCTCTGTATTGTGTTGAAACCAAGAAGACAAAAAAAAATTAAAATATAGTTACTCAACTTCAGCATGCAACTCCTATGTCCTTAAAAACTTCATGCAGATTCATGCTATCAAATTACTGTGGAAATAAAATATTACTGATGAGTATATTAGGGTGGAACAAAATTTATGCAAGAGATGCATTACTTTTATTTTTATATTTTATTAATATCATGTTATTTAATTTATTATTATCTGAAATATTGATTATTTAAGGATATAAATAAAGCGCACATATTAGTTTAGATTACTTTGAAGGCAGCATTTTAATTGCCAGTAGCATTTTTCTTGTGGAATTCGTTCTCTTGATGCTGATAAATATTTTAGTTAAGACAGAAAATAAAGAACAAGTTGTTTTTAATGCTATTCTTGTTAAGTTGAAGTTCTACAAATTGGAGACATTTGAGGGGGTTGATCTCGGTGGCTGCGCTCAAAAGTCCCATGTATATAAATTTATTTATTTATTTAGAAAAATGTATATGGCCTGAAGATTCACAGCGACTAGGCGGCTTACAAACAATAAAAACACAATAAAAATCTTGAAAGTAATCATTTATAATCTGATAATTTTGGAAAAACATGCTGTAGCAAATCCAAATAATTGTAGACTCTAAGTTTAATGGTCTTACGGACTTCATTTCTTTATATGGTAGTCCTTTGGATTTGAAGAAGATATTTCAATTCAGAATAGAGCTGGCAGGGGCCCTGGAGGTCTTCTAGTCCAACCTCCTGCTCAAGCAAGAGACCCCATACCATTTCAGACAAGTGGCTGTCTGATCTCTTCTTAAACCACCACGCCCCCTCCGTGTTAAACCACAACTTCTGGAGATCAGCCATTCCACTGAGCAATTGTTCTCACTCTTAGGAAGTTTCTTCTTAATTGCTTCCTTCCTTGATCAGTTTCCACCCACTGTTTCTTGTCATGGTCATGGTTTCTTGATCATGGTTGCTCGATCACCTGTCATCTTGATTCTGTCCCTCTGTTGATACAGCCTAGGACTGCATTGGCTTTTTGGCAGCTGCAGCAAACTTCTTGGCTCATATTTAAGCGATTGTCCACTAGGACTCCAAGATCCCTCTCACTGTTACGACTGTTGAGCCCAGGACCACCTATTCCATACCTGTGCATTTTTCTTTTTCTTGCCTAAGCGTAAAACCTTACTTTTACCATTGAACTACCCTTCATTGGATAAGATCCATCTAGATCTTTTCATTTACATTTACAATACAATAGCAGAGTTGGAAGGGACCTTGTAGGTCTTCTAGTCCAACCCCCTGCGTGGGCAGGAACCTTATACCATTTCAGACAAATGGCTATCTAACATCTTTTTAAAGACTTCCAGGGTTGGGGCATTCACAACTTCTGGAGGCAACTTCTGTTCCACTGATTAATTGTTCTAACTGTCAGGGAATTTCTCCTTAATTCTAAGTTGCTTCCCTCCTTGATTAGTTTCCACCCATTGCTTCTTGTCCTGCCCCCAGGTGCCTTGGAGAATAGTTTGACTCCCTCTTCTTTGTGGCACCCTCTGAGATATCGGAACATTGCTATCATGTCTCCCCTGGTCCTTCTCTTCATCAAACTAGACATACCCAGCTCCTGCAACCGTTCTTCATATGTTTTAGTCTCCAGTCCCCTAATCATCTTGGTTGCTCTTCTCTGCACTCTTTCCAGAGTCTCCACGTCTTTTCTACATCGTGGCGACCAAAACTGTATGCAGTATTCCAAGTGTGGCCTTACCAAGGCACTAAACAGTGGCATTAACACTTCACGTGATCTAGATTCTATCCCTCTGTTGATGCAGCCTAGAACTGTGTTGGCTTTTTTGGCAGCTGCTGCACACTGCTGGCTCATATTTAAATGGTTGTCCACTAGGATTCCAAGATCCCTCTCACAGTTGCTACTATTGAGCAAGGTACCACCTATACTGTACTTGTGCATTTGGTTTTTCTTGCCTATATGTAGGACCTTACTTTTTTCACAATTTAATTTCATTTTATTAGATAGTGCCCAATGTTCAAGTTTGTCAAGATCCTTCTGTATCTTAAGCCTATCTTCTGGAGTGTTGGCTATTCCTGCCAGCTTGGTGTCGTCTGCAAATTTAATGAGTTCCCCATTTATCCTCTTATCCAAATCATTGATGAAGATAATGAAGAGTACTGGGCCTAAAACAGAGCCTTGGGGGACTCCACTGCATACTTCCTTCCATGTAGATGCAGTTCCATTGAGGACTACACATTGAGTGCGGTTGGTCAGGCAGTTGCGAATTTGAAAGAAAGGAGAATAAAACCAGAACATTCGAAGGCAGAGAAATAGCAGAATCCCAAATGGAACATATTGGAAGTTAGCTTAATTTCCCAACCAAGTGGGAACTGGATGGGAGGGAAGGATGGAGGTTGAGGAAGAGGGCGAACAGATGTGCAGAGTTACATTGATGGGAACTGTGAAATAAAATGCTTGCTTGGCTATAAATTAAAATAAGACAAGCTGTGGAAGAATTAATCCTGCTGCAAAAAACAATCACAGAAAGATATTTCATAAGGTATACAGACAGTCCTCGGTATACAGCAGTTCATTTAGTGGCAGTTCAAAGTTATAATGGGATTGAGAAATGTGATTTAGGACCATTTTTCACACTTAACGATTGTTATTCTGCCCCAGTCATGTGATCACTTTTTGTAACTTTCCAACAAATCAATGGGGAAGCCAGATTCACTTAACAACAGGGGCAACTAATTTATCAACTGCAGCAACTCACTTAACAACTGTGACAAGAAAAGTTGTAAAATGAGTCAACACTCAACTAATCTCTCACTTAACCACAGAAATTTTAGGCTCAATTGTGCTTGTGAGTTGAAGATGACCTGTATATACAGAAAAGGCTAAATTGCACACGGAATTTAATCAGGTAGATCAAGGAAAGTTTATGGCTAAGAAAAAGAATAATTTTGATGGAATTAAAAAGAAAAGCTGGGAAGTGGGAGACGAGGGCTAAAGAAGGAGCCTGCAACAAAAGGAATGGGATTAAAAAGAATAGCAATGAGATAACTTGGGATCAACCCAGTCTGAGGAAGCAGCACATGTAAGATGGGCTATATGGCAGTGAGCAGATATAGTGCTGTATGGAAGCAGCTGGCTGGCTTGTTCCCTCGTCTGTGTGAAAGTTGCATCTGTACTTCATTATGGAAAGAAGGCTGGAATCGTTTTCTTACACCAGGGGTGTCCAAACCTGGGAACTTTAAGACTTGTGGACTTCAACTCCCAGAATTCCCCAGCCAGGGAATTCTGGGAGTTGAAGTCCACAAGTCTTAAAGTTCCCAAGTTTGGACATCTCTGTCTTACACCAAGGGTGCCAAGCTCGATTTCATTGAGGGCTGCATCGGGGTTGTGTTTGACCTCGGTGGGTGGGGGTGGGTGGGGCAGCAGGGGGGGCATGACCAGCTTGATGTCACTCATTTTGGGGGCGCCTGTGGCGGCCCGAGCACTCTGCCAGCGGAAACGGGCTCCAGAGCTCCATTTTCAGCCGCAATGGTCTCCTGCCCCCCTCGGCCAGTGAAAATAAAATTCAGGGGGGCCACGTGAGTTTGACACCCCTGGCTTACACAAAGGGCAGAGCAACACGACTGCATGCAAAAACTGTAGGGCAGGAATCTCCAACCTTTGCAACTTTAAGTCTGAAGGACTTCAGCTCCCAGACTTCTCCAGCTTTGCTGGCTGGAGAATTCTGGGAGCTGAAGTCCTTCAGACTTAAGGTTGCAAAGGTTGGGAACCCCTGCTGTAGGGGATTCATTTATCGAGCAGCCCAGGGAAGGTGCTGGCAGAATCCTGGGGTGAAAATGAGCAAAACCTGGGAAGCGCAGAACAGATGGTGAGAGCCAGTTTGGGGCAATATAGGTAATCCTCAACTTACGACAGTTCGTTTAATGACTGTTCGAAGTTACATTGGAACTGAAAAAAGTGACAGGCTTACGGCTGTTGTGGCCTCCCCATTATCACAGGAGCAAAATTCAGATGCTTGGCAAATGACTCATGTTTATGACATTTGCAGTGTCCCCTGGTCCTCTTTTGCAACCTTCTGACAAACAAAAGCAATGGGGAAGCCAGATTCACTTAATAACCGTGTTTCTAACTTAAAACCTGCAGTGATTCACTTAGCAACTGTGGCAAGTAATGTCGTAAAATGGAGCAGAAAATTGGGACAATTGTGGTCATAAGTCAAGGGCTACCTATAGTTAAAGGTCAGGCATTGGGAGATGATAAATACTAGTCCTATCTTAAGCACAAGCCTAGCTGAGTGACCTTGGGCCAGACCCTCTCTCTCAGCCCTGGGAAGGATGCAATGGCAAATCACTTCTGAAAAACCTTGTTAAGGAAAAATTAAAAGTGTCACCAGGAGTCCACACCCATGCGAAGCAGGCATCGACACATGAAGACACAGATGAAAAGAATGAGGATAAATGAGATATTTAGGGAATGCTACAGAACTGAGAGGGAGTGAGGCCACCTGTGATTATCCCTTAGTTTTAAAAATGTATTGATGGATTTTGTGATTAAGTTAGAGATACGTTGATTTGAGACAGAAAAATGGATGTAGTGGTACATTTGTATGCAGAATGTCAAGCTGTTTGCTGAAACCCCTGGTGTTTTTTTACAATATAAGGGAGGAGACATACTGTTTCCTTTTCTGCCTTTCAGCTCATCACCAGAGACCATCTAGACAGAAAGCCATGACTTCCATTGTGTAATTTTTTATATGTGTGTTACGTTTTACAGTCTCCCTGACTTATTTATTGATCAGCTCAAAAACCTAACACACACACACACACATATATATTGCATAAAATGCAATGAAAAGCATGGATTTAAAACTGAAGACAAGGTAGTTACATTTGACTGGGAAAATTGAAGGAATGGCAGGTATATATATTGAAATGATTGAAAAACTCAAGCAAGTTGATGAATTTGTGCACCTTGCTAGGGCATTTACTAAATATGGGGGAAATGGATGAAGACAAATAAATAAAAGTATTAAATGCTGGTAGCAAAGTTGTGTGTAATATGTAGTGGTTGTGAAGTGGCCAATGAGTATTTGTTGAAATAAGCCAAATGGATTGTCTAAGATTCCTTTCCCTTTATTATATGGAAATGAGAGCGGGATACAGCACCGAAGGGACGATTAAGAAAGAAAGATGGTCAATCAAGAAGATTGAAGCAAACACAAACGGCTGATGAATGAATGTGGATGGAATATCAAAGCGAATGACCATTAAGAAAACAAAACACTGAGGCTGTTTGATCCCATAATGAATAAAAAGTGGATTACCAAGGCGTGGAAAAAGTAAAGGGAGTTTGAGAAAGGGGAAGACCAAAAAAAGATCGGACTGAATGGAGTTTATGAGAACCTCAGAAAGAAAGAGCTACAAAAGTTAAGTGAGGATTTGGTGGAAGTTAGGATGGTTTTTGTAAGGATGGCAAAGTGTGGGGAGATACAAATAGTGCTCATTTAGCAACTGCCTCATGAAGCCACCGTTCACAGTTAAGGCAGTGATAAAAAAAAAAGTAACTTCGTGACTAATTCTCACGTTTATAACCTCTGCAGCTCTGTAAAGCAAAAGAAAGCTGAAGTAGCACTAGCAATAGCACTTAGACTTGCATACTGCTTTAAATTGCTTTCCAGCCCTCTCTAAGCGGTTTACAGAGTCAGCCTATTTGCCTCCGACAATCTGGGTCCTCATTTCACCCACCTTGGAAGGACGGAAGGCTGAGTCAACCTTGAGCCTGATGAGAATCGAACTGCTAGCAGTCAGCAGAATTAGCCTGAAATACTGCATTCTAACAGGAAGGAAGAAAGGAAGGAAGGAAGGAAGGAAGGAAGGAAGGAAGGAAGGAAGATAGCTATAGCACTTAGACTTGCATACTGCTTTAAATTGCTTTCCAGCCCTCTTTAAGCAGTTTACAGAGTCAGCCTTATTGCCCCCCGACAATCTGGGTCCTCATTTTACCCACCTCGGAAGGACAGAAGACTGAGTCAACCTTGAGAGAGAGAGAGAGAGAGAAAGAGAGAGACAGGAAGGAAGGTAGAAGGAAGGAAGGAATCAGAGACAGAGACGAAGGAAGGAAGGAAGGAAGGAAGGAAGGAAGGAAGGAAGGAAGGAAGGAAGGAAGGAAGAAGAGAGCGAAACAGATAGGAAGGAAGGTGAGAGGGAGAGAGTGCAAAAACATTTCACTCTAGGACTGCCCAAAAGATAAAGCAAATGCTTACTGCTATCTTTTATCTTTTTTATTTTTTGTGTCTTCATGTCAATTTTTGGTCGCAGACAATGATCTGGTCTAGAGCCAGATAATTTTCATGGGAAGATTTCCAGAAGTGGTTTGCCATTATCTTCTTCCAGGGGCTGAGAGAGAGTGGCTGGCCTGCGGTCACCCAGGTGGCTTCGCGCCTAACGCAGGATTCGCACTCAAGATCTCCCAGTTCCCGGCCTGGTCCTTTAACCACTCGTGTGGCTCTTCACTGTAAGAGGAGCCCGTCCTGTGATAATGGCCGTGTCCAAACAAGGATTTTTGTCCTTTTACTGCCACTTACATTTGTGTCTCTACCTGGCTGGGTGCTTTCCAAGGCCAGTTTGCCAGGAGCTACAAGAATTCTGATATCATTAAGGCAGATTACTCACTATCCGCTTCAAAGGTGTTTTTTTTTAATATCGAACACTTTGATGTATCTGTTTTCACCTCTAAAAAGAGGAGGCCAAGTCAGCTACCAATATGCTCTAGGTTGAATAAATTGCTGTCATTTGTGCAGGTCAGCAAAGTCCCATCTCCTCCTCCTTCCATGGAGGTGATTAGCAGAGTCTGAAATCCGCACGGCTCAGCCTTCCCAGAATCCCTTTCCTTCTTGGCAAGGAAGACTTCGGGGACGTCCACAGGGCATAGGGGGAAAGTCAAGCTGGCAACGATGGTGACCCACATAAAAAAAACAGGCGGAGATGGGAGGCTAAGGATGGACAATAGATAATGTCATGAGGAAGAGGGCATGGGGTTGATTCCCCAGACCCCCAAAGAGAAGGCAAGAGCCAACAGGTGGGAAGTAACGGACTCAGGCTCAACCCGACCAAGACCGAGTGGCTGTGGTTTCCGGCTGCCCGTTTCAACCAGCTCACTCCAACGCTGGCCATAGGGGGCGAACATCTTGCCCCTGTGGATGGGGCGTGCAATTTGGGTGTCCTCCTGGATACCCGGCTGTCCATGGAAGATCAAGTGACAGCCATGGCCAGGAGGGCGTTTTACCAGGTCCGCCTGGTTCGCCAATTGCGCCCCCTATTGGATCGGGACGCCCTTCGCACAGTCACTCACGCGCTCGTGACATCCCGACTGGACTATTGTAACTCTCTCTACATGGGGCTTCCCTTGAGGTGCACCCGGAGACTTCAGCTAGTCCAGAACGCAGCCGCGCGAGCAATTATGGGTACCACAAGGTATACCCATGTAACACCGCTCCTGCGCGAGCTGCACTGGCTGCCTGTTGTCTTCCGGGTGCGCTTCAAGGTATTAATTATCATCTTTAAAGTGCTCCATGGCTCGGGACCTAGCTATCTGCGGGATCGGATCCTGCCTCATACATCCTCACGGCCGATTCGCTCCCACAGAGAGGGACTTCTCCGGGTGCCGTCCACTAGACTCTGTCAGCGGGCGACACCCAGGGGAAGGGCTCTCTCTGTGGCGGGCCCAGCCCTCTGGAACGACCTCCCCCACGACATTAGGACCACCACGGACCTCCGCTCCTTCAATCTTAAACTAAAAACACACTTCTTCTGCCTTGCCGGCCTGGGATAGTTACTCCTCTGTTTTTGGGTTTATTGGGGATTTTTAGTGTAGTTAGTTTTAATGGGTATTTTAGCGCAGGTATTGTTTAATTTATTTTTAATATGAATTGTTGTATATAGTTATTGTTTTTATCTTCCCTGTGCACCGCCCCGAGTCCCTGTGGGGAGAGGGTGCGGTTTATAAGTATTAAAATTATTATTATTATTATTATTTGTAGAAGGAGATTGAAACTCAAAGTAAGGAAACCTTTCCTCACCATCAGAACCATTAAACCAGGGGTGTCGAACTCAAGGCCCACAGGGGGTCTAAATCTGGCCCACCGACCTGCCCTGGAAACAGTCCACGGTGCCTCCGCCAGCAAAATGGGGCTTGGGTGGACATGCATGAGCTACGTTTTTGCTGGCAGAGAATTGCAGGAAGCGCCCCTTTTCTAAGATGAAAAGGAGGGAGGGAGGGACGGGTGAGAGAGCGAAACAGATACAAGAAAGGAAGGAAGAAGGGAGGAAGGAAGGAAGGAAGGAAGGAGACAGAGAGAGAGACAGAGACAGGAAGGAAGGGAGGGAGGGAGGGAGGGAGGGAGGAAGGAAGGAAGGAGACAGAGAGAGACAGGAAGGAAGGAAGGAAGGAGACAGAGAGAGAGACAGAGACAGGAAGGGAGGGAGGGAGGGAGGAAGGAAGGAAGGAGACAGAGAGAGAGAGACAGAGACAGAGACAGGAAGGAAGGAAGGAAGGATGGAAGGGAGAGAGAGAGGGAGAGAGAGAGAATGAGAGACATACAGGAAGGAAGGAAGGGAAGGAAGGAGTGAGAGAGCAAAACAGAGACAAGGAAGGAAGGAAGGAGGGAGGGAGGGAAGGAAGGAAGGAAGGCTATAATGAGAGGGAGGAAGGGTTTGAGTTAAGTCCTGCCTTAGCACTTGGCCACCACAGCTGCCCCCAACACGAGTGATGTTGACCTAGCCAGCCCCCCACCCCCCGGCCACATCAACCCTGGCCACATCCACCCCAGTGATGCCCCCCTGAACCCCTGCGGTGGCCCTAAATGAAACTGAGGGACACCCCTGTATTAAACCATGGTTTAGCCTACCTCTGGGATCTTAATGGTGCCATCACTGGACGCTTTCCAGCACAGGTTGAAAAGCCATCTATCTGGAACAGTGTTAGGATGCTTGTCCTGGACAAGAGTTGGACTAGAACATCTCCCAGGTATTTCCTAATCTTGGGACCACCAAGGAAAAGGGCCGTTTTGACCAGGCAGGACTCCAGATTGTAGCCTCTCCAAGGGAAGGCTGATGAACTTTGGCTTAAATGCATCTAACTGAGCGACTATCACTTCGATGGGCCATAGGTTCTATTGTTGAACAATCCTTATTGTCAGGAAGTTTCCCCCCCTAATATTTAAGTGGAATCTGTTTTTCTGTAACATAGATCCAGGATTTAATCTAATAGTAGAGTCTAACTCTCGTCTAACCTAAGTGTGGCCCCCGGCCAACCAACATAGAGAGGCCTATGAAGCGGTATATAAGTCCAAGAGCTGATTTATTGATACTGTCCAAAACTATTCAGAACCATAGAAATTTCAGTATTTTCGAATCCTCGGCTTTTCCAATCCCAAATCTGCAGAGCTGCATCATTGTCAACGACCATCAGATGTGCCTGCCTTCAGAAAGACGGCAGGTGTCTGCATGAAAGGCTTAGTTTGACTTTACAACTCAGGTTTTCACTTCCTGTCTTGATGTCTATTGGTCGCTCAAGTTGACTGCAGTTTGCCAACATCGTAGCTCAGTACGATGAGCAGGATTCTTCCTTTTACTTGCTGAGCCCGAGGTCTGGATGCTGCGAACGTTCCCGGGAGAAAGAGGTAGGACGTCCTGCAAGGACTTCCTTTTCTGGATTTCTCTAGAAACAATTTTTGCACCTTGAGGTCATAACCTTCTGAGCTTGTTCTGATGCCCTGCATGCAAATGGCAAAGATCCTCGGGGTGTTTTGGGGTGTTTGTAACCCCGAAGTGCTTTTGCACTTCACAAACCCAACAGGACCCTGCAAATCTTTCTCACGGGACCCTTATCTCCACAAGGGGGGAAGCAGGGGTGGGTTTCAATTTTTTCCCCTACCGGTTCAGTGGGCGTGGCTAGATGGGGGAGCATGTGACTGAGTGGGAGTGGCCAACTAGAGGTCACTCACAGACACTCAGTCACATGACCCCCTCACCAAGCCGTGCCCACCAAAACAGTGGCAAAAAGTTTTGACTGGGGGGGGGTTGTCCCTCCAGCCTCACCAGACCGAAGGCAGCGCCTGCTAACTACCCAGTAAGAAAAAAAGGTTTTTGTCCTCCCTGGCCCCCAGGAACCTTCTGCAGGCTTCAGCAGGGCTGGGGGGAGGGGAAAACACCCCCGTTTAAAAAAACCGTGGAAAATGGGCCGTTTTTTGCAAAACCGAGCATTTTTCCCTTCCCTCAGCCTTGCTGAAGCCTGCCGAGTGCTTCTGGGGCCTGGGGGAAGGCAGAAACGCCTCCGCTTTTGCAAAAAACCAGCCTATCACTGGGACTTCTCTGGGACTGGCATGCGCACAGCATAAAAAAGGGGGTGAAATAACATTTTTTCAATGAAGATTGTTCTGCGCATGTGCAGAACAGAAAATAAAGATGGCGATGCCCAGGATAGAACCAGTTATGGTCACTTGTCTGATCGAGTTACTGCCTATTCGACGGGTCCGAACCGGTAGAAACCCACCTCTGGGTGGAAGGAACCATCTGTTTCACCCAGGGGTGGGTTGCAGGAGGTACGCCCCGGTACGAGCCTACCAGAGCCAGCCCAGAGCACCAGACACCATGCTTTGGGCTCCGGAGGGACCTGCCTTTGAAAGCTTCACCCCATTTGACAGGTTCCATTCATGTTGGTGAGAAGCTCCTGAGATTGCAACTTGTCGCTTGCAACACGAAGGAACTTTCTGCTTTCATCCAAGAAGCCAGAAAAGTTCAAAAATCAAAGCTATTTTTATGGCTTCGGGTAGAGTTGCCACCCGTTTTCCATTTGTTATTGATTAATTTTTGGGTCATATCCTTTTTCTCCATCTTGTTCCATTTCTTACTCCCATCTGTTCCTTGGAGCTTGTTACAGCTGTTACTACAGAGATGGAAATCAGATAACTCCCGAAATTTTTAATTATGGAGTAATCTCATCTCCATCCTTCAGAAGAGTCCACTTCCCGCTGAAGAAGCTGAACAGATTACACCAGTGAGGGCTAACCCTTTTTGGCTCGCATGCCAAAAGCGGGGGGGGGGGGGGGGAGCACAGGGGGGTCGTGCGTGGGTGTGCCACACCCATAATGCTATGTGCGTGACCCCCTGCTTTTGGCATGCTTTTTTTGCCCTCCTCAGGCTCCAGAGGCTTTCTAGGAGCCTGGGGAGGGGGAAAACAGCCTCCCCCACACCTCAAGAGGCTTCAGGAACTTCCCTGAAGCCTCCAGAGGGCAAGAAACGGCCTCAAAAGAAGGCCTAAATCAGCTGGCCAGCGCACACATGCGCACTGGAGCTGACAGGGCAACGCCTCGCGTGCCCTAAGCTAGGAGTCTCCAACCTTTGCAACTTTAAGTCTGAAGGACTTCAGCTCCCAGAATTCTCCAGCCAGCTTTGCTTTAGAGCTTGGAGAAGAGCAAAGCTGGCTGGAGAATTCTGGGAGCTGAAGTCCTTCAGACTTAAAATTGCAAAGGTTGGAGACCCCTGCCCTAAGCAATGGTTCCACGTGTCAACTGTGGCCCCCGTGCCATTAGTTTGCCATCACTGGATTACACCATCCTTCTATTCTCGCCTAATCTTCTCTTTATTGTCTTATGTGGAAGCTTTCCAAATTCGGGCTACCTCTAGTTAATGCATTGCATTGGAAAGCTTTGGGTCCTTTCAGAACGGAAGGCTGGTCTCTCTCCTTCCTGGTTTTGTTCTCCTCCAATGCATCCCAAGTGATCTTTGGCTACCACCACCGCATTTTTCAGAGAAGCATCAAGCCTGATCTTGTACCGATGAAAGACATGTAATTTCAAGCTTTTGTCATTAATGTACCTTGGGGGTGCACATTCTGGGGCTGTGGAACCACCTCTGATGCCCTGAGCAAAGTTCTCAAATCTGTTCAGAAGATGCCACCAAACTGTAATTTTAAATAACGCAGGGGGGAAATGAGGAATAATCATGCTAACTATTCTTAAGCATTGTCTTTGTCCTGCCCCCAAGTCTCCTATTTTCTTTTCGTGGGTTTCTGAAAGGCTTCTGAAATTTGAAGTGTTCCTATTAAGTAGCAGGGTGTCTTTTGTCGCAGGTTTTGGCTACTGGGCCTTAGGGCCATCCAGCATTTGGAAAGATGTTTCCGTTGTCTCTCTTCTCCGATAAGCTTCTGCTCTACCTTTCAAGGAAAACGTTTCCCTGATGTGAAAACTGAGAAGGTTTACTGATTTGTAGTAGAATCCTCTGGTGGATGGTCTGCTTGAGCTGACAACCCTCATGCCATGCGATAACTTTCTCATAAAGTGGGAATTCCTGGATTTCCTCATAATGGATATCTGTACTGGGCCTGGGAAGAGAAGAGAAGAGAAGAAAAGAAAAGAGAAGAAAAGAGAAGAAAGGAGAAGAAAAGAGTAAGGAAGAGAAGAGTAAGGAAGAGAAGAGAAGAAAAGAAAAGAGTAAAGAAGAGAAGAGAAGATCCTGAAGATGAAACTCAAATACCTTGGCCACCTAATGAGAAGGAAGGACTCCCTGGAGAAGAGCCTCATGTTGGGAACGATTGAGGGCAAAAGAAGAAGAAGGGACAACAGAGAAGGAAGTGGCTGGATGGAGTCACCAAAGCCGTCGGCGTGAGCTTAAATGGACTCCAGAGGATTGGAGAGGACAGGAAGGCCTGGAAGAACATTGTCCATCAGATCACGATGGGTCAGAGATGACTTTGCAACTAACAAAGAATCCAAGATTTCTCCCGCAATTATTGCTTTTGAGCAATAAATTTCACCTAATCAGTATTCGTGCATTTGTTTTTTCTTGCCAAAGTGTAAGACTTTATTTTTCTCCCCATTGAATTTAATTTTCTTAGGGCCCAGTGTTCAAATCTGTCAAGATCCCCCTGGATCCTGAGCCTATCTTCTAGAGCAGGGGTGTCAAACTCTATTTCATCAAGGGCCGCATCAGGGTTGTGTTTGACCTTGGGGAACCTGGTGGGCGTGGCCATGGTGGGCGTGGCCAGCTCGACATCACTTGTGTCAGGGGGGCCTGTGGGGGCCCAAGTGCTCTGCCAGCAAAAACGGGTTCCTGAGCTCCATTTTTGGCTGCACCGGCTTCCTGCAACCCTCTGCCAATGAAAACAGAGCTCAGGAGGGCCACCAGCCGCTCTCCTGGGCTCCGTTATCACTGCCAGAGGCACTGCAGTTTGCTATTTCCAGGGCAGCCCCATGGGCCAACTCTAAGCTCCCCGTGGGCTGGATCTGGCCCCCGGGCCTTGAGTACGACACCCTGGTGTCATCCTCAAATATCATCTGCAAATACCGTCGGTCACTGTGTGATCTACAGTTTGACGTGGGACTCCACAGTCCCATTGAAGGGAGGATATGATGTGCCATTTTTGTTGGTCCGCCAATTTCGTTACTTAGTCAAAGAATGAAATAACATTTGTTTGGCAAGATCTGTTTTTGATAACACCTCTCCTGCGCGAGCTGCACTGGCTGCCTGTGGCCTTCTGGGTGCGTTTCAAGGTCTTAGTGACCATCTTCAAAGGGCTCCATGGCATCGGGCCGAGTTACTTGCAGGACCGCCTACTACCACATACCTCCACCCGACCAGTCCGCTCCCACAGGGAGGGCCTCCTTAGGGTGCCGTCTGCCGGGCAATGCCGGCTGGCGACCCCCAGAGGAAGAGCCTTCTCTGTGGCAGGCCCCACCCTCTGGAACGACCTGCCCCCCGACCTCTGCACAATCTCAGACCTTCGCCTCTTCCGCCGGGCATTAAAAACATATTTCTTTCGTGCGGCCGGCCTGGCATAGCTGATGTAGCTATGTTACTATTTTAACTGGGTTTTTAAATCATGCTTTTAGCACGGGTTAACCTTATTTAATACTAGTTTTAATTCTCGGATTGTTGTATTTTATATTTTATAATTCCTGTGCACCGCCCCGAGTCCCATCTTAGGGAGAGCGGGCGGTATATAAAACTAATAAATAAATAAAAATAAATAAATAAAAACCCATGTTGGTTTTTGGTTATAATTTTGCTTTCTCCTAAAAGGTAAAGGTTCCCCTCGCACCTATGTGCTAGTCATTCCCAACTCTAGGGGGCGCTGCTCATCTCCGCTTCAAAGCCGAAGAGCCAGCGCTGTCCGAAAACGTCTCCGGGAGTCATATGGCCGGCATGACTCAATGCTGAAGGCGCATGGAACACTGTTACCTCCCCACCAAAGGTGGCTCCTATTTTTCTACTTGCCTTTTTACGTGCTTTCGAACTGCTAGGTTGGCAGAAGCTGGGACAAGTCACGGGAGCTCACTCTGTTACGCGGCACTAGGGATTCGAACCGCTGAACTGCCAACCTTTCTGATCGACAAGCTCAACGTATTAGCCACTGAGCTACTTTGCTTTCTCCTAAGTCAGTGAGGGCTAACCTTTTTTGGCTCGCGTGCCAAAACCGGGTGGAGTGCAGGGGGGTCGTGCATGGGTGTGCCACACCCATAATGCTATGTGCATGACCCCTTGCTTTTGGGGTGCTTTTTTCACCCTCCCCAGGCTCCAGAGGCTTTCTAGGAGCCTGGGGAGGGTGAAAACAGCCTCCCTCCCATCTCCAGAGGCTCCAGGAGCTTCCCTGAAGCCTCCAGAGGGTGAAAAACGGCCTCAAAAGAAGGCCTGAATCAGCTGGCCAGCGCACACATGCACGCTGGAGCTGACAGGGCAATGCCTCGCGTGCCCTAAGAAATGGATCCGCGTGCCATCTGTGGCCCCCGTGCCATAGGTTCACCATCACTGTCCTAGGTGTTCACAAATTTGTTGCTTGGTTATCTTTTCCAGGATCTTCCCAGGTGTTAGCATTTAGACTTATAGACCACTTTACAGCCCGCTCTAAGCGGTTTACAGTCAGCATATTGCCCCCAACAATTTTGGGTCCTCATTTTACCCACCTCGGACAGATGGAAGGCAGAGTCAACCTTGAGCCTGGTGGGATTTGAACTGTCAAATTGCAGGCAGCCAGCAAGCAGCAGAAGTCGCCTGCCATACTGCACTCTAACCACTGCGCCACCATGGCTCACTGAAGTCCACTGATTGGTCTGTATTTTCCTGGGTCTGTTTCCCCCACCCTCTTTTTTGAAAATGGGAACTACATCAACTTTTTTCTAATCCTCTCGTAGTTCCAGAATCTTCGAAAGATATGGTTCAATTTTTCCAAGAATGTATCTGCCAGCCTTCTTCAAAACTTTGGTATATAATCCGTCGGGACCTGATGATTTGAACTCAGATGCACAGGTGTTCTCTTGCCATTTTCTTGCTTATTTTAATTTGTACTGCTAGTTTCTTTTATGGTTCTGGTTTTGATAGGTTGTGCTATTTTGTCTTTTTTGCATGAAGCCAAAAATTAAAAAGCTCTGTTTTCTCCCTAGTACCTATCACTTTCTAAGTGTTTTCTCCCTAGTACCTATCTCCTCCATTGTTTCTTTTGACCTTTTTTCTTGGTTTTTATATGCCCAAAGAAACTTTTAAAATTATTTTTGAGATTTGTTGTGGGTCTTATTTCATTCTTAGCTTTCCTGATTTCATTTGTGTAGATTCGGGCTATATGCTGATATTCTGCCTTAGTTATGTTTATTTTTGTTAAATATGGTATGGTTATACAGTAGGGTTCTACCTAATTATGCTTAAAATATGTATTGGTTTGGCCGGTTTTGGCTGTAATAACCTTGCAGACAGATTGAATCATGACAACGATATCAGAAAAATCAACTACCTGAATAGTAGATTTACAGGATTTTGCTTTTTTGGGGTATAAGAATAGCCTTGCTGGAACAGGCCACAGCCCATCCAGTCCTGCCTTCTGTCTCCCACAGGGGTATGTTTTATTTTTTTTAATCCTTCCAAAACTATTGCAGTAGGAAGCACAACATACAACCAACTGGGAACTGGCATCTGGCTTGAATAGGATTTCACACATCATGTGTCAAGCATCCCAAGAAGGCGCTAGCTCTGCCAGAAAACGTTGTAGGCTTGTGAGAATCCCTGGAGAACCTCAGTGTCTCTAGCAAATAAAGGACTAGATCACACCCTTCATACTTGCCGCTCTTTAGATTGCAACTATGTGTGCCTTTTGTCTTTGAATGCGTATCTGTATATATCTCTATAGCTATCTCTGTATATAAACAGAGATGATTTTAATTATCACAGCTCTAATTTGATTAAAGTGGTGTTCAAGCACACTTCCCATTCAGTGCAGTGCCGGTGGATGACAGAGCAAGTAACAAAGGAGATGCTGCCACAACTGGCAAGGGGAATCTGGCCCTTTTCAACCTGCCTCTCCCCAGATGTGTAAATCCAGAGGCCTTCAGACTCAGCTGCCTGGAAAACGTCAGCTCCACACACCCAAGGTTACCAAATTGAAAATTCCAATTCCAGCAACACAGTTTGCTGGGAATGCTGGAAAAGCTAAAATGAATGAGACCTTCTGCGACCGTCATTCTTAAATTTGATATCTCGCCCATCTCCAAAGTTAAATGACTTAGATCAGGGGTCTCCAACCTTTGCAACTTTAAGTCTGAAGGACTTCAGCTCCCAGAATTCTCCAGCCAGCTTTGCTTCAGTCCTTCAGCTTTGCTGGCTGGAGAATTCTGGGAGCTGAAGTCCTTCAGACTTAAAGTTGCAAAGGTTGGAGACCCCTGACTTAGATGAGGGAATAGAAAGGGAACTTATCAAATTTGCAGATGATACTCAGCTGGCAGGAATAGCTCACATCCTAGAAGATAGGCTCAAGATTCAGATGGATCTGGACGGACTTGAACACTGGGTCCTATCTAACAAAATGAAATTCAATGTAGAGAAAAGTAAAGTCTTACACTTAGGCAAGAAAAACCAAATGCACAAATACGGATTAGGTGAAACCATTAGGTACACACATAGACTGGGTGAAACCAGGCTTAATAGCAATAACCGTGAGAGGGACCTTGGAGTCTTAGTGGACAACCAGCTAAATAGGAGCCAGCAGTGTGTGGCAGCAGCCAAAAAAGCCAACTCAACCCGAAATTGCATTAATAGAGGGATACAATCAAGATCAAGGGAGGTACTCATACCACTCTATAAAGGCTTAGTAAGTCCACACCTAGAGTACTGCGTCCAGTTTTGGTCACCACACTATAAAAAAGACCTTGAGACTCTAGAAAGGGTGCAGAGAAGAGCAACCAGGATGATGAGAGGACTTATGAAGAACGGTTGCAGGAACTGGACACAGCTAGTCTAGGGAAGAGAAGGACCAGGGGAGACAGGATAGTACTCTTCCAATATTTGAGGGGCTGCCACAGAGAGGAAGGGGGTCAATCTGTTTTCCAAGGCATCCGAAGGTCAGACAAGGAATATGGATGGAAACTGATCAAGGAGAGATTCATCCTGGAAATAAGGAGGAATTTCCTGACAGTGAGAACACTCAACCAATGGAACAGAAGTTGCCTTCAGAAGCTGTGAGAGCTTCATCCCTGGAGGCTTTCAAGAAGAGACTGGACTGTTCTCTATCAGAAATGGTGTAGGGTCACAAATCTTAACAAAGAATATGACAAGAAGACAGAAAGAAGAATTAACAGAAATCTTGAAAATTCAAATCACAAACAAGCTTAAATATCTAGGAATCTTTTTGACGTCGAGATGCAGCACCCTTAAAAAGGAGAATTACTCTAAACTCACACAACAAATAGAAGTAGATCTTACGAGATGGCAGAATTTACAACTATCATTACTAGGGAGAATAGCCACGATAAAAATGAATATTTTGCCTAAAGTATTATACTTATTCCAGACAATCCCAATTAGATTGGGCAAGGACTTTTTTGAAAAATTAAGGAAAATGGTCTTAAAGTTCATATGGCAAGGTAAAAAAGCTAGAATAAAATTAAAAATTTTACAAGATACCAAAATAAGGGGAGGTATGGGATTGCCTGATTGGGAACTATATCATCAAGCTGCGAATCTGATGTGGATTAAAGATTGGATTACACTAAGAAATACTAGATTATTGAAATTAGAGGGACATGATTTGCCATCAGGATGGCACGCAGCTCTATGGTACCGAACCACCAGGAAACATGGCATTTTCAGAAGGCACTATGTAAGGGATTTTCTGATTGTAAACTGGGAGAAGATCAAGAAACTGCATTATTTCGGCTTCCGGTTCCGGCTCCAGCGGTGACGGGCGAGCCTAGCGCTCGCTCGCCGCTTTGTTGCCTTTTCTGCCCCCCCCACGGGGGCGAGACACTCCGGTTACCGGAGGTCTCCCGTAGGGTCAGCTCGGAGGGGACGTTCTTCCTCACGGCGGTGGGGAGAGCGCTCCCCTCCACGACCTAGGTGAGGAGGAACATGCTGCGGGGGGTTCTCCCTTCGCCAACGGCTGTCGGCGCCATTCACTTTAATGCAGAGGGCTGAGCGGAGAGATCGGAAGGTCTGCCGAGGCTTCAGCTGCGAGGGAGAGTGAGTTTAAAAAAGACTTTTTTTTCCTTGCTGCCAGCTAGGCTGAATGGACTGGGAGGGGGGTGTTTGTTTTAAAAAAAAAACCCTCGGACTTAAGCGGCACTTTAAAATGGCTTCTCTGGAAGAGAAAGCGGAAATCTTAAATCCGGACTGTCTCTAACAAGGGAAAGTGGTATGCGGCTACTTGCAACATTGTTTCTAGGTCTGGCTGGATAAAAAAAAAATTATTTTTTTTACTCTCTCCTCTGGGCTCTGAGATGGGCGGTGGAAGGTGGCTTTTCTTTGTCCCTGCCTGATTATTTCAACTATGGAAAATTCCCAGCGTCTCTTTACAATTGGGACTCTCTCTGGATATTGATGAAGAATTTTCCTCTTGCTGGATTTGTGATTTCCTTTCTGGAGTACCTTCGCTATTATAACTATTGAGTTGGAAAATTGTCTCTCTCTTGGTTCCTGAATTTTACAACGTTTCAACCTTGATCAGAACTTTTGGCTCCCGGTTAGTCTCACCAACCCCACCCTGAAAACGCCATTTTGGTGGCATTGACTTTAACAGTTAATTATGGCTCAAGAAACAGCACTGGCAAGCTTAGAACAACGGATGGCTTCTCTTGAAACTGTTATACAAACTTTGGTAAACGAAATTCAGGCCCAGAGGGCAGAAAACATCAATTTCAAGAAGGAGCTATTGGAGACACGGAAGCAAGTGCTGGAAAACACACAGAAGACTGAAGAATTGGAAGGGGGGTTGGTGGGGGTTAAGGGAGAGATTAAAAATGTTATTAAAGAGGTTGGGGAAACAAATGGGCATGTGTCTAGGATAGATATGGAAAGAATGACATATTTTTTGAGATTTCAGAACGTTTTTGAGGAATCTGGTGAATGCCTCCCTGATCTTATGAGCACAATTTTAGCAGACTATTTACAAAAACCTAAAGATGAGATCAGGGGGGACATTGACCTAGCCTACAGAATTAACTCAGCATATGCCAGGATAAATGAAGTGCCTAGAGAGATACATGTGAAATTTGTTAGAAGGTCAACCAGAGAGGAAATCCTGAAAGTGCAGAGAGGTAGTCCATTAATCTACCAACAAAAAGAGGTTGCTATCTTGAAGCAGATCCCTAGAAAGATTCGAGAAGCAAGGAGGAAATTTTCCTTCTTGTCTAAAATTTTATTTGATCATGGGATTTGGTTCAAGTGGGTGACACCCGAAGGGATGCTGGTGTTCTGGGAAGGAGGAAGAGTGAGGATTAAAACAGTTGCTGAGGCGGAAGCCTTTCTTAAAAAACATTCCTCTGCCCTGGGGGAAGATCCAGGGGGGACGGAGGGGGCCACGGCCCCGCCCGCTGGGGGCCAGGGAGGAGAAAAAGAAGATACAATAGCCAAAAGACTTAGATCGAAAAAATAACTTTGCCTTGATTTTTCTGAACAATTTTGCATAATATTTTATCTGGATTTTTTGTAAATGTCTGACAGCATGGAACTGAGAATTTAGGTATATGTATTTGCTTTTACCTTGTAGTGTTATGAAAAATGTTTTTTTTTGTTATTTTTTTTATTGTGTATTTTGAGGTCTCGGAAGGGCCGACGACTCTGACGTGAATGCTCTCAAAATTTCTTTGTATCCCTTACCCCACCCTATAGAAAAGATGTAAAACCAATAAAACTTTTTCAATAAAAAAAAAAAAGAAACTGCATTATTTCAAAATACCAGTCTGGGTATCAATTACCGAAGCATTTACGTACGCAATAATACACAAAAAGGAACGAACAATCAGATATTCGGATCTATTAAACTCAAGGGGTGATCTTAAAACTATTCAGGAACTAAAACAAGAAGGAATGGATATTAATTGGTATACATACACACAGATACATTCAAGATACAAGGAAGATCAAAAAAAAGGAGGGGTTTATGACAAAATGACGGAATTAGACAAGATATTAACAGGCGTCGATGAAAAAATAATTAAAAAACTCTATGCCTACTTACTAGAGTTTAAACTCCAGGAAGAGCAAGTGAAAGAAACAATGATAACATGGGGGGAAAACTTCGGGCATGGGATCGACTTAGATAAGTGGCAAACATTGTGGACACAAAATTACAAAATGACGATGTCAACAGCCTACAAAGAGAACTTATACAAGATGTTCTACAGGTGGCACTTATCACCCTCAAGAATCTCAAAAATGAATAAGAACAAATCTCAAAAATGTTGGAAATGTCATCAGACGCCTGGTACTTACTACCATATGTGGTGGACTTGCTCGGAGGCCAAAAATTACTGGAGTATGATCCACACATGGTTGGACAAAATAACAGGAAAACATATAGATTTCAAACCCGAACTCTTCCTGCTAGGACTTACTTTAGAAACACTTGACAAAAATTTGAAATACCTAATTGTGAATATTTTGACAGCCGCCAGAATCGTCTTTGCAAAAAATTGGAGAAATGACAAATTACCATCACAGCAAGAAATTATTTATAAAATTATGGAATGTTCAGAGATGAGTAAATTAACATTTGAAATTAGAGAGCAAGACAGTGAACAATTCTATGAAATTTGGAATAAATTTTATCAATGGCTGGAAACAAGATAGTCAAATGAAGGTTGAGGTATAATAATTGTAATATATATAAATATATTTGAACTAAAATATGTGATTTGATATGAATATGACTATGGAAGAGATGCACAGTTTGTAACCAACTGACACATTTTCTACAATTTGTAATGGAAGATGGAGTTTATGTTTTTTGCTTTTTGTTATATTTGTTTGTGTTTGTTCAAAAATAAAAATAAAAATTGTTTAAAAAAAAAGAAAAAAAAAGAAATGGTGTAGGGTCTCCTGCTTGGGTAGGGGGTTGGACTAGATGACCTACAAGGTCCCTTCCAACTCTGTTTATCAGATAAGCAGTGCAAAAGTTCAACTATGACTGCTGACCTCTGAACACACATGATTCCCTACATTTCACTGTGAGCCCCACACATATGGTTTCACACAACGACGTTTCTGCCCTCACCCAGAAAGGGTCTAGGGGTTCTCAAGCAGTATCCCTGAGGGCTTCATGGCTCTGGGCAGCTTGGCCTTTGCATATCAAACATGGAAGGGATTTCCTAGAGGCCAGCTGTACCCACCAAGAGAGACCACAGGGACAGCCAATGACCAGGAGAAGTTGGTGGAGAAAGGCTGTTACAGAAAGCTCCCACGAGGGAAGATTTGGGCTGGGATAGCTGACATTTCCCTGGCCATGTGGCTGTCCATTTCAAGTTCCTATCTTGTGCTTTGTTTTAGCCTTTCAAAGGGTGGGCACCACAGAGACAAGGGTGGGTACCATAGAGACAAGGGTGGGCACCACAGAGACAAGGGTGGGTACCATAGAGACAAGGGTGGGTACCATAGAGGGCCGTGTGGGGCACACACGGCCTCCCTGAGCTCCGCTTTCACTGGCAGGGGGTTGCAGGAGGCCACGGCAGCTGAAAACAGAGCTCTGGAGCCTGTTTTCACCAGCAGAAGCACTGTGGCCCGTCCCTTCATTGTTTCCAGGGTAGCCCCATGGGCCAGATCTAAGTATCTCGTGGGCTGGATCTGGCCTTTGAGCCTTGAGCTTGACACCCCTGGTTTACACCTTTCAATGCAAGGTAGTCTTTGTTTAACAACTACCATATGGACCAGCAACTCGGTTAAAAGGAGCAGTCACTAAGTGAAACCACAACTGTGCTTATGATCTTAATGGAGCCACTGTGGCACAATGGTTAAAGTGCAGTATTGCAGGCTACCTCTGCTGACTGCCGGCTGCCTGCAAATTGGCAGTTTGAATCTCACCAGGCTCAAGATTGACTCAGCCTTCCATCCTTCCGAGGTGGGTAAAACGAGGACCCAGATTGTCAGGGAACAATAGGCTGACTCTGTAAACCGCTTAGAGAGGGCTGGAAAGCAACAGGAAGTGGTATATAAGTCTAAGTGCTATTGCTATCTTTCCTGCTTAAGACCCCCGTCACCTGGGGACTTCGGCCACTGATCTCTTTTGTGGAAAAGTCCTTCTGACTCTGTAAATCGCTTAGAGAGGGCGGTGGTATATAAGTATCTAAGTCTAAGTCTTATTGCTATCTCTATATCTGTCTGTCTGTCTATTTTATCTATCCATCCATCCATCCATCCATCCATCTCTACATCTATCTAAGAGCCGTAGTGGCGTAGTGGTTAAGAATGCAACTCTTCCCTTAGCCAGCAGATCTATTTCCTTCCTTCCTTCCTTCCTTCCTTCCTTCCTTCCTTCCTTCCTTCCTTCCTTCCTTCCTTCCTTCCTTCCTCTGTCTCTGATTCTCTCTCTCCTTCTTTCCTCTCTCTGTCTCTCTCTCTCTGTCTCTCTCTCTCACCTTCCTTCCTCTGTCTGTCTGTCTGTCTGTCTCTCTCTGTCTCTCTCTCTCTCTCACCTTCCTTCCTCTGTCTGTCTGTCTGTCTCTCTCTGTCTCTCTCTCTCTCTCTCACACACCTTCCTTCCTGTCTCTGTTTTCTCCTTCCTTCCTTCCTTCCTCTGTCTCTGATTCTCTCTCTCTTTCCTTCCTTCCTCTCTCTGTCTCTCTCTGTCTCTCTCTCACCTTCCTTCCTGTCTCTGTTTTCTCCTTCCTTTCTTCCTTCCTTCCTTCCTTCCTTCCTTCCTTCCTTCCTTCCTTCCTTCCTTCCTTCCTTCCTTCCTTCCTTCCTTCCTCTGTCTCTGATTCTCTCTCTCTTTCCTTCCTTCCTCTCTCTGTCTCTCTCTGTCTCTCTCTCACCTTCCTTCCTGTCTCTGTTTTCTCCTTCCTTCCTTCCTTCCTTCCTTCCTTCCTTCCTTCCTTCCTTCCTTCCTTCCTTCCTCACTGTCTTTCTCTCTGTCTCTCTATTTCCTTCCTTCATTTTCTCTCTCTCTCTCTCTCTCTCTCTCTCTCTCTCTCTCTCTCTCTCTCTCTCTCTCTCTCTCTCTCTCTCTCTCTCTCTCTCTCTCTCTCTTCGTGTGTGTGTGTGTGTGTGTGTGTGTGTGTGATGACATTTTGCCCACATTCAGCTGGAGAGGAGGAAGAAATTCCTCTTGCTAAGCACAAGACTTTCTTCAAAATCCTCCTCTTCCTTCACAATGCCGGACCTGGGAATTTCTCTGGCTGGCAGGCAGGGAGGCAGGCGCTCGCTTTTCCCCTCTCGTTGATGCAGCCTTCACTCACAATCACAGCAGGGACCAGTTGATCTTCATTTATAATTATTTTCAATTCCCTCATCCTGGAATAGACAGGAAAGCAAGTCTTCAAGGCAACTTGTAGGTACCCGTTCTCTGTACGCCCTCATGATAGAGCCGAATCTCCTGGATGTCATTCTCTCAGTGACATCCCCACTCATGTTGGATGGGGATCTAAAAATAGGCCACCACCAAGATAAGCAGGAAGAGAAGCAGGTGAAGGAAGGGAGAGAAAAGACCAGCAGCTTCTGAGCCACTCCCTCCTTAAGAGCATCCAGGAAATCCCTAAAGGCTGCAAAGAATTGCTCATTCCAGTCTGCATTGGGATAATTTCATATTTTAATAGCGATTTTTATTAAAGTTTAAAAATACAAAGATGAAAAGTTATTACGAATTAAAGAAACTATGATTTTAAGAGGGAAAAAAATGGAACATTAAGAAAAGAAAAACAAGGAAAAATATATATAAAGAAATGTTTGCCCCTCCATCATGGGAACAACAGCAAGTCCCTGACCTCCTTTAGCATTTCAATCAAAGATCTCCTTCCCATATTCTATTTCTTACCTATGAATAAATTATAAAGCCCAGCCATTCAGCCTTAATAAGCAAAGGTTCATTAAGCGTTACTAGAAAGAATAACACACTGTATTTTAACCTCAATCAAATTAATCAGCTTTATATTCCTTTCCTTTTAACTCAGTAACTTATCATTTTCTCTAAAATACACCAAAAATGTATTCTTCCCATATCTTATTTATTATCTACAAACAAATCTTCAAAAAAAATAACAAATCCAGTGAGAGTTACCAGAAACAATATATTAAAAACCTTCATATTTAATTCCTTCATACCCACAAATTAATTTCTTATCATTTCCTCTTTGTCTCCTTTCAGAAATTCCTTCACAAATTTGCACAAAGTTTTCCCCGAGGAGGCTGAGTTGAGTGAAGAGACTGTCCAGTTAGCGAGCCCAAAACAAGGAAACACTCTTGCTGGGAGAATTCCCAAAAGCAAAACTTTGTTGGATATACCATGTGGGTCCTGAAGAAACGAAACCAGCTCTGGTTTCCTTGCCCAGTTAAACAACCCCCCCTCCTTCTCCTCACCCCTGGATGATCACATTGTCCAATTATGAGACTGTCTTTTGTTATGAGACAATCCATCTCTTTCTCAAGCACCTGCAGTGGTGACCTTGCTGGCTCCAAGGTCTCATGATCTCTGCATACAGAGATGGCTCACAACCATCCACAGGAAGAAGAGGAGAAATGTGACTCCAGCTCCCATCTTGCTCACACTTCACTCTCCTTCCCAGATTTTTTCTAAGGCTGCTTCCTTCCTACAGGAGGGACACAAGAAGCAAGCAGGCAAGCTTTGTGAGGGAAAAGAAAAAAGTGACTTGGCTTAAAACCCATCGGCAGCTACAACACAACCCTAGATAAGAAGCTTTGGAACATACAAATGAAGACGGATAATTTCATATTGCAATGTCGGTTATTCCAATGATTGCTGGGAAAAATATCCAAGCAAATATAGATAAATTCACTGATTCTGAATTGTTTTAAATTAAAACCTGTTCCTATCCTAGTAAAATACACAGATTCCAGAACAAGGAGAAAAAGAGTAGAGAAATCAGCCTTATCGGCTGTTAAGTCAGCAATCTGTCCTAGTAGTCAAAATCAAATCAACACAATGGGTGGGAGACAACGGACCCTCAAATTTCAGCAGGTTTGTCCAATATCTGTTGTCTTGTAGGCAGCCTTAAGCAGAAAAGCTCTAAAGTAATACACTGACTGCCAGAAAAATCTAAAAACCATGGTGAAAATGCACCCAGTTGATCGAATTAAGTTGCACAAAGCCAACTTTTGACGCTCAAGAACTTTTTATATCTCAAAAGCTTGCAGGTCCCCAAGACCATTTATCTGAGTTTTGTTTTTGTTACTCTAGACATCAAGTAGATGCCTTGCAACTAAGACTCAGTCCAGATGAAAGTTTAACAACTTCAGGTCTACATCCTTGAAGAGAAAGCTTTGTTTCTAACCAGGTAAATGCAAGTGAGCCTGAAGGCTGTCAGGATTACACTGCAGGTGCCAGAGCCAGTTTCTTTAACGGCTTTCTTTGTACAATACGAGTGAGAAACTAAAGAGAAAATATTTTCCCCTCTTTGCAGGCAGGTTTGCAACGACTTTACTATATATTTTCTTAAAATCTTCCACAGATAATATATCTGCTGACACCTTGTGGCCATCAGTGGGATAGAACGATTTCATCCCTCGACCAAAACAACTTTTTTGTAGATGTGTCCGTCAATCATTTGTTGCCTGATATGACAACCTGCAGGAATACACATGACTGTGCTGCCCTAAACACCAGTTTGATTCTTAAGACAATCGATTTAAAGAACAAAATTCATTTTGAAGGATTTTTTGTTATTTTTAATAGTGATATCCCACCTTTATCTATATAAATAAAAATGTAAGAAGAGTTTGTTCAAAACCGCTAATCTCCAAAAGTCCTGCACCGATCGCTTCCAAATTTTCACACAACGTTCCTTTCAAGTACGACGCCAATTATATATATATATAAATACTGTGCTGTGTTAAATGTTATTTTCCGATTCTGACCACACACATAAGGCAAGTTGCTTTGATCCCAATGGGTTCTTTGCTTGGCATGTACACCAAGGTCCCTTCTCTCACCCCCTTGTAGAGGCAACAATCAGAGAGGATGTGAGCCAGGTCTTCTCCCTCTGCTACTCCGCAAATGCAGAGACGCTCATTGTAGACTATAGAATGGAACCTCCCATATCTGATCATTGTGTCAAGCTGTTCGAATCTTGCTTGTGTAGACAACTATGGTTCTTTAGTTTAAGCAGTAAATCCGAGCGGGCTTTTGCTCCGAATGTACTCCGTAGAGGATGGCAAGGCCAAGACCCGGTCTTGGGAAAAGTTACGCCCAAATATACAAAGGTGTTAACCTGTTCAATTGGCTCACCATCTAATTGCCACCTATGTCTCTGATGGTGTTTTCCAAACACCATTATTTTTCACTAGCCGTTCCCGGCCAAGCATTGCTGTGGCTCAGTCTGGTTAAATGGCCAACCAATCTGTGTGTAGATCTACACCTGCACACACAAACACGTACACACAACCACCGTATAACCCCCAACCTACCTACTGTATTTCTTCCTCTCTCCACCTACCTACCTACTTACCTACCTACCTACCTACCTACCTACCTACCTACCTACCTACCTACCTACCTACCTACCTACTGTATTTCTCCCTCTCCCTCCCTCCCCCTCTACCTACCTACCTACCTACCTACCTACCTACCTACCTAAAGTATTCTCGCCCCTCCCTCTATCCCTCTACCTACCTACCTACCTACCTACCTACCTACCTACCTACCTACCGCATTTCTCCCTCCCTCTCTCTATCCCTCTACCTCCTACCTACCTACCTACTGTATTTCTCCCTCCCTCTCTCTATCCCTCTACCTCCTACCTACTAACCTACCTACCTACGTAACCTACCTACCTACTGTATTTCTCCCTCTCCCTCTCTATCCCTTTACTTACCAACCTACCTACCTACCTACCTACCTACCTACCTACCTACCTACCTACCTACCGTAGTTCTCCCTCTCTCTATCCCTCTACCTACCTACCTACCTACCTACCTACCTACCTACTACCTACTGTATTTCTCCCTCTCTATACCTCTACCTACCTACCTACCTACAGTACGTACCTACCTACGTACCTACCTACTGTATTTCTCCCTCTCTATCCCTTTACCTACCTACCTACCTACTTACATACCTACCTACTGTATTTCTCCCTCTCCCTCTCTATCCCTTTACCTACCTACCTACCTACCTACCTACCTACCTACCTACCTACCTACCTACCTACCTACCTACCTACCTACTGTAGTTCTCCCTCTCTCTATCCACCTACCTACCTACCTACCAACCTACGTACAGTATTTCTTCCTCTCTCTACCTACCTACCTATCTACCTAGCGTATTTCTCCCTATCTATCCCTCTACCTCCTACCTACCTACCTACCTTCCTACCTACTGATTTTCTCCCTCCCTCTCTCTATCCCTCTACCTACCTACCTATCTACCTACCTACTTTATTTCATCCTCTCTCTATCCCTCTACCTACCTACCTACTGAATTTCTCCCTCTCTATACATTTACCTATCTACCTTTCTACTTACTGTATTTCTCCCTCTCCCTCTCTATCCCCCTCCCTCCCATATTTCCCCTTCTCCCTCTCCCTCTCCCTCTCCCTCTCCCTCCCTCCCTCCCTCCCTCCCTCCCTCCCTCCCTCCCTCCCTACCTACTGTATTTCTCCCTCAGAGTATTTTATGTCATAAAGGATGACATAATACCTGTGGCCCACTGCTCTCCCCTTATCCATCTACTTACCTTTTTTACAATTTTTTACATTTTCGTTGCGTGTACCTGCGTGTATCTACACAATCTATATATATATATCATTGGTGTTGTATTTGAAAGGAACGTTGTGTGAAAATTTGGAAGCGATCGGTGCGGTACTTTCGGAGATTAGCAGTTTTGAACAAACTCTTGTTACATTTTTATTGATATAGATTTAGATTTACTGATGATTAGGGAGCTATCCTGGCAAATATATTAGTTTCAATAATGTTTGAGATTGTTGTGGTCATTCTACCATCGGAGCAATTTTAACTAATGTTGCTTCTGCTTATTCAAGAAAGATAGTTCCAGACATGTTTATTTTAATTTTAATCATATTTATATCCCGCCCTTCTCCACAGAGGACCCAGGGCGGCGCACAGGAATTAAAAAACATACAAAAGAATAAATACATAATTTAAAAACATATTAAATTATTCTAGTCCTATGCTAAAACCAATTAAAAAACCCCCAATTTAAAACTCTCTAAAATAGTCCCCACGGGAGGTTAGGCTAGGCCGGCTTGCTCGAAAAGATGTGTCTTTAGACACTGGCGGAAGAGGCGGAGGTCGGTGATGGTGCGTAATTCAGGGGGTAGGTCGTTCCAAAGGGCAGGGCCTGCCACAGAGAAGGCTCTTCCCCTGGGTGTCACCAGACGGCATTGCCCGGCCGACGGTACCCTGAGAAGACCCTCTCTGTGGGAGCGGATCGACCGAAGGGATGTATGGGGCAGGAGGCGGTCTCGCATATAACTAGGCCCCGAGCCATGGAGCGCTTTAAAGATGGTCGTCAAAACCTTGAAGCGCACCCGAAAGGCCACAGGAAGCCAGTGCATCTTGCGCAGGATCGGTGTTATGTGGGAGCATCTAGTGGCTGCATTCTGGACTAACTGTAGCTTTCGAGTGCACCTCAAGGGAAGCCCCATGTAGAGAGCATTACAGTAGTTGAGCCGGGACGTCATGAGAGCTTGAGTGACTGTGCGAAGGGCAGCCCGGTCCAGTAAGGGGCGCAATTGGCGCATCAGGCGTACCTGATGAAACGCCCCCCTGGCCACAGCCGCCACATGGTCCTCCATGGACAGCCGGGAATCCAGGAGGACACCCAAATTGCGCGCCCTCTCCACGGGGGCCGGTGTTTCGCCCCCAATGGCCAGAGTTGGAGTAATCTGGCTGAACCGGGGTGCCGGAAACCATAGCCACTCAGTCTTGGCAGGGTTGAGCTTGAGTTTGTTACCACCCATCCAGATCCGTACGGCCTCCAAACACCGGGACAGCACTTCGGCGGCATCGTTGGGGTGGTTTGGGGTGGATATGTACAGCTGAGTGTCATCAGCGTACAGGTGGTACTCCACCCCAAAACCACGGATGATCTCGCCCAGCGGCTTCATATATGTGTTAAACAGGAGGGGCGAGAGGACCGACCCCTGAGGAACCCCACATATGAGGGGTCTCGAGGTCGACCTCTGCCCTCCTGTCAACACATATTGTGACCGACCAGAGAGGTAGGACGAGAACCACCGCAAAACGGTGCCTCCCAGCCCCAACCCTCCCCAGTCGGTGCAATAGGATACCATGGTCGATGGTATCAAAAGCCGCTGAGAGGTCTAACAGGACTAGGATAGAGGAACAACCTCTATCACGCGCCCTCCAGAGATCATCCACCAACGCGACCAATGTAACAAAACCGTTCCCAATCTGTGCTCTGGAGAAGTGTGTTGCAATACTACAGGTAGTGCTCAACTTACAATTGAGCTATATTATTGGTAAAAAGTTATATGGTTGGTAAAACAAAATGTGCCAGGAGTTCCTTTTGCTGCCTAGCCCAGTGGGGCAGTTGACAAGCATTGCCAAAAGTATTCATCCGAGGTGTTGCTATTGTACTGTTTTTGTCTTTTGGAGCAAAGCCGGGGCTTTGAGTAAATCCTGAATTCCTGGTGATGCCTGGAGAAGTCCTTGCTGCTCTCTTGGTAAGGCTTTCAGAAGCGCTTTGCCATCGCCTGCTCCCTAATTCCTCAGGCAGGGCTAGAATGCAGGGTCTGCTGGGTTTTAGCCCAGGGATTTAACCGCTACACCAACCCTGCTCTCCTTTTCCGTCTCTGTTCTTAGCTAATATGCTGCACTGATTTAGGGGCAGGATTCAAGATGCTGCTGGTTAACTGGAGGGATTGCCTTCTCCCAAGAACACCTGCCTGCCCCAGATGGTCCTCCAAGGAGGGCATGCTCCAGGGCTCTAGGACAGGGGGTCTGCAAAGTTGGCTCTTTTAAGACGGGTGGACTTCAACTCCCAGAATCCCCCAGCCAGCTATGCTGGCTGGGGGATTCTGGGAGTTGAAGTCCACCCGTCTTAAAAGAGCCAACTTTGCAGACCCCTACTCTAGGACAATCCGCCCTAAGCAACTCATCACAGTCACCTTGCCTGGGCGAAGTTTCTGTGGGACAAGAGTTACCCTAAAATCAAAGAAAGGGTAGAATAGAATCTTTTTTTTTTTTTTTTTTTTATTTTTTTTTTTAAAGATTTTATTACAATATATCACCCAGTGCTGTACAAAACAAAAGGAAGAGTTGGTTTCAAGTGTCGTCTATTATCTTTAGGATCTCCAAAATCCACGTTCCCTCGGTACAGGCGTCGAGACGTCCAAAGTTCCAAGTGCATAGTCCACAAATGGCTTCCAAGTCTTCCAAAAAATATCATTTTTATAAACCCCCTCTCTAAATTTAATATCACACGTCATTTTATCATTTAAGGCTAATTTCCACATTTCACAATACCATTCGTCTATTTTAATATTTACCTCTATTTTCCAATATCTTGCTATTACAATTCTACCCATTATAATCATAATTCTAATCAGTTCTTTCTCATGTTTTGTCAACTCTGGTTCATTAATTATCAATAACAATATAGTTTCTGGTCTCAATATTATTATTCTTTTCATCATTTCACACATTGTTCCTTCTAATTGCTGCCAAAACTTTTTAATTTTCACACATTTATACCACATATGCTCATAAGTTCCCAATTCCGTATTACATCTCCAACATTTATCATTCATTTTTTTATCTATCAGTGATAATCTTAGTGGGGTCCAGTACCATTTCCAAACAACCTTAAAATTATGTTCTTTAATCCTTATAGATAAAGTCCTCATAATCCGACTCTTCCAATTCTCATTCCAATCCAAATCCAATATTTTAATCTTTAGATCTTCCTCCCAATTCTTTTTCATTACCATTTGTGGATTTCTATCAAAGTTTATAATCCTATATATCTTACTGACGAGTCCTTTTAACCCGGTTTCATCTTTAATAATTTGAGATACTAAACTTTCAAACTTAGTTTTACTTCTATCTATATTACATATTCCCCTTACTTTCATATTCCATTTTTCTACCTGTATTTTTTCAAACCAATTTAACTCCAATTTTTGAATTACTTTTTTCTTCCTACTTTCAGTTCCTAAGGCTCTTAACCAATCTACTATATTTCCTATATTTTCATCTTCAATTACTTTGTTCCGACTTATATTGGTTTTAATCGGCCAACTTTCAGTTGTCTTTCCCAAAAACGTTATATCCGGAATCAATTTCTTAACAAATTTATTCCAAGTTTTACTCAACCCTTTTAACCAATAACTATTAATTGTCTTTTTTATTTTTGCTTTATCTAAAAACCATATAGACCCAAATCTCTTAATATCTTTTAACTCCAGATCTCCCCAATGACCATCTCCACCTTTAAGTATTTTTATCACAGTTCTAATATTATATGCCCGATAATAATTAAGTAGATTGGGAATTCCCAATCCACCCTCTTTTTGATTTTGATACCACAATTTCTTCATTAATCTTGGTCTTTTCCCACCATTACAAAATTTATCTAATTTCTTCTGATATTCTTCTATATCTTTCTCTGTCAAATTTAATGGTAGCATCTCAAATAAAAAGTTAAACTTTGGTAATAACATCATTTTACACATTGCAATTCTACCAAACCAAGACAACTTTATCTCTTTATATTTATCTATCTTTTTCTCTACTTCCTTCAGCATCACCTCATAATTAATTTTTTTTAAATCTCTAACTTTAAGTGAAAGTGTTATCCCCAAGTATTTCAATGTATTCTTAGCTCTTATCCCAAATTGTTCTTGCATACTCTCCCACTCCTTACCATCTTTATTCATTAGTAATTCAGATTTTGACCAATTTACCTTTAAACCTGTCATTTCTTCAAATTCTATCAAATGTTTGTTTATCCTCTTTAAATCTCTCTCTATATCTTTCAAAATAATCAAAGTGTCATCCGCATACAAATTTATCTTATATCCCTTATAACCTTCCAACTCTTCATCTGCTTCTATCAATTTAATCAAAATTTCCATAACTAACAAAAATAATGTTGGGGACAAGGGACATCCTTGTCTCGTGCCTGCTTCCAATTTAATCTCTTCCGTCATTATTCCATTCACCTTTATCTTTGCACTGCTTTTTTGATACAGTTTTGAAATAACATGTATAAATTTATTACCAAAGCCTAATGCCTCGATAATTACTTTTATAGTATCCCATTGTACAGAATCAAAAGCTTTAAAAATATCTAACGATATTATACCTAATCCATCTCCATTATTCTCTGCTACATCTATAATATTCAATACTCTTCTAATTATATCACTCATATATCTACCTTTAACAAACCCTACTTGGTTATAACTTATATATTTATCTATAAAACTATTTAATCTATTACTTATAATAGCTGTAAATATTTTAGCATCTTGGTTGATTAAAGAAATGGGTCGATAGGACTCGATCCTCTCAAGATCTTTATCCGGTTTAGGAATTATAGATATTACTGTCTTATTCCATGACATCGGGACTTCTCCACCATGTAAAATTCCATTGAATAATTTTTGTAGTTTTGGTACTATTAGTTCCTTGAAATCTTTATAAAATTCAGCAGGTAATCCATCTTCTCCTGGGGTCTTCCCTAATTTTAACTCTTGTATTATTTCATTAATTTCCTCCTGTGTAATATCTCTTTCCATCAAGTCTTTGTATGATTGCTCTATCTTCATACCATATTTTCCAAGATGATTCTTCAATTTTTCTAAATCAATTGATTTCTTTAAGTATAATTTTTGAAAAAAATTCCTAGCTACTTCACATTTCTCCAATCTCTTATGACACCTTATACCTTTATCATCTATCAGAGAACCAATTTCTCTCTTTTGAATTTTATTTTTCGCCGTCTTTGCCAATAACCTAGAATTTTTATTACTAAATTCAAAAAAATCCCTATTCAAATATCTTAAATTTTTTTTAACCAATTCAATATCTTCTTCTATCAATTTAGTTTTTAATAAGGTCAATTCCTCCAAACATTTTTTATCTTTCGTAAGTGAGAATTGGTTCTCCAATATCTTAATTTGTCTTGTATCCTGATCAATTTTTGCTTTGTATTCTCTATATTTCCTGCTTGACAATTTAATACTTTCTCCTCTAAATATGGCTTTCATGGTATCCCAAACAATTTCAAATTTAACCTCTTCATTATCATTCAATTCCCAACTTTCCTTCCATTTTTTGAATATCCATATTTTATCCTCCTCCCTTTTATACAATTTTTCATCATATCTCCAACTTCTTTCCTTTTTCTCAAAATTAAAATCTATTTCCATCATGACTTCTGCATGGTCAGAATCCTTAAAAATTCCCACATCTATTCTATCTACTTTATTCAGCAAATCTTTAGAAACAAAAATATAATCAATCCTTGAATAAGTATTATGTACCTTAGAACAAAATGTATACACCCTTTCAGGGCCTTTCAACTCTCTCCAAACATCTGCCACACTGTTTTGAAACATCCATTTATTTAAAATTTCCCCTTTATTTGTTTGTCTAAAGCGGGTAGGATTATTACTATCAATTTTATCCCTAATTAGGTTGAAATCTCCCGCCACAATTACTTTCCCTTCACTTTCTGTTTCCAAAATCTTAGTAATTTTATCCAAAAATCCCTTTTGTTTTTCATTCGGTAAATATAAATTAACCAATGTCACTTTTTGCTCGTTAATATTCCCTGTAATTATTAAATATCTGCCTTCCTCATCTCTAATTACTTGTTTTTTCTCAAAGTGTACCCTATTTGATATCAATATTGCAACTCCTCTAGCTTTGGAAGACCCAAAAGATTTTTCATAAATTTGCATACCTTTAATATTCATTCTATTAAAATCCTCAGATTTTTGATGAGTTTCCTGCAAAAATAATATATCTGGAGAATCCCTTTTAAATTTAAGTTCCAATCTTTTCCTTTTTATATGATTGCCTGTACCTTTCACGTTCCATGTCATTATTTTTATAAACCGCATTTAAGCGGTAACTTTTTTAAGCCTGACCCCTCCTCTTCCTTTATGTGCACACCAAACACCAAACAAAAAAGACATACAAAAACATAAAACTCCACAAACAATATATAACAAACAACATAGACAAAAAACTCAAATATCAAACGCAGCAACCACAACAAATAACAAGCAATCTTCATCCCCCACATCCTCAATCAGATATCGCCTCTATATAAAGAGTGTGGGGGAGTGGGACGTGCCGATGGTCGGATCACCTCTTCGGGCTGTTCTTTAAATTCCACTTTCAAAAAAAGAAGACAAAGCTGGCTTCACCCCGGACTCAGCTTCCTGCTTTTTACTAAGATCCTCCATCTTGTCTGGCGTTCGTTCAGTATCTTCACGAATTTTCTTATACTCAGAGACTGCCGGGGAAATTTCTTTTCTCTTTAAACTCTTGGGATCCTGGCCGCCAGTTGCACCTCTTTCTTCCAAAATTGGGGATTCCTCTTGTACTCCACCCGTCTTAAGCATATAATCTTTAATTTCTTCCAAATCTTCCTCTTTCTCAATCAGCCCAAGCCCCCGAATTAATCTTAATACATCTGTTTCTGAAGTAATAGTATGCATCCTTCCTTTATAAAAAAACTTAAGTTGCTGTAGTGGCCTCCAATTGTACTTAATATCATTGTCTCTCAAGAGCTTTGTAACTGGTTTCAAATGATATCTCCAAGCTCTGTCTTCCCTGGAAATATCCGGAAAAACTTGAATCTCTTTCTCCTCAAACTTAGGAACACCTTCCAGTTCTCTTATTTTTGCCATAACCTCCAATTTATCTCCAAGGTTTGCAAATCTTACTAAAACATTTCTAACCGCTCCACCTTGCCTCTTATAACCGATTCTAAAAACACTTACTAAATTTGCTGCTGTATATTCAAATCCAAAATCATTCAACCATTTTAGCACCCTCTGCTTCAAATCATCCGATCTATTTTCTGGAATATTACGTATAACAATATTGAATTTTCTAGCTTCTTCCTCCAAAAGACTAATTCTCTTATCTTGCTGCTGATTTTTATAAAAAATTCCTTCCATCTTACGATCAATTTGTGCGTCGTGTGCATGAATTTGTTCAATTTCATCTTTAATAAATTTCACCTCCGCGTTTTGCTTTACAAAACTAACATTTAATTCACTTATCTGTTCTTTAGCTTTTTGAACTTCCAATGTTAAATTAGCCACATGATCCGTTAACCCGGTTAACTTTTCGCCAATTGTATTCAAAGCTCCGAAGATCCTTTCCAGCTCTGAAGGCTGTTGAGTCGACATTTCAGTTCAAAAACAAACTTTATATTTATACTTCTTTGCCAAGAGGGTCTCTTATAAGAATAAAGGGCAAACAGTGTTCCAAATCAGATAAGGCTAAGCCGGCTTAAAATGCACCAAGAGAGCCAAAAAGAGAAAAAGCCTAGGAGAGCTTCCCCAGTTTATTTAACTTTTAAGCCTCCATTTTAAGTGTAATCGAAAAAGCTTGTCCGCTACATTCAGCTCACACAATCCACTTTAAAAGAATTTAAAGTTCAAAGGAGTTATAATCCACATGCCATCATCAACTTCCTTCTTTCTTAAACTTCAGCTTGTATTTACAGCCTTGTAGCGAGACAAAAGGCATGCAAATGATCTTTGCCAGAGACAAAGGGTAGCCCCCCTTACCTCGGCCGCTCGCCCAACTCTCTGCTCCACGGAGAAACAAAACTTTGAAATTCAAGCAGTTCGAGTTGTCCGATCACTTTGAAAAGCAATTTACAAGTCACACCGACCTTCCAAAACATCTATAAACATTTCCAGCTCTCAGCGGCGCGATTTAATCACTTTAATCCACATTTGTTGGTAAAAAAAAACCCTACGAGGTGGAGAAAACGTCCTCACCTCATCCGGCCATAACCACGCCCCCCTAGAATAGAATCTTTAAAGAAATGGTGCAAAGGGAAGGACAGAATGGAATATCCATGACAAAAATTGAAATATTCATTTCTTTTAAAATAATTAAATCGAACGGTTTAATTGTCCTGCAGTGAGTTGTCCCATGCAGAGGTGGGTTCCTACCAGTTCGGACCGGTTCGGCTGAGTAGTTAGTAACTCAGCCTGCCACACCACCGAACTGGTTTTATCAATGGTGCTGTAGGTGCTGCCATCTTGTTTTTTGCTTCTGCGCATGTGCAGAATTTTTTTCATGCCGCGCATGTGTGCATCTGAGCAAAATGGCAGTAGCGGCAGCCAGAACCCATCCCTGGTCCCATGGTGACCCTGGTCCCATGCCGTGCTCCAGTTTTGGAGGCTCCCACAGTTTCTGATGCCAAAGGAGGAGCCCGAAGGCTCGCACTCTCAATATCCGTGCGTGGGATGGGTCAAGACCTCAGGACTGATTGGCTGCAGTGACACGATCTAACTTCGGCTCGCTTGAACTTGCGCAAACTCTGCCCTTGGGAGGACATTCCTTGGGTCTCCTTAGTCATACGTTTTATGGACGGGTTCTCAGTTGTAAACTTTTCAAAAGTGTTCAAAGAAAAGCTTTTCAGGGCACTTTGTCAGGTCAGGAAGGACTGACCTAGAAGTGACTTAATGGCTACCTTCACACAATACACTGAACCAATGGTGGAATTCAAATTTTTTTACTACCAGTTCTGTGGGCGTGGCTTGGTGGGCATGGCTTGGTGGGTGCAGCAGAGGAAGAATACTGCAAAATCTCCATTCCCATCCCACTCTGGGTCCAGCTGGAGGTGGTATTTGCTGGTTCTCTGAACTACTCAACATTTCCGCTACCGGTTCTCTCAACTACTCAAAATTTCTGCTACCGGTTCTCTGAACTACTCAAAATTTCCGCTACCGGTTCTCTGAACTACTCAAAATTTCCGCTACCGGTTCTCTAAACTACTCAAAATTTCCACTACTGGTTCTCTGAACTACTCAAAATTTCCGCTACTGGTTTTCTGAACTACTCAACATTTCCACTACCAGTTCTCCAAACTAATCAAAATTTCAGTACCGGTTCTCTGAATTACTCAAAATTTCCGCTACTGGTTCTCTGAACTACTCAAAATTTCACTACCGGTTCTCTGAACTACTCAAAATTTTACTACCGGTTCTCTGAACTACTCAAAATTCCCACTACCAGTTCTCCAAACTAATCAAAATTTCCACTACCAGTTCTCCAAACTATTCAAAGTTTCACTATCGGTTCTCTGAACTACTCAAAATTTCCGCTACTGGTTCTCCAGAATCTATCCGAACCTGCTGGATTTCACCCCTGCACTGAACCTGATCAGGTAGAAGTGGCTTTATCCTTGGGAGGTGGCTCTGCAATGGGAAGAGGGGGTCTGCAGGATGAAGTGCCAAAAGATGACGATGGCAGCTATAGCTTTGAGAGACCCACCTGATTTTTACATGCAGACAACTTGATCTTTCAGACCCCTGTCCATTTACACCCCTCTGGGGAGAGCAGAGAAGGCTCACTGCTTGGTTTATGCTTCTGAGCATAAAAAAAAAGGAAATCATTTCAGCAACCAGCCGAGGTGTGTTGTGTTGGAAGCCGCTAGTGAAGACAATTATTTCAACTGCTTTTCTATGGTGTTTTATTAAAAACAGACACCACTGGATGCCACTCTTGCTTCAGGTTTCACAGCAGAACCCCTTCACAATATGAATTACATTTTTCCTCCTCTCCTTTTGAGAAAAAATCACCAGAATTCTGTTTTCTTGTTTTCAATAACACTACAAGAGGTTGTGGCAAAGGGCTGCATTAGAGGGGGTTTCCCCCCGCCAGCATTTCGATAGCTATCGAACTTAATCAGTGACTCTGAGCATCAGGAAACAAACAAAGGACAATCCAACCATGTATCATTAACCGAATAAACCCAGATGGCAGGAAGGCTTCACGATAATGTGCACAATGTGCCTTTATTTGCAAGCCAACTCTGGGTGTTTGAGGGATCTAATGGAGACACGGGATGGTTGTGAGAATGGGGTGTCCCTTTTCTTTCAAACAAAAGGAGAGAACGGCTCAAAAACACCTCGCTTTCTTCTCCTCTGCAGGAGACTCCATGGAAGAGCCTCAGTCTCTCCCGTTGGAGAACCGAAAAGGAAAAGGAGGGACAGAAGACCTTTGTCAGGCCTGCAGCCATCTTTTCTTTTGGGTCTTTGGCCTCCCACACTTTATATTATTCTACTATGCATTCTCTATTGTGGGAAAATGGGAGGGGGGATTGTACAGAGTTAGATGCCATGTAGCCGTAACAAATTCCTTTCTAGAAAGCCAAGGTCATCCTTTGTCTCTGCACCTGGCCGGAATTGGATGGGTGGAAGCTGCCAGCATGGCACTGGGAGATTGGACCATGGGATGGACTTGTGGGTGTGGGGGCAAGTTCTTGAACTTTCAACTGGGTGGGCAAAACCGGGAAGCTTCCAGATTTGGGTTGGGTGACTGTGAGAAGGGCATAATGGTCCAGGAATGGGTGCGACTGGTGCACAACATGAAGTTGTGGAAAGATCCTCCTGGCCATGATTGCCCTTCACACCTCAAGCAGGAGTCGTGAGTCCAGGGAAACCTCTCGATTACGCACTGGGTCAGTCTAGGGAAGTGCATCCCCATCCATATCCAGCAATAGTAATTCTCCAAGAGGCAAAGAGCCTTTAACCTAGAGCCACTCCATCTTGCCAGGGCTCAGTTTTAGTTGGTTGCTCTCCATCCATATCTCAACAGCCTCCAAGCACTGAGAGTAGCCACCATATTGCATAACTCACCATGGGCAGAGAGAGGTACAGCTGGGCATCATCAAATACTAAAGATACCTCACTCCATGTTGACAGATAATCTCCACCAGGGATCCTCAACGCAGGCTACATCCCAACATTTCCTTCCTTCCTTCCTTCCTTCCTTCCTTCCTTCCTTCCTTCCTTCCTTCCTTCCTTCCTTCCTTCCTTCCTTCCTTCCTTCTATACAAATATACAAATATAGTATTTTTGTATCCTGCTTTCCCATTCAAAACCCCAGATATGGGGATTTTATTCTAATTTGTTCTCCCCGGATGCTCAGGCACAAGCCCAATATTTTATTGGTTAGACCCAACTGACAGATATCTCACCCAGTTCTGGGCATTCCCACTCAAAAAGGATAGAAGGGTTCAGGGGAGATATTCAGGATGGAACCAAACCTTATCGATAATAATTAGAAGGTTCTTTATAGTTGTTATTGCTCCATATGTTTATTTTATTTACTATTTACATATCTGCACTGTACATTTTCCCCTATCGCTTATCTTGTAATCTTTTTACTTCTATCCATTCGTACCATTTTTCCCAACTTTGCCAAAATATTGTTTCTTGTCTATCCTTAAGGATATATGTTAATCTATCGCATTCAGCACACCAGAAGATTTTGTTGATAATTAGTTGGTCTGATGGTAGTTCCTTCCCTTTCCAAAACTGCACATATACTATTCTAGCCGCAGTGGTAATATGTATAAAGAGATACCAGTCTTTCCTCCTTATGCCATGTAGGAGGTAGATAGACAGAAATAACTGGAAATGTAGTAAGATGATATATGATGTCACTTTGTAACTGTATACATATAGGGGGTGAGTCACTCCCAGTTGTATCTATGTAGTTTTGTTTTGTTAACGTCCTTTTTCCGTTTTCTTTTTTTCTGTTCTTAGTCTATATAAATAAAAACGTAAAATAGTTTGTACGAAGCAGCTAATCTCAAAAACTACTGCACTGATTTACCTCAAATTTTGACACAATGTTCCCAAGGACTTCTGATAATAGAATACGTACTCATTTTGTGTCTAGCACACGTGTGTCATGTGCAAGGTACACAAATGTAAAATGTACCCACTGATCAGGTTTTCACCTCTCTATAACTCCTCCCACCAACAGTCATTTCCTCAGCAACGTATGGAGGCCTCTTAGGGCCAAAAAGGCACTGGGATAGCAAACTCCCAGGTGGCCCATAGAGAGAGAGGGAGAAATACAGTTTAATAAAAGAGGGACTAGGGGAGACATGATAGCAGTCTTCCAATATCTCAGGGGTTGTCACAAAGAAGAGAGAGTCAAGCTATTCTCCAAGGCACCTGAGGGCAGGACAAGAAGCAATGGGTGGAAACTAATCAAGGAGAGAAGCAACTTAGAACTGAGGAGAAATTTTGGAGAACACGTGCCCTGTGGGCTCTCTGCTGGTTGCTGTACCGGTGGGCTCCTTCGGGAGCACAAAATACCTCGGGGGGGGGGGCTTTTGCCGTAGGGGCGGCTCGCTGGGAGCCCCCAGCCTGGCGGCGGCTGGCTAAGATACCCCCAGCCTCGACCTAGGAGCTGGCGAGCAAAAAGGGGGGGCGATCCTGCCTCTTTGCCGGATGGAGCTCAGAAACAGAAAGCAGAATGAGAAGTGCATCTGAAAGGCCGGAGGTGAAGGACGCTCCCAAATCTCCTGGACTAATGATGAAGGATAGCGATAAGACATTGTAAGTTCCAGTTCAATCTACTTTAAATGAGGATTGGAGGGGGGGAATTCTAAACCCCCCCTCGGACTAAGCGGCAAGCAGACAAGCCCTCTTCATTTGAATGGAGAGAGGAAAGGACTAACTTGCTATTTGAGCTAGCTATGGAAAAGAATTATATTGTATCACATTTGCAACAATTGTTTATGGAGTTCTTTTAAGAAAAGAAAGTAAATGGAATGGAACTTTCACTTTTCTTCCTGTCAGAAGACGGAGTAAGATGGCTTCTCTTTGTTCTCCGCTTGTAACTCCCCTGCGTGAAGTTTCTTCTTTCTACAATCAACAACGAAGGACCTGAAACTTTCTCTTTCAACATTCCTCCCAGAGGCCCCCAGATCTCTCCCAATATGTGCATTCCTGGATTTGGACTGTAAGAATTCTTTCTTTTATTTTTTCCCCTCTTCTTCTTCATTTTTAAAAGTGAACTCTTAAGACTGCTCTTCTGTTCGGACTCCCTGACGCCTCGGACTCTCTCGGCTGCCTGTTTTACCAGCGCCATTTCTTTACTAACTGACATAATGGCTTCTAGAAAGCCACCAACGGGAAAGTCACTCTCTGCACCCTCCTCAGCTGCTTCCAGCCCGACTACACAACCAAAGATTACACAACTTTTGTCGAAGCAGCCCGCTGAAGAGGGACCGCAGAAGCCATCAGTTGCCCAAATGTTTCACGAGATAATGAAAAAGCTGACAGATTTAACACTTGAACTTAGGGAAACAAAAAGGGATACAATGGAAAATAAACAGAAAATTGCAAAGCTGGAGGAGGGGGTGGCTGAGATGGAGGGGGGGAGGTTAGGGAGACCCGGAGGGAGGGCTTAGAATTAGGAGCTCACATAACTAAAATTGAATTTGAAAGAATGTCTTTCTTCCTCAGGTTCCAGAATTTGCTAGAATCAGATAATGAAGATCTTAAAGATATTTTGAGTACAATATTAGCAGAATATATTAAAAAAGATAAAGGTCAGCTCTGGTGGGATATGGACCTGGTTTATAGAATTAATTTAGCTTATGCTAGGATAAATAATGTACGAAGAGAAATTCATGTTAAATTTCTCAAGAGATCCACAAGGGATGAGATATTGAGGGCCCAACGGGATGGAGTCTTAAAATATCAGGACAAAGAAATAGCCATCTTGAAACAAATTCCGAAAAAAATTAGAGAAATTAGAAGGAAGTATTCCTTCTTGTCTAAGAAATTATATAAGAAAGGAATTTGGTTCAAGTAGTTGTTGCCAGAAGGAATGTTGATATTTTGGGAAGGGGACAGGGTAAAAATTAAAACATTAACCGAGGCGGAGACGTTTATCAAAAAACATTCCTCCCAGCTGGGAGGTGAAGATGGGGGAACAGAGGGAGCGATGGCCCCGCCTAGAGACAGGAGGGAAGAGTCAATTGCAAAAAGACTCAGGTCTCAAAAATGATTTTATTTGAAAGCTTATTGTAACTGTTGAGACACGAGAAAATGGCAAAGGAAAAAATGATTGATTATATGGATTATAAGATGTAATTTTTCTATGTGCTTATCCGTTGGGACATCACCAACGGCAGGGAAGATGCCAAAATGTTATTTCACCTTGCACTTTTTCCCCTGTAAAAACTTTAAAAACCAATAAAATTATTTAAAAAAAAAAGAACTGAGGAGAAATTTCCTGACAGTTAGAACAATTAGTCAGTGGAACAGAAGTTGCCTCCAGAAGTTGTGAATGCCCCAACATTGGAAGTCTTTAAGAAGATGTTGGATAGCCATTTGTCTGAAACAGTATAGGCCAGTGTAGGGGGTTGGACTAGAAGACCTCCAAGATCCCTTCCAACTCTGCTATTGTATTATTGTATTACAGTAGGTATGTAGATAGGGGAATAGATAGAGAGGGAGAAATAAGGTAGGTAGGTAGGTAGGTGGATAGATAGATAGATAGATAGATAGATAGATAGATAGATAGATAGATAGATGATAGATAGATAGATAGATAGATAGATAGATAGATAGATAGATAGATAGATAGAAACACAGTAGGTAGGTAGGTAAGTAGGTACCATTCCGGTACGGTGCTCCAGAGGGCCCACCCACTTGCCCAAGCTCCTTACCTGCATTTGAGCTCTTCAGCACTTCTGTGCACATGCATGGAGCACACGGCACCTGCACAATGCTCCGCTGAGCAACTGGAGCATTGTGGAGGCTCACTAGAGGGACAGACACATGCATGCGTTCATGTGGTGGATGCTGGGCCCCGTTGCACCATGCAGGATGCACCGGGATCGGAACCCACTGTTAGGGGGTCAGTAACAAATTGGGACCCTGGACTTGTGCCATCTTCACCAGAGTAGTTTGTTGTGTGTAGCAACTCCTCTATAATTGCAACCGGTATATACACTGTGTTGCCTGGGCCCATAACCAGTGTTTAGGAGTAAAAAACACCTCCATTGGAAACTAAACAGGCGGAATAGTGCAATACACCGGACAGCAAGAGATACGTTGCTTTAACCACACACAAACTCTAAAACACTGATAGTAGAAAAAAATAGTCTTTACTTTTTGTAGTAACTAAAATACTTCTTCCAAACAGTGATACTAACTCCTCAAACAATAAACAGTCCTTCAACAAAACCACAGTTATTTTACAGTAATTCAAAACAATGATACTTCTTCCGTCTTTAGGTTCAGCTCCTCCTCAGTGGCAATCCGGAAGCAAAGGAAAGCAAAAGGGAATGAACTGTGTTTCCAGCTGCCTTTTATGGTTGAGCTGGGAAGCACAGCCAATCAGATTCCACATAGTTCTTAAAGTTACATATACTCTTTAAGAATCCTGGCTTATATATAGTCAACCCAACATCAGGATAATTATCCTAACACCCACCAATGGTATGACCTGTCAAACAAGGGAACTGGCTGTCATCTCAAATCCATCCACATTCAATGGTGAAGCTTCCATTTGTGGTCCTAGGCTTGTAAGTTGACTTCTTGAGAAATCTGTGCTAGAATAGCTACGTGTGCACTATGGGCTTGAGCAGTGGTGAAAATAATATTTTTTTACTACCGGTTCTGTGGGCGTGGCTTGGTGGGCATGGCAGGGGAAGGACATTGCAAAATCTCCATTCCCACCCCACTCTGGGGCCAGCCAAAGGTGGCATTTGCCAATTCTCCGAACTACTCAAAAATTCCACTACCTTCCAGAACCTGCTGAATTTCACCCCTGGGCATGAGCCTGGTCTCTGAAGTATCAGCTTCTAAAAATCTATATTTTAGCAGACCAGCTTCTGAAAGTGTATAAGTGTGTGTGCATCATCTGATCTTGACACTTGCTAGTGCACAGTGAACTACGACGGAGGATATGAAAGTAAATCAAGGGATAGAAAAGACCTACAACATAACACATAGGAAAGGACATGTGGTCTAGTAACACATTTGCTCCCCTGCACAATATTGAATGAACATTTGGAGAGCCAAGTTTTTAATTCTGGAAATGCTTGGAAGTTACTCAAATGCCAGTGAAAAAGCTGAATAGCAAAGAGGCTCAAAAAGAATTGAAAAACAATTGGCTTGGCATATCCGAAGGACTCTGAACTAAAATTGGAAGGAGAGAGAGAAAAAAAAAGAGAGAGAGATATATCTTTAGGACTTAATCCCAAGCATAAACCTCAAGACAACCAATGAAACAATGAGATAAGGAGTGGGGAGAAGGAAGGAGAATTCAGATATAAAACAGGAGACATAGGACACAGAATAGATATAGGCATCATGGATGTAGCAAGCAAACACGGAGTCAGTCAAATAGGACTCAGATACACTAATGCTCAAAGTATGAGGAACAAAGAGAGCAAAGTTGAAGTTCTAGCACATGAAGACAGGTATGACATAGTTACTATTACTGAAATTTAGTGCGATTAAAACCATGTTCAGGCCTGCAGCCATATTGCCTTTTGGATCTTTGGCCTGCTACACACTTTCTATTATTCTATTATGCATTTTCTATGGTGGGAAAATGGGAGAGGAGTGGAGTTAGATGATATGTAGCCATAACAAAATTCTTTCTAGAAAGCCAAGGTCATCCTTTCTCTTTGCCCCTCTGCACCTGACTGGAACTGGATGGGTGGAACTGCCAGCATGCCATGGCAGTGGGAGATTGGACCATGGGATGGACTTGTGGGTGTGTGGGTGCAAGATCTTGAACTTTCAACTGGGTGGAGAAAACTGGGAAGCTTTCAGATTCGGGTTTTCCCAGATGTGCCAACATAAATTGGAACTTTGAACAGCATGTTGTCTTGGACTTTAATTTAATTTTGGATGCTTTCTGGAATGCTGACACCATGACTGAAACAAACAACTAGAGGTATCTTTCCTCTGAGAGGATTCTTGGTACTCTTGTCCCCCTTACAAATCACTTCCTATGTCAGATCCCAGATAAGCAGGTGGTAAACCATTAACTCCAGCCTCTTTGTCTTCCTGTCCAGGATGTTAATCTCCCTGCCCTTTTTTTTTAGCATGTACAGTTTTGTTTTCAATCAGGAAAACCAAGATGGCACATCCATGCAGGTCACAAGAGCTGAATGTTCTGACTCCAGGTTCCTCTGTTGAACAACAAACCAAACGCCTCTTCCCACTTGACTTCTCCTCCACCCTGTTGTTGGCTCTCCTTGTTTGCTGCACAGCGAACCTGGGATTTTCCTTCTATGTCCCCTGAAGCTACTTCAACTAGGTCAGCAGACAGCAATGCTCCAGTCACACTCAGTAGGAAATCAGCAGCATTCTGGAAACAGCAGCAACCAGCAATCTTTGTCTCTTCTTCTCCCTTGTTCCCGCCTCATCCCTTCGCTGAATCGGCCATTGCTAAACTTCAGATTGTTCTTTCTGCTTGCTTTCTCATGGAGAACACAATCAGACCATTACACCAGGTCATTCCCCTTTTACACCTGACCACTTTTAGGTCTTTGGAGATGATGATCATGCTTTCTGTTAGTCTTCTGCAAACTCTCAACAATTCCAGACCCCCTTATCATCCTTGGAGCTCTCAATCTTCTCCAGCTTCTCCATGGACCTTTGAAACCAAATTCTCTGAACATAAAATATTTCTGTACATATAGCCTAAATAAAACTGACTATAGTAGGATAATAGCAATAGCACTTAGACTTATATTCCACTCCATAGTGCTTTCCAGCCGTTTCTAAGCAGTTTACAGAGTCAGCCTATTGCCCCCAACAATCTGGGTCCTCATTTGACCCATCTTGGAAGGAGGGAAGCCTGAGTCAACCTTGAACCTGGTGGGATTTGAACTGCCAAACTGCTGGTAGAAGAAGTAGCCTGCAGCAGGGCTGTATTAACAGCATTATGGGCCAACACAGTTCTAGGCTGCATCAACAGAGGGATAGAATCAAGATCCCGTGAAGGGTTAATACCACTTTATAAGGCCTTGGGAAGGCCACACTTGGAATATTTGCATCCAGTTTTGGTCACCACGATGTAGAAAAGATGTGGAGACTCTAGAAAGAGTGCAGAGAAGAGCAACCAAGAGGATTAAGGGACTGGAGGCTAAAACATAGGAAGAACGGTTGCAGAAACTGGGTATGTCTAGTTTAATGAAAAGAAGGACCCGGAGAGACATGATAGCAGTGTTCCGATATCTCAGGGGTTGCCACAAAAAAGAGGGAGTCAAACTATTCTCCAAAGCACTTGAGGGCAGAACAAGAAGCAATGGGTGGAAACCAATCAAGGAGAGAAGTAACTTAGAACTGAGGAGGAATTTCCTGACAGTGAGAACCATTAACCAGTGGAACAGAAGTTGCCTCCAGAAGCTGTGAATGCCCCAACACTGCAAGTCTTTAAGAAGATGTTGGATAGCCATTTGTCTGAAACGGTATAGGGCTTCCTGCCTAGGCAGGGGGTTGGACTTGATGACCTCCAAGGTCCCTTCAAACTCTGGTATTGTATTATATTGTATTGTATTGTATTGTATTGTATTGTATTGAATAAAAATGTAAATGGTTGATAAAATTAAACATATATTTGCATGTTAGTATTAATAAAAATGCAGTAAAATGTAATAAATATGTTGCTCTATTATTAGGATACAAGGTGCATTGAAGGGTTAACATATAGTCTGTCCCTATGAACCTAAGATACGAAGTAATGGGAGAAAATGGAGCCTCTCAGCATTAATTTAAGTGGCGAGAAATGATGTACGTTTTTTTCCTATCGTCTGGTCTTTCCATCTGAAGCAAATCTTACCTTCTCTGCATCACAAGGACTTCCAGGATCCCTTCCTCTGAAATATAATGCAGAGCTCTAGAATTAACCTGACCGCTCATTTCATTTAAATGCAAAATCCGGAAAGAAGAGAACTATTTAAAACAGCCTTAATACGCTTGTATCAAATGCTTTGCAAGGGTTTGCAGCACTGGTGGATTCCTACTGGTGTTATTATCGGTTTGCTAAGCGTGCCCTGTGCGTGCGTGTGCAATTGAACAGAAGTCACTCAGAAAAAAAGGAGAACAGCTGAGGAGGGGCAATTCAATCTACTGTCCCAGATCAACTGGCCTTCACAAGCTGGAATAAAGGTAAGTAAACCGAGGAATAGGCAGATTACTCCCAGTTTTTTAAAAAAAACCAGGGAAACGCTTCACTCTCTGTTTGAAGGCAGCACTACCGGTTCAGGAGAACTGGTCCAAACTGGTAGGAACCCACCACTGGTTTGTAGCCTATGGAGCTGTGATGGTGAACCTATGGCACACATGCCACAGGTGGTACACAGAGCCATATCTACCGACATGAGAGCTATCAGCTCCAGTGCTCATGCACATACCGGCCAGCTGATTTCTGGCCCTCTGGACCAAATTGGCTCTCCTTTTCACGTTCTACCTGTATGATATCTAAGGCTCTGACTGTTGCCCAGCTCCACATGCTTTTGCTATGGGAGGGCCACGGGAATAATTGTGGGGTCTGTTGATTGGAGCCACCTATGTAGGAAATTGTACCTAAGTATCTCTCTGTTCCTTGGCTCATGTCAATTATTAATACCAAATCAATCAATCAGAATAGAGCTGGGAAGGACCTTGGATGTTTTCTAGTCTGCCCCCTGCTCAGACAAATGGCTATCCAACATCTTCTTAAAGACTTCCAGTGTTGGAGCATTCACAACTTCTGGAGGCAAGTTCTGGAGGCAAATTTCTCCTCAGTTCTAAGTTGCTTCTCTCCTTGATTAGTTTCTTGTCCTACCCTCTGTTGCTTTGGAGAATAGCTTGACTCCCTCTTCTTTGTGGCAGCCACTGAGATATTGGAACACTGCTATCATGTCTCCCCTAGTCCTTTTTTTCATTAAACTAGACATTCCCAGTTCCTGCAAACATTCTTCATATGTTTTAGCATCCAGTCCCCTAATCATCTTGGTTGCTCTTCTCTGCACTCTTTCTAGAGTCTCCACATCTTTTTTGTAATGTGGAGACCAAAACTGGCTGCAGCATTCCAGGTGTGGTTCTACTACTACTACCTTGCTAGTTCTTCTCAAGGTAGAATTATCAGGGTAACATGAGAATCAGAACCTGGAGGTGTTCTGTTGTAAGTGGAGACACTGGCGTATGCTCCAATTACTTTAAGGACCATGCCCATTGGGCAAAGAGGAGCTAGGCAAAGAGGAGAAATAAACATGGGGTTGCTTGATAGCAAAGGCATAATGTCAGTGGAACGAAGTGCGGTCCAGAGTTGTACCTGCATGAGACAATTGGTTAAACTAGAAGGCAAATAGCCAGCACAGAACAGGTTCCTCAATGGGGAAATGGTTTGGTTTATCAGTCAGTTATAAATCCATCTGGCAGTGTTGCTGTCTATCCTATATTTTAGTTCATTCTGAGACTCTAACCCTTCCTGACATCATCTCTGCAGATTTGGGCTATGTGCTGTTTCTCTTCCTTATTTATATGTCCATCTTTCTAATTGTTATACTTATCCCTTTTGTCTTTCGATTTATCAGATAATTCTTTGTGCAAGCATGGCAGTTTCTTCTTGAATTTCTTATTTTTCTTCTTCAGTGGTATTGTGCTGAACTAGACTTTTATAATCATATTTTTTAGTTTCCCAATCTTCTTGAGTTGTTTTTCCTTTTAAGAAAATCTGTCCTGCCTTGTCATGATTCAATACTTCCGGTTTGCAACATAGATGTCGTTAGAAAACTGGGTTCAGTTTATGGAAGTTAAGATGCACTTTGGTCTGTAGTTGGAGGTTTTTAAGAGGGCAGTTAGCTCTTTCCAGTCATTAAAAAAAATCCAGATGAGTAAGAAGCTGTGTCTAAATGTATTTGCTACTTTAAAAGCAACGCCTGATATTCCCTGAGACTACATAGATTAAAGAAAAGATTTATGTTAATGCCAAGGATTAAAAGAATTTTAATAGCATACATAAAGATGTAAATGTGTTATGTTCCATTTTTTTTTCTGCAAACAAATATGCCATAAGGGAGCTGTAGATGGAACAGAATATATTCACATCCTACAAACTGTAACATCTGGCTTAATTTTGCACTTTTGTGTTCATTACATAGCTGTTGTCTTCCATTGATCCATCCTTCAAATCACACTTGAATTGGAAATGTTTATTCTCCACTTTTGAAATTCCCTGAAGGGAGCCAGAACCACCTACAAAAGTAGCATTTCCTGCAAATTCCTGATTATCTATTTATTGGGGAGTCGGGCCTCACTTAGAATTCTCTCTACCCCGTTTCCCAACTTGCATTACTATGTAATGCAAACAGCATCAAGATCATAAAAAAAAATCAGGTGTTTTATTGGGAACCTGCCATTAGATATAGAAATATAGTAAATGCAGACATTATTGAAAAAATATAGTCATGGAAACAAAGTGCATATGTATATGATGTATATGTATATTGTGGTTTATCCCTTTCCTGCTGTGTCTGAGAAATTATTCTGCAATGGAGCTTTTCAAAAAGTGTTTAGGATGCATCAGCAACAGGAATCCACCGCTTTCCATCAATGTTCCAATCTAAGAAGATGTTACAGTGACAATTATATATTTGTAAAGGTAAAGGTTGGACAAAGTAGAAAAGGAAAAACTGTTTTCCCTCTCGCACAACACTAGAACTAGGGGGCACTCCATGAAACTTTTGATAGCTAGACCTCAAACAAATAAGAGGAAGTACTTTTTCACCCAGAGGATCCCTGGTCTATGGAACTCCCTGCCAGAAGAAGTGGTGACAGCTGTCAGCCTCGGCACCTTTAAGAAAGGATGAGAGGAGTTCATGGAGAACAAGGGTATCAATGGCTATCATGATGGATGCCCAAGGACACCCTCCGGGTTGGAGAGATAGGCAGGATATCTCTCAATGCCATTTGCAGGGAATCATAAGCAGGTGAAGACATCTGCTTGGGAAGACCCTGAAGCAAATGGGGAGCCACTGTGGGAGACAGAAGGCTGGACTGGATGGGCTGTGGCCTCTTCCAGCAAGGCTGTCCTTATGTTCTTATGTAATGTTCTTAGGTTCCCCTTGCATATATGTGCTAGTTGTTCCCAACTCTAGGGCGCAGTGCTCATCTCCGTTTCAAAGCCAAAGAGCCAGCGCTGTCCGAAGACGTCTCCGTGGTCATGTGGCCAGCATGAATGTGCATGGAACGCTCTTACCTTCCCACCAAAGGTGGTCCCTATTTTTCTACTTGCATGTTTTACGTGCTTTCGAACACCTAGGTTGGCAGAAGCTGGGACAAGTAATGGGAGCTCACTCTGTTATGCAGCACTAGGGATTCGAACTGCTGACCTTCCGATCGACAAGCTCAGTGTCTTAGCCACTGAGCCACCTGGACTTTTCCCTATGTTTCTAACTTCAGGGAAATTGTTAGATTTTACATCCTTGTCTCCCCATCTTTTATTCACTTTGAGAAGTAATTAATTATGGTTGAAGAGAGATTTCCTTTTGCAGCAAAAATAAGGCTCCTTGTAGTCAACTAAACCTTCTTTTAAAACTGCAAACCAGTTTAAAGATTTAAAAACTTATGAGAAAAAGAGAAGATCCATTAAAGTTTTCAATGGCTAGGGGGGACAGTGTTTATTTTTTTATTTGGCTATTTTTATTTTTACTGTTTTACTTTTGATGAAAGCGCTTTGATACAATTTATTACTGAGTTAGTTAAAGAGAATAGCCTTGAATTGCAATATGTGCCACCTCTCTCTCAAGCTCTGCATGACAAAAGATTAGGAGCATGACGTTAAGTAACCATCTGCCTCAGAAGTGGGATTCAGCAGGTTCTGACCAGTTCTGGAGAACCAGTAGTGGAACTTTTGAGTAGTTGAGTAGTAGAATACCACCTCTGGCTGGCCCTACCCCAATCTATTCTCTGCCTCCTGAGTCCCAGCTGACTGGGAGGAAATGGGGATTTTACAGTATCCTTCCCCTGGTGTGGGGAGGGAATGGAGATTTTACAATACCCTTCCCTTGCCAGGCCCACCAAGCCATGCCCACAGAACCAGTAGTAAAAAATTTTGAATCCCACCACTGATCTGCCTGGAATAAAAATGACCAATAGAAGAATGACAAAGGAATGCAGAGCAACCTAGAATGATGCCTGTAGAATCACTTGGTTGAGTTTGGCAGCTTAAAGAAATTCAGTGATTTTTTTTTAAAAGTAACAATTGTTTTGGACATAATTGAATATTTACAAGAAAGCAATGACAAACAAGCTGTGGCAATTTTTTGAATGCAGAGAAAGCCCTTGAAAAATTGAATTGGGATCTTATTTTTAATGTAGTTGAGAAGATAGATTTTGGGTTGAAATTTATGCATTCACTGAAATCTATTTATACATTACAGAATGCCTGGATTTTGATAGATGGAAATGTGATGAAAGCATATGACATATAGAAAGGACAAGATAGGGGTGTCCTTTATCCTCTTTATTGTTTTATCTTGGTGTTTGAATTACTAAACAGAGACATTAGGCAAGACAATGGAGTAAGAGGATTACAAGTAAAGGCACACACACATATATGTATAAGTTAGTTGACTTAGTTTTGACTCTACAAGATCCTTTGGACAATATTGAATATGTCATGAAGAAGCTTAAAATATTTGGAGAACTTTTGGGGATGAAAATAAACAAACAAACAGAATGTTGGCTAGGAATATGAATGAAGAAGATCAAGGAAAATTGGAAAACAAAACACAGCAGTTGGGATTCAAGGTTGTGAAAAAGTACCTGGGGGGTGATTCTCTCTGACAAAAATGCTATATTGTATACAAATAATGATGTTAAAACTCATACTGAGGCAGGGCATAAAGCGATTTTTAGACATAAGAGTGAGATGAGTCGGGGTCAGATTAGATGATCTTTAGTCATTTTTATTTTTATGCTTTTTAAGGTACAAAAAGCATCTTTTGAGACAGGAAGCTTGAAAGGAAATTCAAATGTCAAACCGCAAACACCTGCTTGTAAATAGGTCGAGTTAGTTGGTAGGCCCCTTGAAAGTCAGACATAGGGCTTAACCACAAAAGTCAGAGTGAAAATAATGTTTTCTGTATGCTTATCTGCCTAGCAATAAGGAGCTTAACCAATCAGAGATGAGTTGTATTGCCGGGTGGTGCTATCTTTGTCAAAGTATAAGAATGCGTGTTTGCTATCAGAAGATTGTTCAGAAGGTACATGCTGGCCTTTGACTAGCTTTCTGAACCTGGCAGCCATAATAAACTTTTCCTGATTCTGAGAAGTCCAAGCCTCGTTATTTCCTGCAACAATACAAGTCAATATGCAGCAGTAGTGAGGCAGGGCATTGGCATAAAGTGAGACCTGGTTGTTAAGAGTGAAATGATGTGGGGCTCGGATGGATGACCCAAGGGTCCCTTTTTGTGAATAAGCTTTGAATTTCTTAAGTTTGCAAGAGTTGCAACAGGAAACGCCAAACCGCAGAAGCTGCACCTGCTCGAGTTAGAGGCTGGTTAGCAAAAACAGGATGTTTGTGGTTTTCTTTTTGATGACGATCGTTTAACCAATCAGAAACTAGCCATGATGAAAGTTGCTTGTAGAAAAATATAAAAACTTTGTATTCCCTTTTGGAAGGGATTCAGAATTCTTGGATGCTAGCCTCAAACTAGCTATTCTGAATCATGGCAGCCATAATAAACTTTTCCTGATTTTGAGAAGTCCAAGTTCCGACCTCTTTTTTCTGCAACAGTAGGAAAAATAAGATCTGTCCCTGACAGGAAGAATCTCTGTTACTAAAATGAGTATTTTACCTAGAATGCTATTTCTGTTTCAAACCGTATTGATTTTGATTAAAGACTTCTCCTTTAAACAATGGCAGCAGGAGATTTCCAATTTATTTGGCAAAGCAAAGTAAAAAAAAAACCCCACAAGAATTAGCTCCTATAAGAAGCAAAAGAAAGGGGAGGTCTTGGATTGTCAAATCTCAGATGGTGCTACTGTATAACACGTGTTGTTTGGTGTGACTGAAAGAATGGATAATGTCAAGCCTGCAGCCATATTTTCCTTTGGGTCCTTGGCCTGCCACACTTCCTATTATTCTAAGGCAGGACATAAAGTAAATCAGAATATACAAAAGATGACAGAAAGAATGAACGGAAACCTGCTTTTGAGACGTGTACAAGAACAGGAAATGTTGAAAGCCAAACTGCAAGTTCAGCTACAGTTCACACAGAGGAGCCCAGAGTACAGCTAGCCACAAGACGCTTCTGGAAAACTTAGGCAAGATATTTAGTAACAGGAACTATGAACCCATCAGCGTTAATATGTTACACTTCCGTGTTCTGCTGCTTTTGAGAGATATATAAGAGCTGTCTTTTCTATAAGTTGTTGTTCAGATGTTCAAATGGCTGTCTTGCCTAGCTTGCTCTGAACCTTGGTACCAATAAATCTACTTCTGATCCCGAAGTCTGAGTTCCTTAATTTTCTGCAACAATTCTACTACGCATTTTCTATTGTGGGAAAATGGGAGGGGGGATTGTATGGAGTTAGATGCCATGTAGCCATAACAAAATTCTTTCTAGAAAGCCAAGGTCATCCTTTGTCTCTGCACCTGACCAGAACTGGATAGGTGGAGCTGCCACCTCACGGCAGTGGGAGATTGGACCATGGGATGGACAGGTGGGTGTGGGGGCAAGATCTTGAACTTTCAAATGGGTGGGGAAAACAGGGAAGCTTTCAGATTTGGGTTTTCCCAGATGGGCCAACATGGCTCTCTTCATCAATGGGAACTTTGAGTAATACTTTGCCTTGGACTTTGATCTACTTTTGGATGCTATTTGGAATGTAGTATCGAAAAATTAAAGGTTGTTGGACCTTGAAGGTTTTGATTTGAGATTTGGGTGGTATGCATATTTATGGTATGAGAAAATAAAGGTTTAATCTAATTTTTAAGAATAATTCCATTAGACAATTGAGGGATATACACGGGTGAAACATAAAAGAAGACTGGCTACTGTTGTGGCCCAGCCGGCTCCGGATGAGCTGCTGATGGACTCCTCTAGTGAGGAGTCCTATGAGTCTGCTCTGGAGGAGGAGGGCGACCTTGAGAGAGCAGAGAGCCCGGATGGTCATCAGGAGGCACCTGGGGCTTGGAGTAGTGGGGAGGATCAAGGCCAGTTTGTCCCTGATGCTAAGAGTGAGAAGGGCTGAAAAAAGGAGGCTTCAATTGCATCAGAAGCGAACTCGGAGGATTTGAATTAGTCCCAGCTGCCTAATGATTGGCCCCTCCCAAGAGGGTTTAAAAGGAAGTCTTTGCTAAGAAAGTCCTTGCAGAGAACAACGTTGGAGTTCTAGGTTTGTGTTTATTCATGTTGATTTTCAGGTTCGTGTTTAGTCGAGTTAGGAAGCTTTGTATCTGTTCAGAGTCATTCGGGCAAGCAGCCAAGAGAGTCAGTGGCAAGCAGCCATTGTATTAGTTGGAGAAAAGGGGGTCAGAACAGGCTACTAAAGTACCATTGGTGGCTGTCACCACATGATAGGAAGGAGATGTCAATCACATCTAAATGGATGGCATACTGTGATCTATTGATCTTGGTAGAAAATCCCAAGAACAACTAGTAAGTGATGGATTTAATTGTGATTGATGTAATTGTTCAAGAATATTTGAAAAATGTCAAATTGATAAAAAAATGTTTTGCTTTTGCTGGAGACAGTCAAAAATGGAATTGAGCTTACGTTCTGGAGATGACCATTTGATTTCCAAAGTCTATAAACTGTTACTTAGGATGAACTTGGAAAAGATAAATATGTTAAGGACTGTAGGGTAAAATGGGGGGAAAACCTTGGCCATGACTTGACTAGGACACCTACCTAGACCCCCCTCACAGTTTCCACTGTTAAGCCTGTTCTATATCTGTGCATTTTATTTTTCTTCCCTAAGGATGGGACCTTATCTTTCCCATCAGTCAACGGCATTTTGTTGGTAGGGCCAGGGGTGGGTCTCAATTTTTTTTTACTACTGGTTCAGTAGGCGTGGCTAGATGGGGGGCATGTGACTGAGTGGGCGTGGCCAACTTGACATCACTTGTGCACACTCAGTCACATGACCCTCCCCAACCCACACCCACCAAAGCGGTGGCAAAAAGTTTTGAGGAGTGGTACGCACCAGGCAGGGGCTCTTTGCTGTCGTTTTTTTGCCCAGAGTGCCTTCATTTTATTTTGTGGGCTCCCTCACAGGCAGCTTCTCTTTCTGCCCCACAAGCAGAGAACAAGGTTGCTCCCTGGCTCCCGTTCCCTCAGTCTCCACATCGCTGCCCGCTGCCAACTCAACTCCTGGCTGCGGAGGGTACCATAAGCCAGGTTGATCAGAGCGGTGTGCTGCTCCAAGAACACCAGCACCTCAAAAAGGTCCGTGTGGGGCTCTGCTGGCTGCAAAGTGCGCCATGAGGGGCAGAAGCCCCCGAATCCAGCGGTGCAACTCAGCTCCAGCAGCAGCAGCGCCCGGCTGCCTGGGATCGGGCCTGTCGCAGGGCCCTCGCACGCAATGCCCGCCGCCCCGTCCCCACCCCGATCCCAGGCGGTTGTTGAGTTTCTTTTGAATCCTGAGTCCGTCTTCCAAAGGGTTAGCTTTCCCCCCAACATAGCCTCATCCCTCTTTAACAAAGGGGCAAGATTTGATTTCAGTAAGAAATTACAGATCAGTATCGTTGTTGAATGATCAGTTGTTCCCCATTTTACCTGAAAGATTGGAAATAATTTTGCAAGAAGGTATTCATGAAGATCAATGTGGGTTTTTACCTAAAAGACGGTTGAAAATGAATGGTAGAACTGTGTCAGATACCATATGATGAAGGACTGAGAACAATTAACCAATGAAACGGCTTGCCTCCAGAAGTTGTGGCTGCTCCATTACTGGAGGTTTTCAAGAAGAGACCAGGCAGCCACTTGTCTGCAACGGTATCGGATGTGAAAGAGGAGACTATTTCCTGACGGATCGTGCACAAACAGTCAGGGTTGGGTCCTTTACATCTTCCACACTGAAGCTCAGCACAGGCTCCCCTCAGGACTGTGTGCTCAGCCCCTACCTCTACTCACTGTATACATATGACTGCATATCCTCTGATCCATCCAACATCATAATAAAGTTTGCAGATGACACAACGGTGGTGGGTCTCATAACTGGAGGGGACGAATCAGCATACAGGGAAGAAGTCCAGAAGGTATCCGCATGGTGCTCAAGAAACAACTTACATCTAAATACTAGCAAGACAAAGGAGATGGTGCTAGATTTCCGGAGGCACAGAGAGGAACCTGCCCCACTGTATATCGAGGGGGGCTGTGTGGAGAGGGTTTCCTCTTTTAAATTCTTGGGAGTGCTTATCAGCCAAGATCTCACCTGGAAAAACAACACGTCTCTGGTGATTGGAAAGGCCCAACAGAGACTTAATTTCCTTAGAGTCCTGAGAAAAACTCAGGTGGAACAATGGCTGATGACCTCTTTCTATTGGTCCACCATAGGAAGTGTCCTTACATGTTGCATGACAGTATGATATTCTGGTTTAACAGCTACAGACAGGAAGGCCCTACAGAGAGGGATCAATTTGGCACAAGAAACAATTGGTGGCCCTCTGACACCACTGGATGACCTCGCCAGGCCTCGCTGCTTTAGCAGAGTAAGGAAGATGCTCAGAGATGATTCACACCCTGGTCAGTGTCTCTCTGCACTTCTACCATCGGGCAGAAGACATCAAAGTATAGCCAGCCGAACAAACAGGTTTAAAGATAGTTTTTATCCTTGGGCTGTCAGACTTTTAAATACAACCACAATCACTCCATGCACAGGCTAGTTTTTTTCTTTTTCTTTCTTTTTTCGTTTCTGCTATAATTTTGCAGCAGTGAAGTTAAAACCAATTTTGTTGTATTTAAGTACAATGACAATAAAGACTATACTATACTATTTTTAGCTCAATGTTGAAATGAGGTGGTCCAGCTGTTTTCCCTGAGGTTGGCTGCTTTCTTGGAGATGTTTCATTACCCAAACTAGGTAACATCATCAGTGTGTTACTGTTTCAGTGGTATGGGATCTGTTTCTCATTAACAGAGTTGGAAGGGACCTTGCAGGTCATCTAGTCCAACCCCCTGCCCAAGCAGGAGACCCTACCTCCGCCTCTACCTAGGTTGCCACCGGAGGTTGGACTATGAAATCTCCAAGGCCTCTTCCAATTCCATCAATCTATATTCTGTGTTCTATTTTGGAATATTTGGACAACATAATGAAAAACAAGCACCATCTTTTTAAATGCAGAGAATGCTTTTTTAATTTGGACTTTTAAAAAAGGTTTTGGAAGATATGAATTTTGAGAATTTTATAAAAAGGGTGAAATTTATTCTTCATAGATGTTGCAAATAACCATTAATGAAGAATTGAACCAAACCATGTCAGACAAAAAAAGGAACACAATGGTTTCCCACTGTTCATTTTAGTCCTTGCAATATTAATTTAGAAATATAAGATAATATGAGAGGATTATGGGAGTAAAGATTAAGAATGAGTCACACAAGTGAAGCACCTTTGTGGATAAGGTTTTGATATGGAAGAACCTTTAAGGGAAATTGAACTTTTAATGAATAAATGGAAAGAATTTGGACGATTAAGCTTAATAAATGACTAAGATATTAACAAAAATGTGAAGTTATAAGACCAAACAGAACTGATGAATAAAATGATTTTCATGATTAAAAAGAAGGGAAAAATATTTGGATATCATTTTGATTAATATGAATGCATTTCAAAACAATTCAGTTAAGAATGGAATGAAGTTAAAAAACACATGTCAAAATGAGATAAATACAATTGTCATTGCTGGGGAGAATTTCTGTGGCTAAGATGAATGTTTTACTCAGAATGTTATTTTTTTGTTCAGTCAGCACCTGTTTTGAGAACCTGTTTAAACAATGGCAGAAGAATATATCCAAATTTTATGGCAAAGGGGAAAAAACCACTGGACTTAGTAAACAACCAATTTCATTGTAATTTTTACAATGACAATAAAGATTATTATTATTATAAAACAAGCTGCAAAAGAAAAAGGAGGATTGGTATTAATAGATTTGAAATTATATTTTTTCTGCTTGCTATTTAGTTTGGATGAAAGAGGGAGTTTGGTTAAGAAATAGAAGGTTTTTGGGTTTAGAAGGTTGTTACATGTAAGATTTGGATAGGATGGATGGGCTGATAAAGTTAAGGTGAATGAAGACTTTAAAAATCATTATGTTAGGCTGGGTATTCTTAAAGTATGGAATAAATACAAACTCAGGTTTTACCAAAAACACCTTTACAGTTTTCAGCACAAGTACTTTACAAGTAGTCCTCGACTTACAACTACAATTAAGCCCAACATTTCTGTTAGGTGAAACATTTGTTAAGTGAGTTTTGCCCCTTTTAATGACCTTTGTTGCCTCAGTTGTTAAGTGAATCACTGCAGTGGATAAGTTAGTAACAGGGTGAAGTGAATCTGGCTTCCCCATTGATTTTCGCTTGTGGGAAGGTCGCAATAGGGCATCACGTGACCCCGGGGCGCTGCGACTGTCATAAATATGAGACAATGGCCAAGCATCTGAATTTCGATCATGTGACCGGGGCGATGCTGCTATGGTTGTAAGTGTGAAAAGTGGTCATAAGTCACATTTTTCAGTGTCATTGTAACTTTGAATGGTCACTAAGTGAATTGTAGTAGAGGTCTACCTGTATAGATGATGATGATGATGATGATGATGATGATGATGATGATGATGATAAGTCAACATAAATGGCTCACCTACTGAGATATAGTCTCCGTTTTGTAGAGAGCCACTACTGTAAAACCACAAGGCATTTTGGTTTTATTAAAACCCTTCACCTGGTCCGACATCAGTTTTGGTGGGTGAGTATGAAAAAGGAGGTAGGAGGCTATGTGGTCAATTGCCCTATATGTGCAGTGGCAAAAGGGATCATGTGCAAACCACAGAGGCTACCACAGCAGGTGTCTCATCCCTCAGCATCCTGGAAAGAAATCTCCATGGATTTCATTGTTGAGCTACCTGAAAGCTTTGGGAACAAGGTGATTTGGGTTACCACCAACCTTTCCCCCCCTAAACAAGTACATTTTGTAGCATGCCCAAAAACCACCTCTGCACGAACCCTGGCAAAACTATTTGTGCAACACATTTATCGTCTACATGCCCACCCCCCGAGAGAATTATCTCTGATCGAGGAATGCAATTTACCTCTAAATCCTGGCAAGAGCTCTTGAAATTACTAGGGACCAACCAATATCTTAGCTTCTCACATCATTCTCAGACCAATGGTGCCTATGAATGAACCAATGGTGTATTGCAGGGATGTCCAAACTTGGGAACTTTAAGACTTGTGGACGTCAACTCCCAGAATTCCCCAGCCAGCATAGCTGGCTGGGGAATTCTGGGAGTTGACGTCCACAAGCCTTAAAGTTCCCAAGTTTGGACATCCCTGGTGTATTGGAACAGTACCTGAGATACTGTGCCCATTATCAGCAGGATAATTGGGCACAGCTGCTTTCATTTGCTGAGGTAGTGCATAACAATGCAGCGCATAGCACGAGTTGCAACCAGCATTGACTTTGTAGGCATGTCAGAACTCCCAGAGAAGGCACCTACATCCCTCTCGCTAACAGAGTGGTGAAACAATAGCAAACCACATGGCCAGTGGCTCGGCAGGCACTGGATGAGGTCAGAGAAACGTATAAGAAACACGCTGACAAAAAGAGGACCCTGCAGAAAAACCCTGTGGGGGATGAAGTTTATTTGTCTACCAAGTCTCTGCAGTCTAGACAACCTTCAAAAAAGTTTGTAGACCCTTTCCCCATTGTAAGAACGAATAACCCAGGGACTGTTGGACTTAAGTTACTCAAGAACCTTAGGAGGATACATCTGGTCTTCCACTGCAGTCTACTGAAACTAGTCAAAACCTCTCCTTACAACCCCTTGCAGATCTCATAGAAGGTGAGCAACCTTTTGGAGGGAAGGACATTTTGGACTCACGTTTCCATAGGGGCAAACTCCAATGCCTGATCTTATGGAGACATTGCTCCTCCTCTGAATAAATTAAATTATTAATCTTTCACCTTTTCATTTCATATCCAGGATGAATGGCTTTTCTGAGGAAAGGAGAGCAGTGGTGGATAAGGTTACTCAAATAGGATTGGAGGTGGACTATGACTGGAGATCCAAGTGAGTTTCCTGAGGCTATCTGGATGAGTTCAGTCCTGGGACACCTGAGGATGCGGAGAAAATCCTCCAATATATGAGTCCTCCCACCTGTCTAGCAACCAGGGCCTGGATCCATGCAGTGACATCAGCACATTTGTTCCTTCACTGTTCTTTTTTTCTGCCCTTGAAGAGGAAGTTGTGGGCCTCTTCTTCCCTCAAGAGAAGTTTGGGATTTGCATTTTAACTTTTTAAAAAACACAACAAAAATGGAATAAGGAAAACAGAGGCTGTTGCTAGACAATCTAACAACCCCCTCCCACTCCCCACCCCCATTCTGGATAACTATCAGTTTCCAACCTTCCCTTTTTGGCAAAGGTTGTGGAGAAGACAGTTAGCAACGAGTTGCAGAGGATCTTGGAGGAAACGGATTGTCTAGATCTGTTACTGTTAAATAGGTTTGCGGTGGTTGAGTTTGAGAATGATGTTGGGTGGAACTGGGATGGGGTGTGCGTGTGCATTCAACCTTGTGCCCTTTCCTTTCTCTGGTCTTCAATACCATTGACCAGGGTAGATGTATGGACTGGATAGGGGTTTTTGATGGGGAGGCCCTGTGTTGCAGTGGTTTGCCTCCTTCCTCAGTGATCTGTCTTGGTCTCCTCTCAATTGGCAGAAGACAGATCATACCCATGGCCCCTCGCTTGTAGGGTGCCTCAGGGTTCCATGCTTTCCCCCTTTGTTTAGCACAGGGGTCAGCAACCCACGGCTCTGGAGCCACATGTGGCTCTTTTATCCCTCTGCTGCGGCTCCCTGTCGCTGGTCGGCTCCACAATTGATAGAGCTTCCAGTTAGGACAGGTACAGAAAAAAGGATGCCGCACTAGGAGGAGACTCTATGGTGGGGGAACCGGATTTTTGGTCAGCAGGAGAAAAAGGTTGCCATGCTAGGAGGAGCCTCTATGGTGGGGGAACCGGACTTCCAGTCAGCTCCAGAATTGAATGGGGGGCTTCCAGTTAGGACCTTTTAAGCTCTTTGAGTGTTTAAGGTTGCTGACCCCTGGTTTAGCATCTGATGGAACTGCTGGATGAGGTAATCTCTCAGGGTGCTAATGATACCCAGTTGTACATCACAACCCTGAATTGGGCAGGTGAGACTGTGGATGTATTTGACCTAATATCTGGAGGCTGGTTGGGTCTGAATGGAGTAGAACTCTCACGGGTCTGCCCCTGGACCCATGTTCTGACCCAGCTCCCCAAACACAACCAACCCTATGAAATGAACTCAAAGATTCCTTGATTAGGAGCGCCAGCAGCCCCGGCAAAAAGTTTCTTTCTCAACGTAGGCTAACAAGTCTGTCCGGCAGGGAGATGAATAGTTGTCTGCCAGATCTATTCATCTCCACCCACTGCCTTTGATTCCCAGAGCTAGGGTGGGGCTCTACTAGCAGCGGTGGCTCTTCTGTCCCAAGGACCGGCCCATAGATTTCCACTGCTCTCCTCTCCTCTGACTTCTGCGCATTCATGTGCCAGGCACTGGACCCAGGTGTTCCTCCTCGTCCTCATCAGCCACCTCCAGAACTGGGGGCTGTTGGCTCTCCATCTGAGGGCTGACGGATGGCCCAGGCTCTCTCTCTCTCTCTCTCTCTCTCTCTCTCTCTCTCTCTCTCTCTCTGACAGCTCCACTCCCTCTTCCCCCTTGGAGCTCTCAGGTTGCCTTGATGCTGGCCCTGACTCCCACGCCTCCTCCTCCTCTGACTCGGCTCCTAGAGGGGCCAATGGCCAACAGGCCACAAGAACCCCTCTGCAGGTTCGGCGGGGTTGTTTGAGGTGGCAGAGGAGAGTGAGGAGCCAAGGGTTGGTCAGGATTGGGGTTTGGAGGGTGCTGCTGCCTGCGGAAGCAGCTTCAGCCGAACATTGGATGAATGACAAGGCTGAGGCTGAGGGAGATGAGCAGCAGCTGCAGCAAATTGGCTTAGGGGCCTCCAGGTAAGGACCAGGAGCAGCTGCCGTCCATTAGCAATGAAGAGGAGGGGGTCTCCACACCTCCTCCTGACCCAAGGACAGGGAGAGACGAGAGGAGAGAGGCACAAGTCTGGTCAGCTGGACTAGTCGCCAGGAGGCAACCTCGCCTCTCAGGAAGGGCTGCCACCCTCCTTGCCTACTCAATCCCGCCTTGAAGACTTGAGCATCCCTGGAGCAGTTCTGTGCCTCATGTGCTCCTGCCACAAATCCTGACCCTTTTGACTCGTGGGTTGCTTTCCTGGGCTTTGTGCCTGTTGGTCTGGGTTCCCCAGTGGCTCTGGCCACGCTGAGCTCAGAGTCCAGAGCTGTGCAATGGCTGTGCTTTCGGAGGATCTGTTCAGGGGTGTGAATGAACACTGGGAGACTTTTGCTGTATGTATGTGTGGGGGGGAGGGGGAGAGGGGGAGGTGAGCAGGGCATCACAAGGATAAGAATTTGGGTCAATCCTGAGAAGACTGAGTGGCCGTAGCTATTTTGCCCTTTGGGTTGGGGACATCTCCACTGCTGGCCTTGCTCGTCTCCACTCAAACTACTGTAGGACCTGAAGGTCTATAGGACAGGGGTGTCCAAACTTGGGAACTTTAAGACTTTTTAGATCCTTTCTTTAATGCAGTGTTTCTCAACCTTTGCGACTTTACGTCCTGCGTGAGCTGCAGTGGCTGCCTGTGGCTTTCTGGGTGCGCTTCAAGATACTGGTGACCCCCTTTAAAGCGCTCCATGGCAAGGGACCTGGTTATCTGCAAGACCGCCTCCTGCTGCCAAATACCTCCCACCGACCAGTTCGCTCCCACAGAGAGGGCCTCCTTAGGGTGCCATCGGCCAGACAATGTCGGCTGGCGACCCCCAGGGGGAGAGCCTTCTCTGTGGCAGCCCCTGCCCTCTGGAATGACCTCCCCCCTGAATTACGCATGATCACAGACCTAGGTCTCTTCTGTCGGGCCCTGAAGACACATCTATTTCGTGCAGCCGGCCTGTCATAGTCTTTTAATTGGGTTTTAGTACAGGTTTTATAATATTAGGCCAATTTATTTAATACTTATTAATTTGTTATTTTAACTTTTGTATTTCCTCTTTTTATTGTGGCTGTTCACCGCCCTGAGTCCCGAGAGGGAGAAGGGCGGTATATAAATTAAATAAATTAAAGAAATGAAATGAAATGAAATTCCCAGAATCCCCCAGCCAGCTGTGGTGGCTGGGGAATTCTGGGAGTTGAAGTCCACAAGTCTTAAAGTTGGGACACCCCTGTCCTATAGGATTCTAATCACCTGCTTGAAGGGCAACTGTGGGCAGGCAGGTATTTGTACAGGTTCGTCTTGTGTAATAATCGCGCCATTTCCTTGACCAGGAAGCCCTTCAGATGGTCACTCAGGCCCCGATCGCCTCCAGGTTGGACTACAGCAATATGGTCTACGTGAGGCTGGCCTTCAAAACCACCCAGAAGCCGGAACTGGTGCAAAATTCGGTGTTATGAATCCCTACTGCTACGTGAGCTGTAGGATTTGCCACCTGGTCTTGGGGTGCCATTCAAGTTATTATTACCTATAAAGATTTTCAGGGCATGGAACTCACTTAGTTGAGGGACTTTCTACCTCCAATTGTTTCAGCTTACCTGGTGTATCTGGGCTCCCCTCAGTGACGCCATCTTATCCTTTGAAGCATTTCTTCATCGGGTGCCCCCCCTCTGGAATAGCAACCCCCCCATTGAGATATTGCCTGGATGATATTTAAGACCTGGCTCCCTTCCCAGGGCTTGAATGTGCTTGTTATATATTGATGGGGACCCTGTCGTATTTTTGTGTGGCTTTCTGTCCCTTTCTGTGGGTTCTAACTCTTTTAGTGTTTTGCAAGCCTTCCAGAGTTTTCACCCCAAATATAATTTAATTTGATTAAATTAAATCAAAATGTGCCTAACTATCATAGTGCCAAAGAGAAGAAGTGCGCCCTGGGATGTGTTAATGCAAATACCGTCACTCCGAATTTGTTTTGTGATGTTCCAGGCAAAACAGAAAGGGTGAACCTTGGATTGTGACACTGTGAGACACACTTTATCGGACTTCCCCAACCCTGCCCACCTCACAAAGACACCCGTGGGAGAACTGGAGATCGCTGGGAATATGAAAGACAGATCCACTAATTTAACCTTCTGGTGTAATAAAGCTCATTCACGGATCTTATTATTAGTATAAATGTCTGTTCCACAAAATTGCATAGGAGGAGCCCCACAAGGCTGCAACCAGCAGCTCACCTCCGCTTAATAAAGATCTTCAAAAGGCTTCGAGTAATTAAACATTAAATAATCCATGTAATAGAAATCATAACTACGTTGCCTTTGAGAAGGAGAAAGCTGTGTAAAATATTGTTGTGTGATCTGAGGGGTTGTCCTCTCCTCGTTGGAATGTCTGTCTTTAAACCTAGGAAAAGTCAAGTTCTGGGGAGCATTTATCAAATGGAGGAAGAAGTTAGCGTCTTCTTCCATGGTCTCAAATTTCCCAATGAAGTCATAGTCTACTAAGCAAGGACTACATAGCCTATTGATGTGATCCCAGTGGATGTCCATGCCGACCGGCCGATGCACATCCAGAAGATACTGAATGAACTCTTTGAACTCGACCCCAGAGCCTGTCCTCAGGGCCTCCTTGGTGGCGTTGGGGCGGTACTTGGAAATAATGGGCCTGCCAAAGACGGGATGGTAGTAATTGTTGGGGTGCTCAAACTTGTCTCGAAATGCCGACACCAACTTCTCAAAAGGTTCGCGAACAAAGAGCATCTTCGTGTAAGTGCTGAGCCTGTAGTTGATCCCTTTGTGGTCGAAAGCATCCAGCTTCTTCAAATAATTCCCGTAATGGACCGTGTTGTGCTGGATCACCCTGGTTGAGGAGGCCAGTCCGTTGAGGACCATGAGGACTCTCTTCCAGTTGGAGCAGCCGGCTTTAGGGACTTCGCAATATAAAATCCGATATTTATCTTCCACAAATATCCTGGACACATGGTACGGGGTGATTACTCTCTTGTTGTTGCTCTTGTACTTGGCGCACGTCTCCCTCATGATGCGCTTCCTCTCTCTCTGGACCTCGTAGAGGCTTCTCCACCTCAGCTCGTCCTTCGCCTCAGCTTTCAGGACGGGCAGGCCGAGGAAGGAGCCGTTCACGGCGATCCGGAGGGGGCTTCTTTTCAGGACAAATGTCCTCCTCCGTTGAGAGGCCCTGGCCGAATGAGCAGCCGAGCTTTTCCGCGGCCAGTCTCGGATGCCCGCTGAAGCCTTCCGGGCTGGGCCTGCGCTTCGCGGCTTCACCGACTCCTCTTGCCTGAGGTATAACGAGGCCCTCTGGTTTCCCGCCGGAAGGGGATCGCCTCCGTTTGCCTGCGTTTTCCCGCCTTGATCATTGCTCGACGCGCCTTCCTAATGGAGGAAGAAGAAGGCATTACTCAGGGAAGGCAGCATTCATCACAGCTGGCAGAGTTTAATGATGCCAGTCATCTCTACCATTTTAGTTCAGCCAAATTTTGGCACGCCGTGCACAGCTTTACACCCCACACTGAGGCTGAGGGGAATGGGGTCCCCCCCGCTTCCTACTTTTGAATGCGCCGCTATTAATCTGAACATCAATTCTAGAGCGAAACCTGAGATCCCTACAAGGAAGCAGGGTTCATCTTTTCAAAGCTTAAGTGTCTGTGAAGATTCTCAGCCATCCAGGTGGAAAGTGGTTTTGGGTTTCGAAAAGAGGCCATTTATGTTAACAATGAGCAGCCCTCTCCCAACAGAAGGGGAGGGAGAAGACTTTCTCACTCTAAAGGGTTGGCTAAACCAGGGGTCCCCAACCTTTGCAACTTTAAGTCTGAAGGACTTCAGCTCCCAGACTTCTCCAGCCAGCTTTGCTGGCTGGAGAATTCTGGGAGCTGAAGTCCTTCAGACTTAAAGTTGCAAAGGTTGGGGACCCCTGGGCTAAACAATGTTGGCTGGCGACCCCCAGGGGGAGAGCCTTCTCTGTGGCAGCCCCTGCCCTCTGGAATGACCTCCCCCCTGACCTACAAACGACCACCGACCTACGCCTCTTCCGTCGGGCCCTGAAGACCCATTTATTTCATGCGGCCGGCCTGGCGTAGTTTTTAATTTGTTTTAGCAGGGGTTTTAACAGGGATTTTAGGACAGGCCAACTATTTAATGCATTTTTAATTGTATTTTATGTTTTATATTATCGATTTTACCTGCCTGTACACCGCCCTGAGTCCCAGTAGGGAGAAGGTGCGGTATATAAATTTAATAAATTCCAATTCTAATTCTAATCCCCAGGTATCCCCAGAAGAAGGTATCCCCAATTTACAAGGCAGCCTTTTTGCCTGTTCCGAGAAGACCCCACAGCCATGGTTCAGGGGACCTTGAGGTGACAGGTAAAGCCCCAAGGAACCACGAGGGCTCCCAGGGAGCGTTAAGACCAGCTGTCTGAAAACCCAATTTTTCCATCCCCCCCATCCTGTCAGAAGGTATCATTCCCCCTCCCACCCACTAATCTCAAGTGTCCATAACTGTCCTCCCATCTCCCACAGCATCCAATGCAACGGATGAAGCTTCTGAGATGGGAATCGAAACGTGTTGTTTTCCTCAAAATATCTCAGTCCCGTTGCCTTTTTCAAAAATAAAAGCCACGTTTGTGTCAAAGCTTAGATGCAAATAGAGGGGCATTTCCCCACTCTGGAAGACTTTGCTTTCCGACGTGGAGGAGGGCAAATGCCGGAAGATGGCAGCCATGGCCCTATTTTAAAGCCCCGCCCCTTTGGGATGTATGGCAGAAGGGGTGGGGCTTAACCACCATGCCACATTGCCAAACTGGAGACCTCGTTTTCCCCTCCAGGCAGATGCCCAGACTTTCAAGGCTGAACTTCGAGGGACGTGTAGAAGTGAAGAAACAATTAACAGATTAACAGAGTTGGAAAGGGACCCTGCAGGTCATCTAGTCCAACCTCCTCTGCCCAAGCAGGAGACCCTACATCTGCCTCTACCTAGGATCGAACTCACAACCTTTAACAGATGAACAGAGTTGGAAAGGGACCCTGCAGGTCATCTAGTCCAACCCCCTCTGCCCAAGCAGGAGACCCTACATGTGCCTCTACCTAGGATCGAACTCACAACCTTTAACAGATGAACAGAGTTGGAAGGGGCCTTGCAGGTCATCTAGTCCAACCCCCTCTGCCCAAGCAGGAGACCCTACGTCGGCCTCTACCTAGGATCGAACTCACAACCTTGCTGCTTGGGAGGCAAGAGCTCCACCTCTAGGCCACAGAAGCAGCAGGACTTAAAGTTCTATCTCTATTACAAAGTTCTGACTTTTCAGCCTAATCAGAATGATTCCCAGTGTATGGACCCACTGAGGCCATCAAGTCCAACCCTTTTCTCAGTCCCACTAAACATATCAGTCAAACGGCTGTCCAACATCTGGGCGAGCACGTTCAGCAATAAAGGGGAGCTCAGGTTCCTTCTGGATCAGTGGGTCCTCTGTTGCTAAGAAAACGTTTTTTCCTAACATGTCAATGCAAGAAGTCCTTGACTTACGACCACCACTGAGCCCAACATTCTGTTGTTAAGTGAAACGAGTGAAAAAATTGGCCCTCAATTCACAGTTAAAGTGAATTTTGTCCCATTTGATGATCCCTCTAGCCACCTTTGTTAACTGAATCCTTGCAATTGTTAAAGGGAGTAACCTGGTTGTTAAGTGAATCTGGCTGCCCCATTGAATTTTGCAAAAGGTGATCGCATGACCTTTATGACATTGTCATAAATACGAGTCGGTTGCCAAGCGTCTGAATTTTGATGAAGTGACTGTGGAGATGCAATGATCGTAAGTGTGAAAAAATGGTCATACGTCACTTTTTTCAGCAATGTCGCAACTTCGAGCAGTCGCTAAATGGACCGTTGTAAGTCGAGGACTCCCTGTATTTTTCTGCACCCTGCATTCTGAAAACACTGGAGAACAGATCTGAGGTGCTGTGGGATCTCCCTCCAGGGGTAGGAAGCAGTTCGTCCAGGGGCCTTTTGGATTCTCAGACATCCGCTAGATCAGGGGTCTCCAACCTTTGCAACTTTAAGTCTGAAGGACTTCAGCTCCCAGACTTCTCCAGCCAGCTTTGTCATGGATCCACCCCCAGGACCCCAGAGGTGAGTTTAGAGGAGGTGGGTGAGTTTGAGTCTGTAGAGGAAAGCTGGGAGCCAATTATTGGTCAGGATCCTGGGGGCTTGGAGAGGGCTAGCGGGACGGAGCAGCCTCAGCTGGGTCATTGGATGAGTGACAGGTGAGCAGGTGAGACACAACCACAGTCTGCCAAGAGGCTCCAGGTGAGAACCGGGAGCAACTGCTGCCCTTTAGCAATGAAGAGGAGGTGGAGTCCACTTCTCTCTTGATCCACAGACATGTAGAGCAGAGAGAGGAGACTGCACAAGGTGGGCAGCTAGAAACTCTTTGTGTGTGTGTGTGTGTGTGTGTGTATAGCAGGGCAGCACAGAGCATGGGCCATCTATAGGGGAATGGGACAACTTGCTCCAGCCAACTTGCTATGGCTGGGGGATTCTGGGAGTTGAAGTCCACAGAACGTAAAGTCGCCAAGGTTGAGAAACACGGCTTTCATGGTTCTATTCCACCATATCTTTGATCTCAGTGTAACTCTGGTCCTGCAGCCAGTTGTCATGTGGCAAAATAGCCATGGTGAATTGTCCTGCATCAAGTTGGCCATGGAAAGTTGGGTGTAGCCAGTTGGCCATGGTGAACTGCCATAGATCCATTTACAGGGCACGTCAAGAAAGTCAAGATAGGGACCATTGATTGTGTGATCGAGCTACTAGCACTTTTCTACATGTATTGCACAGATAATCTGATTTTAAGGCCAGAGTTTCAAGCTTGATTTTCTTCGTACCTCCCTCCTCTCCCTCCCAGGACAGTCCTGCAAATATCTGTAGTTGTCCTGGGCAGTCTGGTCAAAACTCTGTCCAGTGTCTGTTAATCAAAGAATGCTTGTGTTTGCACAACACATTGGACCAGCCTAAAATGGGATAATTTGTAGGTGAGGATGTTGTGAGAATCAAGCAACTGACTTGGCACATTTTTCAATGGAGACAATCACATCAAGTTGTCACAAAAGTCCTTTGCTTGGTTATGATGTTGTTGCTGGTTATTTGGGTGTACTGTACAATTAGTGTCACAAGCGGCGAGTCTAGCTACTCACCGTTGAACAAAAAAGATTTATTTAGTTATTGGATTGACATGGTTGCATAATTCACAAAAATGCAACTCTGTGGCATGCAGCAACAAAAAACAGAGGATAACAATTTCCATTTCTTTCAGACGTAGGTTTGTCAAGTTTTTGTCTGAATTTCTCAGATGTGTGAATAAGGCAAACTACTATAAAATGTGCCAATATGAAAATGCTATTAGGAATAAAATGTGTATATATTTTGACACAGAATGCTCCAGCCATATTCACTTTTCCTTGAAATTTAAAACTTAACAATATGCATGCATTTCTGTTCATATTTTTTATATTTGTGCTTCTGTATGCTTATATCCACACATTGAATATGCATCTAATTTTGGTCACCATAATATGAAAGAAATGTTGAGACTCTGGAAAATGTGCAAAGAAGAGCAAAAGAGGTGATTAGGGGGCTGGAGGCTGAAACCTGTGAAGAGTGGTTAATAAATGATAGAAAAAGAAAGGGAGAGAGGAGGAGAGAACGAAAGGAAAATGGGGGAAAGAAGAAAGAGGTAAGGAGAGGAGGATGGAAGGGAGAGAGAGAGAAGGAGAGAGGGAAGGAAAGGGAAGGGGAAGCAGTAGGAGAAAGGGAAGGGAAGAAGAAAGGAGAAGGAGAGGAGGAAGGAAGGAAGGAAGAAGAGAAGGGAGGGAGGGAGAAAAGAAAGGGAAAATAAGGTGGGGTTACAACAGGAGGAAGGGATGGTAAATAAAGCGACCCAAACTGTACATTATAACCTATTAAATGAAATAACAAATGTGTAAATGTAAAGAAGAATAACAATTAAGTGAATGTATACTTAAAATGGTATGTAAGAGAATAAAAAATAAAAAGGGTTTTTGGGGAAATAAGATGCGGAGACTCTAGAAAGAGTGCAGAGAAGAGCAAGAGAGATGATTGGAGGCCTGGAGGCTGAAACGTATGAAGAACCATTGCAGGATGTCTAGTCTAATGAAAAGAAGGACTAGGGGGGACATGATAGCAATATTCTAATGTTTGAGGGGCTGCCACAAAGTAGAGAGGGTCAACTTGTTTTCCAAAGCCCCAGAGGGCAGAACAAGAAACGATGGATGGGAACTAATGAAGGAGAGAAGCAACCTGGAATGAAGGAGGAACTTCCTAACAGTGGGGACAATTAACCAGTGGAACAGCTTTGCCTTCTGAAGTTGTGGGTGCTTCATCACTGGAGGCTTTTAACAAGAGACTGGACTGGCGTAAATCGGTATAGGTCAGGGGTATCAAACTGAAGAGCCAGAGCCTGCATCTGGGTGCTTAGATCTGGCCCAGGGAAATAGCAAAGGACTGGCCTGCAGAGCTCCATTTTTGGCTATGACAGCCTCCTGCAGCCCTCTGCCAGTGAAAACGGAGCCCACACACAGCCCTCCCGAGCTCTGTTTTCGCTGGCAGAGGGCTGCAGGAGGATCCCCAATCCCCAGCCCTGCCTGGGCCACCACTTGGTGCCCCCGGCATGAGTGACGTTTAGCTGGCCATGCCCCCCTGTCCCGTTCCCCCGCCGAGGTCAAACACAACCCTGATGCGACCCTCAATGAAATTTTGACCCCCTGGCATAGTTTCTACAGCTCAAGCAGGGGGCTGGACTAGAAGACCTCCAGGGTCCCTTCCAACTTTGCCATTCAATTCTGTATGTCTATCTGTCTATCTGGTTATCTAACGTTTGACCAATTGCATGGCAAAATTCAGGGGGGGAAATGCGAAATTGGGCTGATGGCTAATTAGAACAAATGGAGGGCAACCTGTGGCACTTCAAATTCACCAAGTCTGCATTGCAGATGTGTACCCCCCCCCTCCGGCCCCTGGCAATTCCCCTCCACCCAGCCCATAACCCTCCCTTGCAATTATGCCAATCAGAGGGGGAAGGAGGGGCTTCTTGGGATTATTCCAGCCGATTCCCAAAGGCTTGACTTTCCCTGCCCATCTCCCGCAGAGCCCTTGGTGCCTGCAAAGGGACAGCAGAGGGAGCCTTTCCCCCAACTTCAGAAGGACTTGGGCATCTGAAGAAGCTTCTGCTTAGCCATGTTGGGTGCAAAACATGGTCATATGTGGGATATTTCTTGTGCATTCGACTTATTCGGCCTAGGCAACTTCAAAGAAGAAAAAAGCGTATATTTCCAAAAGTGTGTTTGAGCAGCCTTATAAATCCAGAGGCGATAATGAGGGCATTTACATTCAAGGAACCATCCTCCCTGTTAGGACTATAGTCCTGGTGTTGGGTTGGCTATGTATATGCCATGATTGCAAATGATATCTGTTCCTTTAAATACTATAGTGCAATGCAATTGGCTGCTGCTTCCTAACTCAGCCATAAGAGGGAGCCAGAATCACAGTTAGACGCTGATCTTTGAATGGAGACAGGGTAATGTTGGGTTAGGTCAGCAGAGCAAGGAGGATCGTGGATTAACCAACTGTAAGATAACTGTTTGAGTTATAGACTGTATTTTTATTCAAGACTAACTATCACTGTTTGTGAAGAAGTAGTTTATTTTTTCCACCACAAGTAAAGTCTACTTGTTTTTACCATCAGCGTCTGTGACTATTAGTGTGAATATCTAGCAACGTATCTCTTGCTGCAAATTCCGTTGCACAAGTCTCTGTCTCCTAACGGAGATATCCCCAACACTCCCCTCTTCAGGCTGTCTTCCTTCCCCTCAGCCTCCCCCACGGAGTTCAGAAAGGAAAGGAAAGGAAAAAGTAGCTTACTCTTTGAGCTTCCTGAGATCCCTGGCCATATCTCATTCCTAAAGAGAGAAAAGACAAAGGATTGTCAGAAGGGCTATCCACCCAAAACGTTCCATTCACTTTCACCTGGTTGGCCTAGCGTGGTGCTTTCCATCGCAGGCAGTCCTCGGCTTCATTTAGTGACCATTTGAAGTTACAACGGCACCGAGCCAAGTGATTTAGGACCGTTTCCCCACACTTACGACAGTTGCAGCATCCTTGTGGCCATCGCGTGATCAAAATTCAGGTGCTGGGCAACTGACCAGTATTTATGACCATTGCAGTGTCCCGAGGTCACGTGATCCCCCCTTTGTGACCTTCTGACAAGCCAAGTCAACGAGGAAGCCGGATTCACTTAACAACCGGGATACTGACGTAGCAATTTCAATGATTCACTTAACAACGGTGGCAAGAAAGGTCCTGCCAACCCTGAATCTGGCCCTGGCCGAAGCCATTTTGAGGCCTCAGTGTTGCCACCCTGGAGCTAAGGGATAGGAAGAGGGGATTAGGGATAGCTGGGGTTGTGTAGTCAAAATAAAATACCGTATTTTTCAGAGTATAAGACGCACCAAGGTTTTGAAGAGTCACATTTTTTAAAAAAAGTTTTTGCACTCTGCCAACCTCCCAAAAAGGGCCCGTTGTTGTGAAAACAGGCCCGGGTTTTTTTTGTCAAAAAAAGGGCATGGATAGCCTTGAGGAGGCTTATATAGTGCTCCTGGGGGCTGGGAAGTGTGTCAAAATTGAGCAAAAAAATGCCCATTTTTTGCTCATTACTGTCCTCCCCAGCCCCCAGGAACTCTCCAAAAGCCTCCTAAAAGATATGCACGGCCATTTTTATGAAGGGGGCGGGGTTTCAGGAGGCCAAAAATGCTGTATTCAGTGTATAAGATGCACCTAGATTTTAAGCCTCTTTTTTGAGGGAAAAAAGGTGTGTCTTATATCCTGAAAAATACAGTACTTTCTCTTGGGAACCAAGGACATTCTCACACCTGGTCAGAGGAAGGAGGAGTAAATGTCACCGGGCAACCAGATGGAGCTGTGATTGGACCATGTGACTGGTTGCTTTGAGATAGTGAAAACCTTTTTCTTTTAATTAGGTGAAAACCACAGGATCCTCAGAGTTGGTTTTCACCAGATCTGTGCCAATATAATCTTTCCAATAAAGCTATTCTTTGAGGAAGCTACTTGCCCTGGAGTGTTGTTTGAGGTGGATCTATTCCTTGGAACCCTGTAGAATGGGGCAAAACTCACTTAACAAATATCTCAGTTAGCAACAGAAATGTGGGACTCCATTGTGATCATAATTCGATTATGAATTTTTGGAGTATAAGACGCACCTTTCCCCCCCTAATAGAGTGTGAAAATGTTGGTGCATCTTATACACTGAACACAGCCATTTTTGACCTCCTGAAGCCCCGCCCCGCATCCCATTTTTGCGACAAATTGGCCATTTCCCCCCAAAACTGAGGCTTTTTTGCTTTCCCCCAGCCCTGCTGAAGCCTGCAGATGGCTGCTGGGGGCTGAGGGAAGGCAAAACCTTTTTTTTTCTTACTTACCTTCGAAATCCTAGTGTGTCTTATACACCAGTGCATCTTATAGTCCAAAAAATATGGTACCTCTTTTAGCTGCCCCCCTTCATTTCCTATTTCCACCCACTCCAACCTTCTGCCCTTAATCCTCCCTCTTCCCCCTGGGTTGGCTTCCAAAGCGGTTGGTGGGGGGGACATCCCAAGCCACGAGGAAGGGGGCAGAGAAGAGAAAACAAATCCAGAAGGAGACCGATCTGGAATGTCTTAGGGTTCATTTTTCTTGGGGACGACACTTTTAGGAAACAGGCAGCTGGCTTGGTATCATCGGTTGCTTTAACAGGAGGCATCTGAGCTTCTTTGAAAATAGCACATGCCAACTTGCACTGGGGGCTTTGCAGTCGTTCACATATTCACAGGAAATCCATAATTGCGACACAGGGGGCTGCCTGTGAAGAGCATCCAGAAGATCCAGTTGGTGTGAAATGCAGCAGCCCACATGGTTTGGGCAGAGACCGGTATGCACATGTATTACCTCTCCTGCGGGAGCTGCACTGGCTGCCGATTGGCTTCCGGTGCAATTCAAGGTGCTGATTGTCACCTTTAAAGTCCTTTGATGCTTGGGACCAGCTTATCTGAGGGACCATCTCTTGCCAGTCATATCTACCCAACCCATCAGAGCGAGGAGGCAGGGAACGCTGTGGGTTCCGTCCCCAAGGGAGATACACCTGGTGGGATCCAGAAGAAGGGCATTCTCTGTGGTGGCTCCCTCTCTCTGGAACATCATCCCCCACAGAGATTAGAACAGCCGTCACTCTACTTCTCCTCTGGAAGGTGCTGAAGACCGAGCTCTGCCAGGGGACCTGGGGAGCCCAGAATGGGATGGAGCCCATTCAATGGCTCGTGTGATGCGTTGTTGCTGGTGGTTATTATATTATTTGATGATTCTCTTTTATTAGTTTTATTTTGTTATATATGAGGTTTTTATACTCCTGTAAGCTGCCTTGAGAGCTGCCATGTGTCAATAGGCAATACAAATTTCCTAAATAAATAAATAATGGTGCAGTTGTCAATCTAGCGTATAGTTTAAATGTTATGTGACCCTCCTCAAAGCATCTCTGCTCCAGCCAGGTGGATCCATCACATCACCAGAGGGGAGTTCCTACCCGTTCGGCTGAACGGGTAGTAACTTGGCGGCCTGGGTCGCTGGAACTGGCAGTGACCCAGGCCTGCCACGCCCCCTAACCAGTGCTCTCGGCGGCACCGTAGGCGCCACCATGTTGTTTTTGCCTTCTGTCCATGCAGAGAGCAATTTTTGTTGCATGCTTGTGCAGTGTGCATCAAGTGCGCGTGCGCGTGGCCCATCCCTGAGCGAACTGGCAGTAGTGGCAGCCGGAACCCACCCTTGCCCATCACCTCTTCAATGCGGCTGCAGGGGCATCGTCTGAGCCTGTTTAAGGCTGGAGAGGGGACCACAGAAAACGTCTCTTCGGGATGTGCTTCTGAGGTGGGTTGCTCCCAGTTTGGCCCGGTTCGGCCAAACTGGTAATGGAATTCAGTCCTGGGTCACAGAACTGGCAGTGACCCAGGCTGGCCACGCCCCCCAAACTGGTTCCCTCACTGCCGCTGGTCCACCGCCATTTTGGTGTTTAGTGACTGTGCGTGGGCAGCCCACTGTAAATGCGTGAAGAACAATTCACATTGAATAGGGCACGCAGGGATTGCAAACCAGTAGTAAAACCGGCAGCAACCCACACCTGACTTGCTTCCCAATTATGCTCCATTATTGCCCAGGTACTGATTCATCCCTTGGCCATATCCCCACCCCCCACTATCCAGGTATGAAAGCAAAATAAAAATACTGGGCCCTGCAACTCAGAAAAAAAGCAACCCTTGTTTTGAAGCAGCAATTAAGTTGTATCAATTGATCCCACAATTTTAATCAACTGAAGAGAATGGAGACGTACAGAATTGCCCAAAGAATCAAAATGAATTTAGATGCATCTGATCCAATTTGATGGTTCAGCTTGAGATCCTGATTCAATTCAGGAAGTCGATTCAATTTGGGGATTTGATCAAATGACCTTTCAATTGAATTGGCTTTTGGGAGAGCTCTAAAACCAGGATCGGTGTCTATACTAATTCGCCATTTATTAAGGTCCCTCATTGAAGGCTTGTGAGCAAACTTAATAGTTGCAAGGATGGAAGGCTCGTCCTTTATTTATAGATTTCTTAATTCTTCAGGAAAGTGTAAGAATCAATGGGTGATTTCTTTTTTTCAGTAGAGGGAGTGGAAATTGTTTCCCTCAAGCATCCGTGTTGGAATTAGAGCTTTTTAAAAAAAGGCTTTCAAGGTTTTGACTTGGGGGATAAGCATGGAATTGGCCATCCTTGCAGATAAGAACATAAGAACATAAGAAGAGCCTTGCTGGAAGAGGCCACAGCCCATCCAGTCCAGCCTTCTGTCTCACACAGTGGCTCCCCATTTGCTTCAGGGTCTTCCCAAGCAGATTTATTTATTTATTTATCAAATTTATATACCGCACCTATCTCCCAATGGGACTCAGGGCAGTGCACAGGAAAGGAATAAAATGTAAAAACAATAAATACAGAATATTAAAACGAATTAAATTAAGTTGAACCCGTGCTAAATTTATCAGTTGAAACCCATTTCTAAAATAAGATTTAAAATTTAAAACTATGCCAGATGTCTTCACCTGCTTATGATTCCCTGCAAATGGCATTGAGAAATATCCTGGCTATCTCTCCAACCCGGAGGGTGTCCTTAGGCATCCATGATAGCCATGGATACCCTTGTTCTCCATGAACTTGTCTAATCCTTTCTTAAAGGTGTCGAGGCTGACAGCTGTCACCACTTCTTCTGGCAGGGAGTTCCATAGACCAGGGATCCTCTGGGTGAAAAAGTCCTCTTATTTGTTTGAGGTCTAGCTTCCAAAAGTTTCATGGAGTGCCCCCTAGTTCTAGTGTTGTGCGATAGGGAAAACAGTTTTTCCTTTTCTACTTTGTCCACACCGTGCATGATTTTATAGACTTCAATCAGGTCACCTCTCAGGCGCCGTCGTTCTAGAGTGAAGAGGCCCAGCCGTTGCAGCCTCAGATGGTAAGGAAGGTGTTCCAGCCCCCGAATCATTCTGGTTGCCCTCCTCTGCACCTTTTCCATTTCCATAATCTCCTTCTGAAGGTATGGGGACCAGAACTGTACACAATACTCCAGATGGGGCCTCACCATAGATTTATAAAGAGGCAAAATGATAATATGAGATAGTTCATGGTGATGAAGCCCAAAGGTGACTCCATCAAACAATGTCTTTAAACCGGCTCAATGGATTATGAACGGTCTGTAATTGGGCAGGAAAAGGATCTTGGGATTCCTTCAGTGTGGGCAAATCCACCCTAAAGAGTTTTTGGAAAGGGACTGGAAATGAAACTGCCAATGTTGTAAAATCCTTATACAAATCCATGGCATGTCTACATCTGGAATATTTTGTGAAGTCGTTGTTCATAAAATTCAGGTAATTTTAACTTATGACCACAACTGATGACCACAACTGAGCCCAAAATTTCTGTTGTTTATTGAAACATTTGTTAAGTGAATTTGGCTCCATTTTACAACCTTTCTAGGCCCAGTTGCTAAGTGAATCACTGCAGTTGTTAAATTAGTGACACAGTAAAGTGAATCTGGCTTCCCCATTGACTTTGCTGGTCAGAAGGTTGCAAAAGGGGGTCATGTGACCTTGGGACACTGCGACCGTCATAAATACGAGTCAGTTGCCAAGTCTGAATTTTGATCACATGACCCAGGGATGCTATAACAGTCATACCTGTGAAAAATGGTGTTGGGTCACTTTTTTCAATGCTATTGTAACTTTGGATGGTCATTAAATAAACCGTCGTAAGTCAGGGGCTACCTGTAGAAATGGGAAAAGTAGAGAAGCAGGCAACCAAATGAACAAGGGCTCCAAAACCTTTGGAGTCCTCTTGCTTAAAAGGCGATGGTGTGAATAAAAACATGAGTGAGACTGACCCAAGGATCAACCCATGAAGTTGCCCAGAAGGCAATTTAAAACAAATTAAAGGAAGTCCCTCCTCAATATGCCACATCATTGGCTGGTGGAATTAATTATGACAAGATAGGACAGGGGTCAGCAATCTTAAACACTCCAAGAGCCACAAAGGTCCTAGCCGGAAGCCTCCCGTTCAATTCTGGAGCCAATTGGAAGTCTGGTTCCCCTCCACCATAGAGTCTCTTCCTACCGCGGCATCCTTTTTTCTCTGCTGACCAGAGGTCCGGTTCTTCCCACCATAGAGTCTCCTCCCAGCATGGTGTTCTTTTTCCTCTGCTGACCAAAGGTCCGGTTCCCCCCACCATAGAGGCTCCTCCTAGTGCGGCATCCTTTTTTCTCTGCTGACCGGAGGTCCGGTTCTCCCCATCATAGAGTCTCCTCCTAGCATGGTGTCCTTTTTCCTCTGCTGACCAGAGGTCTGGTTCCCCCCACCATAGAGTCTCCTCCTAGCGTGACGTCCTTTTTCCTCTACCTGTCTGAAAGCCCTATCAATTGTGGAGCTGACAGGTGACAGGGAGCCGCAGCCAAGGGATGAAAGAGCCACATGCGGCTCCAGAGCTGCAGTTTGCTGACCCCTGAGATAGGATAATGGCCACTAGCTTTAAAACAAGTGGTCTGAAAAGCACAGGCGTTGTGGACTCCTGAGGGCAGGGAAGACACCAGGTGATAGGTAGGTCTGGGTCCATGATGGATGGGTGGATTAGGGCCTATCTCATCGACCTCATGAACTGCTGAGATGACACTTATGAGCCTCCGAGATATAACCTTTCAAAACAGATCACTCGCCATTCTGTTTTCTTGATTCTTTGTTCTGTTGTTTAATTCAACTGGTGCAGCATTTCCCTTTAACTTTCTTTTAGGGCTACAGCCAGCAAAAGTAGAAGTTGCTATTCTGGAAAAATCTGCCTGGGCTTTGTCCATCTCCATTCATCCCCTTTTAAAGAGAGCTTTATGCAAGCATAGAATTAGACCTCGGATTTGATGCTTGCATAAGGCTCTCTACCTCAAGCAGGTGAATGGAGATGGAGTCGAAGCAGATTTTTCCAGAGTCGGGAATAGCAACTTAGTGGACCAGAGAAATGCTGTGGATATGATTTACTTGGACTTCAGTAAGGCATTTGATAAAGTAGACCACAACCTACTTACTACTTGATAAGATAGAAAAATGCAGGTTAGACAGCATCACCACCAGATGGATTTGTAGCTTGCTGACCAACCGCACTCAACGTGTAGTCCTCAATGGAACTGCATCTTCATGGAGGGAAGTATGCAATGGGATACCCCAAGTCTCTGTCTTAGGCCCAGGACTCTTCAACATCTTCATCAATGATTTGCATGAGGGGTAGATGGGGAACCCATCAGCTTTGCAGATGACACCAAGCTGGCAGGAATAGCCAACACTCCAGAAGATAAGCCTATATCCTAAGATATACAGAAGGATCTTGACACACTTGAACATGGGATGTTATCTAACAAAATGAAATTCCGTGGTGAAAAAAGTAAGGTTCTACATTTGGACAAGAAAAACCAAATGCACAGGTATAATATATACCTGGCTCAATAGTAATAATTGTGAGAGGGATTTTGGAGTCCTAGTACACAATCACTTAAATATGAGCTAGCCATGGGCAGCAGCTGCCAGAAAAGCCAACACAGTTCTAGGCTGCATCAACAGAGGGAGAGAATCAAGATCGCGGGAAGGGTTAATACCACTTTATAAGGCCTTGGTAAGGCCACACTTGGAATACTGCATTCAGTTTTTGTCACCATGATGCAAAAAAGACGTGGAGACTCTGGAAAGAGTGCAGGGAAGAACAACAAAGATGATTAGGGGACAGGAGACTAAAACATATGAGGAACGGTTGCAGGAACTGGGTAGGTCTAGTTTAATGAAAAGAAGGACGAGGGAGACATGATAGCAGCCTTCCAATATCTCAGGGGTTGCCACAAAGAAGAGGGAGTCAAACTATTCTCCAAAGCAACAGAGGTCAGGACAAGAAGCAATGGGTAATCAAGGAGAGAAGCAACCTAGAACTAAGGAGAAAGTTAGAACAATTAAACAGTGGAATAACTTGTCTCCAGAAGTTGTGAATGCTCCAACACTGGAAGTTTTAAAGAAGAGATTGCACAACCATTTGTCTGAAATGGTAAAGGTTTCCTGCCCGAGCAGGGGGGTGGACTAGAAGACCTCCGAGGTCCTTTCCAACTCTGTTATTGTATTCTGTTCCAACTTCCATTAAGATCTGTGCACCTAATTCCCCATATTTTTCTGGAGCATCTTCCCAGATCTCCCGAGAAACAGGGCCTGCTGTAGATTCATAGGATCCGGTTGTGCCCCAGAGAGCCCATCAGAGAACCAGCGTGGCAGGTTGCCGATCGCAGTGCATGAACAGGGATGGCTTAACAAGGCTGGGATGCCTGATGTTTAGCACAAGGGGGAATGCGACTCCCCCCTCCTGCTCCCTCCACAGTGAATGTGACTGACATTAAGCAGCCTCTTTTGTGCATCTCCGTAGAATAGATGCTGCCGCTTGTCACTGTCAGAGTTGCCTGGGGAAGCATCCGTTTAATTAATGAGGACCTGCAGTCGCCGACTGCAGGTCAGCGCTTGTCACATGATAGCAGGAGCATCGCTCGGAAAGCAAAGCTCAGTCCTAGCAGATTCATTTCAACCAGTCCTATCAGGGCCAGGAGGGGAGGCAGAGAATCCCCTCCTGGGCTGTGGGATGTGGCAACAGATTTAAGGGGTGACCGACAGGCATGGGGTGAGATGGCAGCCAATGGGGAAGACGTCCCTATGCTTAATACCAGTGGCCTGTTCTGGCTCTCTGAGCTCGTGCCCCGACCCTGGATTGGACAGTGGATCCATGGAGGCTGCTGCTGAGGAAAGCCAGGTCAATCAACAACAAGCCCTCCTTATTTGTGATCTCACGGACCTGGGTGAGGCCAGATGGGGGAGTTTCCCTCTTGGAAATGGCTTGGCAGTAGCAACCTCCCTGGCTGAGCTGCTGGAGGCCATGCCTTTCTCCAAGGCTGGTCCCAATTGAGGTTCCTAGGGAACAAGGGGTCCAGCCCACAGCCGTTCCTTTGTGGGGCGGCCATAGGGCCCAGTACTTTCTCCACTCCATTTTACTATCTAGCGTTGGGTGAGACCCTCTGACACCATGGGATGAGATGTGCTAAGCGTGCTGACGTTGCACAGCTGTACATCTCTGTCCCTGGAGAGCCAAGGGATGCGGTGGCCACCCTCCTTCAGTGCCTGGAGGCTACAGGAATCTGGATAGGGGCAACAGGCTTCAGTTGAGCGCAGAGGAGATGGAGTGGCCGAACCTGGAAGCTGCAGCAGCTGCAGAGTGCAATCCTGGGAAGATCCTGCATGAGCTTCATTGGTTACCAGTGTACCTCCAGATCCAATTCAAGGGGTTGGTTGTCACTTTGAAAGCCTTACATGGCATGGGTCCAGGGCATCTGAGGAGCCATCTCTCCCCAATAGGACTAGCCAGCAGGAGAGGCCTGCTATGCATCCCGACTGCTAAGGAATCCCAGCAGCTGAGTTCAAGCAGAAGAGCCTTTCCTGCTGTGGCCCCATCCCTGTGGAACTATCCCCACCCCTTTGGCCTTCTGGAAGATATTAAAATGTGGCCTTGCCAGTGGGCTCGGGCTCCAAGGGGGGAAGGCCTCTCAGCTGAAGGTGACTAGCAGGATACAAAGACCTTATCCCTGTCCTGCCCATCTCTTAGTTGTTCTTTTAGAATAGTTTTTATAATCTTAATCTGTGTGGTTTTAATGGATTAACATTTACATTATTTTTCTACCTGTTTTATAACTTGCAAATTGCCCAGAGACACTTTATATGGGTGGCGGGTGGCATAAAAAAATTAACAAACAAAAAACAACACCCCTGGGAGGCAAACAATAAAATCAGTTATTATCGTTGTTATCGTCCTATCATTCAGTGCGATTTGTGATCCAAATGTCCTAGTGGGCCACAAATTAAGTATGAGCCAGTCGTGTGCCTGCAGCAGCCAAAAAAGCCAATCCAGTCCTAAGCTGCATCAACAGAGGGATAACATCCAGACCACGAGAAATTACAATACTACCTATACAACACTAGTCAGGCCACCCTTAGAATACTGTGTATCACCATGATACAAAAAAAAAAAAAAAAAAAAAAGATGTTGGGACCCCAGAAAGTATGTGGGGAAGAGCAACAAAGGCATAGAGCAGGGGTCTCCAACCTTTGCAACTTTAAGTCTGAAGAACTTCAGCTCCCAGACTTCTCCAGCCAGCTTGCAAAGTGGAGACCCCTGGCATAGAGGTTAAATCATATAATAAATGGTTGAGGGAATTAGTGTCAGGACCTGCAGCCATCTTTCTCTTGGATCTTTCGCCTGCCACACTTCTATTATTTTACTATGCCTTTTCTGTTGTGGGAAAATGGGAGGAGGGGGTTGTACGGAGTTAGATGCTATGTAGCCATAACAACATTCTTTCTAGAAAGCCAAGGTCATCCTTTGTCTCTGCACCTCTGCTACAGGTTCTCCAGAAACGTGGAAGTGGGGTTGGAGGTCTGTTTTTGTTCCCAATAGTCTTCCCTGAAGCCTGCTAGGCCAAAAATGGGGGGGGGGGGGGAAATCGGGGGTGCTGAGAAAAAAAGAAGGAAAGAAAGAGAGAGGGAGAGACAGACAGGCAGAGACAGAGAGAGAAAGAAAGGAGAAAGAAAAGGAAAGAAGGAAAAAGAAAGGGGTGGGGGAAAGGAGAGGAAGGAAGGACTACAAAACGTGGCACTAGACGCAGCTTCAGAGGATAATCCAGGGCTGGAAGTGACCTGGAGGTCATCTAGTCCAACCCTGCTCCAGCAGGACATGATTAAAGGGAGTTTCTGTCTTTTGATCCCCCAGTTACGTGACTGCATAGCCATGCCCACCCAGTCACATGACCCCACCAAGCCACGCCTACCAAGCCACGCCCGCAGAACCGGTAATAAAAAAAAATTAGATTTCACCAGTGCTCTGAAGGCCTTTGGGATACGAGCTGGAACTGGCTTCTTCTCAGCCCTTGGATGCAAAGACTGGAGAACAGATGGGACATAAATAATCTTTTATTGCGGTTGCTGATGAATATTTATTCGTGTTGCTTGTTGGCTTTAAATTGCTACGAATTCTTTTGACCAAGGAGCTCTGCCTCGTAGACCGAGAGACATTGTTCGTCTCAACCTTTCCATTTCCCAATTTTGTTTCAGGAGAGGGAAAGTAGCAGTGCTGGGTTGCAGGTGGAACACCCCCAGTACAGTGCCTGCTGGGAGCACCGGGGACCGTTCCGGTACGGTATTCCGCTGAGCAGCTGGAGCATTGCGGAGGCGTTGCAGAGCGTCGCAGGAGGTAGGGGCGCATGCGTGCACTGTGCATGTTCATGTGGTGGATGCCGGGACCCATTGCACCGTACTGGTCGCACCGGGATGCGGAACCTGTTATAGCTTCAATAATGAGGGAGTCCGACACAGGTTAGTTCAAACACACAGCCATTTATTTGGCTTCAACACAGAACAGTAGCAGTAGCTATCGTTAAGTATAGAAAATGCGGTAGACAGGGGCTTCCCCGTTTGACAGCTATTTAAGCGAGAGCTGTCAAACGGGAATCCAATCAGAAGGCCTGGTAACCAAATTCCAGCCAGTTGCGTCTGAGCCAATCAGACACGGCTGGCTGTTACCAAGCCTACAAGGGTGAGGTCGAAGACTTGCGGCCGGTCGTAAGTCGAGGACCGGTCGCAAGTCGAGGACCTCAACAGAACCCACCACTGGAAAGTAGGTAAAGGAAGGAGAGATCGACCCTAGACCAGGAAGGGCCACGGGCAAAGCAGAGATGCCTGCTGAATTCTCTCCTTCTCCGTGGCTCCTTCTCTAGTGGCCAGGAAAACAACGGGCTGAGCCAACCTTCAGCCGGTGAAGACCCTGGGCAGAATCAGTGTGCAGTGCTGGTCGTCCTCGATTTAAGTGGCTAAGTGAGAAATTTGCTAAGTGAGTTATGTCCAATTTTACGGCTTTTCTTGCTGCGTTGGTTAAGCAAGTCGCTGCAGCTGTTCAATTAGGGAGACAACTGTGAGGTGAATCTGGCTTCCCCATTGACTTTGCTCGTCAGAGGGTCGATCCCATGACCCTGGAACTCCGTGACCATCATAAATATGAACCAGTTGCCATCTGAATGTACATCACAATGTCTATGGGGACGCTGCAACGGTCATAAGTGTGAAAAACGGCCATAAGTCACTGTTTTCAGTGCCATTGTAATTGTGCCCTGCATTCTAACCAGTGAGACCCCATGGCCGAGGGATCCTCTGCAATCCACTGCATTGCAGTGATTCCAAGGGTGAGTAGCAGAAGCCTCCTGCCTCTCTCTAGAGCATATAAATACTCTCCAAGTATGACTTACTCTACAGCAGTTCATTTAATGACCATTCAAAGTTACAACAACACTGAAAAAAGTGATTTATGACCATTTTTCACACTGTAGCATCTGTCAGCTTGCAAACCATCACCATGACGATTATCAAGCTGCCATAGAGAAGTGAGAATTCCAAACATTCCTGTGGTCGGAATGGAATCTCAAGATGACCTGTGACTGCGCATGCATAGATTTACTTTCGATGCTAATTGGGTAACGTGATTTATGACAGGCAGAGGGGAGGGGGATAGGGGGTAAAGTTCAGACGCCATCAATTAATTTTCAGTTCTGGCTCCACCGGAGGCTCAGCCAAGATGTTAATCCTAATAAATGGATGCTTTTTGAACTTTGTCTTGAGGCCGTGAATTAATTGGGGTTTTCTCTTGGGAGCTTCACAGAGAGCGCTCACGTGGTCACATGGTCAAAATTCAGGTGCTTGACTCATATTTATGATGGTTGCAGAGTCCTGGTATCACGTGATCGCCCTTCTGACAAGTAAATTTATTTATTTATTTATTTATTTTATTTATTCGAATTTATACCCCGCCCTTCTCCTTGTTAGGACCCAACAAAGTTAATGGGGAAGCCATATTTACAACTGGGTTAACTTAACAACTGAAATGATTCACTTAAACAACGGTGGCAAGAAAGGTTGTAAAATGGGGACAAGCTCACTTAACAAATGTTTCACTTAGCAACATAAAGGTTGGGCTCAATTGTGGTCGTAACTTGAAGACTACCTGTAGTTAAGCATTGTGGTATGACTGTGGGAATTACTCATGGGCCGGCACTGCAATCGTGTGAAACGAAATATGGAATGTTTTTGTCAGCATCTATGTATTTCTTGTCCAACAACTGTTATAAACTGGTTTCACCTTCAAAAAAAAGTTATTAAGTATTTGATGTTTAATAAAGAGAATTGCTTGGGAAAATATGATTCTTTATTCTTTTGAATAAAGAATTACAGTATATAGAGCACTGCACCCCAGAACAACTAGACACAAGGACAGTTTTTCCCCAAACGCCATCCCTCTGCTAAACAAATAATTCCCTCAACGCTGTCAAACTATTCCCTAAGGCTGCATGACTATTAGTCTTCTCATCGTTCCTATCCCCCGTCTCCTCCCACTGATGACTGCAGGACTGTCACTTCGTTGCTTGTAGCCTTACAATTTATACTGATATTGCTTCCTGATTGCTTATTTGTACCCTGTGACTATCATTAAGTGATGTACCTCATTATTCTGGACGAATGTATCTTGTCTTTTTATGTACCCTGAGAGCATCTGCACCAGAGACAAATCCCTTGTGTGTCCAATCACTTGGCCAATAAAGAATTCTATTCTATTCTATTCTATTCTATTCTATTCTATTCTATCCTATCCTATCCTATCCTATCCTATCCTATCCTATTCCATATGTCTATTCTATTCTATTCTATCCTATCCTATCCTATTCTATTCCATATGTCTATTCTATTCTATTCTATTCTATTCTATTCTATTCTATCCCATCCTATTCTATTTCATATGTCTATTCTATTCTATTCTATTCCATTCTATTCTATTCCATATGTCTATTCTATTCTATTCTATTCCATTCCATTCTGTTCTATCCCATCCTATTCTATTCTATTTCATATGTCTATTTCATGTCTATTTTATTCTATTCTATTCTATTCTATCCTATTCTATTCCATATGTCTATTCTATTCTATTCTATTCTATTCTATTCTATCCCATCCTATTCTATTCTATTTCATATGTCTATTCTATTCTATTCCATTCTATTCTATTCCATATGTCTATTCTATTCTATTCTATTCCATTCCATTCTGTTCTATCCCATCCTATTCTATTCTATTTCATATGTCTATTCTATTCTATTCTATTCTATTCTATTCTATTCTATTCTATTCTATTCTATTCTATTCTATTCTATTCTATTCTATTCCATATGTCTATTCTATTCTATTCTATTCCATATGTCTATTCTATTCTATTCTATTCCATTCTATCCCATCCTATTCTATTCTATTCTATTCTATTCCATATTTCTATTCTATTCTATCACATCCTATTCTATTCTATTCGTTTCCATATTTCTATTCTATTCTATTCTATTCTATTCCATATGTCTATTCTATTCTATTCTATTCTATTCTATTCTATTCCACATTTCTATTCTATTCTATTCTATTCTATCACATCCTATTCTATTCTATTCCATATGTCTATTCTATTCTATTCTATTCTATTCTATTCTATTCTATTCTATTCTATGACGCAGAATTTTAAAAAATTAACATTCAGATGAAACTGGAACTTTTGTTATTAGGACTTAGGGGCATTGAACTAGAAAAGGCTGATGGTTGGTTGGTTTCCTGTAGCCAGGCTGCTCTAGGCACAAAGATGGAAGAGCCCAGAAGCCCCAGCGATGGGTTGTGAAGGTGGCCGAGTTTGCAGAAACGGCTAAATTGACTTGTTTGATTCAGGAGGAAAACTCCGTTTATAAAAGACTGGAAAACTCTTTACAGACACTTTGCTGAAAAGGGATCAACGCAAACTGCTGATTTGGGGATTTATTGATTAAACAGCTTTGTCCGGGGGAAGAAAAGAGCCGTGGCCTGCAACAGGGAGGATGGGGCTGGCAGCTACTCAGCTGGCAACATCTGCACGCAGAAACAAGGGAAGCCCCTTCTTGGCCCTCTCTCTTGCTTTCCTCCCTCTCTTGTCGTTCTTCACTTATTCTTTCACCCTTCTCTAATCTCTTTCTTTTTGTATTTCTACCTCTACATTTCTATCGTTGTAAGAATCTTTGTAAAATGTCCCTTTAATAAGAACCATCCATAAACAAGAGGAAATGTGAAAAAGAAGAAACGAGTGTTCCTTCCTCCCAGGAGCCTCCTCGTTACGCTATTTTGCGCACTGGGGAGCCTCCTAAATCCACATTTACTACAGGTAGTCTTCGACTTATGACCACGATGGATCTCCATAGTTCCATTTGTTATTTTGCCCTATTTGACAACCTTTCTTGTCACAGTTGTTAAGTGAATCACCGCTAAATTCGTAACAAGATTTCTGGATTCTCCATTGACTTCGCTTATCAAAACAGGGGATCACGTGACCTGCAACCGTCATAATTATGAACCCGTTGTCTGAATTTTGATCACGTGACCATGGGGATGCCTCAAATGTCATAAGTGTGAAAAATGGTAATAAGTTACTTCTTTCGCTGCTGTTGTAACTTTGAATGGTCACTAAATGAATTGGCCTACCTGAAGTTTCTTGGGTGGCCCGCATCTGTTAGCCGATGGGTGACTTCACCTCTGTGTGACTAGTTGGCTAAATAAAACACCGACAAAACTCCCTAAAACGGCATTTCGGTTCCTGTGCAATGAAAGTAGAGAATTATGAGCAGTTTCCTGCATGATGGAAGAGAGAGAGAGAGAGAGATGGGAAACCCAGCCCAAGCAGAGGCTCCATAATCCTTCTGCATCATTAGAAGCGCAACTCGTAACTTTACGTTGTTGCTTATTCTTGTAGGCATCCCAATTAGAGCGACATTTCCTGGACTTAATTAATATTCGGTTGGAATTCTAGCCTGAGAGCAAAAATGCCAACCTGGGGCTTTTAATTCCCTCTTCCCCCCATCATCTATGGCTCTATTGCCAGGAATGGCATTAATTAGCTCCATCAGGGCTCCGGCCCTGTCAGCACATACTCGTGGCTTCTACTTAACAACTTTCAGCTATTCTCTGCTGTCGCATTTAATATTTGCTTGAAGACAGTATTTGGTAATAATGGGCCACTTGCAATGGGGGTGGCCAGCCAGTTTAGCAAAATCACTAGACTAGAGGATGGCCAAGAGATGGAGAAAGGTTGCCTTGCCCACTGCCCTCTAGTGGTCATTCAGATTCTCAGACCAGTCTGGCAGACCTTAAAACCAGCACAGAATTCCCAATGGTTGGCTTAAAATGGAGACATACCCAATTAGAATGGGTAAGAAATTTGTGGTCTATGTCTAATCTTTTGTATTTTTGAAGTAATGTGAAAATTAGAGTGCCATCTGCAAATCTCTTATTTGCAAAATTTGCTGTGGTTTTGGGGTAATGGTTCCCCTCGCACATATGTGCTAGTTGTTCCTGACTCTAGGGGGCGGTGCTCATCTCTGCTTCAAAGCTGAAGAACCAGCGCTGTCCGAAGACTTCTCTGTGGTCATGTGGCTGGCATGACTCAATGCCGAAGGCTCACGAAACAAATTGAGCATACTTGCCTTGCAAAATTTGGAGAACAGAATAATTCAAAGGGGAATAGCAACTGCATTTGCATATTAATTAAGCCAGCTTACTGACTGAACCCCACCTTAAGTGGAGCACCCCTTTTCTAGTAAAAGTACAAATCTGGTATTTAAAGAACTGCATATGCAAAGTTTCAGGCAGGAAAAATCCAAGAGCCACTTTCTCTATCCTTTCGTAGCTGAAATATGGCCAGGATAATGGATGGAAACTGATCAAGGAGAGATTCAACCTGGAAATAAGGAGGGATTTTCTCACAGTGAGAACCATCCACCCATGGAACAGAAGTTGCCTTCGGAAGTCGTGAGAACTTCATCCCTGGAGGCTTTCAAGAAGAGACGGGACTGCCATCTGTCAGAAATGGTGCAGGGTCTCCTCCTTGGGTGTGAGGGTTGGACTAGATGACCTCCAAGGTCCCTTCCAAATCTGTTAAAGGACCCAGGCTGGAATCTTTGTTTCTTACAGATGCTTTGCTCTCATTGCAGCAGACTGCCCTACCCGTGCATAGCTAAGTGCATCTCCATCCTCCAGGTTGTGGTTCTCCCAAAGATCCTTTTTATTCAAGAGGCAATTGGACTTTCTTCTTTTTCTTTGAAGATGTTTTGCTTCTCATCCAAAGAGCTTCTTCAGCTCTGACTGGATGGTGGGGAAGGGGAGGACTGATACTCCTTGCAGACAGCCCTACCAGCTGTTATCCAATTATTTGACAATCCTGGAGCAACCGTGGGGCAGGAAGAGGCAAGGAACTGAGCAGGTCCAAACAATTTCAAAGTCATTATACCACCCACATATTAAGAGAGGCCTCTGATAGGAAAACCCCCGTTAGTATACTGAAGGCGTAGCGAGAGATGTTGCTGAACATCCACACCAGCAGTCACAGACACTGAATTGTAAAAAAAAAAGGTGTTTACTTCCGTAGAAAATAAAGGTATAGAAACTTCTTCATACACAGGTGAGACATAAGTCCTAAATCATATAAACAGTTCAGTACACAAAGTTGGCTAACAGTTGCACAACTCACAATTATCCATGCTGATCAATATTCGACATACACAACAGTCAGCATCTAACATCAGCATCTAATAGTGATTCTGGCTCCCTCTTATGGCCGCTTGAGTAAACAGCAACCAATCACATTTACTGCAGTAGTTAAAGAGACAGTATTGCCATCATGGTTTATATATTGCCAACCCAACAGTCGGATTACATCCTTAACAGCCTCCAGTAGCAAGGGGCAACGTCCAGGCTTTTTACTCCTTCCATTTGACCATGTTGCAGTGCTGGTGCCAGCCTCACACCTGGCAGCAAGCAGATGTGAGCCTGAGCGGACCAACCTTGGCCTCACCTCGATTTACAAAGGGGGTTGCAAGCCATTTGTTCTGAGGAGGAGACACCCAGGTGCACCCGAGCGTTGATTGCTGTCCAAAGTTATAGACAGCAGAAGCAAATTGCTTTGAGCTCAGGGTGTGAAATATGGAGAGGCAGCTTCAGCGCATCCCCTCCCCTCCCCTCCCCACCCCAGGAAAGCAACATGCTTCTCTCTTTGCAAAGCCGACTTAACAGGGGAATTGAAAGCTATCAGATGTTTATGTCTGAAAGATTTTTCCATTAGCCTTCGAAGATGGAATCATCACAAGAGTATTTTATAGGTCTCTGCACGCTGGCTTGCAAATAAGTCTGTCTGAAATGCCCAGGACTGGCCGCTGCACAGTAGACCCCCGTTGTTGAAGTGCCCTGGAGAGTTTCAGGCAAATTGTCATCTGGCGCTCGCCTCCTGTCCTGCCTTGAGCCACTTATCAAGCGATGATGGGAAAGCCCCATTTCAGCCACCTGTCACTCCCGGCTCCTCCTTCTTTAAGGCTGAGCATGAAAACACCTCACCACCACACCTAATTATGCTGCTTAGAACTGACCTGTAACAGAATTACATAATGACTGTTTAAGAGAATAACGGAATTGGAAGGGACCTTGGAGGTCTTCTAGTCCAACCCCCTGCTCAAGCAGGAGACACTTTCAGAATAACAGAGCTGGAAGGGACCTTGGAGGTCTTCTAGTCCAACCCCCTGCTCAAGCAGGAGACACTTTCAGAATAACAGAGCTGGAAGGGACCTTGGAGGTCTTCTAGTCCAACCCCCTGCTCAAGCAGGAAACCCTGTACCATTTCCAACAAATGGTTGTCCAATCTCTTCTTAAAATCCTTCACTGATTAATTGTTCTACCTGTTAGGAAAATTCTCCTTGGTTCTAGATTAATTCTTTCCAGATTAGATTAGTTGATTAGCTTCCTTTAAGGAAATACCCACCCTAGCCAGCTCCGTAGTTTGGAATTGAACATTAGCAAAAGCTTCTGGCTAGGTTAGGACTTCATGCTCACCACAGTTACTCCCTCCTTCGGGGGTGAGATGTGGCATTTTGAGCCTTGGTCTGTGATGTGATGAAATCTGAGGACATGCCAGTGTTATTTTGACATATCGATAGGCTTGCCAGGAACTGCAGGCATGGATTATATCTGTGACAACTGTGATGTTTTAAAAAATTATATCTAATTATGGCAAACAAATTAGGACTTTAAAAAAAGCTGTTTCTATAATGCTTCTTTATTCTCAACATGATTAGAGTGACTGATAAATATTTCCTTCTGCTCCTGGGAAGTCGATAACCCTTTATTTTGGCAAGCATCCTCTTGCTCTCTTCCCCGCCCACACTTCTCATTCCCTTCCCTTTGGACTAATCAAATTTACTTTGCGGTCAATACTACATTGAAAAGAGATGGTTCTTTTTTTAAAAAAATCATCACAAATGCTTGTCTTTCCCACATCACTTCCCACACACTTGCTGAATTAGTTCAGAAGCTGCGGAATACAGGACTCGAGGCTGCCATGCATGAAAAATGGTTGGTGCATCTAGCCTCCATCTTGGCTGAAAAGATGGATGCCTATAGGCCCCAAGGAGCAGAGCAGTGGTGGGTTCCTAGCGGTTCGGCTGAACCAGTAGTGGTTCGGCAGCCTGGGTCACTGGAACCCGCAGCGACCCAGGGCTGCCATGCCCCCGAACCGGTTCTCCTACAACGCCGCCATCTTGCTTTTTGGTTCTGCACATGCACAGAACAATCTTCATTGCGCAAATTTAATTTTTCATTTTTTAATGTTTTGCGCATGTGCAGACCTATTTATGTGCAAACGTGAATGCACATGGAGCAAAATTGCGTAGCAACCCTGGAGCAGAAGCTGCTTTCCCAAAGAATCATAGAATTGGAAGGGACCCTGTTGATTGTTTAGTCCAGGGGTTCCCAAACTTGGCAACTTGAAGACTTGTGGACTTCCACAAGTCTTCAAGTTGCCAAGTTTGGGAACCCCTGGTTTAGTCCAATTCCCTGTGCATGGCAGGGGACCCTGTATACCAGGGGTGTCAAACTCAAGGCCCAGGAGCCGGATCTGGCCCGTGGGGTGCTTAGATCTGGCCCATAAGGCTGCCCTGGAACAGCAAAGGACTGGCCCGCAGTGACTCTGCCGTGAAAACGAAGCTTGGGAGGGCTGTGCGTAGTGGCCCTTTTTGCTGGCAGAAGGCTGCAGGGGGCCATCCCAGCTGAAAATGGAGCCTGGGGGTCTGCGTGTGGTCCTGAGCTCAGTTTTTGCTGGCTGAGTGCTAGCAAAACAAACTAGCAGCAAAAGTGACTCCTCCTAGCCCTGCCTGGGCCACCACCGGTGCCCCTGACAAAAGGGACATCGAGCTGGCCATGCCCATCATGGCCACATCCCCTGGCACCCCAAAGTCAAACACAATCCTGAGGGGGCCCTCAATGAATTCAAGTTTGACACCTCTGCTATACACCATTCCAGACAAGTGGATGTCCAATCTCTTCTTGGAACTCTCCAGCGATGGAGCGCCACAATTTCTGGAAGGAAGCTGTTCCACTGGTTGATTGTTCATGAAATTTCTTCTTAATTGTGGATTGGATTTCTCTTCAATGATCTTCATTCTGTCACTTCTTATCCGGCCGTCAGATGCTTTGGAGAATAGTTCAATCCCTTCTTCCCTTAAAGATTTGAAGACAGCTATTGGGTCTTTATCTTCATTAGAGTAGATATACCTAGATGCCACGACCATTCATCATCTAGTTTAGCCTCCAGTCCCCTAATCATCATTGTTGCTCTTCTCTGGATTCTTTCTAGAGTCTCAATATCTTTTTTGTCTTAACATCTTTGTGGTGACCAGAACTGGACCCAGAATTCCAAGCGTAGTCTTACAGTGCAGTAGAAAGTAGTATTATCTCTTCTTGGGATCTTGATACTATCCCTTTGTTGCTGCAATCCAGGACTGGATTGGCATTTTTGGCATCTGCAGCCCAACCCTGGCTCATATTTAAGTCGTGGTCTGCTAGGACATCTAAGTCTCCCTCACAGTTACTACTCGTGAGCCAGCTACCACCTTTTCTGTACACATAAATCTGATTTTTTCCTGCCTAAGTGGACCTTACTTTTCCCACCACTGAATTGCATTTTGTTGGATAGGACCTAATGTTCAAGTCTGGTCAAATCTTCCAAAATGTTGGCTATTCTCCACAGCTTGGTGTCATCTGCAAATTTGATGACTTCCTCTTCTGTCCACTTGTCCAAATCACTTATGAAATGTTAAATAGTATTGGGCCTAAGACAGAAGCTCGGTGTACCCCACTGCATGCTTCTCTACATGTAGAGGTCCATTGAGGAGTTCCATCAAGGAAGTCCACTGAGGACTACTTGTTCAGTGCAGTTGGTCAGCCGGTTATGAATCCATCTGCTGGTAATGCTGTCTCTCTTACATATTTTCTATCTTATCATGAAGCAGGGTGTGATTTATTTTGTCAATTGCCTTACTGAAGTCTAAGTGTACTATATCCACAGCATTTCCCCCAATCCTCTCCTTTAGTCACTTCATCAAAGAACAAAATAAGGTTGGTTTGGTATGAGGACAGTCCAAATCTCAGTGCATGGTATGTTTCTTCATACAAATTACCTGGGCATCCACATGTAGACATGATGTCTAAAAACAGACTCTTCTGTGATAAAATACAACACCTCCAGCTGATATCAAACATTTTAATGTAGAGAGAGAATTCTTACAGACAATTCCTCAAAGTGAGATTGCTTTAAACAATATGGAATACAAGCAATGTTGGGATAATTCAGATAATATGATGACGCTCTCCTGCTTGCTCTCTACGCTGTAAAAGGGGAGCTAGAAGATGGTTTATGAGATGATTAGCAGCTTTTTGCATCATTTTGGAAGGAAGAGAGATGCAGCAAATAAATTCCGTTTATTTTGCAGCAGTTCATGGGCTAGTTAGGCATGCTGTTCTAAGAATATTTTGCTGACATCAGAACCCCCATTTTACACCTGTCATACAAATCTAATCCAAGCCAGAAATCAATACTCCCCGCTAAGAATTTGCTAGTCCTTCTTGCATTAAGAGCCCAGAGTTGAGACTCAGTAGAAACATGATTAATGTCAGGCTTTTTGTCTTCCTCATCTTTAGTTATGTCCAATTACAAAGACGGCAGTTGCCTCGAAGCAGAGAGCAAAGCATTGCAAGGGGGCATTTGAGTGGGGCACAACAGCAATCGCCAGGAAGTTCGGGCGAGAATACAATACAATACAATAGCAGAGTTGGAAGGGACCTTGGAGGTCTTCTAGTCCAACCCCCTGCCAAGGAATCCCCAGAAAAGCTAGCCATCAGCCGCTTGTTTTGTGCAACCAGATTGCTCTAACGTTTTTGAGGTTACCTGAGTAATAGGAACCCACACAAAGAGGTTTAGGATTTGCAGAGAAGGCAGCTTTAAAAAATGTAAAAGTTAATTGTTTGATGGATCATAAGAAATGAGTACAAAGCATGAATGTGCCCTGCATTAACTCCTGTCCCAGGAGAATAGAATTCGCTTCTTTTCTTTGGAGAGAGCAAAGGAATCTTTTTGTTTTGCCGAATGGTGTCCTGGATGGATGGATTTCTGGCACCCCCAGCTTTATCTCTGCAACCAGCCCATCTCCTCTTTCCCAACATTTCCTAGCATTGCCCAGGAATGACACAAATTTGTCTCGCTGCTTTGTAAGAACATAAGCCTTCTTGCTTTCGGTGCCAGTTCTTTAAAAAATGTTCCAGCATCACCACAAAGAAGTTTGAAAATTCAGCACCCACTCTTTGAACTCACTGGAATCAAAAAGCAGGCAAACTTTGGCGCAAGCAGTATGCCTTCTGAACTGAATCTTCACCCTGCATCACAGGAAGTTGTGCTTTTGACAGTTAATGGAGACGTACAACTTAGAATCCCAGAATGACAAGGGCTGGAAGGGACCTTGAAGGCCTTCTATACAGACTATGTAGAACCGATTGGGGTTAACGGTAGGGGTGACAATTTACAGGTAGTTTTTGGGCTATTTTTTTTGGTTTTGTTATTCATATATCACATTTAGAAACTGCTCATCTCCCTCACGGGCAATAATTGGAACAGAATTGCCATTGTTAAGCAACATGGTCAAAAATTGAAATGTCACATCACTGCGTTGCTTAGGGATGGCAGTTCAGGCACTTCCAATTGTCATTGTTAAGCCTGGATCATCCGTGTTGTTAAGGGAGGATGTGATTTCATGTCACTGTGATTTCCTGCCAGCTTCCCCAATGACTTTGCTTATGGGAAGCCTGCAGAGAGGTCATAAATCTCGTGACCACAAGGATGCTGCAATGGCCACAACTCCTGGGATGGGTTATAAGCACCATTTGTTCATTGCCATTGCAACCCAATGGCTACCGGTATTGTTGTGTCCTCGACCTGCGACCGGTCTCGACTTACGACCGGCCGCAGGTCTTCCAGGCTGCCTCTTGGAGCCTTGGTAACAGGCTGTAGCAAGGCAGCCAACTGACAGACGCGCCTGATTGGCTGAGGCGCGCCTGGCCCTTGCTGCAGCCTGATTGGCTCCCCCTTTGACAGCTCCAAATATAAAGAGCTGTCAAAGCGCGGGAGCCCCTGTCTACCGCACCTTTTCTTTAACTGAACCTTTCTTTCCTTGTAAGCCTTGCCTAGCTAAATAAAAGCTATGTTTCTGAGCAAACCTGATGTGGACCCACTTATTGACCGAAGTCACAATACTGGCGACGAGGATGGGATCAGGCAGCGCTCATCGAGAAACAGCGAAGATTTTTTACCCTCCCTGTTTAGTTGCGGTACGATCAACCGGATCGTTTCCTCCGCTCGGCCCATCGACGCGGCCACGGAAACCAGGGCCTCCCCACGGGCCACCTCGAGCGCTTTCCTGCCGGCCAACGACGACCGGGCCAGGACGCTCAACCTCGAGCGCTTTCCTGCCGGCCAACGACGACCAGGCGAGGACGCTCAACCTCGAGCTCTCCCTGCCGGCCAACGACGACCGGGCCAGGACGCTCGACGACCTCTCAAGCTGCGGCGGCCGAGACCTCGAAACCGCGCTCGCTGCAGCTACCCCGGCAGCGGTCGACGACCTGCCGCGGGACACCGCAACCTGGGCCTCCCCACGGGCCAGGACGCTCGGCTACCTGCCGCTGGCCTCACCACGGGCCACCTCAAGCACCTTCCTGCCGGCCCACGACGACCAGGCCAGGAAGCTCGATCAGGGCCTGCGAGACGGCCGAGACCTCGACCCCCTACCGTGGGGAAAGCCTTTCCCCGGGGCGATTACCCGTTCAGGGCCCATCGGTCGCCGCTGCGGCCATAGGGGCCACCGGCACCAGCGCCGGCCACCCCAGGGACTCCGCGGCGGATTCCGGACAACCGGCAGTCCCAGCCGCCGCCACCAACGAAACGAAGAACCCCGAGACGCCAGGCCACCGCCTGCAACCGCAGTAGCAGCTTCAGCCACCATGCCGTGAGATCCGCAAAGGGCCTCCACCAGCCAGGCCTCCCTGCCACCTCCCTGTCAGGCCTGTAATGCTCCCGCCCTCCGGCTACCATCATCGGCCTGACTCAAGCCGATCAGGAGACCAGGCCCCCACTCCGATGACCACGCCTCCTCGCCCGACTCACCACTCCTGACGACCCCGCCTCTTCGGGAAGGCCCTCCAACGCCGACGCCCGGAGCTACACCCCGAAGGGAGGAGCTTCAACGGGCACGTCCTTCTCCTTCTGCTGCCGTAGTAACTCTGGAGCGATCAAAACAGACTGCGCATGCTCCACTTACTTGATGGGCAGTTTTCGCGCACGCGCAGAGGGAGGGGGGAAAGGAGTGTTGTGTCCTCGACCTGCGACCGGTCTCGACTTACGACCGGCCGCAGGTCTTCCAGGCTGCCTCTTGGAGCCTTGGTAACAGGCTGTAGCAAGGCAGCCAACTGACAGACGCGCCTGATTGGCTGAGGCGCGCCTGGCCCTTGCTGCAGCCTGATTGGCTCCCCCTTTGACAGCTCCAAATATAAAGAGCTGTCAAAGCGCGGGAGCCCCTGTCTACCGCACCTTTTCTTTAACTGAACCTTTCTTTCCTTGTAAGCCTTGCCTAGCTAAATAAAAGCTATGTTTCTGAGCAAACCTGATGTGGACCCACTTATTGACCGAAGTCACAATAGGTATTATGACTATGCCCTACTGATTTCTCTATTGATACAGTCAGACAAGTCATCAATAAGGTTTCTTGTTGTTCTGGAATGAGGATGTTACCTTGCCTACCCCCTGAAATCTCTGGAAAGATTTGGCAGTCTTACAGGAATACCAACAGCACTTAGACTTATATACAGCTTCATAGTGCTTTACAGCCCCCTCTAAGTGGTTTATATATTGCCCCCAATAATTTGGGTCCTCATTTTACTGACCTCAGAAGAATGGAAGGCTGAGTCAACCTTGAGCTGGTCAGGATTGAACTCCAGGCTGTGGGCAGAATTAGCTTGTAATACAGCATGCTAATCAATGTGCCACCATGGCTCAGCCACAGAAATCCTGTCAGGCCTGCAGTCATGTTCCTGTTAGGATCTTTGGCCTGCCACACTTTCTCTCTCTTTCTTTACTATGCTGTTTCATAAGTGGGGAATTGGGAGGGGAGAATAGTAAGGAGTAGAATTGTAGAATGTGTTGTTGTCAAAATAAAACATTCCTTTCTAGAATCCCAAGGTCATCTTTCGTCTCTGCACCTCTGCACCTGACCGGAACTAGTGGATGGAAATGCCAGCGTGGCAGAGGAAGATTGGACCATGGGATGGACTTGTGGGTGTGGGGGCAAGATCATGAATTTTCAACTGGGTGGGGACCCAGGAAGCTCTCAGATTCGGGTTTCCACAGTTTGTACCAACATGTCTCTCTTATTAAATTGGAACTTTGATGAAAGCTGTGCCTTGGAATCTGATTTAATTCTGGATGATATTTGGTCTGCAGCAGAGTGAGTCTCCAATGAACATCGCAAGAACCATCCCTCCCTAACCTGCTGGAGGTTCACCAACAAGAGTTGGGTGGCAGCAGCTGAAGCCCAGGGATTGAAAGGAGCAGAGTGAGAGGAGGAGGAGGAGGAGGAGGAGAAGAAGATTTAGAAGAAGAAGAGTTCTTCATAATGGACATGGCCTGGGAGGCGCCCTCCCGACTTCTAATCCAGATGCATGGGTGTCTATTTGGTCCACCTACGAATGACCACCTAAAGGAATCCATGATTCCCTCTGGTGGCCAGTTCCCAAGTGAGAAGACGCCAGGCACAGAACCAGCCATGTAGTTAGCCAATTACGGGTTGCAAGATTGCATTAAAGTCAACCTCCATTTCCCCCCGCTAATTAAATGCAGGGGCCATATCAAAACCAGAATTGAATCTGTCACGATAATCTGCTAAATTGGAAGTGGCAGCCAGATAGGAAAGCAAGTATTATCCATCTATTATAGATGGCTTTGCTAAAACGAGCTGACTGAGAAAACAGAAGATTTATAATCATTTCCTAGGATTTGTAATTTGAAACACAGGGGGAAAAAAAAACAGGCTTATTTCTCATTTGGAATTGTTTCCTTTTAAAAGGAGTCCCCCCAACACGCTTGCTTAGGACCTTAAACATGCCTGATTCAGGTCGCTTGTAGGGGAGACATGATAGCAGTCTTCCAGTATCTCTTTTTTAAATTTGGGGATTTTAATCTGGTTTTAGCACAGGATCCATTGAATTAGTTTTTTAAATTTTTATATGATGTTTTGTATGTATTTTTAATTTTCCTGTGTGCCGCCCTGAGTCCGCTTGGAGAAGGGCGGGGTATAAATTGAATAAATATAAATATAAATATCTCAGGGGCTGCCACAAAGAAGAGGGAGTCGAGCTATTCTTCAAAGCACCTGAGGGCAGAACAAGAAGCAATGGGTGGGAACTAATCAAGGAGAGAAGCAACTTAGAACTGAGGAGAAACTTCCTGACAGTGAGGACAATTAATCAGTGGGACAGAAATTGCCTCCAGAAGTTGTGAAAGCCCCAACACTGGAAGTCTTTCAGAAGATGTTGGAGAACCATTTGTCTGAAATGGTATAGGGCTCCCTGCCTAGGCAGGGAGTTGGACTAGATGACCTCCAAGGTTCCTTCCAGCTATATTGTATTATTGTATTCTATCTAAGAAACCACAGGGTGGTCATCGGAGAGAAGGGGCCTCTACCTGGGGACACCTCTGGAAAATGAGAGCCCCTGATGCAACCTGGATCCTTCTCCCCACTTTGCAGCTGGAGGAAGGGGTGGGACAGTAACTGAGGCCTCCACCTCAGAAGGTCCCCTGACGTTGGCTCAAGGCCCTTCCAAAGGCATGGAACTGCAGGTGCCAGGCCAGTTATATGCAACCCATTATTCCTTTATTGATTTTTCAGATCTGCTGCTCTTCAAAACAACATTAAACGAACACAAAAAACAGAAAATGCTGACCACAGCTAAGCTTCTCAAGAACGCCACCAGGAGCGTTCGTGAACTTTTGCATTATGTATTGGCGTATCTGTGTGAGAGTTTCATTTTTATTCCCTGCTCTTTGGCAGCCTTCGTCACATTTCTTTTGAATTCCTTCCAGCTGAGAAGCAGGATCCTGGGCCACAATAATAGCAACGTTTTTACATCACATTCCGAACAGTCACGGGGCTGCGCCGAAACAAACCCCCAATAATCTTCACATAAAATGACTTTATGCTGTAATCGGTGACCTGGAGAGAGAGCTAATCAGCATAATGTCTAGACGGATGGGCAGGGAGAGCTCCAGACCTTTAGACAGAGATGGCGCCCCATGGCCCACTGGCTGGCTGTCTTCAGAAAGCAGATTTACTCAGTGTGTTGAACATATTATAGAAGCCTTCTTCCCAAAAGAGAAATGCTAAATTATAATGGCGAGGTATGTAATATAGCAAGCCAAGATCTAACCATAGTCTGACCCAATGGTGCGACGCTGCCGGTTTAACAACCGGTTCGGTGAGTGTGTGCTTTGCGCACACGTGTGCTTTTGCACATGCGTACAGCACTGAAAATGGAGCTCAGCTGCTTACCTTCCAAGTCAGCAATGGTAAGTAATACAGCGAAGGGGTGGGGGTGGGGCGGAATCAGCTGTGCTGCACCACAGGAAATAAAGGACAGGGTAGCGCAGGGGCAGGCAGGCGGGGCCAGCTGACCATTGGTACTACCGTTTCACCCCAACTGGTCCGAACCAGCTGAATACCACACCTACCGTATTTTTCGGAGTATAAGACGCACTTCCCCCCCCCAAAAGGGGGTGAAAATCTGGGTGCGTCTTATACACTGAATACAGCATTTTTGGCCTACTGAAACCCTGTCCCCATTGCAAAAATGGACTTGCAGAGGGTTTGTGAGGCTTCCAGAGTGCCCCTGGAGGCTGGGGAGGGCAAAACCAAGCAAAAAATGGGCTGTTTTTGCTTGTTTTTGTCTCCCCCAGCCCCCAGGAGCACTCTACAAGCCTCCCAGAGCTCTGCATGCCCCATGTGCTCCCTTTTTTGAAAAAAATGAGGCGTGCAGAGGATTTGGGAAGCCTGCAGAGTGCAAAAACTTTTTAAAAAATTTACCTTTTCAAAATTATGGTGCGTCTTATAGTCCGAAAAATACGGTACTTCACAGTGTTTTCTCTCTCTCTCTCTCTCTCTCTCTCTCTCTCTGTGTGTGTGTGTATGTGTTTGTGAAACATTCTGTCCCACCCTGAAGTTGTTAAACATTTTAAAACTGTAGTCAATGGAACAATGGGCTAGGACAGCGGTTCTCAGCCTTTTAATTATGTACTCCTTTTAAATACCTTTTGTAGCCATGGACTCCCAAGACTTAACGCAAGATTAAAATCATTTTCAAGCCCCCTGTGAAGGCACCAAGGCCCCCATCCCCCAGGGGTCTGCAAAATACAGGTTGAGAACCATTGGGGTGGGGAGGGTGGGGCTGACTTTGTGTGGCTGTCAGAGGGTTGAGCAGAAGCATCCAGGCCGCCATTCCTGCCCCAAAATGAGGCTGGGAGATGTCACTCCTCCCCACCAGGACTATCTTCCAGGGGAGGCGTCATGGGTGTGTGTGTGTGTGTGTGTGTGTGTGTGTGTGTGTGTGCTGGCAGCAAGGAGACGCCTGAATGGGGTGGATAGACACAAACGTTTCTTGTCCGCCAGCACCTGCTATAAATCTCGATATGATATCACTTTCAGATGCTGCACACATTAACCTTTGAAACAGTCTCTTTTATAGTCCCATATCACTGGCAAGTCCAGACAGTGATAAATTGCACACTGGCAGCCCACTGTCCGCCCCCCCCTTGGTCTCTCAGCTGCCTGTTCTCTGTCTTGGGGGGGGGGCAAGTTCCCGGGAAGGAGGGAGCACATTCCACAAAGGGGGGTGGGGTGAGGCAGCACAGTCCGGAGTTGGATAGGAGGAAACGGAAGAAAGGATACTCACTTCCTAGAATTTCCCAAGGGATATCCATTGAGAGTAGTAAGGGTTTAGTCTGGCAAGAGTCTGTCTATTGTTGTGAACAAATAAAGAACTGAACTCTGGCTGGTTTGTTCGACATCATTCTTGGGTTTAACCTGACTGAGTGGCGCAGTTGATTTAAAACAGGGGTGTCAAACTGGCGACTTGTGGGCTGGATGCGCTACGCACAGGCCACGCCCACCCCAGCTCCGTGAATGGGGAAAATCTCGCAAAATGTGACACGGTGAGTTTAACATTGAATTACATCAGCAAGGGTTATGAGGTTAGCTTTCATGACACTGCATGCAAATTCCTCAACGACTTTGCAGGTCGTGGTGCAGTTTTCTGTTGTCTCCACACTTGCTGTTTGTTTCCTGTTTTATTTATTATCCTCATTTATGTTGTAATCCTTTAAAGAGGCAGGTACAATCACTTGCAAACATGAAATAATCACCATTGTTAGCTAAAGTATTTTAGCCCTCAGAATTGGCCACATGATGATTCTGTCAGCATGATTTTAAAAAATAAGATTTGGGAGATAATTAATGGTGATGTTATCACACAAAACAGACACAATGTGACACCATTGTGGTCCCCACTGGATGTTTAAGGGCAGATCTCCTGGGTATATTGTTGTGGATTGTGAAAGGAACATTTACATTTTCTGGCATCTTGAATCCACCTAATCTGCCGTTTTAGAATGATCCACCATTAACAGACAGAAAGACAAGTTTGCATGTGAAATTTCCTATTTTTGCTCTTGTTATATATATATTTTAAAAATCCAGTTTTATTTAATTACTAGCCGTTACTGTGGCCCAGTCTGGTTAAATGGCCAACCAATCTGTGTGTAGATCTACAGCTGCACACACAAACACTTACACACAACCACCGTATAACCCCCAACCTACCTACCTACTCCCTTTCTCCCTCTACCTACCTACCTACCTACCTACCTACCTACCTACCTACCTACCTACCTACCTACCTACCTACCTACCTACCTACTGTATTTCTCCCTCTCCCTCTGTATCCATCTACCTACCTACCTACCTACCTACCTACCTACCTACCTACCTACTGTATTTCTCCTTCTACCTCTCTATTCCTCTATCTATCTACCTACTGTATTTCTCCTTCTACCTCTCTATTCCTCTACCTACCTAACTACTGTATTTCTCCCTCTCCCTCTGTATCCACCTACCTACCTACCTACCTACTGCATTTCTCCCTACCTCTCTCTATCCCTATAGCTGCCTACCTACCTACCTACTGTATCTTATGGACAGAGTATTTTATGTCATAAAGGATGACATAATACCTGTGGCCCACTGCTCTCTCTGTATTCTTTTTTACAATTATTTACATTTCCGTTGTATGTACCTGGCACAGGTATGACATCTACACAACCTCTACATATCATTGGTGCCGTACTTGAAAGGAACGTTGTGTGAAAATTTGGAAGCGATCTGTGCAGGACTTTCGGAGAGTAGCAGTTTTGAACAAACTCTTGTTACATTTTTATTTATATAGATTATTTTGTTGCATTTAAGAGTGACAAAAAAGAAATGAAACTGCTGTGCAAAGATAAAAATGCATTGCCAAAGAAAGCAAAAATATATACAGTACATAGAAAGTGCTTTTATAAGAAAGTGAAACAAATGCAACGAAAAAAAGGGGGAAAAAGCATTCATTTGATATGCAGATCCTAAGAAATGAGTGGAATAAAGAACTAGAGGTTCCTTATTACCTTGCCAATTTTTTAACTTCCATAACAAGAGTGAACATCGAATTATGACTTGTACAACCCAAAATATTTGGAATATTTATTGTACTAAAATGTTTAGATGAGAATTTTCCTTTGAACTAGGCCCTAATATTTGGAATTTGACAGCTATACAATGTCAATGGATTCTCCATGTCTTATTATGGCCAAAGGACAGATGTTGCAGCATGGGGAAGATAAATATGTGGCTTTTGTCACTCAATGAATTGAAGACCTGATAGTTCTTTGATGGTGAACCTATGGCACAGGTGTCACAGGTGGCTCACGGAGCCATCTTTGCCAGCATGCACACCGGCCAGCTGATTTTCAGCTTCCTGGGGGGCCAGGGGAAGGCGTTTTCACCCTCCCCAGGCTTCAGGAAAGCCTCCGGAGCCTGGGGAAGGCAAAAACCAGGCCCAGTGGGCCAACCGGAAGTTCACGAAAGATCTGTTTCTGGAAGGCCTGGGGGGGGGGCAGAGAGGCTGTTTTCACCCTCCCCAGGCTTCAGAAAGGGATCCTGGGGAGGGTGAAAACTCCCCCCCCCTGTTGGGTGGTGGTCATGTGTGCATGCGCAGGTGGGTGGGGCGCATTGCCTTGTGGGTGTGGGCATGTGCGCATGGGCACACACACAATTTTGGTACGCCTTTACAAAAAGGTTTTTGATGGCCCTTGCCTCCTCTGACTGCCTATGTATAGTATGTAAAATATATTTAAGACTAGGCCAATGGGAAGCAGGGATGATGTGCTTTGTTGAAGCCATTTGGGTTGTGGAGGCATCTCAGTTCTCATTGTGAAAGCCAGTCTACTCTGCTCATCTCCTGGGTTGCTTTGGGAGCATCAGAACTGCCCATACGACATGCTGAAGAGATCTGGAAGGCACACCTGGGCTTCAGGGGGTGGGGGTGGGCAGGACTGACAGCTTCATGCATAAGAGTTGCAGGCTTTCCTTTGAAGAGAAGGACCAGGGGGATACATGATAGCAGTCTTCCAATATTTGAGGGGTTGCCACAGAGAGGACGGGGTCAACTTATTTTCCAAAGCACCTGAAGGTCAGACAAGGAATCATGGATGGAAACCGATCAAGGAGAGATTCAACCTGGAAATAAGGAGGAATTTCCTGACAGGGAGAACCATCAACCCATGGAACAGAAGTCGCCTTCAGAAGTTGTGGGAGCTTCATCCCTGGAGGCTTTCAAGAAGAGACTGGACAGCCCTCGGTCAGAGATGGTGTAGGGTCTCCTGCTTGGGCAAGAGGTTGTACTAGATGACCTTGAAGGTCCCTTCCAACTCTGTTAATCTCTATGTATCTGAATGTAACTTGGTTGGAGGAGAGGCATTGTATGTAATTATGGCTATCAAGATGAACATAAAACAAACCCACAGGCTTCCCGATGGTGAACTAGACCCAGATTTCAAGAAGTGCAGCATGGGGTTCATTTGCCGAGGGGTGGAACCTGTCCTCTGCAGGCATTCCTGTGGCCAAGCTGGTCAGCCTTACGTGCAGGCACAGAGAAGGTGGATGAGGGCTGGGGCAGCATTGGGGGCCTCCGGGGGGACTTTGCTTGAGCCCTGTGAGGAATGGCCTTAGGTTTTTACTCCCATCAAGCCAGACTGAAATGAATGGGATATAAATATTTGCAAAATGGGCTCCACAGGTTGACCTACATCTGTAACTGTGAAGCGATAAAACTATTCTCTATCGGGTGGGCAGTGCCTGAATCGGAGGTGAGCTCACCATCCCTGTTTCATTAACTTGGATCCGATCCATTTAAAAAATCCATTTATACAGTTAGATCACAATGACTTGCAGCAGAAATTGTCTGCTGCTTGTTAATTTATTTAGATGAGATGCTGGAACGAACCTAAACAAACTGTCATCTCTAGACACACTTGGGCAATTAGAATGGAGCTCACGCCATTCTTTTATAATTCAAATCAGAGAAACTTACTGGAGTCATAAATTAAGAAGCTCATTACATTCTCAATTGTGTTAATAGGAAAATTCAACTTGCTCGGTTTTTACTGAGGAATTTATTAATAAATCATTGGAAATGTGCCTGTGTGTTTTTTCTCCTCCCTATCCTCATTAATTCTTAGTGCTAAGATTGCCGTGCCATGTTTGCTCCTGTTCTTGTCACTTGAGAGTAAAGTAAAGGCAAAAATTGGCGGAACGTCGCGGGCAGGATCCAAATTCTCCAGCCAAGAAGTGCTGGAGGGCTGCTTCCCATCTGCGATGCCGAAGGAAAAATACGGAGAGAGGCTGGTTGCCATTTGACTGTCAATAAGGACGGCCTTTGGGCAGGAACTGGCACTGATGCAATGAAACCAAATAATGACCTTTGACGCCTCTTTACATTTTTAGTAACGCCGGACAAAGAATTGAAAGGCTCCATGAAAGATGAAGTTTAAGAAAGGGCTGTGATTTATTTTATTGTGTTATTTTGCTTGCCAGGCGTTAAGTCAACGCAGACATAAGCAAAAAGACAAAATGTTTTCTATTGAGCACGCCAGACATGGTCTCTAATGAAATTAAAGAACCATATGCCTCAGATAGAAAGTCCCTACTGAGAGTGGTGAGTGCAGCAGAGAAGATTATAGGAAGCTCGCTTCCTGTCATTCAGGATACTATTTATAAGCGCTAAGCGCTTATTGCTCCAAGCATTGTCAGAGATCCCACACACCCATTTCACGGTCTGCTTCTGTTGCTCCCCTCTGGGAGGAGGTCTCGAAGTATTTCTAGCAGGACTTCCAGATTCTGTAACAGCTTTGTTCCCTAGGCCATCTGTCTGGTAAACCTGCAAGATTTGTTTCTCTCACCATGTATATGTACAGTCCTGTGTTGATTCTCCGTGTCATGTGAGGGTATATGCATAATTTTGTATTTATTTTGTCATGTTCATGTAGTGTATCTTGGAGGTGGTGACCCTTTGAGAGCTGTATGCAATGAAATTTCATTTTAATGTATGCCAATTAGTGGGCATTCAAAGTGACAATAAAGTTATTCTAAGTCTAATATCATAATTTTCTGACAGTTTCTTCCCATGTAGTTATATTCAGCTATTTTCCCTGAGAATAAAATGAAGCCACTTCCCTAAACATCAGAATGATGGGGGCAGATAAAACACCCAGGGAATCCAACTCCTTAACCCCTCAGAGAAGTAAAATCTGCAACATCCTGTTCAAACCATGCAAATCACACTCTGATGATATTCTGAGATGACCTCTGGTTGCAAAGCAGACTGACCAGCCTTCCCACATGCCCAGCCCCCAGCTCTCTTCCTGGCTGTCTTCCTTTTCTCCAATGACTTCTCCAGCTAAGAGTTGCTGGAGGAGACCACAGCTGAGAAAATGGAAGGCAACTGAAAAAGAAGCTGAGAGAAGACAAGTTGGAGAGATATAATGATATATGAGGACACAAACAGGGGTGTACAAGATCTCAAAGAAGCAATTGCAGAAGGATCTTGGCCAAATAATGTTCACTGAATCATTGAGTTCATAGACTCATAGACTGGGAGGGACCTTGAGTGTCTTCTAGTCCAACTTCCTGCTCATACAGGAGACCCGATACCATTTCGACAAATGGCTGTCCAATTCCTTCTTTAAAGCCTCCAGTCTTGGGAACATCCACAACTTCTGAAAACAAGCCATTCCACTGATTGATTGTTCTCACTATCAGGAAATTTCACCTTAGTTGTAGTTTGGATCTTTCTTTGATAAATTTCCATCCATTACTTTTTGTCTTCCACTCGGGTGCTTTAGAGACCCCTCTTCATTGTGACAGCCCCTCAAATATTGGAATACTATCATGTCAGGCGTAGTCCTTCTCTTTGTTAGACTAGACATACTCAGTTCCTGCAACTGTTCAGCGTATACTTTAGCCTCCAGCCCCCTAACCATCTCTGTTGCTCTTCTCTGCACTCTTTCTAGGGTCTCAACATTTTTTTGTACTACGGTGACCAGAAATGGACAGAGTATTCCAAGTGTGGTCTTATCAAGGCATCACAAAGCGATACTATCACTTCATGTGATCTTGAATCTATCTCTGTTAATACAGCCTAGGACTGTGGTGGCTTTTTTGGCATCTGCAGCACACTGTTAACTCATTCTTCAGTGGTGGTCCACTAGGACACCTAGATCTCTCTCACAATTACTACTGTTGAACTAGGTACCACCTATTATAGACCTATACATTTGGTTTTTCTTGCCTAAGTGTAAAACTTACTTGTTTCACCACTGAATTGCATTTTGCTGGATAGGGCTCAGTGTTCAAACTTGTCAAGATCTTTCTGGATCTTGAGCCTATCTTCTAAAGTGTTGACTCTTAGCTTGGTGTCATCTTCAAATTTGATGAGTTTTATCCCCTCATATAAATTGTTTATGAACATGTTGAAGATGCCCTGAGAGAAAATGTAGATGTAATTGCATTGAAGACTACACACTGAATGAGGTGTGTCAGCCGAACAGTAGTAACGAATCTATCTGGTGGCGATGCTGTCTATCTCGCATTTTCCTACCTTATCAAGATGTAGGTTGTGGTCTACTTTGTCAAATGACTTGTTGAAGTCTAAGTAAACTAGGTTCACAGCATTTCACTGGTCCACTAATTTAGTCAATGTTAGCTTCTAGTAATAGCTTTGCTTGCATCTAGGTATTAGCAGATTATCTTTTGCTTATATTATCTTTTCAAGGATTTTCCCAAGTATGTGTTACGCTAATTGGTCTAGAATTTCCTGGATCTATTTTTGTTTTTCTTTTCTGCAAATGGGCACCACCTTAGCTGCTATCCAGTCCTCTGGTAATTCTCAGTTATTCCAAGATCTTTGAAAAATAGGGTGGAGTGATTCCAAATTCACATCTGTCAGCTCCTTCAGAACTCCGGGGTGCAATCCATCAGGTCCTGGTGATTTGAATTAATCTAGGATGGACAGATGTTGCATTACCATATTCCTGCTTATTTTAACTTTTATTACTAATCTGTCATTTATGGTTCTACTTTTGGTAGATTGGTCTATTTTTTCCTTTTGCATGAAGACGGATGCAAAGAGTGAATTAAGCAGTTCTGCTTTCTCTCTTCTGCCCGTCACTTCCTTGCCATCTTTTGCCATTAGTGGACTGATCATTTCCTTGATTTTGACCATTTATTTAATAAATGACCATTTATTTGTTTGGAAACAGCAGACTTATCTGGGCACAGCAGCAGGTTTCAGCTAATTAGGGTTAGAACTCAATGTTTTGAGTAAACTTAACTTCAAAGGGACATTCAGTCTGCATAAGTTTGAAATTCTAAGTCTAGAATAACAATACATACAGTATTTGCCAGTGGCTTCATAATGATAATAATAATTAGAATGCTCATCTATGGGGAAATTTATTTTGCCAAAACTTGCTGTTTAATTTACAGAGTCGTGTTTTATGAAGCCATATCATTCAGAGTAACATTAAGTACTCTTCTTAAAATAATAGCAGAAATATTGGGGTGGTGACAATTTCTAATTTTGCACAAATCCGTCTGACCAAATTGGATCCAAATTCCTTCTCAAATCAGAGGGAAAACCTTGAATATGGATTGCCTGGAAACAGTGATTTTAGTTTTTAATGGTATTTTAGAAGTGGGGAATCCCTTTTGGTTGCAAATGTGTCAATCAACACCATTTTCTTTTAGAAGAGTTTTAAGCAGAATAATGTGAATATTTACAACTGCCCATTTACCCAACTATCAGATCCCGGCTAGGGGAAATTTTTAAAAAGAGAAACTATCAGGTCTGTGCCAGCATTTAAGAAACTTCATTTGTAGTTTCCTTTGATAGCAGGGGTGTCGAATTCAAAGGCCAGGGGCCAGATATCGCCCGCAAGGTGCTTGGTTCTGGTCCAGGGGGCCACCCTGGAAACAGCGAAGGACTGGCCTGCACTGCCTCTGGCAGCAAAAACGGAGTCGAGGGGGGGGCTGCGTGTGGCCCCCCGAGCTTTGATTTTGCTGCCAGAGGGTTGCAAGAGGCTGTTGCAACCGAAACGGAGTATCAGGGTTCCAAATAGCATCCAAAAGTAAATCAGAGTCCAAGGCGAAGTATTGCTCAAAGTTCCAATTTATGAAGAGAGACACGTTGGCCCATCTGGGAAACCCGAATCTGAAAGTGTCCAAGTTTTCTCCACCTAGTTGAAAGTTCAAGATCTTGCCCCCACACACACACCAGTCCATCCCATGGTCCAATCTCCCACTACCACGCTGGCAGCATCCACCCATCCTGTCAGGTGCAGAGGTGCAAAGATAAAGGATGACCTTGGCTTTCTAGAGAGAATGTTGTTATGGCTACATATCATCTAACTCCACACAACCTCCCCTTCCCATTTCCCCACCATAGAAAATGCGCAGCAGAATAATAGAAAGTGTGGCAGGCCAAAGATCCCAAAGAAAAGATGGCTGCAGGCCTGACACTGAGCTTGGGAGCCCATTTTTGCTGGCAGAGTGCTTGGGTCGCCACAGGCGCCCCTGACATGAGTGACATCGAGCTGGCCACACCCACCCCAGCCATGCCCACCCCGATCCCCCAAGGTGAAACACAACCTCGATGCATCCCTCAATGAAATTGAATCTGACACCCCTGTTTTATAGTATACTTTTACTAAAGCCAAGAAGTTACAGCTTCGTAAGTCGAGGACTCCCTGTTCATTGTGCAAATCCAATCGGTTTGAAATCCGCTAGCTGCAGTTTCAAGACAAACCCTGGTGCCTTTTTCCAGAATTGCAGCCAGGGTCTGTTTTATTTCAGCCAATGGCTGGCAAAGAAATCCCAGATTCCTTTCACTCATCCACGTGAAAGGCAGACACGCACAAGCAAACCCATTTAGCAGCCACGCCTGTCTTTCCTCGTAAACATCGATTTTAAGACGGGGCTGAAGCCCACTGCCTGCACATCCCTAGTTAGTTGTTTTATTTTTCATCTCGGGGTTCTCTTTCAACGGAGCGAAAATAACTCCTTGGAAACATTTCAACTCTTTATTTCCTTTTTCATTTTCGGAGCCAGAACGCGTCAAATCCCTTGAGTCGTCTTTCGGCGTTTTAAATAATTCGGGGTTCTGAAGAAAATACGATACAGTAAACAATACGCTTAGACTCCGAAAATGATTCCCTCCATTAATTTTAAAAAGCAGAAACGAAGCTTTACCAGCCTCATTCATGTCTCGTTTATTCACAGCGAGGCTGCTAACAATGATCAACCACCCAGCCTCAGCCCCGTTCTGTCTCTCGCCTGCCTCTTTCTGTGTTTAATGCCAGAAATGTCACTGAAAGGTTGGCTGTTTCAGAGTGCGGCTCACTCATTACACAATTTCTACGGCAAGCTGTCCGTCAACGAGGAAGTGCTTCCACAGACAGCCCCCCCCTCCCCTAAAGCCCAGGTTGTCCTACTGCCCACCCTGCAGGAATCAATCATCCCTCGCATTGCTGGACACCATGCAGCTCTTCTGAACAGCACCATAAAAAGGCTTCCAGGGGGAATCAATTAAGGCCCTGTCCTCTCCCTCCACCCGCCTGTCCGAGGGACGTTGCCGCTTTCCTCTCGGGGGCTGATCGGACTTTGGAAGCAGCCCCAGACGTGGCCAAGAGCCCCCTACAATCTTCTGGCCGTCTGAATTTTAAGCAGGACAAACTCTAGGTTGCCTTCAGTTAAGAAGGAAAGAGGAAGGCAGAAGTAGGGGAACCCACCGGAGAAGGGGGAAAGGTCCCTCTGTCATCAGGAATTCTCTTGACCCTTCCTTCTCAAGAACCGGTGGCCTTCGGAGGTTGTGGGAGCTTCATAAGTATAAGTATTAATCTTTATTGTCACTGTACTTAAATACAACGAAATTGGGTTAACCTCACGTGCAAAATTATAGCAGAAACTAAAAAAGAAAGAAAAAGGAAAAAAAAAACCTAGCATGTGCATGGAGTGATTGAGGTTGTATTTAAAAGCCTGACAGCTCAAGGATAAAAACACACACACTCTCTCTCTCTCTGTCTCTCCTATCTATCTATCTATCTATCTATCTATCTATCTATCTATCTATCTATCTATCTATCTATCTATCTATCTATCTATCTATCTATCTATCTATCTATCTATCTATCTATCTATCTAATCCAGGATTCCATGTCCTATCCTAGTATTATGTCTGTCTGTCTGTCTGTCTGTCTGTCTGTCTGTCTGTCTGTCTGTCTGTCTGTCTGTCTGTCTGTCTGTCTATCTATCTATCTATCTATCTATCTATCTATCTATCTATCTATCTATCTATCTCCATCTGATGCAAATTCTTGATAGCAACAGTGATGTGAAATTAGAGCAGACTACTTCCAATACATTTATAAGTGACGATGAGCGTTTCATCACAGCTTTTGGGTTATGGGGACCTGGAGTTAGTGGCGAGGGGGGGGGCGAATCAAAGAAGAAGATTGGCTGCGCATGTGCAATTGGTAATTTTCGGAAGGATAAAATGCCACAAACAGAAGGGAGAAAACTTTCCTCCTTCCAGGCCCGCTGCTGAAAGAGAAGCAAGGAATTCTCCAAAATGACAGCTCTGAAATGCGGTTGGTTGCCAACACGTTGCCTCTCTTAGACACAGCCAAATTATTGATCCCCTCTTCTAAGAAATTCAAGCCGCAGCTTTCGGCTGTCACTTTCCGCTGTCCTGGAGAATGCAACAAGATACTTACTCGGAAATAGAAATAATGAATCCGGCAAGATCTTGGAGGCGCTTTGTTCTTTTTCGCGCATCCCCTGCGGAGTTTCTCTGAGGAGGAAGTTACTAAAAATAATTCCAGCAGCCAGGTAGGGTTCGTCTTTGGGGACCCCAATCATTTGCAGAGCTCCTTCCAGCTCTTCCTTTCCGTTTCTATCGCGCCAATCAAGACGGTATCAAGGAAATGATTCAACCAAATGGCGTGCATTGCAGCAACTCTCCTGGCCTCCAGGGAACAGGAGCAAATATCAAGGGGTCCCCGCAGGGGATAATGCTCCCAAAGATCCACTTGTCTTGTGGCGTTGGTAGGGATTGTAGGAGAAGAGAAGAGAAGAGAAAGGAAGGGAAGAGAGCTGGAAGGGACCTTGGAGGCCTTCTAGTCCAGCCCACTGCTCAAGCAGAAGAATCTATACCATTCCACTTGTCTTGTGGCGTTGGTAGGGATTGTAGGAGAAGAGAAGAGAAGAGAAAGGAACTGAAGAGAGCTGGAAGGGACCTTGGAGGCCTTCTAGTCCAGCCCCTTGCTCAAGCAATAGAACCTATACCATTTCAAACAAATAGCTGTCCAGTCTCCTCTTAAAGACTTCCAGTGATGGAACTCCCCCAACTTCTGAAGGAAAGCAGTTCCACTGGTCAATTGTCCTCACTGTTAGAAATTTTCTCCTTAATTTCAGGTTGCTCCTTTCCTTGATTAGTTCCCATCCATTGTTTCTTGTCCTGCCCTCTGTTTCTTTATAGAATAGAATTTAGAATAGAATAGAGCTGGAAGGGACCTTGGAGGTCTTCTAGTCCAGCCCCCTGCTCTAGCAGGAGACCCCATATCAGTTCAGATAAGTGGCTGTCCAGTCTCTCCTTAAAAACCTCCAGGGATGGAGCACCCATGATTTCTGGTGGCCAGCTGTTCCACTGGTTAATTGTCCCCACTGTTAGGAAGTTTCTCCTTAATTCCAGGTTGCTTCTCTCCTTGATTAGTTTCCATCTATTGTTTCTTGTCCTGGCCTCCGTCCGTTGCCCTGAGAGATAAGTTGACCTCCTCCTCTTTGTGGCAACCTCTCAAATACTGGAATACTGCTGCCATGTCACCCCTAATTCATTTCTCTAAACTAGCCAAATCCAAATTCTGCAACCGTTCTTCATGTGTTTCAACCTCCAGGCTCTTGATCATCTTTTTTTTTTTGAAAAGTTTTTATTTTTTTAATAAAACAAAAATACAAAAAGGAAAAACCATCCTTCTACATTGTATCCTGTGGAAAGCATGTCGACTGGTTGCACATAACTCTTGTGCGTTTCTAGAACCATCATTGCTCATAAATAATCTCAACTTATAGATTTTAAATCAAAAAGTTCATTATATATCTTAACATCTCCCTGGTGGGAGATGGGCGCAGGATACAAATACGAAAAATAAATAAAAATAAATAAAATAAATAATATCATTATACCAGAATTCTCCTCTAATATTCCATATTTAGTCTATCTTCTTCTTCAGACAAATCTTACTTAAACATAACCACATAATGGCATCCATTGTCTATTCCAGGGGTCTGCAAAGTCGGCTCTTTTAAGACTGGTGTACTTCAACTCCCAGAATTCCCCAGCCAGCTATGCTGGCTGGGGAATTCTGGGAGTTGAAGTCCACCAGTCTTAAAAGAGCCGACTTTACAGACCCCTGGACTCTATTCCAAAAAAATCTCTCCCCTGGTATTTCACCCTGGAAACGTATTGTGCATAGAAATCATGTTGTTTCTAGCCCCCCCTTTTTATTAAACAATATCCATTAATATTCCTTAATAGTTAACTAAAAATCTTTTACCATTTATATCCAACCTGATAAACATACCCTCATTCCCATACTTACATACCTACGTACATACATACCTACCTACCTACATACATGCATGCATACTTACACGTATATGTATATATCATCTATTATTAGTCCATTGCTCTTATTATAACTCATTGTTTATTAACTGATAGTTCTTCAATAACAATCTAAAACAGTCTAGAGTTTGCTAAAATTCTCCCTTCTTTTGTTAAATAACATCCATCACAGTCTGTTGATCCTCTTAATGGCTCTTCTCTGCACTTTCCCCATGTATGTGGGTTGCCTGCGTGACCCCTGGATCCTCGTAGTGCAGAATTATGCCGCCGGAGAGAACCTGTTCAATCTCATTTAAGGTTTTCTTCAACTTCCCTGTGCAATAATTGCTTTTTTCACGTGGAAAATCCAAGCCTAGTTCTGCAGCTGAAATTCCAGAAGGTGATTTGGGAAACGCTGTGAAAAGCAGGTGGCCAGAGGCTTCCAAAGGCCGGCTCTCTTTTCCTTCTCTTAACAACGAGGAAACAATCGTTCTTATTTAATTTTATTCTAAACTATGCATTAGTTTTGCAGTAGTTAATTTTATTTCTATTCTCCAGCTCCCGGAAGAATCCAAAACCCCAAACCATTAATAAGAGAACATTTCTAAGAGAACATAATTAAATTAAAAAAATAAAACCAGCAGTGCTTAAAATCAATAAACGTATTAAAATCGTGTTTGCTTTACAGCACAGGAAACGAACGCCTGTTTTCAAGGCTGCAAATAGCAACTTCTGGGCAGCCCCGTCTGCAGTTGGAGGACGACTTCTTTGGATGCTGCGTTTGTTTTTACAGCAGCCTATACAGCTAGTCTTCGGCTTACAACAGTTCATTTAGTGACCGTGCAAAGTTATGCCATCAGTGAAAAAAGGGACCTATGATCATTTTCCACACTTACATCAGTGGTGGGCTTCAAAATTTTTTAGAACCTCTTCTGTAGGTGTGGCCTGCTTTGTGGGAGTGGCTTGCCGGCCATGTGACCGGGTGGGAGTGGCTTGCCAGCCATGTGACTGGGTGGGCGTGGCCAACTTGTGAAATGTGGTGAAAGTCACTTAGCAACGCTCTTGCTTAGCAACCAAAATGTTGGCTCAGGAACTCTGGCATTTGAAGCACACAAGTCTTAAAGCTGTCAAGTGACAAGACCCTTGCACCCCTCACCCTTTGGAAATAAACCCCCAAGGGTGTTCAGACTTGACAGCTTTAAGACTTGTGGACTTCAACTCCCAGAATTCCTCCTCTCGCTCTTCCTCTTGAGGATGGGCGGATGGGTGGGGGGAGGGAGCTGGAACCGGTTCTCAACGGCCCTGGAAATTTGTGGAACCTCTTCTAGAGAAGAGGCTAGAACTGGCAGGGACTCACCCCTGCTTTACATCCATTGCAGCCTCCGCATGGTCATGTGATCAAAATCCAGACCTGCGGGAACCGGCTCGTATTTATGACGGTTGCAGTGTCCTGGGTGGTTGTTATGTGATCTTTTTTCTGATGAGCCAAGTCCATGGGGAAGCCAGATTCCCTTAGCAGCGATGTTACTAACTTAACAACTGCAGTGGTTCACTTAAAAACTGCGACAAGAAAGGTCACAAAATGGGGAGTAAAACTCACTTAAGAAATGTTGCATTCAGTTGTGGTCGTAAGTCGAGGACTACCCGTATTGCAAAATTCCCCGTGGATTCAAAAGTCAGCCGTTGGGGGGGGGGGATCATGTTTTCTGGTATCAGATCTAGACTGGCATCCCTCCTAATGGTGGTACTTGTAGTGTATATATGGTAGGCTTATAACCCACTCTCAGGCCTGCAGTTTTCTTTTGGGTCTTTGGCCGGCCACACTTTCTATTATTCTACTATGCCTTTTTCTAATGTGGGAAAAGGGGAGGGGGGATTGTACAGAGTTAGATGATATGCAGCCATAACAAAATTCTTTCTAGAAAACCAAGGTCATCTTTTGTCTTTGCACCTCTGCACCTGACCGGAACTGGATGGGTGGAACTGCCAGCATGGCAGTGGGAGATTGGACCAGTGGGAGACTGGTGGGTGTGGGGACAAGATCTTGAATTTGCAACAGGGTGGGGAAAACCAGGAAGCTTTCAGATTGGGGTCTTCCCAGATGTGCCAACATGGCTCTCTTCATCAATGGGAACTTTGAGCCATACTTTGCCTCGGACGCTGATTTAATTTTGGATGCTATTCGGAACCCTTTGCTGTCTCTAGTCAATCCAAATGTCTTCGCTGCTGGGTGCTACCCTTGATTTAAAGCCAGAGAAAAAACAGTTATGGCTTTGCTATTAACTCCTCATCCCCTTTGATTTTCCTTTATATCAAGAGTCTCCAACCTTGGCAACTTTAAGCCTTGGCGGACTTCAACTCCGAGAGCTGCCTGGGGGATTCTGGGAGTTGAAGTCTGCCAGGCTTAGAGTTGCCAAGGTTGGAGAGCCCTGCTTTATATTCTTCTTTCTTTTTCAACGAGTATTACTCAGTGTTGCAAACTTACAATAAGGCATTCAAAAACAAACAACGTGTAAAGATAGAAACTGGGCAGCGGTATTATTTGAGAGTTATACTGGACAATAAAGTGCGAAAAGAAATTTATAAAAAACCTGGAAAGAAAAATAAAAAGAGACGGCAACAGAGATAAGCCTCACTCGCTCCTGGAAAGACACTGGTTGATAATGAAAGTTGTTATCCTTTGATGATTGATAACTAGATAGATTGTTTTAGAATATCATTGGATTATTAGTTAATAAATAATTATCTACAATAAGAGTAACTAATAATAATGCTATAGCTTAATGATATATACCTATGTATCTATGTATGTGTAGAAATGTATGAGTATGAGGTTGGACATAAACAATAAGACTGTTATTTCATAGGAATGTTGATAAATATAGTTTAACAAAATGGGGGAGAATTTTAGCAAACTTAAGACTGTTTTAGATTGTTATTGAAGAACCACCAGCTAATAAACAATGAGTTATAATAAGAGTAACAGAATAATTATAGATCAGGGGTCCCCAACCCCCGGGCCGCGGACCGGTGCCGGTCCGTGGCTTGGTAGGAACCGGGCCGCAGGGCTGGAGAGGAGGAGGAGGGAGGAGGGGGCAGCCCCCTGGGCAGAGCGCGCAGGAGAACGCAGGCACGGCTGTTCGCGCTGTTGGAGTGCAGCTCTTCCACCCTCGTCGACGGTGGGACTCCTGGCCACCGATTCCCTTCCTCCCTCCCCCTTCCTCCCTCCACAGCTGGCATGCCGGCCACTCGTCATCTTCCAGGGGCTGCTGTTCCCCCCCCCCCACGGAGGCTTCTCAGCTCCTGGAAGGAGCCTGAGCGAGCAAACTAGCAACCAAGCACGGTGGGCGGGGGGGGGAAGGCTAAGGCGAGTGAGCGCGGCGGGCCGGGCTGAGGAGGCTCCGCAGAGGCCGGGTGGGGCGGGGACGACGACACACAGACAGAGAGAGGCACACAGAGAGAGACAGGGAGGGAGGGGGGAATCAGAGAGTGACAGACACACACAGAGAGACAGAGAGAGGGAGGGAGGGAGAGAAAGAGACGCAGAAAGTGATTAAGTGCGTGAATGCGAGACAGACAGACACACACACACACATAGAGTGACAGATGGGTGGACGAAGGGGAGAGAGACAGAGATAGAGAGAGAAAGAAAAAGAGAAAGAAAGAAAAAAGTGGGAGAGAGAGAAAGAAAGAGAGAGAAAGAGAAAGACAGACAGAGAAAGAAAGAAAGAGAGACAGAAAGGAAAGAGAAAAAAGAGAGAGAGAAAGAAAAAAGAGAAAGAGAAAGAAAGAGAGAAAGAGAAAGAAAGAAAGAGAAAGAGGGAAAGAAAGAAAGAGAGAAAGAAAGAAATAAAGAGAGAAAGAAAGAAAGAGAGAGAGAGAAAGAGGGAAAGAGAGAAAGAGAAAGAAAGAAAGAAAGAGAGAGAGAGAAAGAGGGAAAGAAAGAGACAGAGAAAGAAAGAAAGAGAAAGAAAGAAAGAACGTATGACCACAATTGAGCCCAAAAGTTTGGTTGCTAACCAAGACCAAAAGTGAGTTTCACATTTTCCAACTTGGCCACGCCCACCCAGTCACATGACTGCTGAGCCACTCAGCCGGTCCGCAAAACTTTCTTTAAAATGAAACCGGTCCCTGGTGCAAAAAAGGTTGGGGACCCCTGTTATAGATGATATATTTACATAGGTGTATGCATATATGCATGTATGTTTGGAATAGCCAATGGATGCCATTATGTGGTTATGTTTAAGTAAGACTTGTCTGAAGAAGAAGATAGATCAAATATGGAATATTAGAGGAGAATTCTGGTGTAATGATATTAAGATATATAATGAATCTTTTGATTTAAAATCCATAAAACGAGATTATTCATGACTAATAATGGTTCTAGAAATGCACAAGAGTTATGGGTAACCAGTCGACATACTTTCCAAAGGATTCAATGCAGTATGATGATTTTTCCTTTTTGTATTTTTGTTTTATTAAAAAATAAATACATTTTTTTCAAAAAATAAAATAAAATAAGGCATTGAGATGGGTGCCTTGTTCAACCCGAACTGCCAAGGAGATTAAACTTTGCTGTATATTTAGGACGCGGATCCATGTCCAGAAGCCACTTCATCTTGAAGGCTTCATGGATGATGGGATGACTTTTAGCGCTGGAGAGAGAATTCCAGCCTTCTCTCGAAGTTCTTTTATGAGGTGAAAGAAATTTAGGTTTTTCTGTCAAAGGACGCAAGAATGTTGGCTGAAATTCGTGAGTGGAGTGTGACAGTCGTTCACATACTATTTATGAAATGGCCAAGAAGTGCATGTTTTTTTCCTATGCTTTCTGACTACCTCCATGGCTGCTTTTGGCTCAACCTCAAAGAGAGAACTTTTCCACTCTCTCTTTTCAGTTTCTGGGCTTCTGAGAAAGGAAGGAAGAACAATAGATATCAGACGTCATACGGATCCCAGTTTTCAATACTGCCAAAGCTCAAGCAAGCGCACGACTGTAATTCTTAAAATCTGGAACATTTTAAAGTCCCTTGAAAAGCCTTCTTTGCAAGCAGTTTGAAAAAGTACAAGAAAGAGTTGCAAAGGATCTTTCGGGGCTGTGGAGGAATCCAAATTATAGGATTCCAGCCTCCCCTTGAGGATATCCAGCAAAGTGGAGGCCGTCACATCTCTTGGTCATACGTTGCTCTGCCCAGTTGCTCTGACAGTTAGCACATCATCAACATCTGCCTTACTGCCCTTAAAGCAGGGGTGTCCAAACTTGGGAACTTTAAGACTTGTGGACTTCAACTCTCAGAATTCCCCAGCCAGCATGGGGAATTCTGGGCAATTCTGGGAGTTGAAGTCCACAAGTCTTAAAGTTCCTAAGTTTGGACATCCCTGCTTTAAAGGCATTGCTCCATGTTCCGCATTCAGGAATAAAAGAGAACGGATCTCAATTTTCTACTCCAAAGCATCCGTTTCTGGGAGGAGGGCTATTGCATCCTTGCACAGCCCTTCCCCAAATATCCCAATTCCTTCAATCTCCCTCCTCAAAGCCTAGTTTTGCTGTCTCCTAGAAATGCTCCTTGCCTTTGTCTTAACCTGCGTCTTTCGTTTTACATCTTTGGCATCAAATTACTGCAAACTGTTTGGAATCCAATAAACCAACCAACCGTAGATAATTAAACATTATTGTCATTTGGGAACTGCAAAATCAAGGTATTCTCCAAAGCACCCGAGGACAGGAGAAAGAAGTAGCAGATGGAAATCCAACCTAGAAGTAAGGAGAAATTCTGGACAGTGAGAACAATTAATCAGTGGAAGGGTTTCTCCACAACAAAAGTTATGGATGCTCCATGGAGGTTTTTAAGAAGAGACTGGACAGCCATTTATACAGGATGATATGGGGTCTCCTGTTGGGGTCTCCTCCTTTCTCCTGTCCTCTGAAAGGTCCATAGCCCACCCGCCTCCATCTTGTGCCCCCTCCCCATATTTCTTGCTCAGACCATGCAACCGCATGGCATCATCTGCGTGATATTTTAAATCTCTCCCGGCCCATTTCTGTGAAACCTTAAATCATTGAGCAGAGCCCATGTTGAGAAGAACCGAAAAAGATGACTCCGGCTAGGAGAAGGACGAAGCCGAGAGAGAAGAATTCAAAGAAGGCAAGGAAGACAATGGAACGCTCTGAGGCTGTATCTCCTCCGGATGAGAGTGGGTCAGGAGGTTCCCTCTTTTGTCGGAACTGAAATAACTTTCCTCAGAAGTTCAGGAGAGGTAATGGCTTTGCTTGGATCTGAACCACTGACCTGGTAGATTAAAGGTCTGAAATCCCATTACAAACTCCAGCTCCAGTGTGTTTTGACACTCTTCTGTGAGCACAGAAATGAAAAGATCCCATCATCTTTGAAATTACCGGCTGCAAGGAGCTGGCTCCACTGCTCGCACTTCCAGTTGGGGGTCAGTGGTTGGGTTCCCCATTGAAATGCAGGCGCCGACCTGAAAGAGCCTCCTGCTAAAGCCTCCTCTCTCAGAGGAGGGCTGTAGAAGTGCAGAGCCTTTCAGGTAAGACAGCAGGAGCCCTTGGGCATAGATACCACTTCACGGTGCTTTCTCCACAGCCCTCTCGAAGCGGTTTGCAGAGTCAGCCTATTTGCCCCCAACAATCTGGCTCCTCATTTGACCCACCTCGGAAGGACGGAAGGCTGAGTCAGTCAGGATCGAATGCCTGGCAGTGGGTAGAGTCATCCTGCAATACTTCATTCTAACCACTGTGCTGAGGAAAGGAAGGGAAGGGAAAGGAGGGAGGAAGGAAGGAAGGAAGGAAGATAGCAATAACACTTAGACATATATCACTTCACAGCGCTTCACAGTCCTCTCTAAGCAGTTTACAGAGTCAGCCTCTTGCCCCCAACAATCTGGGCCCTCATTTTACCCACGTTGGAAGGATTGGAAGTCTGAGTCAATCTGGAGCCTAGTGAGTTTCGAACTGCTGGCAGTGGGCAGAATTAGCCTGCAATACCGCATTCTAACCATTGCACCACCAAGGCTCTTAGATAGGACGATTCTTTCAAGGGCCAGGATAGCTGATGGCCCATTGCCAGGAATGTTTCCCAAACCGATTTGGCATTCGTTATAGGCCATTTGTGTGTGCCACCTTCTTTGTTCTTGGATGGGCTCCCAAGCAGTTATAGTGGCGTTTCAAACACCGTTTTCCCTCTGGAGCAGTTCCAGCCAGGGACATTTGTGTGGTGATGGATCTAATCTAAAGGAATCCTTCTCAGGAGGCAAGGTTTCTCCTGAATGAACCCCTCCAGGAGAGCAATCTGGGACTCCCTTGATTAAGATTTATCATTGCTCTTGGGAGTGTCTGCAGGGCTGTTAACATGTCAAGATGGTGGCCACACAATCAAGGTCTCGCTTTGCTTCTCTCAAACCTTAATGCTTTTCAGCTTGCCAATGAACTGGGGGAGGAAAGGGGAAATGGAATGCCGAGATCATGAGAGCCTGGAAACCATCAAGGTCACTGCTGCAAGTGCTGAAGAAAGAGACAGACTGTTCCCATAGCAAAAGGATGTCTCCTAATTGGACAATGTGATCGCCCAGGGGTGGGGAGAAAGGGAAGCTATTGTTTAACTAGGCAAGCTTTTGCGCAGAGCTGGTTTTGTTTCTTCAGTACCAAAATGGTGTAACCAATAAACTTTTACTAGAACAGCACTGGATCTAGGCAGCTCCTGTCATATCCCATTTGAGATGGCTCTCCATAGAGATTTCAACCGATTTATAATTCCCCTTTGAGTAGGATCTCGGAGCTAATTGTTAGTTCACCTAATGGTTGAGTTGTAAAACCCATGGATTTTATGAAAATATCTCAATTAAATTTTGTATCAAGCTTTATAGCGAGGCATATTTTTTCGAAGGCAAAACAGTATAAAAAGTAAATGGCTTTTATGTTGAGCTTAATAAGAGAAAACTTATACCTGCAAGTAATAATAAAATGAAAACCAACCTTTGCATTTCATACAAGGGGTGTGAATTGCTTTAAATGAAAACATAAAAGAAAATTTGATTGAAGGTACCGTGTTTTTCAGAGTATAAGACGCACTTTTTTTCCTCTAAAAAGAGGTTGAAAATCTGGGTGCGTCTTATACATCGAATACAGCATTTTTTGCCTCGTGTAACCCCGCCCCTTCACCAAAATGTCCGTGTGCATACCCTTATGGAGGCTTCCAGAGAGCTTCTGGGGGCTGGGGAGGGCAGAAATGAGCAAAAACAGGGCATTTTTGCCCCTCCAGCCCTCAGGAACACTCAATAAGCCCCCATAAGACTATCCATGCACTTTTTTTCACCAGAAAATGGCCCGTTTTCGTGATAATGTGCCATTTTTTGCTCATTTTTGACCCCCCAGGAGCACTCTGCAAGCCCTCCCAAGGCTCTTCATGCCTTTTATTTGAAAAAAATGGGGCCCATTTTTGCGAAAAATGGGCCGTTAGGGGGAGGTTTGCAAAGGGCAAAAAGGGGTGTGGTTTTTTCCCTTTTGGAAAGCTGTTTAGTTAGAGTGATTGAAGAGAATTACGTTGGTCAAGTACTGTGCCTGCAGAAACAAAGATTTGTTCCAAAGGTGGTCAGTGATTTCCTTCTCCAGCACATGGGTAAATACACCTGGAAACATCTACCTACCTACTACATTTCTCTCTCTCTATTTCTCTCTATCCCTCTACCTACCTACCTATCTACACTCTCTCTCTCCCTACCTACCTACTGTATTTCTCTCTCTTTCTCTCCCTCTCTATCCCTCTATCTGCCTACCTACTTTTTTAAAAAAATTGCCTCTTCAAAACCTGGGTTCTACTCCGAAAAATACGGTATTTATAAACTAAGATGGACTGACATATGTGAATACCTGAAGACCAACACAAGCAGATTCACAAAATAAGAGTATTTCACATTTTTATATTTTATGAGAACTGCTGAGGGTGTAAAAACTTGACAACATTAACATTTATACTGTTTGCCTTGTGTGAGCTGAAGAGAGATGCTGGCAGAGATTTAGTTTTCCCTGACTTTTATTTCAAAATCTGTGCAGGCTGTCAGGACTTAATATGCAAGTTGTAATTATCTTTGAACCAGTAAAGAGGACTTCTGAAAGTGCAAACTATTTTTGGAATAGTTCCCTGGATAGTAAGATTATGAGTTGATACTATATTTCCCTTTTTTGGGAGAAAGGAATAACTAGAGTTAAAATTAAGTCTGCTCAATTTATGAAAACAATGGCCAAGCAATCAATGCTATCTTTTCCAAATAACAAAGATTTCCTCCCCCTACGCCGTTTAAAAGGTCCACTTAGCATAGTGATGGCAAACCTTTTTTGGCTCGTGTGCCAAAAGTGGGGGGAGCGCAGGGGGTTTGTGCACCGGTGTGCCACCCCCATAATGCTATGCGCACAGCCCCAGCGTGCCTGCATGCCCGACCAGTGCTCCCCTCATTTTTGATGTGCTTTTTTTGCTCTCCCCAGGCTCCAGAGGCTTTATAGGAGCCTGGGGAGGGCAAAAACAGCCTCCCTCGTCTCCCGGAGGCCCTCTGGAGGCTTCAGGAAGTTCCCTGAAGCTTCCGGAGCACGGAAAACTGGCCCTATGTGCAAACTGGAAGTTTGGGAATGGACTTCCGGTTTGCTCGTAGTGCTGGTTTTAGCCATCCGGAGCATTCAAGAGCCTTCATGAGGGTGAAAAATGGCCTCAAAAGAAGGCTGAAGTCAGCTGGCCAGCGCACGCATGCATGCTGGCCAGCATCAGGCAACGCCTTGTGTGCCCTGACAAATGGCTCCGCGTGCCACCTGTGACACGCATGCCATAGGTTTGCCATCACGGACTTAGCACATTACATCGTACTGTGATTCACTCGGCTTTGTAGCATAAGAAACCATGGGCTGATTTCATACAATATGCCTTATATGCCACCTGGCTGCATTTGGAGAGAGGCAACCTTGGCACAAGCTGCCCCTTCCGTGCGTAGGGAGATTCTTGAAGGGATGATGGCACCCCAAATCTGACAGGCCCTCTCCTAGCCTTTGGCTTATAGATGAAAAGAGCCCATGAGGTTTTCTCAGGAGTTTTTTCTTTCTTTCCAAGATACTTGAACAAGCTTTGCTCTTTTGTGAGGTGGAGTGAGAACCGGTAGAGAACAACTCCAGGAGAATTTCTTTGCTGGCCAAGAGTAATCTAGGCACACCCACGAAGGACCCAGCCTGCAAACAGCCCCCCCTCTGCCATTATTTTAACTAGAAGGGTGGCATTTTCCTTCTCCTTGGGCACGCTGAAGGAAATTATCTCTCCCTTACATCCAGGGGTGAAATCCAGCAGGCTCTGACAGGTTCTGGAGAACTGGTAGCAGGGATTTTGAGTACCGTATTTTTTGGAGTATAAGACGCACCTTTTTTCCTTTAAAAAGAGGCTGAAAATCTTTTTGCCTCCCGAAACCCCGCCCCTTCACCAAAATGGCTGGGCCTAGCCTTATGGAGGCTTCCAGAGAGCTCCTGGGGGCTGGGGAGGGCAGAAATTAGCTTAAATCGGGCTGTTTTTGCCCCCCCAGCCCCCAGCAGCACTCTATAAGCCTCCATAGGGCTATGCATTCAATTTATTTGACACAAAAATGGCCCGTTTTCGCGATAAATGGGGCGTTTTTTGCTCATTTTTCACCCCCCCCACCTATCCACCCAGGAACACTCTGCAAGCCCCCCCAAGGCTAGTCATGCTTTTTATTTGAACAAAAACACCCCCATTTTCACTGAGAAATTAGCAGTTTTGGGGGAGTTTGTCAGCGATTTTCTTCTCCAGGACAAGGATAAATACACCTGGAAACACCAACCTACCTACCTACCTACCTACCTACCTACCTACCTACCTACCTACCTACCTACCTACCTACCCTCTCTCTCTCTCCCCCTACCTACTGTATTTCTCTATTTCTCTCTCTCTATTCCTTTATCTACCTACCTACATACACTCTCTCTCTCCCTACCTACCTACCTACTCTCTCTCTCTCCTGCTGTATTTCTCTTATCTCTCTCTATTTCTCTCTCCCTCTATTCCTTTATCTACCTACCTACCCTCTCTTTCCCTACCTATCTACTGTATTTCTCTCTCTCTCTCTCTCTCTCTCTCTCTCTCTCTCTCTCTCTCTCTCTCTCTCTCTCTCTTCCTTTATCTACCTACCTACCTACACACCTACCTACACACCTACCTACACAAACACACTCTCTGTCCTTACCTACCTACTGTATTTCTCTCTCTCTATTTCTCTCTCTATCCTTCTACCTACCTACCTATCTACCTACACACACACACTCCCTACCTACCTACTGTATTTCTCTCTCTCTATTTCTCTCTCTTTCTATCCCTTTATCTACCTACCTATCTACCTACTCTCTCTACCTACCTACCTACTGTATTTTTCTTTTTTTCCCTCTCTATCCCTCTATCTACCTACCTACTTTTTTTTTGTAATTTGCCTCTTCAAAACCTTGGTGCGTCTTATACAATACAATACAATACAATACAATACAATAGCAGAGTTGGAAGGGACCTTGTAGGTCTTCTAGTCCAACCCCCTGCGTGGGCAGGAACCTTATACCATTTCAGACAAATGACTATCTAACATCTTCTTAAAGACTTCCAGAGTTGGGGCATTCACAACTTCTGGAGGCAAGCTGTTCCAGAGGTTAATTGTTCTAACTGTCAGGAAATTTCTCCTTAGTTCTAAGTTGCTTCTCTCCTTGATTAGTTTCCACCCATTGCTTCTTGTCCTGCCCCCAGGTGCCTTGGAGAATAGTTTGACTCCCTCTTCTTTGTGGCACCCTCTGAGATATCGGAACACTGCTATCATGTCTCCCCTGGTGCGGGGAGATATACTCTGGTGCGTCTTATACTCCGAAAAATATGGTAGTTTGGAGAACCAGTAGCGGAAATTTTGAGTAGTTCGGAAAACTGGCAAATGCCACCTTTGGCTGGCCCCAGAATGGGGTGGGAGCGGAGATTTTGCAGTATCCTTTCCCTGCTGCACCCACCAAGCAACACCCACAGAACTGGTAGTAAAAAAAAGATTGAATTCCACCACTGCTTACATCCCTTATAGAGAAAGTAAGTTGGAGCTCAGCTTGTATGGAAGTCCCCACTGCTAAAAGGCAACGTCTCCAGCAGCTACTCGCAGGCAGCAAATAGGTTTCTGCCACTTCGGGTGACTATCTCACACGAACTTCATGTCTTCTGCTAATGCCCTGCTTCCAAATATAAGAACAATCCAGATTCAGCCTTTCAAATACAGGTAGTCCTCGACTTACCCCAGTTCATTTTGTAACCATTCAAAGTTACAATGGCACTGAAAAAATGTGATTTATGTCGGTTTCCCACCGTTGTAAGCTTTGCAGCGTCCCCATGATCATGCCATCAACATTCAGATGTTTGGCGACTGGTTCATATTTATGACCGTTGCAGTGTCCCAAGGTCACCTTTTGCAACCTTTTGACAAGCAAGAATCAATGGGGAAGTCAGAGTCACTTAACAACCAGGTTACTAACCAATCAACTGCAGGGATTCATTTAATGACTGTGTCTAGAAAGATCGTAAATTGGGGCAACATTCACTTATCCAAAAAAAAAAAAGTTGGGCCCAATTGTGGTCATAAGTTGATAAGAACATAAGAACATAAGAAGAGCCTTGCTGGAAGAGGCCACAGCCCATCCAGTCCAGCCTTCTGTCTCCCACAGTGGCTCCCCATTTGCTTCAGGGTCTTCCCAAGCAGATGTCTTCACCTGCTTGTGATTCCCTGCAAATGGCATTGAGAGAGATCCTGCCTATCTCTCCAACCCAGAGGGTGTCCTTGGGCATCCCTAATGCTAGCCATGGATACCCTTGTTCTCCATGAACTCCTCTAATCCTTTCTTAAAGGTGTCGAGGCTGACAGCTGTCACCACTTCTTCTGGCAGGGAGTTCCATAGACCAGGGATCCTCTGGGTGAAAAAGTACTTCCTCTTATTTGTCTGATGTTGCATGTAACATTTGCTTGGTAATTTTCCTCATTGCCTTTGCAATCCTCGCTTGTTTTCTCTCTTGCCTTCCTCCTCCGCCACAGTGAGCCACACTAACAACTGGCTACAGCTCTGACACTGAATGACCATTGTCTTACCTGAAGGGTCCTTCTAGGTGCACAGCGATGAGTGTCCATGCAAGGGTTAACTCAGCTCCGCTGCCCATTGGACTGGATTAAATTACTGAAGTCCCGCCTTCCTTTCCCATGATCCTTCAGTTTCTTAATGAAGTTCTGTCCTCTTGAGACTGTTCGCCACGCAATTCATCCCCTGTGAATACATCAGACAAGCAACTAGAGATATTAGGGGGGGAATGGACACTCATCGCTGTGCACCTAGAAGGACCCTTCAGGTAAGATAATGGTCATTCTCAGGTGCACAGCTCTGAGTGTCCATGCAAGGGACATGCCCAAGCAAAATGTCACTAGGGAGGGTGCTCGAATGGGCTCAGTGTGACAACTCGACTTGAGCAACTACGCTTTGCAAGACCCGACGGTCGAAGGCAGCGTCAGCGGAAGCGTATTTGTCCAATTTGTAATGGCGAACAAAGAGGGAAGGTGACGCCCATGTGGCTGCTCTGCATATCTCCTCAATGGGAGCCTGGGTAGCCCAGGCCGCTGTGGTGGCCGCACTTCTGGTTGAGTGGGCCGTGAGCCCCTGGGGCTTGGCCCGGCCCTGATGTTCGTATGCGAGGGAGATGCAGGCCTTGAGCCAGCGAGCGATAGTGGATGAGGAGACCCCACGACCCAAGGTCGCCGGTTGGAATGAGAGGAACAGGGTCTCTGATCGTCGAAGGACCGACGTGCGCTTGAGGTAGTGTTTGAGCGCTCGACGGACGTCTAGGGTGTGCCATCGACGCTCCCTGGGGCAGAAATTCGGGAGAACGATCTCCTGTGCTCTGTGGAACCAAGAATTGACTTTAGGCACAAACGACGGGTCGAGACGGAGCACTACTCTGTCGCTGTGGAAGCGGCAGAGATCTTCCCTAGTCGAGAGCGCCGCTAGCTCTGACACCCGTCGTGCTGAGGTAATTGCGACTAAGAAGGCTGTCTTAAATGATAGGAGCCGGAGGGAACTCGAGCGTAAGGGCTCGAATGGTGGTTCGGAGAGGCGTCTGAGGACCGTGGTCAGGTCCCACGTGGGGTAGCGGTGGATGACCTGTGGCCGGAGATTGGTTGCTCCCTTGAGGAAGGACCGCACACTGGGATGGCGGCTGAGAGGCTGAAGGTAGCCGGCCGATAGGACGGTGGCCAGGGCTGCGACCTGGCGACGGAGGGTGGCTGGGGCGAGGCCCCTCTCAAAGCCCTCCTGAAGGAAATCCAAAATGTGCGGAAGAGAGACAGAGAGCGGCGTTAATTGACGCCGGGAGCACCAATTTGAGAAGGCTTTCCAGGTCGCTCCGTAGATCCTGGTGGTGGAGGGTCGGCGGGCTGCCTGAATGGTGTGGATGACCGGATCCGAGAAGTGGGCCCGAGTTAGAAGATCCCTTTCAAGTGCCAGGTGGCTAGATTGAGCCATTGGGGCTCGGGGTGCAGGACAGCCCCCTGGCAGAGGGAGACCTCGTGTGGTGGAATCCTCCAAGGTGGGCTGATGGAGAGGCTGGAGAGGTCCGTGAACCAGGTCCGACGTGGCCAATATGGAGCCACTAGAATAACCTCCGCCCCCTCCTTCAGGATCTTCCGGATGACCCGTGGTAGTAGGGGCACTGGTGGGAATGCGTACAGGAGTCCGGTCGGCCACGGAGAGGTGAGTGCATCCATTCCCTCTGCCAGCGGTGACTGGTACCGAGTGAAGAAGCGTGGAAGCTGGGCGTTCCGCGGGGAGGCAAATAGGTCGAGGAGAGGGAGTCCGAACCTGTGGCAGATCTGGTGGAACAGGTCTGGGTGGAGTTGCCACTCTGATGGATCCAGGGTGGCCCTGCTCAGCCAAACCGCCTGAACGTTGTCCACTCTGGAGATGTGCTCGGCCCAAATGGAGCTCAGGTGACGTTCGGCCCATCTGCCCAGGGCATCGGCTTCCCTCATCAGAGCTGTGGATCTGGTGCCGCCCTGGCGGTTGATGTGCGCTTTCGTCGCTACGTTGTCCGTCCGGACTAGGAGGTGTTGTCCCTGCACTTCCGACCGTAGCTGACGTAGGGCGAGACGAACCGCCCTCAACTCTAGCCAGTTGATGTTGTGCTTCAGGTCCTGAGGTGACCACCTGCCCTGTACCATGGATTCGGTGAGGTGCGCTCCCCACCCAAAGAGGCTTGCATCTGTGGTGAGGACTAGCCGGTCGGGTTCCTGGCAGAGGAAGCCCTTCTCCAGTGCCGGCGAGAGCCACCACAGAAGAGAGCGACGAACCTTGGGAGGCAGTCTGACCTTGACTCTGGAGTTGCTGGAGTTGGTTCTCTGGGATGGAAGAAGGAACCACTGTAACTCTCTTGCGTGTAGTCTCGCCCAGGGAACGATGGCTAGACAAGATATCATCTTGCCTAGGAGCTGGGACAGGAGTATCACCGTGGAGGCTTGCACCCGTCAGATCATGGCTGTCGATGCGGTCCGGGGACAGAGAGACAAGTCCCGTGGACGTGTTGATCACCGCCCCCAGATGTAACACCTCCGTCGCAGGAGTCAGGTGGCTCTTGTTGGTGTTGATGGTGAAGCCGAGTTCTTGTAGGGTGGCTATGGTCGTGTGCAGGTCTCTTAGGGCCTGTTGTCGTGACGATGCTTGTAACAAGATGTCGTCCAGGTAAATCTGAAGCCGAATGGGGCGCCTCCTGAGGTCTGCTGCCACCGCGGCCAGTATCTTGGTGAACACCCTCGGGGCGGAGGAGAGCCCGAATGGGAGGGCTCGATACTGGTAGTGCTGTCCGGCAAAGTAGAACCGGAGAAATCTGCGGTGCTCCTGTCGAATGGGAACATGGAGGTAGGCTTCCTTCAGGCCGATAGATGTCATCATGTCCCCTGGCCGGAGGCAACCTAGGATGGACTGGAGGGACTGCATCTTGAACTTTTTGTAGGCGATGTGATAGTTCAGTGCCTTCAAATCCAAGATGGCCCTGACTCCTCCTGTGCTCTTGGGGACCAAGAAGAGGATCGAGTAATACCCCCCCCTCCTGGCCTTGGGGAACTACCTCTATGGCCCTGATGTCTAGGAGGTGGCGGATCTCCGCCTCCATGAGGTCTCTCTTGTTGGGACACCTGGGGGTGGGGCATCGGATAAAATGACGGGGAGGGGGCGAAACGAACTCTAGGGTGAGGCCGAGACGAACTGTTTGCAATATCCACGCATCTGTCGTGGTCGCCTCCCAGCGATCGGCAAACAGCTGGAGACGGCCCCCTATGGGGAGGGAGGGGTGATGGTCACTTATTGCGGTGGAAAGGCCTGTTGGCCTGACCCCCACGAAAAGGCCGCCTAGCGTAGGGCTGGTACCGATTCCTGTCCCGGAAGGGTTGCCTACCCTGGGGACGGTTGTTACCCTGGGGATAGCCCCGCTGAAACAACGTGGAGGGGTTAGCGGGAGGCTGGACCTCCGGTGCCCTGTAATTTTGTCTACGGAAGGATGAAGGCCTCCTATCAGTCTTACGAGAAACAAAGGGTAGGACTTTCTTCTTGTCCTTATTTTCCACTAGGACCGAATCTAGAGCTTCCCCAAACAGCTTTTGTCTCTTGAAGGGGGCAGACGCTAGCTTCCATTTGGAGCGCATGTCAGCGTTCCAATGGCGCAACCATAAGAGGCGGCGCGAAGTAATATTGGCTGCCATGGCCCGGGAAGTGAATTTTGCTGCATTAAGTGAAGCGTCCGCTGTGTATTCTGCTGCCAGCATGATCTTGTTAACATCATGACGGAGTCTGGCATCTCCTTGGGGAAGGTGTTTGAGCAGTTGGCGCAACCAGGCTATGGATGCCCTGCTGAAAAATGAGGCCGAGGTAGATGCCTTAATGGCCCAGGCCGCCGCCTGGTGTGTTTTGTGACAAGCGCGCTCGGTCCGCTTATCCTCTGCCTTAAGACCTTCTAGCAAGTCTGGTGGGAGTACTGAGTTGGATGTTAGAGCAGCAACCGGAGGGTCGACCTCCGGAAGTTTAAGTAGCTCCTCCATGCTGGGATCTACAGAATAGAGCTTTTTGTCATTGGTGCCCGGGGCAGTCCACGAAGCGGGCTGAACCCATTGGCGCTGAACCACGTCCCTAAACAGCTGGGGAGCAGGGATCAGGTCCTGGGGAGTGACTGATTCCTTAAAGAGACCCCCGCTGGGGTCCTCAGGATCTGTAGGAGCCTGGGGATCTGAGGTCGCCTGAGAGGAAGAGGATGTGACCGTCATGCGCGTGATGGTCTTTGCTTTATGAAGAATAGACTTAAAATAAGAAGGTTGGAACAAACCCGAAAATGCGGGCTTATCCGGGGTCACGCCCTCATCCTCAGAGAGCTCAGGCTCCACCAGGTCGTCTATCTCAGTGATTGATTCGGCGCTAATCACCGAAGGATGGGGTGAGGAGGCCCTGGCATAGCGTGGCCTACTTCTGGGGCCCTGGGGTTGCGCCTCTGCCTGGTCCTTGAGCCCCTGAGCAATGCCCTGGGAAATAGCTGCATTGATCACCTGCCTCATCTCAGCCGAGAGAGACGGGCCCTGGTCCTCTAAGGGAGGCCCCCACACCCATTCTGAAATTGCTGCAAAAGGTTTCTGTATTACAGGCTGGATGGGGTTGGCTATCCCCTCATCCCCCTCCATCTCGCAGTTGAATAGGTCAGTCCCACCCCCCATGGAGTGGGAAGGAGATTGGGAGATAAGGGAAGAGTGATCTAGGGATAAATCTCTGAGATCCCTCTCATAAACCGGGTTGGCCCTAGCCTGGGTCACGGTCCTCCCCTCAGGTGGTTCTGGAGAGGCCTCCCTGTGGACCTGTGTTATGGCAATGGTTTGCCTTTGGGCCCTATCAAACTGGCGGTCCAGGACCTTATGGCGCCTGGCCTCTGCCCTATCGTGGCCTGCCTCATCCCTCCTGGAGTAGGGCCCCCTGCTGAGGTCCTTAATGGCCTCCCTGGCAACCCTGCCCGCCTTCCTAGTGAGGGGCCTCTCCTCCCAGGTGGCATCCCCCTGTTCAGGCCCCTCAACTATGATTTGGTGCTCCATGGCAAGGATTTAGTGCCTGGAGCGATGGAATGGGCGGATGGGGGGGGGCGCGCGAGGGATACGACCTGTCGATGCTTGTTGCTGCTACTGCAGAGTGCGCTGGGAGCCGGATCGTGTCCTCTGGCCTCCTTGTGGCTAGCTGTGGCCGCAGTTGAGGCTGGTAGTCGCACTTGCTTGAAAAACCGCTGCTTGCTGTTGCTGCTGCCGCCGCTTGCTTTCCTCAGACGAAATGAGGAGAAGCGGCAAAAAACGCCGTTTAAAATGGTGCCGGCTGCTTCCTGATTGGTCCCTCGGCAAATCCAAGATGGCCGCGCCCAGTCCACTACACGTGGAACGCGGCGCGGAGCTTTCCGGCTCTCTGGGGCTGCAGTCGGCTGAGGGAGATCTCCCTGGTGCCGGACAGACCGCCGAGGGTTCGGACGGTCCCGCCGGTGAAGAGTGGGGGGAGGGCGATGCCGAGGGCTCCGAAGGTTCCACTCACCCCCCCCCCTGCAGGAGAAAGAGAAGCACGCCGCTCCGGTGAGCGTTCTGGCTTCTCTGCAAGGCGAAGGCTCCTGCTGGCTCTGCTTCTTGTTGTTGGAGAAAGGAAGGCTGCGAAGGAAAAACTAAGTAATTCTAACTTTAAATCTATAATTTTTCTAAGCTAAAAGCTATGCATCCGAAGGGCTTGGACTGAATTAAGAAACTGAAGGATCATGGGAAAGGAAGGCGGGACTTAATTTAATCCAGTCCAATGGACAGCGGAGCTGAGTTAACCCTTGCATGGACACTCAGAGCTGTGCACCTGAGAACGTGGTACTTGTCTCGCCACTTATGGACTCTGTGGCCCACCTGACCCATTTTTATTTATGGAGGGTTTTTGTAGCATCAAAAAATAGTGGCAGTTATAGTAATAACAGGGAAGTTGACATGCCTTAAAGCAGAGGGGCGTTGGTTATTTATTTATGCACTTATGTGGCATCCCAACTGAGACAATGGGGGAAATCGAATCCACAAAACAATAAAATGGAGTTGAACTTTAGTGCTGGAAATTTATGTCCCAAATGAAGAACAGTGATGTTTTATAAACAACTTATTGAATCCTTAATAGACTTTTCTTATAAAAGTTCATGTTTGATACAGAATATCGGAGTTGAAAAGGACCTTGAAGCTCTTCTAGTTCAACTCCCTTTGGGGGTCCAGTAAGACTTTGGCACAGTAGACCCCAACCTTCTTCTTAGTAAGTTAGAAAAACATGGGGTAGAGTCCAGTGTTTCTCAACCTTGGTGACTTTAAGTCCTGTGGACTTCAACTCCCAGAATTCCCCAGCCAGCTGTGCTGGCTGGGGGATTCTGGGAGTTAAAGTCCGCAGGACTTAAAGTCACCAAGGTTGAGAAACACTGGGATAGGCAGTATCACCACCAGATGGTTTTGTAACTGGCTGACAAACCGCACTCATGGAATAACATCTACGTGGAGGGAAATAAGCACTGGGGTATTCTAAGAGTCTTAGTACTGTTCAATATCTTCATAAATGATTTAGATGAGGGAATAGAAGGGAAGCTCATCAAATTTGTAGACAACATCAATGTGACAGGAATAGCCAACACCAGCCAACATTTTAGAAGATAGGCTTAAGATCCAGATGTATCTGGGCAGACGAACGCTAGGCCCTATCTAACACAATTTAATTCAATTGTAAGAAAAGTAAGTTTTTACACTTAGGAAAGAAAAATGTGCACATACAGATTAGGTGGAACCTGGCTTCAGTACAACAGGGATCCTAGTAGGCAGCCACTTAAAATTTGAGCCAGCAGCGTGCAGCAGCAGCAGCAGCACTCAAAAAAGTCAATGCGATCCTAGAGTATATTAACAATCAAGAAAATGTGAAGAATTGGTACCACTTTATAAAGGCTTAGTAAGACCACACTTGGATACTGCATCCAGTTTTGGTTGTCATGATTATAAAAAAGATGTAGAGACTCTGGAAAGAGTGCAGAGAAGAGCAACAAAGAGGATGAGGGGGCTGGAGGCTCAAACATATTTATTTTATTTTATTTATTTTATTTATTACATTTGTATACCGCCCTATCTCCCTGACGGGACTCAGGGCGGTGCACAGGAAGTAGTAAAAGCAGTAACAATAAATACAGTAAAAATAGAATAAAAATAGATTAAATTTATCACCCCGTGCTAAAATTAGATTTAAAATCCTTACTAAAAACTCTAAAAACTATATTATTTATTTATTTATTTTATTAGATTTCTAGACCGCCCCCTCTCCCGGGGAGGGGGGACGACGCGGGGTAAAGGTACAGGTAAAAATTAAAACTACTAAAACCATAACAATACATACAAAGTTAAAATCAAATTAAATAATCTTCTGTACAAATTTATAAAAGTTAAAACTAGACCCATAAAACCGAATAAAATAATTTAAATTACAGACTGGGGCGAGAAGCATGGACTTAGGCCAAGTCGGCTAGATGGAACAGGTGGGTTTTGAGTTTCTGGCGGAAGGAGCGGAGGTCCATGGTAGTTCTGATATCAGGGGGAAGGTCGTTCCAAAGGGTCGGGCCCATCACAGAGAAGGCCCTTCTCCTGGGCGTCGCCCGCTGGCATTGCCTAGTGGACGGCACCCGGAGAAGTCCCTCTCTGTGAGAGCAAATCGGCCGAAGGGATGTATGGGGCAGGATACGATCCCGCAAATAACTAGGTCCTGTGCCATGGAGCGCTTTAAAGATGATAACCAACACCTTGAAATGCACCCGAAAGGCCACAGGCAGCCAGTGCAGCCTGCGCAGGAGCGGTGTTACGTGGGAATATCTGGTAACTCCCAGAACTGCCCGCGCGGCCGCATTTTGGACCAGCTGCAGTCTTCGGGTGCATCTCAAGGGGAGCCCCATGTAGAGAGCATTACAGTAGTCTAGACGGGATGTCACAAGAGCATGAGTGACTCTGCGAAGGGCGTCCCGGTCCAATAAGGGTGGAACGCCCCCCTGGCCACGGCTGTCACATGGTCCTCCATTGACAGCCGGGCATCTTGGAGGACACCCAAGATGCGTGCCCGATCCACGGGGGCCAGATGTTCGCCCCCAATGGCCAGTGATGGAGTCAACTGGTTGAACCGGGGCGCTGGTAGCCACAGCCACTCAGTCTTGGACAGGTTGAGCTTGAGTCTGTTCCTTCCCATCCAGATCTGTACGGCTTCCAGACACCGGGACATCACTTCGATGGCATTGTTGGGGTGGTTCGGGGTAGAGATGTATAGCTGAGTATCATCAGCATACAGATGGTAATCTACCCCAAAACCACGGTTGAAGAACGGTTGCAGGAATTTGGTATGTCTCGTTTAATGAAAAGAAGGACTAGGGGTGACATGATAGCAGTGTTCCAATATTTGAAGGTCTGCCTCAAAGAAGAGGAGGTCCAACCTATTTTACAAAGCACCAGAAGGCAAGACAAGAAGCGAAGGATGGAAACTAATCAAGGAGAGAAGCAATCTAGAACTCAGGAGAAATTCCCTGACAGTGAAAAACAGTTAACCAGTCAAATGGCTCGCCTTCAGAAGTTGTGGGTGCTCCATCACTGGAGGTTTTTGAGAAGAGTTTGGAAAGTCACTTGTCCAGATTACTATAGGATCTCCTGCTTGTGCAGGGGGTTGGACTAGAAGACCTCCACGGTCCCTTCCAACTCTGCTATTCTGTTCTCACGGTCCCATCGTGTCAACTATGGCACCACCCATGTGATGCTCTCAAAATTCCAAATATGCCCATTGGTGAGAAATGGATGAGGAGCTCTGAGGATTGACCACACAGTTTGAAGCATCAAGAAGCCCTCCCTGCAATCAACAGTATGCTAATTACCAGGATTTGTGAAATTGTATTCAGCATTGGTCTGAATACGAGACCAACCTTCTACGCGATCTTGAGCCATAAGCGACTGCCACCACCAGAAATCTTTAGGATTTAAGAGATAATTTAAAGTCTTATTTAATAGTTTCAAAGGTCCAGCTCAGGGCTGCTTTGGCAGAGGTTCCGACCTGGAAAAACAGCCAACATTTGCATAGCGTTGAAATGTAATTCCTGTCATAACACTGAAAAGCAAATAGGTATGAAAGCTTTTAAAAGTCCATTTCAAACATGAAGGGCTGATTGTTAACATGATTTAAAACATTTTTATTATTTGGAAAATATGATCAGGTGGATTAGAGGTCTAATCCACACGGGCATTCTGACAGCACCGAGTGACGTTTTTCCTTTTAAAAACTTGATTTACTGACAGTCAGATATATGTCTGACTTTGAGACCCATTCATTTATCTCAGAGAGGGAATTTCCATCCGCTTAAAAGACAGGCCCTGGATCATGTAGACAAACCACTCTATTTCTGCTAGCTATGAAAAGGGTTCCATCTTTGAAAAGATTGAAGAGAGAACTCGAAAGAGAAAAGGAACCAAAAGTTGGATATTGAAGGGGAAGAGTAGGAACAGAGTTAGAATTGTCTCCAAATTGGGATTAATGTGGATTTGCTTCTGTATAAATTAAATTCCTGTGTGTCTCCTTCGAACTGGCATTGTGTGACCTGCTTGGAGTAGCACACAGCCCAGCATATCCTTCATCTGGAGAATGTTCTGATTTTATATGTGTTTTGAATAGAGGGGATGTTTTAGATGTGATTACTTAAAATTAAAAAGGAACTTTCCCCCTTCAAAAAAATAAAAATAAATTTTGATTCTATTTGGTTCTTAGCAGACAGATTAACAGAGTTGGGAGGGGCCTTGTAGGTCATCCAGTCCAACCCCCCATGTTCTTGTAACATTGGTCTGTCTTTCTGCACAAAGAAGAAGGAGAGGGATTGTTTTCCACACTCGTATACCATAAAGCCAGAGAATCCAGAGGTAGCACGCTAACTTAGGGACGTTGGGGAAAGTTTAGCAAACTGAAGGCGACTGCTCCAAAGACCAAGGAACGGGTGAGTAGACCAGCTCCTTGGAACTCTCTGGAAAACAAGAGGAAGGGAGATTGCCCACATAGGCTCCGGACAGCTGTTCCTGCAAGGAGAATGCAGGACAGTAATTTTCCACAGGTTTGAGCACCGGATGTCACCAGGATTAACTCTTTCTGCAGACCTTTGGCAGAGATATTTAAAGGACAATAAGTTCACAATCCTAACTTTCTAATCATTTTTGGAAATTGCTTATTAACTATTTTTAAGCTGTCACCAATTTTTACAATAACTACGGTAGTTTGAAAATGCCAAGTGTCTTCAATCCTAAACAAAAGAAAAATTTAATCATACGCATAAGAATTTAAAGAATTTGAAATAAACATCCAAAAGCTAAATTAGCTGTTGATCTTAGAAAGTTATAAATGTATTATGGTCCAGATACACATTTGAATTTTTGAATTAACGATTATATACAAGTGTCATGTCTGGTACTTCCAAATATGGGAGAGAGGGAGCACCCTGCTTCCCTTCTGCCTTTCAGCTCCACCCCAAGAGCCTCCCAGGCAGAAAACCATTTTTGTGTTGCATTTGTGCTGATAAATAAATAAAGGGAGAGTTGTATAGATCTATTTTAAGCTATTTAGCTCTCATCAGCTACCCACACCCTTACTGGGATTTGAACCTGGGCTGTTTTACATGTGAGGCAGATGTATTAGCAGTATGCTCCCTTCCATATTTGGGCATACCGGGTGGTTTGACATAACACTTAATCATTTCCTTGATTCAGCTGATAAGGGAGAAGAGCTTGTGGCTTAGTGGCTAATACAACTGCCTAACATGTAAAACAGCCCAGGTTCAAATCCCAGTAAGGGTTATAAAACTTTATACAGTTTTATAGATACAGCTTTGGTTTTTACAAGATGCTATAAGGTAGGAAGTTTCGTGATTTCAAAAACTGGACACTAAAGTTTTTAGGTAGAAGAAAGATTTACAAGTCTGTAATACGAGGCAAACATTGTGACATTAAAAATACCGCAGGAGACTTCTAAAAAATGGAATCAGAAAACAGTAGCCCCATATCAATTGTGCCAGTAATGACAGTATTCTTCTATCCATAGAATATGTCCAAAAGATGTTATTGAAGAAATGACAGATGTGGAACAAACTTTATCTAAGAAGATAGAGATGGCATTGAAAGAGGATTTACAACTGACAGGCCCAGAGAATGACACAGAAAAAGATGTTTCATTGGATCCATCCAAGGAACTGGTTGAGGTGTTAACATTTAAAAGGGAAATACAAGAGGGATCCCTGGATGTTTCTTCCTATTGCATTGATAAAAGCAGGTTGCTACAGCCTTTAAGAATCCTTCGCTGTGGGACTAAGAAGAAATGAAGAAACATCGCAATCTTTGATGCTTTTTTAATATAGCGTATTATAGCCTATTGAATAAGGTTTAAATGCTTCCTTTGCGGTCTGTTTCATGATCTGACATAATTCAAGAGAAGATTTTGTGGTAAAGGGATGCTTCTGCTATGCAATCTCTTTAATATTCTATTTTATTTATTATAAACATTCACACACCTATGAAACATGCTACTTCACCGTGGAATCCATGGTGGTCCTCACATTGTCTCTTGCCATAACTTGAGATGCTACCTATTTAAATTTCTCCCAAGAGAGAAGAGAGCATCAGGTGACATCAGACACGCTATCCAGTTCCTTTGTGGGCACAAATGTGTAATATTTCCTTGCTTTAAATCAGTATATTAATTCCATTGTTCACATCTGCATGCTGTTTTAATGTTGCAGTATATTGGATAAAAACATAATTTTCTTTTTGTTCCTACTAGAATCCAGGAACTTGTCACTTCTTTCCCTGGGAATAAAAAAAAACCAATTCAGCAGATGTTTTATTGATATAGCTCCCACAGCTATTCTCTCAGATGAGGCTGAATTTCATTCGCATCCCACGGCTTCTGCAAGAGATCAGGTTGACATGATGGCCTTAATGATGATGATGACACCTGTAGTAAATTTATATGCCTCCTGATTCCCAGTAAGGTTTGAGGTTTCGTCCACAAAATAACTTTGTGAGGAAGGTCAGGCTGTTGGGAGAGAAAGAAAGGCTGTCATAAGCCTGGGCTTCCTCACTCCAGGTCTAAGCCCACTTTCGGTCTTAGAGCCTCTTTGGAAGCCATCCATCAGCTGATTGTATGACAAAGCGAGTTTGCATTTAAGGCCTGGATTTCAACCTGCTGTTTCCCTGAGTGATACACTAGGCCCGTGATGGAGAACCTATGGCATGCACACCACAGGTGGCACGTGGAGCCATATTTGCTAGCATGCCAGCCGTCAGTTCTGGCACGCCAGCTGATTTGTGGCCTTCCAGAGGGCTGAGGGAGGCCATTTTTGCCCTCCACAGGCTTCAGAAAGGCCTCCAGAGGCTGGGGAGGGCAAAAAAACAAGCCCTATGGGCCAACCGGAAGTTTGGGGAAATGGGAGGCTGTTTTCACCCTAGGCAGTGGCTTCCCTGATAAGAATGGTGCAGTCCAGTGGTGGGTTTCAAAAATTTTTAGAGCCTCTTCTGTAGGTGTGGCCTGCTTTGTGGGAGTGGCTTGCCAGCCATGTGGCCAGATGGAAGTGGCTTGCCAGCCATGTGATCAAGTGGGAGTGGCTTGGCAGTCATGTGACAGGATGGGCGTGGCCAACTTATAAAATGTGGTGAAACTCATTTAACAACGCTCTTGCTTAGCAACCAAAATGTTGGCTCAGGAACTCTGGCATTTGAAGCACGCAAGTCTTAAAGCTGTCAAGTGACAAGACCCTTGCACTCCTAGAAAAAAAAGCCCCAGGGGTGTTCATACTTGACAGCTTTAAGACTTGTGGACTTCAACACCCAGAATTCCTCCTCTCGCTCTTCCTCTTGAGGATGGGTGGACGGGTGGGGGGAGGGAGCTGGAACCGGTTCTCAATGCCACTGTAGATTTGTGGAACCTCTTCTAGAGAAGAGCTTAGAACTGGCAGGAACCCACCCCTGGTGCAGTCCATGGCTTCCTTGGAGCAAGACATGTGAAACTGAAACCAGAATCCATGGACATCAGCTGGCAGTCAATTGCCATGATCCCAAATCCCTAATCTTGACCCACACTGACACCGAACAGCACCAATTCAATTGGAGCAATAAAAGAATCACCAGCCATGCTCTCATGCACATGAGTTTATTGAAGTCTGGCACCCCACAAGCAATTCCATCGACAGACACATCGACCTACAGCCAGCCTACGAACCCCTGAGAATTTGAATCAACCGCACAGCCAACCAGCAATGGCACCAACCCTCAACCCCCCATAACCCCCATGCCTCCAACCAGCACCTCCCAACGATCTCACCTGATGTGAATCCCCCATCCCAAGAGCTACTGATCACACAAAGGCCTTATAAATAGAGGAACACTCATATTGGCATCTCTTAAACTCCGTTGAAGATGTTACGTCGCCTGGCTATGAAAGGTTCAGAAACCAATCCAGAAGCTCAAGGAGAAGGAACCTCCATCCTCATCACGTGTGACTCTGCACACCAAGTCCTGCACTTGTTTGATGTGCTTACCGAGTGACCAAATAGCAAAGATTCACTTTAAAAAGTTGGCTGGAAGGGCACCACTGCTATGGAGTTAAAGCTGCAAAAAGAACCAAGTGTGAGGGCAGAAGGAATAACAATAACAATAATAATAAAGACTGGAAGTCTTTAAAAAGATGTTAGATAGCCATTTGTCTGAAATGGTATAAGGTTCCTGCCCACGCAGGGGGTTGGACTAGAAGACCTACAAGGTCCCTTCCAACTCTGCTATTGTATTATTGTACAAGTATTCCTTTTTTTGAGCATCACAGTGGGGGCCATTTTTCTCCATTGTACACCTATCTTCTCCCATTTGCTGGGCAATTTATTATATTTTTAATGCATCGTCCTTCATATCTAAACCCCTTTTAGGAAAGGAATAAAACTTTGGGAGAACCAGGATCAGGTTGGGGTGTCTAACTTCAGTCTTGGAGGTGTGAGGAATGAGCGCTGAAGTCCACTTTCATAATTTCAACGTGCACAAACATCACTTTTCGAGGTTACAGCAAGGAGGATTTTGGGTGTTGTGTGTTTGTGTGCCTTTATTGAATGTTAATGTGTGCCTTTATGAGCTGTGGTGGCGCAGTGGTTAGAAGGCAGTACTGCAGCTAATTCTGCTGACTGCCGCCTGCCAGCATTTTGGCAGTTCAAATCTCACTGGCTCAAGGTTGACTCAGCCTTCCATCCTTCCGAGGTGGGTCAAATGAGGACCCCGACTGTTCGGGGCAAATAGGCTGACTCTGTAAACCGCTTAGAGAGGGCTGTAAAAGCACTGTGAAGCAGGATATAAGTCTAAGGGCGATTGTTATTAAGGAAGATACAGTATATTAAAAAAAATATAGGAAGGAAGAGGAAAAATAAAAAGAAACTTTCTCCTTGAACAGTGACAGTGGGGAGAGACTGAAAGAGTAGCAAATGGGACATCAGCAGCCAAGCGACAAGAGGGAGTGGGTCCATTGGTAGCTTATCTCACACCACCCAAGTATTGTGGATGTCTCACACACTGAACCTGGACACACAAAAAAACCATGGAAGGGACAGGAGAGACAGATGGAGGGCAAGTCTGTTGACAGTGGATCTCATGAAATGTCAGCTCCAATGGCAGGAAACCTGGGAAAGATCATTTCCAATAATCGATTGAGAGGCCCTGCTTTGTTATGCCTCCCTATAAATGAGGATGGGAAATCCCTCTGGCTGTTTCTAAGGTTTTGTCTTCAGCATCAGACCCTCATGAAAGGGACTTCCTTGAAATCTCGGATTCTTGTATCCTTGGAGCTGTCGGGCTGGGTGGGACTTGTCACCACCGAAGGGATATCTATCATTCAGGTAAAAAGGAAATAAGTGTCAGGCCTTCAGCCATCTTTTCTTGGGGGTCTTTGGCCTGAGACACTTTTCTATTATTCTGCTATGCATTCTCTATTGTGGGGAAATGGGAGGGGGGATTGTATGGAGTTAGATGATATGTAGCCAAAACAAAATTCTTGCTAGAAAGCCAAGGTCATCCTTTGTCTCTGCACCTGACTGGAACTGGATGGGTGGAAGCTGCCAGCGTGGCAATGGGAGATTAGACCATGGGATGGGATTTGGGGGGGGGGCAAGATCTTGAACTTTCAACTGGGTGGGGGGAACCAGGAAGCTTTCAGATTCGGGTTGTCCCAGATGTGCCAACATGGATCTCTTAATAAACTGGAACTTTGAGCAATACTTTGCCTCGGACTCTGATTTATTTTTGGATTCTGTTTGAAACCCTGACAAAAAGTCTCTGAGGTTGCAAATACAGCACACTTGGGTATATGTCAGCTGCAGAGTGGAATTGCCTAGCATGCTGGTCAGACTGAGGGTCAGCCCTGAGCTCAGGCCGGGCTCCTTCCCTCTGCTCCTGCAAGGGCTTCAGCCGATAACAAGGACCTTCTCCGTGTGTTCTGTCTCATCACCCTACAAGCTCCTGCCCTCCAAGGTGGCTAATGCCAAGGGCCCCATCGCCAAAGCCCAACTGTTGCAAAGGCCGTCTTCCCACCTGCCCCCTCAGTCCAACGGGACCCTCCCTCAGCCCCTTCCCAGGCAGCCGACCCTGCCTTCCTATAAGCGCCAACTGTCCCCTTTTCCATCTGCTTCAAAGAAAAAGCCTGGCAGAGATTTAATCTGCTCGGAGAGATAATAAGAGAATTCTCCAAACGCCAAAGTCACACTTCTAAACATCATTAGAGATAATTTCATTATTATGCACAGCTTTGTAAATATGCCCATTAAACTGCAGTCAGGGAATTTAGAATGGAAGTAAATACTGTAATGATTTGTCTCAGACTGTGGAGGGAGCGCCCATGTGCTCCTGCACCCCGCTGGCTGATGGGAGAAGGACCGAGTTGCTTCTGCAAAAAGGCATTTAATTTAGAAGATGGAGCAGGTCCTTCATTGCTGCCTCTCTTTCCTTGGAAACACTTCCATGCCTCAACAACTATGGCTGAGCTCACACAGGATCCTACACTGCAATGTGCTTTCTCTGGCAAAATATCAGAGGTGGGTTCCTACCAGTTTGGACCAGTTCGGCCGAGTAGGTAGTAATTCGGCCACCCACACCTCTGAATCGGTTCTATCGGCAGCACCGACATCTTGATTTTCAGTTCTGCACATGCGCAGAGCAATCTTTGTTGCCAACATGTAATTCCGCCTCCCTTTTCTAACGTTGTGCACATGCGCAGACCTTTTTAGATGCACATGTGCACGTGCATAGAGCGCATGTTTGGTATGTGCGCAAGCGAAACTAGAGCATGCAAAAGTTTTTTGCATGCCGAACCAGCAGTAATGTCGGCAGCAACCCACCCCTGCATGATATATTGTGAGAATGTAAACATGCAGGGCAGGAAACCCTGTTTTTATAGATCCAGTCACGGTTGTTTACTTAACAAATGTTTTTCAAAGTTTAGTATGATGTGGAAACCAGCAGAACCGAAAGGCAAAGGAGCAGGGGGTATAGCGACCTTGATGAATATGTTGATGCTCGAGAGACTGAAGCTGCAATCAGATATAATTGTAGGAAGTCTCCTTGAGGAGGCATCATATTAAGTAGATATAGGGCAGTGCTGTTCACATGATGTTTGTTTTCATCATCAGAATTGAATTTTAGACCTCACTGCACTAAGTGTCCTTCAGACTGAGAAACAACAAATAAACGATTGTATTCTGTACAACAACTGCAGCAGTATATTTTCCAACCAGCAGATGGCAGAGTTTATAGGTTTGCAGTTGCATCTATGGTATACTCTATGTCTTTTCTCTGAATAAATGTTTCCTGCTTCCTTGTGGCAGTTAAGCAGAAAAGCACATGTGGACTGTGCACTGTTCTGTAAGGTTACACAGGTGTGATATTCAACGTAATTTTGCCTACTAAGGAGCACAATTGTGTAGATAGTTAACATGCTGTTGTGCTTTCTTGAAAGATTCATTCCAGCGTTTCTGTTCTGGAGATGGAAAGTCAGCTTTATGCCCAGAATCATTAAAAACCTGTTAGAAGTTTCAGCATGTAATACCCTGTAGTAGCATCCTGAGGGGAGAGGTTGAAAGAGATTATGTCCAGGATGTGAGGGGTCTGTAGATATTTTCTCAGCCCTCTTTCTGACCTGTGCAGTATTCAAGTCCTCAGTGGAAGGCAGGCTGGTTGAAATTGGTTTTTTTTTGCACTCCTAACTATCAGCAACAGGACAACCCCCTACCTACCTACTGTATTTATTCCTCTCTCCCTCTACCTACCTACCTACTGTATTTGTCCAGTTTAGTTGCTGCAACAAACAGGCAATTATAGAAGTATAAATGACAGATTCAATAATTCCTCTAAAGAACTGTATCAACAATAAATAAATACATAAAATTCATATTTTTAACATTACTATTACTGTCTGGACAAGGCCTTTCAGTCTTCTTGGCATGATTTTGGAAGTGGTTTCCATTGCCTCCTTCCTAGAACTGAAAGAGAGTGACCTGCCCAAGGCCACCCAGTTGGCTCTGTACCTATGGCAGGGTTAGAATTCATGGTCCCCCAGTTTCTATCTTGATGCCTTAGCGTTGCTGTGGCCCAGTCTGGTTAAATGGCCAACCAATCTGTGTGTAGATCTATACCTGCACACACAAACACGTATACATAATCACCATATAACCCCCTACCTACCTACTGTATTTATTCCTCTCTCCCTCTACCTACCTACCTACTGTATTTCTCCCTCTCTATCTATCCCCCTACCTACCTACCTGTTGTGGCCCAGCCAGCTTAGAATGAGCTGCTGATGGATTCCTCTAGTGAGGAGTCCTGAGTCTGCTCTAGAGGAGGAGGCCGAGAGTGAGAGAGCAGAGAGCCCAGCTAGGCATCAGGAGGCACCTGGGGCTTGGTGTAGTGGGGAGGAGGAAGCCCAGTTTGTCCCTGATGTCAGGGTAAGAAGGATTGAGAGGAGGCAATGGCAATTAGCAGAACGACGCAGTCGGAGATAATCAGTAGCAGCTGCCTAATTGACTGACCCCTCCCAAGAGGCTTTAAAAGAAATCCTCGGTACATCGAAAGGTTTGCAGGAAACAACGCAGAAAGGTTATTTCAGAGTCAGAGAATTTTTCACAGTTGGAGAGTTTGGATCATGTTATCTTCTAGTCAAGTTTAGTTCAGGCAAGCTGCCAAATAGTAGCCAGTCTAGTCATTTGTCTTGTGTCGGGAGGGAGTCAGAACACCTACCTACCTACCTACCTACCTACCTACCTACCTACCTACCTATCTACCTACCTTCTGTATTTCTCCCCCTCTCTCACCCCTGCATCTTGTTTTGGGCCTAGTAGGCCTGCCTGGGCCACATGGGAGTGTGTGAGGGAATGTTGGATGCTTATTCGGTTGCTGAGGAAACAACCATTGGAAATGTGAGGGGTATGTGCGTGACGCATCATAAGAAGCAGCCGGGTGGGAGGAGCTACAGGGAGGTGAAAACCTGAGAAGTGCATACCTTTTACGTTTGTGCTGCTTGCACATGACACACGTGTGCCAGCCACACAAAATGTACGTATGATTGTTACTCCCTTTCTTAGCAACATTGTGTGAAAATTTTGTGCTGATCGATTTTGCACAAACTATTTAAAATTTTTATTTATATAGATATTCATTTAATTCACAATCAATTATAACTGGAAATTATCTCTATATTTGTAATCCCTTTCTTTATTTCATATCTTACTCTTTTATCTGTTTTTCCAGTTCTTGTTTATGTATTTTCTCTAAAACATCTAAAAATGTTAATAAAAAGTAAACTCTTGAAGGATTGTGGCCACTACTGATGAAATCGCAAGTGTTTTGCCCAATTCCTCAAGAATTTGATGCATTTTATTTGTATGTATCCAATTCTATGCCATCTTCTCACTGCTACTGTGACTCTTCTTATTCCCACATGAGAATGTTGAAATCTTACTTGATCGTGCATGCGAATGCTAAAATCCTATGAAATCTCAGTGAAACCTTGAAAGATTTGGCAGGAATCTATAAAAGTTTAGGAAACTGGTGAAATTCCATTGGGGGAAAAAACCTCCCTGACTGCTGTACATTGCGCTCCTGTACTTTCTACCTGAATCCCATTGGTCTTCAGCTGGAAGAGAGCTTTCTCTCCCCTCCAATTCATTTTCATATTTAGGGGGGGAAAATCATTAGCAATAATGGAAATAGCCCCTCTTAGGTTTGGCCACCCACCAAGTCTACCCCCCTGCATTGATTTTATAGATTTCATTCATGCAACTTTTTTTTTTTAAGCTTTCTTTAGTATTTTCATGCAAAGTAAAATTATACATCTAAAAACCAAATACATCTGCTGCACAACAGCTGAGGTTTGTATAAAGGGAGTTCAGAGCTTGGAAAATAATTGGTCTCTTCTCTCCTCTGCCCTAGCAATCCCCACTTGGATCGTGCTTTCTTAAGCACATTCAGAACATAAAGAGGGATAAGCTGGTGCCAGAAGGTGACCTGACCACCATGTCCTACGAGGATCGATGAAAGGAACTGGGGATGTCTAAGTTGCAGGAGACACAACTGGTGGAAGATACAATAATAATGTTGGGATCTCTAAAGGGAATGGAGGAGAGAGCAGGCTTGTTTTCTGTTAGCCTAGGACCAAACCAAGTGCAAGGAAGCAGTTTTTGGTCAGCCATGAGGTAAATAAGGCAAATGTTATTCAGCTACCATTTTCACTTTTATGGAACACAGAATTATTTTCCAGTATCATAAGAAACCGAACTGTGTGGCCTTGGTGGAATAACACTTGGGTAACTGAAGTATCCTCAGACGGGGCAGTAGCGCATTCACTGGGTTGCTTCCCCTTCCTGCCTTCTCCCCTTTCCCAAGGTCTCGTCTTCCAGGACCCTTCGGAGTTGGAAAGGCACCCGTGCAAATGAGAAACCATCCCTAGGGCAGAGGCACTGGCACCCACGTAAATTTAGCAGTCTGCGGCATATAATATCTTCAGATTCTTTGGCATTTCACCCACGTCCTCCATCTTCCTGGTTACTAATGTTCAAGAATGGTTTCTCTTCTCAGATCTGTACCGTCTACATGCATGCACACATACGCGTATGTTTTATAAAGAGCATAAAAGCTCTTATGCAGAAGGAAGAAAACAAAGACATTGAGAGAAAAAGAAGAAAAAGAGCAGAAAAAAACGAAAATAAAAAGAAGTTTGGATTACACTAAGAAACACTAGATTATTAGAATTAGAGGGACATGATTTGCCATCAGGATGCCACGCAGCTCTATGGTATAGAAACACCAGGAAACATGGTCTTTTCAGAAGGCACTACATAAGAGAATTTTTGATTGTAAACTGGGAGAAGATCAAGAAATTGCACTATTTTAAAATACCAGTCTGGGTATCAATTACGGAAGCATTCACTTACGCAATAATATACAAAAAGGAACGAACAACCAGATATTCGGATCTATTAAACTCAAGGGGTGATCTTAAAACTATTCAGGAACTAAAACAAGAAGGAATGGATATTAATTGGTATACATACACACAAATACATTCAAGATATAAGGAAGATCAAAAAAAAGGAGGGGTTTACGACAAAATGATGGAATTAGATAAAATATTAACAGGCGTCAATGAAAAAATAATTTAAAAACTCTATGCCTACTTATTAGAGTTTAAACTCCAGGAAGAGCAAGTGAAAGAAACAATGATAACATGGGGGAAAAACTTCGGGCATGGGATCGACTTAGATAAGTGGCAAAAATTGTGGAGACAAAACTATAAAATGACGATGTCAACAGCCTACAAAGAGAACTTATATAAGATGTTTTACAGGTGGCACTTATCACCCTCAAGAATCGCAAAAATGAATAAGAACAAATCTCAAAAATGCTGGAAATGCCATCAGACACCTGGTACTTACTACCATATGTGGTGGACCTGTTCGGAGGCCAAAAATTATTGGAGTATGATCCACACATGGTTGGAGAAAATAACAGAAAAACATATAGATTTTAAACCCGAACTCTTCCTGCTTGGACTTACATTAGAAATATTTGACAAAAATTTGAAATACCTAATTGTAAATATTTTGACAGCCGCTAGAATCATGTTTGCAAAAAATTAGAGAAATGATAAATTACCATCACAGGAAGAAGTTATTTATAAAATTATGGAATGTGCAGAGATGAGTAAATTAACGTTTGAAATTAGAGCAAGACAGCGAACAATTCTATGAAATATGGAATAAATTTTATCAATGGCTGGAAAAAAGGGGGAACTAAGGGATATAACAATACATATATTATTATATAACTTGAAGAAATTTTTGTCTTTAGAAGGATAAAATAATTTATTTTAGTACGATAAAATTAGCTCTAGAAAACAATGGTATAACATGTTAAGATTTTCTGTCCTTATTCTGTTTTTTTTTCCTATTTAATATCTTGTTTATATATTGAAGAGTTAGGGGATAAAGATTTATTTCATAAATGGAAATGTTACTGTATGATACAAAAGTGATATGTATATAGATTAATATCTTTGTGAGATTAAGCACTGACGCGCAGAGCGTTTGTCTGAATGACATGTTGTAGAAAGCACGAAATGAATGATATTTCTTTTTATTTATTTTCAATAATAAAAAATAAAAAACTTTTAGAAAAAAAAAAGAAGTTTTTGATTACAAAGTTATTTCTTACTCTATGACTACACCCTTCCTCACGATTTCTGTAATCTTTTGTTTCCCGCTTATAAAAACCACAAATAGTAAGTGCACTTTTTTGGCTTCATGGGGAAACTAGTCTTTTCTCTAACCAAAATAATTACAAACTGAAGGCTGCCGAGGTTTAGGCACAACCTAAATTTATATTTATACCCTACTCTAAGAATGGCCCATCTTCATGTAATGATTCGGAAATCTGCATTAACGTTAGCTATATGATACCATAAATATTCGTGCGGCCCAAATCTCAGATCATGTCTTGCTAACTCAAACAATCTATTTCTTAACATCCCCCACAATTTCATCCATGCTCAACAGTGGGTAGCAAAGTATAACTTTAAATCTACGTAGGTGGCCCCATCCTTCTCACGCCTTAGCATCTTGCAATACCTCATATTTGATTGTGGTATTCCCCACCCCTTATCACACAAATTTAGATAAATCCTTCTGCCTTTGTTTAAATGGTAAATCAGTTGTCAAAATAAGCATTGTCTGAAACAAAAATAACATTCCAGTTATTCATCATAATCGCCGAGATTCCCAACAATGACAATTGTAATTTATCCTATCTTGACATATCTGTTTTAACTTCATTGCATGTCTTAATATGGTTGTTTGGAATAACAGACAATTCATACTTGTCACAGTTATACTGTCCTTTCCATTTTAAAGTCTGTTTTATTCTTCAATTTTGTGTGATCCTGAATCTTCGTGTATTTTATTAACATCTTTACCTTGCTATTAATTTTAAAACCTGCTAATATATCACATTATTTTAATTTACTCATTAATAGATCAAACCCTTCAATGGGGCTATCAAAATCAGAACCAGGTCATCCACAAATCTTCTTAACGTGGATCTTTATGTCCACAGTTCTCTAACCCAGTGTCAGGTGCAAGAAATCAAGAAACAAGATGGTTCAGATGAATGAAGGAGAGAGGAGGAAAGAATGAGAGGAAGAGGAGGGAAAGAAGAAAGAGGTAACGAGAGGAGGGTGGAAGGGAGAGAAAGAGAAGGAGAGAGGGCAGGAAGGGGAAGAGGAAGAGTAGGAGTAGGGGAGAGGTAAGAGAAGAAGGAAGGGGAAGGAGAAGAGGAAAGAAGAAAGTAGAGAAGGGAGGGAGGGAGAAAAGAAAGGGAAAATAAGGTGGGGTTACAATAGGTGGAAGGGATGGTAAATAAAGCAAGTCAAACTGTGTATTATAACTTTTTAAATGGAATAACAAATGAATAAGAATGACAAATGTAAAGAATAACAATTATGTGAATGAATACTTACAATGGTATGTAAGAGAATAAAACAAATTGGTAAAAAAAAATGAATGCAGGTTTATTGCTTGTTAACACTCTCTAAAAGAATCTGAACTACTAACAATCAAAGCAAATTAGTGGTAGAAAGGAGTCAACAGAATTCAAGACTTTGATCTGTTGTGGGTGCAAAGGGACTCCAGACTGATGACACGCTTGATCCCTCCGTCCTCAGCCTGGTCGTCTCCTCCATCTTATAATATCTTTATTCAGTATGTTAAAGACTAAATAAACAAAAGAGGGGAGAGTGAGCAACCTTATCTAGTTCTTTTTTGTATCTCTCTGTTTGATTAAATCTCCATTAACAATTATTTGTGCCATTGACAAACTATAAATCAATTTCCCCATTTATGAATTCTCTCCGAAATCCGTATCTTCCAAAATCTTAAACAAGCAAGTCTAGTTGAAACTGTCAGAAGCCTTTTCTGCATCTAAAAATAAAATAAAAATCAATGTGGTTTATTTTTCATTATGTTGTTCCACATATTGAAAAGTATCCAACACAGTTCTAACATTATCCTTTAATCATTTTTTAAAGAAAACCCCCAGTTTCTGGGCATTTTCTGCCCACTGTTCTCCCTCACAAGTAACCTACTTTTTCACTCAGTTGAATAATACCCAGGAACTGAGGTTCGTGTGAACTTCAAGCCTGGAGAAAGAGAAGCCAACAAAACTGGATTCATTCTAACATTCATCTTGATGAGCCGAATGGTAGAGTTACTCATTCTTAATATGTGAAACCAGTGCTGGCAATCAGATTCAGGCCTGAGTTTTAGATAATTATTGAGATATCCATGGTTTCTGCTCTGGAATCTCATGTGTGGACGTTCCTGTTAGATTGACAAAGGAGTCCGACTCAGGCATGGTCAATCAACAGGAACATTTATTCAGCAACTATTTACAATGCACAAGAATCACTACTGGCAAAGCTTCCCCGTCTGACAGCCCTTTATATAGGCTTTCAGACAGGAACCCTTGCAGCAAGCTAGCTGCAACATTGTATCTGTTTTCTAGACAGTCTCCTGCCGGCTCAGTTCCGGAATGTGGTGACTCAGAGTTCACCAGACTTGCTGGCACGGTTGTAGACCTGAGGACTTAACAGTTCCCATTTTGATCCCATGCTTTTGAGAGTAGGTCACAAAGTTTTTCATTGCCTCATTAGCCGTTCCCGGCCATGCATTGCTGTGGCCCAGTCTGGTTAAATGGCCAAACCAATCTGTGTGTAGATCTACACCTGCACACACAAACACGTACACACAACCACTGTATAACCCCCAACCTACCTACTTTATTTCTCCCTCTCTCCCTCTACCTACCTGCCTACCTGCCTACCTACCTACCTACCGTATTTCTCCTTCTCTCTCTCTAACCCCCTATCTACCTAGCTATCTAGCTACCTAGCTACCATATTTCTCCCTCTCCCTCTCTAAGCACAAGCTAAGGGGTTTCTAAAGTAAATTTTTAATCCGGGTTTTAGGGGGTTCTAGGGTGGTGGAGGGGTTTATTCAGTCTGGTTCAATTAGGCACACAGTCAGGCTGGCTGGTGGTTCTGATACGGAGGCTAGAAGGTCCAATATGGGTAGGGGGGCAGAGGTCGGTTCTACAGAGGGCCTTGCCATTGAAACGGTCCTAGGGAGGGGTAGGTATGGCGGGAGCCAGGGATTACATCGTACGTCGGAGGAACGTATCTGCTGTTTACAAGCGGTTGCGCGCTCCGACTCCCTGAGCTCCTCCTGCAATCTAGGAGGTCGGGGATCACAGAGCCAGGGCCCCAGGCTGATGCTGTGCAACGCCAGGTCCGTGGTCAACAAAGCCCCCCTCATTTATGACCTAGTGTCGGAGGGGGAGCCGGACCTGGTGGGTATTACGGAAACCTGGTTGGGCCACGAGGGAGGGTTACTCCTCGTCGAAATGTGCCCACCAGGTTACTGAGCATTTCATCAGCCACGGGCCCAGGGCAGGGGGGGGGGGGTGGCGGCCCAGCCCTCTGGAACGACCTACCCCCCGAACTTTGTACCACTATGGACCTTCGCCTCTTCCGCCGGTTACTCAAAACTCATTTTTTCCATCTAGCTGGCCTCGCTTACACCTTCGAGGTCACCCCACACAGATTTAGTTAGTGATTTTAATCTTTATCAGTTTTAACTTACATTTTAGTACAAGTTACTGGATTTAATTTATATTTTAGCGTTTGTATGTATTTATTATGGTTTGTATGCTTGGTTTTTACTTTCCCTGTGCACTGCCCTGAGTCCCATTGGGGAGAGAGGTGCGGTATAAAAGTGCAATAAAATCAAAATCAAAATCAAATCAAATCTATCCCTCTACCTACCTACCTACCTACCTACCTACCTACCTACCTACCTACCTACCTACTGTATTTCTCCTTGAATCTTATGGACAGAGTATTTTATGTCATAAAGGATGACATAATACCTGTGGCCCACTGCTCTCTCTGTATCCATCTACCTTTTTACATATTTGTTTACATTTCCGTTGCATGTACCTGGCACAGGTGTGACATCTACACAATCTATATATATATCATTGGTGCCGTATTTCAAAGGAACATTGTGTGAAAACTTGGAAGCGATCGGTGCAGGACTTTCGGAGATTACCTGTTTTGAACAAATTCATAGTTACATTTTTATTTATATAGATGACTGGCAAAATAAACACTGCGAAATAAATACATGAATACTAGCTAACATTACGTGAGAATACAGTAAAAGCTATCCTGCATCGTGAGTCCTATTGTGCACGAAAGGACTTGCATAGGAGTGTGAGGGATTTCATTTCAAATTCTCAATTAGCGCTAATAAAACCCAAGTGGAAAAAATGACAAAATTCCATATTTCTTCAAGATTTGACCTCTCCTGAGACTTCTCCCCTTTTTTAGCTCTTAATCTCCATCTTGCCTTTTAAACAACACCAATCTCCCCCTACAATTGTTCAAAGGTACTTTTGCCCACAGATGCAACACCATCTCAACTTTTTTCCTCTTGTGAGATTTTCCTCCTCCTTTTATCACCTGGGGTAGGCCTTGTTCATGGAACTTCTGAAGGCCCCTCAACACCTGGCTAGGCCAGGAGGCCTGGACTCCCTGGGGTGGACGCATGAGATGGCCCCCTTATTATTAACTTCCCTCTGTCTATGGTTTTCTTCTTCAATTCTGCTTTTATAGTTTTTAATGCTGGAATGTTGGAAGAAATGTCCATCTGGGTTCAGTTCCAAGTGGGGAAAAAGACACTGGAAACATGGAGGCTGCTTGGAAAGGTGGTTTAATGGCGGGCAGGATCACCTGGGTTGAGATCCTGGGCAAAAAGGCACATTAATGGCCCATTGACAAAGGTGGGCTGGGTTTCTGCCTCCCTATTAGCGGAAATATCCTGCCCTCTTAATATTTCCTAAAATATCTCATTTTCCTAGGAGAGGGGTGGATGCTAACTTCCTACAGTAATAAGTATTAATCGTGGTTTTAGTTAACTATTTATATTTGCTTTATTGGCTTGCTATATGCTGCCCAGAGTCCCTTTCCTAAGATGGGTGGACATATAAATGTGACCAAGAAAAAAATCTGCCTAGCAACTCTTGGGGTTGCTTGTGAAAGGAGAGCAGCGGCTGACAGTTTCCAGGCTACACTTTGAGACATTTCAAATGAAAAAGATATCTCCTTCTGTCAAACGTTAAAAAAACCAACGCTCTCCTTTCTTCCCTCTTCCTGAAAACCAAAATAAATGGCTATGCTAGAATTAAACAGGACAAGGAGTGAAATATGTGTTTGCTTTATGAAGTCTGGAGAAATTTGATAATGAGGCCTCTAAAATACATGATTTGGCAGCCTTTCTAATTCGAGACAGATAAGAATAATGCTTACATATTTCAACTTCAAAGACAAAAGTAACCTTTTATCACCTAATTTAACAGCCTTCCTTAGCAAAATGGGTTCCAGGGACAAAATTGTTATTTTAGTAATAACACACACTGAATTTGAATGGCCAAGGTTTTAATTGCCATAATCAAAGTCAAAACACATTTCTCTGCCAGCTCTAAATAGATCTGCCTAATGACAATTTTTCCCTTAATGAGGACAAGAACAAAAGAAAGATGCACATTTTTGTTTGCCTTCCACCTGACAAAATGTCTGGGTTTATTTAATAAATTCCTAGTTAGAATACGGGAGGAACTGTTATATCTGATAATCTGAATTCAGCATAAGAAAAGTGCACTCCACCCAGGGGCATTTCAGCCAAATTCTAGTGATTGGTGGAAATTTCAAAAGCAAATTCTATTTTCTATCCGATTGAATGAAACTAGTAAAAGAAAAGACAATTTTTCTTTGGCCAGCTGGAGTGTGAAAGCTGTGAACTGTCTACACCCTTCTGTGCGAGGAGTCCCAAAGTTTTCCATCAGCATAACGTCCTTCCAAGGTTTCAACAGTGTGTGTGTGTTTGTGTGTGTGTATACACGTGTTTGTGTGTGTATCCCTCTTCTTTTTACAACTGCAGATAGAGCTTCCATTTCCAATTATGTCCCCAGCGTCTTACCTAAAAGACCCATGGTGGCAGGAGAAGAAAGATTAAATGTTTGATTTAATCTTTCCTTTTTGCATTTGAGGGCCGTAGGGCATTGCACATTGTTTTTCAACCCGTGTAGCTAAAATATACACACCCATGAAAGAATATCGTAAAAATCAAACATGTTATTGCTAAATTTTCCAATTGCAAGAACAGCTTGTACACAGCTCATCCCAGGATTAAAGACTTTTTTTTACTCATTCCTGAATATCTTCAGATCAAGATGGAGACGGCCTTAGATCTCCTATGACATATTTCTTTCTTCCTCTGCTTGGTCTTCAGCTGGTCCCTCATGAAGCCTCCAAGCTCATCTTTTATATTTTGGTTTGAAAAGCTCACTTCATTGTGTCTCTGGCGATTCTCCGTCATCCAGGTCATAGTTGTCTCAAAGATGCTTTTTCAAAAGTTCGCATTCTGGATTAAATTGATTTTAGCAGGGGGTTTTAATTGGCAGGCCAATCTATTTAATATATCTTAACATTTGTTTTTAGTTTTTGTATTACCTACTTTTACCGTTGGCTGTGCACCGCCCTGAGTCCTGAAAGGGAGAAGGGTGGTATACAAATTCAATAAATCAATAAATCTGAAATCTGGATAGAGGAGACCATTGGTTTGAAAAAGGGGTAAAAAAGGCCATTTATGTTAACACTGAGCAGCTATCGATAAAGGAGGAGAGTAAGAAATTATAGGATTATAAGTGTAAAATTAGAGATGTATTGAGAGGGAAATAGTGTTTGTAAAGATGTCCCGAGAGATATCTGCTGTAAGAAGGAACGTGCGGTTCCGATGTTATTTGTATGTGTTGTGTATGTTTTTGTCAATGTGTATAAGCGTTTGTAATAAAAATTAAAAACAACAACAAAACCCCCAAAGGCCTGGATCCCCATGTCTGTCTTAGAGAAAACAAGAAATCTGCCTCTGTTTGAACAAGGGAAGGTTTGCAGCCCTTCAGACATCCTAGTTGCACAAGGAATATAACATCCCTCCTTCTCTCTCTCTCTCTCTCTCTCTCTCCTTATTTTTACTGAAGAAGATGCTACCGAATCTTGGCCTTTTTCTATGAAAAAATAATGGCAGAATCTTGGAGAGTTTTGGAAGGTCCCTAAGGTATCGCCAGAGAGCGGCCACCCAATGTTATTACTAGAAAGCTACTTCCGTGGTTTCGAATTATACATTACCCAGAAATTGCTATTATGTGACTGATAAATGGTATTCAATTCATCACATAAACAGAACTAATTTGATTAAGAGAAGGGATCAAACTGCTTTAAACAAATGTTGACCAAATTTCCTGGGAGGTGAGGAACCGTTTCCTGCAACTGCTCAGCCTGTCTCTAGATTTTCCTGTTGGGGACAAAGGCTTTCAGCTCAATGGGCTGCCTTCCAAGCAACAGGAGTGAATGGAAGGCCTTCCAAAATGTAAAATGAAGGAAAGCTACAACTGAATTGTATAACAGGAAAGGCAAAGCTACAACTGAATAACGGGAAAGAATTGTTCTATTGTTCTAAGGCAGGGGTGTCAAACTCATTTTCATTGAGGGCCGCATCAGGATTATGGTTGCCCTCAAAGGGCATGTAAGACTATGATGACTCACAGAGGCCAGGTGGGCAGGGCTGGGTGGTCACAGCTGGGATGTCGTAACTACGTGGCCATGGCCAGGATGGGTGTGGCTTGCTCAATGCCACTCACTGGGCATGGCTGACTTGGAATGGCTGGGTTGGGATGGAACAAGTTGCATTGGCTAAGAAGCCGTAAAATAACCCAAGAACTCAAAACAAGCAAAAAGAGTCTATGCTCAATAGACTATTTTAATATTAATTGACACACCTTGCACATATTATCTGCTAATTTAAATGCACATGTGTTGTATGATTTAGAATAATAATAATAATAATAATAATAATAAATTTATTTATATACCGCCTCCTCTCCCCGAAGGGACTCAGAGCGGTGCACAGGGAATAAAAACCAATATAAAATACATAGAAAAAATAAATAGTTAAGAAACGAATTAAACAATTGTCCCTGCGCTAAAATTCCTTAAATTAAATTATACTAAAACCCCTAAAGCCCTATAAAAAGACGGGAGCCTAAGCAGAAAAAGTGTGTTTTGAGTTTTTGACGGAAGGAGCGGAGGTCCGTCGTTGTTCTAATTTCGGGGGGAAGGTCGTTCCAGAGGGCTGGGCCCGCCACAGAGAAGGCCCTTTCCCTGGGCGTCGCCCGCTGGCATAGCCTAGTGGACGGCACCCGGAGTAGTCCCTCTCTGTGGGAGCGGATCGGTCGCAGGGATGTGTGGGACAGAATCCGATCCCGCAGATAACTAGGTCCCGTGCCATGGAGCGCTTTAAAGATGATAACTAACACCTTGTTAGGGAAGGGTAGCAGGAAATATGTAGAAGACAATTGGAAAGTATCTCAGCCAATGGGGAATGAGAAGGAGTGTAGAGTTGTATAAAGAAGGGAATAGTTTGAGTTGGAACTTTGGAGAGAAGCGAGTTTCCATAACTTTGTTTGTTGCGATAAACAAAACCAGAAGGTCTTCCCTGTGTCTTGGCTGGTTATTGGTCAGGTGAGCTTCCTTCTGGTCACAAAGGAATGTGGCAAGGAGCCCATAACCCAAGACAAGAGAACATGTGCCTTTATGCCTTTTTAAAAGCATTCTTCAAGAACTTATTTGAATTGCTTGTTTCTTCGGAAACTTTTACCACCTTCAGTGTGAACGTTCTGCTCCTGCCACTGAATAATTAACAATTTTATCTTGAACATATGATTATTCCAGGAGACTCATCTATAAAAATAAACTTTTTTTCCCCTGTCAGATGAAAAATCCCCCTGATGAATAGATACATTTAAAATGATGTAAAATGGTGCAGGGCATTAAGAAAACTCCATCATTACAAAATGAAAACATATAGCCTTCCATTTTTCCTATCCGTTTTATCTATCAACAAGGTGGCATACCTAAGAGAAACTCCCTCTTGGCTGTCTAAAAATGTTCAAGAATTGTTGCGAGGGGGTGTGTGTCAAATGAATCAAGATGGCAGAGGCAACTACCCCACTGAAGCCCTGCCCCCCTCCCCCATTTAAAAGGTTTTAATAAGCAGTCCCACGCATCCTCTTGGCTTCTCTGAATCAATCAATCAATGGCTGCAGATTTCAGGTCTGATTAGTCGAAAGGAAAGAAGAATTAGGGGTGACGTAATTCCAGTATTTGAGAGGCTCCCACAAAGAAGAGGAGGGTCAAATTGTTCTACAAAGCCCCAGAGGGCAAGACAAGAAACGATGACTGGAAATAATCAAGGAGAGAAGCAACCTGGAATTAAGGAGAAACTTCTTAACAGAATTAAGTAACGGGTGGAACAGAAGTTGCCTTCAGAAGTTGTGGACGCTCCATCCCTGGAAGTTTTTAAGAAGGGACTGGACAATCACTTTGTGAAATGGTATAGGGCAGGGATGTCCAAACTTGGGAACTTTAAGACTTGTGGACTTCAACTCCCAGAATTCTGCATAGCTGGCTGGGGAATTCTGGGAGTTGAAGTCCACAAGTCTTAAAGTTCCCAAGTTTGGACATCCCTGGTATAGGGTCTCCTGCTTGAGCAGTGGGCTGGGCTAGAAGACCTCCAAGGTCTCTTCCAACTTTATTCTATTCTAGATTCTAAATCAAAATATTGCTGGAAGGGACCTTGGAGGTCTTGTAGTCCAACCCCCTGCTCATACAGGACACACCATTTCAAATAAGTGACTGTCCAGTCTCTTCTTTAAAAAACTCCAGTGATCGAGCACCCACAACTTCTGGAGGCCAGCTGTTCCACTGGTGAGTTGTCCTCATTTTAGGAAGTTTCTCCTTAAATCCAGGTTGCTTCTCTCCTTGATTAATTTCCATCCATTGTTTCTTATCTTTCCTTCTGGTGCTTTGGAGAATACGTTGACGCCCTCCTCTTTGTGGCAACCCCTAAAATATGGGAAGGGAGTGTGCCACATCCCCAACTAAGACAAAGATGCTTCTCAGAATACAGAGGATCACAAAGGATCCAGTTTCATTTTTACCCATTTTATCTTGTGCAAACTTAGCTATACAATCATGCAGCTGTCCCCCTGTTTTTACAGCATGTCCAGGGGGTGGGTCCCTGCCAGTTCTAAGCTCTTCTATGGAAGAGGTTCCACAAATCTCCAGGGCCGTTTAGAACCGGTTCCAGCTCCCTCCTCCCTGCCCGTCTGCCCATCCTCAAGAGGAAGAGCGAGAGGAGGAATTCTGGGAGTTGAAGTCCACAAGTCTTAAAGCTGTCAAGTTTGAACACCCCTGGAGGGTTTTTTCTCTCTCAAGGGTTGGAGGTGCAAGGGTCTTGTCACTTGACAGCTTTGACACTTGCATGCTTCAAATGCCAGAGTTCCTGAGCCAACATTTTGGTTGCTATGCAAGAGCGTTGTTAAGTGAGTTTCACCCTATTTTACAAGTTGGCCACCCCCACCCAGTCACATGACTGCCAAGCCACTCCCACCAGGTCACATGGCTGGCAAGCCACTCCCACCCGGTCACATGGCCGGCAAGCCACCCCCACCCAGTCATATGCCAAGCAAGCCACTCCCACAAAGCTGGCCATACCTACAGAAGAGGTTCTAAAAAAATTTGAAACCCCCCACTGAGCATGTTGTGTGAACTCAGCACACCCAACTGTTTTTTTTTTTACAGAAACCATAGTTAGCCAACACAATGTATTGCAAAATTTAGCAATTGTAGCAGAGTGATTGCAATGTATTTTATAAATAATGCTGGGGGGAAATGGAAAAGAGGCAAAATGTGATGTGCTGGAAGGCTCTGAATTAGAGTTTGCAGGGAAACATGGATGCTGACAGCTTCAATAGCTTTGCTGAGCTCCTGATGCATAACTTGGGGGGGGGGGAACCCCTACATGCCATCATTCTTATTAAATAAAATGCAAACAGCTGTCATTCTCCAGACTTATAAACAGCAAACAAATTCCTAATCAACAGATGATTGATTTGTTTAGAATACCAGGCCTCCATCTGGGCCAAGGCCAGGGCTGCCAAGGGAAACCAAAGAGAAAAGTAACAGCGTTAGTCGCATGCATATGGCAAGGAACTTCAGTAATGCTTTTGTTTTAATCTGTTTGGATTGTAATTTTAAACTGCTTGGGGACCTTCTGGAAAGACAAGACATACATAAATAACTTCGTTCTTTTAATAAAGGAAGCCAACTTCTCTGTGCCAGATCTTTCAGTTGAACAACAATCTATAGAAACCCCATTTTCTAAGGTGTTGCCTTCTTACTGAGCTTAAACATGCGTTGATAATCTAGAGCCATGATGGCGAACCTATGGCACGGGCGCCACAGGTGGCACACGGAGCCATTTCTGAGGGCACGCGAGGCGTTGCCCTGTCAGCTGCAGTGCACATGAGCCTGCTGGCCAGATGATTTTTGGCCTTGATTTTTAGCCAGGTTTTGCCCTCCTGAAGCCTCCAGAGGAAGAGAAATGGCCCAACGGGCAACCTGGAAGTCTATTCCTGAACTTCCGCTTTGTGCGTTGGGCTTTTTTTCGCCCACTCCAGGCTCCTAGGAAGCTTCTGGAGCCTCGGGAGGGTGAAAAATGGACCTACTGGGCCCACTGGAAGTCAGAAAACAGGCTGTTTCCGGCCTCTGGGGGAGGCCATTTTTGCCCTCCCCAGGCTCCAAAAAAGCCATGTGTACATGTGCTGGACAGCAGGGGGTGTCACACATGTGTTCTCAGGGGGCACGGCATGGGAGGCATTAAATTATGGGGTTCGGCACACAAGCGTGCACAATAGCGTGAGCCTGTGTGCTTTAGGCACCTGAGGCTAAAAAAGTTCGCCATCCCTGATCTAGAGACTGGATTTCAGCAATGCTCAGTGGGACAGCTCCTGGGAGTGAGATGGGAATGGCTAAAATTCTGGAAGGAAGGAAGGAAGGAAGGAAGGAAGGAAGGAAGGAAGGAAGGAAGGAAGGAAGGAAGGAAGGAGAGGAGGAGACAAATTCAAATGATCTTTCATCCTTTCCCTGGAGAATTTCCCTGTCCCAATCTTCACAATCTACCCAAATTTCAGCAATACTCTTGAAAATGAGATAGGAATGCCTAAAATTCCCTTTTCAAGGAAGGAAGGAAGGAAGGAAGGAAGGAAGGAAGGAAGGGAGGGAGGGAGGGAGGGAGGGAGGGAGGGAGGGAGGGAGGGAGGAAGGAAGGAAGGAAAGGAGGAAGGGAGGGAGGGAGGGAGGGAAGGTCAAATGCTTCCCTTCATCCCTTCCCTGGAGATTTTCCCTGTCCCAATCTTCATAATCTACCCAAACCTTCACACTGGTGGGAGGGCTGCCCATGGATTGTTTCTGTGCAATTCATTCCAAAGGACACCAGGCTGTGTGACTGTCATGTCTCCCAATACGCTAACACGCTTTGAAGGGAAGGCTCTTGCCTAGGCCCTCTCCATATCTTGCATATTTCGTTCTTTCATTTCTTCCAAGAACCCCTGTTAAAAGTACGAAAAGCGACAAGCCTCAAACAATAACGGGGTCTATTCTGAAAAGCACCGATTGACATTTCCAGGGGGCCCCCTCCCTCCCCGGTGATAATCCTGCTTCATAATGAAATTCAGACAGTTGGAATAACAAAAGGGAGAGGAGAGGACTTGTTGGAGAGCAAAGATTTGCATAAGGATGGATATCGTGTTTTTATTAAGAGGCTTTTGGGGGAGGGGTGTGAGACTGTGTGGAAACAAATCACAAAAAGGTGGAAATCAGCACCAAGCATTAGTTTGAGCCTCTGTTTCTCCCTTTGCTGGGAAGGCCAGAGAATCCGTGGTCTGCAGTCCAGCCTGGTTTATTATCGTCCTCCAGCCACTTCTGGTGGCCCAAATATCACTACCTAAGTGGGGAAATCCACTTTTATGGCACACAGACATGACCATTTGACCGTTGCTATTTTATCAGTGGCTGTGATCGATACAATACAATAGCAGAGTTGGAAGGGACCTTGGAGGTCTTCTAGTCCAACCCCCTGCCTAGGCAGGAGCCCTATGCCATTTCAGACAAATGGCTATCCAACATCTTCTTGAAGACTTGCAGGGTTGGGGCATTCACAACTTCTGGAGGCAACTTCTGTTCCACTGGTTAATTGTTCTCACTGTCAGGAAATTTCTCCTCAGTCCTAAGTTGCTTCTCTCCTTGATTAGTTTCCACCCATTGCTTCTTGTTCTGCCCTCAGGTGCCTTGGAGAATAGTTTGACTCCCTCTTCTTTGTGGCAACCCCTGAGATATTGGAAGACTGCTATCATGTCTCCCCTGGTCCTTCTTTTCATTAAGCTAGACATACCCAGTTCCCGCAACCGTTCTTCATATGTCTTAGTCTCCAGTCCCCTAATCCTCTTTGTTGCTCTTCTCTGCACTCTTTCTAGAGTCTCCACATCATTTCTACATCGTGGTGACAAAAACTGAATGCCGTATTCCAAGTGTGGCCTTCCCAAGGCCTTATGAAGTGGTATTAACCCTTCACGTGATCTTGATTCTATCCCTCTGTTGATGCAGCCTAGAACTGTCAGCCACTGCCAGCACAGATGGTCTCCTTCCACCTGCCAGACCTCAGAACTGGAGAACTTCTAGATCAGGGGTGTCAAACTCACATCGTCACGGCACGTATCGGGACTCCCCCTCCCTTTGCTAAACCAGATGTGGGCAACGCATGATGCATCCAGCCTGTGGACACCCCTGTTCTAGATGAAATTCTGAGCTGGAGAATGAAGACCCCAAGAAGATGGGTTTATCAACTGTTCCCGATGAGAATCCTGATGAGCAGAAAATGGCAAATACCTGTTAGGAGTGCCAGTGGAAGGCTGCCCTTGAAAAACACTCAGAAGCATTTTAGCTGGTTCAAAACCTCCCTTGGCACCCGGATGTTTCCTGCAGGTTTCTACAAAGATGGCTTCTACAGAAATCATATATAATGCATGAATAAAATGCAGAATACATATGTATGTAAACACACACTCACTCACTCAATTTTTATTCTCTCATTTTTTCTATTTCCTCTGAGAAATGCCATTTGATTTTAATACTAGCTACAACAGGGAACTGAGGACTCACTTTTAAGAATTGTTCCAAGATTAATTTCAAGAGGTTAAAACCCTCCATAAACACAATCCTCATTAAAAAAAACCCATAATTTTAATTAAATATAACTAATTTTAATTATACTTATAAGTCATATCTAGATCTTTTCATAATTTTAAAAAATTGTATATAAAAAGGGGGAAATATAAAAAAATATGATTAATTACAATATTTTTTTTAACATTTCTAAATTTTACAACTGTAAGAGGTCATGCCAAAAATCTTATTGCATTCTATGACCAAGTGACTAAATTATCGCTAAATAATAGACTTCAGTAAAGCATTTAACAAAGTAGACCGTGGCCTATTTTTTGATAAGATAGAAAAATGTGGGATAAACAGCATCACCATTAGATGGATTTGTAACTGGCTGATCAATGCAACTTCACTCAATATGGTCACCACATTACAAAAAGAGATGTTGAGACTTTGGAAATAGTGAAAAAAGATGTTTAAAGGCCCAGAGACAAAAACGTATAAAGAATAGTTGTAGGAATTGGGTTGAGAAAAAAAAGGACTAGGGGGGAACATGATAGCAGTATTCTAATTTTTGAGAGGCTGCCACAAAGTGGAGCAGATCAACTTATTGTCCAAAGCACCAGAGAGCAGGACGAGAAACCATGGATGGGAACTAATCATGGAGAGAAGCAACCTGGAATGAAGGAGAGACTTCCTAACAGTGAGGACAATTAACCAGTGGAACTGCTGGCCTCCAGAAGTTGTGGGTGCTTCATCACTGGAGGACTTTAAGAAGAGACTGGATACTCACTTGTCTGAGATTGTATAGGTTCTCCTGCTCAGCAGGGGGCTGGAGTAGAAGACCTCAAAGGTCCCTTCCAGCTCTATTCGGATTGGCCAAAACACAGTCTTAGATTACGTGGTAGCAGCTCAACAGCACTGACTATGGGACGGACCGAGGAGTCCTATTACACAATACTTCAGGAGTGCTGCAACTGTCAAAAAAGCCAATCCAGTCCTAGGCTGCATCAACAGACGGACAAGATCAACATCCTGTGAAAACTTAGTAGTCGCATCTACTTCTTTGATAAGCCCACCCATGCAAGATTGCACACAGTTTTGGATACCACAATACTAAAAAGATGTCGAGACTCCATGAAGAGGGAAGAGAAGAGCAACAAAGATAATTAGGGGACTGGCAATTTAACTGTAGGATAGCAACAGAATAGCACTTAGATTTATAATCATTCCATCAGTGCTTTCCAGCCCTCTCTAAGTAGTTTACAGCAGGGGTCTCCAACCTTTGCAACTTTAAGTCTGAAGGACTTCAGCTCCCAGAAATAAAGTTCCGTTGCCTCTTGAAAAACCACAGTTGGGACTTGCCTCCAGAGGTTGTAGGTCACAGTGGAATGAATGGAATGAGCTGGAGGGGACCTGAGAGGTCTTCCAGTCCAGCCCCCTGCTCAAGCAGGAGACCCTCTACCGTTTCAGTTAAGCGACTGTCCACTCTCTTCTTAAAAACCTCCAGTGATGGAGCGCTCACAACTTCTGGTGGCCAGCTGTTCCCCTGGTTAATTGTCCTCACTGTTAGGAAGCTTCTCCTTAATTCCAGGTTGCTCCATCACTGGAAGTTTTTATGAAGAGAATGGATAGCCATTTGTCCAGAACGGCATAAACTCTCCTGCTTGAGCAGGGTGTGTGTGTGTTGGACTAGAAGACCTTCAAGGTCCCTTCCGACTCTGTTTTCTGTATTCTGTAATGTGTTGGTTTATCCCATTGAAAGCTCTGCATGGCACAGAGGCATCTCCTTCATCTCCTCTGAAGACCAGCTGCCTTATGATGTCTGAATTGTCTCAATGCACCTTGGTTGACACCCGGGAGCTGGCACCTGCCCCATGGCATAGCTTGAGACTCAGAGGGCCCAATCCTCCTGGCCTTCCGCTTGTCTCTTCCTCAGGGGCTGGGCTGAGATAGCCATTAAGGCCAATGCTGACCTCATGGCCCCTTGGCTATTGCCTTACAGCTTTAACTTTGGTTTGGTGTTTTTGTTATTATGCAGACATTCTACAGTTATTGTTTCAGAACTTCTGCAAACCATTTGGGATGCACTGCAGCTTGGCAGACTTCAAACCAGAATATTTTGTTTGTTGTTCTGGTGGTTGATCAAAATAAAACCTGGAGGTTCTGATGGTCCCTCCCTCCCCTGCTGGGCCCATGAGCTGGCCTGCCCACCAACCTTCCCTACATCTTCTTCTCCCTACCTCCCCTTAGCAGCTGTGGATGCTGCTGCCAATGATCGGTGGCTTTCCCCCCCTTCTTCTCTCCATGGAAACCCTTCTGCCCAGAACATTGTGTCTTTTGGTCTGTATCTGGAACGAAGCACGTATTTAGGTCTCCGAACCAAACTTGCTTTGATTTGGACAAGGACCACCTAAAAGGAGTCGCTTCACGCAAGGAAAAGTTCATTTATTTATAGGTATCTGTTGTGGCCCAGCTGGCTCCGGATGAGCTGCTAATGAACTCTTCTAGCGAAGAGCCCTATGAGTCTACTCTGGAGGAGGAAGAGGGAGGCCTGGAGGAGGGCTCAGTGTCAGAGCAGGACTCAGAGAGGCTGGTTGGCCACCAGGAGGTGCCTGGGTCATAAAGCAGTGGGGAGAATCAAAGGCAGTTTTTCCATGATGCTAGAGTGAGCAGGGCTGAGAGGTGGAGGCAGCAATTACTTCGGAGGCAGGCTCGCAGACCATGATTAAGAGCCAGGTGGTTGCTGAGTGGCCCCTCCCAAGAGAGCTTATAGGTGAGACATTGGGAGGGGACATTTGTAGGAAGCAACCGATTGAACTTCAGTATTCCAAAAAGCCTGAGCCTTCCAATCGTGTTTGGGATTACGTGAGTTATCTGGGCTCTTAGCCAAAGCATTTGCTTATCTCGTAATTGAGCAGCCAAGCCTGTGTGTGGGGTGATTCAGCCCATGGGACAGAACAGGTATCCTGCCTTTATTATTTTTACAAATAACTCAAGATGGTGAACATATCCAACTCTCCTTCCTCCTCCTCCTATTTTCCCCACAACAACCCTGTGCAGTGGGTTGGGCTGAGAGAGAGGGACTGACCCAACCAATCACCTGGCTGGTTAGGGTTAGGGTTAGGGGAGGGCATGAACTCACCGTCAGGCCTGCAGCCATCTTTTCTTTTCGGTCTTTGACCTGCCACACTTTCTATTATTCCGCTATGCATTTTCTATTGTGGGAAAATGGGAGGGTAGATTGTATGGAGTTAGATGCTATGTAGCTACAATAAAAATCCCTTCTAGAAAGCCAAGGTCATCCTTTGTCTTTTCACCTTGGCACCTGATCGGAACTGGATGGGTGGAACTGCCAGCATGACAATGGATGATTGGAGCATGTGATGGACTTGTGGTACGGACAGCCTTTAGGAGGCTTCCAGAGTGCTTCTGGGGGCGGGGTGTGTGTGCAGAAATGAGTGAAAAACGGCCCATTGGTTGCTCAATTTTGCCCCCCCCTCAGTCCCCAGGAGCACTCTATAAGCTTCCTAAAGACTATCCATACTTCCCCCCCCCAAAAAACAGGCCCGTTTCTGAAAAAAATGGGCCATTTTTTGCTCATCCCCCCCCCCCCCGGAGCACTTCCTAAAGGCTATTCATGCTCTCTTTTTTGGGGGGGGGAAACCGAGCCCGTTTTTGCAAAAAATGGGCTGTTTTGGAGAGGTTTGCAGAGTGCAAAAACTTTTTTTTAAATTTGCCTCTTCAAAACCTTGGTGCGTCTTATACTCTGAAAAATACGATAGCTAGACTGAATTCTTTGAACTTAGCAAAGTCATTTCTGAGAAACATTTGGGAGGGGTTGAGCAGGTCAACTTTTCCTTGCAAAGGACTTGGCATCCTAACCAGAAGTTAGTAATAAATAGATTTGATTAGAAATTCATTTGCTATTAGAAAGAACAGGAAGTTCCCGTTCGTATTGTATGGTGTAAATGTAGTGCATGTCTAAGTTTTGTGTGAGTGTATTTTATATGTATTTTATATGTTTGTAAATAAAATTTATTATTAAAAAAATGAGCTAGCTGAATGTGATATAGCAAAAAAAAAGAAAAAATAAATTCATTTCTAGTTATTAATAGAACCTGTAGTGAGCAGATAGGATAGGATAGGATAGGATAGGATAGGATAGAGCTGGAAGGGAGCTTGGAGGTCTTCTAGTCAAGCCCCAATGCTCAAGCAGGAGAACTTATATTATTTCAGATAAGTGACTGTCTAATCTTTTCTTATTCATGGAGAACATTCCTTGTTCATGGAGAACAAGGGTATCCATGGTTATCATTATGGATGCCTAAGGACCCCCTCCGGGTTGGAGAGATAGGCAGGATATTTCTCAATGCCATTTGCAGGGAATCATAAGCAGGTGAAGACATCTGCTTGGGAAGACCCTGAAGCAAATGGGGAGCCAGTGTGTGAGACAGAATGCTGGATGGGCTGTGGCCTGTTCCAGCAAGGCTCTTCTTATGTTCTTATGTTCCTAAAAACCTCCAGTAAGGAGCAACCACAATTTCTGGTGGCAAGCTGTTCCACTGGTTAATTGTCTTCAGGAAGTTTCTCCTTAATTCCAGGTTACTTCAGTGATTAGGTTCCAACCATTGTTTCTTCCCTTCCCTTCTGGTGCTTTGGGATTTCCCCTAGTCTCCTTTGTGGCAACCCCTCAAGTCCTGGAAGACTGCTAGTTGAGTTTAGTTCAAATGACTCATGGCCATGGGGACAATGCAGATTTTAGCTGGCTGGTAGTGGGCATGCAGGCTGTGAATGAACATCCTTTTATTTGTTTATTTGTCAACTTTTAAACTGCTCATCTCCCGCACAAAGGGACTTAGCATAGTATACCAACACCTGAATTGTTTGGGTGGAGTGGCCCATATCATCTGCCCAATCACAGACCTGCACAGGGTAGCAGGTACAACTTGTTTTATTTTTTAATTACTCCAGCCACAGGCCAAAAGTTATCAAAACTCCGCGCAACCTTGAAATATGAAATAATCTAAAAAGGAGGCAAGCAAGCAACTGGCAGCCACACCAGAAGCCAGATCCACTGCAAATGATTCAAATCAGCGTCATTCGGGGGTCCCCATGCAGGGAAGCTCCTGACCATTCCTGGCAAAGATTATGACTTAATATCTGCCCGGGCTCATCCCTGACGGCAGGGTGACAATTTATGGCCAAGAAAATTTCCTTTCTGTGCACCGCAGGAAAGATATTACCCCCAAAATATTTCAATATAATCAAGAGATCACCTATGAGCTCATAATAAGGAAACCATTTCATCCGTCTTTGGGGATATATAGGTCACAAACCCTGTTTGAGCTCTGCATGGTTTTACCTGGAGGCAAAAAAAAGCCCATTTTTGGAAGAATAAACCCAACCAGAATCTCTTCTCAGTGAAGATGACACTCTCAGAGAAAGAAAGCTGGGCCAAGGATATCTGAATGAAAAGAAGGACTAGGGGTGACATGACAACGCTGCGTTCCAATAGCTCTGGGGTTGCCCCAAAGAAGAGGGAGTCAAGCTATTCTCCAAACCACCCGAAGGCAGGACAAGAAAGAAAAGGTGGAAACTAATCAAGGAGAGAAGCCACTTAGAACAAAGGAGGAAAGCTCTGACAATGAGAAAAATTAACAACTGGAACAGCTTCCCTCCAGAAGTTGTGAATCCTCCAACACTGGAGGCTTTCAAGAAGAGACTGGACTCTCATCGGTCAGAAATGGTGTAGGGTCTCCCGCTTGGGCAGGGGGTTGGACTAGAAGACCTCCAAGGTCCTTTCCAACTCTGTTATTCTGTTATCAATGAGCCCGAGGAGAGACGCAGCTGAGATCCAACCAGGAGTCAGATTTGCAAAGGACAGGGGTGGCCAACAGCAGCTCTCAGCACAGTTTCCAAGGCTGGGATGTCTTTATACAGAGCTCCCCAATCATGAACATCAGACGTAGATATGCAACATGAAAAGTGCTTTGTGGCTTTTCCAATTGTTCACCTGTTGCTGGCACTCCCACATCACCCCAGTCATTTCGCAGGTAAGACTCCAATTTCATTGAGGGCCTCATCAGGGTGGGGTTTGACCTTGGGCGATGGTCCATGGCTGGCATGGGGGTGGTCAGCTCAACATCACTCATCGAGGTTCCATTTTTGGCTGCGTCGGCCTCCTGCAGCCCTCTGCCAGCCAAAACAGAGCCTTGGTGGGCTGCATGTGACCTCCCCAAGCTCCGTTTTTGTTGGCAGGGGGCTCCCAAAAGAGTCCCTCTTTTGGGAGATAGAGCGGGATAGAAATCTAATAAATAAATACAGGAGGCTGTCATGGCCGAAAATGGATCTCCGGAGCTCTGTTTTTGCTGGCAGAGGCACCACGGGCTGGTCCCTCACTGTTTCCAGATCCGGCCCGTGGGCCTTGAGTTTGACACCCCTGCTCTAATTGATTGAAGAGACGCAGCTAAAAGCTCCCTTCCCCCCCCACCTCTGGTGTAGCCTCGAGACCAGAAGTGAATTGGTGCACAAGCATTGGGCGAGACAGGCTGGCTGATGGAAGAGGGGCTTCAGAAAGGAGAAACAAGGGCTAACTTAATATTTTATGCCTGCACAGAAAGGAAAGAACAGACATGTGAATGAGATTTCCACAGTAAAAGGTGCATCTATTCTTTTCTCCGTGCTTCTTCTCCCTAGCTGAGGTAAAGAAGGAAATGTCAGGAGGGAAAACCTCTTCACTGACAGCTGCAAAATGCCCCCGAGCAGGAGCAAAGAAGCCGCCCAGGGGACCTCTGGCGCTTTTCTTCCCCGCGCCTGGCTCCTCTGCCATCGGCGTAAGGTGTACAGCCCTCCCCAAACAAATGGGACTGACAGACGGAGACATTTGGGGAACTTCAAGGTGAGACGGGAAAGCGCTCCAAGGCATCCTTGACCCACTTCCTTGGGTTGTGGTGTTTACCTGCTCCTGCAACGTTCACCAATTCTCTCAGAAAGGCTCTGCGTGACTTAAACCAACACCTCAAATTCCTCGCAGACATTAAACAAATAAAACCTATTGCTTCAGACGATTCCTTTCAGGAGCTCTGCAGTTTGGCCCCTCCTGTCTAAAAATAGGCACCTCTAGAAAGAGCTGGGCAACTTGGCCTAAGAGCCATTTCCTCACTTTTCTAAAATAATCCAGCAAAAGCCAAAGGGGACGAAATTCTCTCTAAACTAAAAAAAAACAACAGGCATTCAGAACACAAGACCTGATTTTGGGAGCGCTAACTCAGACAGTTCAGACTGCCCCAAAAGCTGCGGATTCTGTTCTGCAGAGGAATTATTGAGTCAGTCATCTGCACCTCCATCACTGTCTCACAATTCACACATCAATCACACTGTTGGTCCACAGCTTAGCATTCAAAGTTGTAATGCACCTCCATAACTGTCTGGTTTGGTTCTGCAACCCAACAAGACAGACACAGACTTCAGAGGATAATTAGAACCATAGAAAAAAAAGCAATTGCTCCCAACCTTCTTTCCATTGAGGACCTTCACACTGCATGAGTCAAAAAGAGGACCGTGAAAAGATTTACATCCCTCACATCCTGGACATGAATTGTTTCAACTCCTGCGCTCAAAACGACGCTATAGAGCACTGCACCCCAGAACAACTAGACACAAGGATAGTTTTTCCCCAAACGCCATCCCTCTGCTAAACAAATAATTCCCTCAACGCTGTCAAACTATTTCCAAAGTCTGCATGACTATTACTATTAATCTTCTCATCATTACTATCACCCATCTTCTCCCACTTATGACTTTAACTTTGTTGCTTGTACAGTATCCTTATGATTTATATTAATTGTTTCCTAGTACGATTGATTGCTTATTTGGACTCTATGATTATCACTAAATGTTGTACCTTCTGATTCCTGACGAATGTATCTTGTCTTTTTATGAACACTGAGAGCATCTGCACCAAAGACAAATTCCTTATATGTTCAATCACACTTGGCCAATAAAGAATTCTATTCTATTCTATTCTATTCTATTCTATTCTATTCTATTCCATTCCATTCCATTCCATTCCATCTATTCTGTTCTGTTCTGTTCCTGAAGGACTGCCTTTCTCTTGCTTGCAATCTAGGTGGGGGTTACTGTCTTAAACTAGCCCAACAGAAGAAACAAGATGATAATGGCAGCTGAAGAATAATGGAATTCTGAAGAATTAGCTGGCTTCCTTCCTTTCTCCCTTCCATCTCCTCCTCTTCCTTCTCCTTTTCTTCTGTGCTTCAGGAGTAGCCACAGCACTTAGTTCTTCCATTTCTATTTTGCTCTTAGTCTCTGCAACAAACTGTAATTATTGCATGATTCAATGCAGGGTCTGGACTTAAAAGCTTCCTGCGCAGTGAAGTGGCAGAATTGTGTTTTCCTCTTCCATCATCACCTTCTTTCCATCTGAGACTCACTAATGCCTCCCCAGCTCCACTTCCTCATTGTCAAAGGCTGAAAGATCTCGCTCGAGTTTAACGGTGGATCTTCACTCTGTTAATGCATTGTGCACATGACCTCTAAAACATTCTGGGGTCAAATCCAATCTTGGGGGAAATGGGCCCCACACGCAGGCAAGATCCCCACACGCTGACATCATGGCTCACTTGGGCTGCCAACATCAAATGATGGGAATGTGAAAAGCTGCTGGCGACAGGTGAGCAGAAATCTCTTTAAAGTAATGAAGAGCCTGCTAGCAATTTCCTAGATGACTTTACATCGCTTGGAAAAAAAACCCAAATGAAAACAATAATAAAACTGCTGACCCAGATTGTTGGGGGGCAAATAGGCTGACTGTAAACCACTTAGAGAAGGCTGCAAAGCACTGTGAAGCGGTACATAAGTCTAAGTGCTCTTGCTTACCGTCAGCTCTCGCAAGCCACTCATTTTGCAGGTCAATGGCATATAATTTCCACATTGCTCCATGGCAATGCCTGGAAGTTGCTGCCTTCAAAGATGGGCCAACGATGTTGTAGAAATGCCACGCCATTACAAGACAGAGCCTCACTTTTGTCATTTGAAAACGTAACGGCTCAGACCATTCAAGCAGCCCTAATGCCAGGAAGATGTTTAGCAGGCATAAAGCTACTGGCTAAAGAGGTACCTTGCCACCAATATTTAGACAACCTTTAGCACAAGGACCAGAAAACAAAACAATGGACCTTCCAATTATGGCTGGTACCCAATTAGATAGATGACTTATTCACATACAACGGTGTTCTGACCCCCTTTTCTCCGACTAATACAAGACTGGCTGCTTGCCACTGACTCTCTTGGCTGCTTGCCTGAATGACTCTGAACAGATACGAAGCTTCCTAACTCGACTAAACACGAACCTGAAAATCAACACGAACAAACACGGATCTAGAACTCCAGCGTTGTTCTCTGCAAGGACTTTCTTAGCAAAGACTTCCTTTTAAATCCTCTTGGGAGGGGCCAGTCATTAGGCAGCTGGGACTAATTCAACTCCTTCGAGTTCGCTTCTGATGCAATTAAAGCCTCCTTTTTTCAGCCCTTCTCACTCTAGCATCAGGGACAAACTGGCCCTGATCCTCCCCACTACTCCAAGCCCCAGGTGCCTCCTGATGACCAGCAGGGCTCTCTGCTCTCTCAAGGTCGCCCTCCTCCTCCAGAGCAGACTCATAGGACCCCTCACTAGAGGAGTCCATCAGCAGCTCATCCGGAGCCAGCTGGGCCACAACACAATGGTAAATAAAGAAATAGAATTTTAAAAGTCCATCATAGATTTACATGACTTATCAAGGAGGACAATGTAGAGCAGGGGTGTCAAACTCAAGGCCTGCAGGCCGGAGGTGCTTACATCTGCTCCACAGGGCCACCCTGGGAACAGTGAAGGACCGGCCTGCATGTGGCCCTCCCGAGCTCCATTTTCATTGGCAGAGGGTTGCAGGAGGCTGTCCCAGCTGAAAACGGAGATTGGGAGCCTGGTTTCGCTGGCAGAAAAAAAAAAAAACACCCCTAGGGCTGTTCAAACTTGAGAGCTTTAAGACTTGTGAACTTCAACTCCCAGAATTCCTCCTCCAGTCGTTGGCTCAGGAACTCTGGCATTTAAAGCATGCAAGTCTTAAAGCTGTCAAATGACAAGACCCTTGCACCCCTCATCCTTTAGGAAACCCCCCCCCCCAAAGGTATTCAAACTTGACATCTTGATGATGATGGGCAGGGGGAGGGAGGGAGCTGGAACCAGTTCTAAATGGCATTGTAGATTTTGTGGAACCTCTTCTATAGGAGAGGCTAGAACTGGCAGGAACCCACCCCTGCATTCTAACCACTGCACCACCATGTCTCATAAGATGAGTTTGCCTGAGCCAAATTTGAAATCTGGAAGTCGACATTGGCATTTCCTATTTTTCACATCTGCAGTCCTGGCCTTGAGGGGGTGAGGGGGTGGGCGGGTGATACTTTGAAGGTAGAAAGTATGGAAAAATGTTACTTAAGTGGTTTAGGCTGCCCCATCCTGCCAAGCATCTCCTTATCTTTGAGCTTTTATTCCCCAATTAACAATTATGCCATCTTAACAAACAATTTTCGTTGGTTACACAGCTATTACAACCAGAGCTCATAGGAGTATGTATCAGCTGATAGCATTAAGGAAAATGGCAGAATAATTTATGATGTGTTCCTGGAATGCATAACACTGAACTATTTCCAGAAATCTGCCATCTATTACTCTGGTGCTAATGCAATTCTCAGATCGCAATAAATCACACACCGGTGTTAATGAAAGTTTTTGGAGACCATATAACTACATGAAAATAAATGATATTGTATACATAAGTTTCAGGTACATAAAGTAATTGTAATAGTTTCTTTCTTTCCCCGTATCATCTCTCCTTTGGTGCTAAAGTAATGATCTGTGCTATCACAAAACGCCTCCGCTAAATCTTTCGAAATGTCAGTCGAGAGCTAATATTTACATCAGAATAATAACTACAATTACTTACCCACTTTCCAATTCATTTGGAGTCAATTTATTCCTTAGTGCTGTGTGAAATCGAGCCGTACTGGAATGCTAGAATGTGTTTAATTAATCCTCTTCTGCAGGCAGCGGGCAGAAAAATGAAATTCAGCCGGTAATCTAGGAGCTGAGGTGTGCAACCCAAGGTTGCATGAGTGACGAGCTGTTTAATTTATTAGGGAGAGCAGCTTTTTCTCATGACCTGATATTTCTCTAGATCTCCTGTCCATGGATTTAACAGGGCGAAAGATCCAGATTCATTGAAGATTCACTGTACTTAATTTTATGGGCATTTCTCTCCCCCCGCCCCACTTATACTTCTGGTCTTCTCTTTGCATCAAAAGGTTGATTAAAGAAAGGGCTGAAAATTCTCTGAAGTTGTATTTGCAAAGTTTTTCTAGGAACCAGAAGAAGGTGATAGATTTATCGAGCAGATCTTTCTCCCGGCTGATATATTTTCATCATCAAGGAAGGGGAAGAAGATAATTGGATTTAAATGTCACAGCATTCCCTGGGTAGATCTGAAACCACACGTCTATTTTCTCAGCTACTGGATGGAGGGAAATATTGGTTTTGATTTGTGTTTATGAACATGGTAGCCACCCGGGGCTCTGGAAGACATGCAGAGTTGCTGCAGAAGAGTGCTAAACATCACATTTTAAGACTTGAGTTCGATTGGTGGAGACGTGGAGAAGTTGTGAACGGGTACTTCCCCAATCCTCTGTCAGTGGCCATGGTGGTACTTATAGCTGGGATGTGGGAAAGGCAAAAGATTGCCTCTCTTAAGATCACTACAGAAGAACTTCAGAACGTGAACACACACAAAATAAGCAGTGTGTAAGGTTTCCTAAAAAAGCCCTAACTGATTCGTATCGAGTCAGGTTTCAATACAAAACCAGCCATTTATTAGGAACATCATCGTAGGCAAGTTCTTTTTGCAGTCAAGTCTAAGCTTTGTTCCAGTTATAGCTGAACTTTAATCCTGTTCCTTCCCTCCCCTCAGTCTGTGTCATAAATCACATTCCCCCAATATGGTACACCCCTCCCAAGCCTGCTGCAGTAATCTGAGATCCAACTTCAGCTGACAGTATGCATGGAATGCGCTCCCTCTCCTTCTCTCACAATGACAACGTTGGGTGTGGACACAGTGTTGATGGTGAATCGAAAAGGGGAAAAATCACCCCCAGGTATTGGTCCTTCTGTCCCACTCTGCTCTTCACAGTGAGGGACCATGTTGTTCTCCAAAGCAGCACCAAGAAGAGGCTATTGCAGAAACAAAGTACCTTTTCTCAAACTGGCTCCTCCTGGGAAAACATCACCTGAGTCAAAGCAGAGCCAACCCAACAGCTACCTGCTCATACTCATTTAGTCAATTATTAGATTTCTACTCATCCTTTCCTCCAGGAGCTCCAACACAAGAACTGACTAATCAGAATCAAATGCAGAGAAGAACAACAAAGACGATGAGGAAACTGAAGACCAAAACATATGAGGAAATGGTAGGAGGAACTGGGTATGTCTAGTCTAATGAAAAAGAATGAGGTTTGACATGAGGAGCTGCCACAAAGAAGAGGGAGTCAAGCTATTCTCCAAATCATCTGAGTGTAGGACAAGAAGCAATGGGTGGAAACCAATCAAGGAGAGAAGCAACTTAGAACTAAGGAGAAATTTCCTCATAATTAGAACAATTAATCAGTGGAACCGCTTGCCTCCAGAAGTTGTGGGTGCTCCAAACTGGAAGTTTTAAAGAAGATGTTGGATAAGCAAGGGTTTCCTGCCTAGGCAGGAGGTTGGACTAGAAGACCCCCAAGGTCTATTTCAACTCTGTTATTCTGTATTCTGCAAATTGTTGTCAAATTTCTGTTGGTCTAAGTAAACTATGTCCATAGCATTTTGTGGGAATAATGTTTGAGCCAAACCAGCGCCATGGTTTGAACTATTGAACTATTATGTGAAAGGGACTTTCCACAGAACTCTGAGTGACAAACAAGTCCATATATGGGATAAAGGAACTTTGCACTTCCTTTGGCAAACGTGCAGAATGCCATGGCAGTTGAAACAACATACTTGGATTAAGGAAGGATAGCTTTCATTGTTCTCTACTACCTTTGGCCATCTCACCTGAAGAAGATACAAGTCAGCAGAAATAAGATTTGTCTTTGTTAAATTGTTAGCCAGCCTTGTGCTGCTTGAATGCCTTTTGTAACCTCCCATTTGATTTCTAATAAAAGAGGGTCCCGAAGTCAGATCTGAACCCTCATCCCCGAGACAAGCCTTGTGTCTGACTAATTCATGGGGGTTGGGACGTCACACCCACAGCATTTCCCTTATCCGTTAATTTAACCACCTTGGTCAAAAAAAGACAATAAAGTTTTTAACAATGAGAATCCAGATAGTTGTGGGGCAATAGGCCGACTCTGTGAAGCTGCTTAGAGAGAGCTGAAAAGTTAGTTAGTTGCTTTACTTGTCATTGCACCTCGTACAATGAAATTAAATGCCATTTTCAGTGTACATCTATATAAATAAAAATTTAAAATATTTTGTGCAAAATCGCTAATCTCAGAAAGTACTGTACTGATTGGCACCAAATTTTCACACAATGTTGCTAAGAAAGGGAGTAACAATCATACATACATTTTGTGTGGCTGGCACACATGTGTCATGTGCAAGCAGCACAAACGTAAAAGGTACGCACTTCTCATGTTTTCACCTCCCTGTAGCTCCTCCCACCCGGCTGCTTCTTATGATGCTTCATGCACACACCCCTCACATTTCCAATGGTTGTTTCCTCAGCAACCGAATAAGCCTCCAACGTTCCACGCTGTATGGAGGTCTACTAGGCCCAAAACAAGGCGCAGAGGATACCACACTCCCAAGTGGCCCATACAGGGATAGAGAGAGAGAGGGAAAAATACAACAGAGGGAGAAATACAGTAGGTAGGTAGGTAAGTAGGTAGGTAGAAGGAGAAAGGAAGAAATACAGTAGGTAGGTAGGTTGGGGGTTATATGGTGGTTGTGTGTACGTGTTTGTGTGTGCAGGTGGAGATCTACACACAGATTGGTTGGGCATTTAACCAGACTGGGCCACAGCAACCCATGGCCAGGAACGGCTAGTTGTATATAAAAAATAAAACACAAACAGACATCCTTCACATTCGATACAGTTGAACTGAAAACCCCTGATATTGTATTAATATTGTACTATACCCCTGATGGTGAACCCATGATGGTGAACCTATGGCACGCGTCCCATTGGTGGCACACAGAGTCCTCTCTGTGGGCACATGCACCATCACCAGCTGCTCTTCAGCTTTCTGGTATGCACCTGTGCACCAAACAGCTGGTCTTTGTGGGTGCCAGAGTACCAGAAAATGGCCCGAAAAACAGTTGTTTTCAGGCTGTTTTCAGGTTGTTTTCAGGGCCATTTTTTGGGCGTTTTCAGACTGGTTTTCAGGCTGTTTTCGAGCCAAAAATGGCCTGAAAACCAGCCTAAAAATAGCCAAAAAACCCAGGCATGTGAGCGCTAGCCAGCTGGTCTTCGGGTTTCTAGCGCTCTGGCATGCACACATTCATGAACATACACGCACGTTCTGGTTTGTGCACTCGATGCTGAAAAGGTTCCCCATCACTGCACTATACAGTAGCATTCAACAGAGCTCTTGGATAGAAGCTGTTTTTCAGCCTATTTGTCCTTGTTTTTATTGTCCTGTACCGTCTGCCAGATGGTAATAGTTCGAAAAAAGGCTGCCCAGGATGAGAGGGATCTCTGTGAAGTGGTATATAAGGCTAAGTGCTATTGCTATTTACATTTGGATGCTTTACAATTGACTCACAGTATCCCAGGGTCACATGATCCCCTTTTACGACCTTCTGACAAGCAAAGTCAATGGGGAAGCCAGATTCACTTAGCAACCATGTTACTAATTCAACCACAGCAGTGATTTGCTTAACAACTGAGTGAAGAAAAGTCATAAAATGGGGCAAAACTCACTTAACCAATGTCTCACTTAGCAACAGAAACTTTGGCCTCGATTGTGGCCATAAGTTGAGGACTACCTGTACATAATTGCACTTTATTCCTGTGAAGTATTTATTCTTTCAAAATAAATGGGATTTTGTTTGAAGAGAAGGCGGAAGAATCTCTTCCTGGCACTTTTAAAGGCTTTGAGAAAGTAATACATTTAAAACAATTTGTTTAAACCAGGGGTCCCCAACCTTTGCAACTTTAAGTCTGAAGGACTTCAGCTCCCAGACTTCTCCAGCCGTTTGCTTGGCTGGCTGGAGAAGTCTGGGAGCTGAAGCCCTTCAGACTTAAAGTTGCAAAGGTTGGAGACCCCTGGTTTAAACAGTACAGGTTAAGAAAATGCAAAAGTCTGCAGATAGTTTGAAAGATGTTCCTCTTTTTACCGCATGGCTTAAAAACAAAAACGGTTGGATCAGAAGGTTCTTTTCCCCCCAGACTTTGCTTACATTCTGCTGAGTCACAACGCATCGAGGATTATCAAAGTTTGAAAGTTCTGCTTTTCTATTTTAACCAACCTTGTTACTCGGCCACCAACCTTGTTTTATAAATAGCAATCCATTTTAACCTATTTAAAAATGTTAAAGCCAGGTAATTCAGGCACTCTCCAGATTAATCAAAAGCAGCATTACTCATCTACTGGATGCCTACTTGTTCAGGAGAGCTGAACAACTGCCAAAACTCCCCCCCCCCCACCAAAAACCCAGCCGTCAAACTAGCTTAACTTTGTTTAAGAAAATGAAATTGGTTAATTAGCAGAGCAACAGAAATAAATGGCCCTGAGTTTCCAGAAATGTTAAACATTACTCAAGAATCACATGCAAAACCACGCCAGGAGCAGAAGGAATAAAGGCAGCAGAAAAACATTCAGCTAGAAAATTGCCTGGGCACAGAAGGGCACTGGCCTTTGGGAAGGAAGAGGGGAGGGCTGCCCACCCAAAGGTTTCAGGGCCAGGCCCCGGGCATCCTTGGAAAGCATCAGGCTGGACTTTGGATCAGTTGGTCTCAGCCACAGGGGTGAAACTCAATTTCCCACATCAGGGTTGTGTTTGACTGTGGGGGAGGGGGCCTGGCCGTGGCATGGCCAGCTCGACATCACTTATCAAGACTCCGTTTTTGGACTTCCGGTTCCGCCTTCCAGCGGCAATGGACGAGTCTTGGACTCGTCCACCGTTTTGTTCTTTTTTCTGCCCCCCCACGGGGGCGAGGCACCACTTTTTTGGGGTCCTTCCGTAAGGCTGGCTTGCCTGGGTTTGTTTGTCTCAGCGGCAGCGGGAAAATGGCCCTTGTCTTCGGTCTAGGTGAGAAGAGACATGCTGCGGGGTTTTTTTTCCCTTTGCCAATGGAGGACGGTAATGCACGATGAATTTGGAGAGAGCTGAGTGTTCGGGTCGGAAGGCTTTCCGGGGCTTTGGCGGCGAGATGGAGAGTGAGTGACTTTAAAATTATTTTCGCTGGCAGCCTGGACTGAAAGAATGTGGAGGGGGGTGTTTGTTTGTTAAACCCCCCCTCGGGATTAAAGCGGCGCTTGGAAATGGCTCCTCGTTGTGAGGAAGCGGATGTTTCTTATCTGGACAGCTTTGAAGCAAGCGAAAGTGATTTGCGGCTTGTTTCTTCAAAATGTATCTAAGTCCGGCTGGCTTGAAACAATTTTTCCTTTGGAAGATGGCTGCTCTCTGTTCTTGAATGACTATTTTATTTATGGAAAATTACCAACATCCCTTTGTGATTGGGACTTCCTCTCTCTATTAATGAAGAAATTTCTGGATTAATTGATTCCACCCCTGGAGTGCCTTCTCTGCTACAACTATTGATTGTGAAAGGCGTTTTTTCTCTGGATTTTGAACTTTTTAACCCTGATTTGGACTTTTCTCCTCCTGATTTGCTTCAACGGCCCCACCCAAAAAACGCCATTTTAGTGGCACTGACTTTAACAGCTTACCATGGCACAAAAATCAGAATTGGCAGGTCTGGAACAAAGGATGTCTTCTTTGGAGACAGTGTTGCAAGTTTTGGTGCAAGAAATTAAAGCCTTGAGAGAAGATAACTGCAGCTTCAAGAAGGATCTTTTGGAAACACGGAAGCAAGTGCTGGAGAATACACAGAAGACTGAGGAGCTGGAAGGGGGACTGGCTGGGGCAAAGGGAGAGCTTAAAAATGTTAATAGTGAGGTTGGAGAACTAACTGGGCATATGTCTAGGATGGATTTTGAAAGGATGTCATATTTTTTAAGATTTCAGAACATTTCTGAAGAGGCTGGTGAATGTCTTCCTGAACTCATGAGTACAATTTTAGCAGACTATTTACAGAAACCTAAAGATGAGATCAGGGGGGACATTGACCTAGTCTACAGAATAAATTCAGCATATGCCAGGATAAATGAAGTACCCAGAGAGATACACATTAAATTTGTTAGAAGGTCAACCAGAGAGGGAATTTTGAAGGCACAGAGAGGGGGCCCATTAATTTACCAACAAAAGGAAGTCGTCATCTTGAAGCAGATCCCAAAAAAGATTAGAGAGATGAGAAGGAGGTATTCCTTCTTATCCAAAAAATTGTTTGACCACGGGATTTGGTTTAAGTGGGCGATGCTGGAAGGGATGCTGGTGTTCTGGGAAGGAGGGAGAGTTAGGATTAAAACAGTTGTTGAGGCGGAAGCCTTTTTTAAGAAACATTCCTCAGTCCTGGGGGAAGATTCAGGGGGGGGGCAGGGGGGGCCACGGCCCCGCCCGCTGGGGGCCAGGAAGGAGAAAAAGAAGATACAATTGCCAAGAGACTTAGATCGAAAAAATGACTTTGCTTGTTTTTTTAATTAATATACTATAACCTTGTTATCTGGATGTTTGTATATGACTGCCAGCATAGAATTGAGAATTTAGGATGTATGCACTTATTTTCATCTCGTAGTACCTTTGAAGAATGTCTTTCTTAATGTTTTATTGTGAAGCCCTGGAAGGGCCAATGATCCCGACACAAAAGTTCTCAAAATGTTTCTGTATCTCTTACCTTTCCCTTTTGGAAAAATTGTAAAAATCCAATAAAACTTTTTCAATATAAAAAAGACTCCGTTTTTGACCATGATGGTCTCCTACAACCCTCTGCCAGCAAGAATGGAGCTCAGGGAGGCCACATGTGACCCACTCAGGCTCCGTTTTCGCTGGCAGAGGGCTGCAGGAGGCTGTCGTGGCCAAAAACGGAGCCTGGGCAGGCTGTCGTGGCCCTCCGGAGCTCCATTTTCACTGGCTTTCAGTGGTTTTCATTGCGGGCTGGTCCTTCCCTGTTTCCAGGATTTGGCACCCCATGGACCGGCTTCTGGGCCTTGAGTTTGACCCCCGTGGTATAGGTGCCACTCCAGCTCTGCTCTTTGTCTCCTGCCAATCAATACGCCTTGCTCCTATTGCCTGCACTTCATGACTCTGAATAATACAGGTAGTTCTAGACTTGCAACAGTTCATTTAGTGACTGTTCAAGGTTACAAAGGCACTGAAAAAAGTCATGATACACACTTTGGTTGCCCATTCTGGGATTTAGGAGGCTTTTTTCTCATGTTGGTCAAGCTAAATGCACATCAGGGATCAAATGGTCCAGAAAAGTCAAGATGGGGCCAGAGTAGAGTGGGTTGCACCTAATACCAGGTGAAGCCTCAATTCTGTCATTATAGCCCCCCCCCCCCACAGACCAGTGGTGGGTTCCGGATCCTGTTGCAACCTGTATGATGCAATGGGGCCCAGTGTCCACCACATGAACGTGGGCAGCGCATGTGCACATGTGCGCATGCGTCCAACCCTCCAGCGTTGCCTCCGCGACGTTCCAGCTGCTTTGCGGAGTATCACGCATGCGCCGTATACACCATGTGCATGCACAGAAGCGCCAAAGAGTTGAAATACAGGTAAGGACGATGGGCAGGTGGGTGGGCCCTCTGGAGCACCGTACTGGAACGGTAGCTGGTGCTCCGGGCAAGAACCGGTACGTCCATCCTGGGGCGTACGGCCTGCAACCCACCCATGCTGCAGAGCCTTTCTTAATTCGCCCCTTGTTTTCAATTCATTCCTCCCTTGTTTGGCCAAGTCTGCTTCTGTGCCTCCCATGCATTGATCAGGAAGCTTCCTTTGGAGCATCAAAGGTCCACATGTTTCCTCTTCATCTAAGCCCAGATCCCACCGCCTGCCGTGGAACAGATGGAAGAGAAGAAACAAGCCCAGGAAGCGTAACCTGGATGTCTTCCGAGAGGATCTAACTCCGCATTAATTGTATCTGCAATCTAATCATTGCCGTATTCCCAAGGCATCGGCATTAAAAGAGTTGATGTAGCGGGCTCTTTCCCATGGAGGCCTTTAAAGGCTTAAGTCATGGTGCAACTTGTTGCCTAACAAATAAACAAACCGAAAGGCTGTGACTGAAGACTCTTGCTGGAATTCCACGTGGGCTGATTATTAAGCTGTCGGATCACATTTACCACCTCCAGAGAAGGAGACATTTGGACCATCACGGCCATCGTTTGCAATAAGCCGTTGAACAATAAATACATCCTGAATACATGAATATTTTACTTCCCTGTTGGAGGCTTCCTTATTCATTTGGAGAGGCAGGTAATTGGGAGGGTTCTTGACTTGGAGGGAGCCAGTGCAAGGCGTGCTGCGAACGGGGGCTTGGCTTGGGATACGGCAGCAAATGGCTTTGAAAACGACGCTGGGGAAGAAAAATAAAAACGGAGGCGGAGACCATGGAAGGACTCCAGGAACTTAAGCTGGGAGGAAAATAAAGGCCATCTGGCTGTGTCAGAAGCCTTTGGAGAAAAGATGGAGAAAATCTGCACACTGACCTTTCTACTGAGCTGAGCTGTGGCTGTGTCATTAGAAGCCAGGAAAGGCAGACACAAATACGTCAATCATGGTTGGAAGGTCTGTTGACTTGCCAAGCATCCATGTTTCTCTGTTCGCTTCCATGGGGTTAGCGGGCTATTTTGCATGATTAGAAGCCACAAAAGGGCTTCTAATGTGGAGGCTGCAAGAGACAATCTCAAAGTTCCAAATAGCATCCAGAATTAAATCAGAGTCCAAGGCAAAAGATTCTTCAAAGTTCCAATTTATGAAGAGAGCCATGTTGGCACGTCTGGGGAAACCTGAATCTGAAAACTTCCAGGTTTTCCCACCCAGTTGAAAGTTCAAGATCCTGCCCTCACACCCACAATCCATCCCATGGTCCAATCTCCCACTACCACACTGGCAGCTTCCACCCATCCAGTTCTGGCCAGGTGTAGAGACAAAGGATGACCTTGGCTTTCTAGAAAGAATTTTGTTATGGCTACATATCACCCAACTTCGTATTTTCCCACAATAGAAAATAAAGAGTAGAATAATAGACAGTTTGGCAGGCCTGAAGCCCAAAAGAAAAGATGGTTTGCAGGTCTGACAGACCAACATTGGGCAGGAGGTTTTGCAGACAAGAAGAGACAAATAACAGCTGGATGGAAAAGAGGGGTACAGGGGAGCCTTCGCTGCCTCACCTGAGACTGCCCTGAGGCCGCGTGCTGAGGCTGGTTGTGGGGAAAATCCTCTCCCCCATCGATGAAGCAGCCCTTGAAATACCAGCTGCCCTCTAACTCTTTGAAAGCATGAGCTCCATAAACCTAACATCTGTCAACTTTGGCTGGGATGGCTTTCCTAAGCCATTTGCCTTTGAGACGCCAAGAGTGGGTGGATGTGGGTCTTCACCTCCCATGAGATCAGAAGAGCTGACATCTCTGATTCCATTAGTTTGATGGTCCTCCTGGACTTGTGGTGGAAGAGCTGGTGGCAATCACGGCCAGAGAGGCCTTTGCAAAAATTCATCCTGTGCATACATAATTGTGCCCACTCCTGCATGCTCAACATGCTCTACCTGTGGCTGTCCTTGGAGGCCACCTGGAAACTGCAGCCAGTCAAGGATGCAGAGGTGCATCCAGTTTTGGTTATGCTACGTAATTCACCCAAGCAACCTCACTGCTGCATGAGCTGCATTGGCTCCTGGTTGCAATTTGAGTGGCTGGTTATCACCTTTAAGGGCCTACATGGCCCAAGCCCAGGTTATGTAGAAGACAACCAGCCCCTGAGGGTGTCTGCCCACCCTTCTAAGCTAGGTAGTCTGTGTGTGGTCCAGATCCCCTGCCTTAAATGTTGCATGGTGGGAGCTTGGAGGTGCACCTTTTGGGGGCTGCCACAGCCCCTTGCCTTCCACCTGAGATCTGAAGGGTACCTTTGTTGTGGCCCACCAGTGGCCATCTGATCTGGCAGCAGATTTGGACAGTGAGGAGGTTGGGGAGGAACTTGGGCCAGTCCTGGAGTCTGGGGAAGGCTTTGACAAGGGCTCTGCATTAGAGGCAGAGATGGGGCCAGGGCCATCCGACAGTTATCAGCTGCCTTCGGAGTCGGACATCAGTGGGGCAGAAGAACAGCTGGAGCCTGTTCCCAATGTGCGCATGCGCAGAGTTGCCAGACAAAGGAAACATTTAAGGAACAAGGGCCGACTTGGAAGTAAAGCCACAGGTAGATGGTGAATGGCCCCTCCCATTGGGAATAAAGGGGAGCGAAAGGGGAGTGGAGTTTGCAGGAGACAATTAGTTCCATTAATGAGGGAGAAGTTCTGTTCCTGACTTCTTGCCAAGGAATTGCTGCTACAGCATGGCGTTTGGAAGATATCGGTCTGGCAGCTCTCCAGGCCTGATCAAGGTCTCTAGTTGTGAAATCTCATGGAAGACTGTTGGCCGGGACTTTGCTGGAGGGGAATTCACGTTAACCTAAATAAAAGGGGTTTTATCGGGGAGTCTGCTTCATACTTTGGGGAAGCCTAGGTCACAACAACCTTCCCCTTTAGCACCTCCCTCAAGAACCGGGCTAGGACAGGGGCTGAGCCGGTGGGCTGTTTCGCCTGGGGCCTGGGGGACAGGCTACTTCTGCCTTTAATAACTTCTTTATGGGTTGCTATCAGCCGCCTACAATTAGGGAACAGTCAACCCGTTAAGTCCTAGAAACCACCCCTATGGTTTACATCAGTGGTGTCCAAACTTTTTTCAAAGAGGGCCAGATTGGATGAAGTGAACATGGTGGAGGGCCGAACATTTTTCCGAACATTCTTTGAACCATTACAATTAAATGCAAATAAATTGTTTTATGCCAGGTTAATTGCAAATGACATACTTTTCATTTCATAACATTAAGATCAACTGACAGTTGAGTTTTCACAATGTATTGAAAATATTTTTTTAAAAAACTTACCTATCTCTTTCTCTCTTTCTCTTTCTTCCTCTCTCTCTCTCCATTTCTCTCGCTCTTTCTCTCTTTCTTTCTCTCTCTCTCTTTTTCTCTTTCTTTCTGTCTCTTTCTTTCTCTCTCTCTCTCTTTCTTCCTCTCTCTCTCTCTCTCTCTCTCTCTCTCTCTCTCTCTCTCCATTTCTCTCTCTCTCTTTCTCTCTCTCTCTCTTTTTCTCTTTCTTTCTGTCTCCCTTTCTCTCTCCCTCTCTCTCTCCCTCCCTCTCTTTCTCTCTGTCTCTGTCTGTCTCTCTGTCTTTCCCTCCCTCCCCTTCTGTCTCTCTCTGTGTCTGTCAGTCACTCCCTCTCATGGATTACTGATAAATGAACTACCAATTGCCAATTTGTCTTTTTTGAAGTTTTGGTTTGGCCAAGCTTTCTGGTACAAATAAAGGTTTTTGCTTCTGCTCGATTAAGTTCTGATTTTTGGCGTGGCTATGGTCAGCGTCCACCACCTCTAAATGGCTACCAGGGTCTCAGAACCTCTCAATATTCACGTATCTCTTGAGCTTTTAAATTGATAGAAAGGAGCGTCAGCAGGAGAAGTCCAAAATATCAAGATGTTTGAAGCCCCTCCTGATTTTATGGATGTTCCATGGCGGAGTCATGATGGGCATCTTGACAATTCCGACCATCTCTGACAGGCTCTACATGCAGTCAATCAGAACAGATGAGACAACACGTGAAAGCAGTCAAAAGTGAGACCGAGTGACAGTTTTGACAATGAAAGCAAATAGGCGGTTTTGCAACATGAGCTGAAAAACCATTAAGGAAAACCCTCCTGAGATTGTCGCAAAAAGACTGATTTTTTTTTATTCCTTAGTTTTCTTGACAATTAATGTTGAGCTGGGACTTTGGGTGCATCTTACATGCTCTCAAATGGTACCCAACCACAACAGTGTTGCACAGTTAAGAGCACATGGGTTGTTTAAACATTAATGGACATTTTGAATTTTGAGGAATTGGTTCCCAGGAGAGTTGGGTAGGTTTTATTAAATACAAAATTCTAATCTGTCTAAGGTATTCTGTCTTAAGGCATTGGAACTCAATAAAAAAAATAGTGTCAAGTAGACACCTGAGGCTTTGAAAGCAGATTTGACATGATATCACAACACCAAAGAAAAGGAAGCCCGGTGTAAGTTGTCCGACGGCTCAGATTTCAAAATGGTGAAAAAAGAGAAAATTTTGGTAGCATCCTCAATATATAGTACTTAAAATAAAAAGTTGTACACTTCATCTGCTCCATTTTGCCACATGCAAAAAAAGCTTTAGAGCTGAACATCTTGTAAATCTAAAATATCAAAGTGTACTATTGGCACTCCTATTAAAATTACAATTTAAAATCAGAACACCATAGTTCAGAGGCCTCTGACTTGACCATTACAATTGCATGAAGTCACTAAACATACAACCAATTTTGTTGTAAACAAGCACAGTGACAATAAAGATTATACTTCAACAGAGAGATGCCTTCTATTTTATGCTTGGCAAAGGGATAGCCACAGAAAACCACCCAGGTTCAGGGGTGAAATTCAGCAGATTCTGACTAGTTCTGGAGAACCGGTGGTGGAAATTTTGAGTAGTTTGGAGATCCGGCAAATATCACCTCTGGCTGATCCCAGGAGTGGGGAAGGAATGGAGATTTTGCAGTATCCTTCCCCTGGAGTGGGGCATTTTGTCCATGTGGAAAGTTTGTAGCTGGTCAGTTTGAATGACTTTGTGAACCGGAATAGCAGCGTTTGTATCTCCTCTCAGCATGGGAGTGAAACCATCATCTTTTTACACCATGTGATGGGACAGATTATGGAAAGTCAGAAGTATTTTAACACTGAACTGAAAGTTTTGTTGTTAAGAATGCCTGATAATAAACTTGATCTGAAAGAGATTCCTAAGGGTGGAGTTAACTCGAGGCCGAACAAGGACGTTTCTTTTCCTCCTGAAGAATGTTCTGCTCATTAAGTCTGTTGATCATATACATTCACAAACAAACATCATCTGGTTTGATTATCTGCAGAATTCTATTTCTCAGGTGCGACAGCTGCAAAGATCAGAGGCAAACCTCAAAGCCTGAGAAAGCAAGGCTGGGGTAGAGGCCCTTTCCCTGGGCCCTGGAGATCGACTCAGCCTTTCTCCACTCAGCTGAAGGGCTTTCCACCCATCCTTGAAATGGAAGGGGGGGAAATCATGGTGTGAAATCTGCTTTCTCCATTGCTGATCCCTCCTCTCTGCCTCTCTTCACAATCACTGCAATTCCCACGCCAATTCCTCTCCACCTTAGCAGGCGAGGACCACGGGGGCATTGGGAGGGGAGGTTAAAAAAAAGGTCAAGAGGCATGACAATTGCAACAACTGTGTGCCCATTGTGCAATGATCCTTTCTGTGCCAGGAGTCACCTCTATTTTTCATCAACTTGATTACAGTCTGATCACACGCTTTGCATTCGAAATCTCGCAGGCGCAGTTGCTCTGATCTCCAAAGGCACTCATTTAATTTTATCACTTCTTCGGTGCAGCTCTTCCCATCTGTCACAAAAAAAAGGGGACCCGTCCTTCTGTAAGTCAAGCTCAAACTATGCTTACGCTCAATAATTATTTAGCGTGGTCACAAGAAGGAATACAACTTGGTCACGAGATCACGGCTGACCAGGCTTAATAAGCATTTTGAGCATGGTTCCATGCTCACAGGAGACACCAAAAGACACCAAAAATCCCCCCCGACTCCACCAGAATAGATTGGCACCTTCTTCAGGCGATGGATGCCTGCAGGCACTGCTTGGAACGGGGTCTTTCTCTGTGGGGAGCTTTTGGCCCTGTTTGAAAGATTCTCCCATCTAGGCGTCAGGGATGGGCACTAGATAGTGACAGAGAGAGATGCAGAAAACTCCCCCGCTCTCTAGTGGGCTCCTTGCAGCCAAGAAATTGCAACCCCTTCTGGACAAAGCCAACAAACTTAGAATAGTAGTATTGTTTATTTTTAGCTCATCTCCTGAGAGAGTGAATATTAATGGTGTGTCCTGCCATAATAAAGGCATTGTGCATTCTTTATGCGTGACTATATTCCTTATTTGGAAACTGTGATCTTTCTCCTTCTGCCCTGGCCACTTTCTACAGAGGCACAATTGAGAGTGTTTTAACAAACGGCATCCCTGTTTGGTTTGGTGGCGGCAGCGCCTCAGTTAGAAAGTCCCTACAGAGAGTGGTGAGGACAGCAGAGAAGATTATAGGAAGCTCACTTCCTGGCATTCAGGATGCTGCTTATGAGCGTTATGAGCTTGGAGCTCAAAGCATTGTTACCCACACACCCACTTCATGGTCTGTTTCTGTTGCTCCCCTCTGGGAGGAGGTTTCAAATTATTTCTAATAGTATATGATAGAAAATAATAATTTCCCTAGGCCATCCGTCTGGTAAACATGCAAGATTTGTTTTTCTCGCCATGTACCTGTATACATCCAAACTAGATTGTGTTGTTTTTCTGTGTCATATAATATATGTGGGTATATGTGTGCGTATTTATTTATTTATTCTGCCATGTTTATGATATGGTATTATATATTGTATTACAATACAATACAATACAATACAATACAATACAATACAATACAATACAATACAATACCAGAGTTGGAAGGGACCTTGGAGGTGTTCTAGCACCATCTCCGACCTCCATCTCCGACCTCCGTCTCTTCCGCAAGTGTCTGAAGACACACCTATTCCATCTAGCCGGCCTAGCGTAACCTCCATACTGACTTATAGATAGTTTTAAATTTGGGTTTTTTAAATTCGGTTTTTAGCGCAGGGTCTATTAGAATAAGTTTTTTAAAATTTTATATGTTTTATATGTGTTTTAACATCCCTGTGCGCCGCCCTGGGTCCGTTTGGAGAAGGGCAGGGTATAAATTTAATAAAATAAAAATAAATAAATAAATAAAATATTAGAGGGGGAGGCCCCTCAAGAGCTGTATGCTGTATGCCCAATTAAATTTTAATGTATGCCGATTAGTGTCCATTCAAAGTGACAATAAAGTTATTCTAAGTTCTAAGCAAGCTAGCCAGTGTATCTCTTATTTCTGTGGTCATATTATAAGTGGACTCTCTGGCCAAAGCAATAGCAATAGCCCTTAGACTTACATACCGCTTCACAGTGCTTTTACAGCCCTCTCTGAGCAGTTTACAGAGTCAGCCTCTAGCCCCCAACAATCGGGGTCCTCATTGGACCCACCTCGGAAGGACGGAAGGCTGAGTCAACTTCAAATCGGTTAGGATCAAACTCCTGGCTCTAGGCAGAGTTAGCCTGCATTACTGCACTCTAACCACTGTGCCACTATGGCTCAAAGCCTAACCTGATTGGCCGCTAGTAGGAAATATTGCTTAACAATTTTCTACAATCATGGATTTATGGATTTGGAAGAGCGGCTGATGTTACAGCTGATACTTCATACTGTAATTAGAAGTTATTTACAAGAGCAGAAACATCTTTTATTATGCCACTTGAGAACGTCATTCAAGAGTCTAGTGTGTTCTCTCTTTGACAATTTTGCTAGTTCAGAATGATGAAATCTCACCATTCCCACTCATTCCAAGAATGTTTAGGCAGAAGCTTTTAACCTGGGGGAACCTTTTCTTTAATTTTGCCTTCAAGCTATGTAAAAATATTATTTTCTCATTCGTGCTGAACTCAACCGTTAACAATGGAATAGTAGAAAGTTATTCCCTTTCTGCAAATGTGCCAGACATTCAAGGTTTGAGACGTTCCATGGAGAAAAAGCAGTATAAATTATGAACTGCACCGAGTTTGCATAAAGGGTACTAATGATCTCTTGGCTGCGTAGCTCCAAAATGAGCCCCTAACTTAAATAGAAGATGCAAGAGAGCTACTGCATTGGGGGTGGGAGGTGATAATGTTTAGGAAGATGGCTTTGAAGTCATCATTGTTTACTTCCAAGAATAAGCTCCAGTCAAAAAGACGGCTTGCCACTCACACGGCCAAAGCCTGCTCCTGCAGAACATGTGTTGGGTTCCCTGTTTGTTTGCAAAACTTGGGGGGAAATGGAGAAATACGTACCTATTCCAGCAAGCCGGCCTAGCGTAGCCCCCCGTTTCTGACTATATTTATAAATTTTATTTTTTTAGGGTTTTAAAGGGTTTTTAGCACGGGTTTTAAGTTAATTTAATATGTTTTAATAGTATATATTGTTTTGTAATGGTTTTTTAATAATGCCTGTGCGCCGTCCTGAGTCCTAACAAGGAGAAGGGCGGGGTATAAATTCGAAAAATAAATAATAAAAAATAAGAAATCACCACTCTTACCCCAGACAGCCTCAGCAAGTGTAGGAAAGACTCTTCACACACACAACTTGACACCGATGACCGAAATAACTAAGAGTAGCAATGTGGAGGAAGTCCCACTCTGGCCAACCAAATGCAGGTAGCCCTCGAGTTATGACCAGAACTCAGCCCCAAATTTCCGTTGCTAAGTGAAACATTTGCTAAGTGAGTTTAACCCATTTTTACGACGTTCCTTTTCGCACTTGTTAAGTGAATCGTGGCATTTGTTAAGGGAGCCTTAACGGCTGTTAAGGGAGTCTGCATTCCGCCTTGACTTTGCCAAAGGGGACCGCATGACCCCTGGGACACTGCAACCGTCATAAATATGAATCAGTTGACAAGCACCCAAAGGTTGATCATGGGACCATGGAGAAGCTGCAAGAGTCGTAAGTGTGAAAAACAGTCCCACGTCCTTTTTGAACGGCCGCTAAATGAACCGTCGTAAGCCCGAGGACTATCTATGGCTGCTGGTTGAGGTCCTGTTCACACAGTGCAAACGTGAGCTCGTGCAAAGCGTCAGCAGTAGTGTTTTCTGAGTGCAGCAGCTGCCTGGCTCTGTTCTGCCGTTGCTCCTGGTAGTTAGGTAAGAGTAGCTGAGTCTCTGGGGAGGTCAAAATTTATGCCCCATGGGGCAGGCTAGGCGAAGAGAAAGTGGCAAGTGCAAAACCCCCAGAGAAGTTGGGGCTAAGGAGAACTTGGAGCCCAACACCTGTGGCTCAGGATGAAACCAGTAATACGGCACCAATAATATATATAGATGGTGTAGATGCCAGGTACACACAACAGAAATGTAAGAAATTGTAAAAAAGGTAGGTAGAGGGATACAGAGAGAGCAGTGGGCCACAGGTATTATGTCATCCTTTATGACATAAAATACTCTGTCCATAAGATGCAAGGAGAAATACAGTAGGTAGGTAGCGTCTTAAAACGCACCTTTTCCAACAAGCTGGCCTAGCATAACCTACCGTTTTGACTGTTTTAGATAGATTTTAATTTGGGGGATTTTATACGATTTTAGCACAGGACATGGATATAATAGCTTTTTAAAAATTTTGTATTTTTGTTATATTTGTATTGTTTTTTTAAACTTCCTGTGCGCCGCCCTGGGTCCTTTTTTGGAGAAGGTGCGGGGTATAAATTTGAATAAAATAAAAATAAGTAAAATAGGTAGGTAGGTAGGCAGCTATAGGGATAGAGAGAGGGGGGGAGAAATACGGTAGGTAGGTAGATAGGTGGATAGAGAGAAATACAGGTAGGTAGATAGGTGGATAGAGAGAAATACAGGTAGGTAGATAGGTGGATAGAGAGAAATACAGGTAGGTAGATAGGTGGATAGAGAGAAATACAGGTAGGTAGATAGGTGGATAGAGAGAAATACAGGTAGGTAGATAGGTGGATAGAGAGAAATACAGGTAGGTAGATAGGTAGATAGAGAGGGAGAGGGAGAAATACAGTAGGTAGGTAGGTTGGGGGTTATACGGTGGTTGTGTGTATGTGTTTGTGTGTGCAGGTGTAGATCTACACACAGATTGGTTGGCCATTTAACCAGACTGGGCCACAGCAACACATGGCCGGGAACGGCTAGTCACAAATAAAGAAACTCCCTGTATAAAATCAGTGACCTATCAGGGAAAGGATTGGCTGCAAGTCTTTTTCTTGACCTGGACTTTTATCTTACATATGAAGATAAAATAGATAACCTGGAACCTGAATCCCCTTTTTTTAAACTTAGTGGTTCTCTTCCAATGACCACTGTCAAACTGCCCTGCCATCTGGGTGCAGGAAGCATAACTGTAATGCTTAACTCTTTCTGATGGGCTGGGTTCATACCACACCTTAGAAAAGAAGAAGCACAAAGCAAGGTTAATATTAAACAAGTTTCAAATGTTGTCTGAGTGCAGCCAATACTCTTCTACAATACGACTTTTAGACTGAAAAGTTTAAACTGGATTAAAAAAAAAAAGTTATGGATTTGACTTTGTTAAAAAGGAACTGGGGATTTCATTATGTGGCCAACGATGAACCTATTATTGCTAAGTTCTATAAAATGTCACCCTGCTTCCCTGAAAATAAGACCTCCCCGGATAATAAGCCCAATTGGGCTTTGGAGCGCATGCGCTAAAATAAGCCCTGCCCTGAAAATATTGCAACACAGCAGCAGCCATGAGGTCTAGAAGACTAGAGGACCTCCAAGGTCCCTTCCAACCCTGTTTATTCTCTGTTCTGCATTCTTTCAAAACTTGCTTTATCGGATTATGTATGGATCCACATGGACCCAGGATCTTTTATTCTCCTTCAATTTTTTTTATTTGTTTCATTGTGTAAAATACAAAGTAAAAATAGAAATAGGAAATTAAGGGGAGGAAAAGGAGTGGGGGAAAAGATGTGAGATCCAAGGGGAAAAAAGAAAAAAATGGTGTTAACTTCTGTCTCTTCTTAGCACAGTACGAGATAAAAACACTCCAGCCTCAACTTTTGGGTTTTACACATTCATCTATAACTAGCCATTTCTATAACAACAAATCTTTCTGATCAACAAAACCAAAGTCAACGTTTCGTTTCTTTTTTCATCACAAGCCCAAAATCCAGAAGTGATATCCAAGGGGAAAACATGCTTAAATATATTTTTCTCTTTGAATAAAATCATCGATTTAACCATTCCTGCTTTATCTTCCTTGATATGGAAATAGTATGTTTTTCTATTTGCACCAAATGATCTTGGTGAAATGCCATCGTTTTTATTAACCAGATCCATTGTATTCTTTCAAATTCCTTGACCTTATGGGAGGAGGGACACATTTCCCCCACCTTTTTAAAAATGTGCTAAACCTCCTTTAAGTTAACTTTTTTTTAAGTCAAAACTTTCTTTCACTTCTTAACATACAAACGTTTGTCTGGAACGGTATAGGGTTTCCTGCCTAGGCAGGGGGTTGGACTAGAAGACCTCCAAGGTCCCTTCCAACTCTGCTACTGTATTTTATTATTATATTGTATTAAACTTCAGTATTAAATTTAGAACCCTCCCTCCAACCCACCCTCATAGAAGGTTTCAAAGATCCATGAGGTTTAATACGACCCCATATTAAAGTGGCGGGAGATACGCTATGCCACATGCTCATCTAAATATGCACGCAAACTTTCATGCTGCAGTCCTGAAACTCTGGCTCTACGGATTTGGCCATTGCTGGGTCTGGTCCACCTCAGACCTTCTGTTTCATTTGGGGTAGCTGCTCATCCTAGGTCATTTTTGTTCTCGCGTGTCAGAAGTGTGTGCGTGCATGTGACAATGCACACGTATGTCCCCACACACATAATGCAATGCGCATGTGACACCCCCTGCGTGCTCCACCGCTACGCATGCACATGCACACCCTGCACTCCCCCACCTCCCCATGCATGCATGTGTGATACCCCCCATATCCCATTTTGGGCCTAGCAGGCCTCGCCGGAGTCTCCTGGGACCAAAAACTGGCTGTAGGGGGAGTGCGTCCCCCGTGGCCTGTTTTGGACCTAGCAGGGCTCCCTAAAGCTTCCTGGGCCCAAAAGATGGTGCACGGGGGAGGCGCACTGTCCCTGTCCCTTGCGCATGTGAACTTGAACGCAACAAAAGAAACACAGTGAAACCTGAAGATTGGTTCATGGGGGTTTTGTCAGGTAGAATAGCAGAGGTCAGCACCCTTCTGTAGCACATTAATTGCAAAGGTGAGCTGCAGTCAAAATATTATTGGACAAAATCTCAAGACCCTCTCTGACCTGTGCATAAAATACCCTTAACCCTGCCACCATTAGCTTATGCCAGCTGCCCATCACTGGTTCAGGCACTACATGGTCACACCAAGACCTTAAAAGCCTAGACTTGGAGCCTTGAAAGCTAGGATGGAAGACAAGACACCTGTCAGGACTGCCCTCCTGCTGCACCAGCCATGCTTCTCCAGATGCCAGCCTGCCATAGGCAGTGGGGGGAGGGAGCTGCGGAGAGGGAGAGGGGAGGCTGGGGGGAGGGGATTCAAAACTTTGTGCCATGCTGTGGGAGACCCTGGCTGTTCCAAGATCATGGAATGGAAGATTATGCTGTGGTGGCGCAGTGGTTAGAGTGCAGTACCGCAGGCTACTTCTGCTGCCTGCCTGCAATTTAGCCAATCGGATCTCACCAGGCTCAGCCAGATTGACTCAGCCTTCCGTCATTTCGAGGTCGGTAAACTGAGGACCCAGATTGTTGAGGGCAAGACACTTAGAGAGGGCTGTAAAGCACCATGAAGCGGTATATAAGTGCTATTGCTATGCCACCCATCCAGAGATTGTTACTAAAACAATTTGTTTAAATGTAATTGGATAAGGGAAGATACCCAGAGGGGAAGGTGAGGAGAAGGGAAAAGTTAACCAGATGCTTTGGGCGTGAAAGTTCAGATCCGGCATTGCTACCCTGTAACCACTTGGCTTTAATAAAGTGTATTTTCATCCACTTACTAGCAACATGAAGGGTGAACATGATTAATCACCCACTTATTTAATTTAGGACAGCCAGTGCTGGGGAGAACCTGCCACCTGGACCCTCTACCTGCTGGGGGTGGAGGTGCCATCTTAGCTAGTCAACCACTCAGAAAGATCTTTTGCCTTTCCCACTTTGCATGCACGGGGGCAGCCAGCCAGCTTCCAGTGCTCCAGGGTCCGAGTAATTGCCATGAACTATTTTTAGCCAAGTAGGATCGCTCCAATTCTACATGCAACTATTGATGGAGCCTTCAATAAAGAAGAGAAATAGGCACCGAAAGGCTTCATGAATATTTCAATATCTTTTATAAAACCCCAGAGTTGAAGGAGCTAAAAGACTGAGAAACGGTCACCCATTCAGGAGCTCTGCCATTATTTCGGGCACAAGTGAATGGCACTATTTAGGCCACTGCTATTTTCATCCTGAACTCACAGAACAAAAATCCAGCAATCTTGCAAACCATGGGGGGAAAAAACTTTTCTTTTTCTCCCTATTTATGGCTTCCCCACCTTTCTGGGGAAAAGTCACCTCTGGAAGGAATATGCCCTCTAGCCTTCATTAACAGGGATCGAGGGTGGGTCTGGATGCCTTCCAGCAGGCCTTGAGACTCCTGCGCTTCGCAGATAGGACAAAACAAGAAAACATTAGGAAAGACTTCTTCACATAAAAGGAAATAACTTTGTTAGGGAAAGGTTTTGCAATAACCCTGATTCATTCAATGAAAGATGAGAGAGAGAGACAGAGAGGGAGGGAGGAAGAGAAAGATGAGAGAGAGGGAGAAGGAAGGAGGGAAAGATGAGAGAGGGAGGGAGAGAAAGATGAGAGAGGGAGAGAGAGAAAGATGAGAGAGAAAGAAAGAGAGGGAGAGAGAGAGGGAGAGAAAGAAAGATGAGAGAGAGAGGGGGGAGGGAGAGAAAGGTGAGAGAGAGAGGGAGGAAGAGAAAGGTGAGAGAGAGAGAAGGAGGGAGGGAGGGAGGGAAAGTTGAGAGAGAGAGGGAGGGAAAGAAAGATGAGAGAGAGGGAGAGAGAGAGGAAGATGAGAGAAAGAGAGGGAGAGAAAGAAAGATGAGAGAGAGAGAAGGAAGGAGGGAAAGATGAGAGGGAGGGAGAGAAAGATGAGAGAGGGAGAGAGAGAAAGATGAGAGAGAGAGAAAGAAAAAGAGGGAGAGAGAGAGGGAGAGAAAGAAAGATGAGAGAGAGGGGGGGAGGGAGAGAAATATGAGAGAGAGAAGAAGGAAGAGAAAGGTGAGAGAGAGAGAAGGAGGGAGGGAGGGAAAGTTGAGAGAGGGAGAGAGGGAGAGAATGATGAGAGAGAGAGGGAGGGAAAGAAAGATGAGAGAGAGGGAGAGAGAGAGAAAGATGAGAGAAAGAGAGGGAGAGAAAGAAAGATGAGAGAGAGAGAAGGAAGGAAGGAAAGATGAGAGAGAGAGAGAGAGGGAGGAAGAAAAAGATGAGAGAGAGAGAAGGAGGAAGGGAGGGAGGGAAATATAAGAGAGAGAGGGAGCGAGAGAAAGATGAGAGAGAGAGGGAGGGAAAGAAAGATGAGAGAGAGGGAGACAGAGAGGGAAAGATGAGAGAAAGAGAGGGAGAGAAAGAAAGATGAGAGAGAGAGAAGGAAGGAGGGAAAGATGAGAGAGAGATGGAGGAAGAGAAAGGTGAAAGAGAGAGAGAAGGAAGGAGGGAGGGAAAGATGAGCGAGGGAGGGAGATGAGAGAGAGGGAGAGAGAGAGAGAAAGATGAGAGAAAGAGAGGGAGGGAAAGAAAGATGAGAGAGAGAAGGAAGGAGGGAAAGATGAGAGAGAGAGGGACGGAGGGAGAGAAAGATGAGAGAGAGAGGAGGGAGGGAAAGATGAGAGAGGGAGGGAGAGAAAGATGAGAGAGAGAGGGAGGGAAAGAAAGATGAGAGAGAGGGAGAGAGAGAAAGATGAGAGAGAGAAGGAAGGAGGGAAAGATGAGAGAGAGAGAGGGAGGGAAAGAAAGATGAGAGAGAGGGAGAGAGAGAAAGATGAGAGAAAGAAAGAGAAAGGGAGGGAGAGAGAGAGAGGGAGGGAGAGAAAGATGAGAGAGGGAGGGAGAGAATGATGAGAGAGAGAAGGAAGGAGGGATAGATATGAGAGAGAGAGAGAGAGAGGGAGGGAGGGAAAGAAAGATGAGAGAGAGGGAGAGAGAGATGAGAGGGGGCAGGGAGGGAGAGAAAGATGAGAGAGAAGGAGGGAGGAAAGAAAGATGAGAGAAAGAGAGGGAGGGAGAGGGAGGGGGGGAGAGAATGTCCATGTCATCCTACCTGCCATCTTTTATCTTCCTTTTTTTATATTTTATTGAACTTGTAACTTTTTTCATTGTTGTGAGTTGTCCAGCGTCACTGACAATTAGGCAGCAATGAATTATGGTTCTTCACACAGTCAGCCAGATGTTCAGACTAGGTTTGAAATTTTTATCCCCCTATCGAGTCCTTCCCAAAGATCTGGGGTAGGCAGATGTGGATGTTTGACAGAGGTATCATCACAGGATTTTATGTTTCCCCTTTCTTGTTGCATAAGCCAGGGGTCTCCAACCTTTGCAACTTTAAGTCTGAAGGACTTCAGCTTTGCTGGCTGGAGAAGTCTGGGAGCTGAAGTCCTTCAGACTTAAAGTTGCAAAGGTTGGAGACCCCTGGCATAAGCGACATTAGCTCTTGTTCATGTTGAATTTTTGCTTTCATGGAATTGGTCTGCAGGGTTAGGGTCATGGTTCCATTGCATATCCAAAATTTTTATCCCAAACTATTATTGTCTCCTTTACCTGCTCACTTTCAAGTTTAACACTTAATTAGTAACAATATATTTTCTTTATCAATTTTTCATCCGTTTCAGTTAACATCTGGTCCAATTCTGTTAACTCTTTATTTGAAACCATACATTTTAGCATCTTTCTCATATTGAGATTGCATCTGGATTTGTGGCTATCAGGAGATGTCCATCCCTTGACTACTAAGATCCTGTGTGGGTTTTTAATTCCCCTTTTTCATTCAGGATATCTTTATATCTTACATTTCCCCCCATATTAATAACATTAGGCTGTATCAATGCTTCCATTGTGGAAAGCTGGTATTTTCAAGTAGTGCTGTTCTTTAATTTTGACCTGTTAGGAATGTAATCCGAACATTGGGTTGGCAATATATAAATCACGATTGCAATACTGTATCTGTAACTACTGCAGTAAAATGTGGTTGGCTGCTGTTTCCTCAATCGGCCATAAGAGGGAGCCAAAATCACGGTTAGATGCTGATCCTTAGATGATGGCTGTTGTGTATATCTGATACTGATCAACATGAATAATTGTGAGTTGTGCAACTGTTAGCCAACTTTGAGTACTAGACTGTTTATGAAGAAGTCTTTTGTGCCTCAAATTAATCCATACTTCCACCCATGTAAGTACCAAGGCCTGATAACACAATTCCAAATCTGGCAAGACTTATTCTTGCGCAGACAAAATGAAGCCTTCAGTTTCTTTCTTTAGCACCCCTGTTCTCAACCAGCTCCATGTTAGCTTTGTATCTTCATTTCCTTTGATGTCCTACAGGTATTGGCTGCACATCTTTTTCCAATTAGAAACTCAATGCCCAATTGTTTCCTTTCGATATTCTGCTTTCAATCTCGTTGTTTTCAAAAGGTTTCCCTTGTTCCCCTCCTTCAGCAGAGGCTCTTTTGATTTTTTCTCTCTACTCATTTAAGTCGTGTTTTTCCTCTTCTGCAGTGTGTTCAACCTGTAAGAGACCTCTGCCACCCTGAGATCTTGGCACGTACAATCAATCAAGATCACTTTTTGGGTGCATAGCATGGTGCATTGTCATTAGTTTTTTTGTCTTTCGATCCAAGTTATCAAGTTCTAACTGAGTCCAATCAATTATTCTGGCTGAGTATTGTATTACAGGCACTGCTAGGTGTTAATTGCCTTTATGATATTATTATTATCATTTCTTTTATTCATTAAACATGAAACTCAGTCAACTGAACATTTAAAAATGTATCTCTCTCTCACACACACATGTATATGATTTAATCTTCAATTTGATTCACAGTGTGGGACTGGTAAAAACTTAACAGTTCAAGTCCTAACCATAAGAACTGTTCATATAATGTCTGAACATATAGAATTGTTGTTGTTGTTGTTGTTGTTGTTGTTGTTGTTCTTAAGCATCGCACAGTCAGCCAGATGTTCAGTCTGGATTTGGCATTTTCGTTTACCTATCAAGTCGTTACCAAGGTCCTGGGATAGGCACATTTTTATTTTTATAAAAAAATATTGTTGTTGTTGTTGCTGTTATTGAAGTGAGATGCTCTAAGAGCCTGTGTTTCTGAAGTTGTGGTACTCCTAATAAGTGGACGGAAACAAGGAGCAAGAGAGTCCAAGTGTCTTTCAATGGGTGGAAGTTCAGCAGAAACACAGAGAGTAACTATGCGACTCTATTCCGAGTATCCCCAATGATCCCAAGGACATTTATTATTTGTTTGTTTGTTTTTATATAGCTGCCCAACTCCATTAAGTGATTCTTGGTTGTAGAGGTGATTACGGAAGAGAATCAAAATGTCACCTGAGAACTTCATAAAGTCCTGCCCATCTTATGCTAGATCCTTCCTGAATTCCTGTCTATAGAGCAACCTGTTTCTCAACCTTAGCAAGTTTATGATGTCTGGATTTCAACTCTAAAGCTGGGGAATTCTGGGAGTTGAAGCCCAAGCAATTTAAAGTTGCTAAGGTTGAAGAAACACTGGTCAAGATCATTCCCTGCGATAGACCCTTGACCTGAAGACAATTGGTGGGTCTCCTTGTTCTTCCAGGCACTTTCTCTTTACTTTTGGACAGGGATATTGACCCCTGATTTCTCAATCCACGGGAAGACATCCCACCAGGTGCTCTTTGCAGTTCTGAAGTCCTGTTCCTGGAGCATCCAGCCTATGTCGTTGGGTTGGTCTTGCTCAACTCATGTCCACCTATGAGCTCGTGATCAGGGATGGGTGGGTAGGTAGGTAGGTAGGGGGATAGAGAGGGAGAAATATGGTAGGTAGGTAGGTAGGTAGGTAGGTAGGTAGAGGGATCGAGAGAGGGAGAAATACAGTAGGTAGGTAGGCAGCTATAGGGATAGAGGGAGGGAGAAATGCAGTAGGTAGGTAGGGGGATAGAGAGGGAGAAATATAGTAGGTAGGTAGGTAGAGGGATCGGGATAGGGAGAAATACAGTAGGTAGGCAGCTATAGGGATAGAGGGAGGGAGAAATGCGGTAGGTAGGTAGGTAGGTAGGTAGGTAGGTAGGTAGGGGGATAGAGAGGGAGAAATATGGTAGGTAGGTAGGTAGAGGGATCGAGATAGGGAGAAATACAGTAGGTAGGTAGGCAGCTATAGGCATAGAGGGAGGGAGAAATGCAGTAGGTAGGTAGGTAGGTAGGTAGGTAGGTAGAGGGAGAGAGGAAGAAATGCAGTAGATAGGTTGGGGGTTATACGGTGGTTGTGTGTATGTGTTTGTGTGTGCAGGTGTAGATCTACAGACAGATTGGTTGGCCATTTAACCAGACTGGGACACAGCAATGCGTGGCCGGGCATGGCTAGTTACCCATAATTCTTAATGAAGGGCTGGGACTGAGACCAAAACAGGGGGAGAAAATGATTTCTAGACAATTCACCGATCTTAAAGAAATGGTTTGGTTCACTAAAGGGAATTAAACTTTCAGCCTTGTTACACTTAAGTATGAGTTGTAGAAAAAGCCCAGCCTTTTCAGCTCCTGATGCAATTGGGTTGAAGAAGCTCTGGCCAAAGTAAGATGGAATTTCTGTCCTTCCCAGGCAGAAGGCCTGCATCCTTCACCCAGCCAAAGATGCAGCAATGAAGTGCTTTCTTCCCTAGAAATAAGGAACCCAGCAAACCATTTCCAATTTAGGCACATGAAAACTTCTACTGTTCACGGCCACTGGCTTATCTGTTTTAAATTTTTGATTTTCCCCCCTGTTTATCATACTGTAAATTATGTATCAACTGCAGTGACTTGTTATATGCCACCTGTAGATGCGCAGCATGACTGCGCTACCTAATTGCTTGCCAAGAATAACAAGCACAACAAGAGAGAAATATGGCAACATATTGCAATAGATTCTCATCTCCTATGAAGGACCCCAAGGAGCTTTGGCCTCCAAGGCTAATCTAATGCACCCTTCCATTCCCCCCTTTCCTCTTTCTCACTGATACTGAGGTGTGTGTGTGTGTGTGTGTGTGTGTAAAGAATGGAAAGAAAGTCAACAAAATGATCAGTCCACTAATGGAAGAAGAAGGCAAAAAACGTATTTTTCGGAGTATAAGACGCACCCAGGTTTTGAAGAGGCAATTTTTTTTTTAAAAAGTAGGTAGGTAAATAGAAGGATAGAGAGGGAGAGAAAGAGAGATAAATACAGTAGGTAGGGAGAGAGAGAGAGAGAGAGTAGTTAGGTAGGTAGGTAGGTAGATAAAGGGGTAGAGAGAGAGAGAGAGAAATACAGTAGGTAGGGAGAGAGAGAGTATAGATAGGTAGGTAGAAGGATAGAGAGAGAAAAATAGAGAGAATTACAGTAGATAGGTAGGGGGAAAGAGAGAGAAGGTAGGTAGGTATATAGATAGATAGAGAGGGGGGAGAGAGAAATACGGTAGGTAGGGAGAGAGAGAGAGAGAGAGAAAGAGAGAGAAGGTAGGTAGGTAGATGTTTCCAGGTGTATTTATCCATGTGCTGGAGAAGGAAATCGCTGTGGCACCTCAAACGTTGTTTCTGCAGGCACAGCACTTGATCAATGTAATTCTCATCAATCTCTCCAACTCAGGGGTTCCCAAACTTGGCAACTGTAAGACTTGTGGACTTCAATTCCCAGAATTCTCCAGCCAGCTATCTCCACAAGCTATGCTTGTTGCCAAGTAACTAAACAGCCTTCCCAAAGGGAAAAAAAGACAAAACCCTTTTTGCACTCTGCAAAATGAAATACTTTAGGAAATATTTCAAGAAGTATTAAAAAGGCAGAATATTATATTTCCCTGGATAAGAAATAGAGAAACATGTTTGTAGGCAGGAAACAGACTCACTCTTAATAGCCCCCACCTTTGTCAATGGGCCATTAAAAGGCCTGAGCCAGTCTATTCTACATAGCAAATACCCCCCCCCCTTCAGCTCCAGGGTGATGGGATTAAGGCATGATAGCTCTTTGCCAATCTCACCACAGGCCACCTGGGAACTAAACCAAGCTTGGGACTCAAAAGACACACAACTTACGAAGTTAGCTAAGATTCCCCTGGGAATCTGACAACCAATCAGAATACACTTCTTACGCAGGAACAGGAAACAGAGAGGTGGGGCCGAGCAGGGAGTATAAAAATCCCAGGAACCCCCAGCAAGCCCCTTTTTCCTCTTTCCTCTTCTTCACCCAAGCATGGGATCACCTTTCCCCCCAGGACCTCAAGCCCTGGGATCCTGTCCACCATTAAACCATCTTTCCAAGCAGCCTCCATGTTTCCAGTGTCTTTCCCCCCACTTGGAACTGAACCCAGAAGGACATTTCTTCCACCATCATCCGGGAAGCTTCTTCAGCTCTGACTGGATGGTGGGGAACAGAAGGATTTATATTCCTGGCATTCATTTGCATCCTTTTTAGAGAGTTGTTGAGGCCACCTGGAGGTTTATCTGTGCCATCGGGTCCCTGAGTAGTGCAAATGGGTGTGGAGCATTCTTGGCTATTTATATTCCTCTGCACCAGTGGGGGGTTTCAAATTTTTTTAGAACCTCTTCTGTAGGTGTGGCCTGCTTTGTGGGAGTGGCTTTCTGGCCATGTGACCGGGTGGGAGTGGCTTTCTGGCCATGTGACTGGGTGGGTGTGGCTTGCTGGCTATGTGACTTGGTGGGCGTGGCCAACTTGTAAAATGTGGTGAAACTCACTTAACAACGCTCTTGCTTAGCACCCAAAATGTTGGCTCAGGAACTCTGGCATTTGAAGCACACAAGTCTTAAAGCTGTCAAGTTACAAGACCCTTGCACCCCTCACCCCTTAGGGAAAAAACCCCCCAGGGGTGTTCAAACTTGACAGCTTTAAGACTTGTGGATTTCAACTCCCAGAATTCTTCCTCTCGCTCTTCCTCTGGATGATGGACGGACGGGCAGAGGGAGGGAGCTGGAACCGGTTTTCAATGGCCCTGTAGATTTGTGGAACCTCTTCTATAGGAGAGGGTAGAAGGAACCCACCCCCTGCCCTGCAAGGAGTATAAATCCAGTCAAAGCTGGAGAAGCTTCTTGGATGAGAAGCAATATGTCTTCAAAGAAAACCAAGAAGGGCCAGTTGCCTCTTGAAAAAAGCACCTTTGAGACCGCCATGACCTGGATGACGGAGAATCTCCAGAGACATTTGTGTCACAGTGATCTGATGCTGCTTTCATTTCTCTCCTCTCTCACCCTCTCTCACCTCTAACCGACGTCATATTTTGTATAATTATCCAGCTGCTTCAAGCGAGATCAGTAAAAACGGGCATCTTGGCAATGCAGGGCTGTGTGAATTTCACCCAGCCCCTGGTGTCTTTAACCCCTGTAAGACTGATTAGAGAAACCAGGAGTACATCAAAGCAAAACGAGAAGGCTGGGTGCTTAGTTTGAGCCTTCTTGATGTGAGCTGCTCTCCAAGCTTCCGAGGGGCTTTAGGCACGGAATGCCATTAATAAGAAGTCATTGGAAGAAGAAGGAATTAATTTCCACCGTTGTAGTGGCCTCCTACAGCTTATGCTTTTCATTTGTCACTTCTTCCTCTCTAGAAATATCAGGGGAGCTCAAGAGACTTTCCTGAAATATTCTCATCTTCTTCTTTTCCTTGCAGCCTCTGCTGCCTGAGATTGCCCACAAGCAGGGCCTTTGGGGACTGTCCTCAGCCGAGGATGCTTATTGTTATTTAAAATAACCCGTGTAGAACATCTGCAAAAGCAGGTCACTTGGTGGGCTGCTGGTAAGAGACAGCAACACTGAAATTGTTGAAAAACAATTGCAAAATCCGTGCAAGAAACTCAAAAGTAATGTAAGGTTTGAGAATATGCCGAGACCCATAGAAGTTTGAGAAAGCATTTAAGTCACAATGAGACTTAAACGGGGAGGCTTGAATAACAATCAGCATTTAATCCTTGATCAACGTTTAAAGACATGATCGTCAGTTGTTCCCAACATACCCCAAGGATATGCAAGGAAGAACTGTTCTTCCCAGAAAGTTTAGCAGCTTCTTATACAGTTCGCATCTTAGAATAACATTCTGGCTTTACAAGTCCTGTTCCCACATTGGCCACTTGGCCCCCTGTTGTGAAGGGCAGAGATCAAAGGGGAGATACACGTTCTCAGGCAGAAGGGGAATATATCAATGGATGTCAGCTTTATAGCTGCCTACAGCTTCCTTCCGAGATAAGTTCTATGCCCATAGATTGCAGATGGATAAGGGTTCAAATGGCAAGGATCACAGGTTTTGACATTGGCCAGATATCTTACAAACACCAATAACAGGGCCCCAGGAAATCAGCTTCGGGGAACAAAGGAATTTACAGCATGCAAGCATATACATTACAAATACAAGGCATAATAATGTGTGTTACAGAAAACAAATGTTTCTATTACTGTAATCAACATGTTTGTGTCATTATTATTCCCCTTCAGTAGAAACAGGATAACCGAGTTGGGAGGGACCTTGGAAGTCTTCCAGTCCAACCCCCACTCAGGCAGGAGGCCTTATACTTCTTGAAAACCTCCAGCTAATGGAGCACCCACAATTTCTGGGGGGAAGCCCTTCCATTGATTAATTAATTAATTAATCTCATTATCAGAAAATGTCTCCTTTTCTCCCCCTAGAACAGTGTTTCTCAACCTTGGCAACTTGAAGATGTCTGGACTTCAATTCCCAGAATTCCCCAGCCAGCGAATGCAGAGCAATTTGAGAAGCAGAGAAGGAAGAAATCAAGGTGGTTTATGGAAGAGATGGGGGGAAAACCATCTCAGTTACGATGGCCAAATATGACTTTTTTCAGCCTCGTCCCTCCGTGTGCATATTTTCCAATGAGAAAAATCGAGACAGGAAGATCATTTTATTCCGATTTATCAGAAGATTCAGACAAAAGGGATTCCTCATTCAAAGAGGGAACCCCGATCTTTAGCTAACATCCCCTTTTATAGTTAACACAACAAAGAAACATGAAAGAGGAAAGTTGATTGGACAGGATAACAGCATATATGTTTATTAAAATGAGGTCTGAAGGGGAATAAATTGCAAGGAGAAAGGTTGTTTAAGGTTCACAAGAGATAAGCCAGATCCCAATTTGTACTAATAAACTTTTCTTATCTGGAGCTAGTCTCCAGCTTGTTTATCCGTTTAGGAATGTTAAAAGCTAATAAATCTTGAACATCGCTTTAAAAGAAAGAATATAAATTTATTACCGTTTTACGGTACCGTTTTACAGTGGTTCTCCTCCTACCTCTCCGACTGGTCGCAATTTGTGTTGGCAGGAGGGCAGAGGTCGACATCGAGGTGCCTCACTTGTGGGGTGCCACAGGGGTCGGTCCTCTCGCCTCTCCTGTTCAACATCTATATGAAGCCACTGGGTGAGATCATCCGTGGTTTCGGGGTGGAGTTTCATCAGTACGCAGATGACACCCAGCTGTACATCTCCACCCGGGACCACCCCAACGATGCCACGGAAGTGATGTCCCGGTGACTGGAGGCCGTGCGAGTCTGGATGGGGAGAAACAGGCTCCGACTCAACCCGTCCAAGACCGAGTGGCTGTGGCTTCCGGCATCACGATACAGCCAGTTGGTGCCAGCTCTGGCTATTGGGTGCATGTCATTGGCCCCCACAGAGAGGGCTCGCAACTTGGGCGTCCTCCTGGACTCTCGGCTGTCTCTAGAAGACCATATGACAGCCGTGGCCAGGGGGGCTTTTTATCAGGTCCGCCTGATACGCCAGTTGTGCCCCTTTCTGGATCGTGACGCTTTACGCACGGTCACTCAAGCCCTTGTCATCTCCCGCCTGGACTACTGCAATGCTCTCTACATGGGGCTTTCCTTGAAGTGCACCTGGAGGCTCCAGTTAGTTCAGAATGTGGCCGCGCGGGGGATTCTGGGAGCGTCTAGATGCTCCCATGTGACACCTCTCCTGCATGGGCTGCACTGGCTGCCTGTGGCTTTCCGGGTGCGCTTCAAGGTACTAGTAACTACCTTTAAAGCGCTCCATGGCAAGGGACCTGGTTACCTGCAAGACCGCCTCCTGCTACCATATACCTCCCACCGACCAGTGCGCTCCCACAGAGAGGGCCTCCTCAGGGTGCCGTCGGCCAGGCAATGTTGGCTGGCGACCCCCAGGGGGAGAGCCTTCTCTGTGGCGGCTCCTGCCCTCTGGAATGACCTACACACCGACCTGCGCACGACCACGGACCTGCACCTCTTCCGTCAGGCCTTGAAGACCCATTTATTTCATGCGGTCCGCCTGGCATAGTTTTTAAATGGTTTTTAGTAGGTTTTTATTAAGGTTTTAGAGTTAGGCCAACCATTTAATATATTTTTAAACGTATTTTATGTATTTTATATTTTATACCACTGATTTTTATTGTTGCCTGTACACCGCCCTGAGTCCCGGAAGGGAGAAGGGCGGTATAAACATTTAATAAATAAATAAATAAATAAATAAATAAATAAATAAATAAATAAATAAGATTAAAATATAAACTAACTTGGTTAGTTAACAAGTAACAAAACCCATGTTATTTGCCCCTCTCAGTTAAGATCTAAAATAACCAGTCTCTGCAATTTTTTTTACCAACGATCGTTTGCCTTTTAACTACTGATTTACCAATATGCTTTCTCTATCATGCAGGCAGTCATGCACAAAAGCCCCATCAGGTTTCCTGCTTATTATCCATATGAATCTGGAAGATGATTTCACTCAAGCTCAGCAACATCGGGACAAGAACATTAGAGGCAAATCTCCAAGACGAGACTGGCTTCCATGTTGTTTTGCTGGCACCAATGTAGATGGTCGCTGATTGTGACTCCCCAGCCTAGCTGGAGACCTGGAATTCCCCTGCATTATGGGTTTTTTTTCTCCTGGATTTTGCAGAAATTCCTTTAAACCAAAAAGTAATTAAGCAGCAGGCAGTTGGTGGATCCCACTTCCTGTGTTATGTTAATTCCATTTCGTTTTATTGCAGATGGAAAAGGGTACAGCCGGGTAGCTGGGTGGCATGGATTTGTCCTTGTTACGCTATAATACGGGCGGGCAAAGCTGAGTGAAAGTTACCGTATCTCTTGCCTTCTGGGTGGCCTTAAATGCTGATTCTTCTTTTTTGTCTCTAATTTGTGGGGGGAAACCCCCCCAGTGTTTAAAGCCGGCAAATGAAACGATTCAGAAAGAGGTCAGGGAGGAAAAGGTTATTATACAAAATGAGTCTCGGGGGGGGGGGGGGAACTTGCGAAAGAAATAGTGTGATTAATGCAGCCACATGAATAATACCAGTCTGCGCCACTCACCTTTTGAGGCTGTCCTCAAAAACCTCCCTTTGAAAACAACTTGGCATAATTACTAGTTTGCTGTCGAATCTATTTTGCTTCTTTCCCCTCTTTTTCATGCTAACTTTCTGCAGAGAGGCTTCTCCAAGGCCAGCCTCTGACCGACTCCTCGCGGATTGTGTCTTCGGGGGAGTGGGGGATGCCAGCTTCTCTCCAACAGGGAAAGCTGCTCGTTCTTTGGCAGCATCCGGCCCTTCCAGCTGCCACCCAGAGCCAGTGAGAACCAAGGATCCCCTGTTGACCATGGCCATCGTTGGGCGCCCTGTTTCTCCTCTGTGCTCATGGAGTCCATGGATTGCAATGGTACAAGGGAGACGGCTGTGCAGCACGGATGAACTTTAAGTTGAGGGCAAGAGTTTGGGTGTGGGATGCTATAATCTCTAGGGCAATCGTCCCCAACCTTTCTGGCTTTGGGCACCAGCGGAGGAGGTGGACATGATTCTATGTGAGCGCCAGACGTGCGCACGGCTCCATTTGCGCGAGTGCTGGGTACTTATGTCAGCATTTGACTCTGAAGTACGGTGTGCATTTTACCATCACTGCTGCCTCTTCCTGTCGGTGCTGTCTGCTAAAGAGGTGGTTTGCAACTTGATGGTGGTGGGAGCAGCAGGCACAGGCTGAGGCAGAAATTGGGCGGCGAGTTGTCCGGAATGGTGTAGGGCCATGATGGCGAACCTAAGGCATGGGTGACACAGGTGGCACATGAAGCCATTTCTGAGGGCACGCGAAGCATTGCCCTGTCAGCTGTAGCACACATGAGCCTGCTGGCCAGCTGATTTTCGGCCTTGATTTTCAGCCATTTTTTGCCCTCCTGAAGCTGCCAAAGGGAGAAAAATGGCCCAACGGGCAACCTGGAAGTCCATTCCTGAACTTCCGGTTTGTGTGTTGGGCCTTTTTTCGTCCTTCCCAGGTTCCTAGAAAGCATCTGGGGCTTTGGGAGGGTGAAAAATTCCGCTATCTGCGGGATCTCATCCTGCCCCATACATCCCTGTGGCCAATTCGCTCCCACAGAGAGGGACTTCTCCGGGTGCCGTCCACTAGGCTATGCCAGCGGGCGACGCCCAGGGGAAGGGCCTTCTCTGTGGTGGGCCCGACCCTCTGGAACGACCTACCCCCTGAGCTCAGAACAACCACCGACCTTCGCTCCTTCCGGCAGAAACTAAAAACACACTTCTTCTGCTTGGCCGGCCTAGGATAATTTAAATTGTTTTTAAACTGTTTTTAGGGGTTTTTAGGGATAGTTTTAGTTTTATATAGGTTTTTAGCGCAGGGTCAGTTTAATTCGTTTTTAACTTTGTATTCTGTTTGTGGTTTTAATTGTATTTTTAATTCCCTGTGCCCCGCCTCGAGTCCCTTCGGGGAGAGAGAGCGGGTTATAAATTATTATCATTATTATCATTATCATTATCATCATTATCATTATCATTATCATTATCATTATCATTATCATTATCATTATCATTATCATTATCATTATCATTATCATTATCATTATTATTATTATTATAAAACAGCCTGTTTCCGTCCTCCGGGGGGGGGGGGGAGGCCATTTCTGTCCTCTCCAGGCTCCAAAAAAGCCGTGTGCACATGCGCGGGGCAGCAGGGGGTGTCACGCGTGCATGCTCAGGGGCCATGGCATGGGAGGCATTAAATGATGGGGTGGGCACATGAGCATGCGCAATGGCGCGAGTGTGGATGCTTTAGGCACCCGAGGCGAAAAAGCTTCGCCATCCCTGGTGTAGGGTCTCCTGCTTGAGTCGTGGGTTGGATTAGAAGACCTCCAAGATCCTTTCCGGTCCTCTGATTCTGCGTTCTTTGTTCTAAGATGAAAGGCTGAGCAGTTCAGAGGGCTTCCTTCACAGGGGACCTATTGAATTAAATAGGCAAAGGATTCCCAAATCATGAAGACAGGGCTAATTTCCTGCAGCTAGCAGAGACCAAGGGGTCGAACAGATTTCCTTTCCCTTCCCTTCCCCCCAAGAGGGGCTTCCAGATGGATATTCTGTCTTTATAAAAGCGTCTGAAAGCTGTCCGTCAAGAAAATTTAAAAAAATGAATTCTATAGAGCAACATTAAATTACAGCACATGCTCTTGGGTGGAATCTTAAACACAACAAATTAGAAAGGCAGGAAACTCACTAATAATTTTGAATGGCATCAGATAGTCCCTAGTTTCTCTCTCTCTCTCTCTCTGTCTCTCTCTCTCTCTGTCTGTCTGTCTCTCTCTCTCACACACACAACTATATGTACGCATCAGTGAAAGCAGATGGGGGGGATTGGGAGAAGATTTCTGCAGAAGAAAACAGGCTGAGGCCAAGTTCTCAAGGGAAGGAAGGAGAAGGGATTCAGCCATTGTCTTCATACAAAAATAGGAGGTCATTAACACCATCTGTGACAAAACGCATCACCATCAGACGTGCAGCTAGGAAGAATGAAGGCCCAGCTCCCTGGGGGGGATGAGTCACGAGGTTTGGGAGCATTTATTTCCTCGGAAAGCAACACATTTATTTCAAGGCCTAGCAGAAAGCAGCTTGCTGAATTGTGTATTAATCATGGGCCATTGCTGGAGATAGTGGATGGATTGTTAAGAGTTGCGCATCAGGAGCCAAACCTCTAGGAAGAGTCGTAAGGGCCTCTGCTCTCTTCCTTCGCAAGGGAGGGTGGAGATGACCTTTCCTGGAAAAGTCAGGCTGGGATCACTCCAGAAAGGTTGGCTGGTCAACAAGCTCCACCATTTGCATTTCTCAGCCACCATCACACCAATAGGAAAGAAAGTCCAGGAAATCTGGAGACGGAGCCTGGGAAAAGCTACTGGCTCAAGAATGCTTCCCTATCAATTCAACACCCAGCATCCCATAATGACACGGAGTACGTGAAGTCTGCCTGCCTGCCTGCCTGCCTGCCTGCCTACCTATCATCTATCTATCTATCTATCTATCTATCTATCTATCTATCTATCTATCTATCTATCTATCTATCTATCTATCTATCTATCTATCTATCTATCTATGGTATCGGTCTCTATCAGATCTATCATCTATCTGTCTGTCTGTCATTGGCATCCTTCAGTCTCAAAAGACTATGGTATCGTGCTCTGGGAAGAGATCAAAGCTGGAGGGTCCTCTCCAGAGCACGAGGCCTGGGTAGATTAATATGGAGGATGGACTGTTACCCAAGTGACAGATCTCCCCTCTCCATGTCGTTGAAATAGTCCCATGGAATGGCAGAGTTGATGCGATGGGTCCCAGCTGCGTTGCAAGAGTTACCAAAAGGTGGTTGTACATAGTCATGAACTGCTTCCAGGACCCCAGGTCCGGATCGATCGATCTATCTTATCTATCTATCTATCTATCTATCTATCTATCTATCTATCTATCTATCTATCTATCTATCTATCTATCTATCTATCTATCTATCTACCCACCCACCCTATCCTACCCTACCCTACCCTATCCTATCTCCATCCATCCATTATCATTATCTACCATATCTATCTACCATATCCATCATCCATCCATCCATCCATATGTGGGAATAGAAGGGGAACTCATCAAATTTGCAGAAAACACTAAGGTAGCAGGAATAGCCAACACCCCAGAAGATAGGTTCAAGAGCCAGATGGATCTTGACAGGCTTGAACAAGATGAAAGTCAAGGGAAAGAAAAGTAAGGTTTTACACTTAGGCATGAACACCTGAATGTACAGGTACAGCTTAGGTGAAACTTGGCTCAATACCAGTAACTGTGAAAGGGATCTTAGGGAATCCTAGTGGACAGTCATTTCAAGCCCAGTTGCCTCTTGAAAAAGCACCACAGGGACACCACCTCTACATTTTTTGCTTTTATTGTCATCAAGCTTTTTTTTTTGTTTATAACGTGGAATTGGAATTTACCTTCCTATATCTTAAACTAACTATTCTGTGTTCTTTGCTGTGTAGAACAATGAACAACAGATTTTTACTTTCTTTGGTATGACAGCCCTCCAAATATTTCATCTTTTATTCTTGGTTCAATTTCCCCCCCCAGGGAAAGCATATCTAATTTCTTCAAACATTATTATTTTATTTTTTTATATTGCAAAAGTTTTATTGGTTTTTACAAATTTTTAAAGGTAGGGTAGGGTAGGGTGAAATACAAAAATATTTTGAGAACTTTCACATCGAGATCGTTGGCCCCTCCAGGGCTTCTTAGTAAGACATTGGTAATACATTTTTCAATAATACTACAAGGTGAAAATAAATGCATACATCATATAAATTCTAAATTCTATGCTGGCAGTCATGTACAAACATCCAGATGAAGTTATAATATATAAATAAAAAGAAAAGTCATTTTTTAGATCTAAGTCTCTTGGCAATTGTGTCTTCTTGTTCTCCTCCCTGGCCCCCAGTGGGCGTGGGCGTGGCCCCCTCTGCCTTCCTCAGGATAGAGGAATGCTTTTTAAGAAAGGCTTCCGCCTCAGCAACTGTTTTAATCCTTACTCTTCCTCCTTCCCAGAACACCAACATCCCTTCTGGCATCACCCACTTGAACCAAATCCCCTGGTTAAACAATTTTTTAGATAAGAAGGAATATTTCCTCCTCACCTCTCTAATCTTTTTCGGGATCTGCTTCAAGATGGCGACTTCCTTCTGTTGATACATTAACGGACCCTCTCTCTGCGCCCTCAAAATTCCCTCCCTAGTAGACCTTCTAACAAATTTAATATGTATCTCTCTGGGTAATTCATTTATGAATTGGCATATGTTGAATTTATTCTATAAACCAGGTCGATGTCCCCCCTGATCTCTTCCTTGGGTTTATGTAAATAGTCTGCTAAAATTGTGCTCATGAGATCAGGAAGGCATTCACCTGTTTCTTCCGAAATATTCTGAAATCTTAAAAAATATGACATCCTTTCAAAATCCATCCTAGACATATGACCAGTCGAATCTCCAATTTCAGTATTAATATTTTTAAGTTCTCCCTTTGCCCCAGCCAGCCCCACTTCCAACTCCTCGGTCTTCTGTGTATTCTGCATCAATTTTTTCTGTTTCTCCAAAAACTCAAGTTTAGAACTGCAGTGGTCTTTTCTAAGTTCTTTAATTTCCAGCACCAAGGAGTGTAACACTGCTTCCATAGCTGTCATTCTTTCTTCCAATCCTGGATTTTCTGGTTGTTTTTTTGAAGCCATGGTGAGCTGTTTAAGTCAGTGCCACTAAGATGGCGTTTTTTGGGTGCGGCCACTGGAGCAAGTCCAGAGAAAAAAGTTCAGATCAAAGTTGTGAGTTATAGAATCCAGAGAGAAAAGCAATTTTCACAATCAATTATTAAGACAAAGAAGGCACTCCAGGGAAGGAATCAATTAATCCAAAAAATCCTCCGTTGGTAGAGAGAGACAGTCCAGGTCACAAAGAGATGTTGGTAATTTTCCATAAAAAATAGTCATTTAGGAACAAAGGGCAGCCATCTTCCACCGCCCAGTCTGGCAGCCAGCAGGAGAAAGTAACAAAGAAAATTGTTCCAATAAAGCCAGACTTAGATACATTGTATAGAAACAAGCCGCGAAAGACTTTCACTTGTTCCGCAAAAGTCCGGATGAGAAATATACGCTTCCTCGCATTCGAGGAGCCATTTCTGAACGCCGCTGTTGTAAATCCGAGGGGGGGTTTAACAAACACCCCCCTCCTCGTTTCTCTCAATCCAAGCCGCCAGCAAAAAAGTTAAAGTCACTTACTCTCCACCTCTCCGCCAAAGCCTCGGCAAAGCCATCCGGCCCGAACGTTCCCGTTCTCTCCAAATCAGTTATTTGTTGCCATCCTCCGTTGGCAAAGGGAACCAAGCCCCCGCAGCATGTCTTCTCTCTCCTAGACCGAAGACAAGGACCCCCCCGGCCACCGCCAGGCTGGAAAGGTCCAGGCAAGCCGATCCTACGGGGGGTCCCCCCAAAAAAGGGGCACCCCGCCCCGTTTGGGGCCGAAAAAAGAGCAAAACGGCAGACGAGTCCCAGGACTCGTCCGTCACCGCCAGAAGCCGGAACAGGAAGACATCCAGATGTTCCATGGACTAGACATTAAATGCTATTAATAATAAACATTATTAATAGCATTTAATGTCTAGTCCATGGAACATCTGGATGTCTAGTTGATGTGGTCAAAAAAGGAAAGACTGCAGCTTTAATAGTGCAACCATAGCTATATTTGTTTGTATTTATATGTGCATATAAAAACCAGAAATTTGATCCCACCCCACCATCTTGGCTTGTTTTGACCAGATCCTGCAGACATCCGTTCCCTTGTTGCTCTTCTCTATTCCAATTTATCTGAACGCTTGTTAAAATTTGAGGCTGTGTAGGGGAGACAGTGCATGTGATGGATCTGACAGATTCATGTAAAATAGAAGGATTAGTTCTTTTGCTTTAGAAATTGTACTTCAATTGCTGCAAGCTAAAATTGCAACTGGTTCTTCTGTAGACAGATCACTCTCTTGTCCGATATTCAATTTGCAGCCCATCCTAAGATCTTTGTCATACATTATATTATCAAACTAAGTATCTCCATCTTGTATTTGTTTTTTAGGCTTGTCCAGCCTTTGGTAACAGAATAGGAGGTCTTACAAAATCTTCTTTAACCCGATTGACCAAAAAGGGGTTAGGTTACAGGAATGTTGGCAGCTGGAAACTTTCACTTTAGTCTTCTACTGCCCCAAAGAAAGAACCAACCTATTCTCCAAAGTACCAGAAGAAAGACAAGAGGTAATCTGGAACTAAGGAGAAACTTCCTAACAGTGAGAACAATTAACCAGTGGAACAGCTTGCCTTCTGAAGTTGTAGGTGCTCCATCACTGGAGGCTTTTAAGAAGAGATTGGACAGCCATTTGTCCAGAATGCTATAGGTTGTCCTCGTGGTGAAATTCAAATTTGTTTACTACTGGTTCTGTGGGCGTGGCTTGGTGGGTGCAGCAGGGGAAGGATACTGCAAAATCCCCATTCCCACCCCACTCTGGGGCCAGCCGGAGGTGGTATTTGCTAGTTCTCCAAACTACTCAAAATCTCTGCTACCGGTTCTCTAGAACTGGTCAGAACCTGCTGAATTTCACCCCTGGTTGTCCTGCTTCATCAGTGGATTTGACTATAAGACCTCCAAGGTCCTTTCCAACTCTTTTATTCAGTTATTTGTCAACTAAGAAATGAAATATTTTGCTAGAATTGGGGATATTTCCAGCATTTCCTTAATTCTATCAAATAATGTGATAAATCTGTTCTCGCAAACTTTGCTCTTGACAAAGCCATTTAGATATCCTGGAGTAACCACTGCATTGTCTTCAAGATCAATTCCCTCCGCACTATAATCTTTCCAAGTGTCAGTATTAGACCAGCTGGCTTCTAGCTCCCCGTGCCCCTCCTTTTCATCCTGTTTGAAGATAGATCTGGGACATTTTCTGCTGTTCATTTCCACAAATCCTTTTTCCACTTTGAGATGCAGTCTCTGTCTCTGTCTCTGTCTCTCTCTCTGTCTCTCTCTGTCTCTCTCTCTCTCTCCAGACATACATGTTTCTATCTGTCTCAAGCTTCATTAGTTCATTTGACAACACATTGGAAAATACAGAGCTGGAAGAGGAATTCTGTAGCCCCACATTTTGCTGGCTGGGGAAGTCCACACCTATTAAATTTGCCAAGGCTGAGAAACACAGGTTTAGACCCTTTAAACCAATAATTGGTTTACGGACATCAAGTGGAATCTGGTGAGAAATATGTAGAGGTGGTTGAGTGCTGATAGAAAGAACTTCCTCAACCAATCAATTAAAGAAATTGTGGTTGCATCTGCAAAACACCCTAAACTTGATGACTTTTTAATCTGGTTGGATCCTTTTGTGGTTTAGCATGTGGTGTGAACCCAGCATCTGCCTGCCTGCCTGTCTATTTTATACAGCCAGCTATCTCTCCAAAGGGGACTCTGCAGAACAATAACCCAGGCAGTAAAAACAGATCAAAATCTAAAAGGTGCAGTAATACATGACATAAAGCAAAAGGATTAAATCTGGGAGAAGCAAGGATGAAAAGGCGCATTGGGCCCTGGAGCCCTTGGGACAAATCTATTTTACACCCTCCGGCAACAGGTTAATTCCCAACGTTGCCTTTCAGAGAATGCCAGAATCCCACATAGGCCGCCCTGAGATAGTTCAAATCATTTCTTGACTTGGCATAAACCAAGTTCTTACTAGAAATGGCTGTAAGGTAAAGCCAAAGGTTCCCCTCGCACATATGTGTTCGTCGTTCCTGACTCTAGAGGGCGATGCTCATCTCCGTTTCAAAGTCAAAGAGCCAGCGCTGTCCGAAGATGTCACTGTGGTCATGTGGCTGGCATGACTCAATGCCAAAGGTGCACAGAACGCTGCTCCCTTCCCACCAAAGGTGGTTCCTATTTTTCTACTTGCACTTTTTCACGGGCTTTCGAACTGCTAGGTTGGCAGAAGCTGGGACAAGTCACGGGAGCTCCCTCCATTAGGGATTCGAATCGCCCAACTGCCGACCTTTGTGATCGACAAGCTCAGAGTCTTAGCCACTGAGCCATCGCGTCCCAAATAGAAATGGCTGTAGCTACCTCTATTTCTGACAGGGATTCCTTAGAAAAATAATAAGGATGAGAAGCATCTTTCCTTGAAAATGCATCTGAGAAGCCAGTTCGCTCTGCTGGATGCTTGTGGCTGCCTGGGGGCAGGAGGGGGGCATTTCCTTCAGGGTTAATTGCTGTTGCTAAGGAGGGGAGAAGGCAGCCTGGGCAGCCTCAGAGCAGAGCCCTCTTTCAGGTCCACAGCATAAAATACGGCATTATCCTTCTGCAAGCTTTTGTGGGGCAGAAACAGAAGGAACAATCTGAAACGAACCAAAGGAAGGACCAAACCTCAGTGGGATTAAAACCCATTTTGTTGTATTTAAGTACAATGACAATAAAGACTTTACTTAAACTCTTCTGTGATCCATCCTTGATGTGAGAATGCATTTTGTCATTCCTCAGATAAAAAACCCCCAACAACAACTGGGTCCTTGCTTGAGTTTCTTTTCTTTTAACAGATGAACAGAGTTGGAAGGGACCTTGCAGGTCATCTAGTCCAACCCCCTGCCCAAGCAGGAGACCCTACATTTGCCTCTGCCTAGGATCGAACGCATAACCTCCTGCTTGTGAGGCGAGAGCTCCACCTCTAGGCCACAGCAGCATATCATTTTTCCGCCTGTATATTTACATTTACATACTTTCTTACTTCCTCTCCCTCTGATTTAATAATGTGTGGTCTGAGTTATTTGTTTTGTGCTTTAATTCCTTTCTCTTTCTCTTTGTATCTTTTTCATACATAATCATACATAATCAATACATAATAATTCATACAATCATAAAATCACCCCATGTCCTGTAGTACACCCGATTCCTCTTTGTCCTTTATTCTCAATGTCAACCTGTTCATTTCTGCACAGTCTAATCTCTTCTTTATTACCTCCCCTCCCAATGGGATTTTGTCTGCTTTCCGATTTTGTGAACAGAGGAACAGAGTTGGAAGGGTCCAACCCCCTAGTCCAACCCCCTGCCCAAGCAGGAGATCCTACATTTGCCTCTGCTTAGGATTGAACTCATAACCTCCTGCGTGTGAGGCAAGAGCTTCACCTCTAGGCTACAGCATCTCTTGTTCACTGTGACTCTTGAATGCAGCAGAGGATTAGAACAGGCCCCGTGGGGTAATTAGATCCAGCCGACGGGGCTGCCCTGCAAATGGCGGAGGACTGGGCCGCGGTGCTTCTGGCAGAAAAAATGGGCTCCCCAGCTCCGTTTTCGGCTGCCACAGCCTCCTGCAACCCTCTGCCAGTGAAAATGGACCTTGGGAGGGTCACGTGCTGAAAACGGAGCTCAGGTGCCTGTTTTCACTGGCAGAGGACTTGGGCCACCACAGGTGCCCCCGACAGGAGTGACATCGAGCCCTCAATGGCATTGAGTTTTGACACCCCTGGATTAGAAGAAGAAACCAAATTGTTGGAGCGTTTTTTACAGCCCTAATCCAGAAGGCCCTTCCTCTCTCTCTTTCCTTTGAAGATGCTTGTTATCAGTGGCAACACAGACCAGACTGGCAAGCCCCCATCATCTTCTTAGAAGCACCAAGGATGCTCTGATGACGCCCGGGCAGAAACAAGGTTGGGTGCCCTTTACAAAGAGTGGCCGATCAATGAGCGAGCCATTTGACCTTTGCAAATGCTGAGGAAAAAATGCTCACCTCCCTCAATCTGTGCTGCAAATTCAGCCTGTAGGATGCAGCGCTTTCTGTGGCAGCCAGAAGATCAGCCAATCAGGATAGAGCTGGAAGGCACCTTGGAGGTCTTCTAGTCCAACCTACTGCTCAAGCAGAAGTCCCTAGACCAGGGGTGGGCAAACTTTGCAACTTTAAGTCTGAAGGACTTCAGCTCCCAGACTTCTCCAGCCAGCTTTGCAAAGCTGGCTGGAGAAGTCTGGGAGCTGAAGTCCTTCAGACTTAAAGTTGCAAAGTTTGCCCACCCCTGCCCTAGACCATTTCAGACAGGTAGCTCTCCAATCTCTTATTGAAAGCTTCCAGTGTTGGAGCCTTCACAACTTCTGAAGGCCAGCAGTTCCACTGGTTAATTGTCCTCACTGTTAGGAAGTTTTTCCTTCAAGCTTCTCTCCTTGATTAGTTCCCATCCATGGTTTCTCGTTATTGCTTTCTGGTGCTCTGGAGAATAAGTTGACCCCCCTCCTCTTTGTGGCAGCCCCTCAAATATTGGAAGACGGCTATCATGTCTCCCCTAACTCTTCTTTTCTCTGAACTAGCCAAACACAGTTCCTGCAAACATCGAGGGACGTCTGATCCAACTAGCAATATCATCATGGCTAATGTGTAGGGAGTTTGTTCCCTCAGAGTGAGGATATACTCTTGTTGGGTAATGAAACATCAGCAAATAAACATCCAGCTCAGAGATTACCCAGGACTCCACAGGATGATATTTTAAAGAGGAACTGTCTATTTATTTACTTCATTATTCATATCCCAACTTTATTACTTTTACAAAGAACTCAAAATAGCGAACATCTCCTTCCTCCTTATTTTCCCTTCAACAACTACCCTGTGAGGTGAATTGGACTGAGAGAGAGCGACTGGCCCAAAGTCACCCAGCCGGAATCCATGGCTAGGGTGGAACTAGAACTCACGGTCCCGGCTTCCTTGTCTGGTGGTCTAGTCGGGCGGCACTAGACCCGGCCGGCTCTTTTTAAGGGGGAAAGTCCTAATTTAGTGGGCCTCGGCCTTTCCGGGTTTGCAGACCTGAGGGGTGGGGTGGGGGAGGGGATAGTCCCACGCGAGCATCAGCTGAGCATGCAAGTGCAACTTCATCTGTGCAAGCGGCAGGCCCATGAGCCCGCCGCTCTCACAAATGGAACTTTGCACATGCACTTGCCTGCCAGTTTTGTGACCCAGTTCTGAACAGGCCACGGCCTGGTAGTGGGCTGCAGCCCATGTGTTTGGGACCCCAGTTCTCAATGGTTTGCATCTACAGTATTCTCCGAGGAACTTAGCAAACAAAGTAATAGCCAAAAGCCAACATGGGTTTGTCAAAAACAGATCATGCCAGACGAATCTAATTGCATTCTTTGACAAAGTGACAAAATTAGTGGACCAGAGGAATGCTGTTGATATAATTTACTTGGACTTCAGTAAGGCATTTGATAAAGTAGACCATAACCTACTATTAGATAAAGTAGAAAAATGTGGGTTAGACAGCATCACCACCAAATGGATTCGCAACTGCCTGACCAACCGCACTCAATGTGTAGTCCTCAATGGAACTGCATCTACATGGAAGGAAGTATGCAGTGGAGTCCCCCAAGGCTCTGTTTTAGGCCCAGTACTCTTCAACATCTTCATCAATGATTTGGATGAGGGGATAAATGGGGAACTCATCAAATTTGAAGATGACACCAAGCTGGCAGGAATAGCCAACACTCCAGAAGATAGGCTTAAGATACAGAAGGATCTAGACAAACTTGAACATTGGGCACTATCTAATAAAATGAAATTCAATTGTGAAAAAAGTAAGGTCCTACGTATAGGCAAGAAAAACAAAATGCACAAGTACAGTATAGGTGGTACCTTGCTCAATAGTAGCAACTGTGAGAGGGATCTTGGAATCCTAGTGGACAACCATTTAAATATGAGCCAGCAGTGTGCAACAGCTGCCAAAAAAGCCAACACAGTTCTAGGTTGCATAAACAGAGGGATAGAATCTAGATCACGTGAAGTGTTAATGCCACTGTATAGTGCCTTGGTAAGGCCACACTTGGAATACTGCATACAGTTTTGGGCGCCACGATGTAGAAAAGACGTGGAGACTCTGGAAAGAGTGCAGAGAAGAGCAACCAAGATGATTAGGGGACTGGAGACTAAAACATGTGAAGAACGGTTGCAGGAGCTGGGTATGTCTACTTTGATGAAGAGAAGGACCAGGGGAGACATGATAACAGTGTTCCGATATCTCAGAGGGTGCCACAAAGAAGAGGGAGTCAAACTATTCTCCAAGGTATCTGAGGGCAGGACAAGAAGCAATGGGTGGAAACTAATCAAGGAGAGAAGCAAGCTAGAACTGAGGACAAATTTCCTGACAGTGAGAACAATGAATCAGTGGAATAGAAATTGCCTCCATAAGTTGTGAATGCCCCAATCCTGGAAGTCTTTAAAAAGATGTTAGATAGTGTTAGATTGGAAGAAGGAGTCCGACTCAGGCGTAGTCCTAACAAGGTTTCTTTAATAACTATATACAAGCAAAGTGCATAGGAACGAAGGCACTCCCGTCTGACAGCAATTTATATAGAGCTGTCAGGCGGGAAAAGCCTCAAGGAGGCGGCAAGGCAAATTCCGGCCAGTCGCGTCTCATCCAATCAGACGCGACCGCCTTGCAACAATTGTATCAAGAGTTAAGCTGAATCCGGCCAGCCGCGTCTCAGCCAATGAGAGGCGACTAGCTTCTATCTCCGGAATGCGGTAATTACAATGTTACCAGACTTACTGGCACGGTCATAAGTCTGAGGATTCAACAGATAGCCATTTGTCTGAAATGGTATAAGGTTCCTGCACACGCAGGGGGTTGGACTAGAAGACCTACAAGGTCCCTTCCAACTCTGCTATTGTATTGTATTATATTGAACTATGCCATCTACCAAATTCTAGAGAGGATATTTTGGTGAGCGGAGTAGTACAGCGTAGCCTTTATTGTTCCTGTGCATCATGCCTGCAGTGAAATTGGTTGAGGAGTGTTTAAGCAACTAGTTAGTTTTGGGATAGAGGTGGGCAGATGCCAACAGGCAGGACCAACCGCACCCACCGGTGTCGCTTTGCCCAGAATGATTTTGCTCTAAATTGGCATTCATTGAGATGGGGGCGTTAATTAAATAGGCCCCAAACAGAGCACCATCTAGCAAAATGCTAAAACACCGCAGAGTTAATTCATTAGGGCTTTTGCACCCATTTTGACATTTGAGAATAAGAAGGTTTTAAATTCATTCTGCAAGGAAATGTTTCAAGCTCACAATCCAATCGCCCATGAAGGGAGATAGGATGCTTCAATTTCCTTAGTTGGACCTGTTCCTGGCCTAATAATAGAAACCACAGGACCAGCCCCGGTTCTGAGCAAAGTCTGATGCTCGGTACGCTGACGCATAGCAGGTGGCGCCCCTTTCCATTTGATTCATTTATTTATAACCAATCCAGGCCTCAATCTTTTAGCTGCCTCTCGAGTCCTCCACTTCCCATCAGGTAGGATGGGTCATAGTGGGAATCCTCTCCTTCCCTCGCTCAAAGACGTCAGAGGATGGCAAAACACTTTCCATTGAACGATAGTATGGTTGTCCTAGCAACTTGAGTGTCCTATGGGGAGCCAAATGGCCCTTTTTAAATAATGCATGGATCCAGAATCTCGGCTGCGCAGCCAAAAGGGCACACCTGCGTGCGAAGAAAAGGGGAGATGACATTAACAAGCTGACTCGGTCTTATTTATTTTCGGCCAGGACATACGAGCAATTTCTTTACCATGAAATTGCAATGCTCCCAATTCCGAAGGGTTCCCACCTTCACGTGGGCGAATGGCACCCGAGTCAGGTAGACTTTATACCACCTGGCAAAGGAACCCGGAAAGCAATCAAAGGAGGGGGGTGGAAGTGGCAAGCGTAGATGAAGAAATTGAAGTAAGGAAGAGAAAGATATGGGAAACGTTCAGCTTAGCAAGCAGGGCCCAGGAGGTGGAACTGGGAGATGCTGAGATGCTTCTTGTCTGTCTGGACATCCCATCTCAGCAGCACATCTTGGAACATAGAAAAATAAAGTAACCGAAGGGACCCTGGAGGTCACCTAGTCCAACTCCCTGCACAGGCAGCAGAGTCTATACCCGTGGTGGCGAACCTATGGCCTGAGTAACACAAGTGGCATGCAGAGCCCTGTCTGTGGGCACGCAAGCCGTTGCCCCAGCTCAGCTCCACTGCACATATAATAATAATAATAATAATAATAATAATAATAATAATAATAATAATAATAATAATAATAATAATAATAATAATAATAATGATAATGATAATAATAATAATAATAATAATAATAATAATAATAATTTATTAAATTTGTTGACCGCTCCCTCTCCCCGAAGGGACTCGGAGCGGTGATATGCACAGGCCTCCCGCTGACCAGCTGGTTTTGGGGTCTCTGCTGCGTGGGGAGCATGCAGGAGTCGTACGTGCATGCGTGGGGAGCATACAGGAGAGGCACAGATGTGTGGAGGGCATGGCACACATTGCATTATGGTTGCGCACGTGCACGCTTTTGGCACACAACGACCAAAAGGTTAGCCATCCCTGGTCCATAGCATTTCAGACAAGTGGCTGTTGTCCAGGCTCTTCTTGAAAACCTCCAGTGATGAAGCAGCCACAACTTCTGGAGGCAACTTCTGTTCCACTGGCTGATTGTCCTCCCTGATTCCCCTCAGTTCTAGGTTGGTTCTCTCCTTGATTCGTTTCCACCCATTGGTTCTTGTCTTGCTTTCTGGTGCTTTGGCAAACAGTTTGCTCCCATCATCCTTCTGTCAGACGCTCAAATACTGGAGCACTGCTATCATATCTCCCCTCGTTCTCCTTTTCTTGATTGCAACAGCCTAGGGCAGGGGTCTGCAAAGTGGGCTCTTTTAAGACTGGTGGACCTCAACTCCCAGAATTCCCCAGCCAACATGGGGAATTCTGGGAAGTCCACCAGTCTTAAAAGAGCCCACTTTGCAGACCCCTGCCCTAGGGGAACATGTGTTGCATACTTGCAAGCTGGCCAGATGCTTGTTGCAGCAGGATTTTTAACTACAGTCAGCATCTGGTTAAGCATTTGGATAAAAATGACACAAACACAGTTTTATTTTACTGACTTGGATTCAGGAGTCAGCCTGTCGTGTGAATCCAGCCAAATGAATTCCTTCTCTGTTGGCCAGCCTCTTTTGTCCCTCAGAAACAAAGGAAAGTGTCACTCAGCACAGGGAAGCATCAGCATGACAGAACCGTGGAGAATGGAGGCAGTCAAAAAGATGAACATCACCGTGGCTTGATTATTGCAAAGGGAGCAAAGCATGGAATGGAGTCGCCTAAGAAGGTTGTTTGGCTGGCACATTCTGAAAAGAATTTCACCACTTTGTAAGCTTTTGTTACAGATCCTGCTGGTGTTCAAATGTAATTTTTTAAAGATGTAAGGCTGCCTCTTCACTTGGTATGCTGGCACTATATAGCTTCCAAAATCTGTTTGGAATTGCTGGATTTTCTTTTATCCCAATATATCTGGAGGGCAAGTTGGGAAAAGCAAGTTTGACAGGACACATACAGGTGAGGTTAATGACCAGCAAAACGGCAGGTGCAACCAGAGGCATGCAACTCACATTAAAAAGGATGGGCTTCAGAGATCTATAATACAATAGCAGAGTTGGAAGGGACCTTGGAGATCATCTAGTCCAACCCCCTGCCTAGTCAGGAAACTCTATACCGTTTCAGACAAATGGCTATCCAACATCTTAAAGACTTCCAGTGTTGGGGCAAGCTTCTGGAGGCAAGCTGTTCCACTGGTTAATTGTTCTAACTGTCAGGACATTTCTCTTCAGGTCTAAGTTGCTTCTCTCCTTGATTAGTTTCTACCCATTGCTTCTTGTTCTACCCTCAGGTGCTTTGGAGAATAGTTTGACTCCCTCTTCTTTGGGGCAACCCCTGAGATATTGGAACACTATTATGTCTCCCCTAGTCCTTCTTTCTACTAATCTAGACACACCCAGTTCCTGCAACCGTTCTTCCTATGTTGTAGCCTCCAGTCCCCTCATCCTCTTTGTTGTTCTTCTCTGCACTCTTTCCAGAGTCTCCACATCTTTTCTACATCGTGGCAACCAAAACTGAATGCAGTATTCCAAGTGTGGCCTTCCTAAAACATTATAAAGTGGTATTAAGACTTCACGTGATCTTGATTCTCTCCCTCTGTTGATGCAGCCTAGAATGGTGTTGGCTTTTTTGGCAGCTGCTGCCCACGGCTGGCTCCTATTTAAATGGTTGTCCATTAGGACTCCAAGATCCCTCTTACAGTTACTACTATTGAGCAAGGTTCCACCTATACTGTAGCTGTGCATTTCGTTTTTCTTGCCTAAATAGAGAACCTTACTCTTTTCACCACTGAATTTATCTATCTACTGTATTGTCCATTGTTGTTGATCCCTCCCTTCTGACCTTCCAAGATCTTTGATGGAAAGTCCTTTTTTTGTGATAAGTTTATTGAAATATCTGGGAGGAAGATGGTTTTGCATCAGTGCTGTGGCCCTTCCTATATTTATTTATTTATTTATTTATTTATTTTTCATATTTATAACCCGCTCCCATCTCACAACAAGGGACTCAGGGCAGCGAACATAGAATTAAATCAATAAATACAAAATACAAATACATAGATATTAGATGCCTGTGTTGTAACCGTTTTTAAAACCCTCGTTTATAATTGGCGGTGCTGGGGTTACGCAAGGCCGGCTAGTTGAAAGAAGTGAGTCTTAAGACATTTGCGGAAGAGGCGGAGGTCAGGAATGGTGCGGATTTCAGGGGGCAGGTCGTTCCAAAGGGCCGGCCCTGCCACAGAGAAGGCCCTCCCCCTGGGCGCCGCCAGTCGACATTGCCCGACCGACGGCACCCTGAGGAGGCCCTCCCTGTGGGAGCATGTCGGTCCCAGGGATGTATGGGGCAGGAGACGGTCTTGCAGATAGCTAGGTCCCGAGCCATGGAGCGTTTTGAAGATGGTCGTTAGGACCTTGAAGCGCACCCGAAAGACCACAGGAAGCCAGTGGAGCTCGCGTAGGACAGGTGTTATATGGGAGTGTTTAGGTGCTCCCGTAATTATCCGCGCGGCCGCGTTCTGGACTAACTGTAGTCTTCGGGTGCACTTCAAGGGAAGCCCCATGTAGAGAGCATTGCAATAGTCAAGTCGAGATGTGACGAGTGCTTGAGTGACTGTGCGTATTATATTCCCCAACTCTGTAGGCAGGTGGGCTGTTTAAGGTTCCAGGACTGGCTCTCTTTCTTGTGAATGAACTTGGCTTCTTCGTGTACAGTACTCTGACCATTTCTGGTATTTCCCATTTCCTGGCCTTAAAATTGAGTGTTTCTGTTTGTTTGAACGGATCTATTTTTAGAGGCTTGTAGCAATTCAGGAGGAATGGATATGGCCCCGTTCCTCTGTTTATTGTCTTGTCCTTTATACCTCCAGTTCTAGGTGCAACATCCATCCAAATAACTCATCTCTTTGTTCAGGTGATTTCCAGCAAATCAAATTGTGTTCAACAGCTCCAGACAAAGATAGTTCAGCTCTAATTTTGATCAAATTAGGCTGCTTTTATGTGTTTTATTGGGAAGCTCTTTTTCTCTCTCTCGCTCACTCTGCTAAGCCAATTGAGTAAATTACATAATTACTACATTTTGCTAAAAATATGGGTTTATACTAATTGTATTATAGATTCATTTCTTTGGAGGCTTGCCAGGTGTGAGATTACGATCCCCCAGGATGCGAACCACTTGGCACTTGATTGCATGCCTCCTAACACCGAACTGCAGATGCATCAGAAATGTAAACATTTTTTATTCCTGTTATTAACAAAGGCAGGTGTTGTTTTCTGTTAAGTGGGAAAATAGCAAAGGGGTATCCATTATTTTGACTGGAATACAAATAACCCTTCCTGGTACCCCTAGTTTTTTAATTGATTGATACATTTTTATTTTGACTTTTAATTACATTGTAATTATGATTCCCCCCCTTATTTGCAGGCCCCTTATAGAAAAGATAAATGCATAGGATGTTCAGGTGGTTTTGATGTCATGTGAACAAAGTAACAATTATCTACAGGACTCCGTGTGTGTGTGTGTGTGTGTGTGTGTGTGTGTGTGTTTTCCATAGAAAATTAGGATTTGCATTCTTAAAAGAACCAGTTGAGCCTTCCCAACATTAATTCCCCAAAGTCTTAGACTGCTACTATAATTTCTCCTTTGGAGAGGAACAAGGTGCAATGGCCAAATTGGTCACCCTGATGTAGAAAAGACGTGGAGACTCTAGAAAGAATGCAGAGAAGAGCAACAAGGATGATTAGGGGACTGGAGGGTGAAACCTATAAGGAACAGTTGCAGGAACTAGGTATGTCTAGTCTGATGAAAAGAAGGACTAGGGGAGACATGATAGCAGTCTTCCAATATCTCAGAGGCTGCCACAAAGAAGAGGGAGTCAAACTATTCTCCAAGGCACGTGGGGGCAGAACAAGAAGCAATGGGTGGAAACTAATCAAGGAGAGAAGCAACTTAGAACTCAGGAGAAATTTCCTGACAGTGAGAACAATGAATCAGTGGAACAGAAATTGCCTCCAGAAGTTGTGAATCCCCCAACACTGGAAGTCTTTAAGAGGATGTTGGAGAACGATTTGTCTGAAACGGTATACAGTTTCCTGCCTAGGCAGGGGGTTAGACTAGATGACCTCCAAGCTCCCTTCCAACTGTGCTATTGTATATTGTATATTATTGTATATTATTGTATATTGTGTATTGTGTATTGTATACTGTATACTGTATAGTTTACCCAAAGGCACTGTGAGAATTCACACACACTTGTTAAGATGGGTGGGAGAGTTTTCCATTAGTGAAGGAGAAGAATTCCAAAGCCAGCCCTGAAAAAAGAATTCCTCTGCTACAACTTTCTGTGCTCCAGAGCAGCTAACCAGCTTTGGGACCATCTTGATGGCCACTAATGGTCCAAGGGTCTTCCACGCATTTGCCTGGTGCCATCTTGATGGCTTCGGCGAGAGGAAGTCAGTCTTGAATTCTCCTCACAGTTCCTTCTAATGGGGCAGCTTTACTTCAGGCAATCCCTTCGGCTACCGTGTGAACACATTCTTTAGAAGTGCAAGAACATCAATCACAGTGGAAGGAGGACTTCTTCCAAATTCTCAACTTTTTTGCATTCAATTCTGAAAGCAACTCTTCTTCCATCCAATGGAGTAACGGAGAGAAACTTCAGGGGGGGGGGGGAATATCAAAGCTCCAAATTAAAAAGACCAGCATTTCACTAGAAGAGCATTTTTTGGAGATTCCACTCTGCTGTGGACTCCTACTGTATATTTCACGGAAGTGGAACATTATTTTCAAACAAGCCGTTCTCCAAAATAGATTCAGCACAAATACGTTTCTTACAACATTCAAAGCAGACTTCTAGAATCAAGGCACCGAATCTTCTTCTACAAAGAAGTCAAAAGAGAAACAGGGACGCTGTAATGAGGGAGCTGAACTAGGCGCAGCCTGTAAAATTTTGAGCATCCTTAACTAACGTAACTTTCTAGCAGTCACTTCCACAGAATAAAATATTCGCAAACATTCTCCCTCAGGCTATAAATTAAGCCTGGTGTTCCTGAGGAGGAAGTGCAAACAAGAGGCTCAAAGGCGGATGGAAACCAGGCCTTCCTCAACACAGATCACTGATCAGCCCTTCCAATTAGCGGTTTTCCAAAACGCAGGGAGTGAAATAGATAAATAGGAACAAAATAATGAAGTCCAATTCTTGTGAGACTTAGATCATTTGACACATTTAGATTTCCTATAACAGTAAAGCCCCTTCACGTATCCATTTTAACTATGGAGCAGTATTGTGCAAAAATGGTTTTCTTTTCGGTGTGTAATTTTCATTTCTGGTGCCCCGTGTTCTTTCCTTTTAATTCTTTCCATTCTTCTTTTTCAATAGACGTATAATTAATGGAGGCACATTCAGACAGCTCACATTTGTTTCTCAGATGAATGCACAGACATAGTTTTAATCTCTTGGTAATTAATTTACAAAAAAGGAGAATGATTAATTCTTCTCTTGGAACACAATATGCATTTCTTTTCCTCTCCTATTTTCATCCATCTTCATTTCGATTCTGTTCTTCATCCAGAAAGGTGCCGAAAGAGGCTAGCAGATCACTAAGATAGGAGATAATATTTATAGCTCAGGGGTGAGTTGTGGAGTCCCTCCTTTTCTTGCAGACGCTTCATTACCAAACTAGGTAACATCATCAGCAGTAGTATGAGAGTAGGTTTTGCTCTTATTTTATACACTACTGGCTTGTCCTGTCAAGGTTGGTTGGTTGGTGTGGACTTGGTGGTTCCTTGACTAGGCTGTTGTTTACTTGCTTGTCTGTCTTGGTAGTTTCTAGATTGGGGTATTGTTTGCTTCTTGAATGTTAGTCTACTATTAATCTTGGTTTTAGTCTCTTCCCATCTGGATATTATTTTTTTATTTTATTTTATTAAATTTATACCCCGCCCTTCTCCTTGTTAGGACCCGGGGCGGCGCACAGGCATCTTAAAAACACAAAAATACAATAAATATCGATTAAAATGTAATTAAATTCATTAACCTGTGCTAAAAACCCAATATTGAAAACCCTACCAAATTACAAATTTCCTTAAAACGTCAGAAACGGGGGGCTATCCTAGGCCGGGTTGTTGGAATAAGTACGTCTTAAGACGTTGGCGGAAGAGGCGGAGGTCCAAGATTGTGCGAAGGTCGGGGGGTAGGTCGTTCCAGAGGGCCGGGCCCGCCACAGAGAAGGCCCTTCCTCTGGGTGTCGCCAACCAGCATTGCCCGGCCGACGGCACCCGGAGAAGACCCTCTCTGTGGGAGCGGATCAGACGAAGGGATGTATGGGGCAGGAGGCGGTCTCGTATATAACTAGGCCCCGAGCCATGGAGCGATTTAAAGATGGTCATCAGTACCTTGAAGCGCACTTGAAAGGCCACAGGCAGCCAGTGCAGCTCGCGCAGGAGAGGTGTTACGTGGGTTTGCCTTGGGGCACCCATAATCACCCGCGCGGCCGCATTCTGTACTAACTGCAGCTTTCGAGTGCACCTCAAGGGAAGCCCCATGTAGAGAGCGTTACAGTAATCCAGCCGGGATGTCACAAGCGCTTGAGTGACTGTGCGAAGGGCTCCCCGGTCCAGTAAGGGGCGCAACTGGCGTATCAGGCGTACCTGATAGAACGCCCCCCTGGCCACGGCCGCCACATGGTCCTCCATGGACAGCCGGGAATCCAGGAGGACGCCCAAGTTGCGCGCCCTCTCCACGGGGGCCAGTTGTTCGCCCCCAATGGCCAGAGTTGGACTTATCTGGCTGAACCGGGGTGCCGGAAACCACAGCCACTCGGTCTTGGACGGGTTGAGCCTGAGTTTGTTACTACCCATCCAGATCCGTACGGCCTCCAGACACCGGGACAGCACCTCGACGGCATCGTTGGGGTGGTTTGGGGTGGATATGTACAACTGAGTGTCATCAGCGTACAGATGGTATTCCACCCCAAAACCACGGATGATCTCACCCAGCGGCTTCATGTAGGTGTTGAACAGGAGTGGCGAGAGGACCGACCCCTGAGGAACCCCACATGTGAGGGGCCTCGGGGACAACCTCTGCCCTCCTGCCAACACCCATTGCGACCGACCAGAGAGGTAGGACGTGAACCACTGTAGAACGGTGCCTCTCAGCCCCAACCCCCCCAATCGGTGCAATAAGATACCATGGTCGATGGTATCGAAAGCCGCTGAGAGATCTAATAGGACAAGGATAGAGGAACAACCTCTATCCCGTGCCCTCCAGAGATCATCCACCAACGCGACCAATGCCGTCTCAGTGCTGTGCCCGGGCCGGAAGCCGGACTGGCGCGGGTCTAAATAATCAACTTCCTCCAGGTGACGGGGAAACTGTTGAGCCACCACACTCTCAACAACCTTCACTAAAAAGTGAAGGTTGGAGACGGGACGATAGTTCTCTAACAGAGCCGGGTCCAGGGATGGCTTCTTGAGGAGGGGCCTCACCACCACCTCTTTCAAGACGGTGGGCAAATACCCCTCACTCAGAGATGAATTCACAATGCCCTGGAGCCAGCCTCGTGTCACCTCCCAGGATGCCAGTACAAGCCAGGAGGGGCACGGGTCCAATTAACATGTGGTGGCTCTAAGGTTCCTCCGCAACCTGTCCATATCCTCGGTAGTAACAAAGTTGAACTCCTCCCAAGGTGTAATCTCAAGACCAGCACCGAACGCCACGACCGGACCACTAGTGGAGGGCAACTCGTTCCGAATCTGAGTGATTTTGTCCTGCAGGAAAACTCCAAATTCCTCTGCTCGACGCTGCAGAGGGGCTTCCCGCGGCCTCAGGTGAAGGAGGGAGCGGGTCACCCCAAACAGGGCGGCAGGGCGGTTTTCCGCGGACGCGATAAGGGTGGCACAATACTCCCGTTTGGCCACTCTTAGCGCCACTAAATAAGTCCTAATATGGTCTCTCACTAGTGTTCGGTCAGATTCGGATCGAGAAGATCTCCACCTACTCTCTAGGCGTCTCTTGCGGCGTTTCATCTCCCGAAGCTCCTCGATAAACCAAGGAGCCTGGGTGACTCGACGCCGCATGAGAGGCCGCAAGGGCGCAACTCGGTCCAAGGCCCCCGTGGCCGCACTATACCATGCGGCCACTAGGTCCTCAGTCAAGCCGTGGGACAGGGACACAGGTACTGGCCCAAGCTCCCTCTGGAACCTTTCCGGGTCCATCAGGTGCCTGGGGCGGAACCAATATTGATTGCTGATCACCAAGAATCCAGGTTTCCTTCAGGTGAAGTCCCTGCTGAGTGAGGGAGACATCTCAACAGCACACGGGCCAGCTTCACTGGCCATCCAAACCAAGTTGGATTGCAAACTATGTTTTAGGGCTCAGCATAAGGTGTGCAAGGGCAAAGCTACTGTAGTCAATAAATCATAGATAAGCGAACTGTGACTCAGTGTGTGATCAAATAATCTTCTGAATACATTTGGAAAAAGCTCCAAGAACTTATCACAGGGAATTTCTATTTTTTCTATTTTTTATGGGCAGAATTTCAACTTTGTGGCTGCCATCTTGACTTTTTTGAGCGCATCCTGCAGACAGACCCGACTTACCCATAAATTATCTGAATCGTAGTTCTCATCCCACACCAATTTTCCAAATCCAGCCCAGTAAAGTTTGACCAACACTTATTCCAAGGTCCCAATGGATGGTGGCTCAGTTATAGCTACTTTCTGGTGTGCCATAATGTGTTGGGTTAACAGTTTGACAAGGGTGTCTGCAAAGGGAGGCTGTCAAAGGACAAGACATGTGTGCCAATACCATCATGCAATGCATATACTCTCTCCAGCAAAAATGTAATAGCTACAATAATGATTATTTGCAAAGGTCGTCATTTTGGCATCAATGTTGTGTGTTGTGGATACTACTGCAACTTGGACACAGAAGAATAAAATATAGAATGAAATATAAATAAAATAAAATAAAAAATAATATAAAATAAATAAAATATAAAAAATATTTTATTTATCTTCTATATAAATAAAAATGTAACTATGAGTTTGTTCAAAACAGGTAATCTCTGAAAGTACCGCACCGATCGCTTCCAAATTTTCACACAACGTTCCTTTCAAGTATGGCCCCAAATATATATATAGATTGTGTAGATGTCACACCTGTGCCAGGTACATGCAATGGAAATGTAAAAAATTGAAAAAAAGGTAGATAGATGGATACAGAGAGAGCAGTGGGCCACAGGTATTAGGTCATCCATACACTAAGCATCTATCTTGTTTCATCTCCCAGCCCCCCAGCCCCCTGGGGGGGGGGGTTAATTACCATATTTTTCGAAGTATAACATGCATATTTCCACCCCACCCAAAAAAAGAGGGTGAAAATTTGGCTGCGTCTTATACACTGAATACAGCATTTTTGGCCTCCGGAAACCCCGCCCTCTTCACATAAATGGACGTGCAGAGTTTAGTTTTAGTTTAGTTTATTAAATTTCTATAGGGTTTGGGAGGCCTGCAAAATGCTCCTGGTGGATGGGGAGGGCAAAAAAGAGCGAAAAACGGGCCAAAGGACCCCTTTGCAGGCCTCCCAAACTCTCTGCATGACCTGTTTTGCACAGGAAGTGAGGTGTGCAGAGGGTTTGGGAGGCCTGCAGAGTGCAAAAACTTTCTTTTTAAAATTTACTTCTTCAATCAATCAATCAATCAATCATTTAATACTTATAAACCGCTCCCTCTCCCCATGGGGACTCGGGGCGGTGCACAGGTAGAATAAAAACAGTAAAAAACATACAAACATCAAAAATATACAAACAATTTAAAAGCCAAATTAAACTCAGCCTGTGCTAAAATCCTATTTAACTAACTAAACTAAAATTTACCCAGTAAAACCCCAAGACAGGGGGACTATCCCAAGCCGGCCAGACGGAAAAAGTAAGTTTTTAATTTAAGACGGAAGGAGCGGAGGTCCGTGGTCGTCCTAATATCGGGGGGAAGGTTGTTCCAGAGGGCCGGGCCCGCCACAGAGAGAGCCCTTCCCCTGGGTGTCGCCCGCTGACACAGTCTAGTGGACGGCACCCGGAGAAGTCCCTCTCTGTGGGAGCGAATCGGCCGTGAGGATGTATGAGGCAGGATCCGATCCCGCAGATAGCTAGGTCCCGAGCCATGGAGCGCTTTAAAGATGATAATTAACACCTTGAAGCGCACCCGGAAGACGACAGGTAGCCAGTGCAGCTCGCGCAGGAGCGGTGTTACATGGGTAGACCTTGCGGTCCCCATAATTGCTCGCGCGGCTGCATTCTGGACTAGCTGAAGTCTCCGGGTGCACCTCAAGGGAAGCCCCATGTAGAGAGAGTTGCAATAGTCCAGTCGGGATGTCACGAGCGCATGAGTGACTGTGTGAAGGGCGTCCCGATCCAATAGGGGGCGCAATTGGCGAACCAGGCGAACCTGGTAAAACGCCCTCCTGGCCACGGCCGTCACTTGATCTTCCATGGACAGCCGGGCATCCAGGAGGACACCCAAATTGCGCGCCCCATCCACAGGGGCAAGATGTTCGCCCCCTATGGCCAGCGATGGAGTGAGCTGGTTGAATCGGGCGGCCGGAAACCACAGCCACTCGGTCTTGGTCGGGTTGAGCCTGAGTCCGTTACTTCCCATCCAGATCCGTACGGCTTCCAGGCACTGGCACATCACCGCTACGGCATCGTTGGGGTGGTTTGGGGTAGATATATACAACTGAGTATCATCAGCGTATAGATGGTACTCTACCCCAAAACCATGGATGATCTCACCCAGCGGCTTCATGTATGTGTTGAACAGGAGGGGCGAGAGGACCGACCCCTGAGGCACCCCACATACGAGGGGTCTCGCGGTCGACCTCTGCCCCCCTGCCAACACAAATTGCGATCGGCCAGAGAGGTAGGAGGAGAACCACCGTAAAACGGTGCCTCCCACCCCCAACCCCCCCAGCCGATGCAATAGGATACCATGGTCGATGGTATCGAAAGCCGCCGAGAGGTCTAATAGGACCAGGATGGAGGAACATCCCCCATCTCTGGCCCTCCAGAGATCATCAACCAACGCGACCAATGCCGTCTCGGTGCTATGCCCGGGCCGAAAGCCGGACTGGCGCGGATCTAGATAATCAACTTCCTCCAGGTGACGGGGAAACTGTTGTGCCACCACACTCTCAACAACCTTCGCCAAAAAGGGAAGGTTGGAGACTGGACGGTAGTTGTTCAAAACAGCTGGATCCAAAGAGGGCTTCTTAAGGAGGGGCCTCACCATCGCTTCTTTTAGGGAAGCAGGCAAGGAACCCTCACTTAAGGATGCGTTGACAACCTCTTGGAGCCAGCCTCGTGTCACCTCCCAGGATGCCAGTACAAGCCAGGAGGGACACGGGTCCAATAAACATGTGGTGGCTCGCAGTCGCCCACGTAACCTGTCCATATCCTCGGAAGTAACGGAGTCAAACTCCTCCCAAACAAGATCTGTCTCGTGGCATCCCACTGGGCTATGAATGGGGGCTAGCTCGTTCTGTATCTGAGCGATTTTCTCCTGCAGAAAAGTCACAAATTCCTCTGCTCTACCCTGTAACGGGGCTTCCCGCACCCTCTGTTGAAGGAGGGAGCGGGTCACCCTAAACAGGGCGGCAGGGCGGTTTTCTGCGGATGCTATGAGAGTAGCACAATGATGGCGTTTGGCTACTCTCAGCGCCACAATGTAAGTCCGTAAATGGGCTCTTACCTGTGTCCGGTCAGATTCAGAACGGGTAGACCTCCATCTTCCCTCTAGGCATCTCTTGCGGCGTTTCATCACCCGCAACTCCTCGGTAAACCAAGGAGCCAGGGTGTTTCGCCGCCGCAAGAGAGGCCGCAAGGGCGCGACCCGATCCAAGGCTCCCATGGTCGCAATATTCCATGCGGCCACGAGGTCCTCCATCGGGGCGCGGGTCAGGGGTACAGGAACTGGCCCAAGCGCCGTTTGGAACCCATCCGGGTCCATCAGGCGCCTGGGGCGGAACCAGATTGGTGACTCAGGTTCCGCCTCCCCGCGGAAAAATCTTGGCACTTCTTGGCACTTCTTATACTCCGAAAAATACGGGTGTCACTGTGTCTATTTTGTTTCTCAGTGATTATATGGCCAGCTTGACCTGATTCTGGTAGGATTCATAGGTTTTCCAAAGTCCTTCTAGTAAATCTCTTTGGTCTGCTGAAATTGTCTGTTCTCTTTCTTTCCTTCTAAATCCATTAATCTTGCAAAGGATAGTTGTTGTTGTTTTTTCTTAACCCATTACCTGCTCAAATTGCACGCTGAAAGGAGGTGAATTGCTGGTTATCACCTCAAAAGAGCAGCCTTTATGCAGCCATCCATTTTTTGGCCACCTATGGTGCCCTTAGGAATTACCTCCAGACTCTTTGTAAGAAATGCTTCTCCTTTTGACTCTTTCTCATTTCCTAGGCATACAAGACCAGTGCAGGTTTCAAAGAACTGAATGTATGAACCATTCAAATGCATGGAAATGGAATGTATGCAAAAGATGGGCATCTCTGATCATGGAAATGGGTAGAAATGCCAAATCTTTTTACTTTCATACAATATGCAATGTCAAACATTGGGATCTAAGAAGAGATCATATAACTTTGGTTTCCTCAGCCCTAGATTCTCAGAATCAGCCCTAGATTCTCAGAATCAGCCCTAGATTCTCAGAATCAGCCCTAGATTCTCAGAAATTAGCCCTAGATTCTCAGAATCAGCCCTAGATTCTCGGAAATTAGCCCTAGATTCTCGGAAATTAGCCCTAGATTCTCAGAATCAGGCTCAAAGGATTATTTATGTGGGTAATAAAGACAGATTCCTTATTACCTGCCCTTATATTTCTATGTTTAGGAGTCAAGCTGTTTGCATACCTGCAAATGCTCACTGGAATTAAAATTGCCAGGAGAAATATCAACCATCTCCAATATGCAGCTGATACTGTTCTAATGGCAGAAAGGGAAGAGGAACGAAATATATATTGGAGCCTCTTGAGGAGGGTAAAAGAAGAGAATGAAAAAGTTGGCTTGAACTTCAACTAGGATCATGGAATCGGGTCCCATCACTTCCTGGCAAATAGAAGGGGGGGGGGGGAATGGAAGCAGTGACCAATTTTATTTTCTTAAGCTGCACGATCACTGCAGATGGGGACCGCAGCCATGAAATTAAAAGACGCTTGCTCCTGGGGAGGAAAGCTATGGCAAACCTGGACAGCCTATTAAAAAGCAGAGACATCACCTTGCCAACCAAGCCCATAGAGCAGGGGTGACCAAACTTGGGAACTTTCAGACTTCTGGACTTCAACCCCCAGAAAGTCTTAAAGTTCCTAAGTTTGGACACCCCTGCCATAGAGTCAAAACTACGGTTTTCCCAGTAGCAATGCAGGGCTGTGAGCTTCTATTAGGAAGGCTGAGTGCTGAAGGACCGTGTTGTGTCCTTACAATAGAGGTTTCCACTCCAGTCCGCTGCTAATAAAGTAACCTGATTGGCCGGGACCAGGGCCGGCTGTGATTGGTCAATTTGTACCGGTGACCACCTTTAAAAAGGGGCTGCCGCCAGCTGCTTGTTACTTGAGCTACACCTTGCCAATAAAGAGCTGAATTCGCTCCTAGTGTGTCCTTCCTTTACCTGACCTAACAGACTGTTTCTTTCGGATTGAGGTATTGGACTGCAAGGAAATCAAATCAGTCAAAGGAAGGGAAGGAAATCAACCATGACTCTGGAGGATCCTGAAGCTGCAGCTCAAATGCTTTGGCCAGAAATGAGAAGAGAGGCACTCAACGGAAAATGTTGGAAAAGACAGAAGGCAAAACAAAAAAGGAGAAGGTAAAGCAAAGGAGGAATGTTTACAGCAATCGTGGGAACTTTAAGACTCGTGGACTTCAAGTCCCAGAATTCCCCAGCCAGCCATGCTGCACCCATGCTGGCTGGGGAATTCTGGGAGTTGAAGTCCACGAGTCTTAAAGTTCCCACGTTTGGACACCCCTGGGTTAGAGTATCAGTGGGCCTGAGACAGTGGGGCACAGAGGGGCACAGAGGGGCCTGGCGTACTATGGGGTCACGGAGACTCAAAGGCAACTTAGCAACGGAACAACCGGAACTATCCAATTCAATCTGATGGGATTGTTTTTATATCAGAGCTGTTGTATCAGATGAAGTATAAATATCATGAGATTCATGAAGTTGTTTCAGGAGATTGTTTCTTGGAGTATACGAAATGTGGAAGGCCACTGAACCGTCCCCTGAAAACTGTAAATACAGAATAATAATAATAATAATAATAATAATAATAATAAATTTTATTTATATCCCGCTCTCTCTCCCCGAAGGGACTCGAGGCGGGGCACAGGGAAATTAAAAACAAATTACAACAAACAAAGTACAAGGTTAAAATCAAATTAAACTTACCCTGCACTAAAAACTTCTATAAAAAATAAAACTATTACATTTAATAGTTAATTACAAGAATAATTAATTACAATAATAATTACATTTAATATTTTCAGGGTTAACATGGGAGGATGTCAGCCTCTGCTTTGCTTGCTTGCTATCGGCTGCCATAGAAACGGGGAGGGTGGGGGGCATGGTATTTGGGACGGGAATTGTATGGTACTGGAGGAGATATGTAAAGGGGAGTTTTGTTCTCACCATCTTCTGTGCATGCTGATGGCCGATGTTTAGACCTGGTCAAGGCCAACCGTCTTGCATACCAACCTGATGAGGCCTTTTGAAGATGCACCCCACATGATACCTGAGGGACATGCAGATTGGACACTGGGGTGGGGTCACTGGAGGGAGGGGGCTGGGTAATCCTTTGTACTTGTTTGCGCCTTTTTGGCTCAGATCTTGCTTTTCTTTCGCTGCTATCTTTTCATAACCAAGAGACCAAGAAGGGAATGTATTTTGCAGAACATAGATGGATGTAGGTGATGCAAGAAAATGTTTAGATTCATCTAACAAGGTTTTTTAAAAATCTTTTAAAGTGCTTAGATTCTTTTAGATAATTTCTGAGCACAACTTCATGTTCACCGTTTAAGAGCAAGTGGAAATGCTATAAAAGATCAGAGAACCAGTATAAACTTTCATCCATTTAACTGTAATTGAGGATGAAATAAAGAAGAGATTATAGTATCATTTTCAAAGGGAAGAAAAATCTAAAGAATTGTGGCATTTTTTTCTGGTAATAAGAATAATACTATCAAAAAGAAAATGGATTTTTTTTTTGCTTACAGGATTGCGAACAAAGGAGTATACACTTATTTATATAATATATAGGCTTACTTATAAGGCTTGTACCTAAACATGTACATAAATTGGATTACTTGTTTATAGATTCTCTCCTAATGAGGTTACACACTTGGAAAGCCGTTATTTTGTGGGGGAAAAATATTTTAGTTCTATAACAACACAAGCTAAGGCGTCTTCATGCAAATCAGATTTTTTTTTACAGAGATTTCTTAAGAGTCCTATGACGTTTTGGCTTCAGAAATGGACACTGTGGAACTCTTTCATTCTCATGTAAGTTCTTACACACTTATAAACTCATTGGGATCCAGAATGCTAGTTTTCTATTACTTTCTTCTAGTCTTTTGAACCCTGTGCAGTTTTCTTGAGGAAGCAATGGTGCTTAGTGGCCATGAAGTGGAAGCCTAGTGGCCATGAAGCTGGAACAATCTCTACACCAACTGAAGCAAGATGTCCCCTTTTGCTGGTGCCCTTCCGTGGAGCCTCTTTCATGGAGCTCCTGTCATATCAGAGGGAAGGGAGGGATAGAGTAATTTACGGAGGAGGGAGCAAATACCTCTTGAAACTCCCCTTCAAATGCGTGGACAGAGAGACAGGATGGAGAATTTCTCTGCAGGAGAAATCCACCCAACCTTTCTTGGGATCTCGAATGGTGACTGTGAAGGAAGCAGCCAGATCTACCAGATCTAAAGGGAAGAGTGTTCTACTACCCAAAAGAATTTCACCTTTTCTGAGAAACATTGTAAGAGAACTTTCTTTCACTTCACCTTCCTTCAAAGCCACCGATGCCCATCCTTTTCTAAGCAATGGAGAGGAGCAGCTGCATTTAGTTGGCTTATCTGAATGGATTCCCGGGGATCAGGCAGGCAGCTTGCCACAGATAACTGACCATGGCCAACTCACCACAGCCAGCTTGCCATGGGAAGACTTGCCATGGCCAACTCACTGTGGCACAAGAGTTGCACTCATATTGAAGAAGTGGTCGAAAAGAATCATTAAGGAAAGGGTGCTAAAGGAAGGGCAAAATGAAATGTGAATAACAAAAATTAAAATATTTTGAAAATCATTTTAAATAATTAAATAGAATGTTTGAACTGTCCTACAGCAAGTTGTCCTGTGGTCTGTTGGCCATGGAGAGTTGTCCCATTCCGGGATCTGCAGCCAATGTCTGGCTAAGAGAAGCACCAGATTAGCAGAGTCGGAAGGGACCTTGTAGGTCATCTAGTCCAACCTCCTGCCCAAAGAAGAGACCCTACACCAGTGATGGTGAACCTTTTTTGCCTCGCGTGCCAAAAGCGGGGGGAGCGCAGGGTGGTCGTGCGTGGGCGTGCCACACCCATAATGCTATGTGCATGACTCCCTGCTTTTGGCGTGGTTTTTTTGCCCTCCCCAGGCTCCAAAGGCTTTCTAGGAGCCTGGGGAGAGTGAAAACAACCTTCCCCCACCTCCAGAGGCTTTAGGAGCTTCCCTGAAGCTTCCAGAGGGCGAAAAATGGCCTCAAAAGAAGGCCTGAATCAGCACACACAAGGGCACTGGAGCTGACAGGGCAACACCTTGCGTGCCCTAAGAAATGGTTCCGTGTGCCACCTGTGGCACCCATGCCATAGGTTCGCTATCACTGCCCTTCACCATTTCTGACAAATGGCAGTTTAGTCCCTCCTTGAAAGCCTCCAGGGATGAAGCTCCCACAGCTTCCAAAGGCAACTTCTGCCCTTATCTCAGCTTCCCCCTTACCTTCCTGCAGCTCCCACCCCTATGGCAGACTGGCAGACTGGCATCTGGCGAAGCATGGCTGGTGCAGGAGGATGGCACTCCGGACAGATGTCCTCCTGATGCAAAAGCAGATTTACCAGTGTGCCTGTCCTTTGCTTCCCCCAAATATATAGGGCTTCTGCTTTCCATGCTGGACGCCGGAAAGATGTGGATCAGTGGCAGCACAAGACTCCCCCTCCCCATTGCAAAGAGCAAGCCAGAATCCAAAGGGGAACCTGTTGAGGAGATCCTCCCAAAATATTATCCACTTCCTTAAAATATATTGGGGCTCCATTGTAAGGCTAAAGTGGAATAATTTCAGAATAAGTATGATGCATGCACTATAACTGATAGAGGTTCATATTTCTTTGTTTATGGTCTGGTGGCAAATAAAATACCTTTCCTTTTTGCTTTTCCCTACTGGAAAAACAGAAATGAACAGGGAACCCCAAAAAAAGTAAGTGCCAGATTCTTTTTACCCCTCCCACAAAGAGTTATCTCTGCAATAATAGGGAGCAGCTTTTCTGCCATACGGACCCCAACATGAAGCCCCTCCCTTGGGAGGAAATGGATGAAGCTTTGCCGGTTCCTCTTAATCTCAGGTTATGGACTAAGCCAAAAGACCAGGGATGTGCAGAGATGCTCACAAACGTTCTTCTCAGCCCAAGGGCTACTGTTTCATGGGAAACTTTGTAGAAAGTCAAAGTGCAAAAGTCAGTCAGGAAAATGTTCTGGATGAACGTCACATGCCAGGAGTGTTTGTAAAGAAGAGGTTAAAAAGTCAAGATGGCAGTCGCAGTCATGTGATGATGCTGTCAACTCTGACACAAACCTAGCTGAAGTCACCTTTTGCTGCCTCATAGTTGCCACGAACTCTCAGAGGGGGAAGGAGATGTACAGGCTATCAGTCGAAACAAAACGTTTTCTCGTGGGAACCAAGGTCATCCCAACAGGTAGCAGTTGAAGGAGGAGAGGAGTGACCAAGCAGCCTGCCAGCTACTTTCATTGGACAATGAGACCGGGGACACATGAGGAAGGAATTATTTGCTCTTTTAATTAGAGGAAAAACCACAGGGACCTTTAGAGTCGGTTTTCACTAGCTGTGCCGATATGGGGTGTCCAAGAAACATGTTCTTGGAGGAGGAACCTACCTGCCTCGGAGTTCTGCTTTTGGCAGATGTGTTACTGGGAACTGACCTATGTAGCCTCACTCTTTGGTTATGTTCAAACCAATCTTGATGATGGCTTCACTCAAGATGCTAAGATGCTGAATTCCCACACGTTAAACCCCCAGAGTTCCCAAGGCCCATGTTGCCCTGGTTTTATGGGTTGGATGTGTGCAGCCTGCGACTGGTGACAGCATCACACCGGATTGTATTATGGCACCTTTCAAGTTTATTCTCCATGCGTTTCCATTTGGGGATAATATTAGATTCGGAGTGGCACGACTTCAGTCACCAGCCTCTGACTAATGGACCTTCGGCTGGACGAAAATAGCTCTCTTAGATCACACCAGGCACCTTTCTGATTATGCAAACATCAGTGTATCACTTTCCTTTTTAAGCACACTTCCACGCCTCCATTTATCACAGGAAGAGCAGCTGAGCCATGCTGCAGACAATCTGCTCCCCATCTCCATCTCAGGGCCGCGCCAGGATTTGGTTGGGAGGCAAGGAAGAGACAGAAGGGGGAGAGTGGTGTTGCCAAAGGGCAACTAAAAACCACATGCAAAGAGGGAGGATTTAAGAAAACAACAACCTGGAGTTATTTTAGTGTTTTCACAGGAACAATACCTGCTTGGGCTATGGGACATTCAGGCTTCTACCAGTGGTGGGTTTCAAAATTTTTTAGAACCTCTTCTGTAGGTGTGGTCTGCTTTGTGGGAGTGGCTTGCTGGCCATGTGACTGGGTGGGAGTGGCTTGATGGCCATGTGAGCGAGTGGGAGTGGCTTGGCAGTCATGTGACTGGGTGGGCATGGCCAACTTGTAAAATGTGGTGAAACTCGCTTAGCAACCAAAATGTTGGCTCAGGAACTCTGGCATTTGAAGCAGACAAGTCCTAAAGCTGTCAAGTTCCAAGACCTTTGCACCCCTCACCCCTTAGGGGAAAAAAACCCAGAGGGTGTTCAAATTTGACAGCTTTAAGACTTGTGGACTTCAACTCACAGAATTCCTCCTCTCCCTCTTCCTCTTGAGGATGGGCAGATGGGCAGGGGAGGGAGCTGGAACCGGTTCTAAATGGCCCTGGAGATTTGTGGAACCTCTTCTAGAGAAGAGGTTAGAACTGGCAGGAACCCACCCTTGGCCACGTTTCCTTCTCCTCTAGCCACCCACCTCTGCACATTGATAGCTAGCTTTCCTCCTCCGCTGGCTCTCCCCTAGCCATTTGTCCTGACCAATGGGCCTCTGGCTCTCCACCCTGTGCCCTCCACCCTGGCCCATTCACTGAGATAGCCTAAGTCCCTGGCCTTTGGCTGCACAGGACAGTTAGCCACCAGCTGCTTTCCACTGGGGTGAAGCTGTGACAGCAGCTTCACCCCAGTGGAAGTCCTAGTTTCTACTAGTCCACAGATCCGCAGTTGCCCAGCTCTGCAAAGAGAAATAAGGTTTTTCACCCATAGATCTGCAGGGTTCTAGGTATTCGTCTCAATCAGGAAATGCAATGAGTTAGAGCAGGGGTGGGCAAAGCTGGCTGGAGAAGACTGGGAGCTGAAGTCCTTCAAACTTAAAGTTGCAAAGGTTGCCCACCCCTGAGTTAGAGCCTTTCTCTGAACAGGGTGCCTCCAAATGCCAAAGGAATCCAAGGTAAGCTGAGTTATTCTGACACCAACAGCCAATTCCCCTCATCTCTTTCATATTCATGTATAATTCATCCATCCTGCATTAAAACACTAGAAGGGACATTCAGTTAACCCTTCGCTTTTCACAAGACTGAAAACCCATCCCAGGTGGGCTCCTCCCTCCCTTTTGCCTCACGGTACGGCAGGCTCAGAAGAGGAACGGAATATTTTTCATCCTCAATCTAATAACCATTTAGTATTGCCCGACACACTTTTATCCAACCAGTCCATAAATCCCATTTATTTATCAAACATACATGACCAAAAATGACTTTCAGTTTGCAAAAGGAAAGCTGGTTTGTGTTGCAAGCACAATTCTAAAAATCCCAACCAGGACGGAGAAATATTTCAGTTAATTTAGGAGTCTTGATGGCACAGTAGTTAGAATGCAGTATAGCAGGCAAATTCTGCCGATTGTAGGGTGTTTGATTCTGACCAGCTCAAGGCTTCTTCTACCTTCCAAGGTTGGTAAAATGAGGACCCAATATGCTGACTTTGTAAACCAGTTAGAGAGGGTTGTAAAGTTGGATATACAAAAGAAATAGAAAAATGCCAACAACTTTGGGGAAGGAACTATAAAATGACAATGGTGACAGCATACACAGATATATATTCCAGAGTAAACAACGTTGGCAAAGCTGGCTGAGGAATTCTGGGAGTTGAAGTCCACAAATCCTAAAGTGGCCAAGGTTGGAGACCCCTGCTCTATAGGATGTTCTTGGAGGAGCCTCGTCTGTTCTCTGCCACTTCTCTCCAGGCTGCCTGACTGGCCGTACTGGAGTTCTGGTAAACAGTTCGGCTACCAGTTCTCTGCCCCTCTTGCTCTTTAATATATCCTTCGGCAGAAGTGGGTAATGCATGGGCAGTGGCATCATTATATCATGTAATATATCATGTATCAAGCACTCGTCACCTCTCGACTCGACTACTGCAATGCTCTCTACATGGGGCTTCCCTTGAGGTGCACCCGAAAGCTGCAGCTAGTCCAGAACGCAGCCGCGCGGATGATTACGGGAGCGCCTAGACACTCCCACATAACACCTATCCTGCGCGAGCTGCACTGGCTTCCTGTGGTCTTTCGGGTGCGCTTCAAAGTTTTAACGACCATCTTCAAAGCGCTCCATGGCTCGGGGCTTAGTTATATGCGAGACCGCCTCCTGCCCCATACATCCCTCAGACCGATACGCTCCCATAGAGAGGGCCTTCTCAGGGTGCCGTCAGCTGGACAATGCCGACTGGCGACACCCAGGGGAAGAGCCTTCTCTGTGGCGGAACCAGCCCTTTGGAACGACTTACCCCCTGAACTCCGCACCATCTCTGACCTCCGCCTCTTCCGCAAGTGTCTGAAGACACACCTATTCCATCTAGCCGGCCTAGCGTAACCCCCATTACTGACTCCTAGATAGTTTTAAATTTGGGTTTTTTAAATTCGGTTTTTAGCGCAGGGTCTATTAGAATAAGTTTTTTAAAATTTTATATGTTTTATATGTGTTTTAACATCCCTGTGCGCCGCCCTGGGTCCGTTTGGAGAAGGGCGGGGTATAAATTTAATAAAAAATAAATAAAATAAGTGGATGAGTTCAAAGCTTTCCAGCTTTCTGGGTAACTGGGATCTATCGTTTGGTTCGTGGAGCCAGAAAATGCCAACGTTTTTTACTCTGGAATGTGTGCAGTGTTTTTATTGTATGATTCAGGGTGTCGTGCAAACTTGGAAAGTTGGATCAATGGCTCTGAGGAGCATTGGGTGTATGTTCAGGAAAGGCAGCCTTAAATGTCTATTGTTTTTGTCTTGGTCGCCACGATGTAGAAAAGACGTGGAGACTCTGGAAAGAGTGCAGAGAAGAGCAACAAAGAGGATGAGGGGACTGGAGGCTCAAACATATGAAGAACGGTTGCAGGAACTGGGTAGGTCTAATTTAATGAAAAGAAGGACTAGGGGAGACATGATAGCACTGTTCCGATATCTCAGAGGCTGCCACAAAGAAGAGAGAGTCAAACTATTCTCCAAGGCACCTGAGGGTAGAACAAGAAGCAATGGGTGGAAACTAATCAAGGAGAGAAGCAACTCAGAATTGAGGAGAAATTTCCTGACAGTGAGAACAATTAATCAGAGGAACAGAAGTTGCCTCCAGAAGTTGTGAATGCCCCAACCCTGGAAGTCTTCAAGAAGATGTTGGAGAGCCATTTGTCTGAAACGGTATAGAGCTTGCTGTAGAGCACTACTTATCAGCTTGACAACTTTAAGATATGTGGATGACTGGGGAATTCTGGGAATTGAAGTCCAGATATCTTAAATTTGCCATGGTTAAAAAATACTGCCTGGAGGGAAGGGAGGGAAGGAAGGAGAAAGACAATAACTCTGAGACAGAGAAGTAAACATCCTTCTAGATTAAATAACCCAACTCTTAGGCTATCTTTTTCTGCAGAATTCAGAACAAAACTTGTTTCTAGAATTACAGACATTTATCATTGAGTAAGCATGGATTAGGCCAAAGAATTGTTGTGTGTGAGAGAAGCAACCTGGAATTAAGGAGAAACTTCCTAACAGGGAGGACAATTAACCAGTGGAACAGCTGGCCTCCAGAAATCGTGGACTGGAGGTTTTTAAGAAGAGAGTAGACAATCACTTATTTGAAATGGTATAGGTTCTCCTGCTTGATTAGGGGGCTGGACTAGAAGATCTCCAAGATCCCTTCCAGCTCATTCCATTCCATTTCTCCACCTGGTGGAGGACCCCAGCTCTGCCTCTGCCTCCGATGCTGTTTCCTTATCAGAGCCTTCCAAAGGCTCTGAAGCTGACCCAGGCTCCTCCTCCTCCTCCTCCTCCTCCTCCTCCTCCTCCTCCGGGCTACAACAGGATGAAAGCTCAAAGTGCAACAGACTTCAGCTCTGGAGCCCTATGGCCAATTTGAATGTCCTTCTTTGGAGGAGAAACAGGGAACAACAGCCATTTGGAGTTACAATAGTACTGAAAAAAGTGACTTATGACCGGTCCTTGCACTTACACCATCACAATATCCCAAGATCACATGGTCACAAATTGGGAACCTGGCAAATGACATGTATTTATGACAGCTGCAGTGTCCCTGGGACATGTGATTGACATTTGTGAATCTCCCAAGTGGCTTCCAACAAGCAGCCAAAGATTTGTATAATGACCACATGATTGACCGAGCAAGTGGTTTTGCTTAACAACCATGAGAAGAAAAATGTCATAAAGCTGGACTTGACTCACTTAAGAACTGCTTTGTTTAGCAGTGGATATTCTGGTTTTAAGGATGGCCTGTACTATGTATTTGTCTAAAGAATATATTTATTTTGAGAAGGATTTTGGTGATGCAATCACAAATTACACATTTGAATACATTTAACTCCCATTTACTTGGTCTAACAAAAAACTTAATAACAGTGTAGAAAAGAGGAACAAAGTATCTGAATACTGGAATGAAAGCTGAGTGTAATGGATGATTTACCAGCTGCCAAGAAGCTTCTGGATGGCGCAGAATAACAAATAGATAAATACTATTGTTATATGTACACTGAGAGCTTCTGCACCAGAGACAAATTCCTTGTGTGTCCAATCACACTTGGCCAATAAAGAATTCCATTCCGTTCTACTCTTTTCGCATGACTTTTATTGGGCCCAAAGATCTAGAAGGATCTGACCCAGGTGGCAATTCAATTACTTTGAGAAAAGATAAGTAAATTTGAATAGGAGGGGGACAGTAGGAGACCTGTAGAAAGTTACTACATCCAGAGTCTTCTCTAGAAGAGACAGATGTTTTATGCAATTAGCCTAAGAATTGTTATCTGAATGTTACAAATATGTGTTTCGTTCTCTCAAAAATTAGTTCCAGAGTCCGTTCTGCTTTTGGAAAGAGAAGGGCAGCTGGTCGGACTATCACGGTAGCATAATCATCTGGGAAGTTTATCCCAGGGATAACGGGAACAAGGGCTACTGACAAGCAGGAGAGTCAAATTAGCTGGCAGACTTCAGAGGTCTCTGCTTCAGAACAAATGCTAAAGAAAGCAGAAATGCCAACAAGGGCCAAAACAGACAGCAAAGGAAAGAGCCTAAGTGGGCTCTGTGGTATAATATTAAAATTTTACATCATATAATTTCATAATTAAAAGGAGCTTTTTCCCCCTAATGTGCAGAATATTCATTTATCATTCATTCACCTTTGAGGCTGTCTGACCCCAAATGACTAGGGGGAGGCGGTTTACATTTTAAAAAGCAAAAACAATTTAAAAAGAGTAAAACAATAAATACTCAGAACACAGACTCTAAATTATAATGTATAGCTATGTATTGGGGCAGGGGTGGGTTGCAGCTGGATACCGTTCCGGTAAGGTGCTCCAGAGTGCCCACCCACCTGCCCGAGCTTCTTACTGGTCTTTCAAGTCAGGGGTCCCCAACCTTTGCAACTTTAAGTCTGAAGGACTTCAGCTCCCAGAAGCTGGCAAAGCTGCCTGGAGAAGTCTGGGAGCTGAAGTCCTCCAGACTTAAAGTTGCAAAGGTTGGAGACAGCAAAGCTGCCTGGAGAAGTCTGGGAGCTGAAGTCCTTCAGACTTAAAGTTGCAAAGGTTGGGGACCCCCGTTTTAAGTCTTCGGCACTTCCACTTCCACAAGTACAGCGCCTGCGCGATGCTCCGCTGAGCAGCTGGAGGCTTGCGGAAGCGCTAAGACGCCTGCATGCTGCGTGCATCTATGTGGACGCCGCTGGCTTGTTCTAACCACACCGGTTGGAAGGGGATCTGGAACCCCCCACTGTATTGGGGCTTCCGGATCTTGTTCCTGTCAAAGACGTTTTGATTCTGGTTCCATCCCTGATTCCACAGAAAAGAACCTCAATTCTGCCCATTGATGGGTGGGGTGGATTTTTGTTTTTTGTTTTGTACCGGCACCTGGTAAATCAACTTTTCCTGAATAAGCAAGCAATAAGATTGGCAAGAAGAATTGGAAAATTTATGCCCATAACTCTGGAAGGGAGACGCAGCCGCCTCCCCTCTTCTGAATATGAAGAAATTAGCAGATGATGTATTTGATGTGCAGACTGGAGCTGGGAGCTCATTTATAACTTTCCTTTTCTCTGTATTACTATTTCCAAAAGCCGCACATCAAAGGGAAAAGGGGGCGGAGGTGGAATATGAGAACGAAGAGTGACGAACTGGGCGACAGCAGCCATAATTATCCTTTTCCACAGGGTAAATAGCAATTTTCCATTCAATTAATGGCTACAATTTTCTCTAATAACTTACATGGATGGTCAAACGATTAAAACACCCAAGACTGGCCTGGGTCCCTTTTTTTTAAATAAAAAGAAAAAAAATATTTAGCTGCAGCTCAAACCAAAACAGATATTTTTTTTTAGGGAAATTGTGAATTAATAAATCAGGTTAGTAATAAGGAAGTTTTTTTACATTCCTGAACATCACTGCCTGCTGGTATGAGTTAGATCAGGGGTCTCCAAATGTGGCCGCTTTCAAGATTTGTGGACTTGGCATGGCTATCGGAGGAATTTGGGGAGTTGAAGCCCAGAGGTTTGTGGAAAACCTTTTTGGAAAAAGTTCAGAGAAGAGCAACTAAGGTGATCAAAGGCCTGGAGACTTAAACATGTGATGAACGATTGAAGGATTTGGGTTTGGCTAGTCTAGAGAAAAGAAGGACGAGTGGGGACATGACAGCAGCCTTCCAGTATTTGAGGGGCTGCCACAAAGAAGAGGGAGGTCAACTTATTCTCCAAAGCACCTGAAGGCAGGAGAAGAAACAATGGATGGGAACTAATCAAAGAGAGAAGCAACCTGGAATTAAGGAGAAACTTCCTAACAGGGGGGACAATTAACCAGTGGAACAGAAGTTGCCTTCAGAAGTTCTGGGTGCTCCATCACTGGGATAGAGTTTCCTGCCTGAACAGGGGGTTGGACTAGAAGACCTCCATTGTCTCTTCTCTTCTCTTCTCTTCTCCACTATTCTATTCTCTTAAAGTTGCCAAGATGTGGAGAGGCCTGAGTTAGATTTCTACCAAGCTCTTGATGTTTGTTGATTCCAGGGTGGCAGCCATCTTATGGCAGAAACAGAACAAAAGCTTTACTTTTGCAGTCATATTATTCTCCCCTTCCTCAGGACTTTCCTTTCTGGACCAAATGTGACATATTGCACGAATGAAGGCCTGTCTGCCCATCCCAGGATAATATTGCAGGATCTAGGAGTGAAATCCTGGGGCCGCTCTTACAAAAGAAGGGACGTATTTAACCAGTTGTTTTCATTTATTCCATTCAGGGACAATCACTGGAAAGGCTGCATGCAAAGGCTTCCTGGCTCTTTGAAATACAAGGGGCAACCTTCCAGACTAGGCATGACTAATACCTCTCTTTAAAGCATAGAGCATTTGCCACAGATGGCTCCTGGCTGAGATTTATAATGGCTTTTTTAGCCAGAGAAACTGCAAAGTGGGGGCTCCTCTTTTGCAACAGAATAGCCTAGACGAGAATGGCTAGGCTAACTTTAGAGCAAGGCTGAAAGCTGCAAAATGAGCAATAGCCAACGGTGAGATCGGACACTAATAAGACACACAAATGCATGTTTAAATGCACCTTTCAATCGTTTAACCCAGAATGGGAGCAAAAATGAGCCAGGCTCGATCAACCAGTCGGGACCCAGAGGGCTGATTCACCCGGGGGCCCCCAGAGACTCTGGGAATATTAAATCACTTCCACTTGGGAAAAGATGGAAAACTGGAGGAAATCCAGCAAAAAATAATAATCGCATTGTCTGTTCATCGCTTGTTAATGTTTCAAGAAGAGCATTGGTAAACATGAACAAGCAGCTGCAACATTCCTAGGGAACAACCAGCCTGCCAGTCAATGCCGAGGAGGAGTGTTAGCGCTGGAAATTGAAGAAGTCTTTGCCCCATGATGTAAAAAAACAATCTAGGTTGGAAAATGAAATTTCCAAATTAGGGAAATCGCTGTAACTCATCTCATTCTCCTGTTATTAAGTCATATTTAAAGAAACTAGTTAAAAATCTTGGGTAAAATTGGCTGCCAAGAGCATGAAGACAGAGAAGCAATTTTTCATCCCCTCCTTGACTCCCCCCCCCATCCTTTTGATCAGAGGTTTCAGACGCAAACCCCACCTGCCTGGGAGTTAGGAGGGCTCCTCTATCCATGAAAGAAAAGCAGCACCGAGGTCTGGTGGAGCTATTGTGGAAAATCTAGCTATTTTGCACAAAAGCGACCTGCCAATGCAAGGGCACTCAGAAAGAAAGCATTTCCCTGACAGGTACTTGAAGTGGCTTATGAGATTGGCCTTTTAGGAAATGGCTTCATTCCAACCTGAAAGAGTTCAGAAGTGGAGAAACCAGAATGTATGTGAATTTATGTGTCTGGTGATCCATCTGAGCAATTTGTCCTGGCAGTTCTTTGGATTTAAACAGGCCTGATGACGGAAATCAAAGATTCTGTAATTACCTGAAAATACGTGTTATGCACTTATTCTGTCAAACTGCGTGAGGGAGATGGTCTTGCTGGGATTCTGGCCCCATTTCTGACGCAAAAATAATTTCTGCTCACCATCTGCAATTATCCAAATTAGTATTATATTCCCTGCCTATCTATCATCTATCTTTCATCTTTAGCTAGCGGCCTATCTCACAGAATGTGACGCTGGGCATAAAAACTAACTTTTCCCCCTTAATTCTATGAAGAAGAGAACCAATCAGGGTTCATAGAATAGCAATTCAGACTCCCAAGACATTTAAGTATGAATTAGATTTAGACTCCTGTTGCACACAGTTGCTGAAACAAAACAACCGTTGATTACAGCCACGCAAACTGCACTTCAAATAGCCCCACACTTCTTGTGTCACAGAGACCTTTCCTACTTTACCTGACAAATTTTCAAATTATGTTGATGAAGGGGAAACCTCCTACAATTCTGTCACTGTTTTACAAACGCAATTCCTGGCTAACCGATTCTTGCCACTGGCCGTATCTGAGAAGCAATTGACCAGCTTATGAGAGTTCTGGGGAACAGACAAAAAAAGCTGTCCCGAGCTTTTTGATAAAGTGGAAAAGAGCTGCCTGAATTTCCTTCATAATTATACACACCTAAATTCTGCATCCATTAGGGCGGTGTTTCTCAACCTTGTCAACTTGAAGATGTCTGGACTTCCAGCATTTGCTGGCTGGGAAAATCTGGGAGTGGAAGTCCAGACATCTTCAAGTTGACACGGTTGAGAAACACTGCATTAGGGATTATTATCTTTCTTCTCACTTATGAGTTCTTTAAACAGCTGCAGAGGATGCTTTATTTTTATTGAACTGGATCTCAGAGGAGTCAAGAATCTGATTCATATCAAAGATGGGCATGAAAATGCAATTGCTCTTGACACATGTCGATGACGATGAGGCTGCCTCTCCATCATGTCCGATTCTTGGCGATGCCATGGACCAGCTCTGGCCACAGTTTCCAATCTTGAGCAGCTTCTTCCGAGTTCTTTTATGCTCTGGCGAGTGTCGGCTTTGATGGTGTCCAGCCACTTGGGCCTTTGGTAGCCTCCTTTCCTTTTACCACTGACCATTCCAATAGAATAGCCTTTTCCAGTGAGTTTGGTCACATGACGTGGCCGAAATAAATAAGGCAGAATTGAGACATTACTGCCCTGACATATTACTCAAGTTTAAATACACTGTAAAGAGTTTGTGGTTTAGTGAATGCCCCATTAATCTTGATTAATTTATCAATTGCGCCTTTCACTAGATGTTCAACAAGTATTGTGCATGGGATGGTAAGAAAACCAACCCAGAATGTATATTTTAACTTTTTATATGGAAAAACAAATATGTAAAAGTAATAAAGATAAATAAGAACAATAACTATGTGAATGTAGACCTGTAACTATATATCTATATAAATAAAAATGTAACAAAGAGTTTGTTCAAAACAGGTAATCTCCGAAAGTCCTGCACTGATCGCTTCCAAATTTTCAAATACGGCACCAATGATCTATATATAGATTGTGTAGACGCCACACCTGTGCCAGGTACACGCAACGGAAATGTAAAAAATTGTTTAAAAGGTAGGTAGATGGATACAGAGAGAGCAGTGGGCCACAGCGATTATGTCATCCTTTATGACATAAAATACTCTGTCCATAAGATTCAAGGAGAAATACAGTAGGTAGGTAGGTAGAGGGATAGAGAGAGGGAGGGAGAAATGCAGTAGGTAGGTAGGTAGAGGGAGGGAGGGAGGGAGGGAGGGAGAAATACAGTAGGTAGGTAGGTAGGTTGGGGGTTATATGGTGGTTGTGTGTAAGTGTTTGTGTGTGCAGCTGTAGATCTACACACAGATTGGTTGGCCATTTAACCAGACTGGGCCACAGCAACGCGTGGCCGGGAATGGCTATTAAGAGAATAAATAACCCCTTTTTTAAAAAAAACATCTTGATCAGTTTATCCATCGTGCCTTTCACTAGATGTTCAACAAGTTTTGGGGCTCTTTCCCTGGATGAGTTGCTGATCTACTTTGTGGACTCAACTGCTCGCATCAAATAGACCCACATTGTACTTAGGTGATTCCCGAGAACACAACTTGTACGCCAAGCGGAGGAAATGCGTTGGCTTGAGTTATTTTGGCAATTCCGTTTCCTCCAAGGCCTCCAGAAGAGCCCTGCTGAAGTGAAATGGATTCCATTTATCTTGCCAGGCCCCAAATGTACTCCAAGAGGTGCAACATTTTCTGCAGTTTGCCAACATTTGTCATAATTTTATTCCTGCTTTTTTGCAATGCGCCCCAGCCTTCCTTATTCGTCTTCCAAATGGATTCCCTTCAAGAGAGTTTCTGACACTGAGCAGGCTTTTCTCTTGTGAAAGAAAAACCTTTTCCCAAAATAAAATCCTTATGTTTAAATATCACGTCTCTTGGAAAACGTTGTTGTTGCGAGCTACTTTTGCCATGTTAAAAACTCCTGGGCTGATTTGAGTCACCTCTGAGAAATAAAGTCTGTACGAATCAAACATTCCCCTTCGGTGGCCAAAACCCAGATGGGGCTGCAGTTTGGAACAGCTAAATATGTTGGCTGCTTTGCCAAGACCACCAGGAATAACCGTTAAAACAGACTTTGGGTAATCTATGCACAGGTTAAAATAAAACCAAGGATGAAAACCTCCTTGAATGCATTCGGGCTAATATAAATGGAAAAAAAGAATGGCATTGCCATAGGCGCCCCAAAGATGCTTTTTCTGTCGGCTTTACGCAGAGTTTATTTGGCTTTTATACAGTTTCAACAAGCAAAGCAAGAGCGTAGGTAGCAACAGCATCTGATTGGTACATTCTCCTTGTCAATCTCTAAGACCATCCCAGCCAAGGTAGAGGCTTCACATATCCAGATGGTTCCTGGTACTGCCTGGTTCTCATAAACAGTTGAGGTCATCGGTCACTGAGCTCATGGCAGTTTGCTGCGCATGTCTGTACGTAACCTTTCCTCTCTATTCCTACACTTGATTTTTCTTTGAAGATGTTTCGCTTCTGATCCAAGAAGCTTCCTCAGCTCTAGCTGGATGGTGGGGAAAGGAAGGATCTATATTCCATTTCCCACTATCCTACCTGAGCTGAAGAAGCTTCTTGGATGAGAAGCAAAACGTCTTCAAGGAAAACCCAGAAAGTCCAGTTGCCTCTTGAAAAAAAATAAAAGCCCCTTTGGGACAACCATGACCTGGATGATGGAGAATCTCTACAGACCCATTGCCATAGGTCCCCTGTCAGGCCACCTGGCAGACTGACCTCAGCCTACTCCCTAGGAAAGAACGATCCTTGACACCACAGGGGTTAGAGAAAAGGTACTTTTACCAGAGATGCTGAGTGCAGCATGAGCAAGGCAAGGTCTGAAGAAAAAACGTATGAAAATCCTATATTGTCAGCAATCCTATTTCCTGTAATCTAATGCTCTGTGTGTAGTTGGTTCTGATACTCAGCATTAAATGCATTTTGTTTATCTGCAGCTATGAATTAAACGTTAGCATTAAATTTTTGAATTAAACTCCTTGACATTCCCCCTGCAACTTTTATTTCACATCCTCTCTTCTATAATCCAAGGCCTTGCCTTCCTTCTGTTATCCCCATAGATCAGTGATGGTGAACCTGTGACATGCGTGCCAGAGGGGATTATTTAATATATATTTTAAATTATTTGTCTATCTTCTATTGTGTATGTTTTTTAAATTTCCTGTGCGCCGCCCTGGGTCCTCTGTGGAGAAGGGCGGGATATAAATGTAATAAAAATGAAAAAAAATGAAGAGGTGGCATGCATAGGCCTCTCTGTGGGCACAGGCACCGTCACCACTGGTCTTCACGGGTGCCAGAGTGCCATAAACTGGCCTGAAAACAGCCAAATTAATACCCCCAAAAGAGGCTATTTTCCATGCCATTGTCAGGCTGTTTTCTGACTGGCTTTCGGGCAGTTTTTAGGATGTTTTTGGAACCAAGCGTGGGTCTGGAAGTGGGGCCTTTTTAGGCTGTCTTTGGACTGTTTTTCGGGCCAAAAATAGTCCAGAAAATGACCCCAAAATGGCCTGAAAACAGCCTGAAAAAACCCCAAAGACAGCCCAGAAAACAGCCTGAAAAATGGTCAAAAAACAGGCATGTGTGCACCGGTCAGCTGGTCTTTGGGTTTTCGGCGCTCGGGCATGCGCATGCGTTCCAGTTTGGGCACTCAGTGCTGAAAAGGTTCGTCATCCCTGCCATAGATTTATCCACTTGTGCTTTGGAGCCAAGTTTCTATAGGCAGCCCCTGTCCTGGGAGGCGATTTCATCGCCTGGCTCAAGAGACAACTCCTGCCTGCTGAAAAGTACTATGGTTTATTAACAAGGAGGTGTTAGCAGAGACAGGTGCTGTGAGAAAAGCCCCTCCCTCTCCTTGAAGCAGCTCCGCACCCTATCAAAGTCTCCCCTGATCACAAGAACCTGGAACCCCAACAGACTCTGGACAAGCTCCTGCCAGGTCAAATCAGGTGGGCACGATCCTTTTCTAGTTCTCACTCTCCGGGAAAGAAGAGGGCGGGGTGGAAAACTCTGCAAGTTTAGAACGCATCGTATTTTTCGGCGTATAAGACACACCAAGGTTTTGAAGAGGCAAATTTTTAAAAAAAAGTTTTTGTACTCTGCAAACCTCCCAAAAACGGTCTGTTTTTTGCAAAAACAGGCCTGTTTCCCCCCCCCCAAAGAAAAGGCATGAATGGCCTTTAGGAGACGTATAGAGTGCTCCTGGGGACTGGGGGGGGGGCAAATTGAGCAAAAAACAGACCATTTGTTGCTCATTTCCGCCCTCCCCAGTCTCCAGGAGCTCTCTGAAGGCCTCCTAAAGGCTCTGCACGGCCATTTTTGTATAGGGGGGGTTCCGGAGGCAAAAAAAATGCTGTATTCAGTGTATAAGACACACCTAGATTTTCAACCTCTTTTCTGAGGGAAAAAGATGCGTCTTATAACCTTCTTCCATTATTTGGGAAATGGATGACACAGACGGAGGGGTAAAGTTCAGCTATAATTCAAATAAGGCTCAGATCTGACCGCAAAAAGGTCTTGCCAAAATAAATGCTCCTAATCAATCACTAATTTTCTTCTGAAATTTGGCTCGAGCCTCATGAATCAATTAGGGCATCTTTCGGAAACCTGACACCAGGGATGTCCAAACTTGGGAACTTTAAGACTTGTGGACTTCAACTCCCAGAATTCCCCAGCCAGCATAGCTGGCTGGGGAATTCTGAGAGTTGAAGTCCACAAGTCTTAAAGTTCCCAAGTTTGGACATCCCTGCCTTACACCCAGCTCTTTGGTCCATCAAAGGATTGTTATCAAGAGAACCAAGGAAGGGATGACTCAGTGAACTCAGAGATAAATTGCATCCTAGGAGTGAAGAGAGTCACTTGTCAAGCTTTCTGTAACCTAACCTATTTTTTTAAATATAATTAGTTAAGTGTCTGTGAGAATTTCATTTTGGGTGCACTTTGTTGTCAAGTGTCTGATGAATTTTAAACTTCACATCTCTAGCATCCTTACCTCATGGAACAAATGCTCCTACACAATCCTTCAATACTTTGTTCTACACAACTCCTTCCCACCTTTGCCCCCTTCCCCCTGGAAAATATGGGGCTCGGAATGAGGTTCCTTTCCTATTTGCATTTGGCAGAAGGTGTTCTGCTGGGATACAAGACTTTCCTGAATGTCTACAGAAATCCTCAGTCCTCCAAGTCACGGATGTCCCAAAGGTGCTTTTTCAAGAGGCACCTGGACTTCCTTGTTTTTCTTTGAAGATGTTTCACTTCTCATCCAAGAAGCTTCTTCAGCTCTGAGAAGTTGCCTCTTGAAAAAGGACCTTTGAGTCCACTTTCCTGAACCTTGGGAATGGGAAGAATTCATCCCAATGCCAGCTGTGTTGAGACTTTGGAAAAAGTTCAGCGTAGAGCAACTAAGTTGATCAAAGGCCTGGAGAACAGCTGCAGGGTTTGGATTTGGCTAGTCCAAGGGTCTGCAAAGTTGTCTCTTTTAAGACTGGTGGACTTCAACTCCCAGAATTCCCCAGCCAAGCTGGGAGATTAAGTCGACAAGTCATAAAAGAGCCAACTTTGCAGACCCCTGGGCTAGTCTAAAGAAAAGAAGAATTAGGGGCGACATGATTCCAGTGTTTCAGAGGCTGCCACAAAGAAGTGGGGGTGTCAAATTATTCTCCAAAGCACCAGAGGACAGAGCCAGAAATAACGGTTGGAAACCAATCAAGGAGAGAAGCAACCTGGAATTAAGGAGAAACTTCTAACAGTGAGGACAATTCACCAATTCACTTGCCTCCAGAAATTGTGTATGCTCCATCACTGGAAGCTTTCAAGAAGAGACTGGACAATCACTTGTCTGAAATGGTATAGGTCCTCCTGCTTGAGCAGGGGGCTGGACTAGAAGACCTCCAAGGTCCCTTCCAGCTCTCTCCTCTCCACTCCCCTCCCCACCCTGCCTCTCCCCTTCTCTTCTTTCCTGGAAGCAGACGTCCTGCAGCTCCGGCATCTAGATTACTTAAAACCGTTCACCACCACCACCACCTCTGTGACTTTTGGTGGCCTTCAGTTAGAATAGATGTCTACCACAGTTCATTTCATACCCAGTTGTGACCTTTCTCCTTTCCAAAGGCTGCTCATTCAGCCATCTGTTTATTCACAGTTCTTGGCCCGATAATCTGATCTCTGACAGAGGCCCCCAATTCATGATCTGTTTGTGGAAGGCTCTCTTTCAACTCCTGGATGCTAAAGTCCCACTTCTGTCAGCCAACCTCATGAGATCCAGTTTTGAAACTGAAAGGACAAATTTCCAATATTGTTGTATGTATTTTGCACAATGACAATAAGGGCTATACTACTAAATTCCACCTTGGAACCATACTTTCCCTGCTGTGTGATTTATATTGATATTGATTGCTTCCTGACTGCTTATTTGTATTCTATGACTATCATTAAGTGTTGTAACTTATGATTCTTGATGAATGTATCTTGTCTTTTTATGTACACTGAGAGCATCTGCACCAAAGACAAATTCCTTGTGTGTCCAATCACACTTGGCCAATAAAGAATCCTATTCTATTCTATTCTATTCTATTCTATTCTATTCTAACTACCAGTAAGTCAGCTGGCCTGATCGTAGGCTGATGTCTCATTCATTCTTCCTCAGGTTAACCACCTATGTCTGTTCCAGAAGCCTCCAGTGTCAGGGTTTCAAACAGCATCCAAAAGTAAATCAGAGTCCAAGGCAAACGTTGAACGTTGCTCAACGTTCCAACTGATTAAGAGAACCATTTTGGCACATCTGGGAAAGCCTGAATCTGAAAGCTCCCTGGTTTTCCCCACCCAGTTGAAAGTTCAAGATCCTGGCCCCATACCCCCAAATCCCATCCCATGGTCCAATCTCCCACTGCCATGAAGACAGATTCCTCCCATCCAATTCCAGTCGGGTGCAGAGACAAAGGATGACCTTGGCTTTCTAGAAAGAACTTTGTTGTGGCTACATAGTATGTGACTCCTTACAATCCCCCATCCCATTTTCCCACCATAGAAAATGCATAGTAGAATAATAGAAAGTGTGGCAGGCCCAAAGTCCAAAAGAAAAGATGGCTGCAGGCCTGACATCCAGATTTCTCCAGGAACTCCAGGCAGCACAATAATCTCTCAAGAACAACTCACCTTGCAAAAGCTTATTAAAAACCAAGGCCTCCCTGATGCTGTTGGATTCCTGCCAGATATCATTCTGTATACCTACTTTCCTTCTTTTTCTCAACAAGATTGTCTAAATCAGGAGTGTCCAGGACTTCAACTCCATTCTGGCTTCTCCAGTGTCCACATTTGGACGCCCCTGGTCTAAAGAACCACATGTCTTCCCTTCAATTGCAGAGGTCAATCAAACCCCCCTTCAACTGGCACAATGTTTAAAAGTTTGTGAACCTTTTGAAAGTTCAAAGTTTCCATATGAACATGACCTAAAGCAGGGGTCTGCAAAGTTGGTTCTTTTAAGACTGGTGGACTTCAACTCCCAGAATACCCCAGCCAGCATGGCTGGCTGGGGAATTCTGGGAGTTGAAGTCCACCAGTCTTAAAAGAGCCAACTTTGCAGACCCCTGACCTAAAGCATGATATATTCTCCACATAATCCTAAAACTAGATAAAGAGAACCCACAACAAATGAACAAAACATGATTGTTCGTTGTGTTTGTTACAATGCTACACACTTCCACTGCCTCCTCCCAGACCTTACCGTCAGAAATGTTTTTTCCCCCCTTACTTGAATAAAACCCACCTGGCTTATGTCCATCTGCAATATCCATACACACCTGCCAACCTTCAGCTCTGAGTTGGAAGCCAACTGGTCTGGGGAGTGGGGCAGGTAGCTGGACCATTATCAAGGCAGGTTGAGGGAACTTCAGCCTCTTCCTACAATCCCTTGCCTGAAGCTAAAGAAGAGATTTTAGGCCAAAGTTTAGAGCCAAGTTTCTTTAGAACAAACTTTAAGAGAGGTGGACTTCAACTCCCAGAATTCCCCAGCCAATTTACAGAGACTGCTGGGAAAGGAAAACCTCCACCCATTTCCTGTTTCCAGGAAATGGGCATTCCTCCTCTCTGATTTTCCCAAGTGAGAGGAGGGGAAGGAGGAGACCTTGCCCACTGCTGTTGAGACTCGGATGGAAATGGTGGGAGAGATACGGGCCTCTTGGTTCCCCAGGGAAGAAGCTCCTACCTCTCAGAGATCAAAGGAAGCAGGGAAGAAGCAGAAGATGGAGAGAAGCAATATGAGAGCCAGATCACTGAAGCTCCTAAGCTGACACAGGCCTGTTAAGATAATCAAATTGGAGCGAGCCCCTTCTTACTCTGAGAAAGCAGCAGCTATGTAAAAAAGGGTCAGGGAAGGAGATGGAAGATTTGGACCACAGGCCTGTCCTACAAAGAGTTTAATGCTTAGCATTTGCAATGGCTGAATTTCTTCATTTCTTCTGGATGGGAAGTAACGGACTCAGGCTCAACCCGACCAAGACCGAGTGGCTGTGGTTTCCGGCTGCCCGATTCAACCAGCTTACTCCATCGCTGGCCATAGGGGGCGAACATCTTGCCCCTGTGGATGGGGCGTGCAACTTGGGTGTCCTCCTGGATGCCCGGCTGTCCATGGAAGATCAGGTGACAGCCGTGGCCAGGAGGGCGTTTTACCAGGTTCGCCTGGTTCGCCAATTGCACCCCCTATTGGATCGGGACGCCCTTCGCACAGTCACTCATGCGCTCGTGACATCCCGACTGGACTATTGTAACTCCCTCTACATGGGGCTTCCTTTGAGGTGCACCCGGAGACTTCAGCTAGTCCATAATGCAGCCGCGCGAGCAATTATGGGAACCTCAAGGTTTACCCATGTAACACCGCTCTTGCGCGAGCTGCACTGGCTACCTGTCATCTTCCGGGTGCGCTTCAAGGTGTTAATTATCATCTTTAAAGCGCTCCATGGCTCGGGACCTAGCTATCTGCGGGATCGGATCCTGCCTCATACATCCTCACGGCCGATTCGCTCCCACAGAGAGGGACTTCTCCGGGTGCCGTCCACTAGACTTTGTCAGCGGGTGACGCCCAGGGGGAGGGCTCTCTCTGTGGCGGGCCCAGCCCTCTGGAACGACCTTCCCCCCGATATTAGAACGACCACGGACCTCTGCTCCTTCCGTCTTAAATTAAAAACTCACTTTTTCTGTCTGGCCGGCCTGGGATAGTCTCCCTGTCTTGGGGTTTTTATTGGGTAGTTTTTAGTATAGTTAGTTTTATAGGAATTTTAGCACAGGTTAGTTTAATTTGGTTTTAGAACTGTTTGTATATTTTTTATTGTTTTTATTCTACCTGTTCACCGCCCCGAGTCCCCATGGGGAGAGGGAGCAGTTTATAAGTATTAAAATTATTATTATTATTATTTCTTCATTATTAAGGACTTGGCTCCTATCTTCAATAATTATTATCAGAACAGTATCCTCCAGCCTATTCCTATGGTTCATGAAATATCAGCCTGAACGAAATTTGACATTCGGCAGATCTGTTCAGGATTATTTGGAGATTGCTAGGAGCACTGCCATGCTAGACCATTTGTCCTAAAGTGGGGCAGGTAAAAGAACAATTTCAAAACCCAACAATAAAGGTTTCCCAGGGATCCTTTTCAGGGATTCTGCCATCTTCTGATACATTGCTAAAATCACCCCCCAAAATGATTAGCTGCAAATTTCAGAGCCATTTTCGTCCTGCTCTCTAGAGGCTTGCTGGTTTTAGAGGAGTGATGGATGTAACATCAGCCTTTAGTCTGACTTTCACTCATCGTACAGACCGATAAAAACGATTCTCTACAAATGGAACACACTTATAAGTGAAACCTTCAGTCCCAATTATATCAGCGTGGTATCATTCTCACATTTCTTTAAAGCTCATTGGGATTATTCTTGTGAACAGTAACGAGCATCCTGACATGTTGCCATATTTTGCCCGAATGGATTTGGGGAGCTTTCAATGGTCAAAAGATCAAAAGACATTTCAAAATATGTGTGAAAAGCATTTTCAGCCTGTCCTGGAAAAAAATGAATGTGCATTCTTTCTGTTGTTAACTTTTTTCCCTTCTCCTTATTTTGTCATCTTCAGATTTTTCCAGCCTTCATAAGGATTTTTCTATTTTAAGGAACGTTATCGTTCTCACAGTCATGTGTTAAAAGAACAAGACAACTGAACCAACGACTTAGTTTCACTCTCATATTTAGCATAAGCAATTAGGATACAAGGGCTTTTGTCACTGTTGTCACTGTATTTTCTCCTCCGTCTATGATTAACGCAAGAAAAAAACAACTGTGGGAACCCAATAAAAGAATAATATGTGGTGAAATTAAGAACTCACTTTGCCACCAGAGTTCAAAAGAACTGAATCCAATTATCACATAAACAGCAAGTGTTTTGTTTTCTCACATTTAAAATGATAGAATCTTATGGCTGGAGGAGACCTTGGGGGCTTCTAGTTCAACGAGGGCAGAAACCTCTGACCACCTGAGACCATCCGTTTCCCCACTGAATTGCTCTTCCACTCAGAAAATCCCTCCTTGTCTGAAGTTTGGATCTTCTCCTGTAAAGCTCTTGACCTACACATCCCACAGAATCTATGGGGAATAATTCAACATGCTCTTCCCTAGGAAAGCCTTTCAGAGAGTCAGTCTTCCAATATCTCAGGGGTTGCCACAAAGAAGAGGGAGTCAAGCTATTCTCCAAGGCACCTGAGGGCAGAACAAGAAGCAATGGGTGGAAACTAATCAAGGAGAGAAGCAACTTAGAACTGAGGAGAAATTTCCTGACAGAACAATGAAGCAGTGGAACTACTTGCCTCCAGAAGTTGTGAATGCTCCAACACTGGAAGTCTTTAAGAAGAGACTGGATAATCATTTGTCTGAAAGGGTATAGGGTTTCCTGCCTGAGCAGGGGGTTGGACTAGAAGACCTCCAAGGTCCCTTCCAACTCTGTTATTCTATATTCAAAGACTGTGATCATGCCTCTGCTTAGTCATCTCTTTTTGGGGGGCTAAACAGACTCAGTTAATGGAGTCATAGAGAGAGAAAGAGAAACATTACTTTTTAAAAGAAAGAATAGCTTTTGGGCAGGATCTAGGCAGCCTTGGCAGAACTCAATAAAACTAAACAAGGCTGGATGTGGTCAGTACTTAGCTGGGAGACCAAGGAAATAATGGGCTAGACTGGCAATTAAAAAAACCCTGCCCTGCATGGGGGCATTTGCAGAATCCAAGATTGTCATCAGGATACTTCTGATCCCAGAAAAGGACAATGGAAAAGAACTTCTGAAGTGTTGCCCAGAAATCCACACGGATGTGGCCATGCAGTCCCTGGCAGATTGACCCGAGAGGCAGCATTTTACATTTCTGCCACTAGTTACTAATAGCGTATTTTTTATGGATGACTTGTGCTAATATTGCCCAGCTTAGGTTTATCCAGATGAGTGGAGCAGTTGTACTTTCAGCACTATTATTGAAAAACGGCAGAGAGATCAGTTCTACCCCCAACTCTGGATTAGGCCTCTATAAAATCTCAGTCTTTTCTGGATTACACACACACACACACACACACACACACACACACACACACACTGACAGAGAGACAGAGACAGATATTCTCTCACACAGAGAGATGGGGAGAGAGAGAAAGAGAGAGAAAGAGAGAGAGAATAAAGAGAGAGAAAGAGAAAAAGAAAAATAGAGGAGGGAGAGAGAGAAATGAGAAAGAAAAAAGAGAGAAAGACAAAAAAGAGAGAGAAAGAGAGGGGGGAGAGAAAGAGAGAGAGAAAGAGGGGTGAGAGGGAAAGAAAGAGAGGAAAATGAGAGAGGTAAAAGAGAGAGCAAGAGAGAGAGATTATTCTCCACTATAAATATACCTCTTCCTTGCATCCACTCAACAATTTAGGACTTCCAACACCCTCCTTGGCTTCAGTTACGACTCGGAGAGAAAGGGATGGTCAATAGGACACAGTTCCAAAACAGCTGGGCCTTAACGGATGACCATAATCGAGCCTGGCAATTGTGATTATCAGTCATGACGGTTGTAAAGGAGGCCGTCACATGACCAGCCTGATTTTACGACCTTTTGGTGATGGTTAAGTGAGTGGGGCAGTCGTGGCAGTCATTAAGTGGCACCCCCCTCCCACCTAGAAGCCGAGCATCAGTTCTCTTAAGCAAGGCATTTTTTGCTTCAAATGCTCAAGCCCCATTTTGCAATGGGGCTGAGAAAGGCTTATTTCTACCCGCTCTCGCTCTCTGCTCAACTTTGGGGTGCTCCCCCCCCTCCTTGCCAGGCTCTTCCTTGACACCAGGCTGAGCTCCAGGAGGACCTTAAATGCTGCTGAAAGAGGAAACAAGCCTGACTGTCACATTTGGAAATGCAGAGCCAAAACGTGTCTCATTTGCGGAGTGATTCATTTTGATTGCTATCTTGGGGCTGTCAGCCAGAAAACACGGGCCGCCACCGAGGGAGGCTCCTGAGGCCCCTGAGCAGACCTCCAAAGCTGTCTGGCTTGACAGCACTTCAGGAGATTCATGCCTGCTACAGAGAAGAGGGGAGCCAGGACGGTCCAAGGCCTCCTTTCCTTTTAACTCTTCCGGGGCTCTTGAAGCCTCGATTCGTGTCTGGGAAGAGACAAAACGTGATTGCAATAGGAAGGCAGGAAGGAGAGCCCTTCTGCAGCGCAACCGTTTCTCCCAGGGATGGGGACAAAGAGAAAAGATTTAGCACAGCGAAGGCCTTCATTCGAAGCACCCTCAAAATATTCCCATTTCCGCAGAGCCCCTGGTCTTGTTCGGAATTTATTCTGGTGCCACAAGGGATGTTTTAAGTTTTTCATCCCCAAGTTGCTATGCCAGAGTAAAAGCAGAAATAAATAATAACTTGTATTATTTACATTGACACATACTGCTTTGCCCAGAGAGAGGGAGGGAGGGAGGGTGGGAGAGGGGGAAGGAGAAAGAGAGAGGGGAAGAGAGAGAGAGAGAGAGAGGGAGGGAGAAAGAGAGGGGGAGAGAGGGAAAGAGAGGGGGAGAGAGGGAGGGGGAAAGAGAGGGGAAGGGAGAGCGAAAGAGAGAGGAGGAGAGAGAAAGAGAGAGGAGGAGGGAGGGAGAGAGAGGGAGGGGAAGGGAGGGAGAGAGAGGGGTGGAGAGAGAAAGAGAGGAGGGAGGGAGGGAGGGAGGGGGAGATAGATTTTATTCTCCACTATCACATACCTTATCTCTCTATACTCTTTATTTCTTTCCTGAAACCTGTTGTAAATCTCCTACCTTTGAGTAACTCAGCACTTCTCTTTGTATAATACCAGTAAAACCATCAAATTTGTAACATGAATATACCTCTGGGAAAGTTGCCTAGTGAATACTATTTAATTAAGAAATGTTGTATAGCACCATAGAGAGTAAACAAGGGGCTATTTTTTTTTAAAAAATGGAATTTGCTCCAAAATCAAATGAAACATGATCCTGTCTGCCAGGACTGCCACTTCACATCTGTGTTGTACTTTTGATTGGTGCCAGTCTGCTACGAACTGGGAGGGGGGGGGAGAAACCTAATTGGAAGGAGGAAGAGGGCTTCACTTATTCACTGCATCGGCCTGAGACACAACTTCAAAGACAATTGTCTGGGAAGGAACGTAGCTGCATACTAAAGGACACCATTCCTACAACACCTGGTTGAGGCCCCAAAGGCAGGGAGAGTCTTTGGAAGGGGAAAATGCATTTGGGAAACTCAGATCTGTGTTGGCTTTAACTGTGTTCTGCTTGATCTTTAGTCAACTACACCTTTCTGACTACGTGGAGTTGAGCATCGTTCTTACTTAAAGGTTCAAGCAGAGGCAGGGCTAACAATACGTCGATCTCTGAGGCACCCATAGACCATTTTGCATTGTAGCGAGGGCAGCACCTTGGACAGCTCCAGCAAAACAGCATCACCGGCCAAGGGCCAGAGAGGAACTAAAATTCAGGAGCCCTTCAGAACTATCAGCATTCATTGTAGGTAACTCTTAGCTCCAAAGTGGTCAGCCTGGAGACACGAAGTCAACTGGGCCTTCTCCAAAAGGATCCAACAGATGCCATACCTTTTTTTTTCAAGCTTCTCACCACTTTGGAATTCAGAGATACCCATTTTCTCTTCACTTTCCTTTTCCCTTCTCTTTCTTTGGTAAAAGAGTCA